>OX421281.1:27500-1398634 GCA_949125355.1 Agriopis leucophaearia
TACGTCCACCTGCAGGATGCTATTGCAAACGATGGCAATGTGAATCCAAATGACTTAGGGCAGATGGTGATCCTCCCATCGTCGTTCGTGAACAGTCCGCGGTACCTCCACGAATATACAGATTTTTATTTTTATATATAGTTTTTGGTGAGACGCAGTGCTTCATGTATTCAATTGAATGGCAAAACCGAGCTTGCCCCACGTGCACTTGCCACTGTGGTTAAAAGAAAAATTGCGGCCGAACCAAATCGATGAAGATATAACAGCAGAGCTGCACGACCCCAACACACAGACAGTACAGACGCAGAGCGCCCGAGGATGAAGATATAACAGCAGAGCTGCACGACCCCAACACACAGACAGTACAGACGCAGAGCGCCCGAGGATGAAGATATAACAGCAGAGCTGCACGACCCCAACACACAGACAGTACAGACGCAGAGCGCCCGAGGATGGGGGGCGTATAGTCACAATTAAAGTGAGAGGCACTGCACAAGATGTCATAGTAGACAACAGCTGGGTGATACCATATGTAGGATTGTACAACCCTATTTAGTATCTATGGATGTGACAACCCTATCATCTGTCAAGTGACATTTGGTAGGTTAGATCCGGCGTTCAATAAAAGCAGATTGCAAGTACAATTATTCGTGTTGTTTTAATGTAGAACACTACAATTTAGTTGGCGACGAGGATAAATCAACGTGAAAAAGGCGATGGCAGTCGCTGAATATGCGGTCGGCGCTGCAGGGCCAAAATTCGAGCCATACTTGGAACCGAACTCGGTCAACGAAAGGTGGCGAGCATGGATGCGGAATTTCAACTACTATTTGGAGGGACAGATCGGGTTATCCACTAAACAGAAAGTGGCACGGCTGTTGCACCAAGCAGGTCCCGATATTCAAGAAATATTCGAAGGATTGGGGGACTGCGAAGAAGACAATGGAAAAGACGAGTTTGAAAAAGCGGTGGCCAAACTCAACCGTTACTTTGCGCCAAAAGTAAATATTAACTATGAAAGACAGATTTTTCGATCCTTAAACATGGAGGATTGTGAAACGGCCGACAGCTTCGCGCTTCGCCTGCGAAGAAAAGCAAGACATTGCAAATTCACAAATCCTGATGAGTCAATACGAGATCAATTAATTGAAAAATGCAACAACATGGAACTAAAAAGGAAGTTCCTTAAGAAAGAACTATCTTTGGACAAGTTACTGGAAGTAGCAAGGATTTTTGAAATGGAGAAGCTAATGTCCAGTGCATGCAGGGTTGGTGAGACTTTACCTACAGAAACCCATGAAAATGAAATAAATGTTATAAAACCTAAAGGAGGAAAATGTTATAGATGTGGTAACACAGGGCATTTCGCGAAAGATTCCTCATGCCCAGCCTTAGACAAAAGTTGTGAGAAATGTGGACTGAAAGGCCATTTTAAAAAGCAGTGCAAAACACAGGTTAAAGCGAAGAAAAAAGGGAAGAAAAAGTATGTGAAATATGTAATAGAAGAAGAATCCAGCAGTGAGAGTGGATCAGACAATGAGTGGGAGGGTGATGAAGAAGACTGTGTGCAGTCTGTGTTCCCGATAATAAACTCAGCTAATAACAAGTGTAACATCAAAATATGCGACCAGGATTGCCAGTTCATCATAGACTCCGGTGCAATGATTAATATAATTGACAAAAAACTCTTTAAAAAACTTTTAGGATGTGGTTTAAAGTGCAAAGTTGTAAATAACAAGTCACAGAAGTATTATGCGTATGGGGGAAAAGAAATTCCAAAGCTAGGTATTATTCAGACAAATTTGTTTTCACCCGACACCAAATTAAATGTAACAGCGTCAGTGTTGGTGTACAACGGGAAAGGGCCGGCATTATTGGGACGGGACACTTCCATTCAGTTGGGGCTTCTACGAGTGGGGCCTGAATCGGTCATGTCAGCACTTAATGAGCCCGCTACCACTCATCTGACAAAAGACAGTGTACTTGAGCTTTACCCTGTATTGTTCTCCGGGGTAGGTAAACTTAAAGATTATGAGCTTAAAATACCGATTGATCCTAAAGTACCACTTGTTGCCCAACCGATTAGGAGACAACCATTTAATATAAGACAAATAGAAAAAGACTTAATACAAGAACTTCTTGACAATGATATTATTGAACCGGTGACAGGACCAACACCGTGTGTTTCACCTTCGCACATTGTTCAAAAAAATGAAGAGGGACAATACCGGCTAGTAGTCGATATGAGACGGGCAAATGAAGCTGTGCTGCGTGAGAGGGTACCGCTTCCCACTTTTGAAGAACTGCTGGATGACCTTAATGGTTGTAAGTACTTTTCAAAAATTGATATTAAGTGGGGCTACCATCAAATTTTGCTGTCTGAGGACTCCAGAAACATCACAGTGTTCAGCTGTAGCGCTGGACTCTTCAGATACAAAAGGCTATTTTTTGGCATTCGTTGTGCAAGTGAAATGTTTCAACGAATCATCTCCCAGCTGCTACAAGACATTGAGGGCGTAGCAAATAGCCAAGATGACATTAGAATTGGAGGTCGAACTCGAGAGGAGCATGACTACCGGCTCAGAAAGGTTCTTAACAGGTTAAGCGAGAGCGGTATCACTTTAAATAAAAAGAAGTGTTCATTTGGTGAAACTGAGATAAACTTTCTGGGTCACCACCTATCCCAGAGAGGCATTACACCTACACGTACATCACAGCAAGTAGTGAAGGAGTTCAGGTCACCACAGAACAAGGCAGAAGTGAGAAGCTTCCTCGGGTTAGTGAATTTTTCTGCCAGATTCATACCCAACTTTAGCACGCTCACAGAGCCACTGAGGCAACTTACCAAAAAAGATTCTGAATTTATATGGAGCAAACAACATGAAGAAGTGTTTTGCAAATTAAAGACTTTGATTGCACAAGCACCAGCCTTGGGCTACTATGATAAAAGTGCAGAAAATACATTGATAACCGATGCGAGTCCAGTGGGAATTGCCGCTGTGCTTATCCAACATCAATCAATTAATGGGAAAATTCAGCCAATTGCAATAAAGTACATTAGTAAAGCATTATCATCCACTGAACAAAGATATTCTCAAACAGAGAAGGAGGCACTTGCCATCGTGTGGGCTTGTGAAAACCTATATATGTATCTCATTGGGAAACAATTCAGCATTGTGTCTGATCACAAACCACTTGAGATCATCTATTCACCAAACTCAAGACCGTGTGCGAGGATCCAAAGGTGGGTGCTTAGATTACAACCATACACTTTCAAGGTAATATACAAACCAGGCAAGAACAATATTGCAGATCCATTATCAAGGCTATTAAACACTAACAGAAAACCAGACACAACTGAAGATAAAAATGAGATGTTGTTGCTAGGCTTGATTGAAACAATTATCCCGCCAGTGACTGTGGAAGAGGTGAGAGAAGCTACCTTGAGAGACAAAGAACTAATAGACGTAAAGAAAGCAGTAGAGAAAAACCAATGGCCAAAAGACTTGAGAAAATATGAGCTCATAAAAACGGAATTATGTGTTGTAGAAGAGATAATATTGAGAGGATCCAGAATCATAATACCCAAAGAGTTGACTGGTAAAATACTTGAAATAGGACATGAGGGTCACATCTCTGCAAATGGCATGAAAAGTAAGCTGAGATCAAAGGTTTGGTGGCGGACCATGGATAAAGACATAGAGTATTGGACTGACACCTGTGATGGATGTAGATTAGTAAGAAAAGCGATGCCACCAGAACCATTAGTGTCGACCATGCTTCCAAACAAAGTGTGGGAACAAGTGGCAATTGATTTTCTCGGACCATTACCGTCAGGCCACTATCTGTTATTTATTATAGATTATTACAGCAGATTCTATGAGGTAGAAATCATGAAAAATCCAACGGCTGAAAACACTATAAATGCTTTGAGAAAAATCATAGCCAGAGAAGGTATTATGGACTGCTTAATCTGTGATAATGGACCAGCTTTCATTGACAAACGTTTTGTGCAATATTTAACATCACACGGCATAAAGCTTAGACACAGCACACCTTTGTGGCCACAAGCTAACGGAGAGGTTGAACGACAGAATCGTAATGTTCTAAGAAGGTTAAGAATTGCTCAAGCAATGAAGAAGGACTGGAAAGAAGAATTACTAACATACCTTTCAGCTTACCGCACAACACCTCATAGCACTACTGGAGTGCCACCAGGAGAAATGTTTAGAGGCAGACCTATCAAGACAAAGATACCAGAACTGATAAATATGGAAAAGACACACGAAGAGGAGGAGGTAAGAGACAGAGATAGGTATCAGAAAGATATGCAAAAGAAGTATGCAGACAAAAGAAGACACAGTAAAGTTTCTGATATTGAAGTGGGAGATAAAGTGCTAGTCAAACAACCAAAACAAAATAAGTTGTCTACATGTTTTTCACCTACAGAGCACACAGTTATATGGAAAACGGGAAACTCAATAGCAACTCAATCACAGGATGGAAAAATTGTGAAAAGGAACTCTACCTACTTTCAGCCTATCAAGAAAAGAGACATGACTAGATTCAGTGTGCAAAGAGATGAAGAAATTGAAGTGCAAGAAAAAGAAAGTACAGGTGTTGATGGGAAAGACATGGGGCACAGAGAGAAAAGTGAAGAAAGAGAAAGATTCGACTCGACACAGGACGATATTGAGACTAAGACAGACAAACCTATGAGAGCCCGTAGAGCTCCTGCTAAATATAAAGATTTTGTGTTAGGCCTGGTACTAGATTGTATTAACAACTGATAATGACTTGTTACCCAACTATGACTAAACCTTTTGGAAACTGTAATTCAATTAATATTAGTGTAAACATAGGATGTGGCGATTTTGCATGATTATACTGTTCTTTGAATCTTGTTCATAGAAAGGCTGTATGGCTTCTTACTCATTGATTGTACTGTAAGAATTATTTGTTTGATATTGAAATTGTTATTCATAATTAAAATTATCTTTTGTCATGAAGAAAGGGAGGGATTGTAGGATTGTACAACCCTATTTAGTATCTATGGATGTGACAACCCTATCATCTGTCAAGTGACATTTGGTAGGTTAGATCCGGCGTTCAATAAAAGCAGATTGCAAGTACAATTATTCGTGTTGTTTTAATGTAGAACACTACACCATACTCACCACTCCTTTCCAAAATGTTTAGTGCCCACATTAATGTATAGTTTTGTAATTCGGTATAGGCAATAAAGTACAGTTGCAAATATATAAACAAAGGCAGTGATCAGGCGATATTAGTAGTACAGCAGCAGGGCAACGCTAATATTGACCCAAGAGACGAAGTGCAAATGTTTAGAGCGGGTCGATACGTGAGCAGCAACGAAGCGGCATGGCGGATACTGGGCTTGTCGCTTCACGAGAGGCACCCGACAGTGACACATCTTGCGGTACACCTTCCCAATGGCGAGCGTTTTTATTTCACGGCGGCCAACTTGCGCGATCGAGTAGCATCACCACCCATGACCACCTTTACCGCGTTTTTCACGCAGAAGTGCCAAAACATTACACATGGAACGTGTCACTGAACGAATGGAAGCGTCGTGTACAGGGCACTCCGGTCGAAGGCTGGCATGGTGTAAAGGTGTCAGATACCCTCGGCAGTATGTACACCGTACATGTCACACAATTTGAGTGTTATTGTGTACGGTTGCTAGTGACCCGCGTCCGGGGTCCCATCAGTTTTCAGGCCCTCAACACAATCAACGGACATGAAAAGGCCAACCCCCTGCAACTTTGGAACAAATATAAAACTACTCTATCAGAAAACATTACACATCGGTACCAAGGAACAGTACAGATCAACGACAACATATACATCAACGAAGCGCTGAAACTTATTGAGAACAAAGTATTCTCAATGGTGGTAAAACGGCGGTCGGATGTCGACATGCCCACCCCACAGCGAACGGGAGAGTTGTGCACTGATTTGATCAGGGGCTCAATTACGATACCGCAGTTTGGGGGCTCAAGTTGCCCAAACTGAGCTCCAGCTATTACCAGGGCAACGACAAATTTTTAATAAAATTGTGGGTCGCGTGGAGAGCGGAGAAGGGGGTTTTTATTTCTTGGATGCACCAGGGAACTGGAAAGACATTTTTGTTGAATTTGCTGCTTGCGCAGTAGCGCAGACAGAAATATTGCGCTAGCGATTGCGTCTTCTGGGATAGCCGCGACCTTGCTCAGCGGAGGAAGAACTGCCCACTCAGTGTTCAAACTTCCACTGAAACTTGCAAGTGAGGAATCGCCCACATGCAATATAAGCAAGAGCAGTGGTCGTGGCGTTCTGTTACAGCAGTGTAAATTGATTGTGTGGGACGAATGCACTATGTCACACAAGCGTGCGATCGAGACGGTCGATCGAAGTTTGCAAGACATCCGCGGCAATCGAATGTTGATAACTGGAGTGGTTGTCTTGCTCGCAGGTGACTTCCGGCATACATTGCCGATCATCGAGTGAGGCACTGCGGCAGACGAGATCAACGCGTGCCTCAAGGCTTCGCCAATGTGGGCAAAGGTAGAAATATTGACCCTCACAACTAACATGAGAGTTCAGCTCTACAACGATCAAGAGTCTGGGATCTTTGCTCAAAACCTCCTCGAGATCGGCGAAGGCCGCAAGGCAATGGATGCGGAAGGCCTAATACAATTTGAAAGCTGATACGCTTCTGCAATGTTGTAAGCTCTGAAGATAGCCTAATTAGTGTTGTTTTCCCGAGCTTACGGAGTGGTTATGCGAAAGAGCAATCATGGCGCCTAAAAATGATACGGTGGGATAACGTCAATAAAAAAAAATGTGAGGTGACCACCTACACGTCAATCGATACAGTGATGACAGGTGACGATTCAACCACATACCCTGTAGAGCACGTAGAGTTTCTAAACTCATTAGAGCTGTCAGAGGTGCCATCCCACAAGTTGAAGGTGGGTGTGCCTGTCAATCTGATGCGTAACTTGGATGCACCGAGATTGTGCAAAGGTACCAGGTTACGCATTACAGAACTAAAAAATGACATTGTGCAGGCCACCATCAACGCCGGTGAGGCCAATGACATTGTGCAGGCCACCATCATCGCCGGTGATGATGAAGGCCAAAGGAGAGACTATATTAATACCACGAATATTATTGTCTATTGAATACCTATTATTTATTTCATTTTATTTAACATGGAAAACAAACAGCTGCTAATTAACACAGTAGATATGAGATAAACAGTTACACAAAAGCCAAAAATATGTTTTCACTAATACAAACAAAAATAATGTAAAAGCCCCGTTGCGACACCAACTTGGGCCTGAATACACAAATAAGTAGTATTCGAAAAACAAACATTCGAAGTGTTTAACATAAGAGATAATACTTACGTTAGTAATAATCCCAACAAACTTGTCCTCCAGTTCAAACGCTCGCAGTTCGCCTTATCCCAATGTCCATATAATTATCCCAATTCCTTTTTAGTCGTGAAATTATTTACTTACTTTACTAGCACATTTTGTGATTTGTTATTCGGTCGCGTAAAAATGGTTTCCGTGTGAATGTATGCCGCCTCTCCTTTGGCCTCTGATTGTACATTAGAGCGGGCGGGTATAGGTGTAGTTGCGGTCTATGAATGTAAAACGAACAAAACGTAACAAGATATTTTAATCTGTGTAACAACTAAGAGTAGACAATGAAGCGCGGGTGCGGGTGTTGCGATCAGAGGAAGTGCGCGCCGACCCCGAACTGCAGGCCGGGCGCGCGCACGTCGCCCGCGGCGGCACGCAGCGGCACGCAGTAGTTGAGCTCGAGGCGCGCCACGCGGCCCAGGCGCAGCGCCACGCCGGCGCCGCACGCCACGCGCGCCTCGGAGAGCGCCGCCGCCAGCGGGTCGGCGCCGCCCGCCAGGCAGCCCGCGTTCAGGAACACGTGGCTGCGGAACAGCGCGCCCAGGCCCGAGCCGCCGCCTCGAGCCGCCGCCGGCCGGAAGGGAAGCGGCGCGTACAGGTGCACGCCGGCGGCCCAGTAGGCGCGCCCGCCGGCCGCCAGTCCGTCCGCGTGCGGGCCCACGCCGCGCTGCCGGAAGCCGCGCACGGAGGTGGGCCCGCCCAGGAACAGCCGGTCCGGCAGCTCGGTGCCGAACACGTCGTGCAGCACGCCCGCGGCGCCGCCCAGCTGCAGCACGCACGCGCCGCACGGCACGTTGTGCTGCGCGCGCAGCTCGTTGCGCAGGTGCGCCACGCCGCCGCCGAGACCGCACACCTCGCTCGAGAACTGCACCCAGGCGCCGCGCGTCGGGAAGATGGGCTCGTCGCGCCGGTCCACGGTCACCGTGTGCCTCAGGATGGACTTCATGGCGGGCCCTGCATGCACACATACACACTCGTACATACAGGAACCCCACCCCACACACCACTCTACTAGCTGCCGCCACAGTGTACTGACCGCTACTCTCGCGCACGGAGAAGCTGGTGGTCTTGCTGAGCACGGAGGTGTCGCGCACCAGCCCCTCCCACTGCAGGTTGTGCACCGTCTGCAACACGCGTACGCACACTCGACTATGATACGCGTCTCATATACGACCAGGTATCACACACTCGTGCACATGACACCAAATAATAAATTAATAACAAATATGTAACGAGTATTAGGACCGGTATAAGGCGTAGAGTGAGTAGTGTGAGAGTGAGTAGCGCACTGACCGCGGGCGAGGTGCGGAAGGAGAGGTCGAGCAGCAGGCCGCGGTCCAGCAGCCGGTAGCCCGACCACGGGTACTCGTGGTTCAGCTGGTACACGGACGCCGCCACCCTGCAACACATCACACACACACGTCACGTCACGCCGCCGGCCCGCAGACACACACGCAGTGAGACACTCACACGGGCGCGAGCGGCTTGTGCGGGAAGGGCTTGGTGGCCTGCACGCTGAAGTTGGAGGAGCTCCGGTATCCCATGCTGTACTCGGCCTGCACGCGCTCGCCGCGCCCCAGCACGTTCGGCATCTTCACTCCTGCAACGAGAGACGCGCGCGCGCGGTCAGTACTGGCACGCCTCCTTCGGCCCGCGGCCCGCGCCCCACACTCACAGCGCAGGCGCACCACTCACCCAGCACCAGGTTGCCCTCGTTCTCGCTGACGGTGGTGTTGACGCCGCCTACGACGCGCGACAACTCCTTCACCTGGAACGTCACCTGGGGACAAGCAGCGCGCAGTGAGTGCGGAGCGGGGCTTACTGCACCAGCCGCGTGCGCGTGTTCGTGCGCGTGCGCGGTGTGAACAGGTCAACTATACTTTATAACAGATATTTTTCATATCTGATACCTATTCACATTTTTCGTAACGACGTACCTATTATTTTTAAGGTTAGAGTGAATTTGATCTTTTCTACATCAACGTACTCCATCTTCCGCCGCACCATCGCTTACCATCAGGCAAAGTTGTAAATAAAATTAGGAAGAATTGAGCATTTGAGTGTAGCGCTGACGCAGTTCGCGTGACTCGCGCCTAACTGCCGAGACCTCAACAAGATTATACATACCGGCCGCTATGACGGGAGGCGGAGCGCGCGGGGTGGCGGGGCGACGCTCGGGGGGCCGGGGCCTGTCATTACCTGTTGGCCACTATGTTTGGCTCAGCTACACCCCAAACGCATTTTAATATCTTCAAAAAACATAATTTTTTGATGGCTCTATATTATTTACATTTCTTTGGTCATGCTAAAACTTACTTAAGTGAGTTATAATAATTCTCAATTATGCATTTAATCGCGCACTCATACTCTAATGAAGTTGTAAATGAGCCTGCGTGCTGTGCTGACCTCGAGTCCCTCGGGCGTTGCGCCGGCGCCGGACGACACGTCGATGAACACGCCGATGTCGCGGAAGCAGCCCATCGAGTCGAGCGCGCGCCGCACCTGCCACCACACATCGTACATTACATGGAGTATTCCTTCACGTCATCGTTGGTGCGGTCGAGACTCGGGCCCGTCCACGGAGGGCGGCAGAGACAGAGCAGGGTACCTTGTGCGCGCGGAGAATCACGTCTTCAAAGTCGGTGGCGTGGAAGAGATCGTCGACGGTGTGCTTGATGACGTCATCCTTGGTGCGGTCCAGCCCGTCCACGTGCACGCGGTCCACGCGCGCCTGCAACATCATCACAACTCTTACATTATATGTAGTCTCATTCGGGAGTGGCTACCGGACTTGACATCTGTGTCAGGCTGTCGTGTTGTAGACACACCCGCACGCCGTTCAGCCGGATGGTGGGCTTGGAGATGGGCTGCTCCTCCAGCTCCGTGCCATCCTCGAACTCGAACAGGCCTCCGCCTCCGCCGCCGCCGCCGCCCGCCGCCGCCACGCTGTCCGCCTGCAACGTACGACACACGCACTGCGTTACCGCGAGTCTCATGTTCGCCTGTTAATTATAAATATTGTATGTGTACGATTCAGATTCAATATACCTAGGTACATATTATTAAGATGGTTTTGACTTTTTTTACTTTTCAGAATCATACTAGCTGAATATCGCTGCCTTGTTCATTGCAGATACAACATGGTAAAAATGTCTAGATAGAAATGTTGCAGGTTGTTTTTGAATGGCATACAAATAATATTAAAGGAATGGTGTAATCATGCGAAAAACATATATACATCAACATATTGAATGTACATTGTCCTCGGAGCACGGAGTAGCAACACTAATAAGTGGATAAGCACCAAGCGGGGGCTTCGTTCGTTGCCTGGCAACGGCGACTCAAGATCAAACTACACGCCGCTTTTCGGTTTAAAAATCGCGCGTTTGACGAATAAATAAATACACGTGATATCTTACTACACCCCCCGCCCCTCTTGTGATATTTCGTAATTTTTGCCGAACCCACCCCCCCCCCTTTCGGAGCCTCACGTGATTAATGGACGGCCCCTAAATTGATCTCAAATAAGATATGGTAACTTAAATCCTGAATTAACATCAGGGTACCTATTATACCAGACGAATGAAACGTGAAATGACTCAGCTGATAAAAACATATCAGACGGCGATGGCGGTTGTACCGAGACAGAACGCACCCACGTGGTGATGAAAAACGGTGATATCGTCATCACCATTTTTCATCATCATATCATGATGAAAATAGCTTATGTGTTAATCCAGGTTATAAGCTATCCCCATACCAAATTTTATCTAAATCAATTACTTAAGTTTTTTTTTTTTATTATTCTATAATAGGCTTGCGTTTGACCGCCAACTCGTCTGGTAAAGTAGTTTAGGCGTTGAGTCCAAACATACACACTTACACACATACTTTCGCATTTGTAATATTAGTAAGAAAACAAGTGGATCACATTAAAAATATATGAAAATAAGTTCCTATAAAATGTGAGGGTTGCCCTCGAGTTCCCCGGGATCCCATTATCAGATCCTGACTTGGTGACAATGGAACCAAATTGGAAGTATACCATCAAACAAAACATTTTTCTTTGATAGGTCAACAGTTTTCGGAGATATCAGTGAATATACATAAAAAATAATATAAATACAGTAGAACATAGAACCTCCGTCTTTTTGAAGTCGGTTAAGAAGGAAGATAGTAAGAATAAAGATCACTGTTTTTCCTAAATAGTTTCTGGCCAAAACAGGACTGAATCCTTGTGTACCCTTGACCTTGGATATGAGTTGTGATGAACCTACTATGTTTAAACGATGGAAAAGGGCATGGTCACTGAAATAGTTTGACAATTGCTGGAAACAATAAAGACAGTGACATCTTTTTGTAAATTCAGTAACTTTCTGTCTTCAGTAAGTAGTTCTAGTTTCAAGACGACATAATGTTGACACCGTCTAGTAAGTTTGTTGCTACATGTGGCCGGCTGTGTGTGATTGGTTGCTAGATGTGGCCGGCTGTGTGTGATTGGTTGCTAGATGTGGCCGGCTGTGTGTGATTGGTTGCTACATGTGGCCGGCTGTGTGTGATTGGTTGCTACATGTGGCCGGCTGTGTGTGATTGGTTGCTACATGTGGCCGGCTGTGTGTGATTGGTTGCTACATGTGGCCGGCTGTGTGTGATTGGTTGCTAGATGTGGCCGGCTGTGTGTGATTGGTTGCTAGATGTGGCCGGAATATTTTCATCAAATAAATAATGTTTTTTTAATGTTTACTATGTTAATAGGTTGTTCTTGGTTAAATAACAAATTTATAGTACAAAAAGTGTCTTTTAAAATGAATGAATTAAATGATGAAACTTTAAAACTTTCTGGTAAATACATAACATTTCATTCTGAAAATTTCACTAAACTGGTTAAATTATATTAAATGGGTGGCATATTGGTAAATTTCAAACTATTTGACTAAATTATACAATACATTTCTTTTCCCATTGATATTATAAATACACTAGTCGACTGTCCCGGCTTCGCACGGGTGTAAGCTCGGCCTTCGGCCTCGCCACAAAATTAATATAGCCTATGTCACCCGGGGATAGTGTAGCTTTCCAACAGAGAAAGAATTTTTCAAATCAGTTCAGTAGTTTCGGAGCCTATTCAATGCAAACAAACAATCAAATCTTTCCTCTTTATAATATTAGTATAGATAGAAGTATAGATATAGATTAGAACCATTATTACGTTGTTATAAGAATTAATTAATTTGTCAAAACTTCAACTTGTTGTCTCCTCATCATTGAGTCTCCTTGACAATTAATAAGTTACACCTTGTGTTTTCTGTAGGTTAAACGTTGAACAAAAACCAAAAGAATGGAAGATTGAACCATTTCTGATAAGTGGTTGCAGACTGAGAACAATGTCACCACTCAGCAACGTGACTTAATAACCAAATGTTACTGTGTCGAGATCGTTCCCACTTGTAGTCGTACCGACCGAAACCAAGTCGACTCACCCACTCAAAATGTTACTAGTGACAGTGTAGTTTTTTCGTAACGGCTACCAAAAAGTGCTGTATGGGTCAGACAGACAGAGCAACCTTTCAAGTAGTAGGGTTGGTACAAGGGCGCGTAGACACTGGCAGGGTACACACCAAGCGGGACATCAGTGCAGTCCCCCCAAGTCTAATACAGATATGGGCTGAGCCACGAGTAGAACCCAACGATAAATTCACGATGGTGTCTGAGGTATCCTCCTTACACTTTGTTTTATATTTCTGAAAACATAACCATAAAAAATATTCTTACAATTTCTATGTATGCGGACTGACCTTAGCATGCACTGTACCCATTTCACAGATTCCTTGCTAGATCTGTAGCACAGGGCAGTAAAATTAAAAATATTCTAATAAATAATTTCGATTTTTACATTAATTACATAAAAACTAAAATATTTAAAGAATGTCAGAAACTCCGGAATTCTGACACTGACGGTTATATAAAAAAGATGACGTTCATAGCAAAGCCTCTATTTCTTAATTTTTCGTTCAATTATAGCCATGACGGCCTAAGAGAAATTACTACACAAAATTATTCATTGTCGCAAAAAGCAGAAAACGACTACAAGTTAAACCAAAAAAATATTAACAAAACAAATTACATAATACTGTAGTTTTAAATATTTTATTTTGTTACCTTTGAAGTATTCCTTAAAACAATTAAAATAAAATAGAAGAAGCGGTATGGCCTTAAAGGCTTTAGCCTGTAGATGGGCGAATATAAAAAAAAGTTTAGTTGCCCAAAAATTGTTTTGATTGTGATTTTTCAGGTTATGTTATGATTGTTTATTTTACTTGTGACGATTTTGGTGTTTATATATGTCTAAAATTATTATGAGATAATTACGAGTAAATTTGAAGCATCAATAACGTCGTTATTTAATGGTTCTGTTCTGTTATTTTGTAGCATTAAAAATTTGAGAACATGGATGAAAAAGCTATAGTTAAGACCTGCAAAGAGTTAGGTTGCTGCAATGCTTGCTGTCTTCGGTATTTGGGACTGAAAAATCCCTCTGCTTATGAAAATTCTCAGGAATTTATACAAAAAGTAAGTAACTTTACGCTTATCCTGACATTCTTGCATGAGCACATCATGGTCGGCGGGGGAGATAGCAGTCTTCGTGCCTTTCATAAATAAATAAATAATAATAATCTTTATTTGGCACAAGGAAAAAAAATACAAACAAATAATTGAATCCACTGGCTCCGAACTAGTAAAAAACTGTGTTTCGAAAGCCAGTGGCTTCTCCCAATGTTTATGTATTAAATGCTAGGTATGCCTAAAATAAAGAATAAAGAATATTCAGTAGTATTCATGGTTGTAACGTCATACATAAGCAAACTCCATCGCCGGCCGGTGCATGTGTTTGGTGCAAATTGAAAATAAGTAAAAAAAAACCTACTAAGCACTAATTTTCTGCAGAAGTACAATGTTTTTTTGGAAATAGTGTAGATGCAAAAGAACACTGTAAGAAAAGAACAGTTTAGAAAATAAGAATAAGAATACCTATTGCGATTGTGACATCGCACGTAAGCATGGGGCGAAAAGCAACATTATATTGACTTTAACCACTTGTTGCAGTACATAGATTGTGAGGACAATATCCAAGTCCCAAAGACGAGAGAAACTGTACAATTGAGTCCCGGAGCTGCAGGGGACGAAGAGGAGAGTGTTCCTGCCAAGAGACTGAAGAGGGAGGATGTGTGCGTCAGCTGCATTGGAGTGCTTCAGGAGGAGAGCTGGCCACCCTGCCTCGACATGGTCAAGGAAATGCTGGACAAGAAACGGTGAGGGATTACTTTTTACTGTCTGGGAATGTAACATGTAATGTCTGCAGTAACATTTAGTGCATTTATAAATGTGTGTATGATTTAGTCACGTTCTGTTCGAATTCATTTTCTTCAAGCAATCACGAACATTTGTCACAACGCAGATTAGATACAGGTACAGGAAGGACTATGAAAAAACTGGAGAAAGCAGAATTATGACGAGCGAAGCATACGCCGGCAATTTTTTAAACTACAATTATATTTAGAAGTTATTGTGGAACAAAGATCATTTAATATCATCAGCATCCGCCAGAAGACCTCCACTGCTGAACATAGACCTCCCTTTTTGACGTCCATACTGAACGTCAGCCTGCTCACAATGTCGTCGATCCATCTAGTGGGAGGCCTACCTACGCTGCGTCTTCCGGTTCGTGGTCTCCACTCAAGAACCTTTCTTCCCCATAGTTTATCGGTTCTTTGAGCGATGTGGCCTGCCCACTGCCACTTCAACTTGCAAATTTTAATAGCTATTCCGGTGACTCTGGTTCTTTGTTGGTACTGGATTTAATCATGCAAAGAAACTCCCAACATAACTAATGAGGAGGGTGCGGGGAAGTCAGAACAACATCTTGAAGATAGTGGCTGATAACCCTCTTCATTGCCCGTTGTGTGACTCTGAGTTCTTCCAAAAGGCCAACAGTTAAGGAGCACATCTCAGTACCATATGTCATCACTGGCAACACACACTGGTCTTTAGGTACTGTGGTATCTTGTATAAGAAGTCATGCAATTTCTCGAACGCTGCCCGTCCGAGTTGGATTCTTCGGGCGACCTCTTTGCCTTTGTTAGACTTACCTAACTGAACAATCTGTCCAAGATAATGTAATATGTAATGGTCAACAACTTCGAGAGTATCGTTCCCAACAACTTCCGGCACGGGTACAACATGGACATTGGACATGATTTTTGTCTTGTGTACATTAATTTTAAGAGCCACCTGTTGGGAAAGGCTAAGAACGCCGAGCATCGTATGGAGGTCCTCCAGTGATTCTGGCATGATGACTATATCATCAGCAAAATAAAGGTGAGTGATGTATTCACCATTGATGTTCATGTTGAATCCGTTCCAGTCCAAGAGCTTGAAAACGTCCTCCATGCAATGCATTCATGAACAGTTTCCGTCTCACCTGTTTCCAGATCATTTTTAAAAAACTAAAAAGAACGAGTTCCAAGATGTGATCCCCAAATACAATAAGTAATATTTATATTTTATTTTACATGGAAAACAAACAGCTGCTAAATAACACAGTAGATATGAGATGGCATGCGGAGCGGAGGCAGACAATGCAAGACATGCGAGGGAGACATAAGACTGACAGCTGGACCCAACTGGCGTAGGGTTACCCTTGACACAACACAATGGAAAGAATTAGAGGAGGCTTTTGCCGAAAGGCACACTGAGATCAGGGACATTCTATAAATCTTATCTCAGTTCAAAAGGCTGATTAATAATAATAATATAGTATAATAATGAGATAAACACTGAGATGAGCCTTGAACATTTTAAAATGATCTCACTAGAACGTAGACTATGCGGATATCGCACTACTGCAAAGGATAATTGATGGCAAAATTGACTGTACAAACCTGCTGTCTAAAGTTACACTTTCGGTTCCACGTTCAAGCAGCCACCTCCTTAACAGAAAAACCTATCTCTCCCCATGTCGCACGAATTATGGCCAGCATTCTCCGTTACACCGGATGTGCTCAGCCTACAATAACATATGTCATGACTTTGACATTTTCGGTGACAACATCAACTGTTTCAAACAAAATTTTATTCATCATAATCTTTAATTTAATATTTTTTATTAGTTAATCTTTAGTTTATTTTAGTCAAAATATGTATATATTATATCGTTATGAGTGTTATATTATTTGTAGCATGCTGTGTTTACCTCTAGAAGGTTGTGCATTCATCGCATTTAACATCGCAAATGTATTTATTCCTAAGATAAGAGTGTATGACCCGTTTGGTGAACCAATAAATAAAAAAAAAAAAAAAAACAGTTTCACAAAAGCCTAAAATATGTTTTCACTAATACAAACAAAAATAATAACATATTATTTGCAATAGTAAATATGATAAACAAAATAACTGCCGTTTTGGATGATGATGAAGCGAGTAAAATAAAATGAGCTATATTTGAACTGAACGAGTCTCGTTTCAGTTACGAGTGCGAGACGTTCGCGTGCGCGCTGTCGGCGCCCGTCGCCACGCTGCTGCGGGAGAAGGCCATCATGCTACTGCTGGCGGAGAGGCACCACTACGAGGACGGTGAGTAGAGCACGCGCCCCCGCCCCCGCCTCCGCCCCCGACCCCGACCCCGACCCGCCTCTACTGTAGCTCGCGTGTTGCAGGCGCGGTGACGCCGCTCAAAGAAGCGTGGAAGTGGGCCGCGGGCGGCGCCCTGGAGAGCCGCTGCGGCAAGACGCTGGACTCGGGCGCCGTCTCGCCGCTGCTCGTCACGCTGCACCTGGAGCACCCGCACGAAGCGGCCGAGCTGGAGGTGCTCCGCGCGCTGGCGCCGGCTGAGCGACGGCGCGGAACCCGGCCCCCGACCGACGCCGGCGTCACTCGGCGCGCCGCAGAGCGTGCCCTCGAGGGCGCCACGGCAGAGACCCTGCGCGCGGCGGGCTGGCTGCCGCCGCCGGCTCCCGGCGCGCGCGTGCGCCCGGTCTCCGTGGCGTGCGCGCACGCGCCTCTCTACCTCGCCGGCAGGTCAGCGACTGCGAGTGCTGTGTGCTTGTGCTCACTATCAAAACTTGCGAGAAACTATTTGTTACATAAACGATACCTGAATGTATGAAAATTGAGTAAACTTTTATACTCTCATACTCACTAAATACAGATTTTGAGATTTGTTTCACGTCGTCGTCGTGTTTCGAAGTTCACGTCCGATAGAGACGCCGATAATGTTTCTAGTTATCGTTTACATAACGAATACTGTGTGAACTAGTGTACTAGTGTAGGTACTAGTGTTAGAGACAGGGAGAGAGATGTTGCAGATACGTGAAGCTGAGCCGCTCGCTGCCGCAGACGCCGTGGGTGCTGCGCGGAGAGCGCATCATGGACTCCTCCGTGCAGGAGATCATATTCGAGCCGCTCGCCAGACTCTACGGGTGAGCGTGGTACAACCGTACAGCATGCATTCTGCGAGGGTTCCAGATGAACACTTCATCACTGTATATTTATCATCGAGTTCCTCTGGCTTTTAGGGCAGCTAATATAATGTTAGTCCAGATTTGGTGATCGCCTATTAGTACTGTTTCACTGATACATAAACAGACAAACACTGCATGCCAGAAACTAGTACAAGCATCACCAACTAACCCCGAGAGAGGTCTGCCCCTGCTTGGTAATCTATGGATATGTGATGGTGATCCGTAGCCGAGCGAGTGGCGTGGTGTGGTGTGGTGTAGCGTGTGTGTCGTGTCGCAGGATGCAGGGCGCGGAGGCGGAACACAGGCTCAAGTTCATGTCGGCGGGCCGCGAGGACGTGGACGTGCGCTGCCTCGGCACAGGCCGCCCCTTCGCCGTGGAGGTGAGTCCTGCTCGGCCCCGGCCCAGCGCCTCCCTGGCGACACTCTCACTCCGTCCCTCCGCCTCCTCCGCCCGCAGGTCGCCGATCCCGGCCGCGCGCCCACCGCCGCCGAGCTGCAGCGCCTCTGCTCGGACATCTCTGCCGGCGGACAGGTCCGTGTGGAGTCCCTGGTTCCGGTGAGCAGGTGAGTAGAGGAGTAGAGGACGGTGGTTGAAGTTGGTCCCAGTGAAGAAGGAACGCACAGACAGGACGGTTCACGTCGACAGGGAGCGGCTCGGCGACCTGAAGCGCGGCGAGGAGACCAAGTGCAAGACGTACGAGGCGCTGTGCATCAAGCTGGCGCACTCGGCGGAGGAGGCGGCGGCGGGCGCGGCCGGCCCCGTGGCCGTCACGGAGCGAGACCTGCAGCGCGTGCGCGCGTGCGCCGGCGAGCTGGAGCAGCGCACGCCGCTGCGCGTGCTGCACAGGCGCGCGCTGGCGACGCGGCGCCGCTCGCTGCGCGCCGAGGCTGCAGCGCTCGTGCCGAGCCACCCGGCGCTGTTCACGCTGCGCCTGCGCACCGATGCCGGCACCTACGTGAAGGAGTGGGCGCACGGCGACCTGCGCCGCACGCAGCCCGCGCTCTCCCACGCGCTGCACGCGCCCGCCGATATCCTGGCGCTCGACGTGACGCACGTGCATCTCGACTGGCCCTGACTGACCTCGTTGTCGTTTATTTTATTTTATTTTTCATGGAAAACAAACAGCTGCTAACAAACACGGTAGATAAAGGATGAAAAGTTACACAAAAGCCAAAATATACTTTGTTATGCTTTCACGTTATTTTGCGCGATTAGTAACAAACATACACAGAAACTTTCGCATTTATAATATTAGTGATTAGTAAAGTAATAAAAGAAAAATTAGAAAGATTTGTGCATTTGACTTACCTCGCACCTCGCTTGACTCGCGTCTAACTTCCGAGACCTAAAAAAGATTTGCGCCTACTTGTCTATGGTTATAATGAAATGTGAAAGATACCCCGAAAAAAATAAATGTATATTTTTATGTGAATAACAACGCAACTTTTCTTAAACAAATGTAAAAAATATTTAGCAAAATGTATGAGATTTTATATGTAACTAGCGGACCCGGCAGAAGTCGTCCTGCCCGGAAAAGCAGCGCCACCTACCGGGTCCAATAGAAAATTAGACTAATATTTTAATATAAATAAATATTAAATCATCAATAGAGCCTATCAATGAAAACAAAATTTAAATTAGTTCAAATATAAATAGGTTATAAGTATTTTAATTTCATGCTAGACAGAGAGCGCGCTATACTGAGCTATGACGTCAAGCCTCAGGCGCGCCATACAAATGCTATACTAACACACACTTTGCGAGAAAGGGATGGAGCATCACCCCTCTATCCCCACCTAAAACTTTAAATGATCATATCTCAGAGATTAATCAGACAATTCAATATATTTTTTCAGTATGTGTAATGTATTTAGTTATATTCATCGCTAAGGCTGATATTTGTAATAAATTAAACATTAGGACACATGTCTATTGTGTTTTCAAACCTAATAATAATAAAAAAACATATATTTTTTCTTTTAGCAATTTTTTTGGCCTTTAATGTAATAAAATTTGGAAAATGTTTACCATTGGTTTAAAATGTACATGTTTAGTTAGCAAATGAGACTTATTTTGTGTTTCTAGGACCTCTAGATGGGTAGCTACAGTTCAATTAGTACAACACTAGAGCTCAGATAAAAAAATGGTTGCCATTTTATTATGGTGGAAGAAAAACTACTTATGGGGTAATTTGTCGATAAAATGTACCATATGTCATCCCCTTCAAGGCTCCGACACCGCTGACCGGACACGTTGTATATATTCATATATACAAAACATAATAAGTGCTTATAAAAATGGAGTGTTGCCCTCGATTTCCCTGGGATCCCATCATCAGATCATGACTCGGTGACAACGGGATCAAATTGTAAGTATACTAACAACTACCGAACAGAGGAAAACATTTTGAAATCAGTCAACAGTTGGCAGAGATATCGGTGAACACACATTTAAAAACAACAGTGGAACATAGAACCGTCCTTCCTTTTTGAAGTCGGTTAAAAAGCCGAAACACTGCCGTTTATATTTATTATCAGAGTAATATGAGCTCACCTGTTATATTTTGTAACGCTCCCAGTTATTCTAACTATCGTAGTAGGCGTAGTAGGTAGGCGTACCTAGTCAAGAACACAACAAGACAGTTATTCTACCTATCGTAGTAGGCGTAGTAGGTAGGCGTACCTAGTCAAGAACACAACAAGACAGTTATTCTACCTATCGTAGTAGGCGTAGTAGGTAGGCGTACCTAGTCAAGAACACAACAAGACAGTTATTCTACCTATCGTAGTAGGCGTAGTAGGTAGGCGTACCTAGTCAAAAACACAACAAGACAGTTATTCTACCTATCGTAGTAGGCGTAGTAGGTAGGCGTACCTAGTCAAGAACACAACAAGAAGGTTAACAAACATTACTATAATTCAGAAAAGAAAATGAGAGTAGTTATAATACAGATATTAGTAACAACTATGTAATTGTGAGTTTACATTAAGGAACCGAAATGCGTTACGCGACCATGAGACACGCTGGCCTTGGATTTCCGAGACAGCGTCCACGGAGCGCGTTAGGTCCACAGAGCAGTGCTGCCCGACATTTATTTATTTATTTAATTTAGACACACAAACTATTATATATGTGGACAGGAGCGAGTGACAACTACGGTAGCTGTATTCACACTGGTTTATTCGACGGCTTGTTGGTGGGCGCAGCCACCACTATAAGTATATACAATGTATAGGTATATAACATCTTTCCCCCTTTAAAAATTAAAACATTTTTCTATAGTCCAACACTGGCCTGTTACGACGATTACGGTGGCTTGGTAACGGCGGCGGCTCTGACGTATTGCTCTCAACATCTGAGCCCAGCTCAGGAGTGGTCGCCTCAGGCATCAGTACAAGCGTCTCTGCATCAGCAGTGGGAGGGGGCTCGCTTACGGTACTACTTCCCGCGGATGCAACGTCGGACTCCTGTGACACTGCACGGAGGGACGTTTCATGCGATGATGTTGCATCTGTCTCCGTCGCTCTCAGCCTACTAGACTCTTCTATCGGCAATGTTACGTCCCATCTACCGGCCGTATTCTCGTTGTTTCCAGTGCTAGGAATCTCTATTTTACTTTGATAAATCTGATTTTTGTGCCGTACAACTTGCTTATTATTGTCCATCACTTTAATTTTATACAAAACTTTCCCTATCTTCTTTAAGATTGTTCCTTGCAGCCAATTAAATTTGTTTTTATTTATGTATTGTTTTACATAAACCTTATCGCCCTCTTTTAAATCAACGTATTGTTTGCCGCCATAGTTCCTAACCTGTGAGCACTGTTTACGTTCGACACGCTTAGATAACTCCGTAGATAAGGGTGCATCGGTGCCCGTAAACAAATCTAACCTTGAGCGGAGCTTATGACCGAAAACTAGTTGAGCCGGAGAGGTTTCTGTCGTTGTATTATTAGAGTTCCGATAATCAAATAAAAACTTAGACAGGTGACATTGAATATTATTAATCTTACCACCCGATAAAAGGAATGTTTTAATGCCTCTCTTAATAATTTTAACGAAAGATTCAGCTTGGCCATTACTCATCGGATGAAATACAGGTGATACCAAGTGTGTTATGTGGTTCAGCTCACAGAAGTTTTTAAAACTATGTGACGTCAAGGATGTACCGTTATCACTTACGATGGTATTCGGAATTCCGAACCGAGACATAAAATCACATAATTTCGTAATGACAGCCTTTGTAGTAATATCATTGTTCATAACATAGCATTCGACCCACTTTGAAAACGCATCCACAATGACGAGAAACATTTTGTTTTGTATTGGGCCTAGAAAATCTAAATGTATTCTATTAAAAGCAGCCGGCGGGTGCGGCCATGGTGCGAGCTGGGCGCGGGCCGGGGACGGACGCAACTGAGTGCAGACCGTACACTCAGCCGCCAGCCTCTCCAAAGCAGCGTCTATACCCGGGAACCAGGCCCTGGCGCGGGCTTCTGCTTTCATTTTCACTATTCCAAAATGCGAACTATGCAGCTCATCTAATACTTTTTTTTGGTACTTCCCTGGAATTATAACTTTGTGCCCTCTCATTAAAACGTCATTTTCTATAGAAATCTCGTTACGGCACAGAAAATACGGTTTAATTACCGGATCGGTATTTTTACACGGCCAACCTTCTAAGACATACCTAGACACGCTCTTTAAAATCGAGTCATTTGCAGTCTCAGTCTGTAACTGCCGCGTTGTAAGGGGCAAACTCCCTTCAATGGCAAAATTAACGTAAGCAGCCACCTCGGGTTGCGGGTCCTTTTCTGGTGCGGGCGCGCGCGCGCCGCGCTCGCTCGCACTCGGGGCTGGTATCGCGCGCGATAAGAAATCAGCCGTATTGGCGCCGCTCCGTACATACTCGATTGTATAGTTGTACGCGCTTAGAAAAATTGCATAACGTTGTAACCGGTTCGCCGATACTTCGGGAATGCCGCGATTTTTACCAAAAATTGTAGTCAGCGGTTTATGATCTGTGCGTAATACAAAAGGCTCTGATCTTCCATACAGGTACTGATGGAACTTCCTTACCCCGTATATAATAGCTGTCGCCTCCTTTTGTATTTGTGAATATTTTCTCTCTGCCGGATTTAGTGAACGCGACGCATACGAAACTGGCTGCTCAATTCCATTAGCACCTATTTGGGAAATAATAGCGGCAAGACCATGTTCTGACGCATCGACACTTAATATCTGCTTTGCATTGTTATCGAAATGCGCCAACGTATTATCTGAGGCTAAACTCTTCTTGATCGAATTAAACGCCTCGATCTGTTCTGTGGTCCAATGCCACTTGGCGCCTTTTTGTAACAGTATGTGCAATGGACTTAGAATTTCCGATGCATTTGGCACAAAGGCTCTGTAGTAATTTAACAGGCCTAAGAATGATTGCAACTCACTAACGTTCTTCGGTACAGGCGCATACAAAATTGCCTTGACTTTTTCTGGATTTTTCCTAATACCATGTTTATCAATTATGTACCCTAGATAAGATACCTCCCTTTGATAAAATGAACATTTATCTTTGTGCACAGTCAGGCCGGCTTCTTCTAAGCGGCGTAGAACTTCGTTTAATCTACTCCTATGTTGTACCTCATCCCCGGTTACTAAAATATCATCGAGAAAACTGAGGACCCCCGGAATGTTACCTACAATCGAATCGATCACGCGCTGAAATATAGCCGGCGCGCTCGCTAATCCAAATACGAGGCGCGTATAGTTAAATAGACCACGTGGTGTATTAATACATGTGACGTTTTGGGAATCTTCATGTATTTTTACTTGGTTATAGGCCATAGATAAATCTATTTTACTAAAAACTACCCCTCCATGCAATTTGGAAAATAGCTCTTGTGCTGTGGGCAAGGGATATTTTTCAACGTAAAGTTGTTGATTTATCGACACAGAATAATCTGCACAGATACGTACACTGCCGTCGTTCTTTAGCACGGGCACTATCGGTGACGCATAATCAGAATAGGGAACCGGTTTTAAAATACCTAATGCTACTAACCTACTCAACTCGTCGTTGACCATATCACTCAACGCAAAAGGTACCGATCGGGACTTGCAAAACACAGGTTTGGCGTCTGATTTTAATGGCAACTTAATTTCAAACTTGTTAAAACAACCCAATTCGTCTGAAAACACTTTTGGAAACAGTTTGGTAAGATCTTCGCGTATGCTATGAACGTGTGATTCACTATGCCCGAGCGTTGATACGAAACGTAAGTTAAAGGCTCTCATGAAATCACGTCCCAGTAATGTCGGGCCACCGTTTCGTATTACGTACACCGGTAGGTTCTCTGAATGTTCTAAATAAATCACGTTAACTAACATTATACCAACTACCTGCATTTTACAATTGGTATATGTAAATAATTTTTTTGTAGGTGGTGATAACGGTACATCAGAAAAATTTGATCTGTACATGCTTTCGGAGATAACTGAAACAGGGGAACCGCTATCGATTTCACACACGATATATCGACCTCCCATGCTCACAGTGTCGGTCATCGGCACCTCTCTCTCACTGGTAATATTTAAAATGAACTCACCATCATCTCCCTCATCATCGGAATTACCTTGCTCGACGTAATTCACTTTTTAATTTGGGCACACCCTTTTAAGGTGACCTTTCCGAGAACAAACTTTACACGTATAGCTGGAAAACCGACACTCGGCCGTACGATGACCTTTATAACCGCACACCGCACAGGGTACACTGCAATCCTGTGATCCTTTAGCAGCCGATCTTCTTTGCTGGTTGATCTTGAACACGGTGTCGTACGGCGCGGCGCTCGCGTCAGCGGAACACCCTGGCGCCGGCACGGCAGCGGCCCCCGCACGTGCACAACGTATGCTTTCCGCCAGCTCCACAGCTTTCCCCAGCGTCAAGTCCTTAATGTCTTGAGCGAACAGCTTGTCTCGCTCGTGCCCGGGCAACATTCCCATCACGAACTTGTCTAGCAGCGAATCTTCTATATTTTTAAAAGCACAATGAGCAGCGAGCCCGCGTAGTCGCGCGGCCCACTGTGAATGCGTCTCGCCGGTTTGCTGCACCCCTGCGTAGAACTTATGCCTCTCTGCGAACCCGCAGCGTTTCGGTGTCAAGTGGTTGTCTAAGATTTGTAGTATACTTTCAAAATTTTTCGTATCCAAATCCTCCGGTAATGCGAGGTTGCAAGCCAGCTGGTATGTGTTTTCATTGAGTGCGCTCAACAGCACCGCCTTTCTTCTCACTCCCGCTTTGTCCGTAGCCTCGTCGATGTCGTTCGCGATAAACCATTGGCACAACCGACTTTTATAGATCTTCCAATCTTGATTTTGGTGATCAAAGTTGTTAATTGCGCCCAGGGATGATACAACACCGAACATTTTTTTTTAATATGTGGGTAATCTTAAAACTCGTCGTCAATTATTATATATGTGGACAGGAGCGAGTGACAACTACGGTAGCTGTATTCACACTGGTTTATTCGACGGCTTGTTGGTGGGCGCAGCCACCACTATAAGTATATACAATGTATAGGTATATAACACAAACGAATAATTCACCAAACATTAAGGTTTGCTTAAGATAAATATTGAATTATGTGAACCAGTCAATTATAGGTGCGTACAACACTGAAAATATATGTATGAAAATAATATGTCCAAGGGGTTTGTTGCGTGGATATCGGACTTCCTGAGGGATAGATCGATTCGAGTTCTCATTGATGGCTGCTCGTCCGATCAAATGGCAATTAATGCCGGTGTCCCCCAGGGGTCGGTGCCCTCTGCAACGCTCTTCCTGCTGCATATTAACGATCTGTTAAAGCCCGGTATCTTTGGGTACGCAGACGACAGCATAGTAGTAGAGAGCTATATATCCAATGCACGAACCAGTGGACCTGAAATACAGTCTTGCAGAGAGGCCATGGTTGAGCGCATGAACTTGTCACTTACGGTAGTCTCCGATTGGGGCGATGCCAACCTGGTCAAGTTCAATGCCGCTAAGACCCAGGCTTGTCTGTTCTCCGCAAAAAGGACGCCATTCCATCTGGCTCCTACTTTCCGGGATGTTTCCATTCCGATATCTGACCAGCTTGAGCTTTTGGGCGTTTCTCTGTCTCCTTCACTCAACTTTGGCTTCTATATTGAAAACAAGGCTCAATTGGCTGCCAAAAAGCTTGGTATCCTATCGAAGGTGCGTCGGTAGTTCACGTCGGAACAGTTGCTTACACTGTACCAAGCACAAGTTCGGTCATGCATGGAGTACTGCTCTCACCTTTGGGATGGATCAGCTAAATACCAGCTCGGGGCCTTGGAGTCAATTGAGAAGCGTGTCAAGAGGCTCATCAGCAACGAAGCCCTAGTTCAGACTAAACTCGTAGTCTTGAGCATCGGCGCAAAGATGCTAGTCTATCGGTTTTTTATCGGATACATTTTGGAGAGTGTGCATCAGATCTGCATGATTTAATTCCCTCCTGCCCTTTTTTCTATCGGACTTCCAGAGCGGGCACGAAAAATCGACACCGCTTTATGGTTGTCATTCCGAAAACCCGTACGAATCGCTTTGATTCCACTTTTATTGTGCGAACTGCTAGTTTGTGGAATGCACTGCCTGAATGGATGTTCCCCGATAGTTACAATCTGGGTGTCTTCAAGTGAAGAGTGAACTGGTTTCTTCTAGGCAAGCGTGATCCACCGTAGGCCGCATCATCGCTTAACATCAGGCGAGTTGGCGGTCAAGCGCAAGCCTATTCTACGATAAAAAAAAAAACTCGAACAGTTTTCTCTATGGTTAAACCATAAAAAGTATAAGTTGACGGGATAATACATGTCTGAAATTTGGCTAAGTCCACAGAGCTTCATTCGTTTGAATTTTTCTATTACTATCAATTTCTTGAATCATAACTAGATGGCTTTGGTTACGGAACCTTACCATATGCGTGTTTCGCCAAGAGCGATCGCCAATATTGATGATAGATCTGAACGAGGACGAGACGCATGTAGGACGAGAGCGGTCGGAGACAGGACGTCTCCGGGACGTATTACTTCACAACATCAAGTGATTCAATTATAAATTAACAAAGCATTATTTATTTCTCTAATATATGTACAACGGAAAACTGAGGTAAATGCTGCACGGCGGCGGCGGGCCGTGTCACGTGACGGCGGCGCCTCACTCATCCTCGTGCAGCGAGAACAGCTTGGCCACCTCGAACAAGTCTTCGAACTCTCCGCGCGCCAGCACCTGCCGACACAGAGACCCAGTCAGTGAGTGTCGACCCGCGCGGGGCATGCTGGGTGAGGGGGGGGGACTCACCTGGCGCGCCACGTGCATGCGGTTGAACAGGTTCCACAACAGGATGCCCACGACGCGCTCCTCGCGCGTGTAGAACACCACGCCGCGCTCGTAGCGGCGCGCGTCACACGCCGGGACGGCGGCTGCGGGGGGCGCAGCCTCGCCTGCGCCCGCCGCCGCCACCGCCGCCGCCCCCTCCTCCTTCACGTCCTCCGCCGAGAAGACGCCCACCGTGTGCAGGCGCGAGTCCACCACGCCGATAGCCTACGACAGAACGCGCGGTGAGCGACCGCCCCGCGACAGACTGGACGCGGCGGCAGGGCGGGCGCTCACCTCATAGCCGAGGTCGGGGCCGAGGTCGCTCCAGAACATGGGCTGGTGGTCGTAGGCGCGCTGCGGGCCCTCGCCCGCGGCCATGTTCTCGCCGGCGCGGCGGCCGGACGCCACCGCGTGGTCGTGGTGCTCCAGCCGGCGGCGGCCCAGCGCCGGGTCGTGCCAGCTGGCCGCGTCGCCGGCCGCCCACACGTCGTGGCGCGCCTGCAGCTCCGCGTTCACCGTCAGCGCGCCGTCCGCCACCTCGAGCCCGGAGGCGCGCGCCAGCGCCGCGTCCACCTCGCCGCCCACGCACTCCACCACGGCGGCCGCGCGCAGCGTGCGCTCCGAGCCGTCCGCGCCGCGCAGCGTCACCTCCACCTCGTGCGCGCCGGGACCGGTTGCGGTCGAGCGCACCACCTCCGTGCCGGGCTCCAGGCGCACGCCGGCCGCGCGCAGCCGCCGCGCCGCCTCCTCCGCCAGGTACGGCGGCAGCACCGCCTCCAGAGGCCGCTGCTCGCGGAACACTTGCGTCACCACCTTGCCGTCCGCGGACACTGCAACACGAGGCGCGCGATGAGCGGGGACCGGGCGGGGTGCGCGGGGCGGTCGCTCCGCCCGGACTACTCACGTCTGTCGGCGAGCGCGGCGCCGAGCTCAGTGGCGAGGAACCCACCGCCGACGAGCAGCACGTGCCGCGCGTCCGGCGCGTCCACGAGCCGCGCCAGCCGCGCCGCGTCGCGTGCGTCCCGCACGGTCACCGCGCGGCCCGCCTCGCGCGCCGCTCGCAGCACCTCCAGCCGCCGCGGCCGCAGCCCTGCAACAGCCAGGCAGGTGAGCAGGGGGCAGGCGGCGGACAGGGGGCACCGCTCCGGCCGCCACTCACCCGTCGCGACGAGACACTTGTCGTAGGTGAGAGTGACGGGGTCCCGGCCGGGCGCGCGCAGCTCGGCCTCGTGACGCGTCACGTCGAGCCGACATACGCGCCAGCCGCGCGCCGCGGCCGCGCCGCCGCCGCACTCCGCCAGCCGCTCTACCGGCGTGTAGAAGGCCAGCGGCTCGTAGAGCAGCGGCCGCCGCTTGCCGTTCCACTGGCGGAAGGAGAGCAGCGGCAGCTCCTCGTCGCCGGTGGCCAGCTCGGGCTCGCGCCACAACTCCTTGCTGAGCGGCGGCCGCATGTAGGGCGGCAGCGGCTCGTCGCCCACGAGCAGCACGGCCGCCTCGGGCCGCGCGGCGCGGATGGCACGCATCGCCGCGAACGAGGCTGTGCCGCCGCCCACCAGCAGGAACTGCACGTGCCGCGGCAGCAGCTCGCCCGAGGCGGGGTACGCGGCCGGCAGCTCGGGCGCCGCGCCCTGCGGGGCGCCTGCGGACGGACAGGGAACGGTCAGCCGGTCGGCGCGAGAGAGGCGGGCCGATGCAGGAGGCGCACTCACCGATCGTCGCCTCCTTCCGTTCGTCATCGCCGCCAAGCTTCCTGTAGAAGTAGACGCCGCCGAGGGAGGCTGCGGCCGCGAGCGCGGCGGCGGCCAGTGTCCAGGCGCGGCGCGGCGCGGCGGGAGGAGCGCCCGCCTGGCTCGGGGGCGCGCCCCCTGTGCTGGGCGCGTCGCATGCCGCCGGCGCCGCGTCCGCTCGCCTCTCCTCCGATGTTAATACGGTCTGACATGCAAATTGTACTTATTACATATTGGGTTAAATTAAAAATCACATCACCCTAATAAGGTATACCGCCTGTATTACCGGCCAAATATAATATTTGCAAAATGGTAATTAAAATATTTTTGTAAGATCATACATGGTCTATTTTTATGGCCAGATTTCCTCATGAGCATAGACTGAAATTCCACGACCTAGTAGTAGTCTGAACAACCGGAAGACTTGCGTCATCACATCACCATGGATTTAACTCGAGAAAATCGAGACTAGAAATGCATAATAGTGGTCCTTCTTCGACCAAAATAAAATGAATGGACGGGCCCAGTAGAAGAGCATTTTTGAAGATTACAAAATGAGCGCCAGCTCTCATTTTGTTTCAGTCGGTCTCTAGCCGTAGGAAGTGAAACACGAGTCTATTGTTACGCGATAACGAAACATCTGACAAAATTATGAATTCGTATGCTTTACCGAAGTGTAAATACACAAATAAAACCGATATCTATTTTTTGTAACATATATACAGTACATTTTTATAATTAGGTGTTGAAGTATATGTCCGACGGTTTTGACTCGTTTTTACTGATCAAGTTCAATGGTTAGGGCCCGTCCATTCTTTTATTTTGGTCGAAGTGGTCCTCATGCAATGGCTATAAAAATATTTAATAAATTACCCGACGACTTAAAGAGTGACGAAAATGAACAAAATTTCGCAAAGAATATGAAAAACTTATTAATTGAAAAGTGCTATTATTCAGTAGAAAATTATCTAAACGACAAAACATTATAAACAGATCTAAATTGCCATAGTACCCTAATTGGGACATTGAGTTAACATTATAAACAGATCTAAATTGCCATAGTACCCTAATTGGGACATTGAGTTAACATTATAAACAGATCTAAATTGCCATAGTACCCTAATTGGGACATTGAGTTAACATTATAAACAGATCTAAATTGCCATAGTACCCTAATTGGGACATTGAGTTAACATTATAAACAGATCTAAATTGCCATAGTACCCTAATTGGGACATTGAGTTAACATTATAAACAGATCTAAATTGCCATAGTACCCTAATTGGGACATTGAGTTAACATTATAAACAGATCTAAATTGCCATAGTACCCTAATTGGGACATTGAGTTAACATTATAAACAGATCTAAATTGCCATAGTACCCTAATTGGGACATTGAGTTAACATTATAAACAGATCTAAATTGCCATAGTACCCTAATTGGGACATTGAGTTAACATTATAAACAGATCTAAATTGCCATAGTACCCTAATTGGGACATTGAGTTAATATAAGTGTTAACCATATACTTAGCATAACATAATGTGCAATAAATTATTTGACTTTGAAAACTTGTGAATTTTTTCATAGAATGATTTTGTATGATTTTAAAAGTGTAATGTGACATCTCAACAGAGCTCCGCTCGGCTTCAAACTAGTGTTTGCTCGATAGACTACTGTCGATTATTTTATTTTACATTGGAAACAAAGAGCTGCTATCCGTCACAGTATTTTGAAATAAATAGTTACTTTAAACATTCGTAATTTAAAAACATCTATTAAATGTTTAATAATACGCGATAATCATTTAAAACATGAGATAAATAGTTACACAAAAGCCAAAAAGAATTTTTTTTAATAAAATATCTAAAAAAAAAATACGCTAAATATTTTAAACATACTGCATCTCGTGGTTTTAATCACTATCCTACAGAAACCATATATTGTTGCACAATCACAAGTAGCCGATGTGTCCAGAGTATAAACTACCTTCACCCAAATACATTAAGCTGTTGCAGAGATGAGTGGGATCAAACATAGTTACACACGAAGTTATGTATGTTGAGTGTAGTGTGCAGGTGATGGTAAGGTCGGTTACACATGGTGTCACGAGGTCTATACATACCGTACGGTATTTTTTCGATTTCCTTGCATGCTTGAAAAATAAATGTGTCCAAGATTAAACAAATAAATCTACCAAAAACTAGCCATAAAATGACAATGTGATGTGATAGAAAATTAGCATGGAGTGTGGATTACACATACAGGGGCACGCCTACACAATGGACATATTCAAGGATATCATTGTACTATCATTATATATTACACATACAGGGGCACACCTACACAACGGACATATTCAAGGATATCATTGTACTATCATTATATATTACACATACAGGGGCACACCTACCCAACGGACATATTCAAGGATATCATTGTACTATCATTATATATTACACATACAGGGGCACACCTACACAACGGACATATTCAAGGATATCATTGTACTATCATTATATATTACACATACAAGGGACACCTACACAACGGACATATTCAAGGATATCATTGTACTATCATTATATATTACACATACAGGGGCACGCCTACACAACGGACATATTCAAGGATATCATTGTACTATCATTATATATTACACATACAGGGGCACGCCTACACAACGGACATATTCAAGGATATCATTGTACTATCATTATATATTACACATACAGGGGCACGCCTACACAACGGACATATTCAAGGATATCATTGTACTATCATTATATATTACACATACAGGGGCACGCCTACACAATGGACATATTCAAGGATATCATTGTACTATCATTATATATTACAGATACAGGGGCACGCCTACACAACGGACATATTCAAGGATATCATTGTACTATCATTATATATAATATAAATAACTTTTACTTTGGGACCAACCTGGATATTGCCAAAAAATAAACAGTTAATGACAGAAATATGTCATTAACACTCAAACAAGTGTAAAAGTGACCTATTACAAGGCTCGCTCGCTTCACTTCCACAGTGAGATAACACAGCAGCCCACATGAGTAAACTCTATTATGATCTTTAGGTACACATTCAAAATTTTTGGAGAACACCTTCTTCTCATCAGGAAGCACATACCTGGCTGTTTGGAGCAGAAGACGAGTATTTCTTAATGCCTGAAACAAAAACCAGATTTGGACAACAAAGTGAATCAGTATACAGTCAGTCAGCAGACTGATGATGGGAGTGACATTCCAACTCTGTCTAGTCGCTATAACTGATGATGGGAGTGACATTCCAACTCTGTCTAGTCGCTATAACTTTTGATAGACATAGTAGTTATTAGCATGTTGTTACATTTTTTCCAAATACATGTAAGTAAGACAGTTGTGCCAAATATTCTATTTTAACAGATTATTAAAATGAGGGTAGTAAACAAGTTTGGAAATATAAAAACGAATAGTTTAATTAGTGTAACTAGCACACGAAGGAAAGGAACCAATGGAGAAAGTAACAAAATGTTAGTACGACTTCTGGGCAATTTAAATAACTGAACCTTACAGATTTGGCAGTATTTCTAAAGAAAAAAATCAGAACAGAACAACTAGGCGGGTTACATTTGCCAAATGAGATCTTGATTTTTTTATTGGTAATTAGAGTTGTGTTTAGCCGCCAGCAACTCGCTCTCGGGAGTTGGTCTGATATCCTGCTCAAGATGGTTAGTTATTGGTATGGATAAATCTGAGCAAGTAGGAACCAGTTAAAATAAAATAGCCTCATTTGGGTGAAGAACAGACATGCTGGTGTTAGCTGCATTCAACTTGACCAGGTTGGCACCGCTCCAATCGGAGACTGCCTGAAGGACAAGTTCATGCATTCAAACACAGCCTCTCTCAAACAGGATTTGATGGTTCGTACATTAAACATGCAGCCCTGTAGAACCAGGCTGTTATCTGTAAAACTAACGGTACCAGGCTTCGGCACATCATTGATGTGCAGCATGAACACTCGCAGACAGCTGTAACCGCTGATAGATAGTCATTTGATCCAGAAAAAAAAAGTAAGACTCGCACTCTGAGAGTTCCATACAAACTTAATAAATATGTATATAGATAGTTCATCATCCCGGGAATAGAGTCTCGACAAAAAAAAGGTAAAAACATTGAAGCACCGCCGGGACACAGGCCTTCTGTCAGCGATGGTGGGACTTAATCCACCATGCTGACCCAGTGCATGTTGGTGAATGTCATGTCTTTGAACTTTTGAGGTTGGTGGACATACTCGTACCAATCTCCTCACAATGTTTTTCTTCACCGTTATTGAGCGATGGCATCAAAACTACACATTTTTTTTAAAGTATTAAGTCATTGGCGCAGAGCCCTGGTAGCCTATTTGGAAAACCGCTCGAGTTGAAAGGGTGAGGTCGCGAGTTCAAATCCATTTGGAGTTTATGAACGGATTTTCATACCACTGGCTTTTCAGTGAAAGAAAAGAGCGTGACGAAATCTGCATACGTACAGAGAAAAAAATTCAATGGCGTATGTGAATCCACCAACCCGCACCAGCCAGGGCCAGCGTGGTGAATAAGGCCGCATCGCCCTTTCGGTGCTAGACCTAAGTCCAGCAGTGGACTAATAAAAGGCTACGGGTGCAGTCAGATTGTAAAGCGCACTTGCTACCATTCAGCCACTATCGCTACATCTAAGTAGTGTGTTAAATAATATAAATGGTTGCACAACAAACATGCATTGTTTCATAACGCAGCTCTTAATTATCTATAAGTTGAACACTGCTTAGGTACCTATTGGCACATCTCATCTATCTACACAACTGTATGTTGTTGTGTAAAGGTACGGAAGCGTAAATAAACGTACGAATAAGTTTGCTGAAATCTCGTCTCGCCGCGACTGAGGCAAGCAGTTCAAGCGCTGGACTTTCCAGAGAAATCGCTGATACCGCTCTCAACATACTGATAAATCTGTTTTATGCCTGACAATTATCACACCAAATCTTTAGTAGAAACTATTTCCATTTCGACATATAGATACTAAAACATTTTCTAAAAATTAATCAATATAATTCATTTCGTTACTTTTATCAAAGAGAATATAAGTAATAACTTTTATAGGTTAGTTTTATTTTTCTTTATTGGTATTGGGGCTTCTGCAGTTCTAGCTTCGCGCGATTGGTGCATTTGCCATCTTCATTCTTCAATCATGGCAAAAATATTGTCAGCTGCCTCTGTCACTGTCAACTGTGTCAACTTGTTGCTGTCACTGTATTCCGTTTACGTTTTTCTTATTCTTTATTATTCTTCAATCATGGCAAAAATATTGTCAGCTGCCTCTGTCACTGTCAACTGTGTCAACTTGTTGCTGTCACTGTATTCCGTTTACGTTTTTCTTATTCTTTATTATTCTACTCTAAATAAATTTGCTAATCTTATGTTCTTGAGTTTTGACTTTTAATTTAGATTTTCTGCAAATGGATTTAGGACATTTCGATAACTTCATTCCAATTTGAGATTTATTGTAGTGTTTTCGCTTAGATAGACACGTTGGAAAGAAAAACTCTCCAAAATTCCTCCTGCATCGATACCTGAAAACTCTTCTCTCCGATCTGCTCATCGGTACGTAGTTTATGGATATATTAGTTGTCTATTTCTATTTATTTAAATATTTACTGTACTGTATAGAATTACCTACAACTATTTTTAATCCACATTTTGGCTCATCTGTCGATATACCAGCAAGAAGTGGGACATCACAGTTTGCTTATTGTCTTTCGTGTAAAATATCAAAGGCTGTTATTTTATTCAATAACTAGTGCTGCTGCCCGCAACTTCGTACGCGTAGATTTTCAGATAATCTTTCAACCCTTTTTTCTTCCCTTTCGCAAAATAACATAGCCTGAACTTCAATCTGATCATAGCTAAGCATATTTGTGAAAACAGCATTTAAAGTCCAGTGGTTTAGGAGATGTGTGTGTACAAACAAACAAACTTATTTTAAGACGCCCTGTGGTTTTTTATATCTCGCAATTACAGTATTTTTTTCTACGTTTATATTATATGCATAGATGTAGATTGTATTATATGTATAGAAGATATAGATTATGTGTATAAGATATAGATTTTATGTATAAGATATAGATAGATTCTGCATAATATTGGAGATTCAAAGGTTTTCGATCCGTAGGTAATTGTTTATTTTATTTGGTTCACAACTTGGAATATACTACAGTAGAACCTCTTTAAGTCAAACATAGAGTTTTCGACTTATAGAGAATTTCGACTTAGGCGGATTTTAATTAGAGATAAAAAGGTTGAGATTCATTCTTATAAATTTCGATTTAAACATATTTTTATTTATTATAAATCTTATGAGACTCAAAGTTTTGAGTTTACGTTTCACAGCAACTCATGTTTTAACAATTTATTTGTAAACTGTTGTACAAATTGATGTGTATTGCAGTAGAACTAAACCACTTCTGACAATATTTCACTCGACAACAAATGAATTGCTTCGCTAAAGTTCAAACTAAATCAAAAATAATAAAATTAAACACCTGACACCAAGCAAGCAAACACGTGTTAGCGAGAGTCATAAATTCATGGTAATTCTTTTCATTGTATACTCCTAAATTGCTTTCTAAGAAACAATGGTGTACTCATACTGTCCGCGAATTCTCAAAGGTCTTAAAAGTCTCAAATAATCGAGTTGTAAAATAAAATATTGCTATGTTCGAGATACAGAGGTAAAATTGAATTTTTCTAGTTAAGGAGGGAAAATATGGACTAAAATGGCTTGGAGTGACTCACTGATTATTTCGACTAATAGAGGGTTCAGATTTCGAGTAATGGAGATTTTGGTGTTTGAAGGGAAGGGAACAAAACATTTTTTCGAGATTTGGAGGTTTTCAACTTATGGAGGCTCGACTTAACAAGGTTCTACTGTATATATCTTATTCTGAAGTCTTACACAACATGTTCAAAAATAATGATCAGTTGAGCCTTAGGCTTCTCTCACTTGAACTGCAGACACCGGACAAACATTCAAAACATTCACCCTGGACATTTGATCAAAATAATGATCAGTTGAGCCTTAGGCATCTCTCACTTGAACTGCAGACACCGGACAAACATTCAAAACATTCACCCTGGACATTTGATCAAAATCAGGATTTATCCATGGACAACCTTGAAGAAATTTTATAAAATATACAATTTTATTATCCACAACTTAAAAAACAGAAAATTAACGAAAACTTAAATATCAACTAAAAACTAAAACTTAAAATAGTTAATACTTAACTATCTTAAGTTTTAATAGCTGATAACATAGATATTGGTCTGAAGTTGGATATGTCTCCGAGGTCGCCTTTCTTGTGTTTTAATAGCTGATAACATAGATATTGGTCTGAAGTTGGATATGTCTCCGAGGTCGCCTTTCTTGTGTTTTAATAGCTGATAACATAGATATTGGTCTGAAGTTGGATATGTCTCCGAGGTCGCCTTTCTTGTGTTTTAATAGCTGATAACATAGATATTGGTCTGAAGTTGGATATGTCTCCGAGGTCGCCTTTCTTGTGTTTTAATAGCTGATAACATAGATATTGGTCTGAAGTTGGATATGTCTCCGAGGTCGCCTTTCTTGTGTTTTAATAGCTGATAACATAGATATTGGTCTGAAGTTGGATATGTCTCCGAGGTCGCCTTTCTTGTGTTTTAATAGCTGATAACATAGATATTGGTCTGAAGTTGGATATGTCTCCGAGGTCGCCTTTCTTGTGTTTTTTTATTATTATTTTATTGAAAGACTACAAAACTGGAAATATATACATATACATTATAAACTATCTTAAAATCAACAAACATCCTTAATATCTAAATAAATGTAATTCCTTCTAGATGTGGAGCTAGCATTCATGTAGCATTAAGTAAAATTAATGCTGTCACTAACTTCATAAAATGAAAAATTACTTGTAACAATGAAAAAAAACAGCATAATGCTGCATAGAAGTCTGCAAAACAATTGTTATAAACATAGTCATTACCTACTTATTTACTAACGCATTAAGATGACATTTAACTGAGGCTAGCAAACCATGGTGAATGATATCAAAATCATTTTTTATCAGTTTATACCTATCAGCTATCACACATAGGATAAATCAGTGAGTGCATATTAGTTCTGCAGCTGGGAAGGACAAAAGTGTTTCTATTTACATAACGACTACCTGGCCGAGGAACCCTCACAGCACATTTCTTTCTGTGATTTCCAGACAATCAACTAATCCATTTAATAATTTGTATAACATAAAAAATAAATAATACATCCGTCACATTTCAGCGTTTTTCAAGAGGCAATATCTTATAGTACTTGAGTCGAGACTCATAGGATCGCAATGTCTTACATGTCTTATTGCCCATATAGGTAATATTTGGGACATAAACCTCTTCTGAACCCTCTCCAACCTGTCTGAGTCTGTTTATTTATTTATTTATAATAAATAAATAAACACTGCAATAATCTAAATACTACGTACCAGACTGTAGAAGAGGTGGATGGAGAGACTCGCGTCATAACATAACATTGTCTAGTGTCGCTACATGTGCAGGCGGGCGGAGATGCAGGCGGCGTGCGAGGCGGGCGGCGTGCTGGCGCTGCTGGAGGGCGGCGCGGAGGGAGCGCGCGCCGCCGCCGAGCAGGTCGCCGCGCTGTACGGCGCCGTGCGCGAGCCCTGGGTGACGCGCGCGCTGCTCGCGTACCACGCGCGCACCGGCTCCACCCGCGCGCTCGAGCTGCTGGCGCGCGCGCCCGAGCCGCACGCGCGCCACCTGCTGGACGCGTTGCACGAGCAGCTGCGGGCGGAGCGTGCGGCGCGCCGGCACGCTCTGGCCGCGCTGGCGCCGCTGGTGGCGCGCCGGCCCGCCTGGTTGCGGCTCCTGCCGGCGCACCCGCTGGCGCGCGAGCTGCTGCGTGCCGCGCGCACCGAGCGCGACGCCTTGCCGCTGCTGCACGCGCTGCTGGCGCTGGCGGCGCTGGTGCCCGCCGCGCCGGCGCTGGCCGCCGCGCACGCGCCCGAGCTGGCCGAGGCGCTGGTGCGCGCGGCGGCGGGCGACGCGCACGTGGCGCTGGCGGCGCGCGCGCTGTTCCGCGCCGTGTACGCGACGCACCCGTGCACGGCGGTCGAGGCGCTGCGCGGCGCGTCCGCCGCCGGCGCCGCCGACTGGGAGCGCGGCGTGGCGGCACTGGCTGCCGGCGTGCGCCTGCACCCCGCGTTGGTGACGGGCTCGCGAGCGCGCGAGGCCGAGGCGGCGCGCTGGGCGCGCGTGGAGCCGCATGACGTGCTGGCGGAGTGCCGCCGGTTGTCGCTGCCGGCGCGTGACTCGCCGGCGCCGGAGCCGCCCGAGCCGGCGGCCGCGCCTGCGCCGGCGCCGCTGCTCTGGCGACACTCGCCCGCGCCGCCGCCCGGTTCCACCGCACAGGTACCTACATTAGCATGTATTATTTACGAGAAGCACAATCGGCGGAACAGTTTTCCGAAGTGCAAACACGCGGTGTGTGCGTGATGTAGGTATTTGTAATGTTACATGGAAAACAAACAGCTGCTAGCAAGCACAGTAGATATAGGATTAATAATTTGTGTAACCCAAAAAAAAAAAAAAAAAAAAAAAAAAAAAAAAAGAAGTGGTCACTAATACGAACTAAAATAGTGTAAATGCCCCGTTGCACACCAACTTAGGCCCGGATAGATAGATAGAATTTGAACAGTAGGTAAGGTTTTTGGTAAGTAGGATTTACATAAAAATACATTAAGTTAAATTAACAGAAATGACTCCTCTGAGCTCGGCTCCACGTACACATAATCTTCGGCTGTATACTCCTTGTGTAACTATTCATTGTATATCTACCGTGTTTGTAAGCAGCTGTTTGTTTTTCATGTAAAATAAAAGAGAAGGAACTTTGCCCATGTTCGATCGAAAGTGCTACTGATTTTTTCTATAAGGTGCTTGAGCATTTGAAAAATAAGTATATACCTTCAAAGCATGGTTATAATGAATCTTATCCCGATTGGTTCACACCAGCGCTTAAAAAAACGAATTAAAGTAAAGTCTAAATACCTTTCTAAATACAAAACCTACGGGAACAAGGCAAACTAGAGTACAAGGTAAACTACTACGTGATAGGGTTGAATGTCTGGAAAATCAATGCTATCAGAAATCTTTAGTATCAATAGAGGATTCCATTAAAAGAACCCAAAGCACTTTTGGTCATTTACTAAGTCGCGTTCCAAGTCAGGTATAATTAAGGGCAACACCCCTCTCTATGAGGGAGGCCTTTGTCCAACAGTGGACGTTAATTGGCTGATGATGTGATGTTCCAAGTCAGGTGGTATCCCTAACTGTCTGAAATACCAAGATATAGTGGCGGTAACTGGAGAAGCAATCTGTGATGTCTTTTCTAAATATTTTAACTCAACTTTCGTATGCCATGATAATAAATAAATATCTGGGACATTTTTGCACACACGGTCATCTGACCCCAAACTAACTATAATAGTCCTAATATTAATACTCCTAATGAATTCTTAGCATCACAGCTTTCTGATATTTATAAAATTAACATTGACGTAGATAACGTCACCAAACACCTCTTAAAACTGGATCCATCAAAGTCGGCTGGCCCAGATCATGTTAGCCCCATACTTTTAATTAACTGCGCCGCTATACCTTAACCGTGCCAATCACCATCCTCATTCAAAAATCGCTCTCAGCGTGCATTTTCCCCAATATCTGGAAATCGGCTTTAGTGACCCCAGTTCACAAAAAAGGGCGAAGAGTGAGGTTAGCAACTATAGGCCGATCTCCAAGTTATGCGTCATAGCCAAAGTTTTTGAGAGGATAATCCGCGTTACGAACATCGTTTAGTCGCTCAACACGGGTTCTTGAAAGGCCGTTCAACAGTATCTAACCTGGTTCTGTTCAATGAATACTTAACTGACGCCGTGGACAAGGGTCACTAAGTTGACGTAGTCTACACTGACTATAGCAAATGTTTCGATAGAATAGACCACAGAATCCTAATAACCAAGTTAGAGCACATTGGCATAAGAGGCGACCTCCTCAGGTGGTTTTCTTCGTATATAGATAACCGATCCCAAGCAGTTGTGGTCAATGATTACAAGTCTGGATGGGTTCATATATCTAGTGGGGTCCCCCAAGGTTCCCTGCTTGGACCTCTGATTTTTTTAATTTTTGTTAACGATATCTCTAAATGTTTTCATAATAGTCAATTATTATGCTTTGCCGACGACATGAAAATATTTAGTACTATTAGATCTACTAGCGATACCATGAATTTTCAAGCTGACTTATTGCGCCTGGACGCGTACTGCGCACTTAACAAACTGGACCTTAACCCTTCTAAATGTACAGTAGTAACTTTCACCCGCAATAGACTGGTAATCATACATGTTGAAATGCCAGCTACTCTAAAAAACCAGTGTAGTTAGAGATCTCGGGGTGGTCCATGACTCAATACTTCTTTTTGATGATCACATAGAATCTATTGTCGCCAAAGCATCTCAGCTTTAGGTTTCATCATGCGTGCTTCCGGTGACTTCAAACGAGCCAAAACATTTAAAATCCTTTATTGCACTGTTGTCCAGAGTAACCTGGAGTACGCATCACAAATCTGGAGCCCCCGGTATGACAAGTACATTTTAAGAATCGAGCGAATCCCAAGTCAAGTTCCTAAAGTATCTCTGCTATCGTCTTCGAATTCCTTACTCATCCGATAATTATTATAACCTTTGCAGACTATTTCATCTACTACCTCTTTCAAAACGACGTGAAATCGCGGATCTCACATATCTTCTTAATATTACTAATAATACCATTGATTGTCCAGACCTTACAAATAAAATCAATCTGAATGTTCCTTTTAAGACAACCAGATTCAACTTACCATTGCACATTCCTGTAGTGTCAACTAATTATAGACAGAACTGTTACTTATGGCGAGCAAGCAACAACTTTAACAAACTGACCAAACGCACTGACCTTCACCTATATTGCACCAGCGCTTCCTCGGCGAGGCGGCGCCGGCGCCGGCGCCCGCGTCTGACCACTGAGTTCTTCTCAGCAGACGGTCAGCAGCCGTCCGTAGAATGTAGATCTTATATTATTATATGTATTTTATTATTAATTATTGCTTACCTTGTTATTATTTTTTATGTATACTTTTTCCATATTGTATACTACCACAATAGTGTTTGCTGCTTAACTTCATATCTATTTTAGATCTATTCGTGAGAACCTTTCTATAGTTTATTAATTGTATACGAGGCATGCCTTTTAAGTTCTGTCGTTTCCATATTTCCCGGCAATTTTGAATTTGGAACTGTTCTATATTCGAATGTGTTTAAATTTTGAATCTTAAAACAGTTAAAAGTATTAGAATTAATGCTATTGTTTAGTTACAGCGTCGATTGGAATCTGTCTGGTTACGTACGAAAATGAATCTTTCTAAGGAAAAAGTTCGTGCAATAATTTTCTACAACTTTAGAAGAGGCCTGACACGGCTTCAGTGTTTTGAAGTGCTGACATCTGTGTTCAGTGATGAAGCCCCATGTCTGCGGACTGTCGAACGCTGGTATTTAGAATTCCAGCGTGGACATACGTACTAGTGTTAGTGACAAATCTCGCGAAGGACGCCCAAAATTCGCCTTCACTGAAGATAACATCATTGCTGTGAGACAACTAATTCTCGAAGATCGTCATGTGACGTATCGAGAGATAGAGGCTCTATTAGGCATCTCTGGGACAACCATTCAGAAGATCTTGCATGAAGCGCTTGGTGTGAGAGAGGTAGTTTGCCGTTTGATACCGCATCTGCTTTCCGACGATCACAAGACGGCCCGCGTCAGATGGTGTAAGAAAACTCTGCAAAGGTTCAACCGAGGAGAGTCAAAACACGTCTACGACATCATCAGTGGTGACGAATCTTAGTATTTGAAGCAGGAAAAAGTAGAAATTCTTGACCATCCTCCATACAGTCCTGACCTAAGCCCTAACGATTTCTTTACATTTCCTAAAATTAAGAAAAGTCTTCGTGGTCAAAAGTTCCAGTCCGGTGAAGAAGCAGTCGACGCTTTCAAGTCAGCTATTTTGAACACCCCCACTTAAGAGTGGAATAAATGTTATAATAACTGGTTTGAGCGAATGGAAAAGTGTATAAAGCTACGTGGTGAATACTTTGAAAAACAATAAAAAGTACTATAAGGTTCTAGTTGTGTTTTTTTCTTCAAACGACAAAACTTAAAAGGCATGCCTCGTATCTTAGTGTTAAAAGCTGTTGGTTTTCCTATAAATAAATAAAATGTGTGCGTGCAGGTGAGCCAGGGCGTGGGCGCGCTCCGGCCGGGCGGCGAGGGGTGGTGGGCGCTGGGGGAGCGCTCCGGCGCGGAGACGGCGCCGCACACGCCGCTGCCGGCCGACGCGGAGCCGGAGCCGGAGCCCGAGCCCGCCGTGGAGGCCACGCCGGAGAACACGCCGCGCCTCGCCTTCCGCTTCCCTGCCGACGGCGGTGCCGCGCGTGCCATCGGACGACGCGCCTCTTCGCCGCCCGCGGCCGGCGCTGCGCCCTCCGCGGCTGCGGCGCGGCTGGCGCGCGTTGCGGCCGAGCGGCGCGCCGCCGACTCGCCCGTGCCGTTCGGGGGCGCACCGCCAGCCGCGGCCGCGCGGCCCGAGCCCCGTGCGCCCGCGCCGGCTCCCGACCCCGAGCCCGAGGACAGCGAGGTGCGCGAGCTGACAGCGCGCGCCGCGCCACCGCCCGACTGGGCGGACGCAGAGCCGGCGGCCGTGCGTGCACCCGACCCGCGCGCCTCTGCCCGCCCGCGCCGCCGGCTCACCGCACCTGCGCCGCCACCGCGCCGCGCCGCCTCCGCAGGCCCGGCCGCGGGGGCGCGCCGCACTGACGCCGCCGTGCAGACCGTGGACACGTGGCCGGAGCCCTACGAGTTCCTCGTCGCCGACTTCTACCGCAAACCGCCAGACGACCACAACGATCAGGTGCGTAACAAATATAATGAGTGAATTCCGACTTTAAGTATGATGAGTCTTGTTTTCCACCACCATTTGTTGCCTCTTAAACTAAGGAGAGAGGCTGCTGATCTGACCTTTTTGCACAATATAATATCCAGTAGGATCGACTGCCCCTCACTATTGTCTCGGATAGGTGTTGTGACTCCTCTGAGCTCAGCTCCTCGTAGACATAATCTTCAGCTGTATACTCCACGCTATGAAACTAATCGGAGTCAACTCGGGAGCACAAGTTTTAAGGACGATAGCCGGAATGCCATCAGACCCACTCAGGCTCAGGCTCTTTTAAAGTCACAAATTTATTCGTTCATCACGCAATCAATAGTCGTGAAGATTATTTCATTTTTTTTATTTTATTTTACAAGGAAAACAAACAGCTGCTAACAAACACGGTAGAAATACAATGAATAGTTACACAAAAGCCAGAAAAAGGCGTATAGTTGAGCATGAACTATTTTCTCAAAGACCTTGGCTAATACTTCCCGCGTTCACTTCCCGCGTTTGTCGGTGAAGGTCGTGTTTTAGCTGTGTATCTTGTGTGACAGATTCGAAACCATGTTCAACTGCCCCGCATGTAGCATTGACCACTCGGATGGTGTTAGCTGTGTTAATTGTGCAGTTAGTTACTGTTTTTCCTGTGCGAATATTTCGGAAAGTAGCTACCGTAAACTCAGCAAGAGCAGGAAGGCCGCCCTACTGTGCCCCACCTGCAAGTGCCTGCCCGGGGCTGTCACGTCTACTCCGGCGGGATCTCCCCTGCCGCAACAGGCGCCTGTGGCCACTGCGCCCGCTACCCTGGACCAGGTGCTCCGCGAGCTTCGTGATGGGATTAATGGCATCAACGTTCGCCTCGAGCAACTGCCTACTTTGGTACAAGAAGTGAAAGACATGAAGGAGGACTTCCACCACTTCGAGGATGCTATGAACTCTAAAACGACGGCGTTGGAGTCCCGTGTTACTGCCTTGGAGGCCCGCAGTGACGGCGTTGATGATAACTACCCTCAGGTGCAGAATAAAATTACTCAACTGGCTGCCGATCTCGCATTCCAGGAACAACGTGGGCGTATCAACAACGTCGAAATTAAGGGAGTACCGAGTAAAAAAAATGAGAATCTTGTTGCTATGGTGTGTAAACTCGGTGAGATATTCGGGCGATCCATCCTACCCTCCGACATCAATTTCGTGATGAGGGCGCGCTCCTCCACGGATATTAAGCCTATCATTGTCGGGTTCGTCGGGAGGTACACGAAGGAGAACTTCATAGCGGCAGCTCGTTCTTTCAAGCACCTGACTGCAGAAACCCTGGGTTTCATCGGAGTCGCTACAAAAGTTTTTGTTAATGACCATTTAACGCGTGAGAATAAGCAGCTTTTAACGAAGTCAAAAAAAGTAGCTCAAGAAATGAATTATAAGTACGTATGGGTCCAGAATTGCAGGATTCTCATGAGAAGGAATGACACCTCGCCGATAATCCATGTTCAAACTGAAGATAAACTTAATGAGTTAAAATGACTAAGTACCTACATATTATTTTTCATTATTATTTATCTCGTCATAACCATTTCTACTAAATATGTCTTGTTAAATGTGTATATTAACTGCTCCTTTCCTGTCACAAAGCCTTACGAATCAATAACCTCATAAACTACTTAGTATTTTTAATAACCTCATTGCTCCTCAGCACCCCTGGTATATCGGTTTATCCTACTCATACAACCTCGCCTCGTCGGAAACTACATGTTGATATTATGTTGAACGTATACTTACAGACTTATTCTATAACCTTAATTGTTTTAACATCATATTTCGCTTATCATTCTATCATGCTGTCACGGCGCCGGCGCCGGCGCCGGTGCGCTGTAGCTAAACACGTACTCTGCTCCGACTTGTTATTTGAAATGGGTGAATTATTTGTCTTACTTTTATACTCCAATTCACAATCTGTTTACAAACTTAACTATCTCACCCATTTCCTAATCAAAGAGCAATGCGGTCGGTTCACACGTTCACATAATATTTTGTATGCATTACTGTACTATGATATTTATCACAACACTATTTATAATATGATGTCTTGTTCGCAAACAACTAACATTGCTGGTAAACGCTCCACTTACTTACTGTTTATCAGTGCACTCTCCGGCCGATCCGCAACTCGGCCGGACTGTGTTTATGGTATTTGAAGTTTATTATCAGAATGTTAGGGGTTTGCGAACAAAAGTACAGGATTTTAAACACAGTACTCTGTTGTGTAGTTTTGATGTGATCGTGTTGACCGAGACGTGGCTCTGGGATGGTATACGGAACGAGGAATTGTTTAGTGACGAGTTCACCATACTGCGCCGCGACCGTGACTGTAAAGCGCGCGGGCAAACTCGGGGTGGTGGGGTGCTTATCGCCGTGCGCCGGGAGCTGGCTGCGCGCGCGCGCCTCCACTGGCATTCTACGGCGGAGGATATATGGGTCTCGATTGTGTTTAAAGCGACTGATAGGAGCCCGCCTATTAACTTGCATATCTGCTGTCTTTATCTTATTGAACAGAATTTAGGCTTATCACTTTCGGCTCAGTTGGTAAATTTCAGTGAAAAGGTTCTTTCGATTGTGGCGGATAATCCCAATGACAAATTCTTAATAATGGGCGATTTTAATCAAAGGGGATTAACTTGGTCAGTTTCCCCGGATCATACCCACTTGTTACCCGTGGTCAAGATTACGGACTGTAATCACTTAGAAATTCTAGATCTGATGAATTTAAATAATTTAGAGCAATTTAATCATGTCCCCAACTTATATGATGGGAGCATTTTAGATTTAATTCTTTCGAACGACGAAGTGTTGGTGTTTCGCTCCTTGGATCCTCTTTTGAAGGAAGACAAGTTCCACCCGGCACTTGTCTGCAGACCGCAGTTTATTCATATGAGCACCCTTGCACCTACTTCTAAACCAAAGTTATTCTACGGCAGAGGTGATTATTTGGCAATATGCGGTGACTTAGATAAACAGGACTGGCTATCTTTGCTTACATGCGGTACTATGGATGAGTCGGTTAATTTATTTAATAAAATACTGTCTGAGCTAAGAGATAAATATATTCCGTGTAAATGGGTGCGTCCAGCTCAATATCCGGTATGGTTTTCGCCCGCTCTTATCAAGATACTAAAAGAAAAAAATAAATATCACCGTAAATTTAAAACCTACAAGAATGTCTCTGATCAAAATTCTTTTAGGGTCTTGCGTGAGCGAGTGAAAAGGGTTGCACGTGAGTGTTATCTAAGCTACATACATAAAATTGAAGACTCAATTCGAGATAATCCGAAAGCTTTTTGGTCATACGTTCAATCCAATAAACAACATAACACCTATCCATCATCTATGTCATTTAATGATCGATCTGTAGAATCGGGGGATGATATTTGTCACGCTTTCGCCGACTTTTTCAACTCCAACTATTTGCCATCTTCGCCATGTGTTATGGGTTTAGCTATTTCCGATCCCATTGACGTTACTTCTACGGCTGACATACGCTCTATCGCAGTTTCTTCTCCTGCCGTCTTGAAGTTGCTAAAAACCCTTGACTGCAATAAATCAGCTGGGCCCGATGGCTTGCATCCTTACCTTCTTAAGAACTGTGCTGAGAGTTTGGTCTTTCCCGTTAGTCTCCTCTTCAGTAAGTCAATTACCACTGGAATAGTGCCCAAAATCTGGAAAACGGCAACGATAACGCCTGTTCACAAAAAAGGTCCCAAGCGGGATATTACTAATTATAGGCCGATCTCTAAACTTTGTGTCTTGGCTAAGATCTTTGAAAGGTTAGTCCATGATCAGATGTACTCTGCTCTTAAACACTACTTCATGCCGCAGCAGCACGGTTTCCTTAAGGGGAGGTCCACAACGACTAACCTGGTCTCGTTCACTAATACGGTTACTGCCGGCATGGAGGGTGGAGGGCAGGTGGACGCGATTTACACGGACTACAGCAAGGCTTTCGATCGCATCGATCATTCCATTCTCCTTGCTAAGCTACATGCGGCTGGAATAAGGGGTGATCTGCTGAGGTGGTTCACCTCTTATGTGAATGATCGTTGCCAAACTGTAGTCTTGAATGGGTTCACGTCTGCTCCATCACCCATCCCTTCAGGTGTGCCACAGGGATCAATTCTCGGTCCTCTGCTCTTTGTCATCTTTATTAATGATATTGGTCGATGCTTTAAACATTCAAACTTTGAACTATTTGCTGATGACATGAAAATATATAGGACTGTTAAAGATAGACAGGAATCCGAGTTGCTTCAAAAGGATCTTGATAACCTCCATAGTTACTGTGTGTTGAATAAGCTAGACCTAAATATTCTAAAATGCTGTTGCATCACCTTCAGTAGATCCACTAGAAGTCTTAGCTATAACTACAGAATTAATGGTCAGGCTCTTAAAAGAACTGATTCTGTTGTCGACCTTGGTGTCATTCTTGACTCTAAGCTTCTTTTCGACAAGCATATTGAGAATATCGCAGCTAAAGCTATGAAAACTCTGGGCTTCATTTTTAGGGTTACCAAAGATTTCAAGATCATTAAAACACTAAAGATTTTGTATTGTTCCTTGGTTCGAAGTCAACTTGAGTATGCCTCCCAGGTATGGAATCCCTGTTATGATAAATACAGAACCCTTCTTGAAAAACCTCAAAGAAAATTCCTGCGTTTCATTAACTTTAAGGCGAAAATTTCCAACTCTAATTTTGATTACGAAGGAAGTTGCAGGCATCATCATTTGTTGCCTCTTCATAGAAGAAGGGAGGCTGCAGACCTCTCCTTTCTTCACAATATTGTGTCTAATAGATTTGATTGCTCATCCCTGCTGGCTGAAGTCAAGCTTGTCTCGCCATCAATCTCATCTCGCAAAAGCCACCTTCGTCTATGTATCCCCCGCCATAGTACAAATTATCGTGGAAACTCTTTCTTTTTGCGTACTTTTACTAATTTTAACTCTAACTTTTCTCAGCATGTTGACTTATTTTCAACGAGGTACAATATTTTTAAAATTTTGATTAATAAACAATTTTTCTCAACAGGCTCTTAATATAAAGGGCAAGTAACTGCTTATTCGTTTGGCTTTGTCATCTTTTTCGATTCAATCATATTTAACGTAATCATAAAATAGCAATATATACCTATAAATACATTAATCAGTAACTTTATAAGAGGCTTTATAATCGTAACTTGGCTATTATGTATTGATTTTGTTCTTATTTCTGTTAATTTAACTTAATATATCTTCATGTAAATACTAATTATCAACTATCTTACCTACTGTCAAAATTCTACCTATCTATGTAGGCCTATGTTGGTGTTACAACGAGGCATTTACACAATTTTAGTTTATATTAGTGAAAACTTTTTTTCTGGCTTTTGTGTAACTATTCATTGTATATCTACCGTGTTTGTTAGCAGCTGTTTGTTTTCCTTGTAAAATAAAATAAAATAAAATAAAATAAAATAATACGCAGAGCTTAGAAATCGGTCTATAGTTTGACACATCACGCTTGGGGTCTTTTTTATGGATCGGGGTTATTGTAGCAGATTTCCATATGCTTGGCAAAACCCCTTCAGTGATAGATCTATTAAATAACAGAGAAACGGGATATATGAAAACTTTGCGCGCAATGCACTAGTAAGTGTGGATGAAGGCCATCAGGCCCGGCAGATTTATTACAGTCTAAGTTATTTATGTAAAAAATAAAATTATTTGTTAATTTCAGGTGTTTGTTATCCGAATAGTTTAAAATAAAATAAGTAAATCTTGTTTGCACAGTCAACAGAGTCCAGTGAACCGTGTGAGCGACTGGACGCGTACCTCGCGGAACTGTACTCGGGGCGCGGGGGGTGCGGGGCCGGGGGCGCGGGGCAGGGCGAGCTCGCCGAGCAGCTGGCGCTCGCGCACGCGCAGCTCATGTACGAGCGCTGGCGGCGCGAAGCGCACGCCGAGCGCAACCGACGTCTGCTCGGCCGCTGCCGCCAGGTGCGCGCGCTCGAGCTGCACAACGCGGCGCTGCAGGAGCGCGTGCGTGCGCTCACCCGCGAGCGGGACGCGCTGCGCACGCGCTCCGGCCCCGCCTCCGTCGTCCCCGCCGCGCCGCCGCCCGAGGCCGGCGAGCGCGCGCTTGACGCGGCGCTGCGGGCGGAGCGCGCCGCGCGCCTGCGGGCCGACGCCGCGCGGCACGAGGCGGAAGCGGCGCGCGCGCGCGACCGCGCCGAGTTGCAGCGCACGCGCGGGGAGACGTTCGAGGCGGCGCGCCACGTGGAGGCCCTGGCGCGCGCCGCGCTGGCCGCCGAGCGGCGCGCCGAGCACGTGCGCCGGCTGCGGCGCGAGCTGCTCGTGCTGGCGGAGCGCGAGGCGCGGCTGGCGGCGGCGTGCGAGCAGCGCAGCGGGGCGCAGCCGCCGCCGGCCGGCGACCACGGCGCGGAGCGGGCGCTGCGCGCAGCGGCGGCTCGCGCAGAGGCGGACGCGGCGGCGGCCGGGGCGCGCGCGGACGCGGCTGCCGTGCGCCTTGCGGAGCTGGAGGCGGCGCTGGCGGCGCGGGACGCGGCCGTGGCGGAGCTGAAGCGCGCCACGCGGCACGCGGCGGAGGAGGGCGCGGCGCGCACGCGGGCTCTCCGCGACAAGTACGCGGCGCTGCTGTGCGTGGTGCGCGCGCGGGAGGCCTGCGAGCTGGAGCGGCTGGCGGCGCCGCCCGCCCCCGCCCCCGCCGCCCCCGCACACAACTGCGGCTGAGACGCGGCCGGAGCGCTGCTTGAACTCGTATGCGGGTGAAGCCGCCCCGGGAGCGCTCGGGCTCTTGGGACCCTGCACTCTACATCTGTTTAATCCGGTCTTCAAATCGCAACTTCATGTGTAAAACCACTCGCAGGGAAAAAACTTTTACGCTCGGGAATGTTTTCTATTTACGTTCTGGAACCTAACGGCTACCTGTTTTAAGCAATTCAGTTTAGGTGCTTGTGAAAAGTGCGACCGCAAACCGTATCTCGTGTTTTTCCTAATTGCGCTGTTTCGAGCCCTTGTGAACAGTAAATGCCAGCCGTACGGACCCAGGACAGCTTTACATATTTAGTTGTATGTAAGAATGAGACGGCATGTGTGTGATACTTGTCGATTCAATGTGTAAGTAACGGTCGGAACACTAGTGTACCTACTGTACTGTACACTGATGATGCAGCTCTCAGTAGAGTGAGATGGAGTCACGTGGCCGGCAGGAGGTCACAGTACAGTGGTGAGTGACGCTGGTGAGGTCGGTGTGACTCATTTCCTGTTATCTGTCATATTATCTGAGTGCTTGTAGTGTTTGTGTCCGCTGTGCGTGCGCGCACCAACTATCTGCCTGTGTGTGTGTACGTATCATGTATATATTACAGTAGGTATGACGAGGAGGCCCGTTGTCGCGCTTGGTTCATCTCTGCTCTATAATATAATGTGAATATAATATTAATCATTTTATTAATGACCTGTCCCTCTCCATCCCCTGCACGTGTTTTTGACGCAAGTAAAGCAAGTCACGGTCAAGTGAAAGTCATGCTCTAGCCCCAGTAGAGTGGTGGATGGAGTCGTCACCAGAGGCTTCTGTGATCACTTCACTTGCCTTCACTCGAGTAGGTTCACGAACATTAAGTGTGTCAATTGTTTACCGAAAAGTACTTGCGTTGAATTTATTGAAAACCAACAACTTTTTACACTAAGATATACTATGAAAAAAGTACAGAAAGCCTATTACAGGTTCTCACGAATATATATAAATTAGATGAGAAGTTAAACATGTGCAACACTAAGAGACGTTGTGGTAGTATAGGTACCTACATAAATAAATAAATATCTGGGACATTATTGCACACATGGTCATCTGACCCCAAACTAAGCAAAGCTTGTAATATGGCAGCCAGAAACTGATATACATACATATATATTTTTAAATACATACTTAAATAGATATTAACACCCAGACATAGAACAAACACAAATGTTCATCACACAAATGTTTGTCCTAGATGGGAATCGAACCCACACCCCCAAGCGCAGGAAGTAGGTTCACTACCAACTGAGCCACCGGGGCAGTCAAATGGAAATATATATATATAATAAGCATATGGAAAAAGTATACATAAAAATAACAAGGTAAGCAATAGTTACAATAAAATAAATATAATAATATAAGATAAGAACGACATTCTACGGACGGCTGCTGACCGTCTGCTAAGAACTACGCGGCACGTGCGAGACGAGAGGCACGACGTAAACAACGACGGTTTGTACACAGCCAGCCGCGGTGTGGCTCAGCAGACGAGTGTCGGAGCACCCGAGGTGAGTGTATACAGCCAGCCACGGTGTGGCTCAGCAGACGAGTGTCGGAGCACCCGAGGTGAGTGTATACAGCCAGCCGCGGTGTGGCTCAGCAGACGAGTGTCGGAGCACCCGAGGTGAGTGTATACAGCCAGCCACGGTGTGGCTCAGCAGACGAGTGTCGGAGCACCCGAGGTGAGTGTATACAGCCAGCCGCGGTGTGGCTCAGCAGACGAGTGTCGGAGCACCCGAGGTGAGTGTATACAGCCAGCCACGGTGTGGCTCAGCAGACGAGTGTCGGAGCACCCGAGGTGAGTGTATACAGCCAGCCGCGGTGTGGCTCAGCAGACGAGTGTCGGAGCACCCGAGGTGAGTGTATACAGCCAGCCACGGTGTGGCTCAGCAGACGAGTGTCGGAGCACCCGAGGTGAGTGTATACAGCCAGCCACGGTGTGGCTCAGCAGACGAATGTCGGAGCACCCGAGGTGAGTGTATACAGCCAGCCACGGTGTGGCTCAGCAGACGAGTGTCGGAGCACCCGAGGTGAGTGTATACAGCCAGCCGCGGTGTGGCTCAGCAGACGAGTGTCGGAGCACCCGAGGTGAGTGTATACAGCCAGCCGCGGTGTGGCTCAGCAGACGAGTGTCGGAGCACCCGAGGTGAGTGTATACAGCCAGCCGCGGTGTGGCTCAGCAGACGAGTGTCGGAGCACCCGAGGTGAGTGTATACAGCCAGCCGCGGTGTGGCTCAGCAGACGAGTGTCGGAGCACCCGAGGTGAGTGTATACAGCCAGCCACGGTGTGGCTCAGCAGACGAGTGTCGGAGCACCCGAGGTGAGTGTATACAGCCAGCCGCGGTGTGGCTCAGCAGACGAGTGTCGGAGCACCCGAGGTGAGTGTATACAGCCAGCCGCGGTGTGGCTCAGCAGACGAGTGTCGGAGCACCCGAGGTGAGTGTATACAGCCAGCCGCGGTGTGGCTCAGCAGACGAGTGTCGGAGCACCCGAGGTGAGTGTATACAGCCAGCCACGGTGTGGCTCAGCAGACGAGTGTCGGAGCACCCGAGGTGAGTGTATACAGCCAGCCACGGTGTGGCTCAGCAGACGAGTGTCGGAGCACCCGAGGTGAGTGTATACAGCCAGCCACGGTGTGGCTCAGCAGACGAGTGTCGGAGCACCCGAGGTGAGTGTATACAGCCAGCCGCGGTGTGGCTCAGCAGACGAGTGTCGGAGCACCCGAGGTGAGTGTATACAGCCAGCCGCGGTGTGGCTCAGCAGACGAGTGTCGGAGCACCCGAGGTGAGTGTATACAGCCAGCCGCGGTGTGGCTCAGCAGACGAGTGTCGGAGCACCCGAGGTGAGTGTATACAGCCAGCCGCGGTGTGGCTCAGCAGACGAGTGTCGGAGCACCCGAGGTGAGTGCGGGCGTCCGGCCCATTGAATTGAGAATTTTTTCGTTTAAATTAGAAAGGCTGTCAAGTAATTTACAGGCATAGTTAGTTGCACAACTATTTGCATAATTTAATTTAGTAAGTTAGGTTCGTAGTTTAAGGAATTGTGCATCCTAAATTTATCATTGTATTGTAAAAAATTATGTAAGCGTGTTGCACAAGGCTGTTTACGAACTAATAAAATAAAATAAAAAATAAAGGCATTTTTGTAAGAAATCCGTTGTAGCCAGTTGATCACATGCAAACGATACGTCATAATAAAACTACATAGGAAGGAATGCAGTAGTTCGTCAAGATTAGTATTATTTCAAAAGGTTATGAACGCTATTTTGATAAAATTTTGAAATTGACCTTCTCGTGGTGCAATACGTTTCAGTTCCCCTTGAATTGCTATTAATGCTATTATTTTTGAAAATGTTGCTAGTTCAAAAAAACTGCACGATTATTGTGCAGTTTGTAATACTAGTACATAAATATAGACCTTATCGTAAATTAACGTACGTCATTATTAAAACAGTTCTTAGAGAGACCTTAAGAAGACCTTAAACTGCACGAAAAGTAGTTCATAAAAAATTTAAGTTAAAGAGCTTTTCAACAATTTTGTTTATTTTATTTAACAAAACTTGTGAATTAACGCATGTGATTATGTTATAATAGTGAATTATTATCCTTTAAATAATATTAAGGTAAGTTCGTAGGTTTGCATGAGTGTGGGAAAACAATAGCAAGTAAAAAAAAACGGTTTTGCCCCAAAACTCGGCACAAACTTAGCTAGATAAGTTTCCATGACCTTAATAAGTCATGCTTTGACCATGATATCGATTTAGGCTATGTTTAGAGCACGTTTTATGTGACTTTAAATAGGTACAAAACTAAATATTATTTGATAAGGGGAAGAGCAAATTCCATGCAAAGCCATAAAAAAAATGATATAAAATTTAGAATGTGGTATCACAGCTAGTGATGGGAAAGTTTTGTGTGCAGTTTTAATTTTATCGATAACCTGTTAATTGTATACCTTATAAAATATGTTATGGTAAAACTTGCCCTAGTCGTTAAAGAAAATTTACACACTTATTTAACTTGTATCGTTGGTATGTCAGCACGTTTCAGTTGCACTAAGTAAATTTGATGATTGTAAAATAACATGGTGGTACTTAGCTGGCCTGATGATGGAGCCAGAAAGGTAGGCCATAGTAACCTCTCTACTACATACTTGTACATATTACTCCGATGTGTTTGGACTCGTTGAATTCATTTTGATAAGGACTAATAGACCAAAAAACAAAAACAATACTTTTAGTCTATTTAATAATTCATAGATTTATTGACGACTTGCAGCGCCCCGTGGTTTCACCCGCTATCCTATAGGAACTGCTATTTTTCCGGGATAAAAACTGAGTCAATCCAGAATATAAGCTACCTCCATACCAAATTTTATATTAATCCATTCACTTATTACAGAATTCAGTGAAAACAAACATATTAATATGCAGACTTTCTTATCTATACATATAATAAAAACGTAGAGATAAAAAAATCTGTAATTGCGAGATCACAAAAAAAAAATCACACAGGTCGTCATAAAATAAGCAGCTGAACACGATAGGACAGTTTTTAGAATTTTTGTCTGTTTGTTTGTTTGTTTGTTTGTTTGTTTGTTTGTTTGTTTGTCCGCGCACATCTCCTAAACCACTGGACGGATTTAAATGCGGTTTTCACGAATATGCTTAGAAATTACCAGATTAAAACATAGGCTACCTTATATCATTTATTTTAATTCTTTATTTTTACATAAACGAAAATAAAAATCAATGATTTATTTCTTCGTTACACGAAACGTAATATGAGGATCGTCACATAGCCTCAAGCAAGGAGATCCAAAGTAAAGAGAATGTTATTGACATAGCCATGAAAATTTTGAAACTGTCAACTGTCATTCGGTTAATCAGTTTAAATTTAAAAAAAGGTTCCTTAACCTACTTAGATGAATGAATGTGTAGATCAAGCATGTTATAGGCCTTACAACCTCTTTGGTGGTTCATTCCAGTGCATGGAGTAGGAGTATTACATTATCTTGGTTTTATTCTATGTTAGCATTTAAAACACAAAATATACCGCATCCTATTTTAATTCAGTCCCGCGAATAGAAATATTCAAAAAAGGCCCTTTGTACATGAAAATAAACCTATACAACAAAATTCCGGACGCAATAAAGAAAGAAAGAAATAATAACATTTTTCCTGAACCAACTTCGTAAGTTTCTAACCCAAAAATGTTATTACGAGATAAAAGATTTATTCGACGATAAATTTTTGATAATAATAATTAGAAAATAAATATCGATATATAAATAGTTAAGAAAGTAGCGTCATAAGTTTTGTATCATCTCATATATAATTAAGTAGGTAACCTATCACACTAAGTATGTTTTTTTTTGTTTTGTAAAATTACTTCACCCTATGTTAAGTTTGAATAGCATATATAATATTTATGTAGTAGTAACTATACATAAATGTATATATTTATGTCTGTGGTCTGGTTTTGTGAACAGCCGCTACATAAGTCATTGCTGCACCCTTTATGCAGGGTATATAAACTTAGCTTCTAGAAGAAGAAAGTGTATATTTGCAATAAGAATAAAGAAATAATTTTATTTTACTGTGATATTTTAACAGATAAATAGAGTAGTTCCATTTCATGGCTTTTTAATCAAGGTATAGGTACATACAAATGCACGCGAAATAAGAAATAACTAGCCAAGAGCGTGTTAAGACAAGCATTATGTCAGGGTTCCGTGCCCAGCGAAACTGGACAGTCTAATTTCAGAGATGTATATCATCCCGACATGACATGATATACTTTTAATGGTTTAGACAAAAAGAAAATTTCAAAACATGCTCTGCACTGTGGTCACATTATCTTTTTGATTTGAAAACTGTTGACGGTGTTATTTATTACTTTTATGCTTCGATCAATACTTCACACAGGGCGACTTAAAATAAGCAGCTAAACATGTTAAGGCAGTTTTTAGAATTTATGTTTGTTTGTTCACGCACATCTCCTACACCCCTGGAAGAAAATGCGGACGGATTTAAATGCGGTTTTCAGGAATATGCTTAGCTATGACCAGATTGAAGTATAGGCTGTTATAGTGCTGTGTATAGTATGTTATTTTGCGTAAGGCCGGATTAAGGGAAGAAAAAAGGATTGAAGGTTTATATGAACATCTACGCGTACGAAGTCGCGGGCAAAAAAGCTAGTTTATAATAAAAGTGTGATAATGTTATTATCTACATAATAAGACAAATGAATAATAACATAATAAAGTTTAATCTTCAAAAAATACTCCTAAAGTAGGTATTGTAGGAAATGTTGTAAGAAAAATCAAAATATATCGATAAAATTATGGTAACCATTATTATTGTCAATGGCTTATAAAATTAAAACACGGTGAAATCACAAAATTATCAACAATTTAGACTTTACCGGAGATAGGAAATTCCTCCTTTTTTAAAAATTAAAATCTTTACTAGCTCTACCACTCGTAATTACAACGCAAGACGGCATTGTGGATAAATCCGATGTAGCAGCATACGAATTCGAATTCAGTTAGCAACTGCGATGCTGACTTTGACGCGTTGACGTGCATACTAATGTTCACTCGTATGCCTCGTAACAAATGTTCCTTCTCTTTTCCGTTCTATACCCTTCTCTTTTCTGTGGTCCGGCCGCCCCTGGTGGGGTGCGAGTGAACCTCCGCGGGCGGGGTGTCCCGGTTCAGAGACTGGTAGGCGAGCCGTGACGATGTACACTGCTGAATCAGTGCTTGGGTGAATTCCATCTCTCCGAGTCCGACCGATAATCCACAAAGTTGTTGGCACTGCTTACAAGTGCGTCATCGTCATCACTGATCGCGCAGAACTGGCCGTACCTAACACACACTTCATCAGCCAATTAACGTCCACTGTTGGACAAGGCCTCCCTCATAGAGAGGGGTGTTGCCATAATCCCCACGCTTGGCAGGCGGCTTGGGGATTGCAGTACGTTCACCGTGTACTATTAGGACGCTGCTGCCCATCCTCCGGTGGTTCTGGTCGCAGTTTTAGGACATAACCGGGTCCACCGGGGTACCTAACACAATGACGATATAACCACTTCCCAGCTCATCCTTTACCGCCGTAATCAAAACTGGTACTGAATTAAATGCAATGCTACAACTGGGACAATGCTAGGCGCGAATTGAATGACTTGTTTTTTCCAATTACAAAATGGGACCCTATTACTAAGACTCCGCTGTCCGTCCGTCTGTCACCAGGGGCCTTACCCTTAGCTTCACTTTTGCGAGCCAACTTTTAGTAGGTACCTAAAATTAAAATATAAAATTAACCAACTCATTTAAGCTGCATCGTTTCAAAGCGTCTAACTTGAATGAACGAAAATCCGTTTTACTATGCGTGTGTGCGTGAAAATAGCAAAGCTTGGCGGCTATCAAATAACTACCGCTTATCGTAGTTGATGGTACCGTTTAGACAAATAACACCTATGCGGGTCAACTTTTCGAGCTAGGGGTAAGGCCCCTGGCTGTATCTCATGAACCGTGATAGTTAGACAGTTGAAAATTTCACAGGTGATGTATTTCGGTTGCCGCTATAACAACAAATACTATAAAACAATAAAATATTTAAGGGGGCTCCCAAATACAACAATGTGATTTTTTTGTCCGATATCGATAACGGCAACATGTAGACGCTTCAAATATTCGTATTCGGGCCCGCGTTTAGAGTTGGGCGTAAGGCCCCTGTAACTATTTATTTTAATGATAGGCGATTATTGAGTTTTTTGAGTATAGGACTATTAATTTTCTTAGTGTCATTTTGATTCCTAGTTTGCTGTCACCAAATAGCACGCCGGTCTACCGCATCTAAAGCTTCCAGCTGGTACCTGGCCGCTCCGTCGAATAGGTGGCAGCAGTACTCAATACACGATCGGACTTGTGCTTGATACAAGTGAAGCAACTGCCTCGGTGAGAAGTACCGCCTGACATTATTCAGAATACCAAGTTTTTAACCAGCCAGTTTAGCTTTAGATTCGAGGTAGGTTCCAAAGTTCAGAGTAGGACGTTAGGTAAGTCCTAGTAGTTCTAGATGGTCTGCCGGAGGTATGGATACATCCCGGAAACAATCATTAGGATAGCTATATAACGGGCCATGCAGGAACTTTAAACACGTGGGTATAAGAAATTGACTTAGGATATTGTATAGATGTTGGATCTAGAACAAAATACCTACACGAAAAAGGTTCCGAGTTTACTCAAAAAACATATTTTATTTTAGAAAGTAATCCTGTGGCGAGTTAAACGCGGTCTACTATCTATATCAATACATATAATAAAAACGTAGAGATAAAAAAATCTGTAATTGCGAGATAACAAAAAAAACACACAGGGCGTCTTAAAATAAGCAGCTGAACACGATAGGACAGTTTTTAGAATTTTTGTCTGTTTGTTTGTTTGTCCGCGCACATCTCCGTGTTACCCGTGATAGGGTGATAGGGTGCACCGTGTTACCCGCATACGTTGGCATCCACTACCAAAACGTCAGGGGGTTGAAGACTAAGTTACCCACATGGCGTGCCAGCATGCTAGTCGCGGATCACGTGCTGGTCGCCGCGACCGAGACGTTTCTCGACGGCTCAGTGGAAGATGCTGAGGTGGCGCCGGATGGCTGGACACTGCTGCGCCGCGACCGCAAGACGCCTTGCGGGGGCGTGTTGCTTGCTGCGAGACCGGAAGTCGCCGTATGCCGCCGGCAGGAACTCGAGTCGGAGCTCGCAGAAGACCTGTGGGCCTCCGTCACGTACCGCGGAATCTCTTGTCGTATGCGTCGTTTATATCAAGCCGAAAGCTACCGATGCCGTGTACATGAATTTATTTTGTAAAATAGAATCCTTCTTAGCTGCCTCGAAATGTAAATTTTTCATTTTAGGTGATCTAAATATGAATGGTGCCTCTAGTGATATTAAAAATTATTATTGTTATTTCTTGACTTGCTGTAACTTAATCGACTACAACGGCGTAATTAATTCTCACGGAGGTACTCTTGACGTAGTGTTGGCGCAGGAGTGCACTGAATTGGCGGCGCGGCCGGTACGCGTGCACGCGGCCGCCGAGGGGTTCGTCCAGATCGAAGAGCGGTACCACCCCGCGCTCGAGATAGCTCTCACTCTCCGATCGCAGGACGATCGTGCCCGACTACAGCCGAGCAACATTGAGACATCGCGCGATTGGAATTTCAAAAAGATAGATATCTCTCTTTTTCTCTCCTTGCTTGCAGAAACCTCATGGGCGTCTGTGCTCGAGTCTAATGACGTTTCAGTCGCGACTGAAGCTATCTATCAATTGTTTGATTTGTCGGTCCCAAAAAAGAAAAGGCAGAGTGCACAATGCAATAGGTATCCCGTTTGGTTTAATGCAGATATTATAAAAGATATTCAGAGGAAAACTAGGCTGCACAGAGCTTGGTTGAGCACAAAATGTAACGCTACATATAGGACATTTTCGGAGTTACGGGCCAGTTTGAAAATTCGTATTTCCCAAGCGTACAAATCGCACATGACTCATATCGAAGAAAACTTGTTACAGTGTCCACAAAAATTTTGGAGTCATGTACATAGCCTTAGATCTAAGGGGGGTTTTGAGTCTTGTGTTTCTTATAAAGGTGACTTGTGTACTGGGGTGGAAAATGCCGAGGCCTTCGCGGACTATTTCGCTAGTGTTTTTCTAGATGAATTGCCAGCACTGAATGTCAACTCGTGTATGGGACTAGACTGTTCCGGCGGCAGTGGTTGCGTTAGTATACCAGCTATATTTCCCGAAGACATAGAACGCGGTCTTAACAAATTAAAGGTATGTAGCTCACCAGGCCCCGATAACTTGCCTAACTTTATTCTAAAGACGGGTAAAAAACATCTTATTTCTCCACTTTACCATATTTTAAATATATCTCTTAAAAATGCACACACGATAAATCAGACTTAAAAAAAAGATTATTTTGTTTTATTTGAACAAAATCACGCTGATGATGATTTATGATGATATATTTTCTTTGATTTAAGTACATTTAAGTGTGTTTATTAGACCCACAGCAGCTGCAGTTGCTCAAAAAAATATTTTTTCCTTTTCTGATATTGGATTCGGCATTGAAATGACTGGAACAAATTCTACTATGTTTTCCTGGCACCCAATTTTCACAACCAGTAGCACTGATCCATTTTATTCGTAAGCCAGGATCAGTTGGAAACCTGCAGAACGAATAATTTATGTTAATTGTGGTGGGTAATTTCATTTATAAACTGGCAACGTTGATTGTTATTCTTGTCAGTTAATATTTTGATAAAACTCATAGGAAATACTAAAAATCACCATAATCGACCAAAAAACGGACTAATTATGAATAAAATATTTACGAATTGATATCCTGAATTAATTTAGGTGATCATTACAAGCTCTATATGTTTACTTACGTGTGAAATGATATTTCATCGTTTTTCTCTCACTGCGGTACTTGCAGCCCAAAATGATACAACCAACAATTGTAAATGTTTGTTTTACAATTATTTCTCAGAGGAAACACGCATTTATCACATAAAATCACCAAAAAAATGCAATAAACAATATTCAGCCCGTTTTGTTTGGCACTGAACCGTCAGATTATGACATTTCAGGGGCCTTACCCCTAGCTCGAAAAATTGACCCGCATAGGTGTTATTTGTCTAAACGGTACCATCAACTAAGATAAGCGGTAGTTATTTGATAGCCGCCAAGCTTTGTTATTTTCACGCACACACGCATAGTAAAACGGATTTTCGTTCATTCAAGTTAGACGCTTTTAAACGATGCAGCTTAAATGAGTTGGTTAATTTTAGGTACCTATCAGGTACCTACTAAAAGTTGGCTCGCAAAAGTGAAGCTAGGGGTAAGGCCCCAGGTCCAAAAAACAGGCCACGCCGATAAGGACAAAAAAGTCTAGTTATGTCCTTTTTGTACTTGTGCTGAGCCATATCAATTTGTCTCTTTCACTGAAATATATTGCATTTATCTGGTTGTGTATATCTGTGGTAGCCAAAGCCATACTTGTGGTCGTATTCATATAGTTCAGAAATTGCATGGTCATAGAAAAATTCGAACGAGAGAAGCTGGACAGTCAAATTTCAGAGATGTATCATCCCGACATGTCATGATATACTTTTTATGGTTTAGACATCGCTTTAAATGTACTACGTACATTCGTTGGGTTTAGACAAAAAGAAAACTTCAAAACATGCTCTGCACTGTGGTCACATTATCTTTATGATTTGAAAACTGTTGACGGTGTTTTTACTGTTATGCTTCTATCAATACTTCACACAGGACGACTTAAAATAAGCAGCTGAACATGTTAAGGCAGTTCTTAGAATTTTTGTTTGTTTGTTCACGCACATCGCCTAAACCCCTGGAAGAAAATGCGGACGGATTTAAATGTGGTTTTCACGAATATGCTTAGCTATGACCAGGCTATGTTATTTTGCGCAAGGGCCGGATTAAGGGAAGAAAAAGGATTGAAGGTTTATATGAAAATCTACGCGTACGAAGTCGCGGGCAAAAAAACTAGTTTAATAAAAATAAAAAGTTAGATATGTCTAATTTAGCCTTCACCAAATGTTACTTTATTAATATGATTTTAGTCTATTTTGATAAGTGATGAGTGCAGACCCAACATCCATAGTTGTAAATATATATCTGGTCAGTCAACCCCCACACCTCGACAGCAGCACACAGCTGTGCTGCGGACCGCACTCGAAGATATCTGGTCAGTCAGCCCCCACACCTCGACAGCAGCACACAGCTGTGCTGCGGACCGCACTCGAAGATATCTGGTCAGTCAGCCCCCACACCCCGACAGCAGCACACAGCTGTGCTGCGGACCGCACTCGAAGATATCTGGTCAGTCAGCCCCCACACCCCGACAGCAGCACACAGCTGTGCTGCGTGTGTGTGCCGCACTCGAAGAGTTGAAGAATGCAATGAAACAATATATGTAGTTTCGATTAGTCTTTATCGTGAGAGTCCCTCGACGGGCGTCTCGTACAATACGGCGAGTATATTTGGTAAAAAAGTCACAACAAAGTATAATATAAATAGTTCAAATATCAACAAACTCTTATTTACAACGTACAAAATATACAAATAGGTACAAAAGAATCAACAAGGTAACGCTATGTGATATGCAGGCCGGGCTAGGGCAGCGCCTCCACGTAGTTCTCCGGCACGAGGCCCTGCTTGCCGTTGAGCGAGCCCCGCAGCCAGCCCGGCTCGCCCGACGGCGCCACGTTCGTGATGATCTGGTTCGGCTCGAACGACAGCTCGCCGGCGCTCTCACCGAGACACGCGTACAGCGTGCGCACGCGCGACCAGCGCGCCGGCCGCGCACCGCCCCCGCCCCCACCCGCCGGCGGGGGCGACGCGCTCTGTGACGACACCGACTCCGCCGAGCTGCTGCTGGAGCGAGCCGCGCCTGCAACCACACCGACACGTCACGCACTGTGTCACCCTGCTGTCCACGACTGGAGTCGGAACCGAGAGTGAGACGCACCTCTGAGCGCGACAGGCGGCGCGAAGTGCTGCAGCAGCTGGTGGTGGTGCGGCGAGTAGCGTGCGCCGGCGCCGTTGCCGCTGCCGCCCGCCGGGACGCCCACCGACACGCGCTCCAACATGCTCTGGAACATTACAACGGCACTTTCAACTACTTCAACTCCGTATGTACCTACTATTACTGAAGCTTGTACAAGTGACTTCTACACCACGTCATCCCTGACCTGGTGTGGCAACTCTACGTACATACATTTAGATAATATACGAATGTTGTAGCCTTTATTGACACCACGAGACATATGCAGGAAACAAATAACAAGCACAAACGCGGTCTTATCGCAAAACACGGTTTATGCATGCCAAACTGGTTAGAACATGGCGATCTATTTTTATTTGTAAACCATCACAACACAATGTAGCCATGTTTCTGCGAAATTAATATTTTGAATTAGAATTCCAGGCGACCTGCGGATGAGAGGAGAGTGAGTCCGTGTTGAGTATGAACGAAGGGGTGAATAAGTTTGCAATATCGATGTTTACACCGACCGAGTGTACTGAACATGAAAGTACTCGGTCGACAGGTGGGTGGATGTGATGTACGAGTGTCATGTCATGCAGCAGGGAGGCACATGCGGCGCTACACGACGGATACGTGCGAGGATGTCACTGTACACAAACAACCACCTACCATCACACTGTCGCCAAATTAAATCAGCTTTTATTTGTGTGGACGAACTACGACTATTCAATTCCATACAAATAACGAACGAAACTATGAAGTTGGATAGATATCGAACAGTGACAGTGGTAGTTCGGCCGCTGCAGTATATATGTAGGTAGGGAGGAAGGAGAACTGACCAGGTCCGCGCGCGCCGCCGCCGGCAGCCCCGTCGGCGAGCTCCTGCAACAACACACACACACACGTTCACATCACACTACTGCATAGTACACACTACACTACACCGGCCGGCACGAGATACGTACCCGGCGATCACGAACCCGGAAAGGCAGATGATCATGTCCCTGCTCTGGAGCTGTCTCCGTGACGTGCGCCGCGCGCGAGGGTGTCCACGCGAGTGTCGCACGAGAGGCGCGCGCTCTGTATGTATAGCGCGCGGCGGCGGCAGCTGCGGTGCGCCGGCGCACGTGTGCCGCGCACCTGTCGCCGCCGCGCACTGCTCGCCGCGCCGAGCGAGAGACACGTCTCCCGAGGACGGCTCTTTGTTCGCTTCAGGCGAATGTCGGCTATATAACTATGGATGGAACATGTGAAACGAGACGCGCTCACCTCCCCTGAGTCCTGACTGACTGACTGACCAGAATGGGCGCGGCGCATACACTGACGGCAACACGCGCCTCTGCACTCAGATCAACATTCAAACGAATCGCGACTTTCGTTGTGAACACCTACTAATTTATTTATTTATTCAAGGAAAACAACTTTAAAGACGTAAAACATATATGTATTAACAAACGAGCCTAAAAATAATAATAAATATGAAATTAGGTATTAAACAACTTCACACAAAATTTGTAAAAAATGCAATTGAAATGACTGTATGTATTCTGTGATCAGAGTCTGAACAGAATTTTCCAGTTATTTTAATTTAAAAGCCAAAGTACTGAACCTATTTTGATGAAATTTCTGTAGGACTAATCAAAAAGCATTTTATTTCAACAAAAAAAAACTAAATCGTTTCATAAATGGCGGAGTTCTGAGTTAACTTTTTTTTTATAAACGACATGAGAACCCTCTTCTTTTTTGAAGTACGTTAATAAAAAGAAGGATACAATCCAGTTCTGTGATTTTCAAAATAATACAGTACAAATAAATAGATAAATATCAAAGACAAATTAATTTTTGAAGGTCTAAAGGTTGACCTTTGACTTTGAGCCATCCTGCATACAGTCCCGCTCCCGACTCCCGACCTGGGGCCTTACCCCTAGCTCGAAAAGTTGACCCGCATAGGTGTTATTTGTCTAAACGGTACCATAAACTACGATAAGCGGTAGTTGTTTGATAGCCGCCAAGCTTTGCTATTTTCACGCACACACGCATAGTAAAACGGATTTTCGTTCATTTAAGTTAGACGCTTTTAAACGATGCAGCTTAAATGAGTTGGTTAATTTTAGGTACCTATGAGGTACCTACTAAAAGTTGGCTCGCAAAAGTGAAGCTAGGGGTAAGGCCCCTGGAACCTATCACTTTTATTCGTTTTCAATAGTGAAGAACCGGTTACGCGGTCAACGACTTTCTTCACCTGTGAGTGTATGAAGTGTCGCACAGTGAGCTGTAGTAGTACCTAGTAGACAGTGACCAGCTGTCGAAGAGAAGAGTACTAACAACATGTTTCCGAGGTCGTCACGGAGGAGTGATATAAATGTTTACAAAACTGGTTTATTCGTATGAAAAAGTGCATTTAAGCTATACGGAGAATATTTTGAGAAACAATAAATTTCATACAGACAGACAGCGCAGCCTCACTCACCTCACAATAGGATCCCGATTACACCCTTGTTGGGTACAGACTCTACAGACGGAATACTACTGTCTTTCCCGCGATTATATTATGTAAATATTCTCAGATGAAAAGTATCTCTGTCCGTCCTCACCATGCACTCTAGTCTGAGGGACCTCCAGTCCTTTCTTCTCAATTATATTTATATCGACTTAAAATATCTAACAATAAAGTCGTTCTCAACATTGAAAGCCGAATATGACGTGATAAATGATGAGCCCAATGGTGGTCCAATGTGGCCGACAGACCGACGCGACAGATCTAAACATTACATTACATCAGCCTGCACACTGCCTGTTTATACGCAGTTATTTCCATGGAAAGTCCAGAATGAATTAGATACAAACTTGCAAATGACGTACTCGTAGTTGTGTACACAACGTGTGAAGGCAAGGTTTAAAGATACAAATAAGAGGTCGCAGATGCGATGCTGGTGCGAGTGGACGCGGGATGCGCCCGCGGCGGCCGGCGACAGGTGCGCATGCGCATTCCTGGAGCCGCAGCTGCCGCCGCGACCGCACATTCTACATTACCTTTTTTTAACAAATTATCATTCGAATGGTGCAATCTCTTTACTGACCGTTGTTGCTCGAACGATTTTAACCTCAATTCATAAAAGTAGATTTTTTGCGATAAATTATTTGTGTAAGTAAAAATTTTAATTTGCTTTTGTGAGTCACTTTTTTATAGTTCACTTGTATTGGGTTACGCGGAAAGACTGCACTAAAGGGTCCGTTACAGTCGTCATTATTGACAACTTGTAAGATTGGAGCAACACAACACTCAAATCGCAAAAACAAACAGCTGTTTCATACATTTAGTCGAGTGTCAATGACCGTTTTATATTAATTAACATTCCTTCCGCTGTTCCATATTACTTCACGGTGGTTCACTCCACAACCTTATACCTCACGGTAAATATCACGTTCATTATCATATAACTATACTTTTTATACACTACACTATTCGGAAAACAAACAGCTGAAATGTACAAATGATAGTAGGTAGTATGTAGTAGACGCAAGCCACTGCACGCGGTGATCTGTACTGTAGTAAATATGTAATATCTAACTAATAAATATGTGGAGAGAAGCCATATCAGCCCAACGGTACAAAAACACTAATGGTAAGAAAGCACGTGTTACATGAATAGCATACTGTTTGAAGAAATTCCTTTGAGCAGTAACAAGTGAACATGTTCGGTATAATGTGCAGTAAAGGTGTTGGAGAGTATGACTCGTATCTGTACCTACTGCAGTAAGTGGAACACGGATCAGCGTGAAGTAAGACGGTAGCGTGTAGTGTTGGTACGACCACGACTGACGATTATTTGTACTTACATATGTCTTGGATAGAAGAGTGCTACTATTTATTTGAAAGATTGACTTTTTTATTTATTTATTCAGGAAAACAATGCTTTCAACTATTATTTTGCTTTTTGACATTAATTTAATTTTTAAATGGTATTTCTTTTTATCTTTATTTAATCCACACTAATATTATGAATGCGAAAGTAACTCTGTCTGTCTGTTTGCTACATAATCACGGCTAAACGGCTTAACCGATCTCGATAAAATTTTGCGGTGGAGGAGGTGCTGGCGGCGGAGGCGGCGGCAGAGGAGGCGCTGGAGCACACTCCGACAGAACGTCACTTTCTAATTAATTACACGACAATCAAATATTGCAAATGTATTACAATATTTAAAAAAAACTAATTGTCAGGGACTTATAGATTCGAAGAAAAAACTAAAAACGTTTTAGAATGCCCGTTTTCGCGGAATATTTTTCGTTTCCAAAATTATATCCTTATTCTACTTATGATCAAAATAAAAGTTTGTCAGAACCGCGCACACTGATGCAACGCAACGCAACACAACTATACATACGACATATCAACTCTGTCTCGGCTCAACTTACTAATCAATTTGGTTTGTAATGAAGGATTCCCGAGTAAAAAAGACATGTCATGTACGATATCTAATTATGAGAAATGCAAATAAAAAGTGCGAGTCGAGGTGATGCGCAGGCGCACCGCACCGATGCGTGCGGAGCCGCGAGGGGCGGGGGGAGGGGGTGCACCGCACAGGTGAGGAAGGGAAGAAAGGCAGGATGGCGGTGTTTGTGTGCAGGAACAGCTGGCAGCTATCTGTGCGCCCGCGCCGGCGCTCATTGTAAAGCTTCTCAGGTATACGTATAGTAGGGTAGCGTTCCTTTGAATGGAGCCACAATGGGATCTTTTTTCTTTTGAAATCTTCTACAGAATACGTTGCATAACTGTCCACAAAATTCCGTAACATTTATATTTAGACGTGAAGATACCGAAAGATGACAACTTGTTGAACTATTGGATTATCTATACCTATAGGTATTTTTTGATCGAAGATATAAGTACATAAGTAAGGTGAGTTGTAATTAGTGATGGTTGTACGCGACACCAGCTGGTAACAGAACTGTTGTGTCGGGACTCAGGACTCGGTATTCCCGTTCCTCTACGTTCACAAGTTCTATAACTACTTGAGAGGAAATGTATTGAAATAATCAAAACACACAGCTTATTCAATTGTCCAACAACACTGACCATTGATGTAGCTACGTTCACCTTACATCAATATACATTACATTAAGACCAATTGAAACAATGAAAATTTAATTATGAATAAAATGTTAAATCATTATGTGCGGGTGCAGCATACAGGGTGCATGAGTCGGTATAAGAGAGAGATGGAAGCTCCGGGCGGCGCAGGCGCGGCGGCGCAGGCGCGGCGGCAGGTGCGTGTGCGCTGCGTGACAGATGCGCGCGCGAACCACAAAAACATAATGACGCGCACCTTGATTGCACGACCCCCCCCCCTACACCCCCGCTCCCCCCACACGCAGCGAACATGCCCATCTGCTTCAGCAGTCTTGTGATCTCACTATTATACTGTTAGTGTTAGTGTATACTGTTAGTGAAAACTTTTTTCTGGCTTTTGTGTAACTATTCATTGTATATCTACCGTGTTTGTTAGCAGCTGTTTGTTTTCCTTGTAAAATAAAATAAAATTATATTTAGATTAATATAAGCATTACAATACCTCCTCCTTTTTTTAAGTCGGTTAAAAAGCCTTCAGTTTTCCCGTTTTTTTTCCCAGAAAGCTTTTTCAATTTTTCATTCGATAAAAAGCTAATTTGGTCTATTACGAAAATTAAAAAACAAAAGGTAGCTATTCAATTCAAAAAACCGTTTTCAAAATGAGTAAATATTAATACGCAATTTAATTTACTTGGAATACACATTTTTTCCAGTTATTTTGATTTAAAAACTACTGAATCGATTTGAATAAAATTTCCACGAGAGCATTATTTTTTTATTGGTTCACCAACACAGTGTGTGATACAGTATTGCTTGATTTAAAAATATGATATATGTGCTATGGAGACCTACGATGTGTAACACCCCAACAGATAAACTCAGCATGTTACAGAAATTTACATTTAAAAACAACTCTGCTCTTAGAGAGCCTAAAAACACAACTAAACTAAAAGAAAATTGAGAAACGAAACGAAAACGAAAGAAATTGAGACTAAGAGAAATTGGGGATTGAGTCACCCTTGTCCGTGGGAATGTACCCGTAAATTCTGAAACCCCACACGTAGTCCCCGGGTGGTGCTAGTCAGGTGACAACATAGTGGTGGTAGGCTTCGGCCGGGGCTAGTGACCACCCACCGGACAGTCATGCCGCCAAGCGTGTTCCGGCATGTTGCCCGGTGACACCGTTAGAGAAAACGGGTCGGATCAGTTACTTCACTGTTGTAAGACCGTTCTGCCATGTGATGTTGGGCTGCATCGGGTAACTAGTCGCGGAGGGTAGCGGGATCCGAGGCACGGTGCACTGCTGGCCGACCGCAGTTAGTAGGGGGCCCAACTAGCCACTCATGAAAGGCTGCCCCGCCAACTCGCGAAAAATCCCGGGATGCGCCATCGTGCCGGTCGGCGACCGGATGAAAGGGCCCAATGGACATCTCCAGGGGGGCTCGGGCGTCCCCGCAGTCTCCAGACTAGTTCCCCAATGGTGTAGCCCCGCACCGTATGTCTACTGGTTAGCAGCGTGGAGTCTCGATCCACTGCCGTTTTCCCACCGAATCACTCACACAACAAAAATCATGCAGCAAAGGAAAAATAGAATGAAGTTCACACAGCGGCTGCACGCCCTTTCACTTAAAGTGCACCTCATAAACATCCGAGGTCTGCACTCAAATCTCGTGCCCAAACTCAAATCGTCGTCGTGGAGACTGAAAAACCGGCACTATTTTTCCTAACGGAGACGCAGATCGGAAGACCGTTTGACCTGGCGTACTTATCATATCCAAGGTATACCCTGGAGCACACTTTTAAGCCTAGACCTGGTGTGTGCCTGTACGCCCGTGATGACATCTGCTGTCGGCGTCTCCGTCAACTTGAGGACCCCAGATTCTCTGTGCTCTGGGTCCTGGTGGACACGGAAATAGAGAAAATTCTCTATGCCTGTGTCTACCGGTCGCACAGCGGAGATGAAGAGACAACCAGGCTCACTCAGTATCTGATTAAGGCGGCGGATGCAGCCCAACTAAGGTACCCTACAGCCCAACTAGTGTTACTGAGGGATTTTAACGGCCACCACCAAGAGTGGCTATTCCCACACCGGGACACTGACCATGCTGGGAGAAAAACACGTGAGCTTGCTCTAACGTTGGATCTCACTCAGCTGGTCCAAGGAGCTACACGGGTACCTGACGTTGACTCGCACACGCCTTATTGCTTGGACCTTCTGCTGACAACCGATCCAGACCGCTACTCAGTGTCAGTTTGTTCACCTCTGGGTAACTCTGATCATTGTCTGATGAAATCTGTATCCGTCTACTCCCCGCCCGATCTCAGCCCTAGGGGCACCCGGCAGGTGTGGCGATACAAGTCTGCGGATTGGGATGAGATGCGATCTTTTTTTGCGTCTTATCCTTGGCAGTCAGTGTGCTTTGATCCTTCGACCTGCGCGGATGCTGTGACAGATGTGTTGCGTCAGGCCATGGAGTACTATATTCCTTACTCCGACGTACCACTGTCCGGCAAAGCTCGCCTATGGTTTGGACCTCAGTGCATTCGCGCGGAAACACGCAAACATGAGGCTTACCTAGCCTAGTCGATGCTCGACACCGCAAAGCGAAAGACTTACGTCAGAAGAAGAAGGCATATAACACGGCAGCCAAGTCCTGCAAAAAGGTTCTACAGAGGGCTCGCTTTGACCACATTAGCAGAATTGGGAACAAACTTGCTTCGTACCCTGCTGTAGTCTGTGGTAGTAAAGCGTTTTGGTCTCTAGCAAAATCAGTCGAAACGAATTTCTGCCACCTCTCACTCCCTCCACTGCTGAAACCTGATGGGACTCTGGCTCACACCGCTGAAGAGAAAGCAAACTTGTTTGCTTCTCAGTTTGCGGAGTCTTCGCGTCTTGATTCTGGTAGCGCGATACCTCCAACCACACCTGGCTACACGACATTTATGTCAGATATTCGCATTCGCCAAAAGGAGGTTTGTAAAACGCTACGCAATCTCGATATGAACAAAGCCAGTGGCCCGGATGGTATTCCAGCCATAGTACTGAAGTCATGTGCGCCTGAATTGTCTCCTATATTGACACGCCTCTTTCGTCTCTCGCTTGAGACTGGTCAAGTGCCGAAGTCGTGGAAGCTTGCAAACGTGCAACCTGTGCCCAAAAAAGGTAGTGGTGCCGACCCTGCCAACTACAGGCCAATTTCGGCCACGTCCATACTCTGCAAGACTATGGAACGTGTCCTCAACAACAGGCTCCTGTCGTATCTAGAAGCGAATGATCTCCTCAGTGACCGGCAATACGGATTCCGCCGAAACCGGTCCACTGGGGATCTTCTAGCTTACGCCACACACATCTGGAGTGAGGCCATCGAGAAATACGGGGAGGCGCTAGCTGTTTCCCTTGACATCTCGAAGGCATTCGACAGGGTTTGGCATGACGGCCTTATTAGCAAGCTTTCCTCCTTCGGCTTGTCCAAGGGGTTTGTTGCGTGGATATCGGACTTCCTGAGGGATAGATCGATTCGAGTTCTCATTGATGGCTGCTCGTCCGATCAAATGGCAATTAATGCCGGTGTCCCCCAGGGGCCGGTGCTCTCTGCAACGCTCTTCCTGCTGCATATTAACGATCTGTTAAAGCCCGGTATCTTTGGGTACGCAGACGACAGCACAGTAGTAGAGAGCTATACATCCAATGCACGAACCAGTGGACCTGAAATACAGTCTCTCAGAGAGGCCATGGTTGAGCGCATGAACTTGTCACTTACGGTAGTCTCCGATTGGGGCGATGCCAACGTGGTCAAGTTCAATGCCGCTAAGACCCAGGCTTGTCTGTTCTCCGCAAAAAGGACGCCATTCCATCTGGCTCCTGCTTTCCGAGATGTGTCCGTTCCGATATCTGACCAGCTTGAACTATTTGGGTGTTTCTCTGTCTCCTACACTCAACTTTGGCTCCTATATTGAAAACAAGGCTCAATTGGCTGCCAAAAAGCTAGGCATCCTATCGAAGATGCGTCGGTAGTTCACGTCGGAACAGTTGCTTACACTGTACCAAGCACAAGTTCGGTCGTGCATGGAGTACTGCTCTCACCTTTGGGATGGATCAGCTAAATACCAGCTCGGGGCCTTGGAGTCAATTGAGAAGCGTGCCAAGAGGCTCATCAGCAACGAAGCCCTAGTTCAGACTAAGCTTCTTAGTCTTGAGCATCGGCGCAAAGTTGCTAGTCTATCGGTTTTTTATCGGATACATTTTGGAGAGTGTGCATCAGATCTGCATGATTTAATTCCCTCCTGCCCTTTTTTCTATCGGACTGCCAGAGCGGGCACGAAAAATCGACACCGCTTTATGGTTGACATTCCGAAAACCCGTACGAAGCGCTTTGATTCCACTTTTATTGTGCGAACTGCTAGTTTATGGAATGCACTGCCTGAATGGGTGTTCCCCGATAGTTACAATCTGGGTGTCTTCAAGTCACGAGTGAATCGGTTTCTTCTAGGCAAGCGTGATCCACCGTAGGCCGCATCATCGCTTAACATCAGGCAAGTTGACGGCCAAGCGCAAGCCTATTCTACAATAAAAATAAATAAATATATATATACCATTATATTGTTCCAATAAGAACAGAGAATGGGGACAATTTTATAATATTAGGTATAACAAACTATTCATAGAAAGGCCTGAGTAACCCTTTCCTAAATGCAGGAAAAGACTCCTTGAAAAAAATCAATTCCGTGTTCTGACCACAACCAGTTACCAAATGTTAACATTCTTGTCAGTGGGCTGTGTTCACCCATTACAGTTCTACGTTTGTGGACAGAAAAATATTTATAATGCATATCTGAAAGTATATCCTTTCAAATAAAATAAAAAATGTCCGGTCTGTGGCGCCGGCGCCGGCGCCGGAGCGTGCCGGAGCGTACCGGTGCTATGTTTATTTGATGGAAGTATACTGATAGTTTATTGTTGTATCGGGTGAAGCTCGCTCGCTACTGTACTGACTGACCTGAACAACATTCACTTACACGGGAACTTCAACAAGATGCTTCATGTGTTGTGTGATCACTTGCATCATCCTACCACACCGCACCACACCGCACCGCACCGCACCGCACCGCACCACACCGCACCTGCAGGCTTGTTGTTCAGAATGCATCACCAGACCTGGTGGTGATGTATCCTACAACCAGCCGGTTGAAAGATCGAAGCAACGTAACCAGTAGGTATACAGTACACAGAGCTCGGGAGGTACTCGAAACAAGGCCATCATTATTTAGACGACCAACTTGGTCCCGAATATATATTATGTTTTTTTTATTATTATTAATATATTTATGTGTTCATTAGACTCGAATTCAACGAATCCAACGAGGCATTGACACTATTTTAACAATTAATGTGAAAACATCATTTTGGCTTCTGGGCAGTGGTGCGCACTTCCAGTGTCGCCAACTTGGGGGTTTTCCCCTTAAATTTGGGGATAGGTTAGGTAAGTTACGTTTAGGTGCAAACCTAATGGCAAAAAAAAAAAACAGAAGTTAGATTATGGGAATTTTCTAGCAGGAAATTCTTTTGTAGCGGTTTTGGTAACGTAAATTAGAAGATCATTGATTAGATTGATGAATTAAAGTTTATGTTAGCCGAGAGAGAGGGTAGATGACGCTCAGTCGAGGTTGGCAACACTGCGCACTTCATACAGACCGAAAGACCCTGCCTAGTGCCTACCCTACTTAACGCACATTTTATTTATATATAATATTTATAACCTTGTTCTGATATCTACTAGTGTATAAATCGTTAAGGCGAGGTATTCCCACTATTGAGCAACGCTTATTACTATAGATGACCATAATCCTTGGTATATTAAGGTATCAGTATAAAGTATTGGTATCATATTGTATTAAAGTCTCATTTAGCGGAGCAAAATCATGGCTCTTACACACAGTCGTGCGTTTCGCTACTTCTATTTTTAGGGTTTTTCTCATATTTTTCGAAAAGTTCAGCTGTAATGTAAAATGTACCTCACCAGTTTCGAAAAGTTCAGCTGTAAAGTAAAATGTACCTCACCAGTTTCGAAAAGTTCAACTGTAATGTAAAATGTACCTCACCAGTTTCGAAAAGTTCAGCTGTAATGTAAAATGTACCTCACCAGTTTCGAAAAGTTCAGCTGTAAAGTAAAATGTACCTCACCAGTTTCGAAAAGTTCAACTGTAATGTAAAATGTACCTCACCAGTTTCGAAAAGTTCAGCTGTAATGTAAAATGTACCTCACCAGTTTCCTTCATAATTTTGAAATCTATTTATCAAGATATCGCAGACATAATTTAATAAATAGGATAAAAGCTCAAATCAGTGCTATTTTGATAATTTTTTTCTATCGAGCGAAATGTGCTTAATCGTGTTTCGGTCTGATGGGTTTCCTAGATAAAACATTCAATTTTGTTATGAGACCATTTTTATATTTTTAAGCTAACCATGCACACGGTATGCACACTTAATCTAGAATAACCATAATTGCTAAAAGTCGGAAAAGAGCGTCTTAAATCATTTTCGAGTGTTGATGGTACTGGTATCATGAAGTATTATCGACAAATAAGTTCGCATTGCAGTGCACGCTGCGCTGGCGCCGCCAAGTGGCTCACGACTCACGGGAAACACTCCGTGTAATGTGTGGGGTCATGTGACACATAGTACCTACTTCATTGGCACAACAACAACGCACACAGTACACTCAGTAGGCAGCGTGTCCTTTTAAGGTTCCTTACCCAAAGAGTGTAAACGAGACCGTATTACTAGGTTGTCTGTTCCTCCGTCTGTCTGCCGTCTGTCCGTCCTACCATTTAACATTTTTATCTTTTGAGCCGTAATAGATAGCCAGTTGGAATGTTCACAGAATATGTAATGTTCCGGCGGATTAACTAACAAATAATAATAAAGTCAGAGTAAAAACTAAACTGGGGTCTCCATACAACTAAAGTTTTTTTTTTACATATTTTCGTATTTGCTCTAGTAGTGACAAGAGAACTAGAGACTAGTGTAATAAACCGGCAAAGTGCGAGTCGGGCTCTCGCACTGAAGGTTCCGTACCACCACATAAATAGTTAATTATTAAAGTACAAGTCCAGGTGGTCACCCATCCAAGTACTACGTTGGTTAAGTTCGGTGAACAGAAACGTGTCCCCGACTCGCACTTGGTCAGTATATGTATATTATTTGTTATTTTAGTTGAGAGTGTGTATTATAATGATGGCAAGTTTGACTGTTGTACGTGATCATGAAGCATCATCAGTGAACAGTATAGGTGAGTGACTCACCCGAGCAGGGAGTTGGTGGGCGCGTGCGGGGTCTGCGCGGACGGCAGCGGCGCGGCTCCCTCGTAGATCTCCGTGTAGTGATCCATGAGCGTCTCCACGATCACGTTGTAGAACTTGAGGTCGAGGATGGAGGCGACGGTCTCCCGCTCGGCGCGCAGCAGCGTGGGACCGAAGCACACCGACAGGTTGGACGCGGACATCAGGTTCCGGTCGCTCTTCGCGCACACGCTGCCACAACCAGGGGGGGTACCATGTCACACACATTCAATAGGCTACAGTTTCACTGCTAGTACACCTGATGTTAAGCGATGATGCGGTTCACCGTTATACTCGTCATTTGAAGACACTCAGATTGTCACTATCACTATTTTTTAAGGCGTTCAAAGATGTATCACCATGTACTTCAATCTGGTCAAAGCTAAGCATATTCGTGAAAACCTCATTTAAATCCGCCCAATGGTTTAGGAGATGTGCGTAGACAAACAAACAAACAGACCAAAAATCTTAAAACTTTGTAAACGTGTTCAGCTGCTTATTTTAAAACATCCTGTGTGATAGTTATTTTAATATCTCACAATTAGAGTTTGTTTTAATCTCTACGATTGTATTATGTACATAGAATAGAAGATATAGATAGATAGATAGATTAGTGCGCGCGACAGTTACTGCACTTGCTCTAACCTCAGATCAGACAAACAATGGAGATATGGTAAGATGACGCGGCGCGGCTGGTTAGATGTTAGAACGCATCTGGCCTAAATCTGATTGAATGCTTTTGGTAGAACTCACCCAGCAGACGAGCTTGCCTCCCTTGCATGTGTAGTATGAGTTAGTTCAGCGATGTCGCTACAAGTATAACTAGTATACAAGTAACTACCTATACTTACAGTATTTGCGACATTTGAACACGAAGGATAATTGTAGTAAGGCACTATCTGTGTTATTTGTCTGATCTGTAGTCTTTGTTTACATGAGCCAGGAGAGAGTGCGGCGGAGAGTGCAGGGTCGGAGTCGGAGTGGTCGGTGGTGAGAGGAGCTACACTCGAACGAACGGTAGTGTACATGAGCCAGGAGAGAGTGCGGCGGACAGTGCAGGGTCGGAGTCGGAGTGGTCGGTGGTGAGAGGAGCTACACTCGAACGAACGGTAGTGTACATGAGCCAGGAGAGAGTGCGGCGCAGGGTCGGAGTCGGAGTGGTCGGTGGTGAGAGGAGCTACACTCGAACGAACGGTAGTGTACATGAGCCAGGAGAGAGTGCGGCGGAGAGTGCAGGGTCGGAGTCGGAGTGGTCGGTGGTGAGAGGAGCTACACTCGAACGAACGGTAGTGTACATGAGCCAGGAGAGAGTGCGGCGCAGGGTCGGAGTCGGAGTGGTCGGTGGTGAGAGGAGCTACACTCGAACGAACGGTAGTGTACATGAGCCAGGAGAGAGTGCGGCGCAGGGTCGGAGTCGGAGTGGTCGGTGGTGAGAGGAGCTACACTCGAACGAACGGTAGTGTACATGAGCCAGGAGAGAGTGCGGCGGAGAGTGCAGGGTCGGAGTCGGAGTGGTCGGTGGTGAGAGGAGCTACACTCGAACGAACGGTAGTGTACATACTTGCGCAGGTGCACCAGCACCAGCTGCAGCATGTCCCTGTGTGCGGGCGGCAGGCGCGACACCAGGGCCGCCACGCCAGCCACGCGCTCCCCGCGCCGCTCGCACTCTGCACACACACACACACATCCATCAACATCGTGTCGCCGGGACCATACGGTGGACAACTCTCGTGTTACGTTGTCCTACGTCACTCGTACGAAGTACGAAGTACGCGTTTATCGTTAATCATAGCATATACAGGCGGCTAACTAAAGCTGGCACTTTCGAAACATTTACACGTTGCACTTGTCTGTGAATAAGCGCACGTGTAATAATGACATTGCATCAGTGTGAGTACTGTGAACGTGCCATCTTTAGTTAACCGACCTGATGTAAGACAAAATGTTTATCTGTATATATAAAATTCAAAGTCCTGACTGAGATATCAACGCACAGCAGAAACTGCTGCTCCTAGAGACATGAAATTTGGAAGGTGTATTTGTTGTGAAGTGTATGCACCCACTAAGAAAGGATTTTTCGAAATTTCACCCATAAGGGGGTGAAAATGGGTAAAAACCTTAAAATTGTTTTTTGAAGTAACAGATGTGAAAATTGGTATTGGAACAGTAATAATATAGATCTAAATTTTAAAAGTATAAAAAATATATTATATAGGTATCTAAGTATCATGTAAAATTAATTAATTAATTTATGGTTTTCAGAATTTTTCCTTTGTAAGACTTCCTGTAAGACAATGCTACTTGCCATATTTCATGACTCTAGGTGAACGGGAAGAAACTTATAGGTTTGATTCCGTTGAGAAAACGCAAAGTTTGCGAAAATCACAATAATATTATGAATGAGAAAGTTTGTGTGAATGCGTGTGCGAGTGTGTATGTTTGTAAATCCTTCATGCTGTAACGGCTGGACGGATTTTGATGAAATTTGGTATGCAGGTAGCTTATATCATGGATTAACTCATAGGCCACTTAATAGTACTGATCATCTTCATCACTATTTTACATCACCGCGCGATTGAAATAGCAGGGTGCCACTAGAATGTACAAGTTTAGCGTAGATATTAGTTTTTAACTGTTTTCTCAAATAAAATACTACCTTCATAAATCCAAGACACCAGATATAACCCTGTAGGATAACAATCATACTAATATTATTATTTTTTTCTTCTTTCACGCAGCAACAAACCAGCGACGTGATTTTTTCATTGAGATTGTTCAAGGACTATAGTAGATATAGACTACTTTGTATTCAAAAAAAAAAGACTATTCCTGTAGGATACTGTAACCAATAACGGTTCAGTAAAATTTTGTATCAAGATAAGCAATGTGCCATATTAAAATACACAATACTTTTGACCCCGTAACAAATTATGGTTCCCGGTTCCCGTGGAAAAACATAGAAATGAAGTAAAAAAAAAACTTTCGATGTAGCGCGGTTCGCTGGGTTGCAAGCGGCCCGGGAAGTTGAGTGTCAAGCAAAGGTGATATTCAAAATTGTTAAAAAACAACGAGGTTGCGTGGTTTTCTGGGCAGCAAGCGGCCCGCGAGTTCGAGTGTCAAGGAAAGGTGACGTACAAATAAGTAAAAAAAAAAACAGATACCTAGCACTGAGACCCAAGGCATATAAATATTTAATTAAATTCACCATTCAAACATCTGCCAGGCCGGAACCTAACCAGAAATCTTCTGCTCATAAGGCACGTGTGTTAGTACTTAGTCACACCGGTCGTCAATAGCCAGGATGAAATATTTATATTGTCCTAAAATATCTGTCTGTCTGGCAGCGCACGCAGGAACGTGTGTGTGTGTGTATGTGTGTCGCAACACTTACTGGCGAGCGCGATGAACTGGTTGTGGAACCGGTGTGTGAGCAGCGGGTCTGGCAGCGCGCGCAGGAACGCCTTCAGCGCCGACGTCAGGGTCTTAGTCTCCCACTGCAGGGGGTCGTGCAGGGGGGGCGGGGGGCGCGCCCGCACCAGCGCCGCCACCTGCCGACCGAGGAACCAGCTCACCAGGACATTCACGTGCAGCGGCGCCCGTCTCCGGGGGCGCTCGGCTCAACGCTAAATAAGCTCTATCACGCGGATTGATACAATACACTTTCTGCACTCACGTACACGTACACTGCTACAAGGATCATTTGGTCGCACCGTAGTTAGCCGTTTGGCTGCGCAATAGTATTTTTTTTTTAACGCATTTGTTTATTGGCCAGCTGAACGACTAACTTCACTGCGGCCAAATGATCCATGTAGCACTGCAGCGTGCTTATTGCAGGTGTATAAATACATCGTCACAAAAATGATGACACGGCGGTAGATCACTATGTAGTGAGCAGGCAGGCTGCAGGCGAGCGAGGGGCGGGGGGGCGGTACCTTGCTAGCGACGCCTGCGACGCGGTACAGGCCCTGCTCCTCGAGACCGCGCGCCTCGATCGCGGCGATGAGGCGGCGCACGAACGAGAACCCGGCGTCGTCGAGCGCGCACGCGGGCTCCCCGGGCGGCGGCGCGGCGGGCGCGGGCGCAGGCCGAGGCGCGGGCGGCGCCGCGTCTACGGCTCGCAGCCAGGCGCCGCGGTCCGCCTCCGACAGCGCCTGCAGCGTCAGGGGCGCACGCTCGCGCTCCACGGGCACTGCCTCCCAGCAGAAGCGACGCTCCGGCGGCTCGGAGCAGGCGCGCGCGCCGCACACGCACACCGACTCGCACCCGCCGCCCTGCGACACACACACACTGTTGCTGACGGACATCACTCGTCTCCCACACCGACACCAGAACGCTGGCGGTGTAGGAGAAGACTTGTCCGCGTTGATCCCAGGCGGATGGTCAACCTGTGAGGGTCCAGTGTGACCCCGTCTTAGGGTCCATATAGGAAGTCCTACATTCAGGTTACTCTATAATTTTCCTGGGATTACCGAAGCCCTCTCAATTTAATAACGAAAACGTAAAAGAAATACAGGTAACATGAAATCAGTCCTTCTAAAGACTGGCACCAAACAAAATCAGTAAGAGAAAGCAAACGGCCAGGTCGGCGCCGGCGCCGACGCCGTCAAATGTTCTGATACACTCGAGCTGGCACCGAGCAGGGCAGGGGCTCCGACAGTGCTCGCTCTGGATGTAAGCAGGGAGCGCTGCCAATACACATTTACCTTACACACGCAGCAGATACTAGCTACCAGTGTGCACACCGCATGCATGGACCCTACATAGCCACATATAAACCGGCCAAGTACGAGTCGGGCCTGCGCACGGTGCGTCACTTCGGTGAGGTCCGTACGAGAACCGGTGTGAACAGACATTTGTCACCGACTCGCACTTGGCCATTATTTGTTGTTTTACCTTAGAATGTGTACTATAATTATCCTAAGTTTGACGCCTTGTACGTTTTATCATTTTTACATTACAGCAAATATCAAAATTATGTTGAAAAACAAGTGAATCACTTCAAAAATATATGAAAAACGTAATAAGTGCCCTCGACTACGCTGCCCTGCCCTGCCCTGCCCTGTCCTGCCCTGCCCTGCCCTGCTTGGTAACAATGGGACCAAATTGGAAGTATACCTTACCCAACAAAAGTTTAATTTTTTAATCAATCAACAGTTGGCGGATATATCGGTGAACATACATATAATATATATATATATATATGTATATATATACACATAGAACATAGAACCTCCACCATTTTTGAAATCGGTTAAAAAACGTTTGGTATATCAGTTTAGTTACTTTGTCTTTATGATGTAATCCGCCGTATCATTACATATTCTGTGAAAATTTCAACTGGTTTTTTTTTTTTTTTTTTATCGCGAATAAGTCCGCGTTTGACCACCAACTTGCCTGTTGGTAAGTGACGATGTGGTCGAAGATGAAGCACGCAGACTTAGAAGATACCTATTCACTCTCGCCTTGAAAAGCGATTTATTGTAATTCAAAATAGGTAGGACAGACAGACAGCGTAGGCTCAGTAATAGGGTCCCTTTTATACCCTATCTGTCTAGCTGGCCTTAAAATGTGGTGTAACGTGAGGACAAGTGGGAATGTTTGATTCACTCCACGTGTAAAGCATCAGTGTGCGCGCCCGTGTGCGGTAGACGGATACTGTATGTGTGTGTGTGTTGTGATTGAATTACCCCGAAAGGCGTGACGAGTCCCTGCGGTATTACCGTCTTCACATTGATCTGGTTGTAGGGGGTGAGCGCCAGCGAGTGGGACGCCTTCTCGTACGAACAGTACTGCTTGCTCCACGTGGTGGTGCCGAACGCCTCTGCAACATTACACACACACTGCGCACTGTGCACTGTACACACACCGGACACCGGTGTTCCATACATGTTGGGTATCTGTTTAATGTACCTAGGTGTTGTTGTTATAATGTCGCTTCTGTGGTGTCAATAAACTGTTATTGTATTGTGTAACTACTAATAAATGTAATGAGTGTTGAATACACAACACTCTCAGGTCTGCCGTGCCGGTATTCGAACCCGGGACGGCCAACCGCGCTACCACTGCGCCATGCCGGTTATCATGATGTACAGAAGGTGAGCGGCGTGATGTTGTCCGGTACAACTGCCGGTGAACACGCAGCGCCCGCTCGGTTCTGTAGCGACCTGGTCACTGGTTCCTCGTGTTATCTACCTCACACTCACACACACTACACAATATATCGTATGCAGCTCCCAAGTGTGGCACGAGGCAGCTGCATACTATGATCACGTACTTGCATAACAATCTTGTTTCTGAGTTATTACAAAAGAGTAACGTCTGTCCGTCGGTCGTCAGTTGTCAGTCAGAACCTCACAGGCAGCTATACTAGCGTCAGATTATACTGGACAGGTGTATGTTGAGTGGAGGACGCGGCGCGGACGGCTCGCAGCCAGCGGCCAGCGGGACCTGAGAGTGCTTCCTACAATGTAACGTCTGTCCGTCGGTCGTCTGTTGTCAGTCAGAACCTCACAGGCAGCTATACTAGCGTCAGATTATACTGGACAGGTGTATGTTGAGTGGAGGACGCGGCGCGGACGGCTCGCAGCCAGCGGCCAGCGGGACCTGAGAGTGCTTCCTACAATGTAACGTCTGTCCGTCGGTCGTCTGTTGTCAGTCAGAACCTCACAGGCAGCTATACTAGCGTCAGATTATACTGGACAGGTGTATGTTGAGTGGAGGACGCGGCGCGGACGGCTCGCAGCCAGCGGCCAGCGGGACCTGAGAGTGCTTCCTACAATGTAACGTCTGTCCGTCAGTCGTCTGTTGTCAGTCAGAACCTCACAGGCAGCTATACTAGCGTCAGATTATACTGGACAGGTGTATGTTGAGTGGAGGACGCGGCGCGGACGGCTCGCAGCCAGCGGCCAGCGGGACCTGAGAGTGCTTCCTACAATGTAACGTCTGTCCGTCGGTCGTCAGTTGTCAGTCAGAACCTCACAGGCAGCTATACTAGCGTCAGATTATACTGGACAGGTGTACGTTGAGTGGAGGACGCGGCGCGGACGGCTCGCAGCCAGCGGCCAGCGGGACCTGAGAGTGCTTCCTACAATGTAACGTCTGTCCGTCGGTCGTCAGTTGTCAGTCAGAACCTCACAGGCAGCTATACTAGCGTCAGATTATACTGGACAGGTGTACGTTGAGTGGAGGACGCGGCGCGGACGGCTCGCAGCCAGCGGCCAGCGGGACCTGAGAGTACTTCCTACAATGTAACGTCTGTCCGTCGGTCGTCAGTTGTCAGTCAGAACCTCACAGGCAGCTATACTAGCGTCAGATTATACTGGACAGGTGTATGTTGAGTGGAGGACGCGGCGCGGACGGCTCGCAGCCAGCGGCCAGCGGGACCTGAGAGTGCTTCCTACAATGTAACGTCTGTCCGTCGGTCGTCTGTTGTCAGTCAGAACCTCACAGGCAGCTATACTAGCGTCAGATTATACTGGACAGGTGTACGTTGAGTGGAGGACGCGGCGCGGACGGCTCGCAGCCAGCGGCCAGCGGGACCTGAGAGTGCTTCCTACAATGTAACGTCTGTCCGTCGGTCGTCTGTTGTCAGTCAGAACCTCACAGGCAGCTATACTAGCGTCAGATTATACTGGACAGGTGTACGTTGAGTGGAGGACGCGGCGCGGACGGCTCGCAGCCAGCGGCCAGCGGGACCTGAGAGTGCTTCCTACAATGTAACGTCTGTCCGTCGGTCGTCTGTTGTCAGTCAGAACCTCACAGGCAGCTATACTAGCGTCAGATTATACTGGACAGGTGTACGTTGAGTGGAGGACGCGGCGCGGACGGCTCGCAGCCAGCGGCCAGCGGGACCTGAGAGTGCTTCCTACAATGTAACGTCTGTCCGTCGGTCGTCTGTTGTCAGTCAGAACCTCACAGGCAGCTATACTAGCGTCAGATTATACTGGACAGGTGTACGTTGAGTGGAGGACGCGGCGCGGACGGCTCGCAGCCAGCGGCCAGCGGGACCTGAGAGTGCTTCCTACAATGTAACGTCTGTCCGTCGGTCGTCTGTTGTCAGTCAGAACCTCACAGGCAGCTATACTAGCGTCAGATTATACTGGACAGGTGTACGTTGAGTGGAGGACGCGGCGCGGACGGCTCGCAGCCAGCGGCCAGCGGGACCTGAGAGTGCTTCCTACAATGTAACGTCTGTCCGTCAGTCGTCTGTTGTCAGTCAGAACCTCACAGGCAGCTATACTAGCGTCAGATTATACTGGACAGGTGTACGTTGAGTGGAGGACGCGGCGCGGACGGCTCGCAGCCAGCGGCCAGCGGGACCTGAGAGTGCTTCCTACAATGTAACGTCTGTCCGTCGGTCGTCTGTTGTCAGTCAGAACCTCACAGGCAGCTATACTAGCGTCAGATTATACTGGACAGGTGTACGTTGAGTGGAGGACGCGGCGCGGACGGCTCGCAGCCAGCGGCCAGCGGGACCTGAGAGTGCTTCCTACAATGTAACGTCTGTCCGTCAGTCGTCTGTTGTCAGTCAGAACCTCACAGGCAGCTATACTAGCGTCAGATTATACTGGACAGGTGTACGTTGAGTGGAGGACGCGGCGCGGACGGCTCGCAGAGCAGCGGCCAGCGGGACCTGAGAGTGCTTCCTACAACTGGAGCGTGGTGTCCTACACATATTGGAATTTATTTTAATTTGAAAATTAAATGTCAAGGAGTCCGTAGGAGCGGCTCTGTCTCTTTGTAATTATAATAAATGAGATTGTAATTGTACCCTCAACTGTTTATGTTATTTTTCTTGATGTGACAACATGCCTCGTGGAACACTTTGAACCTTTTGGGGAACTAGTTGAGCCTTGGGTAAAAACTAATTCAATCAATCAAATAATGTAAAAAACAGTTGTGCCTTTCTTTGTAGTGATCTATTAGTTGACCCTCGTAGTTGAGCATAGGAGTCCGAATTTAGTACCTATTCAATAAAAAAAATGTCAAACGGGTGTCGAGGCTCGCTGCAAGCTGCAGGCTGCAGGGTCCGCCACGCTCCTGACTACGTGTTACTCAAACGGTACTTTATAAATTAATGCATTGTTTGTATGAAAGAGTGACGTCCAGCAGCCCGGGGCCAGGGCACGCAGGTCGCCTGCGCGGGCGCACGACTGCCCTCGTTTTAGTGTAGCATGGTGGAGGAGAACTCACTCTTCTCCATGAGGAAGAGGTAGCCGGCTCGCGACACTCCCCCCGCACCCTCCTCGCCCGTCTCTTCTTCTTTGTGCTGCAAGACACACACGCACGTATTATAAATGCAGTTTTTTTTAATCGGTTCACAATTGGCGAAAATATCGATGAACGTACAAAAAAAATACATACAGACGAATACAGTACCTTCTCCTTTTTGGAAGTCGGAAAAAAACCAGTGTAATCTTGAACTCAAGTGCGTAAAAAATCAAAAAAATTACTTCACTATCATATTATTTTAAAGTCAGTTTGTGACGTCAGCCTTCATACACGCCCGACTACTACTAGGATACAATTTAGATGAATTAATTAAAATTAAATTAAATGAATTTAGATGAATGTAAATTTGGGGATATTCAGATGACAATGTCACGTGAAATAATCTAGTTTTACAAATGAAATTTATAATTAAGTGAGTGCCGGGACCTCACTAGACACAAGTATGTATATGGAGTAACTACATATAGAGTTATGGGGAGTCGCAAATGCTCGAAATGGTCCGTTTAAATATATACACGGGTGCGCCAGCTTGTTCGCTGAACGGACGTACGCACACTGCCGTGTGTATACATATATTGTATATATATATATATATATATATATGCACACGGTACACGCACGTCGATACTTTTTCAAAGTGAATAACTTTGTGACAATAATTGTCTATTTAAAAAACTGACTTCAAAAATATATGAAAAACATAATATATGAGGGTTGCCCTCGGTTTCCCTGGATCCCATCATCAGATCCTGACTTGGTAACAATGGAACGAAGAAAAGTATCATTTTATTTTTATTGGTCAACAGTTGGTGGAGAAATCAGTGAACATACATTTAAATAAATACAGTGGAACGTAGAAGCTCCTCTTTTTTTGAAGTCGGTTAAATAGAGCGGCGAGAAGATAAAGTAAGTCTTGGAGTAGAGAGGGAAATGCGCTCACCATCTGCCGCATGTCCATAATCTTCTTCATGAGCGACTCGGTCTGCTTGCTGGTCTCGTCGAAGTTGGTCCGCGTCTGCAAGGCACGCACACACACACGGTTATTCGCCACACACGCGCATGCACACACACATGCAGGCGGGTTCACACACAGACATCGCCCGACACCGGCGCTGGCGCAGCGGACTGCCTACGTTGCTGTTCTGCGTGTGAACCACCTCCAATATAAGAGTGTCATATTCTCATTAAAACGCACTCTTCAAAAACTAAAACATGCTGAGAATCGTAAAATCGGATGATCGTATGAAATGAACGTTTTAAGTATTCCTCGGAAGGCGAGTGAGGGTCGGCAGCGGGCGGGGCGGGAGGCGGGGCCTGCTGGAATTGTTGTGTGTTAGGAAACACATTTGATGAACGAGTGAACTGTCGAACAAGGACAGGTACAGAACTTTCAATTTAATTGTGCTGTAAATGATAGGAAATATATAATTGAATCATTAAGTTAAAAAATCACGACAAATGTTTACCTTGCCTGCACAGTGCACAGCGCGACTAAACTTTTACTAAATACTCTTTTTGACGCTCAAGGACGTGACAAGAATACACTAACGGCCTTACTTATAAACGTTAATTAAGTTTAAAGATGCTGAAAATTGCTCTCTGTTAACTTCTCGCTGACGGAAATTATCACACGTGAAAAAAGGACAGAGCAATTTTGAGCGTTACTTAACTTAAGTAAAGTTTATAGTAAGTAATTATCTATCCATATTCTATATATTTCAAGTTTGTAGTAGTTTCAAATTATTATTAAATACTTCTTTTTTTTATATATATATATGTTAGTGATTGTAAATTAAAGTCAGCTGAGATTTAAGTATTAGGTACTTGTAATCGTATACCGGTCCTCACGATACAGGCTGTGCCTAGTGTGAGGATCATCAGATACTTCCATCTAGGATACAAATCTCTATGCAAAGCACGTTTAATTCTATTTGTTTATACAGTCAAACCTGGGTAAGTGAGAACTGGATAAGTGAAAAAACTCTATAAGTGAGAGTAATAGCCAGGACCCGTCATTTTAAGCTCCCAAAAAATTATAATAATTAAAAGCTCTATTAGCGAAAAACAGAAACCTTTGTAAGAGAGAGTAGTTTTCCCTCATGGACCTCCGTAAGTGAGACTGCTACTATCTATACCTACCTCTATAAGCGACAGTCGAGCTTTATTTATTTATATTATTTAGGAGGAACAAATGACAAAACAAATTACAAATTTAACATCTGCTATTTTATGACTCATTCTTAACTTTCGTGGAACTTCCTACCATTGTTTATGTATTGTTTTCTCGTCAATATTGTACCTATTATATTTCGTGGAACTAAAAAACGTTGTTATTTTATCGCATTCTTTTCGAATGGACACGTGTGTCTGTGTACCGTCCTGTTTGTCGGACTTACTCAGTTTATCGTTAATCAATTGCGAAGAAAAGTTCTGTTCTGCTTCATGTCAAAACGGAAAATTAAAGTACTGTCATTAAGTGATAAACTTAAAATAGTGAATGCGTTTGAATCCGGAAAATCGCAAAATGAAATTCAGAGGGAGTTTAATTTACCAGAATCCACCTCTTATAAAATTATAGAATCAAAAGACTACTAAATAAAATAAAAATACATAGTGCATGAATTTTTGTTTGGTTTTCGTAATCATCTCGATACCTACCCTTATAAAGTACTTAAATGTCGAATTCTAATGAACGTAACATATACACACTATTAAAAATATTGTGCATATTATGCACATATTTTTATCATATTACATATTTATACTACATTCGTACTTGCTGTGACTTGTTATTGCTGCGTACCTCTATAAGAGAGAAACGCTACCCATGTACCTGCATTAGCGAGAAACTCGGGTTAGTGAGAAACCTCTATACGCGAGAATGAGATTGTGCTCCCTTGAACTCTCGCTTATCCAGGTTTGACTATATAATGTTTCTAATAGGATATTTTCTTGTTTTAATGTAGTGATGTGTTTTGCAGTAATAAAAGTATTTCCATTTTCAAGGTCGATACGTAGTATATGTCGGTGTCGTATACCCACGACTAAACTGTCTGGCGAATTATGACGTGACGCGCTTGCTCTACGCGCTTGCGGGCTGTTTCATTACGTTTTATGATTATTTTTCAAGTATCATTTGAGGAGACAGGGTTGTATTGTATGATGGACGAGCGTTAGTGGAGTGAAGGCAAACGTTACGAAGCGTCACCACACCACACCGCTACAAGCTCTATTTACTGGAGTGTCGCTCGCTTCAACCCGTCCAGGGAGCCGTATCCCTGTCTCTCTCTACCTGACGAGACGGGGCGCCACCTGCACACACAAGCACGCGTTACATACGCCCTCTGCTGGCACGAGTACGACACGCGCTCGCACCGACCACCACGTGCGGCGCGGGAGGAGAGCGCGGTGCTAGCAGATGTACTGCGTACAACTCATGTACACGACTTCACAGCTCGGAACAAGTTCCAGGCTAGAGATCTCGTAGACAGGGGTGTAAGCAAATAAGAAACAATAGAATGATGTAAGAGTGCACTCACCCGCTGGATGCGCAGCTGCAGGTCGCGCACGCGCGGCTCTGCGTCAGCGTGCACGTCGTGCGCCGTGTGGTAGAAGGTCCACCAGCCGAACACGAACCCCAGCAGCGTCTCCACCAGCTCGAACTTCTTGCGCTCCTGCACGCCCTGCAGCTGGAACACGTACTCCAGGGACGCCTGACAGAAGTCGCGCTCCGCCATGTCCAGCGCCGCATCCGCCTGCGACACGACACACCTGTTCATAGTGTCCACAATACGGCGCCACGGTCCACTCCCTGCTCTGCAGACGACCGTATTGTGATTCACGTAGAAGCGTCAGGCGAGTTCGTGGGAGGAGCAGCTAGATCGTCGGCCACCGTACAAGGGCAGAGCAGAAGCGGCGCGGGCCGCGGTCGCGAGCCGCACAGCCGCGCCTGTCTACAGTTGCCGCATGTCGGTGCACGCATCACTGAACACCTTATCTCGTATATGACAGTGAGTCAGTCCGCCAGCCGCCAGTGGTTCAGTAATGTGAGGAGCGCCGCACGCGCGCTCCTCAACGCTTTCTAACTTCGATAGTTTCTCGACAGTTTAGTTTCTTATCCCACACACTCCATACATACAACCACGAACCATCTCCCGGTTATTTTCGAATACTTTATACATTTTTAATGCCGCTACGAACTGAACATTTATGGACGAACGTGAAAATGGAGGCCGAGGCCAGCATAAATGGGTCCATTAAATGCTCAGTTGGCACTAGGGCATGCAAAACTCGGGTACTTTAAAAAACCCGGTTTTTTCGAGTTTTCAATTTCAAAAACCGGTTTTTTCGAGTTTTTCGGGTTTTTCGAGTTTTTCTTTATTTGAGCCTTAAAATTTTTGTAGTAGTGTGTGCAAGTAAAGAAAACGCTGAAATGTAATTAAATATGCATTTGCACTTTCTTATTCTTATTGTTTAGCTTTATCAAGAGATTAATCAAGTAAAATTTGGTATAATGTTGAGACTTCCAGCCTCCCGAACAAGCCAGTTTCCTTAAAGGCACCATAAACAACATTACGCCGCCAACGTTACGCAAGATTATACAGAAGACTGAGGAGTTTAATCGGCCATTATACCTAGAGTTCGTGGTCTCGATTGAATCAAAGGTGATTCAATCGAGACCTGGGCAGTATTGGAGGCCCTCCAGCGTTGTCATATCGACTATACATATATATATCGAAGACTATATATATATATATCGAAGTGCTGAAGTGTTTGTATCGAAACGCCACCATGTTGATCCGATTACAGGAGAGCACGGAACCAATATAATTGCAAAAACGCGTGAGGCAGAGATGTTATCTCTCCAAAACTGTTCACGAACGCATTGGAGGAGGATTCGGCATCAAAATCAATGGCGAATACATCACTCACCTTCGTTTTGCCGATGATATAGTTATCATGGCAGAGTCACTGGAGGACCTCAATACAATGCTTAGCGACCTCAGTAGCCTTTCCCAACACGTGGGTCTTAAAATGAACATGGACAAGACAAAAAATCATGTCCAATGTCCATGTTGTACACGTGCCTGTAGTTGTTGGGAACGATACTCTCGAAGTTGTTGACCATTACACCTATCTTGGTCAGATTCTTCAGTTAGGTAAGTCCAACTTAGGCAAAGAGGTCACCCAAAAAATCCAACTTGGATGGGCAGCGTTCGGGAAATTGCGTGAAATCTTCTCGTCCAAGATACCATAGTGCCTAAACACAAGGGTCTTTGATCAATGTGTGATGCCAGTGATGACATAAATGGTACTGAGACGTGGTCCTTAACCGTTGGCCTTTTGTAGAAACTCAGAGTAACACAACGGGTAATGGAGAGCTCTATGCTCAGAGTTTCTTTGTGCGATAGAATCCGAAACGTGGATAATCGCCAAAGAACCAGAGTCACTGATATAGCTAATAAAATTTGTAAGTTGAAGTGGCAATGGGCAGGCCACATCACTCGATCCTGGCTAATGATGATAACGATAGAAAGTGGGAGTTACTAATTAGTCTATGTTGGGGCATGTTAAACTTCTTAGTGTGAAAAGCCTCGACGGGTTATTCAATAGAACTACCTGACAACTTCAGCATTTTATTACATTCTTTACCCTTGGTGCTGCTTCCGTCCGTGGCATGCAATGAATAAAACCATGCTGATGATTTATCACAAGCAGATTTTTTATACTCTATATATTTTGGTGTGGTACCATTGGCACTGGCAGACCTCTTCATTTTTTTCTCTAGTAGCAAGTAGAGTAGTAGTAGAGCAAGTATAGCGCACGCTTATCAAAATATTGAAAATAATAATATGAGGCGGTAATCGGTATTGATAATTGATTTAGCTATGTTAACACTTGCAGCTAACACTTCGTAGCGTTCACAGCGCCTCACTTTGCGGCACTTAGTCAATGTCAAACCAAAGCCTAACAATATATTACTTCCTAATACCTAATTATCATTATAGATTGTGGTCAACTTGTTAAATTTATTCGATCAGTAGAGAAGAAATAGAGAAACAGTAAGTTTTTGTGAAATATGATTGTTTATTAATGTTCTGGTGGTATTATTTTACATAAACCATCCTGAATTAAAAAACTCGAAAAACCCGAAAAACCCGGTTTTTAATCTTAAAAAACCCGGTTTGTAAATCAGTCGGTTACTCGGGTTTTTCGGGTACTCGGGTACCCGGTTTGCATGCCCTAGTTGGCACCAAGATCTGTATAGTACTTTTCTGAAACATTGCATAAATATTCACTTTAAAAAATGCATTTATGATTTTGGGATAAGTTTGACATTTCATTAAACAGGTTGCCTAGCAACCAACTACGAAAAGATAAACATTTCCAGATGGCTATGGCTTGTACTATAATATTAGCCAATCACAGGACATCTGGAAATGTTTTTGTTGTCTGGAAACTAAATAAAATCGTGATTTGTAATTTGAACGTAATTGTACTTTATCTATCTTTTATATAAATAAAAATGATTCACCGAAATGTATGTACGCGCCTGTATACCTTCCGAAAGAATGCAACAAATTGGATAATTCTTTTATTTGTGGTTGTTACTGTCAGGATAAGGTTTGCATAAAAGAAAAAAAGAAAAAAAACTAATCGTTTTTTTTTTTTGGATTATAGTACGCGAGCAATACCGCGGGCAACATATTAATTGATATTATAAATGTCAGCCTAATATAGCTACAGGGTGTTTCCTCAAATAAGTAATATGACCACCAATACAAACGATTCTCATTGAACATATGAATATGTGATGTGATGTGACGACACTCAGTGTGACCGTCTGGTGGAGCAACAACCCTCCCGCCGGCAACACACACACACACACGTACCTCTTGGAAGACATTATCTGGTTTCTTGGTGGAGAGGGAGAGCGTGCGCTCCTGTGTCTGACAGAACTTGGCCGTCTTCTTGTCGAACTTCTTCTTGCCTTCCTGCAACATCAACACACCGCCACTTCACTTCACCATCACCATCACCCCCACACGACGGCATTCTAGGGTTCCGTACTACTACAAGGAACCCTTAAAAGTTCGTTCTGTCCGTCCGTCTGTCTGCCTGTCTGCCCAATTTTTTTAGAACCTATATATATATATATATTTTATATAACCGCGCCGCGCCGCCTTGGTTTGCTTTTATTGAAAGCTCCATTATACATACATTAGTATGGTTTTGATTTGCATCTGTTTCATCAACACAACACATACAACAATTATTATATAACAAATAAACATTTGTAATAAATGAGTGGTCGGTTCTAGTGTTGTAGGTAGTAGGTAGGTACAATGAGTGAGGTGTGATGTCGCGAGTAGTGGGAGGTCGTACCTTGACGGCGCCGATGTGGTCCTTGCGGAAGCGCTCCAGCGGCTGTATGATCTGCTCGTGCGCACGTCCCAGCTGCAACACGACACCACTTACTATCAATACATTTATATATATGTTCAGACGACGTGCCACTTCAACTATATATTTCAGTATATGGATCCTTGATCTCACTAAACCAGAGTAGAGTTCGCTGCACCGACGTCGGGGACCGAGACTCTCCCCCTGAGTACTTCATGATACTGTGAACTCGTACTCGGTGGTGTGGAACACAACACCTCACGAGAGGGTTCCGAGGACTGGATGCCTTCACAATACTTAACTAATGCCTACTGCAGGTCCCGTGGTCGCGTCGGAGGACTAACATACCGTACGGAGTGAGGACATCCGATACCTCCAAGTGTTACCCATGATACGAGTAGTGTGGTCGCCGGAGCGCCAGATAATGTACACCTTCATGTAAACAATCTACCATCGTGATAAGCGCGGGACGCCCGAGGGCTGCGCGGACCGGAGCGGCGCCGGCGCCGGCGCGGTTACTCAACACACTCTATACCAGTTTCACTTTCAATACCGACGTGACTACATCGGACATGTTCGACAGCTTCATTCCATCGAGTGGATACAAGTGGGTACGACGGAAGCGAGCGGCGCGTCCTCGTCCTCGGCGCCTGCGCCTGCACGGAAAGTGAAAGCTCGAGATGCGCCAACTTGTTAGAGCTTCGCGTCAAAGACCAGATTTTAATTCTAACAGTTTTAACTCCGATCTTATCTGTACGAGTTGCCGTGAAAATCGTCGCGTTTATGCAAATTAGAAACGGGTTTATTAGCAAATTATGATAGTCGGTCTAAAAACGTGTTCCAATGTAACGGGACGCGAGACTGTTCTCGTGCTTTTATCGCGAAGATTTAGCGATGTGTTGTAAATCGACGAGCGGTCTGTACTTTTTTTACTTGCTTATCCGTCACGTTTGTTTGACACTCGAACTCGCGGGCCGCTTGCGGTCCAGCGAACCGCGCGATAACGAAAGTTTTTTTTTACTTGTTTGTACGTCATCTTTCCTTGACACTCGAAGGGAGTAGGGAAGTGATTACCTAACGATACTGAGTCACAGCATCGGGTCCGTGTCGCCACTCGATACGTCGTGGGCGCGATACTCGTGTATATAGGGGTAGTCGACACGTGCCGTATCTGGCGGCAGGCGAGAGGCCCTCCGCGCCGCTATCAGCACGGACACACTTTGTTTGTGAATCACAACACTAGTCATTACTCCTCCCCCTCCAGCCTCAACGCATGCCTCGTCTCTGGGCCGACAGCCAGCTAGCCCACTTACCGACCGCTTTGTTTGTTGTATTTTCTTCTGGTAGTCGACACACATATTCATTCGTCAAAAAGGCTCGCGGAACACTTCTCATTCAAATTCTATTGTTGAGAGAAAGTAAGCGTCTCATGGAAAGCGTCTCCACCAGTCTCTACAATGGATGACGAGAGAATTGTGGAACTATGGGCTTTGGTTCAAGTGTAGTCAACAGCAGTACAGGAAGTGACCTGCCCTAGTGTGCGGCGCGAGGGAAGTGATCGGGCCGTGTGGTTGTCGAGAGAGTAATTGTAATTCGAGGCAGGTAATATTATACAAGAAGCGGGCACGATGTCGGGCGCGCGGCCTCGTTGGCATGCTGCTGGTGCGGAATAGAAAGTGTTCGTGAAGGTCGCGCCGCGTGTTTACAAACACGGCGCGCGCACCGGAGGCCACGACACGCGAGCCTGCGCCTGCACTCGCTTCGTTACCGAGCACATTGACACCCACCGAACGGGGCTCTGACTCTCCAATCAGGAGATTTAAAAATAAACTATCAAAAAATATAATGCCAATGAAGTAGAAACACATCTGTGGTAACAACAGTAATGTAACGGGAAGTGTTCGAGCGCTAGAGGTCGTAGAGGTCGGAGAGGGGGGCGGCACGTAACCGGTCCCGGTGGAAAGCGTGAGTTCCCCTTGACATTGTATCTAATCTACAGTAGGTACGAGAGGCGCATCGTCTCACGAGGTGCCGCAGGCCGCACCTGCGCACACGCACAGCTCCGAGGTCAGTCGTGGTTAAGTATACTAACCCTACGCCGCGTCACGTTCTTCGTCACAACGGTTCGCTTGCGTTCGCAGACCGTCGTCGGTTGCATCACTGCGCGGATGTTTCAGAAGGCGATGCGGACACGATCGACGTCAATTAAAATATGTATATTATTTCTGTTAGTTTACATAGATTAATTACATCACAATTATGCATTAACTTTCACACTCGACGTCATTCTACCCCCTAGAGGCAATACTTTAAATTATTTAGTCCCCCCCCGAGGCGCGAGGTGGCGCTGCAGGTACAAAACTAGTAAACAATGGATAGTTCCCAATAGAGATGCGAGAGTAGTCTGTAGAGTGAAGGTATAGTGGTGGATGTATTGATGGTGTTACCATGCGGTCGCGCTCGTCCTCGATGGTGCGGATGAGATGTGCGAAGTGATGCAGCGAGCGGCTGATCACGCGCTCGTCCTCCGTCATGGAGGCTCCGATGCACGCGAACTCGAACTGCTCCATGCTGGCCGCCAGCGCCAGCTGCGCCGCGCCTAGCCCTGCGCACACACACACAACACAATGAGTGCGGCACCGACACCGACGTGTGAAGAACACACCCACACACATATTGTAACACTCTTCGTTTTCTGTCATTTTCGGAAACTGAAATTTATTGATAAATAACAGGCCAACAGCAGGTCTAGACACGCATATGGTAGGGTTCCGTAGCCTAAGCCATATATATATTATATTATTTAGATATTCCTGCTCACAAAACCTCGTTCTATAGCTGCTCTTTCACGGTAGAAGCTGTTAAACTGTGGAATGAGCTACCTACAGAAATCAAACGTGCATCCTCACAGGAAGTGTTCAAGCGTCGTGTGAAACTGTACCTACTATATCTCGGAGTAGCTACTGTATCGTTATTATCTCGCTTTATGTTTATAACTATGTATGTATTTCATATTTTTATTTATGTATCTGTATTATTATTGTATGTATTGCTTCAGTAGGTATTAGTGTATTATTATAATGCATGACTATGCTTTATATACCAGTTATTCCATTATTACATCGCACCCCATCTTTTACCTCTTCTGTATTGTGATGTTAGTAGGCCAGGCAGCCAGGGATCAGGCGATTAATGAAAGTCGTGCGCTTCCCTCGAGAGATCTTTATTGAGTGCAATCTTATTCCTATATCCTAACGCTACTTACACACTACACATAACTAATGTTGCTTACACACTACAGTATATCCTCTCCATACTAATGTTGCCTGGAAGAGATCGCTTACAGCGATAAGGCCGCCAATTATTTCACTGGTTATAAGTTGTTTTTATCATATTATGTACGTACTTATGTAATTTTTGGTGTGAACAATAAAGAGTTATTTGTCTATCTATATATAATTATAATTGTGGTTACTTTCATAGTTCAGAAATTGGTAGCTATAGAAAAATACGAAGGAAACATTCTTTGGTAAGGAAATTTTTCGAAAAATTCAATGAATTTTTAGCTATCTAGAACGTCAATTACAATTTTTACGTTCAGGAAGTTATAATTCAAAAATTGGCGAAATACATAAGTAAAGGTTTTTAGTAGGACCTATCAGAATGAATTAAATTACAAGTTTGTATGTCTCATAGCTTAGAAATGATCAGGAGCAAATCTTGTTCAAATCTTACCATCATTTTGTAATATCCATTCAACGAAACAAAAACGAGGGAGCACTGCGGTAAAAAGGTTCATTCCCATTTCACAAGTACTCGTACCAGAGCCTCCAGCTAAATAATGCTTAACTGAAAACAACCGCTCAAATGAAAAAATATTTTAAACTAACATCTATACTACTGTAATTGTGCAAAGTTTAATGCACTTATCGTAATGAGAAAGTTCTAAATAATGACCTTATTAAATAAGATAAGGGTTCCTTGATAACTAAATAATAATATTTTATATACGAGTAAGTAACAAGAACAAACTCGTTTACAAATAATGTTATACTAAAGTGTTTCCACGCTTGTTTAATTTTATTAACTGTCTATAACATCTGTCTATACTTTTAAACGCAAAATAAACATAATTATATGCGTAACGGCAAATAAGAGCGCAAACGACCAAATCGTCGCGTTAGGGAAGTGAGGAGGAATGCGCGGGCGCACGATAAGGCCGTGAGCCGCCACCGCCCGCGCCCCGCCGCGCCGCTCAATTATAACCATTCGCAAAGGATCCTCTGATAACAACATGACAGAGGTTTCTAACAACAGTTTATTTAGTAGGTATGGACAGTGAGGGTAGTAGAGCGTGCATCGACCCGCAATATAGATAATGACTACTCTTCCATGGAACAAGGACACACCACTCACTCAGGAATGTTAACATGGCACATTCGTGTCACTCATTCATTTATTTTACACTTTACACATACGAGTGTCTACGAGCGAGCGGCGGCGGCGCCCGCGCCGGTGGTGGCGGCGCGGCAGCTGCGTGACGCGCGACCACTCGGTAAACAGTTCCCTTCCCTGACTTCAACAGACGACAATACTCTCCGTTCTTCCTTGGTGAGATTTAGTAAGATTTGGTGGGAATCCCACCCCATCACAAGAGAATGGGTCATTCTAAAAAAAGTTAAAGATTTTATTTGTGTGTTATCTAAATAATTATGTACAATCTTTAAAAAATTACGTGAGATTTTCAACTAAGTATGTCCCTCTTAGTTGAAGTGAGATTTGATGAGATTTTACTCTGAACCCCTCCCCCTATTTTGAGGTCACGTAATGAATGGATGCGGCCTCACAAAGCACTCCGTCGTTATTATATTTGCGACAACCTCAGGCATGCATGTGAATACTCACTCACTCACTACTTCTATAAAAGGATAAATAAATACATACATACATACATACAGTGACTGCAGGATATTGATACTGGGCGTGATATCATTTGTTTGTTTTTGTTTCCAACTACTAGTAATGAAATATATAAACTTGCTCGTAACACCTACTCCTAGTAGGTGATGAAGTCTCAGGTGGAATGTAACACCTACTCCTAGTAGGTGATGAAGTCTCAGGTGGAATGTAACACCTACTCCTAGTAGGTGATGAAGTCTCAGGTGGAATGTAACACCTACTCCTAGTAGGTGATGAAGTCGGAATGTAACACCTACTCCTAGTAGGTGATGAAGTCTCAGGTGGAATGTAACACCTACTCCTAGTAGGTGATGAAGTCTCAGGTGGAATGTAACACCTACTCCTAGTAGGTGATGAAGTCTCAGGTGGAATGTAACACCTACTCCTAGTAGGTGATGAAGTCGGAATGTAACACCTACTCCTAGTAGGTGATGAAGTCTCAGGTGGAATGTAACACCTACTCCTAGTAGGTGATGAAGTCTCAGGTGGAATGTAACACCTACTCCTAGTAGGTGATGAAGTCTCAGGTGGAATGTAACACCTACTCCTAGTAGGTGATGAAGTCTCAGGTGGAATGTAACACCTACTCTTAGTAGGTGATGAAGTCTCAGGTGGAATGTAACACCTACTCCTAGTAGGTGATGAAGTCTCAGGTGGAATGTAACACCTACTCCTAGTAGGTGATGAAGTCTCAGGTGGAATGTAACACCTACTCCTAGTAGGTGATGAAGTCTCAGGTGGAATGTAACACCTACTCCTAGTAGGTGATGAAGTCTCAGGTGGAATGTAACACCTACTCCTAGTAGGTGATGAAGTCTCAGGTGGTATGTAACACCTACTCCTAGTAGGTGATGAAGTCTCAGGTGGAATGTAACACCTACTCCTAGTAGGTGATGAAGTCTCAGGTGGAATGTAACACCTACTCCTAGTAGGTGATGAAGTCTCAGGTGGTATGTAACACCTACTCCTAGTAGGTGATGAAGTCTCAGGTGGAATGTAACACCTACTCCTAGTAGGTGATGAAGTCTCAGGTGGAATGTAACACCTACTCCTAGTAGGTGATGAAGTCTCAGGTGGAATGTAACACCTACTCCTAGTAGGTGATGAAGTCTCAGGTGGAATGTAACACCTACTCCTAGTAGGTGATGAAGTCTCAGGTGGAATGTAACACCTACTCCTAGTAGGTGATGAAGTCTCAGACGGAATGTAACACCTACTCCTAGTAGGTGATGAAGTCTCAGGTGGAATGTAACACCTACTCCTAGTAGGTGATGAAGTCTCAGGTGGAATGTAACACCTACTCCTAGTAGGTGATGAAGTCTCAGGTGGAATGTAACACCTACTCCTAGTAGGTGATGAAGTCTCAGGTGGAATGTAACACCTACTCCTAGTAGGTGATGAAGTCTCAGGTGGAATGTAACACCTACTCCTAGTAGGTGATGAAGTCTCAGACGGAATGTAACACCTACTCCTATTAGGTGATGAAGTCGGAATGTAACACCTACTCCTAGTAGGTGATGAAGTCTCAGGTGGAATGTAACACCTACTCCTAGTAGGTGATGAAGTCTCAGACGGAATGTAACACCTACTCCTATTAGGTGATGAAGTCGGAATGTAACACCTACTCCTATTAGGTGATGAAGTCGGAATGTAACACCTACTCCTATTAGGTGATGAAGTCGGAATGTAACACCTACTCCTAGGTCATGAAGATGGAATCTTTAGTATGATACGGCGAGTTTACCATCAAGGGGCATTTTATTTTAAGATAAGTAATTCATTTTAAAGATAATATTATGAAGTCGCGTGTTCATTGTCGCGCAATCTGACCATCTACTGCAATTCTTGGTCAGCTTTTTATTTTTAGTAATGTGTAATTGATGTTGAGCCGTGCTTATGAAATAGACAAATACAAATATTAAGTATTAATAGGATATTTACATTTAGTAAGGTTGTGGATGGAGCTACCAATATTTCTAATGTAAAAAAAAAATATATTAAAAATCAGTGTTTTTCTTCAGTTTATATTTTAATTTGGGATAGACTAAGCGTTTGACCTGACTTTTAGTGCCAACCACTGACCCATCATCATTTCGCAGGTCACAAATATCTAATGCAGCAATTAAACTACAGAAGCAGATCAACATTAGATAGATATTAGAACATCATCATTTTTACCGACTTCCAAAAAGGAGGAGGTACTATGTTCGTCTGTATGTATTTTTTTTCATTTATAAATGTATTTTTTATCATTTCTAAACTATTTGTCATAATTAACTTGTAACATACTACAGAATGATGATAATAACCTTTATTCAAGATTATTTCAAACATCATGACTACAATGTTTGAAGTAAAGAGTGATAAAACTGTTAAAAATTCAAACATTCTAACTCAAAGAGCTTCTTGTAAATGAATCATGTTAATTCAAACATTCTAACTCAAAGAGCTTCTTGTAAATGAATCATGTTAAATCAAACATTCTAACTCAAAGAGCTTCTTGTAAATGAATCATGTTAATTCAAACATTCTAACTCAAAGAGCTTCTTGTAAATGAATCATGTTAATTCAAACATTCAAACTCAAAGAGCTTCTTGAAAATGAATCATGGGCCAGTCCGCGGTGACGGGTGTTACATTTGTACGCATTCAAACTGTTATAATTCCTAAATAAGAAGAAAAACGTCTGCGTTATGAATATAGTGAAATTGATTTTAATGATTTTTCAAATTAAAACAAATAAACATAAGAAATTATTTAAGCGTTTAGATGCAACAATAGATTTAAGCCCTGTGACGGGTGTTACGAGTACTTTGCAAAATATGCTACCTTGTTGACCAATCATTAAAAGTTCAGCTAAATTACAAATTTTGATCGCAAAATTTATAGCTAAGTAGAGAGTTAAAGAATTTTCCTTTCAGATAACTCCGAAGTATTTTGTGCATATATTATTTTGCATGTGTTTTTTTACAAGAAAAGCTTGTGACGGGTGTTACGAGTGCAAATTAAACAAACAAAATTGAACATTTTGAGACTTATTTATTATTATAACAATTAAAAACTAGAATAACTATGTTTTAAACTATCACGGTTGTTCACTAAAGTAAAATGATTATTTACGGGATATTTACCGTGTGTCTTCCCGTGAACATGGTGCATGTAACTGCGCCGAAATATCGGGAGCTCCTTCCACAACCTTACCACGGTAAATATCCCGTAAATAATCATTTTACTTTAGAATAACTATTTTTAAATATGACTTTTGGCCATTATCATCAACCTATGAGACAAATTTATAAAAAAAAACATGTTCTCTATTGTGAATAAAGTGGGAACAGGCAACTTCTCTAAAATATACACTCTCATTGCTCTATCTAATATCTGGTTTCTTGAACTATCATTTTCTGTAATTGTCTCATCTGTCTTTCTTCTTTTTACGTTTCCAATCATTTTCGTTGCTTCTTTATGTTTTTTTTTTAATTAAAATTTTTTCTCTGCTCTTTTCTCTGTTGGTTTTCTGCACTTTCTAAATAACCTTTAAATGTAACTTTGAACAAAATACATTTTTGGGTACTTGAACTGCCTATAAGACCATATGAAATGTAGTTTCTTCCTGAGTAACTGAAATAGTGCTGTACTTGCAGTCCAACTACATCCACACTGCAAAAATAAATTATTGATAAGCCAAGCAAGCACTCCAAATCCATTTTACAAAAAAATCATGAATTGTTGCGGCAAGGCACACCTCGAGGACATTATCATCAACATATAAGCCTAATATTGTCCACATCTGAACTTATTACATTACTATTGTGCACTAAAAAAAGTATAACATTAGTGAGAGAGATTGTGACGGGTGTTACACAAATAAACCCAGCCTGTATTTTAATGTGAAGTCTTTTTAGAGCACACAAATACTTTTCAGGTATTGTTTAATCACATACCGTTACTTTCGCAAGGTCCATTACAAAATAAAAGTTAGTATGCTCATTTAGCATTAACTTTTCTATGCATTTTGTGACGGGCGTTACACCAATACTTGCGGCTACAATTTTATCAATAAAATTATTACTACTTACCTGATTAAATCCATGTTTTTTACAACAAATAATAATGAGTCGCAGCATCGAGAGCAAATTAAAATGACAGGCTGTCAATGTAATTGACAAAAAAAACGTGTTAGCATTTTAGTAATTTTTTCGCTACTTCACTAGCTTTGGATTCTTCAGACTTTGAACAAAATATTACGAAAATTGGCGAAAATATTGAAAAATTTCTTTTCAATTATGAAAATTAAAAACATAAAGCCTATTAATTTTCTATTTTGGTATAGGTACATATTCGCTACTTTATTTTTATATTTTCTGGTATCGATTACCGCGGATTGGGCCTCATGTTAATTCAAACATTCTAACTCAAAGAGCTTCTTGTAAATGAATCATGTTAATTCAAACATTCTAACTCAAACAGCTTCTTGTAAATGAATCATGTTAATAAACAAACAAATAAGTAATAGTTTTGTTATTGAGTAAAGTATAAAGTATGTATATGTTCTGTTGTGGTTGTGGTTGTGGTTGTGAGGATGATTCATCTCTGAAGTTGGGCTTGCACTCTATTTGCTTTGTATGTTTCATTTTTCTATAACCACAAATTTCTGAACTATGAATATGACAAGAATATATAATATGTCATGTAAATATATTTTTTTATTTTATTATTTTGTATTCCTTGTTGACTTGTTATTCCTATAATCAGACTAATCTATAAATATATATATACATATATATAAATGAAAGTTACACTATTTATCAAGAATGTCTGAACCGATTGGGTTGAAAATTGGTGGAGAGGTAGCTTAGAACCAGGAGACGGACATAGGAAAAAAATTTGTAGCGAGGCTGTAGGCCTACCTTACACCTGTGCGAAGCCGAGCTTACACCCGTGCGAAGCCGACCTTACACCCGTGCGAAGCCGGGGAGAGCAGCTAGTACCATATATGTGAAAGTTTGGATAGATGGATAGATCGATGGATGTTTGTTACTCAATCACACAGAACCGGCTGGATGGATTTGTATGAAATTTGAAATATACATTGCTTATGTCCTGGATTAACACATAGGCTACTTTTCATCATCACCGATTTTAATGCCGTAGCGCAGCTAATTATCAATAAATCTATGTCTATGTACGTATATCAGTCTCTGGCAGCCATATTACAAGCTTTGCTTAGTTTGAGGTCAGATCACCATGTGTGCAAAAATGTACCAGATATTTATTTATTTTATTTATTTATAAATGTATATTATATGTATGTATATGCCTTTGACTATGGAACCCTGCCATATGCGTATCTCGACACGTACTTGGCCAGTTATATTTAAGTATTTATTTAGACTTCAGTGGATCTCTCACTGTAATATCCACACAAACATACGTCTGCAAAATGTGGTGCTTGTAATGTCATCACCTGATGATCAACATACAGTACAGTGCCAATGAACAGCCAGTTGTAACAAATGATATCTCCATGACAACATATCATGTTATATAGGGCCGCCCACTCTCGTACAGAGAGGGCACCACATACATATCATCACCAGTGGAACACACACATATATAAGTACACTTTACATAATATTCATTTAAAATAAGAACTACTTAGTTCATAAAACATTACTAATTGTTTGAGAAGCTAAACTTTAAATATAAAATGTGGCACATATATATAATATATAACTCAGTATGAAGATTAGCAAGAGATTACAAGAGATAAAAACTTGTGTTATCAATGCTCTGCCATGATATACTTATCATTCCTACCTTTCTCCACAATACTTACATGTAATAAAACAATGTTACTATAAAACTCTGACAGCAAGGCTAGCCACTAGCCACTCTCTCTATACAAACATAGGTACTACTTACTCTGACTGAACAATGTTATTTCTAAATATTCAGACTTTAGTATGATATAAATATATCTTTTTGTTGAAAAGGCTATTAAAGGGGATTACATAAAATTAATAATTTCCTGCAGTTCCAAGGTACTTAGACATTAATATAGTTATTTGTTGATGAGTGTTATGTAGGTCACTATTATTTGTTTGTTTGTTATGTCAGCAGTGTTATCAGTCCATTGTCGCAGTTAGTGCCTGTCTCGTTGCTCGAGGCTGGAGTCGAGGACAGGATAGGATGTGCCCACTACATTATGCAGCTACCTATATGGCCTTTGCAATGCATGAGTAATGGCGCGACCTTGAAAGCGAGCGCGCCCTGACCCGCGACCCGAGCAGCACCACGCGACACAGCGCGCGCCTCCTTAGCGCCAGGGCTCAGGAGATACTCACGTTTGGCAGCTTGCACCACATCCTTGACTTCCTTGATGAGGCGCTTGATCTGCTGGCTGGTGCGCTCTAGCTCCTTCTCATGACGCTGGAGGTTGTCACGGAAGTGCGGGCTGTCCGCCAGGCACTCTGTGAACTCGAGGGGCTGCAGGCCCACGCCCATGGCGGCCGAGGGCTGCCCTCAGCTCGGCGCTATGCCACCGTCCGTGGCCACTTTCACCGTGCGCCCACACTCGGGCCCATCGCGCGCTCACACAACCACCACACTCGACAAACGGACGGAATGCGTATAAAAGCGGTCGGGACGAATTCAACACACTTCACTAAGTCTAGATCTCTTCGCGATAAAACTACAAAAAATCGTATTTTCACAGCTCGCAAGCAAAAACGCAACTTATGCGCAGCTGTCAATTAATTGACTGACATTTCATTAAACTTTCATTAAAAATGTTGCTATGCCTCGTTACAAAATCACTCCCACCCAATTTTTTATTCTACCATTTACATATTTTTAATGAAAAGGGGATGAAACTTCTGACAGCTGAAAAAACATAGGTCTGCAAACTTCGATAGCTGGCGCTGATGAGACATGTTTTTTTTTCCGCATTTGTTCAATGAAATTGAAACCTTTGACTATGTATATGTCTAGACCACAGATATACACAACCAGATCGGCAATATATTTCAGTGAAAGAGACAAATTGATATGGCTCAGCACAAGTACAAAAAGGACATAACTAGACTTTTTTGTCCTTATCGGCGTGGCCTGTTTTTTTGGACCTGAAATGTCAAAATCTGACGGTTCAGTGCCAAACAAAACGGGTCTGAATATTGTTTATTGCATTTTTTTGGTGATTTTATGTGATAAATGCGTGTTTCCTCTGAGAAATAATTGTAAAACAAACATTTACAATGGTTGGTTGTATCATTTTGGGCTGCAAGTACCGCAGTGAGAGAAAAAACGATGAAATATCATTTCACACGTAAGTAAACATATAGAGCTTGTAATGATCACCTAAATAAATTCAGGATATCAAATCGTAAATATTTTATTCATAATTAGTCCGTTTTTTTTGTCGATTTGTGGTTTTTCCTATGAGTTTTATCAAAATATTAACTGAGAAGAATAACAATCAATGTTGCCAGTTTATAAATGAAATTACCCACCACAATTAACATAAATTATTCGTTCTGCAGGTTTCCAACTGATCCTGGCTTACGAATAAAATTGATCAGTGCTACTGGTTGTGAAAATTGGGTGCCAGGAAAACATAGTAGAATTTGTTCCAGTCATTTCAATGCCGAATCCAATATCAGAAAGAGAAAAAATATTTTTTTGAGCAACTGCAGCTGCTCAGGGTCTAATAAACACACTTAAAAGTACTTAAATCAAAGAAAATATATCATCATAAATCATCATCAGCGTGATTTTGTTCAAATAAAACAAAATAATCTTTTTTTGATGTCTGATTTATCGTGTGTGAAATGGTACTGTAAATAATAAAGAGTTTTATCTAAGTATCTCATTAATTGGGATGTTATCCATAATTACATCCATGAAAATAAATAAACTGGCCAAGTGTGAGTCGGGCTCGTGCACTGAGGGTTCTGTACCGTCACAAAATACAAAAAGTAGTGCAAATACACAACATCACGCCCAGGCTATCATCCATCCAAGTATCAACCGCGCCCGACGTTGCTTAACTTGTGGGAAACAGAAATGTGTGACCGACTCGCAAGCGGCCAGTATTTATTATTTGTTGTTTTACTTTACTTTGCACTATAATCCGCCAAGTTTGACGCTTGTACCGATTACCGTTTTTACACCAGAGCAAATACAAAATACCTTAACAAAAACGTTTGTTGTATGTGTGGATGTGTACCCTCTTTAGTTTTGACTTAATTATATTTCTTAGTTAATCCGTCGTAACATTACATATTCTGTGTAAGTTTCAACTGACGATATTACGGCGCGAAAGATACAGCCGTTTAAAGCTGTCTTACCTTTAAACGGATGGATTTGGATCTTAATATTAATTTCTTTTGTTCGTAAGTATTTTTCAGATATCCTTCCATCTCACAAGATTTTCCAAAGTTTCCAAAATTACTCATTGAAGAGATTCACTACCCGTCATAGTAGGTATATTACCCTAACTTAAAGCAAATATTTTTAATGTGGCAACACACCTTGTTACAGCGAGAGGCACTGAGCTAGCCACGCTCATTGAAAATCTATAGGTAGTAGATCTGTGGTCTAGACAGAGAGTTGCAATTGCTGAACAATCGCAGTAAACAAAACACTGCAGGTTTGTACACGAATAATAAAGAGTTGACATTCTCGTGAGCGTTATACGCATGCGCGCGCTACGCTTACATTCTTGGTGATGCCAGCTTTTGGACGTTTTCCATAAAATTAGGGTAAAAATGTAATTTACTTAGAGTATTTTTAATTATTATTAAACTAAAATACATATTATTTTTATGATTTTTATCACACACGTTAAACTTATATCAATCCTCTCTTTGCAAAAATGATGAGATTTGTAGTAGACGTCAGCCTTTTAATATTTACGTATGGGAGCCCCCTTAAATATTTTTTTTTTTATAAAATAAATAATAATTTAAAAATATTTACGTTAATTGTTTAGATTTGTTAAGAAAATATAACTCACCTAATACATTTCAAAATAATCTGAATAACAAAACCCGTGCTCGAGAAAAAAAATCATTTAAAGAATTTGCTTTACGCGGCACCGCACCCCTCTTTAATCTCTGCCGGTCTCGTACGTCAATTACATCTTTTTTTTAATGGTCGGAATAAAAGACACTGCTTTATGAGTGTTTCCATAATTCCTCATCACAATTTAAACGAATTATTTTTGCTTTGGAGAATTGGGTCGATTTGTATTCTGCAATTATCAATATTAATTTGATATCTTTACCCCCTTTTCTGAGAAAATGTGTGTCAACAAACAGATCCCACAAGATTTCCTTTTAGGGTACCCTGTACGGAACAAAAATAAAATGGCCGCCATCTTACTCGAACTGAAATTCGATATATCCAACGGATAATTACCGGGACTGTTCAACTATGGGAAAAAGGACCACAAACGCAAAAAATTACGAACCATAATTTAATTTATTTTCATACAATTTCAATGCCTTTTGTAGGAACTAATACGAAATAATGTATTATCGATGCTAGGTCACTTTTCTATTAATTTTGTGCGCCCATTGTAGTTTCTGCATAGTTTGATTGATGACAGAATTCAAAATGACGATGTTATCTGAAGTGTGTTTTTGTGTGGAAACATTAATTAAATTTTTAACTACATAGCTATATATTAAAGGTGTAAAATTAGTTTAATGTTTTACTATATTTATATTATTAGGTTGACTTACAATATTGAAGACATTCCTGTAATTATAGTTGGAATTATGATAAATAAATATTTGTAAAACCGTTCCACCACTTCCCTATTCCGTATCTCTTACCTAATATCTGTTGTAATAGTTACTATAATGGTAGTTTCATAATTTATAATTGGCAACATTACTTGTTGACGTTCCATAGACTAAAAACCTATGTGTCACATGACCATAAACAACATGTAGACTAAGATGCGGGAAATCAAATAGTTTTATACCCCTAGGATCTGTTAGAAGATCGGTTAGATTCTCTCAAAATAATCATTCAATTCAACAACCTACTAGGGCCCCAGGGCACACCCCTTCTGGGGTGCCAGGGCAAGTCTGATCCCCCACTCCCGGCGACGGTCCAAGCCGAGGCTCGTACCTCCGAGGTGCCCTTGCGCTTGACGCCCAAAATCTAAACCATGTTGGCCCAACGCCTTCTGCGTTCACCAACTAGTCCGGTCAAGCTGTAGAGGCCGCAAGGCCAACAGCAAAGTCACATTAGAAACAAAAAATAGTTTTATAGTTATCAAAAGGTATTTTACTATTTCATTGCGTTTATAAATACATTGTAAACAAAACATTATGGAAGATAACACAAAACTGATGTAGTAAGCTATTTGGAAGCGGCCGGCGCGGGCGCCGCGTCCGTAGCGCCGACGGCGGGTTTGTCATCTTCCTCAGACGCCTCTTCATCAGAAGATTCGTCCTCATCGTCAGACTCGGAGTACGAGTAGTCCCCGCCCTCCGCGCCTCCCTCCTCACCTGCGGAGAGTATTGGCAGTGGAGTAAGATCCCCAGTTTAGAAACCGTCACTATTTGATTGATAGAGTAGTATCGAGTGGGTGAGATAGAGACGACAAATAAGAGCAGCACGCACCTGCGTCACCGTACGTGTAGCCGGAGTAGCCGTCGCCGTCCTCGTCGTCGGCAGCGTGCGCGGCGCCCTGCCGCCCGTACCGGTGCGAGCGCGCTGCAAACACGACACACACATACAATAAATATACCTACTATACAACCTCCCTCTATACTATACAGTACCCCAGCATGCATTCAATGGGTGACACTGTTCTGTTTTTTCTTCTGACTTGCCCATCAGACACTAAGTGTCACAAAGGAGATACTAGGTGCAGCTAATTTGGTTAAATTTGATGCTGTATTCATGGCACACTTTGGCCTCGGTTTCTGCTGAATATAGGATGTAAGTGGGTTAGGTTGGGTCGGATACTGACTGGACATGCTGAGGTCGTTGGTGATGGCGGTGGGGTAGCCGCACTTGGGACAGGGTGGCGCCTGGCGGCGGTCGAGGCGCACGCCGCGGCGGCGCACGTGCTCCTCGCAGAAGCAGGTCTTGCAGCGCAGGCAGGAGTACTGTCCGAGCCGGTTGCAGGACTGGCACTTGTACGTCTCCGACTCCAGCACCTGGCACGAGGCCTGGTGCTCGAACTGGTCATCCTCGCACAGGAACCCCTCACAGAAGCAACACCGGAACACGCGGCCGCCGTGCTCCCACACACCTGCAACAAATCATGTTCTCTAGTCGCTCCACTCCACAATACTTTACATATCAAATAAAATACGATGTAGACAAGTCTTGACTGTTCACTGACTGAGCTACCAACACACAACATATACTGGTGCAACCTTACCACGGTAAATATCCCATAAATAATCATTTAACTTTATATACTGGTGCTCCTAGAGACATCACATTTTGTAATATTCGTATCCCGTATAGATATTCAAATAAAAGGTTAAAGTTTGACAAAAGAAAAAACTATCTTGCCATTTGCAACATTGTGAATGAATACTCCTAGGGTAAAATAAATAAACAGGAAAATTCAACTTCAAATTGATAGATCAGTGAATTGATAATCGAGTATATTGTATGTTCTAGGTACATTGAATTCATTGGGTCTGTATCCATTTATCATTAAAAATATATTATAAGAAGTTTGTGATATTCTTCTGATAAAAGCTATAAACGGTAATTTTTTCAAGTCTTTTGTGAGGTGATTAGTCATACTTCATCAGTAAATCCTGGTGAACAGTTACTGTTCCTATACGATAACTATAATTAAATGATTACTTAATACTGAACCTTATTTTATACGATATAAAAATTGTATGCGTAAATCCAGAAGGGGCTACACCCCTGCACTAAATTTCATTTAAATCCGTTAAGCTGTTCCGGAGTTCAGTGGCAACAAACATACTTTAAGAAACGGAAAATGTAGCATGTATGAGTGTGATGTGAAGTGTGGCAGCACAGCAACATACCTCGTTCACACTCCAGACAGACAGCATCCATGAGCGGGCAGGTGCAGGCGTGCGAGTTGAGACACTTGCGCCCGTGGCACACCCACGCCTCACAGTAGTCGCAGATTGTAAATGTAGCATGTATGAGTGTGATGTGAAGTGTGGCAGCACAGCAACATACCTCGTTCACACTCCAGACAGACAGCATCCATGAGCGGGCAGGTGCAGGCGTGCGAGTTGAGACACTTGCGCCCGTGGCACACCCACGCCTCACAGTAGTCGCAGATTGTAAATGTAGCATGTATGAGTGTGATGTGAAGTGTGGCAGCACAGCAACATACCTCGTTCACACTCCAGACAGACAGCATCCATGAGCGGGCAGGTGCAGGCGTGCGAGTTGAGACACTTGCGCCCGTGGCACACCCACGCCTCACAGTAGTCGCAGATTGTAAATGTAGCATGTATGAGTGTGATGTGAAGTGTGGCAGCACAGCAACATACCTCGTTCACACTCCAGACAGACAGCATCCATGAGCGGGCAGGTGCAGGCGTGCGAGTTGAGACACTTGCGCCCGTGGCACACCCACGCCTCACAGTAGTCGCAGATTGTAAATGTAGTATGTATGAGTGTGATGTGAAGTGTGGCAGCACAGCAACATACCTCGTTCACACTCCAGACAGACAGCATCCATGAGCGGGCAGGTGCAGGCGTGCGAGTTGAGACACTTGCGCCCGTGGCACACCCACGCCTCACAGTAGTCGCAGATTGTAAATGTAGCATGTATGAGTGTGATGTGAAGTGTGGCAGCACAGCAACATACCTCGTTCACACTCCAGACAGACAGCATCCATGAGCGGGCAGGTGCAGGCGTGCGAGTTGAGACACTTGCGCCCGTGGCACACCCACGCCTCACAGTAGTCGCAGATTGTAAATGTAGCATGTATGAGTGTGATGTGAAGTGTGGCAGCACAGCAACATACCTCGTTCACACTCCAGACAGACAGCATCCATGAGCGGGCAGGTGCAGGCGTGCGAGTTGAGACACTTGCGCCCGTGGCACACCCACGCCTCACAGTAGTCGCAGATTGTAAATGTAGCATGTATGAGTGTGATGTGAAGTGTGGCAGCACAGCAACATACCTCGTTCACACTCCAGACAGACAGCATCCATGAGCGGGCAGGTGCAGGCGTGCGAGTTGAGACACTTGCGCCCGTGGCACACCCACGCCTCACAGTAGTCGCAGATTGTAAATGTAGCATGTATGAGTGTGATGTGAAGTGTGGCAGCACAGCAACATACCTCGTTCACACTCCAGACAGACAGCATCCATGAGCGGGCAGGTGCAGGCGTGCGAGTTGAGACACTTGCGCCCGTGGCACACCCACGCCTCACAGTAGTCGCAGATTGTAAATGTAGCATGTATGAGTGTGATGTGAAGTGTGGCAGCACAGCAACATACCTCGTTCACACTCCAGACAGACAGCATCCATGAGCGGGCAGGTGCAGGCGTGCGAGTTGAGACACTTGCGCCCGTGGCACACCCACGCCTCACAGTAGTCGCAGATTGTAAATGTAGCATGTATGAGTGTGATGTGAAGTGTGGCAGCACAGCAACATACCTCGTTCACACTCCAGACAGACAGCATCCATGAGCGGGCAGGTGCAGGCGTGCGAGTTGAGACACTTGCGCCCGTGGCACACCCACGCCTCACAGTAGTCGCAGATTGCTCCCTGAAAGTTGAACAATACTAATATCATCTAGAGCAGGGTTTCACAACCTTTCTTTTGTTGATTCTGCCCAGGTTGTAAAAAAAGAGAGGTGGACGAGCGCGCCTGGTTCATGTTGAATTGTTACTTGTCAAAACTTGTTTAACTGTGACTTATAACAGTATAAAGCGACAGAATCAATGCATGTGATATTGTAATGTTTAATTTACACGCCAAATTAATTTTTCTTCCTAAAATTCAAATGTATTCCACCTCTCTTGACATCTCTCTCTCTCTAGCTCTACACCCCCCTAGGAGGGAGCACAGATTGAGAACTCCTGATCTAGAGGGTTATTTACACTGATCATACAAATGAGGGACAATATATATTAGTGAAACTATTGTTAGTGTCCAAATTTTCCCATTTTTCATTTTAAAAAAATCACTATACCTCTAAACCGCTTTTTTAACGCAAAAACTGTAAGTATGGCAAACTTATAATTTTTTTACGCACATAATTATGATATTGGTCTAATATTGGTGACCTACACAGCAGGTACATACAAGTTGGTTTGGTATAACAGTATGCAGACAGATAGAGCGCAGAGGTAGGTAGGTACTGACCACCATGGCGAGGCCGGTGGTGTAGACGCCGGGGTGGCGCACCACGCAGTCGCCGGACTTCAGCATGCACTTCACCTTGCCGCAGTGCGCGCACGTCGGCAGCCGCTGCACCGCCGAGCAGAAGTAGCAGAACGCGCGGCTCTTCTGTTTTCTGCACACACACTCTCATGTTGCTAACACGGAACATTTCAAATGTTAACTTACAACAACAATTATTGAAAGAACAAAAATATAATATTTCAATTGTTTACATAACAATATTCGATTTATTCATGACTAGCTGACCCACCAGATGTCCTGTCCAAATTCAATAAAATTTGAGTTATGGCCTCAAGTTTATACAAAAATCCTATTTAGAAAACTTGTCACTTCATTTTTTCCACATTTTCCATTGCTGGGCAACTTTACAAAATTTTATTTTTCTTTCAATCTATTCCATAAGGTGAAACGTTTCACTTTGGCGGGAAAATCAAATTTCAAACAGTTTTTTTGTCCTTGTAGCTAGGCTGGGTATATATTGTAAACATTAAAAAAACAATCCAGCAATCCCCAAGTGATGGGCTTACGAAGGCACAGCATTGAATTTTTATTTATATAGATTTATTAAGAGATAAAAAAAATTAAGCTCGAGCTGATGTAGGTACCCTGTTTCGAAGATATTTATTTGTCTGTTGAGATTGTCTCAACTTGTCCATCTGTTCAGTTTGTTTTTAAAACCATTTATCTAATTATTTCGTATGAAAAGTTTGTCATATTTTCTTTTTTAACCAGCTCCAGACCCTCAAAATCAATAAAGTGCCGGTTGCATTGGTAAAATCAATAATTTTATTCAAGTGTTTACTTATTTTTAAGTTAGTTTTTTTAATAAATAAACTCGATACTAGTATTTATTTGCTCTGACATCTGCAATAGCATTGTAAAAAGCGTGTGTTAAAGCTGTTAAAAGTATGTGATTAGATGGAAGTGCTAATCCGGAGAGACTTCCTGTGCAGAACCAAGATTAAGGGTTAATTTTTTATGACAACCCAGATAGATTTCTTTTGACAAAAAGTGTCGCAGATTCTAAATGTATAATTTTTTTGTTGAAATTTTCGTTTCATCTGATAAGGCTAGTCTTAGAAGAAGAGACACAACGTGGCAACACGCCAACCAGCGATGCCCGCCGTAGGGTGATAAAGGGGTGACTACTTTTGGCACTTGTCGCATTCCATGGGCACGTTGCAGGGATGTTGCGCGAGGTCGACGTGCTCACGTGCCGTGCGGATCTCTTTCTGTCGAAGCTTCTGCTTCTCAGCCTTCTTGCGCTGGCCGGTCTTCTTTTTAGGCATTATAGAACACTAATTAAACTCTTTGTTGTGTGATGCACTAATTGAATTTTTGTTTAAATAAGCAATTTTGAAAGAAAAAAAACCTCAATAAAGGAAATAACTTAAGTTTTTCATGAAAATTAGAAAATTACAATAAATCGTGAATTCCAATGAAATGACACTGCCAGGCCAGGCCAGATTTGACATTGACCTCGAAGACACTGATCAGCTGGGATGCGTTTACGGCACTTATCCAGACTAAAACTTATACTAGATGAACGTCAAAACACCCGTTTTGGGACTCCACGAGGTGAAAAATTATACCGGTGAAAATTTAAACTGCCCGTTTACGGGCGTCCGCTGGCTTGTGTTGTGTGGTATAAGTTTTCGCCTGACTAGATTAAATTTTATCTACTTGGGGAGCGTTTACGGACTCGGCGAATTTTTCACCGGTGAAAAATTAAACTAACGGTGGTTCGCTGAACGGCGTCATAGCTTTATATCATATATGTCAATACTAGCTGTCAAATTCAATAATAAATAAATGTCAAGTAAAATATAGTAAAATAAAATGGTATATAATAGTAAAATATGAAATATCAATCTATCATTATATAGATATAAAATTTTATTTTAAATAAAAACATCTACAACAAAAAGATTCGAACAAAATAATATCAAAAACGGCTTAACCTCCTCAACAGCTGTCAATCTGACAGCAGGCGAAAATTTAGCCTTTCTACCTTGAGGTCGCTAAATTTTCGCCTACTGTCAGATTGACAGCTGTTGAGGAGGTTAAGCCGTTTTTGATATTATTTTGTTCGAATCTTTTTGTTGTAGATGTTTTTATTTAAAATAAAATTTTATATCTATATAATGATAGATTGATATTTCATATTTTACTATTATATACCATTTTATTTTACTATATTTTACTTGACATTTCTTTATTATTGAATTTGACAGCTAGTATTGACATATATGACATAAAGCTATGACGCCGTTCAGCGAACCTCCGTTAGTTTAATTTTTCACCGGTGAAAAATTCGCCGAGTCCGTAAACGCTCCCCAAGGGATGCGTTTTGAGGTCGCTAAATTTTCGCCTGCTGTCAGATTGACAGCTGTTGAGGAGGTTTGTTTTACTGGCAAGTGCCTTTATTAAATAAACAAAATACTAGCTAAAACTAACACTAAATAAACAGTTAGACTGTCCATAGACCGTTGAAGATCTAAAGACAATCCAAATGCTCAAACCCACTATCAGTTGGCAGCGTACCCAGCATGCTGGCGGCATTACCACCTTGAATGGCAATGCTTATACGTTGAGCCAGATACACGCCAGCATTTTGGTCACGCGTCGCGTTAATCAAACGCTCTGAAAGATTTTTGAAAATGAGGTGAGTTCCCGGTCCCCAAGGGCCCAATGTTTCGACACCAAATGCCTCAAATATGTAACCACTGCCGAGGTTAAAGAGAGTCCCAGAGTCTGTGGGATCGGCCGATCTGCGAACTAGCACGGAAATCGCTCTTAGATACGTGTTCTAGTATTGCAGATCGTGCTCGTATTCTTGCAGTCTCTGTTTGGGAATCGGGACTTTGGTTGCAAGCCATGCCCTCTTTTAATACCGGTAGCATTTTAGACCCAACCGCATTTCGTCTAGCTGTCAGCTTACGCTTGGGTGCAAGGTGCTGTGAGGCTCACCGCTGTCAGTGTGGTACTGCAGTTGACCAGCTCGGTCACCATGGTCTCTCTTGCTCGAGAAGCGCTGGTCGTATTGGCCGACACGCCAGCCTGAACGACATCATACGCAGGGCTTTTTCCACCGCCAATGTCGCAGCTGTGCTCGAACCGAGCGGTCTTTCGCGTGACGATGGAAGGAGGCCTGATGGTATGACACTTGTTCCCTGGAAGTTGGGGCGGCCCCTTGTATGGGACGCGACTTGTGTCGATACTTTGGCACCGTCACATCTTCCTGAGACACAGGGTAGGGCTGGTGCAGCTGCCAATTCGGCAGAGCAGCACAAGCGGCGCAAATATGCTAACCTCGGCAGTGGTTACATATTTGAGGCGTTTGGTGTCGAGACATTGGGCCCTTGGGGACCGGGAGCTCACCTCATTTTCAAAAATCTTTCAGAGCGTCTGATTAACGCGACGCGTGACCAAAATGCTGGCGTGTATGAGGAGGTTAAGCTGTTTTTGATATTATTTTGTTCGAATCTTTTTGTTGTAGATGTTTTAATTTAAAATAATTTTTTATATCTATATAATGATAGATTGATATTTGATATTTTACTATTATATACCATATTATTTTACTATATTTTACCTTCGACAAATATTTACTTTATATTTGTCGAAGTATTTTACTTGACATTTATTTATTATTGAATTTGACAGCTAGTATTGACATATATGACATAAAGCTATGACGCCGTTCAGCGAACCTCCGTTAGTTTAATTTTTCACCGGTGAAAAATTCGCCGAGTCCGTAAACGCACCCCTGTTACCGCTAACAGTTAGACACTGACGTTTTTATTCCTTCCGAAAACGTCTTGTGCATGCTTTCTATAGTCTATTAAATGTAAGTTGATTGAAATGAAGTATGTCAAAATCTTCGATTAGTGCTGGGACAATTCGGACCAAATCGAGAATAATTTGTGTCTTGTCTTGTGTCGACTGGAAGTGTCTTGCACGAATAATATTTTTAAACCAATCTATATTTCTGTTGTAGTACTATTATGATGAGACTTTAGGATAATGAAATAAAACAGAAAAAGCAAGTACATATTTTTGTAATATAAATAAATCTATTGTTTAATCTAATGGTGTACATTCCAAATCAGTGTCATCATCATCATCAGCGTTAGAGTCACTTGATAAATCCTGCAGATTAATAATAAATTCTATTCAATCAATAGTCAGTCTAGTATGCTATTCTAGTAGTCAGTCTTTGGATAAAGATGCTTCGTTTCGTAAAATTTACTAAGACAGTTGCTAGTAATTCGATATTATTATAAATAAAAATAAATAAATAAAATAAAAATAAAAAGCCTTTTATTTCTTACAAACTATAAAAAAGTAAATAACAGTAATTTGACTACATCTAATGTTTATGATAACCTATGATTATATTATGTAGTTTTTATTCTTTATTTGTTTTTATATAATACATATCTTATAACTTCTTATGTGTGTAATTATTAAAAATGTTTATACATATATTATACAGTCTGTATTCCGAGTTATAAAGTAATATGAACTATAATAGTTTTTTTTATTTTTTGATGCTTCAGTTATTCTGGTTGTAAGAACCCCTTTTCGAGTAAAAGCCTCCTCCAAAGAATTCATCTTGCAGGGTTTGTTAGAGTGGTTGTTTTTTTCTTTGGAGGGTTGTGGTCGTAACCTTCCTCGGTGACCAGCCGTATTGGAAGATGGTTTTTGTTTCTGGTTATAATAAGCTCATGTATGTATGAGATTTTTGTTGGAGGGGGGGGGGGGGGGGTTAATTTCTATGAGTTCTTGTCTTTGCTGTCTTTATTTGCTAGTATTTTTCGAGACTAAGAAGTTCAGCATACCCGGCTTCAGGACTCCTTCTGATAAGCTACCTGATCTTCGAATGAATTTTTGTGTTTGGTTTGTTTTGTTCTTTTTGGTGGCTTGAATGTTACTAACATTCTGCGGTAGGTAGTTATTTTCCGGTGTTGTAGGGAGTGCTCTTTTATTATTAGGTTTTGTTATGATTAGTTTATCATAATTTATTCTGACTGTATTGCCTTTCTCTTTCTCTAGTATTATTTGCTGTTGTAATTCCTTTCTTTTTTCTAAAATATACTTTGGATAGTCCTCCATCATATAATACTGAGTGTCTTTCAGCGCTTCCTTTTTTTTAAATATATTTATCTTGAGACCGCGTGTAGTGAAAGTAACTATTATTGGCCGAGTTCTTTCACCTTTTTTTCCAATTCTCTTTACCTCTTGAATGTCTTTGTAGTCCAATTTAATAGAAAAACACTCACTTATCCACCGTAAATCATCATAATTCATCGTAATTCGATATTATTATACTATATACAAAAGAAATCTAGGTTTACAAAAAAATAGTAGGTTATCTGTACGAGTTTTGTATTTCGATAGTACGCAGAGGAAATTCTGAAAAAACATTAAAAAAATACTATTTAATTCACACAGCAAAATAAAACGATCGATTTTACGTTTATCGATTTACCACGTCCCTAAATTTTTTGTCAAGTTGACGTAACCTTGTTATGACAGAATGGAAAAATATGGCTATTGTATTGTGATAATCCACACTAAATGCAGTTCCGTTTTAAAATTCAAATATACTTTTACTATTTATATGTACAGCACTTGTAGTTCATAATAGTTTAAGACGCAGAAAACCACTGATCTTTGTGTTACAAGTAAATGCAATTCGCCAGACGTTATTACAAAGACATGCCCTGAAATGTCGTCAGCTGTCGTTTCAATCAAGCTACATTTAAAGGACTATAGTATGGAGTTTTTTATTTTATAATTTTTATTATCAAAGATCTTGAAATACCATTCAACCAAATCCTGAGTGAAAAATAAAGTTGGTAACCATGCTTCTGTGGCTTCATTCCTAAACGAAAAAAAAAACTGTTTTCTATGCTTCATGCTTACGTAGAATTCTAGTAAGAATGAAGCTTAGAATATAGAAAAAACAGAAACCGTGAACGCACCCAATACCGAAGCGATAGAAACTATGCTCATAGAGAGTAGTTTTACGCGAACACGATTAGTTACAAAGATAATACAATAGAAGAATTAGTTACTCCTGTGATCATAGTCGCGCGTGACGTGTTTTATCGCTGCAATATTATTTAAATTATGCCTTCCTGTGTCGTCCCAACGTGTAAAAATTCAGCTGGGCTACAAAAAAAACAAGATGGATTCACATTCCATACGTAAGTAGCACATTTAGATGTTGTTTAATTTGATAATTGAATAAAATGTTCAGTCTGTCATTCTCGTAAGTAATGATACCGCCATTTTGTCGGTGCTGCCAAATATCGAGAGTTGCAATTTTCCCCATTCTATATTAAATAATTATTTTCAAAAAATCTTAACAGCTTACAAATAGTTATACAGGGTTACTGGTAATCACTTAGCGTGCTTTTAGGGGAATGTTCTGTCCATACAATTTTTGTTCTGCTACTTTTGAAAATTCTACTGAAGAAAAAATCTAATGTCCCATACATTTTGTCGGATATCGGTGAACTTTTTGTATGGGGCAAGTTTTTTACCGACTTCCAAAAAGGAGGAGGTACTATGTTCGTCTGTATGTTTTTATTGTATGTTCATCGATATTTTCGCCAATTGCGAACCGATTTAAAGAAAAAAAATAGTTCGAAAGGGTATACTCCCGAGGTGGTCCCATTATCATCAAGTCAGGATGTGATGATGGAATCTCAAGGAAATCTCAGACTCTGATGTTTGACGATTCGACATATAAAAAGTAGTAGCTAGTCATTATATTTTCATTTACTTATTTTTGTTTTTGTGTCAATCCGATCAGTATATTGATATCATTAAGTGTGTAAATAGTATCTGACCTAAATAAAACATTTAACCGAAAACGGGTAAGTAATGTCTAAGCTAGCAACATTACGCGGTTGGAGGTGAGGCAGGCGCGGGACGTGGGTTTTGTTTTTTGGCTTCAGCGTGTGGCTTGCAATCACAACTTAAGGCGGCTTCTGGTTTTTTCTATATTCTAAGGAATGAAGTATATAATAGGATCTATATGTTAGCTATGGAATGAAGTATTTGATTTCTAAGGATTTATATTATCTTTGTTTGCTTCATTCAGAGTATATTATCTTCATTCAGAAGTGTTATTGAACTGATTTGAACTATTGATAATTGATAACAAAATAAGAATCATCAAAACAAACTATTTGTGTTAGGTATTGCTTGTGACACTAGTGAGTGGTGATTTACTTTACAAGTAGCGTCGCGTCGTGCGCAAACATCTCGTCCTTTGTTTTTTTTTTTGTAATTGTCCAGTCGTAGTGCGCAGTTATCCTAGTATTTCCCATTTTAATTGTGACATGATTTCTCCCTCGTCTTGGGTAAGTTAATTCTTCATACCTACCTACTTAATACATATTAATTAACAATTAATTTGTATTAATTTCTCGTTTTTATTATTATAATTACATTCTCGGGTCTAGCCCGGACATTTGGTAGGCATTGGTGGAGCCAAAGCCAACACCAAGAAGCCCTGTTGAATATAAAAAATACAATAATCATGGAATATGTATAAAATGGAAAATGAAACTATTGTACAGAATAGGATTTAAAAAAAAACTGGGCTATTGAGGTGAACAACTTGTGTATACATAGTAGAATAGATCTATTGGATGAGAAACGGCACCTGTCTGCCTTATCCTGTCTCATCTCAAAATATATTTAGGCAGGTGATGACTTTATTATTATTTTATATTAAGAAGATGGAATGTTATTGAAGTTACTGAAATATCTCTTACAAATTAAATTATATTATCTTCTGTTTATCTTGTATAATATAAGAAACGTTGTATGGTATACTGGTCTCTGCAAAACAGGGAATCCTAGTGTAGGGGCCAGGGTTACAAGTAGAACTAAATTTACTTAAAATATTGGACACAAAGTACTTTAAAAGCCATGTATAACTTTATTTATTTAGATAATTATGTGTAGATAAGTACTTGGTTTAATTCTAGTTTAGTTTGTAAGCAACATACCTTGTGGTTTTTTTTTTTTTTTTTATTATTTATTAAATTTTATGTATGTACAGGATTACGCATATTATAGATCCACGGGGGCCGTGAGAAACTCATTTAAAGGCCAGACTGCTCTTGCTGCCAGTAGTAGGCCCATGGCCTCCGCCTGCAGAGCCGTCGTTGTTTTTTTTTAGGCCATGGACTCCTCGAGTCCAAGCTCAGAAGAGTAGTAGCCGCAGCCTGCTCCTTCCATGTTTTTTGAACCATCTGTGTATAATTATATTCCACTCATTGTACTCATCATTATGAACAACTTTTAGTATAGGACCAACCCTGAAAACGTTAAAAAAAAATCTGCTGTTGCTAGATATCCACTTCGCTGGCTGTTCCATAGAAAACGGTTATTGACACTCGACAAAAAATAAACAGAGATTTTTTTTTTCCCGGCTGCACCCTTCATTTTGGGTATCGTTGTATAGGTCTTGTAAAAAGAGGTATAAAGTTTTAAACATAATTTTTTTATAAAGTGTATTCTGTGCGATTTTTTTTTTCCCGGCTGCACCCTTCATTTTGGGTATCGTTGTATAGGTCTTGTAAAAAGAGGTATAAAGTTTTAAACATAATTTTTTTATAAAGTGTATTCTGTGCGATATATGGCCTGGGAGGACCAACTTTTTGCTCCAAAGTGGCATTAAGTTGGTTGAGTTTTATAGCAATGGGTTGTTTCCAAAGGAATGAATATCTCAAGTATTTCTCTAATTTTTTTTTAAATCTAGTTTGGCGCAGAATGAGCAATTCTTAGAATAGCATATTAGTCTACAATTGTACCAAATTTTAGAAAGTTAGGGTACATTCTAAAAATGTCATATTCTGTTACAAATACCTAATTGATTGTTAAATTGTAAATGGTGGTAACAGTGGTAGTTGAGGTGAGGAATGAGTAGTAAGGTAGTATAGAGCGTGGTGTTTGTTGTATTGCAGCTGAAGCGGCTGGGGGTGGGCGGACAGCTGGCGCCATTCTTCAAGTGCGTGTGTGTGTACTTCGTGGCGCTGTGCGTGGTGGGCGAGGGCGCGCCGTCGCCGGGCGCTGCGGCCTTCAAGTGCGCGCCGGTGCTCTGCCTGCTGGCCGCGCTGCTCTACCGCGCCGCCACTCTGCCTCACCACAAGTCAGTGTACACTAGACCACGCCAAGCCATGCCACACCACACACCTACCTAGTATAGCTTACTCTGAGTCTAGGCGCGTTTGAATTCCACCAAGTGGTTTTGAAACACTCCGCGCTACACTTGTCTGCACCTAATCTGTCTGATCAATAATTGAAGGCACTTCACAAAAGCTTGTTGTAGTTAGTCTGGATAGTTAAAGTGCTAGACAAAGCCCTCCCCTTGAATTTCCAGGGTTTTTTTCTGTCAATTTAAATAATTTTCCTGTTTTGACGGCCCGGTTCGGCGTCCACGTCTTTGCAAAAGACATCAAGTATAAAGCTTGAAAGCTTACAGATGTCAAACCTATCAGAGGTGCACTGACAGCCTGTTCCCATATATATATAAATATATATGAGAACAGGCTGTCAGGGGAATATATATACATGTTTTCATGGACAGTGCAAAAATAACAAGGAGATAAAATATGCTCATGCGCCTTGGCAATGACAACCGTGACAAAGTACATTGACTGTCAGGTATCGCACGATAGACGTTGCTATTGTACCTAATCTATTGACACACCCTCCTGCGTAATCAGTCCACTGTTCCACTAGAAGGTCAATGACACAACATTAAGATAACTCTTTATTTAAAAAAAAACACAAAAACAAGGATGATACTATTATGAAACTATTATCTAGGCTTTCATAACAGGTGGCCATATCGCTTAAAACGCGATCTCTTCCAGACAACCGTGAGAAGTACTTTTTCCATGTACATTGATAAAATAAAGGAAAGGTCACTGATCAGCTTCTATACTCAGTCTAAGTTATAGCTGTGATCTCCGACAGCTACGATAACATTTTAAAAAGGTGACTGAATAGCGTTTCTTTCAATATTTCAGTGTTAACTGAAGAAAAAAAATCAAGACGAGAGACATGCATGCATAATTATATTAGAGTTCTGTGGATGTTTGCGCTACTCTTCTTCAAGTGCCTCTCCACTACTGGAGGTTGGCCGTCAGCTCAGCGAACTTCGCTAAGCGGAATAGTTGTTCGAGGCAACATCCGTGAGTGGACCAGCATAGCTACTCGTAGGCTGGTCCACTCACGGATGTTTCGTAACAACAACTTTTTCCTTCTTCTAGCGCGGCGTTTGCCTTCAACTTTGCCCATCACTATTAACTGGAGAAGCTGGTATTTTTGTGTCGCAAAACGTGGCCAAGAAAACGGGCCAAGAACTCAGCTTGCCTTTTCTTGCGCTACTCAATTGCTCAATTTATTCAAATGCCAATATTTTCTTATACTAATTCTGCGGACGAAACCTTTGCGCGTTTTAGGTTTCTACCATAGATTAAGGATGTCAAAAAAAATTAATATGTCTGTGATTTAATCCTGTCCTGATTTAATAATTTTATTTTAATAACATGACAAAAAATTACCCCCATAATTTTATTATCATATTATTTTAATAAAAAATTATTAATTTTTAGAATTATTTTAAATATTATTATTGGAGCTATTGGAGGATTAAACCAAACATCTTTACGAAAAATAATATAATAGCTTTTTCATCCATTAATATGTCTGTTTCTACTAACGCCATCTAACGGATTTCTACATAACTACAAATTATATGCTAATCATTTTATCTTTTGCCCGTATTAAACGTATGCGCGTTTTAAGCAATACCAAACGCTATCAGTGCATTTTCACGAAAACATTCCGCCCACCAAGAACTTGTTTCTTAAACTATACTAGAAAGACAAAACTCTAATCAAAATATTAAATAATAGCCGCCCGCCCCGGCTTCGTTACAAACATACAAAAATAGGTACAAATCTTTCCTCTTTATAATATTTATTAAATATAAAGTGATGTTTAACATTGCTACAGTACCAGTGGGGGTCAATAATATAAATTAATACAAAAGTAAACAAGAGTTACCGCCCACCGTGATGTTTTTCTAATATTAAAAAAAATTATACTTGTTGGCCTGAAACAGCTCTCAATGCCGTACATTTTGCAAGTACATACTTACTGTACGTATGAAAAATCAAAGAGAAACTCAAATAAACCTGCGCACACCTGCTTCCCATAACCCACCAAAACTTGGTGCTGCGGGTTGTATGAAATGCCAATTGGTATTCTCCAATGTCAACAATTGCGCAATTTCATCAGACATATTCGATTTGGCACTGTTGAACATTTCACGCAGTTCTTTCTGTAGTAACGGTGAAATTAGTTCCGTTGTCACTGTACAAATCTTGGCAATGACCTCGTCTGGCTGTCATACGTTTTAAGGCGGCTTTAAATCCCTTAGAAGTCAAATTGGAAATAATAGGCTAGATTGTAATTAAAGTATAGGCCGTGTATAGCGCGAAGCGATTGAGAATACACATCAGTACGTGTATTCGTTCATGTAGGAGCATTTACAGTGGATACAATAGTGACTTTAAATACTGGTACTACGACTTGTACTAAATGTCTTATAACAACTCCATTATCTCCCCTCAGAACAACGCCGGCGAAGCCGCGGGTGAAAAAAATATTATTATAATGTTTACCATAGGCCGTGGATGGGGTGGGGATGAAGCTGGTATATTGGCTGATTCCGGAGTTTTTTGTGTTGACCAAGGTTTTCGAAAAGTAGTTCACGACCAAGTGTACGCCGCTTTTAAGCATACTTTCATACTACAACATGGTTTTCTGAAGGAAAGGTCTACTACTACTACTAACCTGGTCTCATTTACTGATGCGGTGACTGCTGAGATATAATGTGAGGTGCAGGTCGACGCTGTCTATACGGACTATATTAAGGCTTTCGATCGCATTGATCACTCTATCCTTCTCGCAAAGTTATATATGGCTAGTTATATATGGATAAGAAGTGATCTGCTTAGGTGGTCTTATGTCAATGGTCGTACCCAAACTGTTGCCTTGAATGGAATTATGTCAGCCCCGTCACCCATTCCATCAGGCGTACCTCAAGGGTCTATGCTTGGACCTCTCCTATTTATTATTTCCTCAATGACATTAACTAGTGTTTTAAACACTTCAATTTCCTAATTTTTGAAGATGATATGAAAATTTATAAACCCATCATGACTTAGAACAGCTTCAATCAGACCTCAATAATCTTCACAAAATCGGTAAAATTACCTCTCGTAATTAATGCCCCTTTACCTCATTCTGATTGTGATGACAATACAAAGCCACAGTAAGTACTACGTGTGTGGTAGACGGAGGTACTGCGTGCTGGTGTGCGTGGGGCTGGCGCTGTCGGCGCTGGGTGACGCGCTGCTGGTGTGGCCGGCGCGGCTGGTGGCCGGCATGGCGGCATTCGGCGGCGCGCACCTCGCCTACATCGCGGCGTTCGGATGGGAGCCGCTGAGCGTGCGCGTCGCGCCACCGCTGCTGGCCGCCGCCGCCGCGTACCTGGCGCACGTGGATCCGCCGCCCGCGCTGCGCCTGCTCGTGCCGCTGTACGCGCTGCTGCTCGCCGTGATGGCGTGGCGTGGCGTGGCGCGCGGCGGGCCCGCCGCTGCCGGCGCCGTACTCTTCCTTGTGTCGGACGCCGTGCTCGGGTACAGCTTGTTCGCTGGACCCGTGCCGCACAAGCAGGTGAGCGCTCACCGGCGCCCACACGCCGCTCACCAGCTGTATCTTTCGCACGTTTTACATACTCGCGTGTATTCATACACTAAGTTCTTTTCGACTGCTGTTGTCAAGGGCGTGTCGAGACACGCATACGTTAGGGTTCCGTAGATATATTCCTGAAATGCTACAAAAGCAAGTTTTTTACTATGGCGAATGGCCTGGTGATCTAACAGAAAGACATGATTGAAATAATTTATTTCTTCAAGTAGATACATCATTGTACACTAATGAACGTCAGATCAACATCAACACATTTTGGAGACAATATAACATTTGGTTCAACATAGGTGTAATAAACGAGTTTTTGCATTGCATAGTTTAGTTATCTAATTTAAAAACGTACGAGAGTGGAAATGTAAGACGTGGCATGATGTTGTCGGCAGGTGATCGTGATGTCCACGTACTACACGGCGCAGCTCGGCATCGCGTACAGCGCGCTGTGCGAGTCGCGCGACCCGCGCCCCGCGCCCGCCTGAGCCCCGCGCTCTTCTGCGCCCGTCTCCTCGTCTTCCGACAAGTGTTCGATTCCATTCACTTCCTCTTCTATTCCCGCCGCAAGCACTCGCCTGTCATGTACTCGTTTGTCCGTTTGATATTTGCGAATGCTAATATTTGTATAACATCAATAACATATCTCTCGCTCGCAGTAACGATGCACTGGAGCCCCGCTGGACGAGACGACGGCATTCGACATTACTGCAGGGATCTTCCAAGACAAACTCTCTTCATTCAGTAATGGAATAGATGTAGGCGCCTGGGCAATACTGGGCATACATTGGATGAACTGTACTCCGTTGAAATATTTTTTTACACAACATTACTGATACGAGCACATTATATTTAGTTAACAAACAAGGAGTAGAAACTGTACTCTATTGTATTGAGATGTAATCGAGTGGAGATGTTCGTGTCGCCACGACGCGACGGTGACGCAGGCGCCCTTGTCACGTGACGCAGGCGACCTGGTCACGTGACACAGCGGCGCGGGCGCGTCTTTTGATGATTCCATACTTTTAGAACAGACAGGTATAGTGTAAGCAAACGTTTTGTAATTGTTCCTTGTAGATCGTAAGCTATAATCTATCTGTGTTATTATCATGTCACCGAGTAGTAGGTAATAGTATTAGGATAAGAGTTTTGGAATAGTATTTAATAGACTTTAGAATAGATCTGTACTTTTGAATAGGATATATTTTATATAGTTGTTTATAATGATCCCTCCCTCGCAGCAGTCGCTGGTAGGGCGCGGGTGGGAGGGGGAGGGGGGGGGGGGACACACACGTTCAATGAGTTGAATGTTATTACACTGTGATATGATTGGATACTGGCTCTTCTTGTTCCATGTTTTTATTTATTTATATTAATTCGGGCGACATTATGTTTAGTTAAGGATGGATCAATGAATCTATTTGTTTATTGTATTATTGTATTTGTGCCAAAGGATCCACTTAATTGATTTTCATAATTGAATGCATACGGTAATGAGTTATGTAACGCCTCACGAGCCAAGCGTGCGGCGCCGACTCAAACGTGCAGCGCTAGGCCAAGCGTGCAGCGTGATTGTATTACGCAAAATATTTTATTTATTTAATCGATGCCAAAATAAGTTCCTAAGCCCGTTGCTGATATTTTAGGTTTGATTCACATAACGGTTCTGACGTTGAAATGTGAACTCTACATTGTAACGTGTCACGTATAAATATTTGGAATGCATTCGAGACGAGATGTCACTTGTGTCACGCGGACGATGCGACCTACTTGTCATACAGCGCTATCAAGCGCTGTGAATACGTGAGACGATGTAATGTTCACGTGTGGACGTTAGGACCCGACGCAATGTGAATAGTGATATATTCTTTTAGTAGGTATTTGAGCGCCCGCGCCGACTCGGTACGGCGCCGGTGGTTGGCGCGGGCGCGGGCGCGGGGGGGACACTGGATCTGAACATGTTGACAGAACAAAATCGCATTTATTTTCACAATAGAGAGGATCCAAAAATACCTCTCATGAGTTTTTATTACAGCTTTTACTTCTGTTCTAAAACAATATATAAATAATATTGAACTTGGTATGTCACTGCTGTATTCATCGGAAAACATTGAATAGATAAAGGTATAGACAAGGTGATAGTTCTAACAACCGATATGTGCGGCCGCTGCGCCTGCGCCAGTGCCGCTAACACTGAACCATTGTAGTTTCTGAAATATATTTAAACGTATTTATGATTTTTAATTTTTTAAGTTCATCCACATATCATAGATCGGTGGAAATCGCACACTGTGCGTTTTAAGCGTTCCTTATTTTGCCTCACACCTGCAATTTGTGGAATATCTTGCGTCATTTCCGAGTAGGTAGCTATAATGTGGGGTTCTTCAAAAGGGCTGTTAATAGAGTCTTTAAGGGTTGGTAACGTAACGTATCTGTGATGCCTCTGGTGTTACAAAGATCCATAGGCGCCGGTGATCGCTTACCATCAGGTGGCCTGTCTGCTTTTTTACCACCTATGGCATAAAAAAAGAAGATAGATTAAAAATTAAATTAAAATCACCTTTGGAAAAATGTATTACCTTAGTTGTTTATATATATATATATATTATGCAACTCCCACGGGGAGCAGGTCCCACTGGACCCGACACCGCACACGTCCTCGACACACGCATCAGAATCTCTTCCAACTAGTGTTTGGTATAATATGCAGTGCACTGCACCTAGCCTATAGTGTCAATGAGCGGTCGACTTGCAAGCTATTTTGATCTCTACCGTGAAATAAACTAGATACGCACGTCTATACGTAAATATGTATAGGTAATGTTTAAGTGGTATTATTAATAACAAATAGATCACCAAACAACAACGAACGCACCAAAAACAAAAGGACGTTTAAAAATGTAATTACGCCGCGAATCAAGCTATAATACCGTTAAATACACGTGACAAAAGACAATCAGCCAGCAGTTTCTGTGTGATTTACTCTCGCCAGTGTAGTGCCTGTGAACTGCTTTTATTAGATTTGCAAATGTAGATCGCGCCGCCATTGCGCCGGCACATACCTCTGACCACAAGAGGTCTCTTTGCCGCCGACTGGACGCTGGATTGGTATGTACTCCTTCATCATTCAATTAAAGTGTACAGAAGCCCGGCCTTCAGTTTGTTTTAGGATCACAACCTTCCCACTCCCGCAAAAATATTCGTCAAAAGAAAATATCCATGAAGCAGCACCCGCCGGTGGTGGAATATTTAAAAGTCGATTATTTTCAGCACCATTTATGGTTGTTGTATTTACAGTTGTGTGGAGTGTGGAGCCACAGATCAGGCGGCCGGGTATTGAGCTCTTCTACATACAGGGTGGCTTGTCGGGGATAATCTCAACAATTATTTCGTCCTGTTCAAATAGTAATACCTACATTTGTTTGAGTTAAGGTCTTGAGTTCATACAAAAATCCCATACAAAATTCTCGAATTTTCCAGGCAGACTTTCCCTTAAAACCGTCTTCGGACTATTACGAACACAGAAAAGAGAAAAAATTCTCACTTCAGTGATTACGAATAATATAAATAGTAATTTAAAAAGCTTAATCGGCCCAGCCGTTCTCAGAACAGCATTTCATTTTTTGGTTATTATAAATAATTGAAAAAACAGTGGAACTTTTTTTCCGACGAAAAAGGAGGACGGTTCTATGTTCCAGTTTTTTTTTGTATATGTTTACCGATTTCTCTGAACTGCATTGACCGATTAAAAATAAAAGTGTGGTAGGGTATACTTCCAATTTGGTCCCGTTGTCACCAAGTCATGATCTGATGATGGGATCCCAGGGAAATCGAGGGCAACCCTCAAATTTATTGGGACTTATTACGTTTTTCATACATTTTTGAAGTCGGTCTTTAATGTGATCCATTAGTTAATTGAGCTGTTTGGTAGTTTGTATGGTTGTCTCTATAATTGTACATTAACATAGAGTTATTTCAGGGCGTTGTTTGTCCTGTGGAGGTCAGTCTGTCTTGTACCTATCCATTTAAGAATATTAGTTAAAATGTAAGCGACTATCCATTACTAAGAGCACGAATATATACCTATCCTCATGGTCCTATCGGTAGGAGCATAAGGACATATTAGTCCTCGTGCTCCTACCAGTAGGAGTACCTAGTAGGAGCACGCGGAAACAGTATTTTATTTTTAGTATTTTTTCTTTATATGGGGTATAGTATAGTAGTGGCGGTAGGCTTGTTTATACTTTAGATGTGATTATATTTAATGTGACTCTATTCGTATTTTATTAAATGTTATATGTTATATACTGCAGGATTTTAAGTTATACAATAAAATATCTAAGAATACATTATTTGTTTCAACTTTATTATACCTGCCGAGACCAAAACTAATAAACCGTCCAAGTGCGTGTCGGGGTCGAGCACTTGAAAATTCCGTACAACATAAATTATAATTACCAAATTACAAAAAAAGTGAAAAAGACTACATGACGCCCAGGTCCCCATTCAACTACCGACCGCACCCGTCGTTACTTAACTTTCGGGAACAGATATTTGTAACCGACTCGCAGTTGGCCAATATTTATTATTTTGCTTTAGAGTGTGTATATTATAATCATGCAAAGTTTGATGCTTGTACGTATTAAATTACCGTTTTTAATTTAGAGCAGATACAAAAAAATACTGTTGTATGGGAAATAACTAGAGTTATTACTTTTTGACTTTATTATTATTTGTTAGTTAATCCGCCGGAACATTAGGTACATATTATTATTTGTTAGTTAATCCGCCGGAACATTAGGTACATATTATTATTTGTTAGTTTACCCGCCGGAACATTAGGTACATATTATTATTTGTTAGTTAATCCGCCGGAACATTAGGTACATATTATTATTTGTTAGTTAATCCGCCGGAACATTAGGTACATATTATTATTTGTTAGTTAATCCGCCGGAACATTAGGTACATATTATTATTTGTTAGTTAATCCGCCGGAACATTAGGTACATATTATTATTTGTTAGTTTACCCGCCGGAACATTAGGTACATATTCATAAGATACAACCGTTAAAAGGTAGAACGAACAGACAGCTGAGCTGAGGCTTAGTAATAGGTTCCCGTTTACACCCTAAGTATACGAAACCCTAATAAACGATAGATATCGCAAACTTCTACAACAAAAACAATTTTTGTAAAATTTTTTTTATTAAAATATACTTATATAAACTTAATTATTGTTAAAATAACAACTTATAAGTACATGTATGTACAACACAACAGGGGGAGCTACCATAACCTCAAAAACATTCTTATAATAATATTACATTGAGCTTTGTCCTGCTCTCTCGGCTAATGAGAGAGCGAGACAAAATACAATGTAAGATTATAATAAGAATGTTTTAGAGGTAATGGTAACCCGCCAGAGCGTGTTACGGACGCATGTTGCTTTTTTATTCCAAATGCTAGTTACACATATAAATAACCAAGTATCGTGAGACCGCGCCTGCGCTCGCGCCGCCGGGCCTGCGACCTGCGACCGCCTCAACACTGCTCTGACACTAGGACCGGCTACTTGAACCACTTCTCTATCACACCGTAAGTTGTGCGACCTTGTGTAAGTATAAGTGATTCATGAGTTGGGGTATTTACAAATATACAATTGTTCACTCGTTGCCATTATGTTTAAATAAAGAATGTATTTATTATCTGTAGCGTTACATATATAAGCCACTTTATACACAACATCAAGTGGAGACTATGTTGTATTCAACCTGAGAATACGCATGTTGTATTCAACCTGAGAATACGCATGTTGTATTCAAGCTGAGAATATGCATGTTGTATTCAACCTGAGAATACGCATGTTGTATTCAACCTGAGAATACGCATGTTGTATTCAACCTGAGAATACGCATGTTGTATTCAACCTCAGAATACGCATGTTGTATTCAAGCTGAGAATACGCATGTGTCCTATTTTTATTATTTCCCCATTAAAAAGCTGATCATAAATAGAGCAATACAACAAACACAAAATTAAAATTTATTCAAAAATAAATATTAAGTATTGTAATTTCATGCAGACAGAGAGCGCACTATAGCATATTATGACATCAAGCCGTGCGCGCGCTATACAAATGCTACAATAACACACGCTTTGCGGGAGAGGGACAGAGCATTTGTCCTCCCATCAAAAACGTTAAATGCTTGTATCTCAGAAATGTATCAGCCAATTTAAATTAGTGTTTCAGTATGTGTCATGTATTTAATTATATCCTTCGCTACGCCTGTTATTAATAATAAATTAAACATTAAGACACAGGCTTATTCCTCTAAGAACAGGGCTCTGAATCAACAACTACAAACACGTTCATAATGCGGCGCGGGTTAATCTCAAAAAGTTGGCCTTTATTTCCTAAGGAATATAGACCACATTTTAAGAGGTTAACTCAAAGTACCGCGTTACGTGCGTGTTAGTGAATTAGGTCCCTGAACCGGAGTAGCTTTGCACTGAAGATCAGCCGCAGTACATGACAGCAACAAACGAAACAACGAGGAGTCCCTGTAGTGGTGCAGCGCTACTCGCGACGCAGGTTATCGAGGCGCGCCTGCAGGTCCGCGTCGGCGTCGCTCAACGGGGCTCCGCCGCCGCCCGAGCCGCCCGCCACCGCGGCCGCCGCCGCCGGCGTCTTGCCTGCAACACACACACACACACACTTCACACATTCTCTCGGGTAACAGGAAGCGAGACAACATTCAATGTAAGTTTATTATAAGAATGTTTTGGAGTTTGTTTGGTAGCCACCACTTAATGTCTGGTTTAGATGAAACTTTGATTCAAAATCTAAATCATATTGCCAATTAAAATTAACTCGACAAGTTACATTATAATTGGTTGAGAAAAATATAATTAGTATGTTTGGATGAATATGAGTTGACCTGGCCAGCGCGTGGTGGAGGGGTGAGGGGGGGAGGGCGCCTGCCGAAGTCCATCTCGTTCCCTGTTGAAGTGGGTGCTCCCCTGGCACCTGGCAGGGACACGTGACAACAACGAGCAGTGATGCGTGACGCGACATAACACCACTATGTATATTATGTTGGAGACACAGAAAGTGTCGCGGCGAGGCTCCCCTGCGACCCTGACAGAGCTACAAGTGAGGACGCTCACCTGCCACAGAGAGGGAGCCCGTGGCCTGCGGCAGCCCGGCGAGCTGGTCGTTCATCTGCAGCCCGAGCTCGTCCAGGATCTGTGACACCACCACGTCGCTGCAACACACGGAATTCACTCCTCAATTATAAATTATTATATACATATTTCATGGCAAAATATTCAGCTTTTTACTGAATTTACATCTGATGTTGATGCAGGAATGTCTAACATCTCCTCATCGAGGCCTCAGTGGAGGGGTGTAAAGTGCGCAATAACATTGAATAATGTATGTAGTACACCTGCGCCAGATATTGAACCGACACTCAGCAATGTGCGAACACTCGGAGGACCTTTGTTGGTCAGACCGTCAGCCCGGTGATGAGTTACACCATGACGCGTGGAATTACCTTTCCTCCTCGTCGTCGTCTCCCTCCATGGCCTCGTCGATGGAGTCATTCATCATCTCCTCCTTCATGTCCATTATCTCCGACTGCTTCTCAAATTCCTGCAACATCATTGGGACAGGGGATGAACTCAATTATTTACCTATTCATTCGGACCTTGAGTGAAATTATTTTAATTATTAATTAGATAGATATTATCTCTCAGGAAACAAGGACGCCGGCAGATTGTTCTCTTCCTTTGCTGTGCAGAAACGTACAATCAAAATGTTTTCTATATATCTAAGGAAAACCCACATTCAATTTATATTTCAACCCAAGTTTCTATTTGTCCTATGAGTACCTACTACCTAGTGATATTAGTATAACTGTCAAACGTTATCCTGGCAATGATTATAGATGGCGTCACCAACACTTAGATTAGTTGCAACAAGTAGATTACTGCAACTTGAAGACGTCCAGATTGTAACCATGAGGAGATATAATAAGGTGACATGATGTCAGCTACCAGACATTGCAGCGTTAACCATTTAAGCAGTATAGTGAACAAAATGTATGAGAAATTTACACATTTGAATACAAACGATAATTGTACTAAGGCATTGTTTAAGGTCCTTGTTTATCTGATCAGATACATTTCACATTAATAATATGAAGTGTGAATAGTTTGATCAGTACAAAATGTAAGTGAGATAGAATAGTTGTTGAGTAGAGTAGTACCTGCAGGATCTTCTGTATCTGCGGCATGTTGAGCTGGCGATTCATGGTGGCCATGGCCTGCGTGACGCCCTTCATGGCCTGCGCCATGGTGCTCTGCGACTTCAGCGTCTGGATCTTGAGGGACACGGCCTGGATGTTGGCCTTCATCAGCATGAACTTGCGCACGTAGCGCCGCGTGCGCACCAGGTCCTTCGCCATTATCTTCACCGCGTCCTGCACGTTGCAACACATCAGTTACCTAGCTGTGTCTCGCTCGCACTACCATGGATAAAATGTATCCTGTATACATTCTCTATGCTGTACCTATTCGAAAGACAAAAGGTACAAGATGATCCACGCGCGCCGACTGGCGGCCCGCGGCCTACATTATACGCAGAACTTGGAATGGCATGACATACTTTTTATCTCTAAAGTAAACGAAGCTAATAATTATTTTAAGAAAAATTTATTATAAGTATAGTTTGAGTGAGTACTGTGACCTTGATGTTCTTATAAACAAAGGTAGAAATAAAAATCAGAAATATAATTATTCAATTTGGTAACACCTGAAATAACAAATAAGTATTAAAAAAAAAAAACATTTCCACCATAAGAAGTATTTAACCTAACTCTTATTTAAATTAGTTATACTTACAGTAGTTACATACTGACAGTAGTTACATTTGGCTCTTAGAGGCAAATATAGTTTAAACTCTATATAGCGACACTTAAGGGACTGCGCATTTTATGGCGTTATTGTAAAAGACCCCCCCCCCCCTTCCTTTACCTCCTTTAGTGCTTACATTATACTTGAATAGACCCACTCATTAACCCTCATTGAAAATGCATCTTGAACTTGTATCCTCCACAAACATCTCTAAAATCTGACAGACTGTGCAGATTGAGCGCTGGATTATGGAGAATAGTCTCGAGTACAGCATTAGACTGACCATTTGTCCTTCTTTGGCAAGTTTCTTGATGTCATTGATGACCTTCTTCTCCTGCTGCTCCATCTTCATCCGCTCGCGGTCGAGGTCACGCATGGCCTTGTTGAGTGCACGCTGGTTCTTGCGTAACATCTCATCAGGCGTCATGCGGTGCCCAAATAGCCACTCCATCCCGACTGCTTCTTGATTACCTTACCTACACAAATATCAGCTCAAAGTAATTTAAATTCTTGCAGCAGCATCTTGTGGCGGGTCACACTCTCAAACCCTCTGGTTGAGGAGAGTGATAGTTAGCACATGCCTTCACTTGTAAATGGAAGCTGGACTGCTTGGTCTATGCACGTGACATAGTAAAAAGCAATGGATATTCCTTTTGTAATGTTATTAGTTTTGCTATATTAGTAATAGTTCACGAAGGGCAAAGACCCCAGTTCGTAGAGCTGCACTATAAATATAAAAAAATACAGTATAAACAAAAAGTTCAATTTCTCTGTATAACATGTTTCCTACGGGGTTTTTACTAGGTAATAAAGGACGTGTTAGCCGATTTTAAGATTATTTTTGTATCGTTAAATCTATTACCCTGCAGCATCCCACGGCCCGGGGCCTCCCGATCACAGAGTACCTTTTTTATATGCGACTCCCGATTTCGTCTTTATAATCCTGTTTTGCGCAATTGAGCGCCAGTCCTACAAGTAGGAGTCCAGTTTGTTCCTCCATTTTTGTCTGGTTCATCATTTAGCTTACCTTAACTATGTATAATTACAGCAAGTTCACAAATCTCACTCAATTTGGATATGGATGATGATTCACCCCTAGCCTATCTGACTGAGGTCAATCAAGTCTATGACAAAAACTCGAGTTCCTGAAGGTATTAGCAACACAAATTGTGAATGAATCAGACTGTAAATAATGATGTAAAGTAAATTAAATTTGAATCAAAATATAAAATATTCCTTGTTTTGATTTTGTTTTGACTTTAAACCCAAGAGAATGTAATATGTACTCCTACGGAGAAGAGACGGGACACCTTTAGAAAAAAAAAAACGTAAAGTATGAAACAAGCAGGATTATCTAATGCCAACATAACGTGACTGATGACAGCTGTCATCATGACAACCCAACGACAATTCTACCAACATAACAAATCAAATAGGGATGTCTTGAGCTGTACTGCTTGTCTATCGATAGTTGGCTCATACATTTTCCTGGTACACTAACATTAAGAAATTAAACAACCATTTTTAAATCAAATATGATATATTGCAAAAACCAAAAAACTTAATTTAAAAAAAAAATACTAAAAATTTCATTAATGGTATTTTTGTAGTAATACATTAATACTTAGAAATAGACAGACTTGACAGTAATATATTATTAACATAGACATCCCGCTTGAGCAAACTAATAAAAAACCATATATTACATCAACAAATATCCAGTAACTTAACTTTGTTTTGTTTTAAACTTTCACGGTTTTTTATCAAGATTATTATTCACATCATTAATTTTCATTCCTAAATTTAAGTTTTTAACAATAAATATATAAAAACAAGATTTTATTTAAAAAAAAACTAAACCTAGAGTGCCGCCAGCAGCGGAGCAGGACCCAAGCTACCGGTTGTTAGGGCTGCAGAGTGAGGAAGAAGATGGCATATTTCCTGAGTTGCGTTTTTTCTTCTTAAAATCTTTTGGTTTCAGATGATTTCCACATATGTATTTTAATTGGTACAGTTTTTCTATAGATACATGTACTAAGTCTTCATTACCCGTTACTTTAACCCATTGCTTACATCGGAAAGTAATGATTGTATTATTATTATATAATTTAATATAAAGTACAGCAATTATCGATATCGATAGATTTCTAATCTTTACCCAACACTATTGTTTACAAACCTAGAATTTATTTTGCTAATTTTAGACCTAAATCTCAACTGAATCCACTAATTACTGATAAAAGGCTTGAGAATAAAAACAAATATATATTGAGTTTACTTACTGATCTTCATTTAAGGGAAATTTAGACATAGTTTTACATTTTTCGTTATTCACCGCATCGGCATGTTTTTATATCACAAACTTCACATAATATTTTTTTACTCATGCTGCTTTTTCAAGTAATGCAATGCGCACTGTATTTATGGGCACACGTGAAGGTGCTAGTCTCTATCTAAAACACTGAAATACGAAAATAACAAGCATCTGCAAAAAAAATACACAAACAAAGCCCAAAGGAAGAAGAAAAAAATACGCAAATGTCATTTCATATGATGTGTCAGTGACAAATAAGCAATGTTTATTTATTATTTTTAGGCGCTAAATATGTAATACAATTATATCTACATTTAAATAAAAGAAGAATTATTCAATAACACTCTTATTTGTTACATATAATCACTATATTGTGTAAGAAAATGAGTGACGATGACGTTACTATTATGGAAGTGGACGAACCAGAACCAAAACCGTCAAAATCTACCGCCAGTGCTCCTATTAAATCTACTATCCACTTACCATGGATCGAGAAATACCGACCACAAACATTCGACGACATCGTGGGCAACGAGGATACGGTGTCTCGGCTGGCGGTATTCGCGCGCACCGGGAATGCTCCCAACATTATAATCGCGGGCCCGCCCGGCGTCGGCAAGACCACTACCATCCTGTGCCTAGCGCGCGCGCTGCTCGGTGCTGCCTTCAAGGACGCCGTGCTCGAGCTCAACGCCTCCAACGACCGAGGCATTGACGTCGTCAGGAACAAGATTAAAATGTTTGCACAACAAAAAGTAAATATATTTATTAGTAGTCCATAACCTATCCAACTGAGGGACAATACATATGTGCCAGATCACGAGGTAAAGTATTGCCTGGGTCACATTACAGGTGACGTTGCCGCCGGGGCGACACAAGATAGTGATCCTGGACGAGGCGGACAGCATGACGGAGGGCGCGCAGCAGGCGCTGCGGCGCACCATGGAGCTGTACTCTAGTACGACGCGGTTCGCGCTGGCCGCTAACAACAGCGAGAAGATCATCGAGCCCATCCAGTCCCGCTGCGCCGTGCTGCGCTACTCGCGCCTCACGGATGCTCAGATACTTGCTAAGGTACTTATACCTAACCAGTACCTACTACATACATTACAGTTCCAAATAAATCATCCATCATCCTGTATAACTGAACCCTGCTAGCAAACTAAACCATAACAATCATTTATATATTTGTCAGACTGTTCCAATACTCTGAATGTCAGACTGTGCCAATACTCTGAATGTCAGACTGTTCCAATACTCTGAATGTCAGACTGTGCCAATACTCTGAATGTCAGACTGTTCCAATACTCTGAATGTCAGACTGTGCCAATACTCTGAATGTCAGACTGTTCCAATACTCTGAATGCAGAATTTATTTAATTTTGTAGGTACTTTTAGCCTAGGCAAATTATATTTCAGTTTGGGCTACAATTGTTAGGTATGTTCCCAGTTTAATTTTAATATTGCACATAATGCTACAGCATAAACTGCTGAATTTAGAACCAGGAGTGTTGTGTGTGTGAATGTTGAAACATAAACTGCTAAACTTAGAACCAGGAGTGTTGTGTGTGTGAATGTTGAAACATAAACTGCTATACTTAGAACCAGGAGTGTTGTGTGTGTGAATGTTGAAACATAAACTGCTATACTTAGAACCAGGAGTGTTGTGTGTGTGAATGTTGAAACATAAACTGCTAAACTTAGAACCAGGAGTGTTGTGTGTGTGAATGTTGAAAACCACAGATATTGTAAGTCACAGTGACATTGTATGATACTAAGTTATAGTTTTGATTTTGTAAACCAGGAATGCTTCCGGTGATAATATCATCATCATCATAATCAGTCCGTCAGAGTCCATTGTTGGACAATATAAGCCACAACCTTCATCTGGAGACCAATGCAATCGAATTTGATAGGTGCCCGTGTAGCTCCTTGGAGCAGCTGGGTGAGATGTAATGTTAAAGCAAGCTCACGCATCATACTCCCAGGGTGGCCATACTCATTTATAAAACCAATATATGAGTCAATAGTATTAACACTCAGTGCCTCGGTATGGGAACAGAACGGCCACTCCTGATGGTGGTTGTTTAAGTCCTCCAGTTACATGTTACAAATTGGGAACAGAGAAGTTATACATGTATATTTGTTACAAATTTTTGCAACTGACTTTCTTGTAGAGTAGTGAACGTAGCACTTTTAGTTTCAGTCTTCATAGGATTTACGTAATAGAGAATAGCAACAAAGAGTTGTAGCAATTCTACAAAATATTGAGTCTAAAGTATAATATATTTGTAATATCCAGGTATTAGAGGTGTGCAAGAAGGAGGACCTTTCATACACGGAGGAAGGAGTGAGCGCCGTGGTGTTCACAGCACAGGGTGACCTGCGCTCGGCACTCAACAACTTGCAGTCCACAGCTCAGGGCTTCGGACACGTCAGTCCTGACCACGTGTTCAAGGTGTGCGATGAACCGCATCCTTTGATGGTCAAAAGCATGTTGGAGGCTTGTATCAGACAAGACATCCACGAAGCATACAAGGTAATATACTCTATACTAACAGATTACCCTCTTTTGGCTTTGTTTTTTAGGGTTCTGTAATCCAGAAAGTGTAAACGAGATTTATGTCTGTTTGTATATTATGTATTTTATCAAGTATTATTTTGTTTTTCTATCATACTGTTTTTTTTTGCTGTGCGCTGAAGTTCCCTAACCGAATGAAAGAAAACACATTACTTATGTGCAGAACCCTCAGTGTGCAAGCCCGACTAGCACTTGGCCGATGTTTATTTTTAACCGACTTCCAAAAAGAAAGAGGTTATCATTTAGACTGTTTTTTTTAAAATGTTTGTTAACTCAGAACTTTCGACTGGGTGAAGCGATTTTGATGATTATTTTTTTTATTTGAAAGTTTGTGTTTCTGGTGTTGTTCCATTTCAATTTCGTCCAGTTCTGTAATCTTCATGAAGTCGGTTTTTTATATTGATAATAATTATTAAATTATTGATAGGCCTGTCAACCTTGCCCAATGTTAAGCGATGATGCGGATGCTGATGATGAGCACGCTTGCCTAGAAGATACCAATTCACTCCCGATAGGACACCCAGGTTGTAACTATCAGGGAAAACCAATTCAAGCAGCGCAATCATCATCTTAACCTGTCTGTCTTTCAAAAACACACTACTTGCCAATCGTCTGCTGTTCCCAGACCAGACCGGCTGCCTTATGTATATCGTCACATCAAAGAGCCTCAGACCAGACGTACATAAGAGATGCCTTAGTAGAACTATCGATTATATTTAAATGTCTCTATGTTTGATTTAAAAAAAACTCAATATCGCTAAACTGCAAAATGCAAAAACTGTAAGTACACTCACTTACAATTTTATACGCTCACTAAGAGACTTGCAGCAACTTAACGGAGGAACTAATAGTTCACATACAAAATAAGAGCGATGAGGTCTTCTGCAGGGTGAGTTTAACTAAAGGCATTAAGTCTAATTTGAGGCTGGTTGGTGTCGCGCCACCACGCCGCCACGCCACCGTATCTCCTTTGTTTGTCTGATCTGAAGTCTCCACTATCAACATATGGAGAGTTTTTCGCAAATACACTTTTTTTAATAATAATAAGCAGCACTCTCGCCTGATGATGCGATGTACGATGGAGCATGCTTGCCTACAAGAAACCAATTCACTCTGAACCGATTTTCTTCATGATGCTTCTGCATTATAGAGTAATCAGACATACAAATTCCAAATTAAACTCTAAATCCTGCACAGATGTGTTGCATCAAATATAAACATGGATATGATTGAAGGTGATAGCCAAGCTGTGCAAGCTGGGGTATGCATCGGAGGACATCGTGAGCAACATATTCCGAGTGTGCAAGACGCTGGACGCCCCGGAAGAGACTCGACTAGCGCTGATCAGAGAGATCGGGCTGACACATATGCGCGTGGCGGACGGACTCGGCTCCCCGCTGCAGCTGGCGGGGCTGCTCGCACGGATGTGTCAGGCGGCGGGCGGAGAACAGCCCGACTGGTGACGCTCACCATCAACCTGCTACCACCTGCACAGCTGTTACTGTCATGCATATTACATATTACTTCTCACTTCAACTAATTACTGTAACTGATAGTCATTTAAATGAAAGTGTGGGAGTATGTTTGTAGGCGTAACTTGCATGTCTGCGCCGCTACCAGAGTGCCAAGTGCGAGTATCCAAGTATGTGTTACCTACTCGATGGTGCTGATCACTATCAGCCCTGAGTGACCCACTGCTGGGTATAGATAGGCATCTATTAGTTCATGCCGCTCCCTAGTCTCGGCCACCACACGGTTGCTGCTGTACACCACCTCCCATCATCACGTCTGACCATGTGTCCTGCCCAGCTCCACTTATTTCGTCACCGTTTTTACGAAGTCTGCATCCTTGGTGCTGTTCTTACTTCTTACAAATCATAGTTAATGTTAACGTGATCCAGTAGGTAAACATAAATAGACCAACTTGCACTTGGCACTTCTCCCCTAGGACGGCGAATCATGCAACGTGTATGTCTATAAATTATACTCTTTAAGATAAATATTAAATATGTGGAGGCACCGTCTCTTGTAAACAATATGATGAGCACGTAGCGCGGCGGGTGTACAAGCAGTGCCGCGTGCGAGAGCCGGTTTGTTTTAAAATATACTATTTTGAACTTTGATAATTATGATGTGAAAATAGTGTGGATAAAGATGAGGTGATATCAATAAAAGTATTTCTTTAAAAAAAAATTGAGTAACTTATTTATGTGATGAGAGGCGATGTACCTATATAACACAGTGTCAAATGTAATATTTATCTGTTAATATTATCTTCTTCATTATTATCCATGTGTCCAGTTTGTTTTAAACGTATTTATTGATTTCGCTGCGAGCACATCCTCAGGCAACCTGTTCCTGACTCTGTTGCTGAGGATGTGGTGAGCAGTGTTGGTCTGTGATGGTGAACGCCTTAGGAGGGATTTGTGATGTTCGCCTTTTCTTGTGTAATCTTTTGGTGAATAGATGCCGTGTGTGTCAGGAAGGTTGTAGAACCCATTACGAATTTTAAGTTTTCAATCAGGTCACAGCACTACAGCCTTTCTTCTAGGGTAGTAAGCTGCTAGACTTTTAATCTTTCTGCGTAGGACTTGCGACTAAGAGCATAATATGTTATTTTGGTGGCTCTTCTTTGAACACTTTGAGCAAGTCAATATCCTTTTTAACCGACTTTCAAAAAGGAGGTGGTTATCAACTCGACTGTTTTTTTTTGCGTTTGTTAGCACAGAACTTTTGACTGGGTGAACCGATTTTGATGATTCTTTTTTTTATTTGAAAACTAGTGCTTCCTATTTGGTCGCATTTCAATTTAGGCCAGTTCTGATGAAATCGGTTTTTTATATTGATAATTATGAATAATTTGCTGGTAACAAACGAGTAACAAACAAATGTTTGCGTCGAGGATCAGTAAGGGTATGTATGTGTGTGTGGGATACATACTTCGAGCAAAATGTTTGAAGGATGCATAAGACAAACAATCAATCAAATTGGCTATTTATACAATTTTAATATTCGATTATATTCACAACAATTAAACATATATATAAAAATAAAAAATCACATACAATTAGATTGTACATTAGTTTGTCTGTATAGTACATATATATGGAATGTTTAATTCATCGCTTGTCTTGTATCAACTTGTTGTGTTCCACCATCAGACTCTGGAATTCAGTACAATTTAACTAAATAATTATTTTTATAAGAACAAACATAACAATCATGTTCAGTGGAAATATCACAATCATGTTCAGTGGAGATATCACAATCACATTGCCTAAAATATATTTTTTATTATAGCAATTGTCATAATATACATATAATATAAACGAACAGTCTTCGAAAGAACGAATGTTGGAGGTGTAACATCGTGTAGGGAACGCCGGCGATGAGCAGGGCCGCGGGTGCGGCTAGTGTATGACCCGCTGCTCCTCCACGGAGCAGTCCTGGATCAGCTTGTGGTGCTCCTCGCTCAGCGCCTGCCACACACACATACACACACTTGTACACTCAGGCTAACTACATTTACAACATTAGCAACGTTTGTTTACACTTTGGGACTAGTTAGAAAAAAAGTTATATTCGCGAGTTCGGATAGCAAGCCTAAACGTTATAACGTACAATCTGCAACTTTGAAACGGCTGAGCAAGCCTGAGTGTACCCCCCATGCATGCCCCCCATCCAAATCACGCACCCTCACACCAAGCCTACATATAAGTCGTGCATCCTGACACCAGGTCACAGCATAAAACCATCAAAACTTAGTATATTTAAATGAGTAGTCATGGATTTTTTGTGATCTAAATTGTAACGGGACTTATCGATAAAACTTTTCACTTGTGTTAAAACCCTACGTCTCGTTTCGAGCATGTTGCCATAACCGTGTCCGAGCCTACTGAACATCATCCTATCCCGTCAGGTCATCCAACCACCATGTGTTCAAATCGAGACATTTTAAAAGTTACAAAATGACAAATGTTTTGAATATGACTTGTTTACATTCACCCGTTCAGTGTGTGAGTAGGTGGGCATGCAACCACATCGAAACATCCAGAACGTAATTATAAAACAAATGATAATAAACAAGACAATCGTGGCAACTGTCTGAATGACATCCCGTGAGAAGTGTTGTTAATGAATGCGGAGGGAGGGGAGGGTATAGTAGTACAAGTAGAAGGGATCACCTCACCTTGAAGTACTTGACAGTCTTGACGCGCAGCTCGAGCGTGGCGGCCTCGTCGCAGACGAACAGCGCCTGCGCATGCTGCTGGAACGCGGAGACGGTCCACATGTGGTTCACGCCTTCCTCCACCGCCTTCGAGAGCGCTAGCGCCTTGTGCGCCCCTGTTATCAGGATCATCACCTGCCGACACACGTCACTACATTACACACTGGAGCTCGCGGCGTACCCACCAGGGTAACAATATGTAGGTTCTATATTTGGATGGGTGACCGCAACTGGTATATAACACTGGTAACCTATCCACCGAAGTTGATTCAAACGAAGCAATAAAATGTTGACTATTAGGAATTAGGAATCGGCACCGCTTCATGGTTGATCGCGAACTGCTAGTCTGTAGAATGTGCTGCCTGAATGAGTGTTCTGTTTTTTTGTGTTTTGTTGCCATCTACATTCTGCAGTCAGTCCCCGGTCTTTGAGCAGGTTTAGTGTAGTAGGTCGTGTCGTGCAGAGTTGGTCTCCCATTGGTCACGCTTGCCTAGAAGAAACCAGATTGTAACCATCGGGGAACACCCATTCCGGCAGTGCATTCTCGGCGGAGATTCGGCGGTTGGCGGCACTGAGACTCGATCTGAGTGCCTCACCATGGTTCAGATGATATCTTTAAATGGTAGCTTTCGAAAGAGCAGTTGTAACAACATGAAGCTCAGCTTATGACTACTAACTTAGGTACCCAACTTTACCCAAGTGAGCAAATGACAGTGAATCCTAATCGCCACTATACTTACATGTATGTATACCCTGTTACATAAGCATTCAATAAGCTCATCTATGCTATAAAATGTGATGTCATTATTTCGCAGACGAAGAGTGTGACGCGTGAAAGAGACACTGTTTTTATAAGAGATGAGGTTAGGTATTGATCGTAGAGGGAAGGAAGGATAGTAATACCTCGTTAGCGTCCATGACAGTTCCGACACCGACGGTGAGCGCCTGTCGCGGCACCTTGGAGATGTCGTTACCGAAAAAGCGCTTGTTGGCCTCCAGCGTGTCGTAGGCGAGCGTCTTGACGCGCGTGCGAGACACCAGCGAGGAGCCCGGCTCGTTGAACGCGATGTGTCCGTCCGGACCGATGCCTGCGGGATCCACACTTCTGTTCTAGTCGGAACGTCACGTTACACCGCAGCGTACCCCGTTTTGGGATCACCATCATTTCAGCCTATCCCAGCTTCTGGGACAGAAGCCGTCTCTCAGAGAGAGGATGAGCCCTAATCTACCCTGCTGGCCTAGTGCATGTTGGTGAATGTCATATATATGTCTTTGAACTTTTGAGGATCTTGGACATACCCGGTTGCGGTTTCCTCACGTTATTTTCCTTTACCGATTTTGAACGATAATATCGAAACTGCACATAATTTAAATAAGTACCATTTCGGTATATAATAATGTTTTAATGATAGATTTGGAGTCTCTCGAAGTGCGAGTGATAAATGAGTCCCGCGAAGTGAATGCAGTAGGCAGGTAAACCTACCTCATGCATTGTCTTTCTGCCTGCTTAAACTGGAGAACACTAGTCCTCACACGTTCTACATCAAGCAAATGAAGCCACTGTGGCGTTATTTATCACAGCGTATGCTGCCTATAGAGCCTGAAGAACATAGGGCCTTACTTAAAAACGTTACTCAAGTTCATCTATGTTTTAAAATGCTCTATCAACTTCTCGCTGACTGCAAATGTCACACGCGAACTTGAGTAACGTTTTTAAGTAAGGCCCATAAAGTATAGGTAGGCTCACAATGGAAACTATCATAATCGTGTTACTCTTGAGCTGGCAGCTCTTCTGGAGCAATGGAGATTATCTCACTCACTAATTATTAGAAACGTCATGAGGAATCGGTGTTATGTGCCACTATGTAGGTACCTACATGTATGACCCATCCTACGCATATTAAGGTGCACTATAATAGTAGATACTTATACCTCCAACGAAGAGATGCACGCCGCCCGCGTCTCGGATGAGGCCCTCGAAGCGCGTGCACTCGGCCACGAGGTCCGGCGCGTTCCCGTCCAGCACGTGCGCGTTACTCGGCTCGATGTCCACGTGCTTGAAGAACTCGTTCCACATGTAGTAGTGGTAGGACTCGGGGTGGTCGCGCGGCAGTCCTGCGTCACGTCACACAAGCTCGGGTTACTATCTGAGTAACTATCACACTGGCTGTACACTGTCAGCTCTAGCCTAAGACCGCGAGAGCATCTGTAGCTTCTGCTACCTCGCTCTGTGTGGGGATATTTCCGAACAGGGGAGGGTCATATGTATCGCCAAGCATGTAGAAGTACTAGTGTTGCTGTTATTGTTCAAAGGTCAAGTTATTATAAGCCGCGTCTTAATATTACGTGAGTTGTGGTCTCCCGATGGCGAGCAATACTAGGTACTTCCCAGTGGCACATTATCACCAAATACTAGGTAGCTCGTCATGAGCAGTCAACGTCACTCTTCCAAGGATGTGACTTCAGTACTTCACGGCACATAAAATGTTGCAGAGTGTACTTATTCTGTTTTACAGAGCTACCTCCATCAAAGTTGGAGTAGAGGCAAGGTGGTGATGCTCACCGACATACTCGTCCATGTTGAACGTGGTGACGTATTTGAAGGAGAGGCGTCCTTCCTTGTGGAACTGTATGAGCTTCTTGTACATGCCGAGCGGCGTGCCGCCGGTGGGCAGGCCCAGCACGAAGTGCCGCCCTGGGCCGGGCTTGAACTGCGTGATACGCTGCAGCACGAAGCGTGCCGCCCACTCCGCCACCACGCTCGCGTCGTCCAGGATCATCAGCCGCATCCTTACTGACTACACAGTTTGAGACCATTGAGTAAATTACATCCTAGAGTCCGTAGCACCAATGATTATTTAAATGGTGTTCTGTTGGGTAGCAGTAGATGACCACGATACTGACAGACACCCAGTCGTACAAGTTTCAGACAGGGTGCGGTTACAGTGTAGTAAGCGTCTTATATTGGTACTGTAACAATTAATTCGCTTATGATTGGTACCTTCTGGTTTTTGAATGAAAAAAAAAAACTCGATAAAAAGCCAAGTGCCTTTTTTTGTTCACCTCGGGATGATACATCTCTGAAATGATGAAGTCCACAGAGCTTAATTTCTTTGATTTTTTCTATAACTATGAATATGATCACAATTATATAGCCTGGGGTTCAAAATCCTACAGTGCATATGTATATGCGTGTCTCAACATGCTCTTGACTAGCTATTTACTCGACTGCTGGAGGGAATGATTTACAGGTGTATGTATACTATGACATATTTATTAGTTGTTATAGTTGGGTATATTTAGTAGTTGGTGCGTACCTGAGAAGTTCAGTTGTTGGTTCACTACACAGGTGATTGTATAACTACATTATTGGTACCTTATTTATAACAGGCTTCGACGACAGGATTTTATAACAACCCTGTGTGAAATATTTTACATTTATTTAGGATGAAAAGAACAAATTTATTAAGAACTGGTCAGTATTCAGCAGCAATGAAACTGCCTAGTGTTTTTTTTTTCATATCTATGTAGAAACAGAATTGAACATTTTTATTAATAGGCTTGCGTTAGACCGCCACCTCACAGGTGACGTGTTGATAGGCTCTATCTGTATTTATTCATTATTATCGATTAGACGGTCATTAACTGGTCATTCCCAGGAGTGACAGCGAGTCAGATAGCGCCAGGAGTGATAGCGCGCCGCCGCCGCCGGCGCTGTCAGGCCACACTACAGGCCGATGACTGGTCTTTATGTATATTTATGTCAATGACTCGTTATCTCTACTAGATGTTGCAATAACATGGTTTTGTAATCATTTCATGTAGGTACTTACCTATTATTTCCAATCTTCAGATGCTGACAAGTGAATTTACTCTATGAGAATAGGAATAGCTGACGCCGGCAAACTTATTATCATAGTAATTCAAACTTTTTTTTATTTATGTGTTAACTCCACAAGTAATAAACCTCCTTTTGCCCATAGTCGGGTAAATAAAAGACTAGGCAGATACCGACCTAGTGAGTTAATTACAATAAGCAAAAATAATATGTATGTTATCTACTAAAATAAATTAAAAAGTAAATAATTATTTTGCATTTATTTCTCCCGGCTTCGATAGTTTGAACCTATTAGGTTTAGGTATCAAATTAGTGGTTTTACCACCTCGCTATCGCTCGTTTTACCACTATATAACTCCTGAGGTTATTTAACACTATGAAATAATAATATAAATAATGCAGTGTCAACTGGTTTAAGTAAATATATAACGGGACTTGTGCAAAAACATTTATTTCGTCTGGCGAAATATGTCAATGAACCTTGTCGAGGTCACTTACCTTTGGTTCTTGTTATACAAGTACTATATAACAACCTACAAGTAACTTTATTAACACTTCAATTATAAACAATACACGTCTACACAGAGAAAAGTGCAATTTGCTTCTGAATATTTGAATCAAACAAAACACAAACTTAAAAACTGATTTTAAGTGACAACCACTAATATCACTATGCATGCACTGACTTGACTTTGACTAATGCGATGACAACTGACGTCAAAGAAAATCCTACCAGTGTTGCCAGGTTACGCTTGCGTGGTAAGGAGAATAAAAACATGACATCCCAATAAATGAAGTTTATTTCTAATGAATAATTAAAGAGATTATTAATAAATTTCCAAGGACGAGCCTCCGTACAAACTATAACTAAGTGATACAATAACAGTTATGTAATCGAGCGCGGCTCCAGGCGTTCCAGTCAACGACGTTCACTCGGCGAGCGGAGCCGGAGACCGCAGTTGATACGTGTCGCAACAGACATACACTTACATTACAATATAAATAAAATAGACGTTCATGTGCTAATATTAATAATTGTCATTTGTAGATGTAAATATAAAAACCAGATATACAATAAATATTGTGAGATGTTCTGTGAGTGTTGCGATGTATGACGTAACTAGACAGCACGAGCAGTAGGACGAGGCCTGCGCCGGCGGCGGCGGCGGCTCACAGAACTCGCTTCACACACATATCACAGAATTTAACCATAACAAATACAACATCGTGTCTTTAAACATTTTATAAATGTTACGCAGACGTTTACATCCAAATCATTGTGAGTCTGCATTCACTGCGAGGCGTGACAGTCCGCATTCACTGCGAGGCGTGTCCGTCAGTCTGCATTCACTGCGAGGCGTGACAGTCCGCCCTCACTTGCCATTTATTCTAGTAACATATTTAATTCTAAGTATAAAACTATCATCATGGATGTTCTTATTTTTAAGATAGAAATATTTCTTAAAAGTGTATTAAACGATTGACACTTGCGGTAGAATTTCGATTGAACTGACAATGTTGATTTAACTACAATTTGGTTTGTTTTCCGAAATAACCATGATCTACCAATAACTATTAACTAAGTATGTGATATAAATAAATGTATTTAGATGCGTCCCGTAACAACTAACGAGGGTCCAAAAGGAGATATCCTAATCTCTTACAACTAACCATAACATCTCAATAGCCTACTGAGAGAGGAACTTATCATTTATCTTATATCTGTGAAAAGCGGCACAGAGCGGCAACACTTCATTTTTTTTTATATCGCGAATAAGTCCACGTTTGACCACCAACTCGCTTGTTGGTGACGATGTGGTCGAAGATGAAGCACGCAGACTTAGAAGATACCTATTCACTCTTGCCTTGAATGGGCCCAGATCATATCTCTCAGGAAACAAGGAAGCCGGCAGGTTGTGCCAATCCTTGAAAGTTTATCATTTAAAATTCACCACTATTCACAGTGGGCGACCATTTAACTCATGTAACTAGTACTCATGTACTAGGAGACAGGATGTCTCATCGTTTAAAATTCCGAACAGACTGATTGTCCGACACACAGGTCGGTGTCGTTAGCTCTCGGTTTCTCCAGTGAAAATTCTGAAGGAATTGAAATAATTAATACTTATAAACTGCACATTGATTCTGCTTCCATAGCATGGTCACTAATTCGTGGAAGGTATGTTTGTGAGGTGGCGGCTAGTAGGGCGGTGCGTGGGCAGGAGGGTGCAGGTAGTAGTGGGGTCAGTCGAGGCGCGCGCGCTTGTGCGGCGTGTCGCCTTCCCCGCACCAGTAGGCGTACTCGGGCAGCCACTTCAGTAATGCGCTATCAAAGAACTCTTCCAGCCGCTTGGCATCCTTGAAGATCTGGGAGTCCGGCTGTTGAGGGAAACAATACCATCAGACAACCTGCACAAGGCACATGGATACTCTTCGCTCGGAGCCAGCCATTGTAATGTGTCTCCTATATTACAGGAAAATTTCAAATCTCATTCAGTTACAAACCACACTATGTAGATACAATTAAAGCATCCTCAATTCCAATGACTACTGTTTGTAACACAGTAGAGGTTAATAGGGCTGTCATATCAGACTTTTGGTGGGTCTGGTACCGCTGTCAATTAATGCGATGGTCCTAAGGTTCTCTTGTCTTATCACAGTCATGTTACACTGTGTCTAGTGGTAGTGCAGCTGGCACTTGGTTTAATGTCAGAGTGATCACATACAGTTGTGCACATACATTGGAAATAACTTTTCATCTCTACAGCTCGGAAAGGCTTTCTTTATCGTATAAAATCTGCACGCAAAAATCGTTTTTATCTGCTAGCGCAGAAAGTAAATTTGAAATTGGGTAGGAGTATTACATTCTCTTGGATTTAAACATGATGAATTTGTCAAACCTTTAAATATTTCAGTGTTAAAACACCTCGTTGAATTGAATAGCACCTCAAATAGTTTGATTCAAGAAGGTCCCTATCTTAACTTAGAAGAAACACAATAGTTTCCTGTGAGATGAAAAGGTGTGTGTTTCAAAGTTGTGTACCTTTGAAACCCTCGCTACGATCTGGATTCCATTTATATTTGGATTCAATCTTAGCATCCTTCGCTTGCTCAGGTTTTGATACAAGTACTCACACCAAAAAACAACTTTGCAGCCTTCCATAACAACTAACTATTATTTATTATTGTTTCGCATTTCAATGTGACATTTGTGAATTTTACAGCAAATATATTATAATTAATTTAATTTAATTTTGAATGTAATGCACCCACTTATTTTCTATCCTAATAGTCATTAGTCACAATTGATTGTCTTTTGACCTATAACATGGAGTAAGATTAGGCCAGAGCCATATAGATCGACATTGATTTGTGTTCCGAATTTGACGCGCGAAATGAGTCAAATGAGACGGCGGCCGTGTTAGTATGCAGTGCATCACCAGTCACCAGTGTACCTCAGCGGGCGAGTGGCGACAGTATTATATAATGGAGATGGAGGATATGTGTGTGTGTGTGTGTGTGTGTGTGTAGGTAGTAGTGTGGTGTGGTGTAGTTATAGGTACCGGGTTGTAATGGTACGCGTTGCGGAACAGCAGCCGGCAGTCTGCGACGAACTGCGCCACGTGCGTGTAGCGCTGCGGCGAGCTCGGCTGCAGCTTCATGCGCACCATGTCCAGGCACATCGGCCGCGAGATCTGCAACAACACCACCACGTCACCAGCTGGCATACCACTAACTATGATACTACTACTACTATGACTACTATGATTCCAGTGCGAGACGGAACGCAACTACTAATAATGGTAAAGCAGTAGAGGGACCCTGGATAGCGCGGCGGTTGTGTGTCCATCAGATGACAGAGTGGAGAGGCCTATTACCTTGGCATGGTAGTCGAGGTTGGTCGCCGGCACGGGCTCGCGGAACGCCAGGCTCGGCTCGTACTGGCAATACAACTCCAGGGTCACTCGCTCCACCAGCTTCTGTGCGCGCGGGGCCAGCCCGCCCCCCGCGGGGGGCACCTCGTCGCCCGGCCCCAGGGGGAGCTCCGCAAAGTTGACGCACAGCAGGCACTGCCACGTCTCCGTTTCACTGCAACAAACGTGATCATCTTGAGACACGTTAACTGCCAAAATCATGGAACATTTTGGAGTTAATAGCAGCCTATATTTAACAGTGCGCGATAAGCCTCGATAAATATGAAAACATTTTGGAGTTGCTCCAAAAACCAAGTTTGTGCCCGAAAAAAGTAGTTAGTCTGCCACCGGCACGTACAGGCACCTGCGGTACGGAGCGTGTTCTTAATAACAGGCTCCCGGCCTACTTGGAAGCTGATCACTTCAATGACTGACAAAAAGAATTTCGCCGAAACTGATAAGTCAAACATTAAATTTAACTTTTAATGGAATACAAATTAATCTACGTCTACAAGTACTTATAATAAATACTTTCTTTCTAGTAGTTTACTTATCTTTTTATTGTCACGCAAAAAGTGTGAAAAGTAAAGTATTCATTATCCTCCTCCTCAAAGGTGTCTTCCCGTTGGGCGCGCTTGAACCCTGACTGTAATGAAGGACTTAACTCCCTAATATCCTAACATGTGAAGTCCCTTGCTAAGCTCGGGAGTTAACTGAATAATCTATTATTACACTTCACCGAAATTTGTGTTGTCTACAAAGTACAGCTTGATACCAAATAATAATGTGACGAAATGAAAACATAGGATTCAATCAATTAGCTATAGCATCGTGTAGTATGTGTGGTGTAGTGTAGGATGGAGGCAGGTCGGTGTCGAGTGTGGTCGGCAGTGTGTGTGTACTCACTCGGGCAGCTTCTCGATGGTGGGGATATGGCAGTACTGGTGGAACACCTTGGGGCACTTGTCACAGCACATGAGCTCTCCGCCGTCCATGCAGACGGCGCACCAGTCCTCGTTGGGGTCGCCGGGCGCGGCGGCCGAGGGGGCGGCGACGAGCCCCCCCGGCGCCACCGCCGCCCCTGCATCCGTGGACGAGTGCACTGCCGCGGGGGACTCCGCCTCTGCGACCACCTGCACGCCGTTCGAGTCGAGCTTCGCGATGGTCGCCATCAGATCCTGGACGGACTCCGCGCACACTTTGTCCAGCTCGAGAGAGGCGCCGCCCTGCAACACACACACCTCATACAATCAGTCAGCAATACATCCCTACATAATATATAATGTTTAAAGAAGCGCGGATCAATCGTGCTGTGGGTATTTAAATAGTTAAGGTTTCACTTGTATAAGGTGGTAACAGTGAAGCACCTGTCCCAACACGGACAAGTGAACGACTCGGGTATTCCTATACCGGAGAAACGTACACTGGCTGTGTGTGTAGAAACATGCATCATTGTAGTACATTACGGCGAGGCGAACGGAGGCGTAGCCGAGGCTTGCATAAGTGACTCCATAAATGATCAGTTACCGGCAAAGTTTTCTGGAACATTGCATTTATAATTACGTACAAATATGGTTAAAAATTTTGGGGTAATTTTCACTTATCATTAAAATGTGGCGTAGCAACCAAACTTGGAACAGTGAAAATGTGGTACAGTACTCACGTTGAGGCTGGGGCTGGGCGTCTTGGGGTTGGTGGAGGTGACGAGGGCGGGGCGCGCGGGCGGCGCCGCGTGCACGCGCCCCAGGGTTATCTTGAAGTCGGAGCCCGCGCCGCCGGACCCGCCGCCGCCCAGCTCGAACCCACCTGACACAAACACACATTCATTCACACCTACCTCCTCTCCCTTCCTGACCTCACCTCACTACTGGGAGATCATTTCCTTTCCTGCATCAGACTTCCACTAACGCACATCTCGACACCCTTAAAAAGCTGACCACAGGTACTGTCCTATTTTTCAGCTGTAGTAAAAGGTGTGAAATGTCCTTCCCCCCAAGCTTTAATATGAATCGATTCAAAATGGGCGTTTACAACTTTTATATGCTGTGGTCGGCAAACGAGCAGCCGGGCTGCCTGATGGTAAGCAGCGACCGTCGCTTATGGATATTTGCAACACCAGAGGCATCACAACTACGTTGCCGACTCTGTTAACGCGCCTTCCTCATGTTGCCTTCCTCCTCTCGGAAACACCGCGGAAGGTAGCTCATTCCACATTTTATTTGCAGGTGTGTGTAGTGTGTAGAGTACTACCTCTCCGGGCTGGTATAATCACCGTCAACACCGCTAGTGTTGACGGTGTCCATAGGCGGCGGTGTCTGCTTACCATCAGCGGACCGCATGCAAGTCTGCCGCTCTTTTTATGTAAAAAATAAATTACAAACACCAAGCTATTATTTTAAATGTATAATAAATTAGAGAAACAATGAAATGTATGAGTTTAAACTGATGTAACTTTTGATAATGTGAATCTGTTTCCGCTCAGGATGACGCGACCGTAGAGTGAGTGAGCAGTGTTACCATTAGAGAGGCCATGCTGCGGGATGTGCCACTTGGCTTGCTGCTGCTGCTGCTGCTGCTGGTGAGGGTGGTAGGGTGCTGGGGGGTGGGGCGCGGGGGCCGGGGACGGGGTGCGCGGGCCCCCACTCCGGCGCCCCCCCGCGTTTCCCGCATTCGCCGCGTACGCGTTGGACGCATACTGTGACATCACTGAAACCATGGTTATAGTACTCAGTACAGGTGATATGCAATAATACGGAGCAGCCACGGACCACGCAGCGGGCTACTTATCCTGTCAGTACCATCACACCACAGTATGAGGTGCCGACGACGCGCGGCTCACTCACTTGTGGTCGCATTTTACAGACTTCCAAAAAGGAGGATGTTCTCAATTCGTTTTTTTTTTTTAAATGATTGTTACCTCAGAACTTTCGACTGGGTGAACAGATTTTGGAGTTTTTTTATTTGAAAGCTGGTGCTTCCCATGTGGTCCCATTTCAATTTGATTCAGTTCTGACATTTTTATGAAGTCGGTTTTTCTATATTGATAATTGTTAGTGCATACAAGTCTACTTCATAATATAATTATGTTCGTTACTTTCTTACTTTTTTTTCTAATTTATTTAAATTGTTATTATTTCCTTGTTAACAGTTTGTGTTGACATACAACAGAGTTTATATCTATTTAAGTATGTATTTAAAAATATATATGTATGTATATCAGTCTCTGGCAGCCATATTACAAGCTTTGTTTAGTTTGGGGTCAGGTGACCGTGTGTGCAAAATGTCCTAGTTATAATGACTTATTTGTATAGTTCAATCTAGTTATATTTATTTTTTAGTATGTTCTGTGATAGTGGCAGTTTGTTGTTCCATACATTTCAATGTCGCGTGTCAATGACATTTTTGATATATTTTCCGCGATTTCAGTTGAGAGTTGTTTGTGTTGGTCCCATCGCAGTAGATGATGATAATGATGAGTACAATGACCTCCTATCGGCTCAGTACAGGGTATATGCATAACTGTGTATAGTAACTAGTATAGTACTGTACCTTGTCTTAGTCTTTTACTTACATTTTTAACCGACTTCCAAAAAGGAGGAGGTACTATATTCGTCTGCATGTATTATTTTTTTGTATGTTCATCGATATTTTAAAATAAGTTTTTGTTTTGTAAAATTGTCTTATGAATACATGAAATATATAATATGAATGAATGAATATAGAACGTGTCGAGACGAGCGAGGTACGTACCGTTAGTGATGTACTGTCCCTGGTGGTAGGAGTGGAAGTTGGGGTGCGCGCGGGCTGCGCGTGCGCCCGCCGCGTTCAGCAGCCCGCGCAAGTTGAGCTCGTTCATGCCTGCAACACGCGCCACTCGTCAGCTGACTCGCACACTACTACACGCACCGAGACACAACACTTGTACTGTATAAACAAACAGTATTCTCCATTAGATTGCAAGCGCAGTGTTTGCCACGTCCGACGTACGAGCGCCCCTCAACAACTCGATTATTCCTGGTTTACCGCTACTTCAAGGTGAAGGAAGTGGTCGAGTGAAGGCGAACTAACGCCTCCTCGGTGGAGTCTGCTCCCGCGCAGTGTCGCATCATATTCCGTGTTTTCAGTACTGACAGGGAGTTTGCCCGTAGCCCTGCGTGGTGGGGGCACGCTATCCCCTCATGTGTATGGTGTACTGACCCTGCAGGTGGTGGGGGTGCGTGGTGGAGGTGACGTGCGCGTGTCGCAGCGGCGTGTGTGCGCGCGCGCGCATGGCGCCCGCCAGCGGCAGGTAGCCGAGCCCGGGCGGCGTGCCGCTCCCGCCGCCGCCGCCGCCGCCCCCGCCCGGCTGCATGTATGACTGCAACACACACACACACACATGTGCCACTGTATAGAGGTTCTCTGATATCTGCGAGCCCGACGTACACTCCTGGCTCCTGGTGCACCTCATCGTTACTCAGTTGACTAAATATACAGAACATTTTTTTTTCTTGCTATGGAACTAGTTAATTTTTATTTGTATTGTAATTACAAAACCGAAAATAGGAAGAAAAGTCTCCCTGATAACGATACAATTTTTTGTCGAAAAATAATGATTGAAATTTTGGCGATGCTGGAGTCATTCTGTATAAAAGTTTCAAAATCTAAAATCTTTTGAAACTCACGCAAAAAAAAACTAATCACCATATTAAAAATAGTATTACAACACAGTCTATATTTGTAGAAAATAACATGAAAAATATGAACTACCCCCATTGGAGTTGGTCGTGTCTGGTAAACATGATTACAGCGACCCCTTTCACAGTTTGCAGTTTAGTGAAGATCACATTGTGTGTTGTCTCGGCGAGGACATTCACATTTCACATAGTTAGTCTTGGCTAATGAACATACAAAAAAAATAGACGAAGTTAGTACCTCCTACTTTTTGGAAGTCAGTAAAAACAAAATAGTTAATATTAAAAATATTCTACAGAAAGGAAAAAAACGTCATTTATCAGGTACTTGTACCAGGGCAACAAGAAGAGAGCTAGTATGAATATGAAGAAAATATTACAAGGGAAAAAAAAAACTGTTTACTTCGGTGCTCAGGCATTGTAAGGTACGTTCACGTAACTAATCGAGTTAACGAGAGTTCAACGTGCAGAAAATAAATAATTTAAATGACAAATAAGTACGTACGTAAACACGAAGAAAGATACACAAAAACATGTAGACGTGATATAAATGTTACAGTTAAAACGCGTTTTTAAGTAGAACGTAGAACGCGTTTCCACCATTAACAAGTTTTTATTGGATGCCTTTGTTACAACTTGAATTTACTACTGTTCTAAGGTGAATATCAGTTATAATTTTTTGCTTAACTAAATGACTCCGTTAAAATTTGTTGAATTGTTTTGATTTCATTGTAGCGGCCGCCTCGCACTCGCTTTCGTAGAGATGAGAGTTTCTTACAAATCATCGCATAAATATAGTTGAAGCGCGACTCACGGAACATTTGAGATGCCCTGCAGTAGCGAGCCAATCGCATCAGCATCCTGAAAACTTGATTGTATTGGACACATAGAACGCTGCCAGTTCTCGCCAGCTGAGTCTAGTTAATGTAGAGGCTGATCGAATAGAACTATTGGCTCGCACAAACACTTCTCTCTCTAGCAGCGAACATTTCCACTAAACAAGTTTCTATACCTAAACTAGTTCTGTCTAGTGTTCAATGTTAAAACCTGTTTTATCTAAAATTAAAACGTGAATATCAGTACTCATCTAATAAAAACTAGACCTGCTTACTGTTTTCACATTACATCTAATATAGGTGCACTGTTTATCAGAACTGTTTATGTATAATACTGTTATATATATGTATTATTTAATATGTGTACTTGTTGGTGTGTGTATGAATTAAATAAAACAAGTTATAACTAGTAATTTGTAGTATTAACAAAGGCATCCAGTAAAAACTAGTTTTAACCAGTGAAAACGCGTTTTAACTGTAAACTGATCTTATTCAAAACGAACATGCAACTAACATTGAGATAACGAGGATGACGAACAAAACAATACAGACAATCTACCGACAACAGATGAATATGACACCCAACTGACCTGGTAGCGAGCCAAACTCTGTAGACATGGAACAATGTATGCACTCGTGATAAACATTCATCTTGTAACAACAACTCAACTCAACTCACAAGTGGCGCCACGATCATTATATCATTCATAGCAGTTTGTTATTTACATGTAGTAACTGAATGTACTCTTGTAACCTGATTGTCCGCACATACTAATTACAAGTCGACAATTCATCTGTAGAGCTAAATTATCAAACTAACATATTCTTGGTGTGGATGTCTCGAGATTAAGATCATTAGATGCTGCAATACAGTTGGAGGTGGTACAATATATAATGTACTTGTCAGTTTAGATAGTGGAATATAAGAAGAGAGGCGGGCGAGGAGTCGAGTGTTACCTGATGCATGGCGGCGGCGTGGTGCAGCGCGACCACAGCGTTGTGCGGCGAGGCGGCGGCGTTGTGCGGCGAGGCGGGCGGCGCGGGCGCAGCCGCCGGGGGGTGGTACGGCCCCTGCGCCACTCCCGCGCCGCCCGCGCCCGCGCCTCCGTCCACCTTGCCGTCCACCACGATCGCGCCGATCGACGACAACACTGCAACCACAGAACACAGAGAGAGTGAGCCGCGTGCACCGTGCACGGAGTGAGGGAGAGTGAGGGGAGGGAGTGGTACTGACCGCGGATCAGGTCCGGAAGCTTGTCGAGCGCCAGCGTGATGCGCACGGGTATCTCCGGGTTGGGGATGTCGGCGCGGCGCGACTTGATGCGCTGCAGGTGCTGCGTCACCTGCGGCTTGGCGTGCAGCAGCGCCGTGTCCGAGCCGTGCTCCAGCGCGCCCGACACGAACTCCACGCAGTGGTCCGTGATGGCCGCCTGCAACAGGACAGCACAACACTCATTTCATTACATTCCACACAAGACGCGACACACGATACAACAGTTTGTGGCGATTGTTATCGTCCACTATTCTTTCTAGTGTCACATCACTAAAAATAGTTTTAATAAGGGGACATCCCTACAAACGTCAAGACATTATTTAACGTAACACAAGATTGTAAAATTATCTTTCTGTTGATTTCAGTGTCCGCAATGTATAAATCAAATATATCATCGTGAAGAATAAATGGTGTAGTACAACACAAGGCCTTTCATTGTAAGGTAGTACCGTGAGTGGAGTGAAGGAGTGTAGGAGGTGTAAGTGGTAGAGGAGACACTATAACGCTTCCATTTATTTATTGAAGTGAAAACTTCTTTAGGCGCGTTGACCACTTTTTGGGTGAAAAAAATCATGGAACTCGCGTCATCGTCACGCTGTCACAGAATACACAATACACAACACTGTACTGTGTATTTTAAAACAGCGCCATCTCTGGTAGAATATGTGATTTACTACTTAAGTTTTCACTTCTAACGTGCAGTCCTATGACTGTTGTGTTTTTTGAGGTCGGTGTACCGTGTAGTGCAGTACAGAGGCGCGCGCCGTCATGCATGGTACATAATGACGACGCGCACCTCGGAGCGTGTGTGCGGCTGTGCTCACCAGCTGCGCGAGCGCGTCCTTCTTCTCAGTGAGCGTGCGCTGCTTGGCGTCGCACACCTCGTTGAGCCGCAGCACCAGCTGCTTGCCGCGCGTGTTTATCGCGTTCGTCAGCCTGCACACACACGCATGCATGTTACTTGTTATATCGCCATCATACACTGATGCAGGCAGGGGCAGGGGGGATGCCGCATTCTGTCGCTCTGGCCCAAGGCGGGCGGGAAGGAACACTCTACCGGCAGAGAAGCGTACGTTTCACCCGGCCCACCCTGGCCGGAAACTAAATCCGCCATCCCCTTATTTAGGTACATAGGCGCGTCGATATTTTTAGAGTGGCAAGAAGCGGAACTGACAGTGACGGATGGCAGCAGACCGCTGACAGTTGACGTTTCGGCACTCTGGTGCAACTTCCGGGGCATAGTTTCTGTTCAAGTCAAACTTGAATATTTGATATGTTCAGTAAGTTTAGTTCGACAATATATCAATAGATGGCGCCACAGAGAAAATTAACTCGCGCAAGCGTTTCATTCATTGGAATATCGGTGGATTTTGTGGCGCGTCGTCAAATATATACTTCTGACACTTGATACGGAGTTTCATTTTAGTCTAATTTGAACCCTATCCTTAGTACAACTATTCTCAGAGGCCTTAGCATTTAACATGGTCCTTCGAGCCGGATAGACAGCGATCTGTCAAGTAGTTGAGTGTGTGTAAACCTCGCCAGTAAAGCACTAGAAACCGATGGTGGATCGCCATTGAACAGTGTGCTCATCGTGATCGATCCTTCAAGTGGATCGATGCGATTTGTCGGAAAGTGCGCAAGAGCACTTTCCGCCACCGGAAGCAGAAAGAGGCTAGAGAAGGCACCGAGCGTGACGTCAATATTGACGTGACCGAAGAAGAAGCCTTTTGAAGACGTCACACCAGCAACGTGTATCGAAGTTCAACACTAGTGAGGTGATTTGTTTGCCAGTGAAAAACTGTGAGTACATTTTATTGATATCTGTGAAGTGTTATTCCGAAACGTCATTCAGCGACTTAGAATAAATATGAAGATTATTGGGACTTATAGTTATTAGAATATTTTAACTGATTCGGACTTGTAATATTGCATGCATGTTGGCTTAACTTAGAATAATTTCAAAACAAGTGTTCATACGGGGAACCCACGCCGGTTTTCACCCAGAATTTAATACAGTTTAAAACACTTAGAAAATTAGTTGTGTTTCAAATACGTAGTGCTGTAATAGTAAGTAAACCGTTCAAAATGGCAACTATAATAAAATGTTTGTTGGCTTCAAAAAAAAATATTGAAAGAAGTTATGATAATTTTAAGAAATCTCCAAAGGATCGTTTGTCTAAAGAGTCTTACTTGCAAATTAGGCTTGAAAATTTAGAACAAGAGTGGAGTATTGTTAAAGATAATAATATGAAATTATCAGCTGAAGCCACCGATGCCATTCTGAAACACGATTATTTTGAAGACGATGTTTATGAAAACATCGAGGAAACTTATATTACATACAAGCTCGATTTAAAGGAAGCTCTAAATTCTCTGTGCAAATCTAAAAACTATTTAAGTACTACAAAAACTACAACAGCTAAAGCGGAATGCAATGTTCGTCTTCCGAAAATCACAATCCCAACGTTTTCCGGTCAATATGCAGAGTGGCCTACATTTCGTGATCTGTATATGTCACTGATACATAACAATGACTCAATAGATGACGTACAAAAAATGCATTATTTGAAAGGGCATATTTTAGGAGAAGCGGAACAGCTTTTAAGACATGTTCCCATCACAGCAGCTAATTACCAGGTGTCATGGTCAATTCTCAAGAGCAGGTATAATAACAAAAAATTTCTAGCTAATTGTCTATTGAGTCGGTTTATGAATCAGCCCAGCATTGGAACAGAGTCGTGCAGTGCAATTAAGGATGTCTTAGACACAACTAACGATACTTTGAATGGTTTGAGAAATTTGGATATCGAGGTCGATTCTTGGGACGTTATTGTGGTGCACATTATTTGCACTAAGTTAGACTCTGAATCACGTAAGCTATGGGAGGCTAAGATAAGTGCGTCAGACGAACTTCCTGCTTTGCAACAGATGAGAGAGTTTTTGGAGTCCAGGTTTCGATCTCTCGAGTTCTTGGACACCAAAACCAAGCCAAAATTTTCAAACCAAAAACCCAAAGTTTTGCACGCAATCACCACAGATTCCAATACTGGCTTGAATCAGTGTCCATACTGTAAAAAAGAAGATCATAAAATATGGCATTGCAAAGATTTTGCAAATGTTGATTACGACACCCGATACAATTTTGTGCAAACCAGTGGACTTTGCTTTAACTGTTTAGGTAGGAATCACTCGGCGAACGCTTGCCGGTCTTCTACCAAATGTCGCGTTTGCAAACGCAACCATCACTCTTTAATTCATCCAACGCCATCTGTCGAATCGCATACTTCTAGTTTAGATAAACCGGAAGTGGAGTTAGAAGTAAACACCACAGCGTCCAATGTCAAGGCAGTTTTAGACAATCCTGTATCAACTTCGAATGTCAGCGCACATTTCACGAAGCAGACCAGACCCAGTCAGATTCTGTTAGCTACCGCTATCGTCAACACTCCAGCAAGAAATGGTAGCGCACAGCTTCTAAGAGCATTATTGGACCAAGGTTCTCAAGCATCATTTGTCACAGAATCGACTGTACAGTTGCTTGGTCTTAGAAAAATACCCAACAGAAGCGTCATATCAGGATTAGGTGGCGACAAGGGCAAATTAGCTTCAAAGTACATAGCTGTGATAACGGTCCAATCTCGCCACGATCCCAATTTCCAGGTGGAAGTTCGAGCGCACGTCCTAAGTTCAATTACAAGTTTGCTTCCATCCGAAAAGGTTGAATCCGTAGACTGGCCAGAGTTAGCAAAGATCAGTCTTGCTGATCCACAATTTACCAACCCAAATAAAATTGATATCTTGCTTGGTGCAGACGTGTACGGGCAAATCTTGAGAGATGGTATGATCAAGGGTCCTAATGGTCTGTTAATGGCCCAACATACAGCCTTAGGATGGATTTTGTCAGGTCCAGTATATCATGATCAATCACTATCAACAAGGTGTCACCACAACACTATTGTGAGTTTGCATGCTCAAGTAGACGACAATGAGTTGCTAAAACAATTTTGGCAAATTGAGTCAGATTCTTTTCAGACAAAAATGCTCACTCAAGAAGAGAAACGGTGTGAGGAGTTTTACAGCAAAACTACTAAAAGAGATGCAACAGGACGTTATATCGTACGTCTTCCATTTAACGAAGTCGACCCTCAATGCAAGAACGGGAATTCGAAACAAATTGCTCTTAAAAGATTTCATCTTCTTGAGAATCGCTTCAAGAAGAACCCCGAGATCAAGTCAAGATACTCCGAAGTAATCCAAGAATATCTCGACCTTGGTCATATGGAACGTTTGGCAAGCACAGATAAGCAGTCAAATAGTGTATATCTGCCGCATCACGCTGTCATACGTGAAGATAAAACTACGACCAAGGTCAGAGTAGTGTTCGATGCTTCGTGCCAAGGCACAAACGGAGTATCTCTCAATGACAATTTAATGGTTGGCCCTACACTACAACAAGATTTACGGCACATCATAACGCGATGGCGTACGCATCCCATCTGTCTTAGTGCTGACATCGTAAAAATGTACCGCCAAGTCATCGTGACCTCTGAAGATGCAGATTTCCAGCGGCTTGTATGGAGAAATGATCCGGAATCTGAAATACAAGATTTTAGATTATTAAGAGTTACTTTTGGTACAGCATCTGCTCCTTACCTGGCGGTAAAAACGCTGCAACAGCTGGCAACCGATGAAGGTGCCGACGCTCCTGAAATAGCAAAAAGAATTAAGACTGATTTTTATGTGGATGATCTGTTGACAGGCTGCCAAACAGTGAAGGAAGGAATAGAGATATATACAGAAATGAAGAAAATATTGACTAAAGGTGGATTTGATTTGCAGAAATGGACTACAAATAACAAGGACTTAGCAGAAGTAGTGATGGATAGACAAGGAAACCAGGAAGGAAAGGTAGACATAAAAATGAACGAAGTAGTGAAGGTTTTAGGACTCACCTGGGACAAGGAATCAGATTCCTTCCATTACTCTGTGCAACTGCCTGTTTTGCAGAATCCCATTACGAAGAGAAGGGTAATATCTGATATTTCACGTCTTTTTGACCCCTTAGGTTGGGTCGCGCCATGTGTCGTTGTTGCTAAAGTCATGATCCAGAAACTGTGGTTGGCTGGCATAGATTGGGATGAAGAGTTACCTGAAGAATTGCTTCAAGAGTGGCTTAATTATCGATCTGAACTGATTCGGGTAAGTGAAGTTTCAGTGCCGAGATGGATAGAAGCTTCAAATGACGATGTATGCAGAGAGATTCATGGCTTTTGCGATGCAAGTAGCACTGCATACGCTGCGGTAGTTTATTTGAGAACGGTAGATGCAGTGGGAAATGTTCACGTTAACCTCATTGCAGCCAAAACCAAGGTAGCTCCAACTATGCAAGTGTCAATACCACGCCTTGAGCTTATGGGAGCCGTTTTAGTTGCTAAACTGGTCACTGAAGTAGCCAGAGTGCTGGAAATTGATAGTGTGAATCTTCGCTGCTGGACAGACTCAACTGTCGTGTTGTCATGGCTTAGCAGTCATCCAAGTAGGTGGACAACATTTATCGCTAACAGAACTTCTGAAATCTTAACCAAACTAGACAACACTCAGTGGTCCCATGTGGGATCTAACCAAAACCCCGCAGATGCAGCATCTAGAGGATGTACTCCAGATCAGCTAGTTCAAAATACGATATGGCTGCATGGTCCATCATGGCTTAAGGAGTTAACTATTGAGTACAGACGACCCAAGTCGATATCTACAGAACTAGAACAAAAAAAGGTCAAAGTCCATTTATCTATTGACACGACAAGGACTGATCCCCCCATTTGGACACAATTTTCATCTCTCCGTAGACTTATACGTGTCATTGCTCTTTGTCGAAGATTTTTAAAGATTAAGGATGTGACTATGAAGCTTCACAAGTTTCAACCGTTCGTAGAGAGTTCAGAGCTTGAGGAAGCCTTAGAGGCTTGCATCCGGCAATGTCAATTGTTGGAATTCGAAGGGAATATGACAAAATTAAAGCCACTCAACCCATACAAGGATAACAGAGGAATTTTAAAGGCTCGTGGTAGAATCCAGAACTCAAATCTTCCAGAAGATGCCAAACATCCAATCATCCTTCCTCATAAAAGTCATCTCACTGACTTAATTATTGATGATGCCCACAAGAAAACGCTGCATGGAGGTCCTCAGTTAATGTTGACCTACTTGAGAACCAAGTATTGGATTTTGTCAGCAAAAAATTTGGTCAAAAACCACGTACACAAGTGTGTTATCTGTGTTCGACATGCAGCGTCCACCAAAAACCAATTCATGGGTCAGTTACCACCTGCAAGAGTGACACCAGCAAGAGCGTTTCTTCACAGCGGCGTTGATTTTGCAGGTCCCATTAATATGAGGGTTTCCAAGGGTAGGGGTAATCGTAGCTACAAGGGCTACATTTGCCTTTTTGTTTGTATGGCCTCGAAGGCCATTCATTTAGAGGCCGTTAGCGACCTCACTGCGCAAGGTTTTATTGCAGGTTTCAAACGGTTTGTTGCCCGAAGAGGACACGTGAACGATATTTGGAGCGATAATGGCACAAACTTCGTGGGAGCTTCCAAAGAACTTCGAGACATGGTTGATGTAGAGCGATCTTCCGTAGCCGTTGAAATTCGCGAGTGGTTAAGCAATAGCAATGTCACGTGGCACTTTATACCGCCGCACGGACCGAATTTCGGAGGTCTGTGGGAAGCAGGTGTAAAGTCCACCAAATTTCATTTAAAACGCATCATAGGAGACTCCACTCTCACATTTGAAGAAATGACTACGGTCTTGTCGCAAGTCGAGGCTTGTCTCAATTCACGGCCTTTGTCTATGCTGCCTGATCAGACGGATGTTTTACCACTCACTCCAGGGCACTTCTTAATTGGAGAGCCACTAATAGTAGTTCCTGATCGTTGTTACGAACAAGACAACATCAGTAGCTTGAGACGGTGGCAACTGATTCAAAGAATGACTCAAGACTTTTGGCGACGGTGGTCGAATGAGTATCTTGTTTATTGTTTGCAGCGCTACAAATGGACAAAGATCACTCGCCAACCAAGAGTAGGAGATGTAGTCCTTGTCAAGGAAGATAACCTTCCACCAGCACGATGGTTACTGGGAAAAATCGCAAACTTACATCCCGGTTTGGACGGAATTACTAGGGTAGTGACTCTCAAATGTAACAAATCGTTTATTAAACGACCCACATCCAAGCTCTGCATATTGCCGGTGACCGATTAATCCAATTTCAATCTGGAGTTGCATGTGAATCTAGTTTAAATGTTAGCTTAAGGTATTTTCTCTATAAACTCTTTTAGAATCTCAAGTAAGTTTTCACCTCTCACCATTTATAACTGTTAGGCTATCGAAGTAATGTTTGAGTTATATTTAGTAGTAGGCATGTTGTTTGAATTCTACACCCCCGTGATCTCATGGTGGGCGGTGTTATGTGCAAAGAACGTCAATAACGTACTTGGTGGGCGGTATGTTCAAGTCAAACTTGAATATTTGATATGTTCAGTAAGTTTAGTTCGACAATATATCAATAGATGGCGCCACAGAGAAAATTAACTCGCGCAAGCGTTTCATTCATTGGAATATCGGTGGATTTTGTGGCGCGTCGTCAAATATATACTTCTGACACTTGATACGGAGTTTCATTTTAGTCTAATTTGAACCCTATCCTTAGTACAACTATTCTCAGAGGCCTTAGCATTTAACAGTTTCTATGGATTTAAATATTTAGTCAAACTCAAATTAAGTTTATTTAAACATAAAATATTTAGTTAAGCGCCACTAACCTAGTTTTGGTGGACTAGTGATGGAAGTGGCGCCATTACTAGTGTAACGCTGGCAAACAACGTGACAATATAAAAAAAGCCGCCGTAACCTATTTGGGAAACGGCTAGAGTTGAAAGCATGAGGTCGTGGGTTCAAATCCCGGGCCCGTAACCAATGAGCTTTTTAAGGTTACGGTATGTACGGATTTTCATACCACTGGCTTGTCGGTGAAGGAAAACATAGTGAGGAAACTTGCATACGTACGAAGAAAAAATTCAATGGCGTATGTGAATCCACCAACCTGAAACTGGGCCAGCATGGTGCATGTGGCCCAATCACCCTTTCGGGGGTAGGTCTAAGTCCAGCAGTGTAATATTAAAAAGCTGACTATGCTGTGAAAATATTACCTTCACCCTCGCAACGCTGATAAGCTCAACTCTATGGTCCTCTGGTCCACCAACCTAGTTGTTTTTCATAACAGCTACAAAAACAGATTTTTTATTATATATAGGTGAGAGGGTCCCACGTGAAGCAATGACGCGTGTCGGTATAGTCCCGGTCCTGCGTGTTTGTAGTAATGTAACGTGTGTGGAGTGTGTGTAGTGTAGTGTACTCGTACTCACTTGACGACTGTCTGCGTGATCTCGTGCACGAGCGCCTTCTTCTTGTCTGCGATGAGCTGCTGCCGGTCGCGGATCACCTTCATGGCGGAGCCGAGCAGCACGCGCTTGTACGACACCTCGTTCAGCAGCGACGTGATGTTGGCGCGCGCCTGCACACATACATACTTACTTACATCTATAACAACACTACTCTTCAATGAAGCTTATCTCGGAGCCAGATTAACACATGGGCTAGTTTTTGTCCTAATAGTTATCAAATTAAAAAAGTGAGTGCACAAAATGAGGTACCTGCGCGGCCATCTCCGTGCTGAACTGGTACTTGTGGTCCCGGTGGTGCTGCAGCTGACAGTCGCGACACGTCAGCCGGTCGCACGTCTCGCAGAACAGCGTCAGCCGCTCCTGCACACCACATACCGCCATTATCATCACTTCATATTGTAACCACTATTACTTACAGAAACTCCACACACATCTGCATACAAGCCAATCGACAACTTGAACTAGTCGTGAACACCTTATGACATTTCTTTTTATAAAATAATCAAACATTTCATACTTATAGTTCGTATGATAATGTTAGCTAACAATATTACAAATGCAATTATAGTCATTTTTTGTCATGGTTTGAATTTATAACGATTTTTAGTTTTAGATTATAAAGGGTTATTAAAATGTATCCTTAAAAAAATACCAAGAAGCCGATTCAGACGATGTTATTTTAGTTAAACTAAACCATAATTACAGTTGAGTCCTTCACTTCATCATCATCATCCCACAGCCTACCTTATCCCACTGCTGGGCTGGGTATAGACCTCACTCTGGCTGCCATCTGCCTCCAACCCGTGCTAATCGAGTCCATGTTCGACCCACTATCGACATCTTTTTGTATTCAGAATATTCATCTGAATCTGTATACTTCATTTTAGAGACATTGAAGTTACCCAACTTGGTCCAACTCTACTCAGATGTAGTCATCTTAGTTCTGTTCCGACTCTCATTCAAATATTATGTCAAAGTTAATCAGAACCTAAAAGATGTCCTTACGGCTTAACATTTGTAATTGATTCAATTCAATTCTTCCAAATGTACGATCCAGCTCCAATAGTACAGGCAAGTGTGATTTCAATAACAATAGACAATGGTGGCAACACCCCTCTCTATGAGGGAGGCCTTGTCCAACAGTGGACGTAAATTGGCTGATGATGTGTGTGTGTGTGTGAGACAATGGTGTAACAATAGACAACTATTCTGAAGATGGAGCTGAAGGTATCATGATACCTGCACGTGTTCCCGGCAGTACATGTCCTGCGCCGAGCCCGCGGAGCCCTGCGCCGCCTGCAGCTCCGCCTGCGCCTCCTCGCGCGTCTTGATCGTGTGGTCCTTCGTTATCTTTAGCCTGGAACACACCCCCACACAGTTATTGTAACACAAGCGAGCAAACATTGGTGTGCCCTAGCTCAAAGGGAAAGGAAATGAATGTATTGGTACCTCTGATGTGCGTGTACGCAGTTGTCGCAGATGAACTCAGCGCAGTCGACGCAGTACGAAGTAGCAGGCTCCGTGTCCTCGCAGCTGTTGCACTGCTGCTCGCCGCTCATGTTGCCTACACAAACAACATGGCCGTCACTCGCGACTGGATTGTACTTCGTGACGAGCGTGCTCCTCTGCAGACCGCATCCTGGTGCGGCTACTTCCAGTTGGCATGCTAACTTCGGTATTTTAATGTTATGTCTACATTGGCCTCTCTCTACTTGTAGAGAGAACAAACGCTACATTGTAATACTAAAATAAGAATCAAAGACTTTCTATAACTAGACATTTAATGCAGGGCGAACATGTTCAGACACTTCATCAGTTGACCACTTCTGATATAAAACGCCCACGCCCAAGGATTCCACTGAACCTCCCGTCATATCCGACCAATACGGTAGGTACGCCATCACTATGCTTTGTTTACATTTTAAACTGACGTTGAATGGGCCAATTAGCATTTAGTAACCCCTCACCCCGCCCCTCAGGTATTTGACTGAATTGTTTCCATTGAAAATAATCGTAACTACAAGTCTGGGCTACGTAGTAGCTATATCTAGTCTGTGATATGAATGCTCTAAGATAATCTGGTAGTCCCCAGAACTAGAAGCTGCATCCCATTTGTAAGTGTGATTTATAGGTAACAGCAGGACGTACAAGGTTCAGTCAGTGGTTTACCACAGTTCAGAGCTGATAAAGTATTGTAGGACTGTGGCTTCCATGGATATTGGGTTATGCTACTCAATACATAAATAAATAAATGGTACTAGATCTGACGTCAGTTGTACGTCTGCGCAAACACATACGACTGATAACTCTTTGTTTTAGGTCATTCAAATGATGATGATTCATTTAATCTAGATAGATATATTATTCAGATACAAAACAAGTGAAATCAAAAGATAAGTGCAGGTATCGCGATGGCCAGATATTTAATTCCCTTCCCTTACGCTCATTGGAAACAGGCACGCGTGTACTCTAAGCTCCAAGGGCTGTTAGCCTTCACAGCTACAGCAGATCATAAAAAGCAAATATTATTTCTTGTACGACATTTTTGAACGTAAGATTGCAGCTGTGAGCCTGGCTGCATCCTAGCTTGTAATAAAGACTGATCCAAGATGAACCGAGTATTAAGGCAGTGTATTGATGGCGGTTGTTTGGTGGACAGGACAGGGCAGGGCAGTGTTGAGTAGAGTGATGGTACCATTAGTCCCCGCCTGGTCCAGCGCCACCTTCTCGAGCACGAACCGCTGGTCGATCATGTTGGCGGGCTGGCACTGCAGCCGGCACACCGGGCACAGGATCGTGATGCGCTCCGCACCTGCATGTTGGAACATTAACTGAACACACGCCTGTCTCCAAACTGTACACATTACAATCTAACCATCCATACGTAAATATAACACTACTTACCAATTTTACTTTTAAAGACGTCAATATAAAATTTTTTCCTCCAAAAGTCAAAATGATCCGCTGAACTCCTTTCGCTAAAAGAGCACTTCATCAACATCCGACGTCCACTTCATCGACTAAAGCCTACTACACAATATAAAAAATATATAAGATCGACATTTTCGTGGCAGTAGTACCTATTGACTAGCATTGAATGGTCAAGGTATCGCCTCGGACCTGACACAGAGTAATCCTGTGTGTACCTACCTAAGAAGTCCCTGCTGCTTGCCTGCTTCTCTTCGACCTTGGCCTTGAGGCAGGGCTCGCAGATTGAGTGCAGGCACTCCATAAGCTTGGGTGTGCCGTCGGCGAGCGCGAGCGGCGCTGCGCACACTACGCAGCGCGCGGCGGAGGGCGGCGCGCGCGGCGAGGGCGGAGCGCGCGAGTCCGCCGGCTCCTTGTCTCCCTCCGCGCCCGCAGCCGCCGCCGTGCTGCCGCTCGCTCCACTGCACCCAGGCTGCACATACAAACATTCTGTAAGGGACTCGATTGTACCAAGAGTACTGGACACATCGTTCCAGTAGGATAGGTAGGTACTATTTCTGCACCATTCGCCTGGAGCCAACCAGTAGTATGAAAACGGTATGTTCCAAAGTGAAGAGTAATGTTTCTTGTAAAATTACAGGGCATTAAATCGACGCTAACCATCAGCAATGTACTTCTTGTTACTCGATCGTCAACAAGAATAACTGGCCAAGAGCGTGTCGAGATACGCATAATGCATATGGTAGGGTTTGTAGCTAATGTCATATAATTATATGTATAATTCATGGTTCAGAAATTAGTGTTTATCGAAAAAATTTAACGAACATAGCATTGTGATCTTAGCCTATGTCAAAGAAATCATCGCGATTCAAAAAATATTTTTTATGGTTTAGAAAAAGTACTTGAGAAACATTTATTTTTAAGGTCACTTTTGAGCTAGAAATAGAAAGTGTTAAATTTATTAGTTTTATCACTATAACCCAAAAATTATATTTTATCACAGAATGTTCGAAATATGATATATCTCAATTATAAGTTAGGTTCCCTTTTTTGACTTCGGGAGGCCATATTTCGCAATGGATACACTTGATATAACCGACTTCAAAAAAGGAGAAGGTTCTCAATTTGAGTGTATGTTTGATGATAATTTTTTTGTTTGGTAGGTGATACATAGTTCAGAGGTAGTGCCATATCAATTTTATCGAAATTAATGGAGTGCTTCTTGAAAAATTATACAAAAACAAAAAATATATACACTGATGACGTTTTGGTTTTTGGTTCCCTTTGCAGCAAAAGTTTTGATTCTCTGTGTTAAGTAACTGTCATTTTAAGGGTTCCGTACCCAAAGGGTAAAACGGGACCATTATTACTAAGACTCCGCTGTCTGTCTGTCTGTCTGTCACCAGGCTGTATCTCATGAACAGTGATAGTAAGACAGTTGAAATTTTTACAGATGATGTATTTCTGTTGCCGCTATAACAACAAATAATAACAAACAGAATAAAATAAATATTTTAGGGGGCTCCCATACAAACGTGTTTTTTTTGCTTGTTTTTGCTCGATATTGATAACGGCAACGGGTAGACGCTTGAAATATTCACAGAATATTGAGTTACATTATTCACTTTAAAAATAAATAATTAAAATAAAATTAATATTTATTTTTCCCATAAAAGAAACGTATTTTTAATGCCGTTTTTATAAGATCTATAATGGTACGGAACCCTTCTTGCGCGATGCCGACTCGCACTTGGCCGGTTTTATTCTACTTTTTATTTTAAGTTTTTATATATATATATATATGTATGTAGGTAAGTAAATTATTGAAGTAGTTTTTTTTTAAAAAATTAGCACTATTGGCATTTTGGTACGTACTTTAGTTTTTAACAATATAATAGGTCGGGGAAAAGGTCTTTTCGTATTTTGTATGTATAAAGTTGTAGTAAAAATCTCATCGGTTGTACTGTTTGTATCTGGCTGGTTTTGATACCATTAAAAATATGACATTTTAAAAAAGGAATATAAAAAGTAAAAAGCAATTTCCCGCCATTTTTCAATTGTTTTTTTGTTCGATAAAATGAGTGAATCTAACGAAGAAATTCGATATATTGTGAAATTTTATTACAAAAAACTGAAAAATGCGACACAAGCCGCGAATAAAATTTGTGACATTTATGGACCTAATGCAGTGTCATCAAGAGTAGCACAATGTTGGTTCAAGCATTTTCAGTCCAGGAATTTTGATGTCAAAGATGCAGCTCGCTCTGGTCGCCCTGTTACGGATAAAGTCGATGCCATTTCTGAAAAAGTGGACCAAGATCGGCATATTAGTAGTTACGACGTAGCTGAAGACCTGGGGATTGACCACAAAACAGTTTTGACCCATTTGAAAATAACTGGGTATACAAAAAAACTCGATATTTGGGTGCCACACCAGCTCACTGAAAGAAACCAAATGAATCGTGTACTCATTTGCGATTCTCTATTGAAACGTAAAGAAACCGAACCGTTTTTTAAAAGATTGATCACTGGTGATGCAAAATGGATCACCTACGACAAGAATGTGCGCAAACGATCATGGTCAAAGGGCAGTGAAGCACCACAGACTGTAGCGAAACCCAGATTAACACGTAATAAGGTGATGCTGTGTGTATGATGGGATTGGAAGGGCATCGTTCATTATGAGCATTTACCGCCGGGCAAAACCATCGATTCGGATCTCTACTGCCAACAGCAGATGAGACTCAAACAAGAAATTGAGAAAAAACGGCCGGAATTGATCAACATAAAGAGTGTGGTCTTTCATCATGATAACGCCAGACCGCACACATCTTTGGCCACTCAGCAAAAATTTAGAGAGCTTGGTTAGGAAGTGTTAATGCATCCACCACATAGCCCTGACCTTGCACCCTCAGATTTCCACCTGTTTCGATCTCTTCAGAATTCTTTGGGTAGTGTTAGATTAACATCAAGAGAGGACTGTCAAAACTACTTGTTGCATTTTATTGATCAGAATTCCCAAAATTTCTACAGCAACGGGGTCATGTCACTACCTAAAAGATGGCAACAAGTTATCGAACAAAATGGTACATATATATTATAATTAAATGTAATTAAACTTGAAAAAAATATGTCTTGAATTTGTTTATAAAATACGAAGAAACTTTTTCCCCGACCTTATATTATGTGGTGGCACTGAACCCTCAGTACGCGAGCTGACTCACACTTGGCCGTTTTCTTTTTCAGAATGGAGTATTTAAATCAATATTTATATTGAAGATATTTATAACTACATATAGATACAGATAGATTATAATACTTGCCAATAGAGAATGCCAATGTTTTATAAGTAAAGGAAATAAGACTATTTTGTTTTAAATATAAGGTACAGTTTTCAGCATATTCATGGGGCTCACTGTATCACCTTGATTGATACTTAATTTTATTGTTTGTCTGTGTGCAACGCAACCTTCATGGGAGTGTAAAAGGTCATCTGTTGGCAGTCTCTTGACCTACATTATCTCACCTTGAAAATTATACAAGTTTTGTACATTATGGTTGTCCAAGAAAAATTTACCAAAGTATTATAATGAATAATCTAATTCACCATGGGAATAAAGCAGTGTCTTAAGTCACAGGCATCATATTTAATGCCGAGCGTAATGAAGGAATCGAGGGTTAAAATTAAATAAAAAATCTTAAGGTGGAACGTTTCACGTTTGGCGGGAAATTCAAATTTCAGTTTTATAGTTCTTGTAGTTAAATAAAATTATTTTTACTGTACAGTTAAAATTGCACTTTTGCCGCAGACTTTCTTAAACAAGTTCATGACGCTGTTTTTTTTTTATGCCATATTTGGCAAACAAGCAGACGGGTCGCCTGATGGTAAGCAATCACCGTCGCCTATGGATACCTGCAACACCAGGGGCATCACAGATACGTTGCCGACCCTTAAAGACTCTATTAACAGCTCTTTTCAATTACCCCATATTGAAGCTACTCGGAAATGCCGCAGGAGGGAGCTCATTCCACAAATTGTGGGATGAGGCAAAAAGGAACGCGTAAAACGCACAGTGTGCGATTTCCACCGATCTATGATATGTGGATGAACTTTCAGGCGGTGGCGGCTGGTGCGATGATAAAACCGCGATGCCGGCATCAGATCGAAAATTTCTTCAGAACATTCCCCGTTGTAAATGCGATAAAAGACACAAAGAGACCCAACGTCTCTGCGCATGCTGAGCGGCTCTAGGTGTTCAGTGAGCCTGGGATCGTCGACAATTCTGACAGCTCTACGCTGTAATGCATAAAGTGGCTTAAGCTGATACTTGGGTGCTCCGTTCCAAAGATGGGAGCAGTATTCCATGTGAGGTCAGACTTGCGCTTTGTAAAGCAAAAGTCTTTGTCTCGACGTGAAGTACCGCTTCGCCTTGTTGAGCACACCAAGTTTCTTAGAGGCAAGCTTGGCTTTACTCGCAATGTGACCGCGAAACTGTACATTCGAAGAAATGATGACTCCAAGGATTCCGATGCTTTCCGACCAACCTTTGACAACCAACCAATAACTTGGTGGTGAACAGAAATTTGTCACCGACTTGCACTTGACCATTATTTATTATTTGTTGTTTTGCTTTAGAGTGTGTACTATAATTATATCAAGTTTGATGCTTGTATGTATTAATTACTGTTTTTACACAAATTTATACATAAAAACTACAACTTTAGTATCTGATAGAAATTTTTTAACTTTTGCTATTTGAACACATGTGTATGTTTTAATGTTAATCAGGTCAGGACTTATCACGCAATATACACCCATACCTTATAATCAATCCTTATTCGCTAAAGGTCATACAGGTATATTTTATTTTTATTTATTAAGGAACAGCAAACAGCCATATTATAAAATGTTATAATAATGTGGATAAATTAATAAACTTAATAATAATACAGCCCACAGCACTATTCACAGATTACTTACAGAATTATACAAATATACTGCTAGGAAACACCTAGTAGACTTGCTAAACTTTATCTTTTTTTTAATAAAGCCTAATATTAACACAAATGCTTCACTGTTTTTATATGACTTTAACGTAGAGGTGGGCACACATTGTGTTTATGAGTTAAGAGTGGGTCATATGGACAGCAGAATCCGGGGAGCCAGCGGCTGCTGGACTTCATGGAGAAGGAGGAACTCTAATTGATAAACTTCTTTCAGAAGCGACCATCCAGGGATTGGACGTTGATGAGTCCTGATAGTTTGACCAAAAATGAGATCAACATCATCATGACGACTAAAAAGCGAATATTCAATGATCTCTCCATGATCAATAATGTCGAGCTCCAATTCAGAACTGGAGGTGTAATGTCAATCAAAAGTTCTGACTATTCAGAATCGAACCTAGCTCTATAACATTCCTAATACAGAGTCTGAGAAGACCAAATTTGACTCAAAAAACAACAGTTTATAGTAGTTTGAATACTATTCCGCTGCTCGACTATCTGAATAGTCGAGCAGCGGAGTAGCGAGAGAATACTATATTTTCCAACTTTTTTTTTAAAACTATTAAACAAAAAATATATTAGGGGATTCAAACCTAATGATAGCAGATGACTTAACCCCATAGTTTTAGTCAGTTAACCAGCAACTGTAGATTGAATTTTAACAACAAAGAGTGAGCATCAATTTTGATTATGGTAGGTTTGAAACTCACAGGTTGTTGGAAGTGCTGAATAATAATGAGAATTTTCAATATCCTTCTCCAATTTGATAATCATAGCGACGTGTGCAAGGTGGAAGCACTTAAAAAATAAATTACAAGGAGAAATGTTCAATGTGCATTTGTGATATAAGAGTGGTGGTGGTAAACTCACATTATTATTAGGTGTAGCGACCACAGCCGCGTCGGAGGCCTCATCGGGCGTCTCCTCCTTGATGGAGACTCCGAGCAGCGGGCCCAGATCCATGAGCGCGCGCTCGATCTCCTCACCACTCGGCTGGAAGTTTACGTTTTCCATTGTCCAAGTCGAGCTTTCTCCAGCACTAGCACCGCTTTCTCACTCCTTCCCGACACATTTTCTCTCCTCGAAAACTTTCACTCGTCAGCACGAAGATTGCACGTCGACATTACAAATTGCTGCTATTGCGAGATCCACTCGAAAGCGTCCCTCGAAGGACGCACTGTCCCACGAGTTTATTACACTAAAAACTTTCTCCAAAGAGCTTGGCCTGTATGTTTACAACTATTTCACTTTAGAAAACACTGTAAAAACATATATATCAACAAAATTTCTAAAAAAACTTCGTGGATTCGCTACAGCAACCATCAAAGCAACATAGACATATTTTTTTTAACATTTAATATAGATTATCCATTAAACTCTATAATCTATGAATAATCGACTAACCAACTCGAGCTATTCACTATGCAGCCAAAAGTTGAAGGGGGCGAGGGAAAAACGAAAACCGTTTCAATGCTATTTTTTTTTTACTAATTTGAGTCATACAATGGTCATACATGATTATATCAGTCTCTTGGACGAAATGGTTCGTCCAAGGTCAGTCCCATAGCAATCGCTAAGTTTGTTTAACAGATATAGTCCAATTCAAACTGTGTGTATCCTAGGGTCTATCCTTAAATATATATATCGGCCTCCTTGACGTGTCCGTCAACGGCGAACCTGACTAGCGCCGGTTATGAGCGCGTATATGGCTGGCAAAACCAAACTTAGTTTTAAAGGTCCTGTTGCAAGGCGCACAATGCAACTGACCATCAGCATTGTATGTGTAAGTGTAGGTAGGCTTCGGACGGGTTTTAATGATAAGGCGTTGATCCTTAAATGATCCTTAAATAGCCCGTAGGCGGCACACAACTGCAAACGATAAGGTTAAAAATAATCGAATGGACGACTAAAGAGGGGTGTAAGTGCTAAAGTGGAAACTGTAACGCTTCTATTTATTTTTGATTTGTTGAAGTATGTAGGTATGGTTGAATTCATTAAAAACGTAAGAATAAGCGGTACGACCTTAATGGCTTTAGTCTGTTCATGAATCTTTGTTTTTTTACAGACAATTGACATTATTGACATTTTGACAAGACAATTACATTACAAGTCGTGGTGACAAGTTGACAACACGTCGAAAATGGCTGACTCGGGTCCTAGTAAAAGCGATATTGAAGCTGTTTTTCAACGATTACGAAGCATTCCCGCTAATAAAGTGCGTATTTTAGATGGCTGGGATACATAGGTATGTGTTTTGAGTGATTGTTGACATATGTGTTGTGGCACAGGTATGTTTCGACTGCAGCGCGAAGAACCCTACGTGGTCGTCGGTGACGTACGGGGTGTTCATCTGCCTGGACTGCTCGGCCGTGCACCGCAGCCTCGGCGTGCACCTCACATTCGTGCGCTCCACGCAGCTTGACACCAACTGGACCTGGAAGCAGCTCAGGAACATGCAGCTTGGCGGAAACGTCAACGCTGTGAGTACCATACTGCCTTCTACCTACCCTTATCATTTACTGCTTTATTTACTTCATATCTCCAACAATACATCTCATAGACCTTTTTTAATGTGTCATATTAATCTACATATTTTTATAATACCACCACTCTGGGACAACCCTAATCCAGACAAAGGTGTGTGGGAGAGGCCTCTGCTCAATGGAGGGTTTACGTGAGGCTGTACTGGTATGCAGCCACAGATAGTGCATTATTTCAATGTTTCAGTGCTCATAGTACCTAGATACAGAACTGTACATTTGACTTCAGACACAATTCTTCCGCACTCACGGTCTGACAACAGAGGATGCACGGCAGAAGTACAGCTCACGGGTGGCACAGCTGTACCGGGACAAGTTGGCCGCCACCTCGGAGCAAGCGATGAAGACATATGGGACCAAGGTATACTCACATTCTTGTTTTGTGTGTCCCGTGTATTAAGGTCCATTATGATTTACTCGTATACCATATGCAAAGTTACTATGGTAAGAAAATTTTGATCATATAAAAGTTTATAATACTGTGGTAAATCATAATCTAGTTCTCACTTTTCAAATATTTATTCATACTTTCTATATATATTACAATATTCAGATCAATATGCTTTCGCTAAGAACGTTCAAGCCAAAATAAATTCCCTTTTGCCAGTCTCTCCTTCATTACATTTTTGCTACCCTCCGACAATGGTTTTGGTTCGCACTGTTGCCGAGACTACCGAGTCAACACATTTTTTACCGCCATTTTAGTAAAAATACTTATCAAATTAGATATGAAATGGTTTAAAGCCAAGAAATCATAAAGAAACAATTAAAATAATAATATATACTTAGAAATCATGACAATACTTTCTAACATACAGGGGGTGACATGATGACCCCAAAGTGGATATTGGCCTCTAATAAAAGACGCCAATCCTCACAGCACTGTGTGCCCTTACAGCAGCTGTAACTTATGCAGATTAGTTTCTATTCCATGTCAAACCAGCAATACTTACAATGTTCATTCAGCACCATTCTCTAAACAAATGTAATGTACATACATACATAGTCGTGTGGCTTTGCCTGCATGGAAATTGATTTGTTGCAAGTGGAGAACAATACCAGATAAAAAAAAAAAAAAAAAAAAAACATTAAAATCGGTTTAGTATTTATGGAGGTATGTGGTTCCAAACATTCACACACACAAACTTATACTACTAATATTAGTAGGAAAGGATATTATAGTCAACATTAATATGAACTGGGATTATATTCATTCATGTTAAGTTCATATACCATTGACCACGGGAATGTCTTAGTTGCTAATAGCTTTCACAATGACAATGCTAATTATGTTGCAATTTATAGCCATGGGTGAGTAATAAACAATAATAAGATATGTATTAGTATTTTTATCTTTAATTCTGTTTTCACAAATTATTTTTTAACTGCATTACTTAGTATACAGATGAATAACTTGAATAACATATCGGCAAGTTGGTTTTTAGATAATAATTTTTACCCGATGACGCAAATCAAAATAGAGGATGTTATATTTAAGTCCTAATAATTACTGGCTAAATGCGAATCAATGACAATTACTAATCACCACTAGTTCTCATACAATCACTGAAGTTAAGCAATGTCGATCGGTATTTGGATGGGTGACCGCCTGGGCATGATGTCTTTTTGTACTACTTTATAGTACTTTAGTAGTTAACAACTAATGTGGTGGTACAGAACCTTCAGTGCACGAGCCCGACTCACAGGTGACTGCTTTTTTTTCATAGAAATTGTAACTCTTTGAAAAAAAGTAAAATTATCTCTATACTCGATCCACACTAGACAAATGCATTCTGACAGCTGCAGTAGGTTGTAAAAAGTAAAATTATCTCTATACTCGATCCATACTAGACAAATGCATTCTGACAGCTGCAGTAGGTTGTAAAAAGTAAAATTATCTCTATACTCGATCCATACTAGACAAATGCATTCTGACAGCTGCAGTAGGTTGTAAAAAGTAAAATTATCTCTATACTCGATCCACACGAGACAAATGCATTCTGACAGCTGCAGTAGGTTGTAAAAAGTAAAATTATCTCTATACTCGATCCACACTAGACAAATGCATTCTGACAGCTGCAGTAGGTTGTAAAAAGTAAAATTATCTCTATACTCGATCCACACTAGACAAATGCATTCTGACAGCTGCAGTAGGTTGTAAAAAGTAAAATTATCTCTACACTCGATCCACACTAGACAAATGCATTCTGACAGCTGCAGTAGGTTGTAAAAAGTAAAATTATCTCTATACTCGATCCACACTAGACAAATGCATTCTGACAGCTGCAGTAGGTTGTAAAAAGTAAAATTATCTCTATACTCGATCCACACTAGACAAATGCATTCTGACAGCTGCAGTAGGTTGTAAAAAGTAAAATTATCTCTACACTCGATCCACACTAGACAAATGCATTCTGACAGCTGCAGTAGGTTGTAAAAAGTAAAATTATCTCTATACTCGATCCACACTAGACAAATGCATTCTGACAGCTGCAGTAGGTTGTAAAAAGTAAAATTATCTCTACACTCGATCCACACTAGACAAATGCATTCTGACAGCTGCAGTAGGTTGTAAAAAGCGGAATGAACCCCTTTACTTTTGCAATTTTTTATGTTTTGGGCGTTAGCGTTTTAACAACGGCTAGCAGTTACAATCTGCTAGCCGTTGTTAGTACTACAGTCTATCATCTCAAGTAAATCTACTTATTTATATGATTCTTAGAATGGATCGAGTATCATACATTTTATTATTTTATTTAATCAACTATCATCCACTTTTACTTTGATCTAAACTTACCACATTTATATTTCGAGAACATTCTAATTAAATTGATAAAAGAGTCAGTTGGAGCTATCATTATGTTGGTAGATAGTTTAGCGCCGCGTGAGGAAGCCATCAGCGAGAGCGAGGTTCTGATACCTCCAATATGACACGAAGCGATCTTCTACCGCGCACCGACCACCTAAACTAAGTGCGAGCTGGCGGAGGTGTGTGTACTGTAGTGTGTTCTGTCCTGCAGCTGCACCTGGAGCCAGCGGCCGCGGAGCCGAGGGAGCCCAAGGAGCGCGAGGTAGACTGGTTTGCCGAGCACACCGACTTCACTAACAGTAGCGAGCTTGCATCCCCGCCGCAGGTAACACGCCCCGCGCATGCCACGAGCGCGCCGCTCTCCTACACACTGGACGGACCAGACCACTGCTACATAGTAGGGCGGGGTAGGGAACTCAGATCAGACAAACAAGGGCTACTGTAAGTACAGCCCGTTGTAGACCATGCTCAGTACCTTGCAACTACAAGTACACGTTTAAACTAAATAAATAGTGACGCGCACGACTCGCGCGACTGTCCCAACGAGACAAACGATGCGCAGTGCGAGTAGCGCGAGGAAATGAAGCTTCACTTGCGCAAGGAGCAGCGCGTGTGCTACTAAGCACTTCCATTGCCACTTGAACACAAAACGTTGAACTATTTAAAAAGGTTGCTCTGTAAATGAGGACAGTGGTACCACAGACACACGGTAGATAAACAAGCGCTAGGATGACGTAAAGGCGGGTTCGTAGAGTCTTTAAGGTCGGCGACGTATTTGTAATGCCTCTGGTGTTATGACCACACCAGATATGGTGTTTATCCATAGGCGACGGTGACTGCTTACCATCAGGCAGCTCGTCCGCTTGTTTCTCACCTACGGCATAAAAAAGGGTAGATATTATTTTCAGAAGACAAAACGTGGAAACCCAGTTTTGCAAGTTTTTTTAAAGTTTTAATCTATTCTGTCATTTTTGTAACGAAAGTTTTTTTTTTTTAATGCTGTAGAAATTTTTCGATCATTAGTTTAATAGTAAGTTAGTTGAGCTCAAGTAACATACTTTTACTTCAGTAACCTTTAGTTACAGAAGTAAAGTAAGCATATTCATATCATATTAATGCATTTCAATCGACTATAAATAAAAAGAAGGGTCGCCAGTCGAGTGTTTAAAAAAAAATATTTATATCTGGTGGTGATGTCATCAGTGTGGTCAGTGGGGGACTAAGCGTTTTAATGAGCCTTTTTTTTATTGAATAGGCTATATCTGTTAGCCTATTCAATAATAAAAGTAGGATTCTGTTCATTAATCTTACCACAAAATCGTTTGTTAAAATAAAAAAATTACAATACAATTTTCATAAATACGATGGTAATTTGTGACTAAACTTGCCAGCTCTAAAATGGTTGCCATCCTTCTGTCACATATTGAAATGAATGATTGGTATGATATGACAGAATCAACACCATTGTCTCTGTATTTCAGTAATCATTGTACAATGTGAAGGAGTAGATGTTATCTAGTGGTGGTGGTACATACATACATACATACATACAGTAGGATAACACTATATATACTTGATGAGTTGTATTTGTTTCATTCATCCGTTGAGTTTCAGTATAATTAGCCGCGACTACTCCACACTTCACTAAACGTTTTAATTTGTTATCATATCACACTAATATTATAAATTGTAACCTAACTGTCAATTTGTTAGCGTTTCACGACGAGAATTGATATTGTTGAAATTGAATTGAATGAAATAGTAGGAACAGTAGAAGACTGATTATCAACTAAAAAAATATACGGCGATTGTCTTTATTTAATAAACAAAATACAAGCTCACACTAACACTATAAAAACAGTTATGTTTGTACATCATACTAGGTTAACGTTTGACCGCGATCTCCATTGATGGGAAGCGATGATGAGCACGTTTGCCAAGTAATAACCTATTAACCCTACACTTCACTTGAACACTCCAAGATTGTTGGACTGCCCATACACCGTTGAAGGTGTAAAGATAATCCAAATGCTTGCACCCACTACCAGTTGGCAGCGTACCCAGCATGCTGGTGGCAGTACCACGCTGAATGGCAATGCTTACGTGTTGAGTTAGAAACACCAGCATTTTGGTGACACGTCGATTTATCCAGTTACAACATAGAGTGACAGTGTGTGTGTGCCGCATGGTTTATCTGTAACAATGGTGTTATACTTGTGTGAATCATTTGCGTTGTGTAATGGTTTTATCTCACATGTATAGATAACAAGATTTTTACTTTTAAGTTTAACTCTGTATTCAATTGAGTATCATGGCTAGTATACGAGTGGGTTAGGAGACGAGCAAGTCGCGCGCCTGATGGTATGTTGTTCAACAGTTAGGAGGCTTGTGCTGTGCAGCCCTACACTCGTCCTGAGATATAAGCAGTTGAAACTATGCCTTATGATTTCATTAATTTCGAAGCACAGAAAAATTTTCGAACTATTTGACGGTTGAATATCTGGCGAAGGATGTGTGATACTTCCTTAGACAGAGTCTGCAGGAAAAGTCATAACTACAAAAGCATGATAAAGATGAGAAGAAGTGCCCACCGAGAACTTTACACAGATCAATAATAATAAAAAATGTACTTTATTAATAATGGCTTAACTATACATACATGTTATTACATGTAGTGACTGTGTGTTCCGTCAGGTGGCAGCGGGAGAGAAGCTGAGCTCGGAGGCGCGGCTGTGGGGCTCCGGCGCCGCCGCGGGCGACTCCCCGCACCCCGCCGCGCCCGCCGGCGGCAGGAAGCCCATCGGCAAGCGGACCGGGGTATGTTACACGTTACTACCTAGTTTTTAGTTTTTAGGTTCTACCCACCCTACTAAAACAATAAATAGGAACCCCTTTATGGTGAGACTCCGGTATGTCACAGCAGATTTACCCAGAAAGTCAATAATTTCACAAGAAACGTTACATTTTAATCCTAAAAACAGTAATGTTAGCAACTACTGCTTGGCCGCCGAGCATTGTTATTCAACCGCCAAGCCTTGGCAGTCGAATAACACGCAAAAGTGTGCTCCTTCTCCAAGTAGACCGCAAGAGTCCAGTACAAATGTGTTTAGTGCAACAAGTTTCCTGGTAATATTTCAGCTGGGAGCACGCAAGGGCGGACTCGGGGCCACCAAGGTAGCCGCCAACTTCGACGACATCGAGCGAGAAGCTATCATGGCAGAGAAACTCAAAGTGGAGGTAAAACTAAACCAAGCAGTGACAGAAGTAACCGTAGTGTGTTCACCTCATCTTGTTCAACTCCCTGATCACATGTTGTAACTATGTTGCAAGAAACATTGCAAACAATGGTTCCAGTTAGTAGTCTCGTGCTGTGTCAAACAAACGTCACGTTTACTTTATATACATAAATTATAGTCTTTATAATTAAGAACTTAATATTTAATACTTTTGTAATAATCATAAACATAGTATGTATATAATAAGACATAATGGTTGGTGTGGTTCCTTTAATAGTTACATTTACTTTATATATATAAATGTACAATATTTTAGTGATTGTGTTAATGAAGATATCAAGGTGAAGCCTTAATAAAAAAATATGGCAGGAGTGAGCTGTCTCGATCTCACAGTTTATAGGCGGCTTGAAGGCCACATGGCTTACATAGCTACATGGCTTGACAGTTTATTTTTATTTAAGTTAAAATGCTTTTTATTGTTTATAGTTGTTATTAGACAAACCACCGAAGTGTACAATTAAACGTGACATCCGAGCCACGGACGTGCTCAGTTGTAATCGCCACTCTCGGTGCCTCCTTGTGTGAAGCACATTGTCAGTTATAGACACTGCAAACATCAGGTTCAAAAGAAAACTAACAGTAACTGGCTACAACATGGACAGTGTCTTGTTGGTTGACTTATATATATATTAAAGTCTTAATTTGGTCCTGTTGGAAACCACATAAAAGATATCATAGATATCTGTATCTCTCTATCGATAGATAGCTCACCTTTACTGCATAATAAATAGGTACAGAAAGCCGGCTCCATACACGTAACATTACGTAGTAGCGTTAACAGGCCCACGCACACAAAGACGCGTACGTACAAACGGTCTAGGATGAAGTCGGGCGATCGAACGCCAGTCGCGAGTGCCCGCGCTTTAGGCATACACGTAATAATCGTTTCGTGTGACAATTACCAATCCTATAAGAGTTGTTGTGAATTCGGTTGTTTAAATACAAAATTAACGCCAACAAAACTTCGTGACTTTGTGAATTTTGTTGGATCAATGGAGGATAAGTTGGCATATAAAAGGGTATCTTTGCATAAGTCGAAAACTCCTTTTCGATGCCAGCTGATTTATTTTGTGCCTTTCCTGTGGACGTTCCTGACAATTTATAAAACAAAGATATTTCTTGAGTTAACTTTGTGATATTAATATGTGTATATTTTTTAGGCGATGGCTAAAGAAAGCGCAGCGACGATAGAGAGCGTGGAGCAAGAAGTGGCGTCCCTGCGGCTGGCGTACCGCGAGCCCGACCGGCGCCCGCAGGCCGACCGCCTCGGCATCGCAGGGGGGACCAACGTCAAGTCGTTAGTAACTTCATATAAACATGGATATATCACTTGTTGTATTGGCCCCAACAGGAGACCTTGTGGCACACCAGCACCAGTAGCCACACATTGCTTGCTATGTCGGCCTCAGGATGGATCCCTGAGGAACACCAGTATACTTTATCTGTACCTGGGCCCTTATTATTCTCTATCTCACATGAGATTCCTTGCCATAAACGCTAAAATAAACTTTGTGCCCTTAGTCTCTGGCCACATAAACTCATAACGCAATTGTCAAGTTTTCTAATGTGATGAAGCTCGTAACGCGCTCGTTTTGAACACTCAAAATAAAGAAGAGAAAGCTGGCGCGTTTGTCAAGAGAACTTAGTATCCAATCGAAAGACGCGTTTGATTTGTTTGTGCGTTTGAATTTTGTAAACATGGTTACTGTGTTATGTGGTTTCCTACAGAATTAGGGCCCTGCATACTGATTGCATAATTTTGTAATAAAAAGTCAAATGCCTTGGCAAAAATATTATACCAAAGATTTGATAGATTCTTCATACAAAATTATTCATAATTTTTTTTAATTCAACATTATGTTATTATTTAAATATTAGTAGGTCTGTAGCATTCCCTCAGGAACCATACATTTCCTCGGGATAAAAAGTACAGTATGTCATTATCCGGCCCTCCAAAAAAATTATTAGGATCTGTCGCTGCGTGTTCAGAATACTATACAACAAGTCAATAGATGAGATGTGTTGTGTTGTTGCAGCGGTGTGTCTCACTCTGCCACGAGCGACATGACGGCGATAGAGCAGGAAGGCGCGACACAGACGCGCGCGCATCTCGACGACATCGACGACTTCACAGCCACATTCACCATGATCAGGTAACTACTACTCCATCATGATGCTGTCCGTACGCTACTGAAGCATCAAGGTGCGAATGTAACTTCCATGCTTCACCAAACTCTATCTCTTGTTAAGAAGGTATAAACCTGATCTACAACAAACAGTCCGACTGATGTTGTTCGATGATAAATAAACCGACAGGTTTCCTACATACATGACAAGTTAGTCCCCACCTTAGGCATATACAGGGTTACGCATATAGACTACTAAGCCAAAAGGAGGTCATCGTACTCATCATTATGAAAAACTTTTACTAAAAGCACAGAATACATATAAATACAAATACAGAAGATTAACTGCGCAAAATCATTTAAATAAGTAGCGTCTCTTGCGATTACACAATAAAGTGCAATTCAGGACGTGCGAGCGCTAACTACCTACAGCTATATTAACCTAGAAGTTACCTCTCTGTCTATCGCGTAACTCTTGTCGCGTTATCTCTGTCTATCTCGCGGCAGCGGGCACGGCAAGTCCGACAAGACGACTACTTGTAGCTTTATACCTAAAGTGCGGAGTGCGGCGCCTGATATAAGATCAACCTAGAAGTCGTGAAAAAAATGGCAGCTGCTCAATAGAAAGTGGTCATTGCCCCTCGACAAAATGTATGGAACAACAGTTGTTTTTTCTCTATTTCAGGGTGAAGTCGGCTTGTACAGTCTATATGCGTAACCCTGTAGTTATGTGTAACTAAACATGTGATCCTGACGAGTTACTCTTGCATTTGTATACTATCTATATGAATGTTGTAAACAGCAGGAACCAGAGATCTGATCTGATCTGATCTGATACAAGTGTGATGGTAACGTGAGGTGTGTTGTGCAGGAACGAGCCGTTCACGTCGCGGTCACTGGACAAGTTGATGGAGCTGGACCGGCAGGGCTCCGACAGCGTGTCCGTGGAGCCCGAGCCCTCGCGGCCCGTGCACTCCATGTTCTCCCGACCAGGTACTGTATCACTCCGCGCCTTCCCACGCGGCCGTCGGCTCGCGCTCCACCGTTGCCGTCTCCAAAAGGGCCGGTTGGAATCGGCCTGCATCCACCGTTACCCTGCGGTCTGTCCATCTTGTGGGTGGACGCCCTACGCTGCGATTACCAGTCCGTGGTGGTGACGAATAAATATCCTATAAATACAAACCGGGGTTTCCAGGCAGGATCGTTTTCAGGGGACAGGATAGTCGTAGATATCATGTGTTACAAGATTTTTTGAGAGACAAGGGGCCAACATGACAGAGATACAAGTACAAATACGCGATCGATACGAGCGCTACAATTTTTAGCTCTCTCAATGTAGAATATTTTTGTCGTCAGCCATCTTTATCAGCTGATCATGTTCCCACTGCTGGGACGTTCCTTTCACGTTCGATAGATCAATTTTTCATACATTTTGCTATTGTTTACGTAACGATAACTTTTTCGCAAGTGCTCGTACTAAGGCCACAGTTTTGATGAAGTTGGGTTTTTTATATTGATAAATATAAACTGAAAAATTTAAATGAAAAAAAAAAATGCTTTGTTCTTTAAGCACTATTATATAAGTAGTCCAAGTCTTTCTCTGTCGTTAAAACTCTTTATAAAGTACCAGTAAAATCGTTTTCTCTAATATGGAAACTTTTGTAATTGTTAACGTTTATGTTTGGATCTGTCAGCAGAGAAACAGACGAGCGCGCCCGCGCCGATGCCGGCGAAGGCTCGCGGCCGCAAGCCGGCGCCCGCGGACGATGACGACTCCGCTGTCAGGAAGTTCGGCTCCGCCAAGGCGATCAGCTCGGCGCAGTTCTTCGGAGAACAGGTTACTAGCTACATAACATTAGCCGAGCAGCCGCCGACGGATCTCATGCACAACTGAATGTATAACCTCACTATAACTAGTGTCATCATCATGTTGATTCCGAGCGCCGCGCCGAGTGGTGAGCGCAAGGCTCTTACTTTCTAACTTAAATGAGATTCCTTGCCAACAATGTGTTGGCAGAAACAACAATTTCTATGTCCACATAAACTCTTAACGCGGCCGCGTCACGTTATCTGCGTGAATTAGCAATGTCAAGTTTGCTAACCCGATAAGGTACTTAACACGGTCGTTTTGAACAGTCCTGAAGCAGGGTAGCGCGTGTGTCAAGAGAATGTAGTAATAATAAGGGTCCAGGCTTCTCTTCTCGTGCGGCACTTTAATGTAATATCGTCAATATTTTTTTGTATTTGTAACTAGGGAAACTTACAATCTAATAAGTAAGAAATAGATAACGTGAGTGCACAAGTTTCCGCCGCTGATGTGGTGCTCGTGTTGCAGGACCAGCAGTGGGAGCGCGACTCCAACCTGACCAGGTTCCAGGGCAGCAGCAGCATCAGCTCGGCGGAGTACTTCGGCACGCAGGCGGCGCCACGAGCGAACGCAGGGTTCACAGTGAACGCGCCCGATCTCGATGACGTAATTATTGCTCTCATGGTTGCTCCTATATACTATAACCACTCGGTTATTGTTATACTCGTTATGTTATAACTATCTCTCTCTCTCTATCGGTTATAAGTATAGAATAGAAATCTTTATTGGCCTTATAACATTGTCAGTTAACCTGGGTAAGTTAAATTTTCTAAATTTATTTAAGTATATCACATTTAAAATAAAATAAAAAACTAAAGTATGAGTAAGTAGTCCAACAAATTAAACAATTAAAATGTAACAAAATAATAATAACAAGCTCAAATAAATCAACAGTAAAATAGGAGTGCAGTTGTTCTACTGTCGACTGTAGTCATTACAAGCCGCTTCTATTAGCACTATTTGTACTATTATTGTCGGTGCAAACTAACCTAGTTTGTGTTTTAGCATTACAAAATGAGTTTAAGATTATTACTTTTTTAGTTTTTGTTTTAGGTTTGGTTAGTATCATTAGTAAATTTATCTAAAGTTAAACATAAATAATTCATTATTGTACTTGATACGATGTTGAAACGCAAATACAATACAATAACTCTTTATTAAAAACCACAAAAACAAGGATAACATTATAAACTACAGTAATTAACTAGGCTTTTAACAGGCGGCCTTATCGCTTAAAGCGATCTCTTCCAGGCAACCGTGAAACTAGAAATACACTAAAGATTCGTCCTGGGAATGAAGTTGTTGAGGTGGTCCCACAAGTTTCATTGACATTGGCTGTAGTAATAACTTAAGCTCCAATAATAACTGAATGATTTAGTTAGAACGCCTGTTAATTTGGCTAAATCAATAATTTTGTTGGAGTACCTACTCATTTCGAAGTGAGTTTTTGAAATAGATAATGATCGTGCAGCAAGTTACAAATGAAGCTTTGTTCCGGCAGGTGCGCGAGTCGGTCCGCGCAGGCGTGACGCGTGTAGCTGGACGACTCTCCTCGCTCGCCAACGGTGTAGTCTCCTCTATTCAAGAAAAATACGGCTACTGAAGCTGCTCCTTCTCTAGCCAATACACCGGCCTCGCACAAGGCAGCGTGGCAGGACCAACATTATTCCTCACATATATATTAAGGATGTCAGGGTGCGCTGGGCAACAACGTCGTGTTTTCTATTCAAGTAAAATACGGCTACTGATGCTTCTTTCTTCTCTGGCCAAAGTAGCTAATACACCGACCTCTCACAGGGTAGTTTGCCAGGACAAATATTATTCCTCACATTTTGTACTAAGACACTTCAGTGATTGAGGTGACAAAGAGATATCGTTGCTTTCTTTTGTTTTAAATTTGATCATCTAAAACTCATTACGTTAATTTACTTGGCACTTTCCCCCTCGCTAGAAAGTACCGAGGTATGTTCCTTGCTTTCTTTATGCCACCACAATTAGCGTCATGATTTTTCTAACTTTTCCAGAGTAGACGACAATGGCCTGGCGATCAATGAGAACCAAAACCATTAGCGGTGTCCTTGTATTACCCATTCTGCCAATAACGGAGTCATGAGCTACCATTGGTAGCTAGCCCACCATTTACATTTCTGGACATGTTAAAATCAGGTGTGATAACGTATACTAAGTAACATCTTTTATATAATAACATGACAAATATGTACTGCACTTCTCGGGCATTCTTTCTGCGCTGTACATGTGTAAGTGTTAAGTTAGTTATCCGTCTGTTTCCACAATGTATCCTTTATTGTATAATACATAAGACCGCCTTTGTAAGCTGTTATTTTACAAAGCTAGACGTGTATTTAGCTTGCGCTCATAGAAATCTGCAATGTATAAACACAACGATCGAATAATACAAATTAGTTGTAAAGACCTCTCTCGGTCTACACATAGATCATTTTTTCATCTTATATAAATTGTAAATATTGTAACATAAGGATTGTATATAACATAGATGTTACAGTTTCTATGTTACATAGCTTCTAGAGTAGAGTTTGTAACAAACTATGTACTACTAGCCGGTAGGGAGCGGTGAAGGTTCCGTCAGACGAGCTGTACACGGAGGTGTCAGCGAGTGTGAGACGACCACAACTGACGTTTATACTGTGAGCTTGTTCGTTGGTTGTTTTATTCAGTTGTCGTTCACATCCATAGCCTAGTACCATTCTTTAGACCACCTGAAGCGGACAACTGATGCAAAGAACGCACTTATACTTATTAATCTGAGAAAGTATTACTTGAATCCCACTTCTGATTCTGGTTGCATCATCTGACTGCATCGGACGAGTACAAGGCCTTTTATTTCATGTAGTTATAGTTGACATTAATCTCCATGATTCGTATCGCATTCCTTTCCAAATTATCCATTTCACTGTTAAATCCCACGAACTGGCAACACAATCGCGCCAGTACGGAGCATTTAAATATAATTTATTTTTATGTAAACATTTCGTTTGTAAGTTGTTTTATTTTTGTTAGGTATATTTATATGCGAGCTTAGACACATTTAAACACAAATAGCATTCATTTGCATGTAATAATTTGTTACAATGTAAGAATCATTTGAAACTAAGATACATGTTAGGTCTCTGCTATTGATAACTACATTTTGTGATAGTTTATTAGTTATATTAAATTGTATGGCGAGATAGTTTGGAGTATGCGACGAGTTTATTTCAAATCTTCAAGAAAAATGTTTCATTATACAACCGGGCAAAGTATGAATCCAAACGTAAAGTACGTAGCGAATTCAATTATATGAATCAACATGTGTATATACATACTACAATCTAGGCGTCTTCGAGGATAGATTTGTTCTAGATCAACGTGTTCCATTCTCGGCCTCACCGTCGCTTACCATCAGGCGAGTTGATGGTCAAACGAAAATCTATTGTATCTAAAAATAAGAAAGTATTTAACGTATTGAACAGTGGTACTTAGCCCCCTGTAAGTTTATTTGCCTCGACTGTATTCCATTCCTGCATTCATCGTTCACGTCACGAGGTCAACTACATTGGATATTGGTTTAATTTATATGTAATGTAACAAAAGTATCTTATTTTATGACTATGTCTTAGATAGAGTAACTGAAAGCCGTGACGGAGGTAAACTTGTTAACAAAATATTTCATCGCTTTCAACCGACTTCCAATAAGAAGACGTTCTCAATTCGACTTTTTTTAAATTTTTATTACCTCAGAACTTTGAATGGGGTGAACCGATTTGGATTATCCCTTTTCACTTTGGTCCAGTTCTGACATTTTTATGAAGTCGGTATTTTTATATTGATAATTATGTTTAGAGAAATCCACAAAGATCCCACGCCCAGCAGTGGGCAATATAAGCATTCAAATTGTATTAAAAGTAGTTCCTTATTTTCTGCAATCCCATGTATGTTTTTACTTTTTTTGTTCAAGTATTACGTAAAGCAAAGTTATTACTCCCCCCACCAATGCTTACGTAAATATTGGTAGGTGTATCCATTTTTTTATTGATTCATACCACAGAATATATAGTATTGTACAAGTAGCCATATTGTGTAAAAAAAAGTAAACAATTACTGCTGACGTAATCACCATCTAGACGCCCCCCCCCCACCTCACCCCCCATGTCATCAAAAATAAGCAAAGCATAGACTCCACCGCCCCCTATTAGTGCTTACGTAATACTTGAACGGTCCCAGTTTGCATATAGTTTTCTGTCTTCAGTAGTTTAAATAAAAATTGTAAACGGCAAGTTTGAGCTCATTCAATATTTGTAAAATAAATAATAATTGTTAGTATTTGTTTTTAGATGGTAATTATTGATATTGAATATACAAAATTATATTTTCAAAACGTTTTCTTTATAAAGTTTTATCCCTATTATAGTACCCCTTTTTTATTGGTTTCACTTGAGATACAAGTTTATTAGAACATTAAGAAATGCTGTACATAAATAACGGGAAATTAATAAGTATTATATTGAATTAGCAACCTGCGCCTGCGACTTGTTTGAAAATATAACCTGACCTGACAGTGAGACTAACGGGCTATACCATCTTCGACCACACCGTGTAACATTCACTGAGCTGGGGTCAAACGCCTAGCCTGACAAAATATAAGAGAGAAGTAACCTTCGGCACAGATTAAATGTGGGTCAGTATAATAGGCTGAGCTCTAGCTGTTTGTATATATTAAGTATATATGTAAGTCACCTCAAGCAAGGATGATTTTAACTAGAGGTCGTTCTTGCCTCAAGTGACCATCGACCTCGTGTTTGTTAATTTTGAGTCGTCTAGATTAGAAAATACAATTGGTCTGTCATGTGGAATGGAATCTTTTATAAAACTCCCAAAAATATTTGGAATAAAAAATATATGAGAGAAGTAAATAAAAAAGAGTAGTATTACTTGTAAAAATAAATAATATATTTATATGAAAAAAAATATTACAATTAGTTAATGATTTTTTGCGGCGTAAATTAAATTCGGCAATGTTCGCCGGTTTGCGTTGGTTCACTAGCTCTGTACACGGCATAAGTTTTGAAGGCACATCGACTCGCTTCCAGCCCCTGGCAGCTGCCTCAGGAATGTCGTGTCTCCATCGAGTTCCAGGACGTCCTACGCTATAGATGAGAGCACCAGTGCTACACTATCACTTCCTTCTTCGCCACTATACACACATTCTCCAGAGACTCCGTGGTGGGCACGTAGTAACACAACCTGGTTTGGAAGCCCTTCTCTCTCAGGTACAACACTCGGCCGTGGTCTATCACCGCCTTGGCGCGCCGTCCTATCTCCTCTCGCACGTTCACAGCCAGTGGGAGCGACACCCTGCCCGCGTCTGTGTCCGTCGATGTCGATACATCTGGATCACTTGTGTTTGTATCATCGTGTTCAATATCTCCGTCTCTCTCTCGTGAGGATATCTGTTGGTTTGTATCAGGTGTTATCTCTGTCGCAATATCTGCATCTGTTTCTTGTGAGTCGCTGTGTGTGCGGGTGTCGTGTTCAGGTCTCGAGAGTTGTCGCTCGCTCATATTTGTATCAGTTTCAATATCTCCGTGTGGTGGTGTGGAGGTGGGCGCGTCCTCAGCTAGGCGCCGCTCCCGGCTGCGCCCGTCGCCGCAGGTCGCCCAGGACACGATCCCGAACATTATGTTCAGCTCCTCGCCGGTGATGCCGAGCTCCTGGAATAACATTGTAGTCGGTCAGAAATTGGTCGGATCGATGTGGTGGTCTGTCAGAGCCGGGTTCATCTCAATAAGGTAACGGTAAGGTAGCTTTCACGCAGGAGTAGTTTTAAGGCTCCTCATAAAGAGAGAGGTCAGTAGTGAGTTTCATTCAAGTGAAAACTTCTTTAGGCGCGTTGAGCACTCTTTGGGTGAACAAAAATAATGGAACTCGCGTCATCGTCACGCTGCCACAGAATACATAATACACAACACTGTACCGTGTAAATTACTACTTAAGTTTTCACTTCTGACGCGCAGTCCTATGACTGGTGTGTTTTTGTTTGCATTGATTGCCCCCTCGCCCGATGTTAAAAGATGATGCGGTCTGCGATGGAGCACACTTGCCTAGAAAAAACAGATCCCTCTTCGTTGTGATAATGAGACGAGCGTTCCGAGTCACCTGCGAGTTTGTAATGAGCCCGAGTCAGGTCCAGTGTGTGTGCGTGCTGTATATCACCTGTAACGCGTGTCGACCGACGTACGCCTGCGTGTCGCAGCGGTGGTGGCAGCACGTGGCCAGCAGCACGCCGCGCGACTTGCACACTACTGCAGCGGCCGTCATGCAGCGCAGCGCGTAGTCTGCAATAACAAACTGTTGGGGACAATGTTCTTTACTGCCCTCCCCATTACAACTTCATAAATAAACAAGCTTCATGTTTCTACAATAGAACTCTCTGCATCGAGGAAGCCATGGAACACGCACGAACACGCTCACTTGGACACTTATAACCTTCAGAAGTAAATTTTTGTAAAGATGAAATGGGCTAGCGTTTGGCCACAACTTACCTGATGGTAAGCGACGATGCGGTTTAAGATGGGGCACGCTTACCCGAGAGGTGCCTATTCACTCTTGTCTTGAAGAGTCCCAGGTTGTAATTATGCAAGTTTGGTCGCATATCTAAAGTACCCAAGCAGTGAGAGTGAAGTAGTTGGTGCGTACCAGTGGCGACGCCGCACAGGTGCTTGGCGAGTCCGAGCAGGCGTGCGGCGCGCGCGAGCGCAGGCGCGCGGTGCAGCGCCAGGTGGCGCAGGTCGGCGCGCAGGCGGGAGGCGCGCTCCGCCACCAGGTTGTCTCGCTTGTGTCTCAGCGAGGCGCGGTCCACGCACAGCACGCGGCTCCCTCCGTCCGCCTCCCCGCACCACGCGCACCCCATGTAGTAAGACAACATGCCTGCAATATACACAATTACACACATTGTTACTATAATTACTATAAGCTTTTTTTATTAAAATTCGCGAACAGCCTTGTGCAAAACGCTTACACAAGAATTTTTATAATCTATGGTACATTTAGGAAGCACAATTCCTTATACTGCGAACCTAACTTCTTATAATTATTTTATAAATCGTTTTTATAGCTCTGCCTATAAATTATTTAAAGTAAAAATTAGTATTAAACCTATATTTCCTTCTAATTCAATATTTTTTTTCTATTTAATATTGAACTCCCTCGTTCAATGGCTTAGCTGGGTACGATGGTGACTGGTAGTGGACGCGAGCGTTTGTATTGTCTTTACACTTTCAGCGGTGTTTGGACAGTCTAACTGTTTGTGTAGTGTAGGTATTAGCGTTTTTGTAATAATATTAATATAGCTTGTATTTTGTTTACAAATCTGTCTGTCACAGGGCACCAAGTATTTAAATTAGTGATGCACATAGCAAGCAAAGCTTGTCACGCGACAACGTTACATTATATGTTTTTTTTTTTTAATTCTGCAATAGGTTTGCGTTTGGGCGCCAACTCGCCTGATGTTAAGCACGATGCGGTCTACGATGGAGCATGCTTGCCTAGAAGAAACCGATTCAGTCGTGATTTGAAGACACCCAGATTGTAACCATCGGGGAACACCCATATAGGTATTAGTGTTGTTATCTTACGATAAAAGGAATCAAGGAATTTAGTCACGGTGCGTATGGTGGATGTTAGGGCTAGCACAGAGCAGTCATCTCACCTTTCCCGGCGCCGAGCTCTACGTAGCAGGTGTCGGGGGCCACCAGCCCCTCGTGTTCAGCGAGCTGCATGAGACGGGAAGCTTGCCGCAGGTGGCGCCGCGAGCTGTCCGTGCGGTCTTGTTGCGCGATACACGGCGCCACGGCCGCGTGGTGCTCCGCCGGAGGGGTGTATGTGCTGATGGTGCATTTTACATGCTCTGCAAATTATTCATGTTGCTATTACAAGTGCCCTGTGGTTAACAACTTTTACAACTAATGTACTTTTTTATCCTCTAACTTTACAGTTCATAATTTTAGGCTTGATTTCTTGATATGCTGATGTCGGTTGCATATGACGTATTCGCGTACAGATACAGGGTGACAAGGAAAGAGTGTGCAAGGCCGAAAGAGATCCATAGTACAAATCATTATGTTCAAACTACTCTGGTTTTTTACTCGCAAAAAAAATGTCAGCTATGAGCTGTTCTATACATAATTGTGGAGTGAGAATCACAGTTTTCTATGGAACATCTGATATTTTTTTGCAATTTCAGCATTACTCCCTTCCCACGTAACTCAGTATATACGTACTGCGTTCTACGTACAAGGCACCGCACTGCGACGCTGCACGCTGGTGATCAACGAGGGAGTTTGCAATACTCAATACATATGGAGAAATATGTGATCAACATACGAGGAAAGAAAACCTTGCTTGTGAAAACTTACAAAATACAAAACAGGGCAAACAAACAGAAAACATCATAGTAATAATATACCTACATGATAAATGTTTTTGTTTGTCCTCTTTTATGCAACACTAGAGTAATGGATAGATGTGATGTTTTGCAATTTACTCTATGCATAGAGTAAGTTCGAGGGAACAATATCTACTATTTATACAGATAGTTTTTATCCTGAAAAAATGTACGGTGCCTGCCTGAGGCGTCCACGCGGATTAAACCGCGGGGCGCAGTTATAGTTATTGTAATTAAAAAAAAACTAACATTTGATTGATATGGATACTTACTGTCATACAATGTATTGAGTTTTTGAATGACTCGTTGGAGAGTCTCTGTGGGGACATCCTTGAGAGGAACCCGCGCGCTCCCGTCCCCGTCCTCGTCCTCAGGGGCGTTGATGTTTCGGACTATGTACGGAGGATCTTCCACTTGCCGAGCATTGCATTTTGTCAGGTGCTTTTCTAGCTTGCTTATGTAGCATGTGCTGGGATACAATTATACATGTTTTACTATAACATAGTGTCATTTTGTGTCATGCAACCAGTTTTTATAGTTTGTAGTGTGTCACATAATATATTACATTAATTCTAGATTTTTTTACAGCAAAAAACATAATATATTAAACTGCTATTGAGTTGCGAGCTATGAGCGAGTTATTATGACATTAAAATGCACAACTTTTTCACCCCTTCAGTGTCGCTTTCCCCTTCTCCCCTTTGAAAAGGGAACTTTTTTTACAGATCTTTTCTTAGTTTTCATGAAAACAGTACAAGCTAGGCCAAAATAATTTAGGATTAATTTGTTTTCTGTTAAATTACCTACAAATATGTATAAAAATAATGTTGATGTGAGTTAAAGTTTAGTTTAGAAGCTATGGAGCGTCATACTGTGTCATATTACTATAGAGTTAATTAAATACTTACTGTTTAGGGTCATTAGGGCACGGGACACGTTTGTCTATCTGTAACAATGTAAACTATACAATGTATTGCATCACAGAGATACATACTGGAAACTTACCTATATGCACATTTAAAATAGTAGTGTGTAAAATAATGTATGGTACTAATTTCAAGATTTTACAATTTCAACAACTCTTATTTAATGGCCTCTCTTGTGGAGTGGGACCACCACAAGTTCACCAATGCAACATATTGGGATAAACCATGAAATGAAGGAGATTGTCCCATGAACACATGTATTCTTCTACATGGATAAGTTAATTTTACAGGGTTTTTTATATAGCCTTATATGCTGGTCAAGTTGCTTGCTTCTTATCTTGTAATGATGTCAATTTATCTATTTTTTTGTCATATTAATTAGTTATTGTACTTTGTCTTGTCCAATTGTTATTTAAATGTCAGATATTTATAATATTACTAATTAGTCATAGACATTGGCTCATCTGTATTTTTTCCATCTTGCCTTCCGGCATAGGCCTCTTACTGGGACTTTTATGGTGTTAGTTCTATTTTAAACTGACAATACTGAATGAAATACAATATTTTACTGAGTTTGCTGAATTATGGCATGAAACGTAAAAGGTATTGTTTCTATTTGTCTCAGATCCAACACAGGACACCCTGGTTTGAGTAGGTTAGATTGAAATGAGTAAATAATCAGAAAAAGAGCACCCCAACTTGACTACTAGGCTAGATCAATGACCTTGTACCCAGAGGTCATCAACCTACTTATTTATTCATTAATAGGCTTGCTTTTGACCGCCAACTCGCCTGATGTTAGGAGATGATGCGGTCTACGATGGAGAACACTTGCCTAGAAGAAACCGATTCACTCGAGATTTGAAGACACCCAAATGTTAGACACCGGGTGGGCTACTGCCAGAAGCTCTGGAGGTCTCGGACAAGACTCAAGACATAGGTTGCCGCCCTTCACCAAGCCCCCCATCGAACCGGGACATAAAAAAGATGGTCAACAGCGAAACTGATTTGTAAAGTGTAACAAATGTGTAACAAATTATTTATTGTATTGTCATAGAGGGAGAAAGCTCAGCTATCAGTCGTAGTCTGTCAGGTCGGCGCCTCGGCAGGGCTCTCTTGGTGTGCTGAGTATTATGAAATTCATTAATTAGCTTATGATTAGGACATGCAGAATATGTGGACCGAATTCAGTCAACATCGTGGATTGCACCAACATCGTTCCAATAGAGGAAGTTAGTCCGGGAACTTTTACGATCCGGAAAGACACACCTAGTTGTAGTTGTCAGGTGTTGTTAATGTGTTTCAACACTAGTGAGCTTTTTATTAATTTGCCATCGTTAAAGAGACGTGGATGATGACGAAAGGTGTAAAAGTGCAGCTTGAGAAATAATACTGATAGTGATTGATACGCGATGATAGCGCCGCGTCTGAGGCACTTCTTTTATGAAAAGAACTCTTGTCTCGTTTCGTATAGATACTCCACTCGTATAGATAACCGGGGGGAGCCCTACCACCTCCCATTATCATAATCGATTGGTACCAGTGCTGGTATAATCGACTGGTAAACTAAAGTCCTACCTTTCATCTTATCAGTACCTATAACCAGATTTATCAAGCAGCAGAAAGGTTCGTAGTGCTTACTTTTTGATCTTCTGGGTGAGGTTGTGGTTCGTGTTCCCCGCAGTACTGCCGGCCGGGGCGCACAGTCATGCGGCACAGCCGTTTTTTTCTTACAACGAAGAACTGGCATTGTGGCTGGACGGCGCTCACAAACGCTGCGTCTACTGTAACACTCATTTTCTCAAACTCCGTCACACTCGTTTTTGTTTACATAAACACCAAAGACACCAAAGTATCGGTCTTTTTATGGCAGGGCATGTTTAAGGTTAGGGTAGATTTTCGACTTGCACAAATAAAACAACCATGTGAGATGTTATAATAAAAAATAAATATTATAAAGAGGAAAGATTTGTACCTATTTTTGTATGTTTGTAATGAATAGGCTCCGAAACTACTGAACCGATTTGAAAAATTATTTCACTGTTGGGAAGCTACACTATCCCCGGGTGACATAGGCTATATTAAATTTTGTAGCGAGGCCGAAGGCCGAGCTTACGCTCGTGCGAAGCCGGGGCGGACGGCTAGTAAAAAATATACATACAGACGAACATAGTACCTCTTCCTTTTTGGAAGTCAGTTAAAAATATCTTAGACAGTGTCACACAAACAGATAGATATTAGTCTGTCATTGCTCTGATGAGAAAGAGAAATGAGTATAAGCTGACCCAGTTAGCACGTACAGTACCGAAAAAAGTCTGGTAAAAACTGAAGGGGGCGAAATTCAAATTCAAATAATAAATGATATCTAATTTTGATTCTGAAGATGTTGTATGAGGTTAGGGGAAACTGAGTAGCAAAGAGAATGTAAAGCTACGCTAAGACTAAGTAGGTTCCTTTGATAATATCATAATATATAGGTAGGGCCTAAACTTTTTTTTTTGAGGTTAATAACATGAAATAAACTACAAAAAAACTTGAGAGGTGTCAAGGGACACCCGGATGGAACGAAGTTCCTTTCTATGAGAGAGAGAGAGACAGACAGAGAAACATAGCGTTACATTCTCTTTGCCGCACGGCTTACAACTATAGTAAAAAGTGTCGTTACAACTTTTGGTCTTAATTTTTTCCGTCTACCCCTTCGTGCCAAAAGCACTTCAATGGTCATTCTGTTTGTCCACTCAAGCGAAGCAATTCAAGTTAATGGCAAATTGGCGAATTTAAAATATGATGACGTAGGCTTTGCGTCTCGGAATATCATCCATCCATGGTCGTACCGTTTGTTTTCCTTACATTACCAAAATCTACCTTTTGAAAATTGAACCGTCTAATGTCACTCACTGTCAAAAAAAGATGTAATGTCAATGCTTTAGCGTCCCAATAAACATAAAGATAAACTCATTGTAGTAACAGACACGTCAGCCTAGTTGACTAGCCTAGTCTTTTTTTTGTCAAACTGGACACTTTTTAGGGTTCCGTAGTAGTACAAAGAACTCTCATACCTGTACCCCTAGTACAAGATTTGATAGTTTTCGAAAACTATTTCCGTTTTCGTTTTGTTCCATACATTGCTGGGCTAAAAGCTATTCGAAACCTTCTTTCGTATTTACCGATTTTAGTTCTTTCGCGTTTCCGCTAGAGGCGCTTTGCTGAAATGTATGGAACAATACGAAAACGAAAAAAGTTTTCGAAAACTATCAAATCTTGTACTAAGGGTACTGAACGCTGCCCAGCCGAGTTGGATTCACCGATTGACCTCTTTCTTGAAGTCTGACCTGCCTAGGACTGTTTGTCCTAGGTAGAGTACGTGTACCAACGTAGAAGGCTGTGGATGATGATGATAGGTTTATCACAAGATTACCCTACTACTTTTGGTGGGGCATAAATGTAATGTTACATGTCATCAGTAAAATCATACCATCATTCTTGGTAAAATACGTAAGACCAAGTATGATGGTACTAGAGGTAAGACGAAGTGGTAAGGTCTTAATGACTTTAGCTAGCCCAAGAATTAGTAAAAAAACAACAAAAAAGCTCAGAAAAAAGTACCTATTAAAAAAAGTTGACTAATGTCAACAATATTGGAGGTTATGCGTCGCATTTTCGGTTTCCTTTTGTTTTTATAGTGTATTATGTAGTGTAAGGTCAAAAATGAGTTCCCCAAGTCAGGAAAACGAAAAGCCGACGTCCAGCGGGCTGGCTGAAGACAACGGTCAAAATGGGCCGAGTGTTAGCAGCGGCGATCCAGCGGCGGCGGTGGAGCTGAGGCCGCCCGCCAAGCGGCCTATCTCCAACGCTGTGATAGAGATATCGGACACGGAGAGCGATGACTCGGATGTGTGCGCCGTCACCTCCTATCAGGCTACCGCTGACGAGGTGAAGAGGATCCGGGGAGGTCAGTCTGCAGTGTTTTCACTGCGGTGTTTCTTATTGGTTTGCGCGGCAATTTCAAACTGTGTAAGCTTTGCTTTGAGAATTTTGTAAGAAATGTGCACGAAATTATGCATTAAAACTATTTTAAATCTTAAAATAACTAGAATTACATACTGAAAATACTATAAAAGTTATTTTGTTAAATGAAATTATATCACTTTCTACATAATCACCCTACTGCTTACAGCGGACTATTCCTCAACATCATCTTCATCATCTGACTACAGTTCAGACTCTGAGAGTCCATGGGAAGATGACTCTATAGTCATACAGGATGAGAAATTAGGCAGAAAGGCTGTGAAAGCAAAACTATACCCTCGGGCAAACAGGATGGAGGATCCTAAGCTAAATAGTCAGGTTCAGGTACAGTAGAATGGTTACACTAAAGCTCTGGTTATGGGCCGAGTAGTATCTTGGAGCATTCATCCCTCATACACTTATCATTCGAGTTTTACAATCTTTCCTTCTGTTTCAGTCACAAGAATTAATAGATAGGTTAAAGTCCCACTGGCAAGACTGCATAGATTTGAAATCAGACGAGGTCACACTGACAAGCGAACCATTCCGTCTCTGCTTACTTCACAAGTTCCTATCCAACCCCGATATAATAAACAATATAGTGGATGATATGAACACACTAGATTGGTCTCGAAAAAAAATGGACCTTTACGAGTTTCATCAGACGGCCGACCTGGCGAGCCTCACGTGGCAGCGCAGCATTCGGGGGATATATGAACTGTTGCAGACACAGGTTATGAGTTGGGTGAGTCACATTGTCTTACAGACTTGTAAAAGAGAAGCTTTAGTATACAGTTGTTGGGCTGCGCATGCCTATCATCCTGCCGATACGTCCTACCGTCATAAGTTGCCAGTCAGTAGGGTTAGGCGGCCTGCGGTAGCTTTTATATATTTTCGAGATTATAACACATTGATATTAAACACTTTTAACGGATTTTGTTACATATAGACCCGAATTTTACATTATTTTAATTCCTGATGTTTGAAACACTGGTCACAGGTAGACTAGATGACCGATGTCTATACAAATGTTAAGGTAGTGTAAATGTTCGGGATGTACGCAGTAGTGGGTCACGGTGTCCCGAGTTCCTCCTGGCTGGCTGGTTCATATTGCTACATCACATTTAGTAGATTCCAAATGACAGTTTTACATGATGTCATCAAGTATCACATATTTATTTGTTTTGTTCTGACCAATTTAAAGATTATCCCTTCATCTCCTGAATAAGATTTTCCTCCCCAGGTATCAGAAGTGACCGGCCTCCAACTAACATCAGTCTCCGCCTCGTGCTCGCTGTACGGCCCCGGAGACCACCTGCTGGTGCACGACGACCTGCTGGGAGACCGGCGCGTCGCCTTCATCCTCTACCTCGCACCGTGGCAGCCGGATCCCCCACCTATCACTATCTCCCTCGAGAACGGGGGAGACAACCACCTTGATCAGGTACCTGGAGGTTCAAACATTACTTGTTACAAGGATCACATATAGTGATAACTCCACCAGTCACTATACTTGCTAAAATGCAACAAAAATTTAATTGGAAATATTTAGTATAATTTTATTATTCCTGGCACAGATCTTGTAGAAGTTGGAAGCTATATCTATATCTGTATTTGAAACAATGTGTCCACAAGTATAAGTTATTGATTGTCCCCAGAAGGCTCCGGAATGTACAGGATGGAACCCTAGCATGGGCGGAGCGCTAGAGCTGCTGGCGCGGGACGAATCAGGTCCCACCGAGGTGGTGCACAGCGTGTATCCTCAGAACAACATGCTGGCCTTCTTTAAAGTCGGCACCGACTCCTACCACCAGGTCACTGTGCTATTATTATTGTATGTTCTATAGCTACTATAAAAATAATCAAGTTGTTACAAATTTTAAATAGTAACAGAAAAATACGAAATAAAATGAGCCTACATCAGTTGGCATTGTCCTTGATAAAGTTCATGCTCTGCCTCCGCAGTCAAGAGACATACTCGTCGCACACATGGAAACAAACCAACTGTCATCTCTCACACAACTCAACTTGAATACTAATATTACAGGTAGTACTTATTAAAAGTTGGCCTCACTGGTTCTGGTAGTCATTTGTAATGTTGTTATGTTGCAGGTAGGCGAAATCCTATCAATGGAGCTCCCCCGGCTGTCCATCAACGGCTGGTTCCATGGGCCCGCGCCCGATGCGCCGCCGGAGCGCGAGCAGCCTCTACCAACTCCACCGGAGTCCTTCAAACCACATAACGAAGTGGTCAGCATACTTCTACCATTGTATCATGTGTTAGAGTTTCCCGGCTGTAATTAAAGGCTCATTCCGCACATCAAACTATATATGTACAAAACTGTCACGCCATACCTAACTAAACCATTCACTTAACCAACCACTAAACTTACTTAACCATATATTATGTCATTTTGACGAGAAGACTAACCATATGTCAATAAATAGTTTACGTATATTTTCATACATTGTCTAAATGTATCAGATTTCATGATTGATTATTAAATCTCAGTACAACATGTCGTAGAGTGAACACTAGCCGTAAGCGTTAGCACGACCTCTTGCACATACTAACTCAGTTACATTTTTCATAACATGATATTTAGTGCCTGAAACCACCAAAGATCAGCTGAACTGAGGTGTGAGATGATATGGGAATGTAGGATCGATCATCACGGCGCTCCGTTCAGCTGTAGTGTTCAGTCAAGTGTCAGGCCTCGGCATATTGAAGGTTGTAGTATTAGTGCGTGTCCTGCAGGTGTTGCTGCCGTCGTGGATAGACGCGGCGTACCTGGCGCCGCGGCTGCGGGCGGCGGTGCAGGCCCAGATGGAGCGCGAGAGCGAGGTGTGCCTGCGCGCACTACTGCCGCCGCCGCGCTTGCAGTCTGTGCTGACGGCACTCGCGGACCCAGGTACAAACGTCACACTACACGAATACTGTGACGCTGGAGTCGTGGCAGCACCACGACGAGTCTTCTGGTCGAGTCGCGGCCAAACTGCGACTATACGTCTGTTAATACTTATACTCATCGCTTATCAACAGGAGAGTCAGTGGTCAAAGGTGGAAATATTCGCGATAAAATAATAATACGATATTAGGTGCACTGTGACTGTCCTGGTTATATTATTTATTTATGTGATGATGTGCCACACAGTGTCAAATGTAATATTTATCTGTTAATATTATCTTCTTCATTATTATCCATGTGTCCAGTTTGTTTTAAACGTATTTATTGATTTCGCTGCGAGCACATCCTCAGGCAACCTGTTCCTGACTCTGTTGCTGAGGATGTGGTGAGCAGTGTTGGTCTGTGATGGTGCACGACGCAGTAGGGATTTGTGACGTTTGCTTTATCTTGTGTAATCTTTCAGGGAGTAGTACCATGTAAGAAGGTAGTCAGGAGACCCATTAAGAATTTGAAAGGTTTGAATCAAGTCATCACGCAACCTTCTTTCTTCCATGGCAGTAAGCTGCAGAGCTTTTTATCTTTGTTCGTCAACAATTATTCGTGTTGTTTCCAGAGGTGCCGTGGGAGCGCGTGGGTCCGGCGAACCAGCGCCGCTACTCTGTAGTCCCGGCGGAATGGGCGCAGGCGCAGCCCCGGGAACACATGATTGGGGAGCTATTTCGCTTGTTCTCCTCCACTGCCTTCTGCCGTCTGCTGCACGACTGCACTGATCTCACACTGTATCACTACGAGAGACTCGAGCTGCAGCGCTGGACCGCTGGAGACTTCACCGTGAGTATAATACTGCCGTCTGCTGCACGACTGTAGTCCACTGGAGGCTGGAGACTCCACGCCGAGACGTCACACTATAATGCGGTAGTAACTGTATGGTCTGGTTATCTTTAGCGGGATATGCGTGGAAGTGTGGTCGTCATATCCCTCGCCGGTCCGGTCAGCGCTTACTCAATAACATTCAACTCCATTTAAACCAAAACCATCACTAACAACCTCGCTTACTATCACCTTCCTGTCACCATGTGTCGGTGTTTCTGCGTCGACGTGTTCCTGGTTGCAGGAGCACCAGTCCCCCCCCCCCCCCCCCCGCCCTCGTACAGCATGCTCTGCTCTATATCCTGAAACCTCGAGTAACTGGTGGGGACACTGCAGTGTTCAATGAGATTTTAATAAAGTTTATCAAAATGTGTACCTACCAGCTTCCGATACTAGGAGCAGAAAAAAAAATCTATTTAAAAAACTGACTTCAAAATTAGTAAAATACGCGATTTCGGTTACTTACCGAAATTTCCAGTTATCTTGATTTAAAAGCCAAACTACTGAACCGATTTGGATGAATTTCTATTGGACCATATTGCTCCTGAGAAATGTGTTTTATAACTTAAATGAGTATTTTGATTTTACAAGCCAATTTATTCATATATTTGGATAGCATAGTTCAAAGGCTTATTCGTATATAATTAAGTACAGTGTGAGTAGAAAGCTCGATTATTCTCAAAGAGTATTATGTATAATTGTATACCTAGCTAAGTAGTACAACTACTGATCTCAATATCAATATATTGTTACCTTAGTTAATATCTAGTTGTATGCACTTATTGTATGTCCGTAAGGAGTAGTAGTGACTGTTGATACTTATAATATTTAAGATCTTTGTTAACACAGTTATGCACAATAAAAGTTTATTCTATTCTATACCAATTCGCAAATATATCCGTTCAAATAAAATACATCCAAATTGGTTTATAAATGAAGGAGTTTTGAGATTACAAACGAAAAAAATACTACTTGAGTAACTCCTTCTTTTTGAAGTCGGTTAAAAATAATGATGTGACATAGTGGCTTGTTGTTTCTCGCTACACATACTGTACTGTACTGTACTGTAAGTATACCAACATTATCAACTCACCAAGTATTGTGAGATCTAACTAAAAATGCAAAACTAGCCAAAATTATCTATATTAATAAAAATCGATGTGTTTATTGTGTGTGTTCCCTATATATATATGGACTTCGAAACGGCTGTACCGATTTTGATGAACTGGCGCAGCTAGTAGTATATAAACAATGAGTATCTCCGTGTTCAGCTGCTGCCACCGCGAGACCAGTACCAGACCCCTCGGCTGGAAGCCGTGCTGTACCTCGGCGTGCCGGAGCGGGCGCTCTGCGGCGGAGCCACCACCTATCTGGCGCCGGAGGAGGGCCAGGGCTCCGCTGCAGACTCCGCCCTGGTCACTCTGCCCCCGGACAACAACGCGCTCAACCTGGTGTACTGTGACGCGGGGGCGGCTTCCTTCACCAAGTACCTGAGCAAGCTGACCATGCCGCCCGGGGACTGCTTCTATATCCTCACGTGCACTTACAAGGAATGATGCATGGCAGCGACCCCGAGCCTGGCGCCACAGGAATCAACTATCTACAGTAAGGACCTTAGGATAAGGCCGTTTCACGACTGTTCGCCACAACAAACGATGTGCTATACAAGTGATACGTGTATCCTGTACTTGATCCAACTTTTTTGTAGTTCTGACAGCTGCAATAAATAGCAAAAAGCTGAAAACCGTAAACTGATCGCTTGCTTGGTTTATGATTGTAATTTAGTAGCTTATAACCAATACACTATAAACAAATAAAAAATACAATGTAAACTGTATATTATCTACAAGTTTTACAGCGTTATTGAGAGTTGTCGTTAAATGGAGAGATGAAATATCTATATTATTATAATATGTATGTACTATTATAAAATATTATACAAACAACATTCATCAATACAAATAAAAACGCTTATTGCGTACACTCTGTTATGTTCGTGTGATGTATTGTATTACGCTGCTCCAGTATTTTATTTTAAACACGAGGTGTTGGGAACTAATAATGACGTATTGCCGTCGTTATATAGAGTGGGTGTGATGCTACGTGGAGTGTGTCATTGTGTAGACAACAAGTAACCAAACTCAAGGAATTTCAATGTTCTAGAGAGTTGGTCGAACATCGAGTGTCGCTATATATAGTTTACATTGTACATGTTTACATTCACCTTTGTTCACTGTTACTGCAGCCGCAGGTGTCACAGGAACACAACTTGGACCGACTGGACTGTCACACACATGTATACATTCGTATGATCACGTCTCGATAGCTGGTTACTTTCCTTCAGAAAATATTGTTTATTCTGTGGTCGTGGTACAATCCACAAGCACTTGTGAAAGTCATTCCGGGCTGGTTGTGGTCATGCGATAGTGTTTCTGTCCTCGTCGCACGTGTATGTCAATATTATAAAATGATGAAACTGTCCTAGTAACCCATCAGGTTGAAGTGACGGAATACAATAAAGTGCAGAACCAAAGTTTAGCCATAAGCTAATGTGTGTAGTTCCATCAGAGATGGCAGCCTCCGGAACCCTCCACTTCGATGGTAACACTCGCGTGTGTTTCATAACATAACGTTCATGTTTGCAAGCACGTGGCTCCCCGTACAGTGCCCGCTGTGCAGAGGCAATGCGACTCAACGCAACCCTTACTCAGGATACGAGTGAGCCGTGAGAATGATTGTAAATACCTTTTTCTGTATTCTTTTCTGCTGACTTCAAAAAGAAGCTTTTCAATTTGATTGTTTTTATACTTTATTGAATATTTGTCTTAAGATATCTCTGCTGATTGTGAACTGATTTTATTGATTGTTTCTTTTATTGAATAAGAGATATACAGGGCTACTGGTAATTAATTAGTATCCTTTGAAGGGCGGCTTCAGTACATCAAAACAGTCAACTTTTGTTGTACGACTTTTCGTATTTAGCGAAAAAACATTCATTAAGCTACTGTACCGTCATTCGAAACCTAATTATACATGAGAGTAGCGTACTTGACTTTCCTGATCGGCTGACGGTCTGATCCTCAGACCGAAAAGTGAAAGACCAATTTTCAAAAAAATTACCACATTCCATTCAGGCTTGAGCTCGGCTCGGAAAACATTTGCTTATTCCGACTCTCGCATAGGTACACAACATTGCGAAGCGGCAATTTGGACAACCAGAACTTTAAAGGAACTTGCAAAACTTTCATTACAACTAAAAAGTAACTATTGCTATCACAATAATGATACAAGATTACGGTTACTAGCTCCAATCGGGTGCACTGCTAAATCTGCTAATACAGGGCGAAAACAAAACAATGCTATCATACGTTCACAACGATAATGGTACAAAATCACAAGCACTAGTGAATCTAGGCAGTAAGGTATTATATATCGTAGACCGGTACAACATTCGTGACAATCACCTACCGGGCAGTTACCACACAGCTATAACAGACCCAATCTTCAAGAAGTGGGACAAACTGGAAATATACCTCTTAGTCTCCCTGTCTTAACTGAAAACATTTGTAGCTGGTGCTTGGAGACACTCCGTCCTGAATACTTACAGAGCAACATGGAAAAGATGACTCTCTTTGTGCACTAAAAACTTAGGCAACGTGTTGACTAATGGATCACAACAAGTAACATTCTTGGCTGATTTCCATAAAAAAGAAAAACAATACTCGAGACTGCCATTGAGTACAATTCTGGTTCACAAAACCCGTTATATCTACTTTCAAAACTGTTTCTTCGACGAAGTTATAGTGCATTTCCGCTTTAACGTATTAGGTACAATAAGGAATCCATTTTCTCCAACCCAGATAACTTTGGTAATCTAAAACTCGCATGTGCTAGTAAAGCAAGTAAATCAATCGCATTGCCTAACCCGAAGCAAACTCAATCACCCCAATGGAAAATCAACACTTTCAATGAGAATCGTAACTTTAGGTCCAGGTTTTTGAGTCACGCAGGTGATAAGACTCTCTAAACGAAGAAGAGACACCGCAAATACATAAAAAATTGTATCAGCACGTTTGGCAAATGTAGGTCGACATCACGCACCATGATCCCAGGCTGGGTAACGAGTAAAGTTTTATCACAGGGAAATCATACCCTCTACAATCATACATCCTCAAATGCACAAAATTTAAGTTCAATTAACTTATTAAAAACTTGTTGTATCACAATAATTCTAGATCAAGAAGTGATTTTGCTACATTTACGTCATACTTAACTACATTGATTTTAGATAAAAATAAATAAATAACTATTCGGGACATTTTTGGCACACACGGTCATCTGAACCCAAAAGAAGCAAAGCTTGTAATATGGCTGCCAGAGACTGATATACGTACATATATATTGTAATAAATACTTGAATAGATATTAACACCCAGTCATGGAATAGAACAAACACAAATGTTTGCCCTAGATGGGAATCGAACTCACGCCCACAAGCACAGAGGGTAGGTTCACTACCAACTGAACCACCGGGGCAGTCCGATACTCAAGTTTTATCATACGATATGTATTCTTAAATTCCAATTATTGCGTATCGTCTAGTATAACTACTTTAAATATATCACATTGGTGATAGTCACCATCACCACCAGACGATAACAAACACGTCTCTCATGTATAATTAGGTTTCGAGTGACGGTACAGTTGTTTAATAGCGATGTTTTACCTACCAATAAAACATTTATTAAACATACTTACCTAATTCGAAACCTAATACTTTCTAATTCTGCCTGGTGGCCATTTACATGAGATAACCAATGAAACCGAGTTGCGCTCAGCGCACTGCCTGTGGTGATGGTTGTCGCTAGAGGGGAGCGGAAGGGGCGAAGTCAACGATGTATGGACGAGGCGAACGAGCGGACCAATCACAGCACGGCTAGTACACAACGAAAGTCAAGTACGCTACTCTCCATGTATAATTAGGTTTCGAATTAGGTAAGTATGTTTAATAAATGTTTTATTGGTAGGTAAAACATGGCTATTCTTGAAAAAAAAAATGTATGAAACAGCAGATATTTTGTGCGAATTTTGATAAGTTGTAGAACAAAAGAGTTTGTTTTGACGTCTTGAAACCGCCCTTAAAAGGATGCTAAAAAATTACCAGTTACCCTGTAAATTGAGGGCTCCAACTAAATTTCAAAAAATATTCTATCTATAAGGGTGCAAAATTAAGGGACGAATCCCGCTTAAAGGAAGAGGGAATGAGCTTCCCGTCGAGTCGGTTGTTATTTTGTAAACATATGTTTATTATTAGTGGTCTTTTAAAACATGAAATTTTACAGAATTTCAATTAATTTAACTGCATTGTAGTTGTTATTTATTTATGATTTATTAATTTAGATTCTGTTATTCTTAGATTGGATAACATAAAATAAATTTTTGTAAAATGGTTACACTAGACTAGACAATATAGAAGGCACTTGGAACCGTTTAATATAAGATTGAAAATAGTGAAGCGAACTTTCTCTTATTCAAGGTTGGCCAAATACTAGACTACATTATATACGGAGTGCATCAAATAATTCATTATTTGATGCACTACAAGCTTTCCTTAGTTTGGGGTCAGATGACCATGTGTGCAATAATGTCCCAGATTATACAGAGACGTTTATCGCGGATATTTAAGTGGAGGATAAAATGTGTTTTATTGACGATGTATACACTCGGCTTTTAACTTCAGTTGTGAGGGAATGAAACAGTGTTATTGCAATTAATTTAAAACTAAAACTTGAACAGAACAATCTTCTATTTTTATAAGACTAAACTTGTCTTTAATAATACCTGATCCTTGGGTATTATTAAAGACCCAAGCAAACATCCTACATTGAAATACATTAGAAACTATTATACCTCTTTGAACAATTTTAAAGAGGTTCAGTTATTTTTTTTGCACTAGTGCACAAAAAGCAGTTTTAGTCCGCTTACACCGGGCATAAACGAGAACTTTACGAACATGAGAAGTGAAAGATATTTTTGTATGAATGAATGGGTCCGGGGCGGGATGGCCATCAGTCAAAGTAGCGCTAGCATAGCTTTTCGTTTCTTTCCTCTTCACAGGATTTTGGCGTCGAACGTCTTGTGCATTTGCCATTGTCAAGTATATTTTAATAAAATCAAAAATATGGGAAAATAACAAGTTATAGTCAAATAGCAATTTCAAATACAAAAAACCCTTAAAACAAAGGCAAAAGCGATGCTAGCGCCATCTGTAGAAAGTTTGTACCGGCCATCGCGCCCCATCGCGACCATCCAATACTAACTAGCTAGGTTACAACTGTGTTCTGAAGATAGCTCGCCAGGAATACAGTTTTACTAAGAATAATGTAAACACGAGTTAGGTCTGTACTAGACGTGTACAGAACAGTGGGGTTAGTACGAGAACTTGCGAAAAAGTTATCGTTACGTAAAAATTAAATACGAATAAAATTCAGTTTCCTTTCACGTCCGATAGAGGCGCTGTTCAATTTTTCATACATTTTGCTATCGTTTACGTAACGATAACTTTTTCGCAAGTGCTCGTACTAAGGCCACAGGTGTGAAGTACACGTGTTTATTTATTTAGATGTTTATTATAATTTCACAGTTGTGTACAAGTATCGAACGTGTCGGCACCGGGACCCGTCCGGTGTCGGCGCCGGGACCCGTCCGGTGTCGGCGCCGGGAGGGAGGGAAGGATGCGTCGACTTTGTTGGAGGAATACAATTGTTGCGTTACAGTGGATTTATTTGAAGTCACAGTTAAGTTATAGTAGTAAGTTAAGTTTTGTACATATATTGTAATAGACATTAAAGTAAGATTATTGAATATTTGTGTTTTATTGTACAGAAATAAAGTCGGGAATCAACACACAGTGGGAAGGCCCCTGCTCCCTGGGTGACTAGAATGAGGCCACGGAGAGTGTCATAGTGGTGGCCCAATTGTAGTCCGAAAACTTTTTATTATTCACAAAACATCAACTCGAAAGAAGTAGGTACCTACATCATGTACAGCTGTCGTCATATATATTTTTGGTTTAGTGTCAAAGGTATTAGCTATATATAGTCTATTCTATGACTGTCCGTAATAGATATTAGCAATAGATAATCCAGCGAAGTAGAGCCGTTCAGTCCGCCGCCGCCGCCGCCGCGCCGGCGAGAGTTTAATAAAACTTTAGTAAAGGCGAGCAGGTCGATCCTCGATATTGGACCGCTAATACGGCCTTTCATGACGATCTGGCGGAAGGATACGTTATACCATGTCGAGATACCTATACCTACATCTTTACTTTCTGTTTAGAAACGCTACATACGACTTTATATAAATAGAAGCGTTTTTGGTCACAAATAAACTTTTTTTCTTTCTTATTTTGAATATTGCTAGCGCTGATTGATTCCATTACCTTGCATGTCTGTGGGCATGACGCACCATATTCTGACTTATAAATATCAATATGAAAAACCGACTTTATAAAAATGCCAGAACTGGGACCACACGGGAAGCACCAGCTATCAAATAAAAAAGAATCATGAAAATCGGCTCACCCAGCCGAAAGTTCTGAGGTAACAAAAATAAAAAAAATACAGTGGAATTGAGAACCTCCTCCTTTTTGGAAGTCAGAAAAAATAAGTTTTTTAGGCATGAACCATACTAACTACTTACTTACCTTTAAATAAGGTGAATTCTGTGATTTCATTTCACACTTGTATCTAGGTAGTCAGTAGGTAATGGTGCAGGTGTTAAACGAATATAACAGGGAGGTAAGAACTAATGTTCTTTCCTAAACATGCCAATATGTTGTGTCATTAACTATCAGTCATTCTAGATATACACACCAACCTACATACAACAACTACAGAGGTTGGTATATCAAGGTCTACTACAGACTGACTGCACACCCGACGCTCTGTGAACTGAAAGAAATAATAACCTTTCGCTGGAGCAAAGTTTTCGAATCGGAAAGGTTCGCGTCGCGTCTACTCCGTTCCGCTTCATTCCAACTTGCTTCCATTCTTCAAATAAGGAGTCGTCCATAAATTACGTCACACTTTGATGGGGGGGAGGGTATCACCGGAATATGACATAGTGTGACAAGGGGGGGTCAAAAGCGTTGTGACGTCACATGTTAAAATTCAAAATCCATAACGCGAAATTTATGTGAATATTAAACATGTTTTTTTTATCTATATTAATAATTTAGCACTCTCGCTATGAGATTATCTCTCACGCAACAACAGTTCACTTCTAGAGCGGCGTTGTAATGCAAGTGAGACTCTAAAATAAATAAAACTTTTCTTTTGATTATTTTTAAATACATGCATAAATTTGAAAAATGTGTGACGTCACACTTGGGGGGGAGGGGGTTCTGAAAATGACAACCTGTGACAAGGACGGGGGGAGGGGTTAAAAAGTCCTAAAAGTCGTGTGCCGTAATTTATGGATGGCCCCAAAACAGCGCCGGCCGTTCCACAGGATATACGAGTAGGTAGGTAGCTAATAATATTTTATAAACACGTGTCCCGATTGCGATACTCACGCCCTATTCGGGCCCGAGTTGGACGTAATGTGAGGCCCCAGGTCTAGTTCCTAGGCTTGTACCCCCCCCTCTCTATATATATTTAAAAAAAATAACTATTTTAATTGGGTTTGGTGCTTAAAACTACCCTTTTGAGATCCTATCCTAATAATGAAATATTTATAAGTTCTATCTTAATAAATTAAGACAGCTATCCGTTACTTATCTACCTGAACTTAAGTCTAGTACTTTGTATTGGCCAAGTGATCGTCTAGGTAGGACCTATGTTGTGACCTATAATAACCCAAACAGATTGAGATGAATTCCTATTTTAACTTCTGCTCTAACGACTTCATACAAAAATTTGACTAGTTAAGATCTTTACCTACAGATTATGCTCGACCTAAATTAATCTAGTATTAAGCTATTATGTTCCTAAAGAGTACCTTTTTGTGACTGAATTAGTTCCGTAACCTTAGATTGAAACTACTACCAGACTAACTATAAGGATACACGTTATCTATACAGGGCAATTTCTTATAAGTTGATTTTAACGTTTTTGTTGCAAACAAAATAAACTAAGTTGTATTGTTTTAGTTTTCTCCCATGTGGCTAGCTTATGCTGTTTCAAAGCCCCTCCTCTCGCTTGGAAAAATGGACTTCAACCTTGAACTTGGACGGTCCTCTTCCACATTTAGGGGGAGAAAACAGTTTGAATTAGGGACAAGAGGACTTTATCTTTTGGCTAGTCTAAAGTCTAATATGTCTGTTTGTTCCTGAGTCATCTAACTTTCACTACCAGTGTGGAAGTGGCAGGTTGGTGAGGTAGAATACCTTCAATTTGTTTGCGAGCCCTTTTGTTTACTTGCGAGAACCCACAGGACTTAAATTCATAAATCCCAGGGGTACTCTATCGGGCAATATAAATAAATATATAAATAGATAACGTGCTTCCCTGACTTAAACTAATCCTATGTTAAAACTATCCTAACTTAGAAGTAGTCCTACATGGTGTAAACAAGCGTAATTCTTAACATATCAACATCACCTCACTAACTCTTAACAAAACAATAAAAGAAGGAAAGTGACCGCAAGTAATTATTTAGTTAAAGGTAAGTTCACTACAGAATACAAACGCCTGATACCAAGTTCATAGCCAGACTCCGTTCGGTAAATAGAGTGAGTATAATATACAGTTGAATTTACAACTTTCTAGTAAATAAAATCTATGTCGAAGGTCTAGTTTCCCTGTTTTAGTAGAAACTTTGACTGGCTCTGCATTGCTTGGCCCATAGTCCTATTTACAGAAAATTAAGCTTTCTATAGCCAACTGAAAAACTATCTAGTTTTTAATTTAGAAGTCAACAAAGTCTGAATACAACTCCATGGGAAACGCTTGTTTCATGATCTTATATTGTTCGAACATTAATTGAATCACTTTCCAACTCTTTATAGTATCGTGAACATAGTCCTTATAGATAATTTCGGGTTTTACCAACTTCCGAATTAGATCAGTAGATTAATTTAGCTGGGTTATTGACTCGAATAAAAGAGGCTATCAATTACCAGTATTATTTACTTGGCTACGAGAGGCTATGAGTTAGTCTCTCCATTAGATAGCTGAATAGATATTTAGACTGAAAGATTTTAAATGGTTAATCAACTCTAATCATTTTCTTAATTGAACAACATATCTCAAATTACTAAGAGATAAAATTGCGTCAGTCATTTAGTAGGTAGGTGCAACCTTTATATTCTTAAATGACTTTACGTGAGATTTGAGATTGATACTAAATGATCAGTTAAACAAAGATTTAACCAAATATGAATTGTAACTATGAAACCCAACTAAAAATATTTATTGATCTAGATCAAACACCTTCTTTGACTGGAACTGATTCCAGTAAAGTTAAATTAAACAACCTGAAAATAAAAATCCCTACTAAAGTTCTATGTCTTGGCTTTCTAACAAGTTCTCATTCCATGATCAAATTAGAACTCCAAGATCTCCCTACTTTCCTACACATAATCCCTAACTCCCTAGTCTAAAATACACCAAAGCTTAGCAAAGGACACGCGGGTCCTATATTTAACTATACACAAAAAAAAACCCAACTTAACCAACAGAGTTTATCGGGGTGCTCCATGTCCGATGTGAAACTCTGGCTATAGCTTGCGAACCCTAACATGGGTTACCAGCCCTCGAACGCCTAACTGGTTCCTACCTAGAAAACCCTACAAAGGCAAACTCGAGAGTGCTATTCGTCCTAAAACGAACAAAACAACTCTTGGGGATTGAGTTTGTGATCCTTTCCCTAACGTAAGGACAGTTTATTATGGTAACTGAAATCGGGTCCAAGACTGTCGCAAATGAACAAAGGGCCCGCTAGGATTTAGTATCAAAACCTGTTAAGGTGATTCCAGAGGCTATTCTTGACCACATATTTCAATTGGATTTATCCATATAATCTGAAGACTGTATCGATGCCTCATTTAAGGGCTAAAATCGACCTTGGGTTCGTCTCAAGTTCCCAAGTCCCCCCTAACTGGTACTTTACTTAATGACAGCTCCACAAGAGTTTTAGATCCAGGAACTACCACTGTCTTAAACCATGTCAAGACGAACGCAATTGTCCAATATTTTAATTAAAAAGGTGACTTTACTATTTTATTTACATTATGCTCAAAAACATACAAGGCAACGACTTCCAATCAATATCATGGAAAATGCCCCTGACACTTGTAGCCGAGCTCTAAACACTAATGATTACTCAAAACTAGAAGTTATTTAACACTGCCAACATGTATTGAAATTAATTTTCAGTCGGACAGAGTTTCTGCGTAAAAATAAAACATATTGAACAACCGCGGAACAAAAGCTAAAAACCCCACCTTCGCGCTCCGAGTGCCGTAGTAAACAAGTATCCCGATACCTGCCTACACGATCCTTATATAGTTTTTCCTCTCCTCCCTCTACCCTTTCCTCAAATGCGTCTCGAAACGCTCGAAACGCCGGAGAAGCTCGAAACGTCGGAGAGGCCGGAATCGCTGGAAAAACCCATTTCGGGACGTTCGCGACTCATAGGTATAATACTTCCCTTCCCGCGCCCCTCCTTCAAATGCGTCTCGAAACGCCGGAATACGCGGAGAAGACGGAATCGCTGGAATCGCCGGAGTCGCCCGAGAGTTCCGAAAATCGCTTTCGGGACGTTCCCGACTCTCGAGACTCATCCGCTAAGTACCTACGTAGTTACGTACCTATCTACCTATTAATGAAAGAACTCAGTTAGACATGTTATCTGTTTTAAATGATTTTGTGCAATACTTGAGATTATATCCTGTAAGTTTCATGTAATATTATTAAATACGAGTGAACGGTGTGTTTTATAAAATAACAAACATAATTTGATAGTTTTAGTGTTTTTACTTGAGCTTTTGTCGTAAAATTACCGTCAATACAAATCTACAACAATTTGATAAAACTACATTTGGATTAGATAATCTTTAGTAAACATATTTTAGCCAAAAAGTCATCGCTTTTGTCAGAGTTTGTGTAATTTCATTGTCAAATCATTACTAACCTCCATGTCAACATCTAAGTGAAACCCAAAACTATGTCTACGAACCAATTTAGTGTTTTTCTAAATGTTTAATTTTATCCCTATGGTTTCCAGGCTAATCAAGGACCTCTGGTACTCTGAATTGGATTCAAATGTACCCAATTATATACAGAAATTGAAAGCTTTGAGCTATGAAATACAATGGATTTAAGTTTTACATTTCAATTGTTAAAAGCTTATATCAACACACCATGTCGGAATCCGCAAGATTTACATCAAATATTTCAAAAGGACTACATTTAATACTTCAAAATAAGGTAAGACTAAAATCTCTACTGTTAACAATATAAAGAAAAGAAAGTTTGTAATTTAGATGAAAATGTACCTATACTTTCTTAACACCATGACAAAAACAAAGTCTTGCTAGTCAGCTAGCAACCAGTACATCTTTCATAATAATAAATCACTAAAATACAGCTACAATTAACAATAAGCCTCCAGATGTCTTCAGTTTCCGTGCATAGAATGACAATGTTCGTTCATTGTTACCGTAAAGTTATTTTTAATCTTGTCTCTTGTTCAAATATTGGTTAATACATATTTTCATAATAAAATCTCCCTCTAAGCACAATTTTCAACTATTCCAATACTTTTGTGTCCGATCTCTACGCATATCCATTCAAATAGAATTGTTATCTTTCCTATTGTAATACTTAAACTTCTTAATTTCCAGGCTGCATGGACATTTCTGTTTCACCGAGGAGATCCAATTGATGTCTTTTCTCCAGTTCGTCCCCAGATCCCAAAGTCAAGACTGAACGATGCCTGCTGTCCGGAAGAGTCATACTTCAGTGAATTTCTCTTTGCTTGAGTATAGAAATCTAATGTAAGCAGTAAGCTGAACTAATTAAGGTAAACTTATCCTAAATGTAATACGTTACAAAAGAATGCCTTTGAAGGATTACTCATACTTTAGAAACAGTTAGATATGTGTATAATGTAAAGGATATGTTCCGTTACTTTGTTATTACAATAAAGTATGAGACAATAACTTTCCAAGTCAAAGTTATTTATATAATGTCCCTCAATCATTTAATTGTTAATAGTTAAACCGGAAAACTATACAATCTCAAGTCGTAGTCTTAAATAAATACTGTAGAAATCTATACTTTAGTTTCATAATATTTGTGAATGTCAACGAGGTCATTTTGAACCGTCACAGCGACCCCAAAAATATTACGCAGATGCTTATTTCTTAATCGGAGTAAATTTTTCCAATAATAAATTAAATTCACAAATATTCTCTAATCATTCTACTTTATTTGCAGTGCAAAATTAAATTTTTCAAAATCCGTTTTCTAACAATAAATTATGAGTAAACGAATGTGTGTGTTTCCCTATTACAATATGTTAAAGTGTTTTTAAACCAACGCAAAAATAATCGTCAAAAACCCTCAGACTTTTAGTTTGTTAATACATTGACTATAAAGAAAATTGTCCCTTCCCCAGTAAACCCTTTCATTTGCAAAGAAAATTTGTTTGTGGGACAAATTCAATCCTAGTGAAACCACGTAAATTCCCTTTCCTACGTGAACACTCCCTGATTCACTAGAAAGCAAAGTTTACGCACTCCTTCCAAAATCAGGCGAATCCAATGTTGAAGAAGAAAAAATTCCGTATAGACGCTATATTCCACTAAAAGTCTAATAAAAGATAATTTCTTATTATTAATGGTCGGAAATTGTGAAGTGTGGAAGATTTCAATTAGCTTCTTGTAGAGTTAGGACCTTTTCGAAATCAACGTTTGTTGATGATATTATAAATTAACCCTAACACCAAATTTCTCCTTCGAAAAGATCAATTGTAGTTATGTTTGCTAAAACCCAGATTCTGAAAAACTGTCTCAAATTGTAATAATGATAACATCTTAAATCCCTTTTAAAAGAATTTAACTCTTACATAAACTCACTATATCACTCTTAATTTCATTCTATCTTTCACTATTTTAAAATTTACGGAGTATAACATTCATCTCTTGCACCGCACGACTTTAACACGCCTTACACGCTGATTTAAGAAGCTAGCACTACTCATTAAATTTGACACAAACATTTTGCACATTCTCCCTCCCTTGAATTGCATAACCTCAAAATTATCCAAAGGACCTGCTTCCATTCACAAAGATTATTTTAGTTCTTCTATTAAATACAATAAATCTCCAAAGTTGACCAATACTTATCTAATATATATTAATAATTTGAAAATAATTATAATTCTTACGTCTTTAAAACAATTCAATAATTCTCATTAGTATTATAAAGTTATACCAAATATTATACTAAAATATATACCAGATATCCTAATAATAACAAAGATACTCATAACAGAAGATTTGTCAAAAATGTATAAATATTATACCATCTAAATAAGTCAACTAACCAATTTACCTTATAAACCTTTACTATATAAAACTCACAATGCAAAATTTTTATTTTACAAGAGTACTCAAAAATATTTAGTTTCATATAATTAACTCAAAGTAACAAGTTAATCATTATACAAAAAGAACATAAAAGAAATCCTTCAAAATGATGACATTAGTATGTTCCCATTTTGTTACAAGTAATTAACATCTGTACAATTCTAAGAAAAAATTCAGTATCCTATATGACAGAAATTACAAAATAAAAGTATCCTAAATTCTAATTTAAACGTTATACTAACAGTTTTACTTATTAACTATAAGTAGTTAATCTCCACCGACCCCCAATCTATAATAATCTAAAAATCATTTACAGATAGCTTGCTTTGCCCCACGGCTTCAATTGCACGGCGATAAAAGATAATTAGTGATGATGATGATACAACAGCCTATTTCATTCCCTAAAACATCAGGTATCCGCCAGTGAAAATGCCGTTGAAATCGGCCCAGTCGTTCCAGAGAACATACACACGTTGCCCTACACATATACACATACATATACCTATATATATATAGATTATGAATTTTAACAATGAGTATTATTACTAAATTAACACAAACATTCTCTATAATTTTAACTATTTATCACACCAGAATAACAAATCGACCCCCTTATCTCAAACTAATATAATCTTAATTCGGTTATAGCTGGTTCACACTGTATGACAAACTGTCCGAGCATTTTTAAACTTACCTAAATCGAAGATATACAACAAGATAACGCTACTTCATAATTCTTCTATACTTCATAAAAAAACTGAACGCTAAAATAAATAAAAAATACTTTTTTTTTTTTTTTTTTTTTTTTTTTAAGAATTTAAGTACCTCTAAATTTCGTACAAGGATATAAGTTAACTAAACTAATACAAGCATTGTTCCTTTAATCATTATTATTCTTTCGATAACATTATTTTTTTATTAATGCACAAGTAAGTAGGTTTGCGTTCGACCACCAACTCGCCCGACACCAAACCGATGACGCGGTCCATGACGGAGCACGCCTACCCAGAAGAAACCGATTCGCTCGCGATTTGGAGACACCTAGGTTGTAAACATTCGCCGATGGCAAAATAACTCAGATTATCGGAGCCAAACTTGAAACAAAAAGAATAAATAAATAATTCCGCGACAAAGTTAATAAACACATTAAACATATTATTATTTTTCTACACTATCTTAAATGAGTTTAACAACGAAATCTATTAACGAACTACAGAACTGTACAATATGTGTACTAGTTGTTGACTTTCTTAAAATAGAATTTACTCCTCTTTTTTATAATGCCTTAAAGCTAAACAAAGTACAAGCTTACACTAAAACATTCGCGCCGATTGTGTTGCTTTGCCGAATTAAAATTTAACCTAATTTGAAATTACATTTCTACCTAAATATACAGATTCAAATATTTAGTCACCTTATAATTTATTTATTTTTCTAATAATCATATGACATACAGTTTTTCTTATTAACAACTTACTACTCTTAACCACAACACATACTCTAATCGTCCCTATACTCAGAAAAGTTAGTTAGGAAACACAAGTGTTACCTCACGGTTTTGCCTGTCCAAACTTAAGAAAATACCTATTACATAATAAAAATTACCTCTACTGTGAAATAGATTGGTACATTTTCCCATCTCTACTTTTCATTTTAACATTCCGATCTAACAACCCACAAACCAAAGTAAACAAACACCCATACGTATGTACCTACAAACTTCCACATTAAACTTATAGAAGAATTTGTCAAACTTAACTGTCTCTTGTTCTTAAATAATACAGATAAATACCATATAACTGAATGTTATTCGGCTAACTTTTGTAACTAAGTTCTAAATTTTTCATATATTTAATACCAGCTGAATTCCGTGGCGCCTCCAAAGATTTTCCTGCCTATCTTACACTCCCTTACTAAACATAAATGGCCGAGCGAGAGTCGAACCCGCGCACGAACAGCTCCGTATCGCCACCTATAAAAAATATCCATTCCATTCTACTTCCTAGTACCTGTTATTGTTCTACCGTCACCAGAAATACACCATCCGCGGAGACCTCAACCTTCCAACCTTCACCCCTCGGGTACTTAACTCTAAAACTGTCCTAAGTCTATACTCATGTCAGTTACTTCCATTTTTATAATATTAATTAAGATTACCACTATCTAAACTGAAGACTACCTATAAGGCTAGCCTTATCTAGACTGCTAACTCAACTGGCTACCATGTACTTAAGCTTTGTGAAATAATTTAAAACCAAGAAACAACCTACATACTTTCTAATTAATTACACAGTTATAACCTAAATTCAATTTGCAATTTTAAATTTAAATTGTTTCCGCCTTTTTCTTAAGAAAAACAAACATTCCAAAACATCATAGCATGCTAAACATAACTAAAACTCTATTTTCGTGATCCGGAACATCTCCTTGTTTAATTTTTCTTTTCTTTCTCGTATTTCTTCCTCGAGTAGGCTAAAGTCTCTAAGCCCACACATTTTTCACCCATACTGCTCTCAGATTATTTCTAATTAAACATTTAAATTCCTTGTATAATAACTAAAGTTATTAACATCAGGGTTCGCAGATATTCGACCTATTGTTATTACAAATTGATCTAAACTAACCTTAAAGTATTATTTACTTGTACCATTCCTGTTTACACGAGATAATTGATCAATTCTTAACTAATAATACCATACAATCTTGCTGTCTACTGCATCGCCTCTGAAAAGTATCCATAGAAATCATAACACGTAGAAAATTATAGCCAATAAATGTCCGCAGCTTTACATACAAACAGCCGTATACAATTTTAAAATCAAAACTAATTACCATTTTACCAAAACCCAACCATACCATATTTTCCCCATTCGAACATGACTAACATGACATAACCGAATACATCCTATTCCTAGTTCTTCTCCTACTTTCTTTGGTCATACATCCAGTGTCTCGTCCTTCAGTCATCTTTTACCCTAAACCTTCCGTCGTAAATTTTTCTAAATCCTTTAATCGATCATATCTAACCTATTTATTTTTTCTCAAATAGAAAAGATAAATACTTATTTCGCTTGTTCTACTATAAGTACCTTACTTAATAAAACCAAAAACTAAAAATGTTTATCCCACTATGTCTCTTCATCCACATATCTGTACCCATATTTAAATACTAACCATCCTTAAAACATTCATTTACCTCAACCTAAGAAGAGCCTACAGTAAGTAATGTACAGATGACTAGGCGGTATAACTCTAATAGCTCTAGCCTGCCCATCAATGAGTGAAATCCTCGAACAAAAAATATATTAAATTGTCTATGACATCCTATGGCTGTCATTATCTATAAATAGAGTTTAAGTTTGCTTTTGAGTTTGCTTACATACGATATTAAATTAATTTTGTTAAAAGTTCTATCACCTAACTGGAAAATTGAAAACTCTACATAAAATTCGCTATATCAAAAAGATGTCAAGAATTCTAACTCGGGTTTTATTGTTTTACATAGCAATTACGCTTAGCATTCAATTTTTAACTGAGGTATGTTAATAAATTTTTCTACTTATTTACTAACCCAAATATGTCTTTTGCAAGTAATTACCTCTACACCTCACTTAAGAATAACTAAGTTCTTGGTTCTACCTAACAAAAATCATCTATTCGTCTACTATACCTTGGGTAAAGGCCTTACAATTTTTAACGAAATTAATGAACATTTTCAGGACCACCTGTTGAGAATTTGTCTGGAATCTATCTAAATACACAAACCTTGATGGAAACATTTAAAATCTCTACCCAAGCTAAGAAATATTTCCCGTCCTAACGCTAAAATAATGATGAAGAACTCCGCAACCTGGTATGTATCCAAACTCCAGTCTATCATCCTCGCAACTTCTCAAGACCCTAATACTGTTAGACGATAATTAGATACCAATAATTAATATGACCAGCTAACTCAATTCTCTTGCTCAAGTTTTATACACAATAATCTCCTATATTGTCTTGTCAACACAAATACAGTCAAATCCACATCATGGCTCTAGCTATATTAATTGTTCAAATGAAGTGATTACATAGCGAAATTTGTTTTTCATCTATTATTTATAGTTCATTTTAATAAATTATCTTTTTAGAAACTTAGTGGAAATTAGTAATTGAAGGTCACGCATTGTTTCTCTCTATTAAAATAAAATAAATACGTACAAAGCAAGAATTTGTTTAGTTTCTACAAAATGCTTTGCATTACGTTCGCTTAGTAGAACGTGTTTGTTATTTACCAAGGAAGTTACTACAAACGGACCCCACTGCATTTAGTAAATGACAATCTACGCAACTTAAATACAATACCTTGTAAATGATTCTGGTTAACTAACTAATACCTAACTCACTCAACTAAAATCTCACACAGTTTTGTTACGTACTCCTAAACTCTTGTCAGATTGTAATCATACCTTAGATTTTAAAAGTATTTTATGATTTCAGATATTATTCTACAAAATGCCTGACACCGTTCCTGTTAAAGATGTCTCCTTCTCCGCTAAATCAACTACAAAGCTCTTTACAATTGTAATGCTATTGTTGTCTTATCTTATGTGTAACGTACTTATGAAATAAACAGTTATTTAGTTTTGTTTTAACTGTCAAGACACTAAGTAGGTATAGGCACGTAATATTGGTACAAATTCTCATAATTCCTCTTAACAGATAGTTTGAATCTACCTAGACAACTGAATGTTGTTAGCTTTTACGCTATATATACCTGTGCAAGTGTGCATTAAACAATAACCTTTCCTTCTGAATAGTTGGGTAAAATACTCCTAATTTAACCTGATGTTTACCGATATGAAATTTGAAAGTTTCACCTACAATGATGGAAAACTTCTTTCAAGTAAGCGATGAAATACGTTCAGATACTCAATTTTGATTTAATTTCTACTATATGTATCCTAAATCGTTGATTTATACAAACCAGCCTCCTAACCTTTTATCTTTAGAACCTTGATTCACCTTTATAGTTTGTCTACCTAATAATTGATTTATCTAACCATTCTTAAGTAATATTTATCATCTCAATCTTATTCGATCGCTCCCACGGCAGCAATTTGTCCAGGAGAACCTGGATAATAAATATAGATAACATTTTCCTACCTTATCAATAAGAGACTAGCTATATGACGCTAACCTGTTTAACTATATGACAACTTAGATTCTATATTTTGGTCGGTTGACCAAAATGTATCATTAAAACCCATTGAAATAACTAAAGTTCATATCCTGGTCACGGCTTCACCATTTTGTAACCCCCCCCCCTTTTATATTTTTTAAAATATTATTTAATTTGGCTTTGGGTGCCACTTAAAACCTAACTTGTGAGATCCTATCCTATCCTAATAATGAAATATTTATAAGTTCTATCTTAATAAATTAAGACAGCTATCCGTTACTTATCTACCTGAACTTAAGTCTAGTACTTTGTATTGGCCAAGTGATCGTCTAGGTAGGACCTATGTTGTGACCTATAATAACCCAAACAGATTGAGATGAATTCCTATTTTAACTTCTGCTCTAACGACTTCATACAAAAATTTGACTAGTTAAGATCTTTACCTACAGATTATGCTCGACCTAAATTAATCTAGTATTAAGCTATTATGTTCCTAAAGAGTACCTTTTTGTGACTGAATTAGTTCCGTAACCTTAGATTGAAACTACTACCAGACTAACTATAAGGATACACGTTATCTATACAGGGCAATTTCTTATAAGTTGATTTTAACGTTTTTGTTGCAAACAAAATAAACTAAGTTGTATTGTTTTAGTTTTCTCCCATGTGGCTAGCTTATGCTGTTTCAAAGCCCCTCCTCTCGCTTGGAAAAATGGACTTCAACCTTGAACTTGGACGGTCCTCTTCCACATTTAGGGGGAGAAAACAGTTTGAATTAGGGACAAGAGGACTTTATCTTTTGGCTAGTCTAAAGTCTAATATGTCTGTTTGTTCCTGAGTCATCTAACTTTCACTACCAGTGTGGAAGTGGCAGGTTGGTGAGGTAGAATACCTTCAATTTGTTTGCGAGCCCTTTTGTTTACTTGCGAGAACCCACAGGACTTAAATTCATAAATCCCAGGGGTACTCTATCGGGCAATATAAATAAATATATAAATAGATAACGTGCTTCCCTGACTTAAACTAATCCTATGTTAAAACTATCCTAACTTAGAAGTAGTCCTACATGGTGTAAACAAGCGTAATTCTTAACATATCAACATCACCTCACTAACTCTTAACAAAACAATAAAAGAAGGAAAGTGACCGCAAGTAATTATTTAGTTAAAGGTAAGTTCACTACAGAATACAAACGCCTGATACCAAGTTCATAGCCAGACTCCGTTCGGTAAATAGAGTGAGTATAATATACAGTTGAATTTACAACTTTCTAGTAAATAAAATCTATGTCGAAGGTCTAGTTTCCCTGTTTTAGTAGAAACTTTGACTGGCTCTGCATTGCTTGGCCCATAGTCCTATTTACAGAAAATTAAGCTTTCTATAGCCAACTGAAAAACTATCTAGTTTTTAATTTAGAAGTCAACAAAGTCTGAATACAACTCCATGGGAAACGCTTGTTTCATGATCTTATATTGTTCGAACATTAATTGAATCACTTTCCAACTCTTTATAGTATCGTGAACATAGTCCTTATAGATAATTTCGGGTTTTACCAACTTCCGAATTAGATCAGTAGATTAATTTAGCTGGGTTATTGACTCGAATAAAAGAGGCTATCAATTACCAGTATTATTTACTTGGCTACGAGAGGCTATGAGTTAGTCTCTCCATTAGATAGCTGAATAGATATTTAGACTGAAAGATTTTAAATGGTTAATCAACTCTAATCATTTTCTTAATTGAACAACATATCTCAAATTACTAAGAGATAAAATTGCGTCAGTCATTTAGTAGGTAGGTGCAACCTTTATATTCTTAAATGACTTTACGTGAGATTTGAGATTGATACTAAATGATCAGTTAAACAAAGATTTAACCAAATATGAATTGTAACTATGAAACCCAACTAAAAATATTTATTGATCTAGATCAAACACCTTCTTTGACTGGAACTGATTCCAGTAAAGTTAAATTAAACAACCTGAAAATAAAAATCCCTACTAAAGTTCTATGTCTTGGCTTTCTAACAAGTTCTCATTCCATGATCAAATTAGAACTCCAAGATCTCCCTACTTTCCTACACATAATCCCTAACTCCCTAGTCTAAAATACACCAAAGCTTAGCAAAGGACACGCGGGTCCTATATTTAACTATACACAAAAAAAAACCCAACTTAACCAACAGAGTTTATCGGGGTGCTCCATGTCCGATGTGAAACTCTGGCTATAGCTTGCGAACCCTAACATGGGTTACCAGCCCTCGAACGCCTAACTGGTTCCTACCTAGAAAACCCTACAAAGGCAAACTCGAGAGTGCTATTCGTCCTAAAACGAACAAAACAACTCTTGGGGATTGAGTTTGTGATCCTTTCCCTAACGTAAGGACAGTTTATTATGGTAACTGAAATCGGGTCCAAGACTGTCGCAAATGAACAAAGGGCCCGCTAGGATTTAGTATCAAAACCTGTTAAGGTGATTCCAGAGGCTATTCTTGACCACATATTTCAATTGGATTTATCCATATAATCTGAAGACTGTATCGATGCCTCATTTAAGGGCTAAAATCGACCTTGGGTTCGTCTCAAGTTCCCAAGTCCCCCCTAACTGGTACTTTACTTAATGACAGCTCCACAAGAGTTTTAGATCCAGGAACTACCACTGTCTTAAACCATGTCAAGACGAACGCAATTGTCCAATATTTTAATTAAAAAGGTGACTTTACTATTTTATTTACATTATGCTCAAAAACATACAAGGCAACGACTTCCAATCAATATCATGGAAAATGCCCCTGACACTTGTAGCCGAGCTCTAAACACTAATGATTACTCAAAACTAGAAGTTATTTAACACTGCCAACATGTATTGAAATTAATTTTCAGTCGGACAGAGTTTCTGCGTAAAAATAAAACATATTGAACAACCGCGGAACAAAAGCTAAAAACCCCACCTTCGCGCTCCGAGTGCCGTAGTAAACAAGTATCCCGATACCTGCCTACACGATCCTTATATAGTTTTTCCTCTCCTCCCTCTACCCTTTCCTCAAATGCGTCTCGAAACGCTCGAAACGCCGGAGAAGCTCGAAACGTCGGAGAGGCCGGAATCGCTGGAAAAACCCATTTCGGGACGTTCGCGACTCATAGGTATAATACTTCCCTTCCCGCGCCCCTCCTTCAAATGCGTCTCGAAACGCCGGAATACGCGGAGAAGACGGAATCGCTGGAATCGCCGGAGTCGCCCGAGAGTTCCGAAAATCGCTTTCGGGACGTTCCCGACTCTCGAGACTCATCCGCTAAGTACCTACGTAGTTACGTACCTATCTACCTATTAATGAAAGAACTCAGTTAGACATGTTATCTGTTTTAAATGATTTTGTGCAATACTTGAGATTATATCCTGTAAGTTTCATGTAATATTATTAAATACGAGTGAACGGTGTGTTTTATAAAATAACAAACATAATTTGATAGTTTTAGTGTTTTTACTTGAGCTTTTGCCGTAAAATTACCGTCAATACAAATCTACAACAATTTGATAAAACTACATTTGGATTAGATAATCTTTAGTAAACATATTTTAGCCAAAAAGTCATCGCTTTTGTCAGAGTTTGTGTAATTTCATTGTCAAATCATTACTAACCTCCATGTCAACATCTAAGTGAAACCCAAAACTATGTCTACGAACCAATTTAGTGTTTTTCTAAATGTTTAATTTTATCCCTATGGTTTCCAGGCTAATCAAGGACCTCTGGTACTCTGAATTGGATTCAAATGTACCCAATTATATACAGAAATTGAAAGCTTTGAGCTATGAAATACAATGGATTTAAGTTTTACATTTCAATTGTTAAAAGCTTATATCAACACACCATGTCGGAATCCGCAAGATTTACATCAAATATTTCAAAAGGACTACATTTAATACTTCAAAATAAGGTAAGACTAAAATCTCTACTGTTAACAATATAAAGAAAAGAAAGTTTGTAATTTAGATGAAAATGTACCTATACTTTCTTAACACCATGACAAAAACAAAGTCTTGCTAGTCAGCTAGCAACCAGTACATCTTTCATAATAATAAATCACTAAAATACAGCTACAATTAACAATAAGCCTCCAGATGTCTTCAGTTTCCGTGCATAGAATGACAATGTTCGTTCATTGTTACCGTAAAGTTATTTTTAATCTTGTCTCTTGTTCAAATATTGGTTAATACATATTTTCATAATAAAATCTCCCTCTAAGCACAATTTTCAACTATTCCAATACTTTTGTGTCCGATCTCTACGCATATCCATTCAAATAGAATTGTTATCTTTCCTATTGTAATACTTAAACTTCTTAATTTCCAGGCTGCATGGACATTTCTGTTTCACCGAGGAGATCCAATTGATGTCTTTTCTCCAGTTCGTCCCCAGATCCCAAAGTCAAGACTGAACGATGCCTGCTGTCCGGAAGAGTCATACTTCAGTGAATTTCTCTTTGCTTGAGTATAGAAATCTAATGTAAGCAGTAAGCTGAACTAATTAAGGTAAACTTATCCTAAATGTAATACGTTACAAAAGAATGCCTTTGAAGGATTACTCATACTTTAGAAACAGTTAGATATGTGTATAATGTAAAGGATATGTTCCGTTACTTTGTTATTACAATAAAGTATGAGACAATAACTTTCCAAGTCAAAGTTATTTATATAATGTCCCTCAATCATTTAATTGTTAATAGTTAAACCGGAAAACTATACAATCTCAAGTCGTAGTCTTAAATAAATACTGTAGAAATCTATACTTTAGTTTCATAATATTTGTGAATGTCAACGAGGTCATTTTGAACCGTCACAGGCTATAGGTGTAATCACTCGTCATTTTGATATCAAGTGAGCTAATGTATCTGGTATGTGATAATGGTTGTCCTAGCTCCAACTATCTCTGTACAAATCACGTCGATACGTTGCTCGTACGTGAAAGAACAATAGTTATTTGTTATACAAGATTGCAAAGTTGCTTTTTAACCGCGTGCTCAATTTTGATGACCGAGCAAGCGAAGGATTCTAAAATTCTCGCTACGCTCGTGATTCAAATATTAGTATCCTGAGCGTTAGCGAGGGAACCAAAAGAGCACGAGGTGAAAAATCTTTGCACTCGAGTGCAACACATAACTTTTCATCCCACCTCAGCGAGGAAATGACCTAAGGTTTTAACAATATAACGTGAAAAGAAAATGGCGCGCGCAAAGCAAATTAAAAAAAAGTTATCCAAAAAGGTTCTGAGTCTGAGTTTTTAATAAATTAAAAAAAGGTTGTATGATAAATTCGGCACCATGGAGGTAGAAGTAAATAGATTTACCTAATAATGTTATGAATTCACAAACTTAGTGCACACGATGTTCTAAATTCAGATAGATTTCAGTTAGATAAAAACGGCTTTTGCACTCAGATATCGAAGAGCAAAAATACTCTTTCCGAGATGGGGGGATGAAAACAAAGTAACACACTTTTAAATTTATATAGGTATTTAATATTAGTGTGATTCAATAGTAAGAAGGTGAACCCGCCGTGCCGCACCGCGCCGGTCCCGGTGTCCCTCCGTCAATAATGCACCGACCGACGTGACGTGACGCGCTCCACTCGACGTGAGCGCCGCTAATGGACGTCGTGAGCGATAGTCCTTGTCCAATACCGCGCTTACTGAATAACTCATCTCAGAGACTAGGTACTTACTGCGTCCTTATCGGAACAGGCACGTGTCCAATATCAGCGATCAGCGAGCAGGACAGTTTCAGTAGCAACAACTTTACTATAAGTTGACGCGCTTTCAAGCGAGCGCGACTGAGTTACTTATATAATGATCGAGACAGGACAATACAACGACAAGACAAGGTACATTATAGGTAGGTAACATTTCCATAAGTAACTATTTACATTCTACCTAAAAGCGAAATATCTCGTTGGCTGAGTGACTCATCACGAAATCTCGAAACTACTTTGACCCATGAAGCTGTAATTTGGTAGGTTCCTTATGAGGTGTTAGGTCCGCTAAGAAAAGATTTCACGATAAGGCCGAACAAGGGGCACCGGCGCTCACTGTGGCGCGCTAGCACTCTTCGGTGCTCCGTTCGCCTGCTGCGCCTGCGCAACGATACCTCAACCAGCTCCTCTCAGTATTTCTTGAGACGGATGTGTTTGCGGATGGATGTAATTATTGATTGAAGTGCAATTTGTATTGTCAATATAATATTATAATACATAATAATGTAAATATTTTCTTTTTTCTATTTACTATTGTTGATCCTGTAATTTTTTGTAATAAGAGTTCTTAAAGAAAGAAAGTTCTTGAGTGGAGACCACGAACCGGAAGACGCAGCGTATGTAGGCCTCCCACTAGATGGACCGACGACATTGTGAGAGTCGCGGGCATCCAGTGGATGCAGATGGCAGGATGTCGTTCAGTGTAAAGGGTGGCCTATGTTCAGCAGTGAACGTTTTCTGGCTGATGACGTAGTAAGTAAATAAAGTATTACGCCATAAATTTGTTATGTGTAATGTAATATTTTATGTGTAAATAAACTGAATTTTAATATAACTGAACCATAACTATTTTCACAGTGACTATGGACAAATTTCGTCCGACGAAATAACTAAATTTTGATCTACAAATTTGAATTACTAAGTTTGACATACTCGTATCTAAACTTAAGGTGAAACGTTTCACGTTTGGTGGGAAATTCAAATTTCAAACAGTTTTTTTGTTCTTGTAGCTAGGCCGAGTAATTATTGTAAACGATAATGATGTTCGCGAAAATTGATTATTATTCTTTACAAACTCGCGTAAAGTTATTTATCTCCAATGCACATTATTACATACATTTGTCAATAAACAAATTTATGCTGTTTCAAACGGTTTATTGCCAAATGTAAGTAATATGGTGAGTAACTGATTAATAGCTGTACATGATAATGTAAAAAACGACCAACAATTTTCGCGAACACTATGCCATTTCACAATAATTACCCGGCCTAGCTACCAGGACATAAAAACTGTTTGAAATTTGATTTTCCCGCCAAAGTGAAACGTTTCACCTTAAGTGACAAAATTTTATACTATGTACTTACCTACTTCTCTACAATCCATAGGTCCCCGAGCACAAAACTCTGAGCATTACTCCTGTCTACATCTCAGGTACCCTATACATACCTTCCTATGTACCTATCTAATCAAGTACTTGGTACCTACTTTCGTTTCTTCTAATAAGCTGTTATGGGCACTCTTATGCTGAAGTTACATACCTATACTCAGTTACATTATGTTGGTAGGTATATTTATTAGGATTATTTGAATTGTGTTAATCAAGAGGAGTCACTTGTTCGCTGAATTTTGAAGGGCGTACGCGTATTTGGAATCTGGGCTCAGACATGACCCTCCATAAAAATAGTATTTTGTTATTTTGTTACGGTCCCACCTACATAATAGCAGGTTTGTAGCAGGCATATACTTGCCTTAACTTAGTCCTCGTAGAGATAAGAGATGCGAGATCTTTCTTTAGGTTACCTATTGTTCATTTTCGTTTATCGCCAGTCGGATGGAGTATCAAACATTTTTTTACATGTAGGTATTAATAGGCTTGCGTTTGACCGCTCTATACCTACCTACCTCTGACGAACTTATTAACATTTCTATAGAGATATAGTTTATTTGAGTTTAAGGTTACAAATCAAAATCTGAAAAGTGCTGACCTAAAGCCGAATCTATATCTATACATATAATAAAAACGTAGAGATAAAAAAATCTGTAATTGCGAGATAACAAAAAAAAATCACACAGGTCGTCATAAAATAAGCAGCTGAACACGATAGGACAGTTTTTAGAATTTTTGTCTGTTTGTTTGTTTGTTTGTTTGTTTGTTTGTTTGTCCGCGCACATCTCCTAAACCACTGGACGGATTTAAATGCGGTTTTCACGAATATGCTTAGAAATTACCAGATTAAAACATAGGCTACCTTATATCATTTATTTTAATTCTTTATTTTTACATAAACGAAAATAAAAATCAATGATTTATTTCTTCGTTACACGAAACGTAATATGAGGATCGTCACATAGCCTCAAGCAAGGAGATCCAAAGTAAAGAGAATGTTATTGACATAGCCATGAAAATTGTGAAACTGTCAACTGTCATTCGGTTAATCAGTTTAAATTTAAAAAAGGTTCCTTAACCTTCTTAGATGAATGAACGTGTAGATCAAGCATGTTATAGGCCTTACAACCTCTTTGGTGGTTCATTCCAGTGCATGGAGTAGGAGTATTACATTCTCTTGGTTTTATTCTATGTTAGCATTAAAAACACAAAATATACCGCATCCTATTTTAATTCAGTCCCGAGAATAGAAATATTCAAAAAAGGCCCTTTGTACATGAAAATAAACCTATACAATAAAATTCCGGACGCAATAAAGAAAGAAAGAAATAATAACATTTTTCCTGAACCAACTTCGTAAGTTTCTAACCCAAAAATTTTATTACGAGATAAAAGATTTATTCGACGATAAATTTTAGAAAATAATAATTAGAAATAAATATCGATATATAAATAGTTAAGAAAGTAGCGTCATAAGTTTTGTATCATCTCATATATAATTAAGTAGGTAACCTATAACACTAAGTATGTTTTTTTTTGTTTTGTAAAATTACTTCACCCTATGTTAAGTTTGAATAGTATATATAATATTTATGTAGTAGTAACTATACATAAATGTATATATTTATGTCTGTGGTCTGGTTTTGTGAACAGCCGCTACATAAGTCATTGCTGCACCCTTTATGCAGGGTATATAAACTTAGCTTCTAGAAGAAGAAAGTGTATATTTGCAATAAGAATAAAGAAATAATTTTATTTTACTGTGATATTTTAACAGATAAATAGAGTAGTTCCATTTCATGGCTTTTTAATCAAGGTATACATACAAATGCACGCGAAATAAGAAATAACTAGCCAAGAGCGTGTTAAGACGAGCATTATGTCAGGGTTCCGTGCCCAGCGAAATTGGACAGTCAAATTTAAGAGATGTATATCATCCCGACATGACATGATATACTTTTAATGGTTTAGACAAAAAGAAAATTTAAAAACATGCTCTGCACTGTGGTCACATTATCTTTTTGATTTGAAAACTGTTGACGGTGTTATTTATTACTTTTATGCTTCTATCAATACTTCACACAGGGCGACTTAAAATAAGCAGCTAAACATGTTAAGGCAGTTTTTAGAATTTATGTATGTTTGTTCACGCACATCTCCTACACCCCTGGAAGAAAATGCGGACGGATTTAAATGCGGTTTTCACGAATATGCTTAGCTATGACCAGATTGAAGTATAGGCTATGTTATTTTGCGCAAGGCCGGATTAAGGGAAGAAAAAAGGATTGAAGGTTTATATGAAAATCTACGCGTACGAAGTCGCGGGCAATAAAGCTAGTATAAAATAAAAGTCCGGACATTTCGGTAACAAAAAGTAAAAACGTCGTTACAGTTGTAATAAAGCAGTGGTATTACATCGCCCAAGCTAAAAAAAAGTCCGGAAATGTCCGGACAAATTTGAACGGATGGTAACGGTGGATAAGTATGTAAGTACTACATGGAATCATTTCTAGAATCACATTTTCTAACAATCAGCCCCACTCATAACGGATTATTATTACCTATTATATTTATCATTTTCCTACAGTTTTCAGTGTGTAGTTGAAGTGAGACGTCTCGAGAGTCTCATGTCAAGGGCCGTAGAGTGGGCCAGTAGTGATTCCACGTGGAGTGGGCACCCACTATCGAGTCAGGTACTGGGAACCGATCTTTACTGCCGCGAGTTCTACGGAGCTGAGGTTAGCTTTAGGAAGTACTTCTACGAAACTGTTTTAATATCAGTTAACTATAGAACAATATATTTGTACAAAATATATTTTGTGTGGAGTAGGTAGGACGCTGATTCATCCTGGGAAAGTATAGTATCAACACCCTTGACGGTTTTTCATTCACCGAACAGTAATAATTCTGGACTATAAGGAATAACAAATATAATTTGATTTGATTTTTTAAGGGTTCCATTTCACTGTTTTAATTTATAAAGGTTGTTATAAATTAAAACTGTAGTGAATCATTATTCACTACAGTTTTAATTTATAACAAGTTGTGCGATTATTAGCGGGATCTTCGCTGTGACGAGGTTGTGGGGTTAGTACGAGATCTTGCGAAAACGTTATCGTTACGCAAATGATAGCAAATGTATGAAAAATTCAGTTTCCGGTCTCGTCCGATAGAGAACGCTTTTAAATTTTTCATACATTTTGCTATCGTTTACGTAACGATAACTTTTTCGCAAGTGCTCTTAAGGCCACTTAACACGGCCTTTTGCCAACCACCCGCATTTTTCAGTCTTCCCGTAAACATGGTGCATGTAATTGTGCCAAAATATCGGGCGCTCCATCCACAACCTTACCACAGTAAATATTCTATTAGTAATCATGTTACTGTAGTAAAAGAGTTTCCTTCGAAATCACAGGGGATAAGAATATGTGACAGGTAATTTCACAGGGGGCAGATGATGCAGAGCGGCTAGGGCCGCAAGGGGTGTTTAATGAATTAACATTCTAGAAGGCTCTGGTCGCGTCGCGTTGCTCGGTTACAACGATATTGAAAAGAAAGTTCAAAGTTATTGCTTGGTAATGAGTTACAAATATGATCGAGCTACCAAAACAAAATTATACTTTATTGAAAACTCGACCAGGAAATCAAAGCAACCCGCGACACGTGACACTTGCCCTTAAATCACCAATTAAACCGGATTGATTGAGAACTGCAAATTGAATAACGTGCGGCGGCCACGGGGCGTCCTGTGCCGGGGCCCGGGGCTCACAGGGGCGGCACTGAGGTCTCCCCTGCGGCCCTCGAGCCATTGCCACACTGGCGGAACGAGTTGACTAAATTGTCATAAAATTGTCGCAGTTCGCGGTTGTACGATTGATTGATTGGTTGGCGGAGTCACGTGACATGTTGACGGATGCTGTGCGCGAACCGAGCTGTGACGGGCCGCCAGGTGACACCTTCGACAGCCGCTGGGGCTTGTAACAATGTAGGGCTGAGGAGAGCTGACTTATATTTTATGTAGGTAGTTATTCCATTAATATAAGGGATTGGTTTCCCTTTTGACCTCCACGAAGACAAAAAAATAAACAAATAGAAAGGTGACCTGCTTGGTTTGGATGCACGTGTATAGAAGTAGGTATCTATATATATAACTTTGTGAGTAAATCGTCGATTTGGTAGATGTATCGATGTATCTACTATAAATCTCATATTCAAATTATAGCCGGAATCATCGTTTATTAAAGTTTCTTGTTGATTGCAGTTGAACAACAACTCTGTATCCACTTCCACATAACTTTGAATGATGTTTGTTTGCCACACGCCGACCCCGCGGGACCCGCCAACTATTCCGACTCTGAATAGAGCCGCCAATACTTTCCAATAACAATTCAATTACAAATCCTTCGTAAGCCGGGAGACGTTACTTTTTGACCAATTTTCTTATTGGTTGACCCGGATTACTACTCGCTACTCGCATTAGGAATCTCTAAGTAATGTTGGATTCACCGACCACCAGAACCAGAAAGACGTGCGGCTTACTTTGTACACATGTAGATACCTATGTATACACATGCGGAGTACTTGCTGGACATCATTATTTTTATTCAGAAGTACATACAGCACACACACTACAAACAATCGAACTAACGAGGCCTATAAACGCCAAAGTAATTTTGCAAAACATTTGCCAGTATCTATCTGTAGATAAATAATTAATAAATATCTGGGACATTTTTGTACACACTGACATCTGACTCCAAACTAAGAAAAGCTTGTAATATGGGTGCCAGAGACTGATATAATATGTACATATGTATTTTACACATAGAACAAACACAAATGTCCATCACAGGAATGTTTGTCCTAGGTGGGACAAGCCCACGCCCCCAAGCGCAGAAGGTAGGTTACCTACTAATTGAGCCACCTGCAGTCAAGATAGATAAATAGACAGAAACTATTGTACTCTGTATTGTGTTGTGTGAGTGTGTGTGTGTGTGTGTGTGTGTGATAGTGAGTGAGTGTGTATGTGGGGGGGGGGGACGTCCACTGCTGAACATAGACCTCCCCCTTTAACCTCCACACTGAACGACATCCTGCCATCTGCATCCACTGGATGCACGCGATACTGGACTGTATGCGTACTTTTTACTATTACATAGAAATAATTTGTCGCTTGTCGCTGACGCAGTGTAGTGCGTTACCTACCTATATCTACTGACGCAGTGTAGTGCGTTACCTACCTATATCTACTGACGCAGTGTAGTGCGTTACCTACCTATATCTACTGACGCAGTGTAGTGACGCAGTTACCTACCTATATCTACTGACGCAGTGTAGTGCGTTACCTACCTATATCTACTGACGCAGTGTAGTGCGTTACCTACCTATATCTACTGACGCAGTGTAGTGCGTTACCTACCTATATCTACTGCTAAAATGTCCGTGTGAGGGTAAATAATACTTGTCAGCGCTCTGATACAAATTGATAGGAAATTGAAATAAGACATGAATGTAACAGGCACGTCTACTTTGATCGTGAAATATGTAATCAATTCGTTTACAGCGAGCGAGGTGTCTGACAGCTCCTCGTGTGGTCGTCTATTGAAACATATCTCTATGAGACATACACGCTGAGTAGGTACACGCTTACCTACTTTATACAGGTGAACCGGAAAGGATGTACTAAGACGAAAGGAGTCCATAGTACCTATCATTATGAACAACTTTAAAATAAATAAATAATTTGTTTTAAGTTAACTAGATTGTAGTTAAGTATAATAAAAACCACGAACCCTGGTGTCCGTGAAGATACACGTTAATAAAAAAACACAAATAAAAATTAATTAATCAAATAGTTATGTCATCAGAAATAAAATGTTATTAAAATATAAAAATAATATTAATTAAAAAAATCAATTCAGTATTACTGTACTCTATGACTGTAGAGTACATTCATTTATTTAACCTTTCCCCCAGTAACTTGTAAACTTTCGCGATTTTAACTCGAAACTTTTTTCAGATCTGTGGAGACAAGACTGTGTCCTTAAATCTGTAAAAAGGTTCGGTTCTAGATGGCGCTACTGTCACATATTTTGTATTTGAAAAAATTGAATGGTTAAGTAAAGTTATTGAGAATTCTGCGGAGTCAGTAAAATAGTCCCCCCCCTCTCACCGGCGCGCAGGCTAAGTGGTCAGTAAATGGAACATCTCAAAATGTTTCCTATCCAAGACCACAGTCGGGTGGCCTCTTATCAGTAACGAGCCGAGATATGTAAATGTCACCCTCCGGCCCTCTGACCTCCTCCAGCTGGTTTGCATAAACCCGATGTAATTTGTTACCAAATCGACATTATCCAGTGATTGTATTTGTGGTCATCCTTTAATACTTGCCTTCTTAGCATCTGTTTCTTCTAAATACATTTGTGATCTTGTGTTTGTTAGGTTTAGTGCGGTCTTAAATCAGACTAACAAGGGAGATATGGTATTTTGGCGTGGTGAGTGCGAATTAACGCATTTCTATCTGTAGACTACCTTGCCGCCCTTTTTTGCCTGTTGACTATTAGTTTGTTCATTTGGTGTTGCTGCAATTTCCTTAGTGTGCGTGATGATATGTAAGTGAGCTGTACATGCAGTTTTTGCGATAAGCGGTTTAGCAGTATAAAAAATAATATGTACGAAACACGAAGGATTTTGTTTTTGTTTTGAATACGAACGATAATTTTACGAATATCTCCATTGTTTGTTTGATCTGAGAGTGCGGTAGAGTCAGTTTAGCTGGCTAGAATAACTTCCTTGTTAGTCTGATCTGAGAGTGCGTTAGAGTCAGTTTAGCAGGCTAAAATAACTTCCTTGTTAGTCTGATCTGAGAGTGCGTTAGAGTCAGTTTAGCTGGCTAAAATAACTTCCTTGTTAGTCTGTTCTGAGAGTGCGGTAGAGTCAGTTTAGCTGGCTAAAATAACTTCCTTGTTAGTCTGATCTGAGAGTGCGGTAGAGTCAGTTTAGCTGGCTAAAACAACTTCCTTGTTAGTCTGATTTGATAGTGCGGTAGAGTCAGTTTAGCTGGCTAAAATAACTTCCTTGTTAGTCTGATTTGAGAGTGTGATAGAGTCAGTTTAGCTGGCTAGATCACATATATAATTTTAGGTGGAATATGGCATGCTACTTTACTCACGGAAATATACAATAGAACAAACATATTATAGTCATTATGAGTACGTATATTTATAAAGTTTTCAATTAACCTACCACACATTTTTGTACAAACATGTTCCGCCAGATTTTATTTTGATTGTTTGTAGTGTAGCTCCATGTATTCCGGGGTTCGTGCCCATTGTCAACTTATACAACCGGATATCGGACTGGTGTTTGATTTGTTAAAAATAACAGGCTTGGTGAAAAATATGACTGAAATTTATACAACTAAAGAAATTATTTAAATTCGCTAATAAAGTTCTGAGATATATATAAGCGTCTAAAGTTTTTTTTGGATTAGGACCCTTCTTAAAAAAAGAAAAAGTAACAGAGCATCCATATGCTCTGTCGCTTTTCCGCAAGGTGAGTGTCAGTTTGATGTTTTTATGACGTACTTACATGTGACATCATTCGTACGTATAGTGCGCTCATTGTCTAGCAAGAAATTAAAATGTTTATATCTTCCTAAATTTTGAACATATTTCAATATTGTTTTATAAAACAATTTAAAAAAATGTCCAGTAGAGGCAGGTAACCATATATGGAATAGTATACCTAATATGGAATACCGTCATTTCTCATAAACTAATAGTCCTAGCCGCAATATACAGAGTTCTTCTATCTCTTTCAATCACTATATCTGTATACAGATTTTAATTTGTTAGTCGGGCGAGTGATGTGTCTTCGGTGAGACTGTTTTGTTTTGTCGCTGTGAGAAAACTTTCAAAAGTACGTAAAAACTAAGTATTTTTGCGGAGTCTGGGTACATAATGATTGCGCTGGCGCAGAGTTCGATAGATGAACAGAACAGATTTCCGATGGAGCCAAAAGGTTCTCGAATGGAATCCACCGACTAGTATGCGCAGCGTAGGACGGCCACCCACAAGATGAACAGATGACCTAAGAGACCGCAGGAAAACGCTGGATGCAGGCCGCTTCCAACCGGCCCTTTTAGAAATGGATGGGGGAGGCCTATGTCTAGCAGTGGACGTTCTAAAACTGAAATGATGATGATGATTATGAGTTCGACACCTGGATTTCTGATTATTGCAAGTAGATTAAGTCCCTTTTTATGTTTGACCAAAGTTCCTACAGTAGCTCATTGTAGTTAAAGTGACTTTTTACAGTTTTCTAGTGTTCCATATTTGGGGTACCTATTCCATATTTAGACACCATTATGTTTTTGAAAAAATATAATACTTTTATATTATTAAACACAAGACACATATACAGGCCTTTATATATGTAACACAAGACTATTACCCAGTTAAGCGAAAATGTATTACTGATTATGATTTTGATTAAAAACGTCTGATTAATATATATATATATTTTATTACATGTAAAAAACAAAACAGTATTCCATATTTGGTTACTTTCTAGCGTATTCCGTCAGAACTTAAAAAATACACTTTTTTGTTTCATATTGCTATTAGTTTCACATTTCCAAGGACAAACCGAAAGAAATAAAAATATTCACGTTTTTTTTAAATTTTATATTTACGGCATACCTACCTTTGAATTAATGAGACCAAAATGTAACAAAAAGGTTTCCTCTGACGGATCAAGACTGTGTGAAACCAGGTACGGCATGTTTCTTACAACAGTACCTCGCTCAATGTGACATCAAATACAAATTATATTCTTGAAGCAGGTTTTTATTTCCACTAAGAAGCTTCATTAAATGAGCTGCTTATATCACACTTATATAATCAACGCTTGTATGTAATTGTGTAAGAATGTTTTGTATTCCATTCGTATCTACGACGACTGAATGCAGGGTCTGTATTCAAGTAAATTGAAACTGAAAAGTTTTTATAAGGAGAATTATTGATCTTTTAACCATCACGCCTAGATTGATGTTCAAAAGAAAAACTGCAGATATCGGGTGAAGTCACAGTTAAGTGTTACACAAATGTTGTGTAATGAGTGAGGTGAGGTCTCATTACCATTCATGTTGAGCGTGTATTGCGAGACACGACACGCGCCTCTGCGGCTGATATCCGGCAGTAAACACATTAGTAACACACTCGTGCACACTATCGGGATACACTTATATTATTATATACTACTGTCTATATATATCTAACATTGTTTACTATATAGTATATGTAATTATGTATACAACGGAATTAAACATATTATGAATGTTGGTACTAAATACGTAAAGTACCTATACTAGAGGTAATGAAAGGGGAGGAGGTACGAGTGTAAGATTCAGTACAGTATGATACAGTACAGTACAGTACGGTACAGTACAGTACGGTACAGTGCAGTACAGTACAGTAATATCAGTGGTAATATCCTCAGGATAGCTATATCATATTTCAGTTTTGGAATGTTATGAGGTAAGGTACTTGCAGTGAGACCTTAATGTATAGCTGAGCCAGATTCAGCTCAACAATCAATAATGCTGTTGCAAACCACAGAACGGAAAAGGTACATACGTAAAGGGAAACCTGTTGCCCTTTATAAACATATATATATAGTTCTTAATATTCGTCGTATAGTTACATAAAGTGTTATTATATTGTTGTGTGTTAGTGTGTATGTTTGTTTGTATACACTTTTTTCTCCAAACCGGTTATACCGACTTGTTTATTTTTTGATAGCAGGTTTCATTGCGGTGATTCTTGGCTATGTTTAATCAAAATTTCTTGAGCGGTTGAAGAGGTAAGTTCTTTTTCGAATTGATCAGAGTTTTAACATTTTGAGTCTTACTTAAAAACGTAACTCGAGTTGACATACGCTTAAATATACTCCGTCTTGTTTTCGTGACGATTGCCGTCAGCGAGAAGTTGAGAGAGCATTTTAAGTAAGGCCCTATATTTTTATTTTACAGGATATCTATAGAAACATATTTTAGTTTTGCACAGTTCTAAAAAATTCGCAGAAATAACGAATCAAAGTATGACTACAAAAATAGCTAAAGAATATACGAAGTTAGCTTACTGCGGTAGATTGTAAGTGCAGCATCACTTACAAACACATATGCGTTCATAATGCGTGTTAACCATAACAACCATCCTATGGTACAAAAAGAAAAGTGTAATATCACATTTCTAGTTTATAAAATAATAATAAGTACCATAAAAAAATACTAATGAGTGCTTAACGAAGCTGGTCTCGAATTAATATTTGAAATTGAAAATAAAGGTCGAGTAGATAAAATATCAACAGAACCCTTTCAACATCCATTAAATAGCATCAACACACGGACAACATAAAAAACGCATCAAAAACCCTATCGGCTAAGTGTCGACCGCGCCGCAGGCCATCCGTTCCGGGCCGGTGCCGATACAGCCTTCCACCGACCAGACACGTGTCAGTAGTAGCGCAGCTTGAACGCAGCTCCAAGCGTTTTGAACCACTACACATATACACCCATACTCCATACTGCGCTGCAACTAAGCAGCGCAGCTGCGGTGTCATTTGTACTATATAATAAAAAAAATATAAAAAATCCAACAAAAGAACAGATAATCTTCAAACAGCTGAACAGATTTTCTTCACACACACACACGCGCGCGCACACAAACACACACACACATACATCACACAGCATCACACTCTCAATCAAATCACCTTTTAAATAACCTAAATCGAGTCAGCCGTTTGGGAGCTATGATGCCATAGACAGACACACAGCTCTGTTTGGTTCGGGGGTTAATAACGCGTGCAAGCGGCTGCTTTCAATCTGTGTAGCCTTTACACAAAAATACTCATGAAAAGTTACGCCATCATAGTGTACCAGAAATGTGTAGTCGTAGTACTACGACGTAGCACAAGCTACGGCGTAGCGTAGCTACATCGTTGTTACACGATTCTACGAAAGCTACGGGATTATGTTAACTACTGAAAGATTAAACTGTTATGTACAAATGTTTACTGAATAAACTTATTCTTATTCTTAAGATAATGAATATTATTACACAAAAAAGTTCGATATATTATTATTATTATTAGTCTCACTTTCCTTAAAAAAATACTCTTCTCGTCAACAAGAAGTATGGCATATTTTATTTGCAAACATTAGCTTATTGAACGCTTATGAATGAAAAGAAGATAAAAGGTTTTGTGTGGTTATTACACTGAGACGGTAAGTTTATGGCATGTAGAGATACAAACGGACCGGTGTTGGTACTGATCCGAAAAGAGGTAATTGTAGCCCTGTTGAATAGGCTTGGAGGAAAAATCTAGAAAGAGTCGGGCTTTGTAGAACGCATTATATTGACACTCGCGGCGTTACCCGCTATTTTCCAGTTTGATTGTTTTCGTTGAGATTGATTAATCTTGTTTAGTCGTGTAAAGCAAACAAACAGACAGAGTTACTCTTCCTTTTATAATATTAAGTTAGGATTAGGATATATTTATTAGTACAATGTCTAAGGAAGGATGACTAGCTTTAGTCTATCAAGTAGGTAGATTGAGAAACATAGACTCCTGAAGGAAGTCCAACGCGCCCGATCCGTGACCCTGCACGACTCTGCAGCATCACGTACCAGCGCTGATGTCAACAGGTAAATTAACACAGTGCGCATAGCTACCAGCCCGTAGTATTGGCGACTCGCCATCACGGCGGCGAGTCCCGTTCTGCCCTGTCTCGGGACATTCGGGACAAATATTAATCTGTCCCATATTTGTCCCGATTTTACGAGCACCACATTCTCTGGGCCGTAAACGCACACATAAACACGCACTGTACGTGTACGTGTGGAATGCCTCGAGGTGCCTTTTACTGCAGATAAAAACTTTAATAATTATTATGTTTTTTCTTCCTCTAGTGGGCAACGTCGACCATTTTATTTATTGCTTTTTTCTTTGTCAGCTATAGTTTAGTATCTATCTATGATCACTAAATAGATAGTAAAAATAGGTATGTATACCTGAATCATCAAACCCCGAATATCTTCGGCAGAAATTAATAAAAGTAACCATGTATGGTGACAACAAACATATTTATAGTACACTTTATTTGGAAATGAAGCGAAGTTGAGACTAACAATAAAACTTGCTGAACTTGGACTTCAGTAAGTATTTATACCTTGTAAATCCTGACTTACTTCTTCAATCACATCATGAGCCAGTAAACGTCCACTGCTTAGTAAAGGCCTCTTAGAGAGGGGTGTTATGGCTACACCCCACGCTTGGCAGGCGGCTTGGGGATCGCAGTACATTCACCATGTACTAATAGGACGCTGTCTATCTTCCGGTGGATCTGATCGCAGTTTAAGGACATGCCTAGTGGGTCCTTCAATATTTTTTTATAAATATTGGGCTTCTTATAAGTCATATGTGTAAGAAATTACAGAGAATTCGTGTTAATCTAAACTGTGCTTAGTGATGGTTAATTTACAGCTAACAACATTTATTTTCTCGATTTAATACTATAATAAGATATAAAACAGTGTTGATATCGCTGATTAAGTATAATTAAAATCCCGAGTTACGCGAAAGAGTATTTAATTAAGGAACTAAGATTGGCTCATGAATAAATCGTTGACTAATTATTCTCTTCGGAACTTTTTCAGTTAAGAAACAAAATAGGTAAAAGGAAAAGTATTTTATCTATTCAAACATCACTAGAGTAATTACAGACAGACAGACTCGAGAATCATTTTAGAGGTACTACTTACTGGAGAAAATACTGGATATGATAGATCAGCCAAATACCAGCCTGCCTGGATGGGTGTTCCCCAAAAGTTACAATCTGGATGTCAAGTCACGAGCTCCATCATAGACTGCATCATCGCTTAACATCAGGCGCGGTGGCGATCAAGCGCAAGTATATAATAAAAAACCAATATAGTGTACGAACTAAAGACAACGCGAGATTATTTTTTAAGTCTACACTAATATTATAAAGAGGAAAGATTTGTACCTATTTTTGTATGTTTGTAATGAATAGGCTCCGAAACTACTGAACCGATTTGAAAAATTCTTTCACTGTTGGGAAGCTACACTATCCCCGGGTGACATAGGCTATATTATATTTTGTAGCGAGGCCGAAGGCCGAGCTTACACTCGTGCGAAGCCGGGGCGGACGGCTAGTATATTATACTTAGTAAGAGAAGACATCTCAAGCAAAATACAGATCAGTTAGTGCAAGTGAAAAGAACATTTATATAAATGCCAGAAAATTGTCTTCTACCATAGGTACGTTTCATAATTGGTGTCAAATCATATTTTTATTATTTACATGTTTTGGAGATCAAAACAATATTTAAAATAACTTAATTAATTCAACTCAAAAGATATTTTTTGTACACTCAGTAGGAAATAAAGATATATGAATATTCTAGTCCAAGTCTTTTTAATTCAGAACAGTTTCAAAAGATCACACGACGTGAAAGTTACACAAGTATCTTTAAAACTAACTTTACTCGTAGCATATAAACACTTGTATTTTAGTTGATTGAATCAGGCGTTACTTTGCGGAAGTCCATTTTCAAAACTGTTTTACTGATGAATTTCTAGTGTAATTACAAGAAGTAAGAAGCGGAATTACACTAGAAATCCATCAGTAAAACAGACTTGTATTTTATTATTTACAAAGTCTCTTGGGATGTAAATTGTGATAGTTTCTCACTTGTCAGTGTTTTGCCACTATCCTGATTTTATTGACATGTTGTGACATGTGTGTGGTGTGTGGTGTGTGGGGGGTGGAACGTTCCACTGACATGATGCGTGACATGTTCATCGTATTCGTAGTCACAGTATATTCCGTGAGGATCGACTGACAATAAGTAGTAAGTATTGCTATTTCTACAGTTTGATAAATAACATTCAACGGTAACTCTTCACACAAAACAACAAACAGAGGCCAATCTGAAAGTTTATTTTAAAATAATAAAAACAAAAACACATCAAGTAAATTTAGATGTTGCACTTTTGTTTATAAACCTTTTATTAAGGTAATGAGACAAACATACAAACATGAAAATAACTGGAACACAAAGTACTCACACAAACGACCAATATACTGGTGTAGATATTTTATATCTGTAGGATCAGGCTTCATTTTATTGTATGTTATGAATAAAAGGGGTCGTCTCCCGTTAGAAATATGAATTCTCTTATTGAGCCACCTCTCCAGTTAAGTTAGTCAGTCAGTATCAAGTTGTCAGCTCTAACTGAACAGAACTGGTCCCTAGTCATGTCGTGGTGCATCTCCTACTAGTATACTTCCGCTGCGTCTCCGCTCGACGTCGCGGAAATATTTGTCCGCTACAAACGAGCTGGCGCTCATTTAAATTATTTTGAATGTATAATAAATAAGCGCTGTTTTCAACGAATTAAACCGTCTAAATATTCGAAGAGACAGCTTTTAGTCTCATGAATTACAAAATAATGTGTCTTGACGAACGTCGGGCGGCACGCGCCTGGAGACTTCTTCTCCGACCTTTTCCTGTCACGCTGTTCAATTAATAACCACTTTATTAGCGGGGACATAATATATTAATGGCGATATTTTTATCAACTTGAAGTCGTCATTTCCTTAAATTCTAAATTTGATTTTGAATAAAGAGATCACATCGGTAGTTGTGCAATGTAATAAACACCAACTGGACGCGTATTTTTTATTATAATTATAAAGGAATACTGGTAATCAGTATTAAAAAAACCCTTGTGTTCTAAGATTTATTTTACTACTATTATTCGTGATATAACTAGTGTTACAAATTGAAAAAAAAAACCTGGCACCGTTGTTTTATTTTCAAATTTTTAACTTCAGAAAATAATATATTTAGAAAAAAAGAAAAAACCTTTTTTTGCTACACTAGTTTTCACCCGCGTGGATATTTCCTCGGAAACCGGAATTTTTTTCGGGGTAAAAGTATCCAATGCCACTCTCCAGCCCTCTAGCTATCGCGATGCAAACAATCACGTAGATACGTTGTTCTGCTGTTGCGTGAAAGAGGAATTAACACAGTTGCATTTATAATATTTAAGTATGATTCTTCTCTTCATAAAACATATTTTTTTAATACTTATTATAAATGCCATCTTTATATGTCATTATTAGCTTTTTACACAAACACTCTTGTCAGAAACGTAGTTTCAGAAACTTTATTAAATAGTCCCCAAGAGACAACTTTAAAATATAATATGTAGCAGTAAATATTAAACAGAGTAAGGTGAAGGAAAACGCACACAATCTAATTTTCTATCTTCTTTAGGATTCCAGAACTATAAAAAAAAAATTACTCTTATAAGACCAACATTTTGTAGAAGGAAAACCGAAAGTACTGTAGACAGATAATATATAGGAGAAACCTTTTCCACTGCAAAGTTAAGTTTGTCCTTCAACCTTTATACGAGTACCTACTCTAGTGGGAGCGTATTGTTTGTCGGGTGTATGTAAGTATGAAATATCTATTATGTTTGTACGGAACCCATAGAGAACGAGCCCGACTCGCATTTAGCGGATTTCTTTCAGATATGAAAAACAATGTAAGGGAATTTAAATAATTTTTGTTGTCTAATTAATTCAATTACACAATAACACAAAAGAACAGTATGGTTTGACCGGTTGTCACAAGCGTACCCTAATCACTGAACAAGGCGAGATTAGAGAAAGTACAGCTTACATTATAAACGAGGTTCAATCGACTTCTGTAACCCCCCCCCCCCCCCCCCGTTACTTACCCACTAGTGAATGTTTTCAATTCGCTTGTACTTCCATCCATTAACGCATACATTATGAGCAGAGGATCAAAGACAGCCGACAGCTGATTCAATAATAAATTAATGTCTAAAGAAACGTTTAATCCCCAGTTGTATATTTGACAAGTGTCGTGTTTGTAAAAAGTTAAGAGTATTAACCATGATACCTATTTAGTATACATATTTGGGTAGTAGGAATCATGGTATTAACCTTGTTAAGAGCTGACATGCCTGACATGTAGGGTTAATTCCTGTTGACATGGACTTTCAGTTAGGTTTATTTAGTCAACGTCTGTGAAAGCGATATCATTGCCGTGTCATACGACCCACGGTAGCATTCTGTTATGAATGCTACTAACGGTCACCTATCTGAACTTAACTTTGGTAATTTGTGGCTTGTGTGAAACGTTATTTATTTATATCTAAAAGTATAAAAATGTGATGAAAGGCGATGGTTGCATTATTACCATCAAAGCCATCTGGTTGTTGATTTTATAGTTGTAGGGAATAATACTCTTTAATAGTTTGACCAGTCTGTCGCGATACTATCGCCCGTGTAGACGCTGCTTAAATCAGCTTCAGTTGAGTGAGATTGTTGACTAAATAAAGATATAGGTACATTGTAGAGGTCCACAAAAGGCGTCGCCAGACGTGTTCAGTTGTTGAATGGTTGAAATGCAGCTGCCGAGGTGATGAATGGACCCGCGCTACTGGATACTGATGATGCATCGTGACGGAGGACTTCCTCACGTGAGACGACTCACTCAGTTACTTTTTATTTATTTTTATTTTTACCCGTACTACTTAAGTTGAAAGTTATCTGATATCTTTTTAATCTTTCTAATGCAACGCATCATTTTTTTTGCTATTCAGCGTAGAAAGCCACCAGCATGCTGGGTACGCTGCCAACTTTGCTGGTAGGGGGTGCAAAGATTTGCATTGTCTCTAGATCTTCAACGGTCTTCGGGCATTCCAACTTCTATTTGTATTTTGTTTAGTTAATAAAGGCACTTTAACAATCGTTAAAGAAGTTACAGTCGTTATACATGGATGTCTAGTTGGTATGGTTGGGTCCCTGCATCGCTGTCACATTCATCAGTGCGACAAATGGGTTCCGTCCTGAACTTATTGCTTCATTTAACTACGTGGTCATGGATGCTGCATACCTACTATATAGTAGTGAATGATGTCCATATGGACATCATTTTACATATAACCTCGCGGTTTCGATGATATAAATATACTTTGGTTAGGTTTGAGAGTAAGTAAGTAAGGCAAAGCAGCGGTTTATTACAACTAGTGTAGTTTTATACATTGATTTCAATTTAGGTGGGTTTGTTATGGTTTCCAAATACCAAATGAAATTGAATAAAATATTTTTATTTTAAATAAAAGCAACAATCGAGTCGTAGGTACAAGTGCTTTTAAAATAATGAAAATACATGGACCACTTGGAATGGTTATTTTTCAGTGCATGGGAATTTAGCATGCTCGAAGTAAAGAGAATTACATTTTTAAGAGAAAAAGATGTATGTACCTACGTCCAAAATAATATTATAAATGAGTAGTCTTAATGTGTGTAACACACACTGTTCGCACTTATTATGTAATAGTAGTTTTTTTAGATGATATTTAGTATGGAGGAAGTTTATACTCTAGAGTCTAGGAACACATAGGCTATACTCACACTTTATACGGAAATTTCATATTTTCTGTAAGACGCGAGTGAAACCGCGAGACGCTGCAAGTAGGTACATTATAAAATAATTTCAGTATCACAAAGCCGCTGCCGTTAGATACGGTTCAGAAAGTTTTATCGTTTTTGTTGTCTTGTACGTACTACGATATAAATAAACTTTAAAAGTGAATTAAAATGCATCTCATACATTATAATGGACCACAAGCTTCATTAGCAAATCCCCTTTTGACCCACAAACGAACCGTGTAATGCATACCGACCGACCGACCGTGTGTACCGACGCTTTCTGACGCTTCTACTGAACTGCGACTGATTCATTATAACATATATATCTATTAAAATAATCTATTTTAATTAACCGACTTCAAAAAAAGTAAGCGCTCAAACAAAAATGATGATATTATTGTACCTGGTTAAAAAGTTATTGAAGCCAAGTAAACAAAATGTTTGTTGGGAGTACCTCGAGAGTTACCTCCACATAACAAAAACGCGTAAATTGGTTGACAAATATCGAAGTAATCAGTGTAAATACATTAAAAACCAGCCAAGTACAAGTCGGGCTCGTGCACTGATGGTTCCGTACAAATTAAATAAATATGTCATATTCACCCAAACAACTATTTTATGGCGAATAAGTTTCCGTTTGACCACCTACTAGCCTCTTGGTATGCGACGACGGGGTCGAAGATGAAGCACGCATACTTAGAAGCCTCGCCTCATTCACTCTGGCCTCGAAAAGGCCCAGATTATATTTTTCAAGACACAAGGAAGCCGGGAAGGCAAGAGAGTAAGTTGTTCTAATCCTTGGGCGTAAGGATTAGAAACGTAGAATCGAAACGTTTGGTACGAGTACGTATCCAAGGAAAGTCCACAAGGTTTGGATGGTAATGGACCGTTTTCCTACTTGTCCTGTAGTAGAAAAGGGATGGTAGGATAAGGTCGTGTAGCTTCGATGCATATTCTCCAATACAAATCCTATAGAAAATTTACAGGCTTACACTTTACGGCGGAGTTCTATACCTATAGACTGAGAAGTTTCTTAGCCACTAACTTCTCATCGTTTATAAGTCGAGCAGCACGCCGGTTTACCGATAAGAACTTCTATTTTAATAATTATGCACAGTCTCATATTTTAAACATAATTTATTTCAAAATCTTTCAAAGGTATATTGATTTATCTTTTCTTCTTCTTTATTAAGTTCGTCATATCGGCACAGTGAGCCGACAGATCGAGGTCTAAGTATCTCTATCGCCAACCCTCTATTGAACCTCATATAGACGAGGTCAGTATTAACTCGGAGTATTAGGAGGCTATCCAGTGCCCTCTCTGGCCCTAAGTGCCCCTCAGAGCCATATAACTGGGTTACAGCATCAATCCATACGTGCTGTAGGTACTAATTAATAAATAATAAATAATAAATATCTGGGACATTATTGCACACATGGTCATCTGACCCCAAACTAAGCAAAGCTTGTAATATGGCTGCCAGAGACTGATATACATACATATATATTTTTAAATACATACTTAAATAGATATTAACACCCAGACATAGAACAAACACAAATGTTCATCACACAAATGTTTGTCCTAGATGGGAATCGAACCCACGCCCCCAAGCACAGAAAGTAGGATCACTACCAACTGAGCCACCGAGGCAGTCAATTGTATGGCTCTTGTAATGAGATAAGCCAAGATTGATTGTAATGAACCGATATCTTCCTGGTAATATCACTTATATTACCAGGAAGGTATTGGTTCATTACTTGTTATATTGTCTGAAGGCACCATTTGATTACGGGAATATTGGTGATACATAACCCATACATAAATACCTACTCATTTGATGTTTTGGATCAAAGAAGGGTTACATCGAAGCAAACAGGAAAGTCATCATCGTTAGCCAGAAGACGTCTACTGCTGAACATAGGCCTGTCCCTTAAAACTCTACACTGAAAGACAGCCTGCCATCTGCATCCACTGGATGCCCGCGACTTTCACGATGTTGTCAGTGTATCTAGTGGGAGGCCTACTTACGCTGCGTCTTCTGGTTCGTAGTCTCCACTCAAGAACCTTATCGGTTATTGGTTCTTTGAGCGATGTGGCCCGGCCATTGCCAATTTAACTTGAAAATTTTAATATCTTTGTCGGTGACTCCGGTTCTTCAACGAATATCCTCGTTTCAGAAACTATCGCGCAAAGAAACTCTGAGCATAACTCTCACAATATACTATAGTATATTGTAATAATTATCAATTAAAAAAACGACTTCATAAAATTAGTAAAAAGGCCAAATTCGGTTACTAGAATGACCCTAATCCTAGATGATCCACTGTCATCCAGCTAACTAGCTAAATTTTCCAATTATTTTTATCTAAAATCCAAACTATTGAAGCTAACGTGTCTCCTGATGTGGTCCCCGCCGTGTCAATGGACTAAAGCTATTAGTATAGTTTTGTAATTTAGAAATACCATGAGAGTGACCGAGATAATTCGCACCACCCCTCCCGCCTCAGATCAGAAATAATGAGAGGAAACAGGAGACAAGTTTAGACGATACTCTAGATTTGTTTCCGTATTTTTTTCACAGACATTTGTGTTACAGAACTTTTCTTCATATTCCGTTGTGAGAGATGGTAGAATTTTGTGAACCACATTAAATCCAGTCAACCAAATTAAATAGTGGGCACTTACTCACAATAACTCATCTCAACAAAAATTTAAAAATTACGTAAAGCGAGGCAGCTATGTGGTTTATTTGCAGAGAACAGAGAGATAAATATTAATTTCCACATTATACTCCAAAACTGCTGCTATTAACAGCAGACCCTGCAGGACAGTCAATGGAACCATTTTAACACGATTCCTTTTAATAATAGTAATTTCCCCAACTATGTACCTAAACTATTTCAGTTGTTATCATGCCAGCGCCAGCGCGACGGTATCAGCGTATCATCTCAGTGTATATTTTCACCGTAACATTTATTTCCATCGGCGATATAATCGAGTGTGCTATCGATGGCGCATTGAATCTATATCGAATATTATATCGAGTCCGTAATGATGGCCATCGTGCTGCGGGAATAATGGCGAGACGAGCCGGTCGCCCACCGAGTGATATGATTCGCTGAAGAGTTAGAGAGCGATAAGAAAAATTGGATATAGGATGCAATTTACATTCATAGAACCGATTTACTCTTGGCTTATCCTATCGAGCTTAGCCTCCCTCATCGATCTCCAAAAGGGCCGGTTGGAAGCGGCCTGCATCCAGCGTTTTCCTGCGGTCTGTCTATCTTGTGGGTGGACGTACTACGCTGTACTTACCGCTCCGAGGTCTCCATTCGAGAACCTTTCGGCCCCATCGGCCATCTGTTCTGCGTGCTATGTGCCCTGCCCACTGCCATTTCAATTTGCTGATCCGGTAATCCGGTGGAAGTAGTTATTTGTAACCTGACTATATAGTATGTACCTACATTTTAGACACTTACTCAACAGTCGAGGTCTATCTAGCTGGGTGAGAGTTTTTTCATCAAAATCATACTAATATTATAAATGCGAGAGGTTGTTTGTTGTTCCTCTATCACTCACTAACAGAACAACGGATAGACGTGATTTTTTACGTATAAATTGTTGAAAAGTATGCCGTAGTGTGACAGGATACTTTTTATCCCGTATATGTACGGTTTCTGAGGGATGTCCACGGGTTGAAATCGCGGGGAATAGCTAGTAGGTGAATAATGTTCTAGAGCAAAATGAAAAACATACAGCTTGACTTCTATCGCTGGACTGCAGCCCTTACAAATAAAATCGGTGAACAAAGTGAGTGCGCTCTCTTGTACCGGACCGCGAGTCTGCAGTCCGCACCTCCTAATGTACCATTAAAGGGGAAGGGGGTGTAACCTGTACCCCTCTTTATGATGTAAATATCGCGGTTTTGTGAGAAGGAGTTGGTTCCTGTTATGACGTACAAACAAACATGCCATACACACTTAGTTTGGTTCTACTTAGTAGAGTTCCTTGAAATTTCAGATCTAGGAATTATTTAGGTTTCTGGAACTAATGATTCTGAAAACTGGAATTAAGATTTTACTAGCTCGCGTAATGTTTATGTTGCTAAAACTAAACAAATTACTTTTATGCACACTACTTTGCGAAAACCGTTTAACCATGAACAATAAAAAAATTACAAAACATGAAACAGACAGACGGACGAGCGGAGTACTTTCACATTAGATACATTATAAAGTGTTGATGACACAGAGTTCGTCCGGTACCAAACAGGACTGATGGTACCAACTCTCATATAGTACTTATAGTAGGTATATGTAGAATGAACTACCCCGGTGGCTCAGTTGGTAGTGAACCTACTTTCTGTGCTTGGGGGCGTGGGTTCGATTCCCATCTAGGACAAACATTTGTGTGATGAACATTTGTGTTTGTTCTATGTCTGGGTGTTAATATCTATTTAAGTATGTATTTAAAAATATATATGTACGTATATCAGTCTCTGGCTGCCATATTACAAGCTTTGATTAGTTTGGGGTCAGATGACCATGTGTGCAATAATGTCCCAGATATTTATTTATTATTTATTTATTTATTTAACTGATAGTCTAGTGTTGATCTGTCATTGTTGTGGTCATCGAGTGTTACACTACTGTGTGTGTTACTAGTGTTGACAATACCATCCGCGAGAGCTATTTAGTAATTGATGTCAACATTGACTCGCGCCGAGTTGAGAGCGATGTGAGGGTCAACGCTTGACTCTACCATTACCTACATTTACACCTAACACAGCATTATCAAGAGCACTTGTGGTTTCTGTCCCTGTCAACTGTCGGGGTCACTATTCTACTCAACTACGATACACCGACACAAAGGACCCGATTGTATCAGCAATGAGATCTAAACATTTCATTCACACAGAAAACTCATAATTAATAACAAGAGAAAGTAGTCATATGCACATAGTATATGCATATAACTAATTACTATATACTAAGGTATTATCTAAAACAACTTTAAATCAAATATACAAAATAGCACTGAAATATGATACTAATATACCGCTGCCAGCATGTTTCGTTCCTAAAATGTTAAATTGCAATTTCAATGCGTAAAAATAAATAAATAACTGGGACATTAATGCACACATGGTCATCTGACCCCAACTAAGCAAAGCTTGTAATATGGGTGTCAGAGTGTGATATACGTACATATACGTGCATTGCACAAGATACCGGCTTGCATTTTGGTCACGAGATGCTTCGACCACTCGTGTTATAATTCTTTGATATGCTCGGGCCCCACGGTCCTGAGGTTTCTACCCCAAAAAGCTCAATTCAGCCGCCACACCGGCCTTATTCTGCGTTCCGAGAAGATAAGACGACGCAAAGAGCGTCGCTTGAATGAGCTTGGATTTTTTGTAGTTAATAAAGGCCTCAATTATTTAATTATTTCCTAAAATATAAGTATCTTCTAAGTCTGCGTGTTTCATTTTTGACTACGTCGTCGCTTACCAACAGGCAAGTTTTGTGGTCAAACAGGCCTTATAAATATATATTTAAATTTACATATAATATACTACTTACTCCGTTGGTGCAGCAACCCGGAGTGGGTCTAGACCTCGGGCACAAGAGAACGCCATCGGTCTCTGAACTGTCTCGCGCGGTCTCTTGCCAGTCGGCGACGATTTGGAACTCGTGCAAGTTCAACTCTACGGCATCTTCCCGGCGATATCAAGGCCGGCCGACGGGCCATTTCATTTATTATTGATTTATTATAAAATAGGTTTGCGCTTGGCCAACTTGCCTGATATTAAGCGATGATTCGGCCTACGATGGATCACGCTTGCTTAGAAGAAACCGATTCACTCTTGACTTAAAGACACCCAGAACAAACTAATTACATAGAAAGAAATTATAAATATCGAAGAGTTTCCAAGTGCCGCTAATTTACCTATTTTGTCGGAAGTATTTATCTACTATCTACCTACATTATTACTTTAACGTTTGCGAACTTAAGTTTGCGTATATTCACGAAATTGTAAACGTAATTCCCGAAGCGAGTTTGTTTGATATGCTACAGGTACAATGCGCCGAGTTTGGTTACCTCTGGACCCTGGGTCCGACAAACACAAGGCAAGTACTCGACCTGGATGTTCCGTAGTGTGGACTCCTGGCTCAGGACACCGGTGTAGATCCGCCGAGTACCAGAATGCAGAAGAATGCATTGTTACTTTACAAACAAAATTTGTACTGAATTGGTCAGTACAATACAGTGCCTAAGTTTTTGGAAAATATGGATTAAACATCTATAGTAAATAAATTAAATAAATATTCGGTTTTTTTTTGGAAACTAAAAAAAAGCTTGTACTAATAAATAAATAAATAATGTATGATATTATTCTTTTTAACCCGCGATGCAAAAGAGGGGTGTTTTATACAGTAAATTAGCACACGTACGCCCTCACACCTTACGACGCTTTTTGCACTGACTCTATGGGTTATTATTTGTTATCCCGGAAAAAGTTACGAATTTTTTTTTTGTTATAATAAAGACTAATATCTAATAAATATATTAGTTTTTTTATACAACTAGCTGTGCACCGCGGTTTGGACTCGCTTGGAAGTTTTCTAAGGGATCGTACATTTTATATTTATACTCATAAAATCTCGTCATCATCTGAATCTCATAGATATAACAAAATAATTTGTTCGACGATATCTTTTGTACTGTAGATCCGATCTTTTTTTTCATACAAATACAATAACATTGTTAAGTTCGAATATGAGAGAAGTTTTCAAGGCATTATAATTATACAAAGGTCTCATCTCAGTTTGGAGTGAACTATTAGTCCAATAATAATTATTTAATGTTGATATTTTTTGTAAATTTCTTTTTTTATATCATTACTATTTATAATAATTATTCACATTTATATCAATTGAATGTTACTTAGTTTAATATTGTATGCTTGTAATATCTGAATACCCAAGATACAGGCCCTCGCCAGACCTATATAGTTTTATTTAAACGAACATCTATCTATCATTTTATGTGCTGTATGCATATTTATGAATTGATTTTTACTTTTACTGGAAGCATGATATCCGAGGCTGAACCTTCACTACTGTCCGCGACTCTACTGCGTCACCTACACGCGCCACTCTCACTAACTGTCATTGTGTCTGTGGCGCCACTCTGTTGTGATTGGAGTGCGACTCAGTCTACATAGGTACATACTCGTACATACACCGCTGTCCGAAATGTGTTTTACTCTGTACACTGTTTGCACATAGTCATAGAGTCACGTCCGTAGTACCGAGCTGTACACGGGCAGCGATGGAATCTGTGAACGTGTAGAGATAGACGGTGCGACGCGGGCGGGACCTCTACCTCTAGCTAGAAGAATGTTTAGATGGAACGATAATTACATCTAGTATGCAGGTAGTATTTTCAAACGACTTCAAATAAATGGCCAAGAGCGTGTCCAGACACGCATATTGTAGGGTTCCGTAACCAAGCCATATAATTGTAGTCACATTAATAGTTCAGAAATTGGTGGCTTAGAAAAAGTCTAACGAACGAAAATCTGTGGACGTAGCCATATTTTAAAGTAGTATTATCCCAACAAAGTATATACTTTTTATGGTTTATTCAATAAGAAATACACTACACTGGAGACAATAAAAACATGAGTTTCCTGCTGAGTCTTGGAAGAATCTCATCATCTTGCCTTCCAAAACTGATTCCGGTTTGGTAGGGCAAGATGACTTTGAAGCGTGCCAAGAGGCTCATCAGCAACGAAGCCCTAGTTCAGACTAAGCTTCTTAGTCTTGAGCATCGGCGCAAAGTTGCTAGTCTATCGGTTTTTTATCGGCGGATACATTTTGGAGATTGTGCATCAGATCTGCATGATTTAATTCCATCCTGCCCTTTTTTCTATCGGACTGCCAGAGCGGGCACGAAAAATCGACACCGCTTTTTGGTTGACATTCAGAAAACCCATACGAAGCGCTTTGATTCCACTTTTATTGTGCGAACTGCAAGTATGTGGAATGCGCTGCCTGAATGGGAGCTTTCAAGTCAAAAGTGAATCGGTTTCTTCTAGGCAAGCGTGATCCATCGTAGGCCGCATCACCGCTTAACATCAGGCGAGTTGGCGGCTAAGCGCAAGCCTATTTTACAATAAAAAAAACCTTTTCCTTTCTACATTTTATTTACTATAACTCAAAAAGTAACGCGAACCTTAACGCGCCGAGATACGGTTTGCGGTCGCGTGATTTTGCAAACTGTACCTATTCGGGCCTGCGTTTCGAGTTGGGCGTAAGGCCCCTGACCTGAGTCCCAGCAGTGGGAACATGAAATAAAAGGCTGATATTGGAGTTTTTATATAAACATTTTGTTTATATTACACGGGAATTACGCATATATGATTGGTTGTATCTACTATAGTTTCAACCGCATTTTTTAATTTTATGTTCTGCGAAATTGCATTGGAGTTATTAAAACCAAATTCTCTCTTTCTACTCACTTAAAAAGCGCCAGAAAGTAAAAACGAATAAAATTGAAATGAAAAACGGTGTCAATTTCCCTGACAGCTAATATAATTTATTATCCGAAGCCGTTTTATGAATCATATTGAAGGCGTCGTTTTTCCTGTCCGAGATCTGCTAACTTGGACGACAATTCAATACTTCATCAGCAGCGGCACTCGGGCGGCGGCGGGAGGCACTCGGAGTTTGGGAGTTTTATCTACTTCAGTTACTTAACTTATAGTAGGATATGAAACTATTCTGCAAAGAATAGCAGGACATGGCGCGGGAAACGGATAGATAGAAGAAGATGGATTTGCCTAGCAGTGAGACAATATAGGCAAGCAAAAAAATTACATAAATATGGTTCTACTTCTACAGTAAACACCATTACATATTATCGGGTGAGTTGGTAGTCAAACCAGGCCTGCCGCACTTCGCACTTTAGGTATGAAGCTACAAGTAAACGTCTTGTCGGACTTGCCGTGCCTTGACCGAGATCGATTGACAGAGATAACGTGACATGAGTTACGCGATAGACAGAGAGGCAACTTCTAGGCTAATATAGCTGTAGCATGTATTCTGTGGCTGTAGGTAGTTAGCGCTCGCACGTCCTGAATTGCACTTTATTGTTTAGTATGAAGAGTCGCTATTATATAAATGATTTTGAGGAGTGAATCTTCTGTACTTGTACATATATGAGTTTGTACTTATTGTACTTGTATTTCCTCACACAGAGTCTCCAAGCGTCGTGTGAAACTGCACTAGATAGATAGATAGAAAACTGTTTATTGTTCACACCAAAAATTACAAACGTACATAAAAAACAACTTAAAAAACTAGTGAAACAAATGGCGGCCTTATCGCTATAAGCGATCTCTTCCAGGCAACCTTACACTACCACTACCTTGGCACTATACCTCGGAGTAGCTACTGTATCGGTTTATGATGGAGTACGCTTGTCTAGCTAGAAGATACACTCGTGATTTGAAGATACCCAGAATGTAACTATCGGGGAACACCTATTCGGGCAGCGCATTCCACAGACTAGTAGTTCTACAATAAAACTGGAATCAATGAGCTTCGTTCGGGTTTTCGGAATATCAATCATAAAGCGGTGTCGATTTTAGGTACCCGCTCTGGCAGTCCGATAGAAAAATTAGGAGGAAGGAATTTGATAATGCAGATTCGATGCACACTCACCAAAATGTATCAGATAAAAAACCGATAGACTAGCAACTTTGCGCCAATGCTCAAGACTAAGAAGCCTATTCTGAACTAGGGATTCGTTGCAGATGAGTCTCTTAGCTCGGTTTCTAAAGGGATGTCTACGCAGGTGAATTAGCGGGGCGTAGCTAGTACTTTTAAATCCATAATAAACAAGCTTTCTCACCTACAACTACATTATACAGAGGTACCTATAAAGAATTTACTCTTGTAATGTAGGTCAAGGCGGTAAAAATAAAACAAGATTCGGTTTCCGAATAAACTTTTATTGGACAAACTGTAAACTTCATTAGAAGCCTATTACAGTGTACATCAACGATACTAATAAATACATTTAATGTACGTAGCGATACTCTACAGTACACCGCGAGACTAACACTTACATGTAACCTTCTCTTATTATATGTATATCGTTAAACGCTGTTTAAACTAGGAGGCGACATAACACTGAAGAGCTACATCTGTACGCAACGCTTCGTTCAACTAACGGATCGTAACAAATCTATATGACATTGAGAATTTATTTTTGAAATAAGTCTACAAACAATATTATAGTGAAACAATAGGAACTATAAACCGCCACAATTTATTTAATTCCCTTCACTGGTTGGAAGTGAAGCGAATTAAAAATATTTAAATATATTACAAATACAATCTGAGATCTTTATTCTGAGTATTTTACACGTAGTTTGGTTCACTTAAATAATATATTTAAAAGCAACGAGTCGATTGGCAGATGATCATCGAAATTAACTTAAAGATATGACATTAATTAATAGTTAGAAATCGTTATACATTATTATTATTATTATACAGTTCCCGGTGGTCTAGGCTTCGTCTCTCGCCGCACTGCTATCTGGAAAAAATATACAAATATATTAATACTAGATTTGTTTAATATAACGGTAACATGGTGGTAATTAGATACCGCTTGTGTTCTTGGCAGATAATTTGTATATTCATTTATCATTCATTAATTATCAGGAGAGTGGGCGCGGTGCGTACCTTACTCAATATGTATTCTAAGAACTTGAATATGTACAAATAATGTAGGTACTTAAAGCCGTCTCTATGGCGCGTGTTTTTTCGAAACATTACACATAAAACCTTACAGATAAACATTTGTTTTCAAACACTATCTGCCTCCTGTGTATTAACATATTTTTAGATCAATAACAGATTGTGTGTAGATGTTAAAATGAATCCGATGAGGAAGACTAGGGAAGCTACTAAGAAGCTATCAGTTTTAGCAATTATAGACTCAATATCGAGGAGAAGACAGATTTCGAGTCAGACTGTATATACCACTGAAGTGAGTTTTTTTTTGGTATATACGACCTCGAAATTTTGACATTTACCAAGAGTCACGGATTGATGACCGGTTTGGTAATTGGGCAATTTCTTTCGTGTTGAATCGCTTGTGACTGACAGAAGGGACAGATGACAGAAGTGCGCGATGCGCGCGGCGGTTGAAAATTAAATAATCCCTCTTTACTCGCGTGGGGAATAAAATAAATAAATATTCGGGATATTATTGCACACATGGTCATCTGACCCCAAAATAAGCAATGTTTGTAATATGGCTGCCAGAGACTGATATACATAATTTTTTTTTTTTAATACATAAGTAAATAGATATTAACACCCAGACATAGAACAAACACAAATGTTCATGGAATGTTTTCCATGCATCTCGGAAAACAAAAACATTGACGTTGCATACACAAATGTGTATTGCCACGTCTCTTTGTTTTGATCTTTTTGTGTATTATTTCGAAAAAACACGCGTGGGTGACACGGAAAACGTACAAAAAAATTAAACAATACTTAAAACTTATTTTTGTTCGCTGTCGTGCGTGACAGTTCCTGTCAGGGTGAAGTTGTCAGAGAAATTTAATAATTGGTTCAGTTACGTTTCCAAGTAAGTCTATACAAATTTAAATAAGATATGTACAAAGTGATTAAATATTACAAGATTTAATTGTTTATGCTACTTTTATAACTGGAGAAGTACCTACATTAATTAATTCATGAACTATTCAATTAAAGATGGTAATTAATAAAATATATACTTAAGTAAAAACACCTTGTGTTTAAAATGTGTTATTTTTTTACCTAATTTTTAAATTTTGCCTTTGATAAGTATTTGTGTTTTGGCATAATTTTGTTGTTAAATAAATAGACGATGCCATAGGCTTATTCAGTCACAGTCTTTGACTATAGTTCGGGAGCTTCTGGGATCAACACTGTAGTTACATTATGCACAATAAAGGATTTATATTTGTAATGAGTAGATTAATATACACCGTTATAAATTAATTCTGCACTTATATACAGACATAAATGTACGGTGAAACATTTATAAGTACCATGTACGTTATATTTACACTTATAGATAAGTAAGTACACAGTGCAACATCCACAAATATCAGTACATATTATATATTTACAATAGCCAAAAGAAACGAATTAAGATATTCTGCAACACGACATGTCCTAATGCAATACGAGTATCATAGTACATCCTCCACGTGGCTTGCGTTTCCTACGAACTAATTCAAAGGGATCACTGTACCTATGTACTTCAGAAAAGTTTATTTTTTGTTTAAATTGGAACGGCTGTCAAGGCATTTTTGTAAGAAATTTGTTGTAGCTACTTGCCATATAGATGAAACGTCAGTCATTCGAAATCAGTTAGCAACTGTGACGCGGAGTTCGACGCGTTGACATAAATAAGAATGTTAAATCAGTTAGCAACTGTGACTCGGAGTTGGACGCGTTGACATAAATAAGAATGTTAAATCAATTATCTTTTATTTAGTTCTCTTTTGTGTGGTATGTACAAGTAGCGAGACGGGTGCCACCGCACGCGCAGTAACGATCGGCTAAACTAAAAACTTAATCGTAGGTTAAGTCATGCGATGATCGCGAACAAAGCGCCGCTGACGTGCCATTAACTCCCAACTCCCAGCTATTTGGCCGACTGAAGTTTCAGTTTGCTTTTGTTCGGGACTCTCCGAAGCCGCGGTCGCGGTGACTGGTGAAGTTAATTTACAAATTCTTTGATTTAATTAGCGAGTTTTCAGCGGTTTTAGTATAATCTGTGAGTTGGCAAGATTAAAAAACTTACTCATAGGTATTTATATTTTGATTTAATTCCTAGACGCCGCAGTTAACCATCGATTTCTGGGCTACGTAGTAGCTTTACTTAGTCTGTGATTTCTGGTTATAACGATAAAAACAAATGTGAAATTATTTCAGTATCGTATTGTTTATATTTGTAAGGACGAGGTACGAGGGTAAGATTTGGTCCGTTCGTAGACCTCTTCGGGTCGGGCTTCGATAAAACGCGAAAGATATGTCGGCAAGCCGCCCGGTCGCCGGTCGCCGGTCGCCGGTCGGGGCAACGCCGTAAAAACATATTGTTACGAGTCCGACTCTCTGTTGTTAAACTATAATTAGAGCTTATGTGTTTTAAACGCGATCTTAACGACAGTTGAGAAAAGCAACAAGCTGTGTTAATTAAATAACAACTCTTATTTTAGTTCAAAATTTAAAGTTTCAGTCATCGTGAATTCCAATTATTGTGGACCTTTTATACTGAATAGCTGACTAGCTCAACGGATTTGTTTAGGTTATATATAACTGGTCGGTAGAGCTCACTGCGTTGTACAGTTTAGTCATATTCGATCACAAAAGTCAATAATCGCAAATGAAAGGCGAAATAATAAAACATGTGCGAGCGGTCACGATAGCCTCGGACTGCTATGGATCAGTGAGTCGGGGGGTCAGGTGGGCAGCACACGGGTCGGCGCGTCCGCTGCGACATCTGAACCGAGAATCACTCGCATGGAGGAGTCACCGGAGCTCGCTCAGGCTGCTCAGCTCCACGGTTCACTTCACCGACAGATTATATTAGATACGCGACTTGGAACCCGCCTCTTTTTACTTTACAACAATCTTGATACAAAAATGAACAGGGACACATTTTCTTTCAAGGCTTCATAATCGACAGCTAATTTCATAAATGCTATCGTATATTGATTTAAGATCGCTTCGACCAACGTAAGATTTTTTAAACAATATTATTAGTTAATCACACACTTTTCTATTTACAGTCAAAATCAGGATACAACTACATGATTCTACAAGAATCTAGTCTATTAACATTCACGGAAAACATCTAACAACATCAAACATAGTGAAAGGAGAACTAGAAGAGAGAAGAAGGCTAGATGGAGCAAGCTCTACTGTACAGGTCTAACATCTACTAACACAGAGCAGTCGAGGTGTTTAGAAGAATCTACTGAAAGAGAAGACAGACAGAGAGTAGTGCTACGACAAACGAGTGCGTTAGAGACAGAGCTATTGTGTGTGTTTCGTCTCGAAGGACGAAGAGCTATGTGTGATGTGAAGCGTCATAGCACCGAGCGTGGTTACCGTGGTCATCGTCAAGCGAGTCAGCTCCGTATTGCGCTGAGCGCTTGCCCCACATTCCTCTTAAGTTAGTCCAGCCTGGTTCCCTCTTCCAGTAATACGCTCCTGTTGGTCATTTTATATCTTTGTATTTTCCTCGTCAAATAACTCGAAAACCCACCGAAAGTTACAAGGATGTTAATAATATTTTTCATTAAATCGTTTACGATTATTGCCGCGAAATTATGAGTTATAACGCTCGAAAAATTCTGCCTTTCTAATGGGTCGTCCGCGTCCTCGAGCGGCCGCCATATTGACTCCGAGGGTGTTTCATTTAAAAACCTCCGTGAATTATTATTTAATTTTTGTGTCGCGTCGGGCGATGGCTCGAGTCCCTCTCGGCCACGCTCGGCCACTATTTATCACCGCAGACGCTGGACAGTCGCTCTCCCGACGGCACTTTATTACTTTGACATCTGTCAAATAGAATTTAGTACCATTGATCGCTGAGAGATAATTTAACGTAAGTATTTATGTTTAGTTGACTGAAATTATTGCACGAATATACGATTATTATTGGATTCAGAAAAAAGTATTTACCCGTTATTTTTTAGGACATTTTGAAACTTTTCTGATGACAATTATTTTAGTTAAAAATTCTAAAGTAAAAAAAATTGTCAAAAGAGCAATCTATTCATCATGAAAGGTAATAAACTGAGTGAAAGCTGGCAGCGAGGGCTGTAACCATAAACGTAAATCAATCAATGGAACAGCAGCCGCATCAATCAGGGCCGAGCCGGGGAAAATAATTACCGCTTTCATGGTTACAGAGTTACAATGCTCGCTTTGAGCTTATTGGAACTTTAGCGCGCGTTCACGTCGCGTCGCCGTCGGTTGTGTGTTCACGGGACAATGATTTTTACGTGAGGGCAGAATGCGTTAGACGCGCGTAACCAAACACAAAATTGAGAGTAATACATTTATATCGAATACTCAGATCAAATAGTTTTATTTGATCTGAGTATTCGATTTAAATGTATTCATTATGTATTGTATGTATTCATTAGATCGAATAAAGCTTACTCACTGTGGTTGAACGGCATTTGTAGAAAATTAAATTACATTAGTAGTGGGTAGGTACTGGTAGTAGTACTGGGTAGTTATTATATAGTTATATCGAATTTTCATTGTTCGAAATTTTTGTATCGCCTCTTGTCTCTGAGACTTTTTGATTGTCTAATTGTTTGACTTGTTTTTATGTCAGTTGGTTTTCAGGTGCGGCTGGATGCGCTTACCTCCGTTGTACTGGGCTTGCTTGACTGGTCGCTTGCCCCAGGCGCCATGCAGCGTCTGCCACGCCTTCTTCTCAGGTGCCTCCATCCGGTCGTTGCTCTCCATCTGCAGGCAGAACAGGCCTTAACATGACCGATACTATGAAAATTTGCTATACAAAGTAAGCTAGTATAGGCTGAGCCCTGGTCCAGAGGTTACAGTTGTTATGCCGCCTGAAGACCTCTGACATGAGTTAGCGGTTGATATCAACGAAGGTTCACTACCAACTCAGCCACCGAGGCAGTCTAAATGCAGTTACTCACCTGTTGCTCTGGCAGGAGCTGTTGAACCTCGGCTTCCAGCTCCTCGTAGTCAGGTTCAGTGCCGGAACGTTTGCCCCAGGAGCCGTGGAAGGCTGCCCACTTTTCCTGAAAATGTTCACACTTTTACACTCCCTTTATTATACAAATGGTTGAATTGATTTCTGTATATTTCAGGGCTGTGTCCCAGCAATGGGAACATGATGAGGGCTGATGATGAATGATGACGATATTTAAAAAAAAGCTATTTTTGAAATACACGAAACAAACCCACAAGATAGACAGATGACCTAAAAGAGACCGCAGGAAAACGCTGGATGCAGGCCGCTTCCAACCGGCCCTTTGGAAATCGATGGGGGAGGCCTACGAGTATGTTCAGCAGTGGACGTCCTATGGCTGAAATGATGATGATGAATGTTTGAAATTGTATATTTTTTGTTATTTTTGTCAACTTATATGTATGATGCCGATCATAAAGACCGTCTGCGGTACTATTTTAGATGTAAACAAAAGGGCAATGTTTTCAATTAACCTTTCCACATTTATTCGCATGATGGCCAAATGCCACCCAACTGAGCCCACCTTCCAACAAGAGCTAGATTACATCATAGTTGGGATCGCAAAAATGTTCCAGCTATTCGCAACAAACTTCTGTTAACTTTATGTTCACACTTCGACTTCGCAACTCGAAACTAAGTTTTCAATCGTTAAGTGTCTTTCAATAGTTTCTATGACAAGTTTGAGAAGTAACTTTTCATCATGAGGTGTAGATCGGATTGATTCATATTCAGTGGTTTCGGATGAATTGTGTATTTGTATATGAACTATTTAGTTCCCTTAACACAATTAGTTAACTCTATATGCCGTTTAGTGGGCGAACATGTTCAGTGATATGAAATAATTTTGTAATAAATTCCAATTAATCCAATTACATGCTACGAAATACTGACCGGTGCCCTCTTTCCCCAAGCCGAGCTCATGTCTTGCCAGCCGCGCTTGCCCCAGGCGGAGTTGAGGTCCTGCCACGCTCGCTTGCCCCAGGCAGAGTTCAGGTCCTGCCACGCTCGTTTGCCCCAGGCAGAGTTGAGATCTTGCCATCCGCGTTTGCCCCAAGACGCTTGCGACATGTCCCTCCAACCTCGCTTACCCCATGCGGAGTTCAGATCTTGCCAACCTCTTTTACCCCAAGCGGAGTTTAAGTCTTGCCACGCGCGTTTGCCCCAAGCGGAGTTTAAGTCTTGCCACGCCCGTTTGCCCCATGCCGAGTTGAGATCTTGCCAGGCGCGTTTGCCCCACGCCGAGCTCATGTCTTGCCAGCCTCGTTTGCCCCAGCCTCCGTGTAAATTTGCCCAGGCCCGCTTTTCTTCTTCTGTTAATTCTACTTCATTATCATTCTAGAAAATAAGAGACATTCCAAATATTATATATACTTAACAATCAGACTAATTAGACATTGACCAGCTTAATATAAAGATTATAATATATGTTCGGCTGATTCATATTCAAATGACCTGCTCAAAGCATTATGTCTCCTAATATTGTGATCCTTTCCACATAGACATCATACAACCACTCCAAATGTTTTCAACAAAACCCACACGCGGAAAACTTGTGACGATATGCTAACGATATCATTATACCGCTATCAGAGAACATTACTACCAAATCGCTCTAAAGGTTCTCTACTTGAACATTTATTAAGGAACCTGACTATATTATAGTATTTTCATGTTGCTACGTAGTTAAGAGACGAAGGACAATGTAAAAGTAATACATATATATATAATTATATATATATGTATAGTAATGTCAGCCAGGTACGCTTTACGTGGCAGTTAAATCATGATTCATGTTCACTCACAGCAAATACTATTAGTAGACATTCGTAATAATACAACTTCTGAAGATAATTCATCGTCCATTCGCCTCACACTTCATAGAATTGCATAAGAAAGCAAAGAAAGAAGTCCTTATCCTAAAGAAGAAGGGACCGGCTGGCGCTGATTTCAGCCCATTTGCGAGCTGGTTTATTATTCCATTAAACTGGCCGAAGCTGCTGCGAGTGTTAATTGTGCCAGGACGAGCGCTCTTTATAACTCAGAGACTGTCTACTACTATATTTATTTAAATAAAAAATACTGTGATTATTCTAACAGCCACTCTTCCGGTATAAATGTTACTTGTAATAACATTATCCTATTTTGAAACCGACTTCAAAAATAAGTCGAAGTCTTCAACAGTTTTTTTGGGTGTGCAATGTGCATGTTAGACGATATCTACGCCAATTATGAATTTTATGTGATAGACTATCTCAAATATCCATTAAGAAAATATTCCACCTCCAAGGGTGGAAAATTAAGGGATAAATCCCATTTATTGAACTAACCGTGGATTCAATTGTTGTTTTGTAAAACATATTATGTATGTGTGACTTTCAATTTTCCTGTATAATTTTCCCCAATAAGTGTACCCATCTTGTAATATCTTTAAAACTACTAATTCGTTTCCATTTATGTCGAGTACTTATCGCACAAGTAGGTATATCGCATAATTAGTTCCGCGTGTTTCATGTAACATTGTGCCACATCCGCCCGCGGTGTCTCCACTCTCTGCTTCCACTAAAATGCGGTTACCAAGTTTGTCTGCAACTCGGTTATTCATTGTTTCCCATTAGGACGCTTTCGTTCTTAGCGGCTTCTACAAATACGACGTACCTACTTAGCTTTAAACACATTGAGATTTCTGCATTTGTATTGAGTTAAGAGTTGTTAGCGGGAGGTTTTATCCGTGAATACGAAGTCTGAACACGCGCGCGTTATACGAAATCTAAGTTTATATAGGTCTGAAAAATATACTACTTTTCTATGTATTTTTTCAATATTTTATTTCTGTATTACAGAATTTATATGGACTGCATTATTTAAATATGATACATAGATGGACTCGTGTTATGTGCGCATCGGTTCTGTCTTGTCCGAGATCATGATTCGATCATCTAGCAATTTCTTTGCCTGTCGCAGTAATGTACCTAATACTAACTAATAAATTAGATTTTCCTCATTTAGTTTTATAGCTTACAAAAAATACGATATGCAGGGATATAGGATTGTATATACGAGCACGACAGGTGCCTATAATGAGCTCGCTAACCTTTCCCCGCCTTCAGACACTGAATTATTGATGTCCTGATTATGATCGACTTCAAATCCCGATTAATTTGTCTAAGGAGGACGGCAATAAACTTAATTATTCGTGAATTGATTTGGGTAAGTAGATACAAGATTAAGGAAATGGGTTTATTCGCTTCAGTCTAGATTGAATGTCTGTGTTATGATGAGCAGTCTTTACATGGTATCATGTTGCGATCAACTGCCTAATCTCGATCCAAACATTTCTTTGCTCTGACAGCTGCAAAAAGTTATAAGAAGCTGAATGAAATCAACACGAAAATTGCTTTGTACCATTTGCAATGTCATTCTAAAGATAATGTCTAATTCAGCGACTGGTCTAATATTTTGTTATTAAGACAGTGATTTTATTTTTCTTCAAAAATGTCGGAAATGTGCAGATATTTTTGGCGGAGGTACTCTGCCACCAACCTTGCTGTACCGACGGATTCAGTAGTAAGTAGGTAGTATAGATACCTGTGGAGCAGCCGGCAGGTCGTGATGAGCATCCTCGGCGGCAGCCACGGCTAGCGTGGTCAAGGCCGACACCCACAGCGCAGCCACGCAGACACGCATCTGTCGACAACACACAACCGTAGCCTGTTAGCTAACATAAATACCTGTATAATAAGGATATAGGGGTAAACGGAATATGAGGCCATTGTAGCTCAGTGGATCTTTGACTACACCATTCAAACGGCTCCGTGTTGGGTATGGGTTCAAATCCCAACCATGTGTTTGAGCTACCGGTAAAGTAAACCATTGTGTGAAAACCGTAGACATCGTGATAGAGCTATCGCTTAACGGCGTGTTAGTCAGTCCTTATTCCAGATAAACCGTCTTCAACATGTCCATACGCACCGTGGTTTTACATCAGATAAGATGTGGTTAAAAGCCTAGGTACCTAAAAAAACTTTTTTTAATAATAAGCTAGTTAGTTGTATGGTAGCCTATTTGGGTGACCGCTAGGCTTGAAAGCTTGAGGTCACGGGTAATTATGTACGGATTTTAATACCACTGGCTTTTCAAAAAAGAAAAACATCGCGAGGAAACTCGCATACGTATGGAGAAGAAATGTAATGGCGTATGTGAATCCACCAACCCGCAACTGGGTCAGCGTGGTGTATATGGCCCAATCACCCTTTCAGGGGTAGGTCTAAGTCCAGCAGTGTAATATTAAAATTCTTATTATGCCAGTTAGTTAACAGGAAGGTAAGCGCCACGAACGCTATATCAACCTAATTATAATGAACGACATTAATTTAAATCGTGAAATAATAAATCAAAAGGTCTTATTTAAAGTCACAACACAAATTAAGAAACAAGCTTTACAGCTCCGAAACTTTTGCCAAGTTCCTGCCTAGTGAAAGGGAAATGCCAGTATCTACTGAGGCCCCTACTCTGTCGCAGTCGAGAATACCTTAGTCGTCGTCAGACTCATTACAAATGTCGTGAGAGTGAGAATGACCGACAGAATCTCGAGCACGCCAGAATAAGGGTCCAGTTTGGGACTAACTTTGGGTAATTTGGCTTGCAACTTCCCAGGAATTATTTCTCCCGTATTGTGAACACTGCAAGTTGAATGGAGAAGGAATTACGCCAAATAACCTTTTCGTGATGGATTTTCTCAGAACACAGCAAGTTGAAATAAGTGAATAATAAACAATTGTTACTGAATTATAATACCGTTCTATCCTTCATTATTCATGTTAGAAGAATTCAAAGTGAAACGTACTAGAATAAGTTTCCTCTTGGATATTATAAATTGCCAGATGATAAACTGAGCTAGATATTCTGGGTGTTGCTCCAAAGTGCAGGTCATCGAGTATCCTATTTGTACGGCGGCATGCACTGTACATGTATCTACCTAACTTACTATACTAGCTCAGTAATCGAATTAAATGATCCGGACAAAAACACGCATTAAGCTACATTTATACCTCTAAGTGACATAGTGGGGCTTTGTTGCATGCTATTAAATGATATCATAATATATGTGTATGTGTTCTTTATATGTTCGTTATATGTGTTCGTTATATATATGTGTTCACTTGCAACATATTTATTATACCTGTTAGCATTTAAATAATTTAAAAAAATCCTGTGACGTCAAATTCAAAAACGCTCTATGTGTATTGCATATTTGAGGTACCATTAATATATTATTTACTTATATAAGTTATTTAAAAAAAAACATTAAATTTGGATTAAAATTGAAACCTAAAACTACACCTTTTAAGCCTACGATCATGAAAATGTAGAATGTTGCAAACCGCTCAGTTCGGTACAACTCCGACTTTACTTCAATCTGCCGATGTGCATAATATTATAAAGCGCTGCATCGCTGCCCATTGTCCCGCGGTATAAATATAGCGAGTGCAGCGGAGATGGCACGCTGCGCAGGCAGGGCATAGTTCGGGAGAGCCCTTTCTACCTATTCATATTTATATCTCAGCCTTTACCAACCACGAGATCTATTTATAATTTTTATCTCTACGTTTTTATTATATGTATAGACTACGTCACGTCAGGTACGTAACCTTTTCTAGAGACAAAAATAAACTTTTTTTAACCTGGGCAAGTGCCTTTATTAACTAAACAAAATACAAGCTACCACTTAAAAAAAAAACAGTTCGACTGTTCATAGACCGTTGAAGGTCTAAAGACAATCCAAATGCTCAAGCCCACTATCAGTTGGCAGCGTACCCAGCATGGTGGCGGTATTACCACGTTGAATGGCATGCTTTAACTTCGGTTTGTTAGTTTCTTTTCACTTTAAACTCGTGATTGTTTCACCCACTGTATATAAAAGCTTGTTAGATTGTGTTTAAAATGAAATTAAATAATAATAGTTTGTGACAAATATCTAAGGTTTATTCTTTTCAAGTCCTAAGAAAAAATACAAAGAAACTTAAAACTTGACAACTTACATACGACAGTAGGGGAAGGTTTATGAAAAGCTTTGTAAGTTTATTCTTCCCTCTACAATTTTCCAGTTGAACAAGTTACTGCTGTTTTTGAAATGTTTCAACAAATTGTTTAATAAGATGAATGAATATGAACGCGTGATATTTTCTTATTTAATTGCTGCAGATGTGATTATTTTATCGGGCTATAAAAGCGCTGTTGTTTAATACTTTTATTGAGTTGACCCGTTTCTTATTCCTGGGACACGTACAAATAAAGATAAATAAACAAGAATTAAAAACAGATAGTCGTAGAGAGTACAATTCAGTCAGTAAATTATATAATTAACACTAGAGAAAGAAATAAAGTAAATACATTTAGTTATGAGCTGGGTTATGATGGGTGATTGAGATATCACACAAATATTCAACAAGTGGTCAACAAGTTTAAGTTTTTATATAGTTAGTTATTTTAAATTTTACTTTTTTGTTAGTATTTTAAGATTTCGTTAATTTTCTGTTTTATAAGTTGTGCTTAATACATTATTTTCCTTCACAAGTGAAATGTGGCTTTTATAAAAGTCTCTCATCAAAATCACTATAAGACGGCTGAAGTTCTGCAAGGACTAAGGAAGTAAGATAATGGTCAGAGCATAATGTTTTACCTGAGGAAAATGCGGAAAATCTGTAATGACAAGCGCAGCAAGTTAAATGATATTCATGAGTTTAAGTAGGTATAGTAGGTGATTACACTCTACTTCCTGTTCGTGAGAGATGTGTAAACATCACCCCACTGATAACGATATTCACACAGTTCCTGGTAATCACGCAATCTGGCAAACGGCGCTCATCACACACTGACATTACAGCACACGTCAGCACGTGGAACACGTCGTGCGAACAAACCTTACGTTGTAGGCGTTGTTTAATCACAAAATACTTGTTCGATGCGCATTCATAAGTATGGGACCTGATAACATGTCTCCCTCTCGATACTTTCAGCAGAACAAACGTCAGATGACAAAAGGGTTTACAAATCGAGAGGTACCTACTCAATACCTTTCCACCTGAAGGAATAGAATGATGGAAATTGCACCAGACACAAAACATTACCCTGGAGTTGTCGATATTTCACCAGACACAAAACATTACCCTGGAGTTGTCGATATTTCACCAGACACAAAACATTACCCTGGAGGTGTCGATATTTCAAAATCAGATTTGAATTGACTGCAAATAGTTCGGGATGAAAATTAATACTTTTGATACATTTTTATTTCACCCGTGGTCGTCCCATTGCAGGGCAAAGGCCTCCCTTCCTTTCTTTCACTCCTCTCTGTTCTGTGCTATGGTGTACCAGTCCCCTACGTGGGAGTCAAGCTCGTCCCGCCATCTTTTACTGGGCCTTTGAAGAGGTCGTATGGCTTACGGCAGCCATTCTGTAGTGGTTCTAGCCCACAGATATTCTTCTTATATGGCCGGCCCAGTCTCACTTCAGTTTGATTACATTACGGAATGTCTAACATTTCGTAATGTAATACAACTGACTGAATATTCACTGACGTGGTTTTAGCGCCAGATTTAGTCATGAATCTATTTCGTCCTGTCAATTACCTGATCAAGGATTCTAATTAGGTACATAATAACCAAGCTCTTGAAGGAAGATTCAGATAATCTGGCTCAGAGAAAAGGACGACGACGTGCTGTTTAATAACTAATGACTTATTAGTAAGACGAACTTAATCTTCACATTTAATTATTAATCATTGTTCATTCACAGCGGCTTTGCTAAATTCGGTACGAAATATAGCCTTGAGAACTATGTATTTTCACGATTTTTTTTTGTTTTTAAGTAGATTTTGTTTCTTTATATTTTTGTGGGAATTATGACGAAGTTAGTAACATTTTAAGTACGCTACGAACTGTTGTCTGAGTAAAAACCATTTTAGTTTTTACGGCCGGTGGCGCGCTTCCATTTATCTATCATTATGTTGGCAACATAAAACCGAATTTCTCGGTTTTGTCAAAAGCACCTGTAACATATAAAAATGGGTTTATTGGTCCGAAACGTCATCCAAATATCACGACCGTAAAATGTTAACTAACAGTTTAATACTTCAAACAAATGAGTGCACGATTTCACTCGTAGAATGTTGACTGTCAGCTGTTTTTTATAAAAATATATCAGTCCCTGCCCCTGGCGCTGGCGCCGCGCCGCTCTACGCCGCGCCGGGCGCAACGCTAGGAAACTTTATACAGGGGTTTTTGTAAGCAGAATGTGTGATATTTAAGTACTTTATACAAACTCTTTGCACGATTATGGGTTACAAAAGTTAGATAAGTAGATATACTTTGTTAGTTTTGTAGGTTTTTTTAAATCTTGTAGACGATGATTGTGAGTGAAGATTGTACCACACAGCCTCTACCGAGGCACTGTGCCTTTATCAACTAACTAAATTACAAGCTAACTAACATCTTTTGGGTGTTGTTCCCCATTGACCGTGAAAGTTCTACAGACTATCCAAATGTTTGCGTCCACTACTAGTCGGCAGCGTAACCAGCGTGCTGGCAACATGCTTATGCGTTGAGCCAGAAATACGTCAGCATTTAGGTGACGCATCGCTTTAACTTAATTTACTTACGTGGCTGTATGTGGTGACCGTGTGTCCTGCCAGCTGTTAACTCACTTGTCCACTACAACACACCGACACAGGACACCCTCCGAGCCATTGTCTTTAATTAACTATGACTGATGTTAGGATTAACTGTTTCTACTCCAAGTAAAGTTCCTGAAATGGGAACCTTACTTTGTATATGTATAGAATAGAGTTTTCAAAGGTAGGCAACGCACTGACAATGCCGCGAGTATTACACCTAGGTGTCCATAGGCGGTGGTGAACACTTACCATCAGGTGTACCGTCGCTTGAATTTACTAAATTGTGAATAAATAATTTTATTATTTTTATTAAACACTGACAACTATCTGTTTCTATGTGAAAGAGGAACAAACAAACCAACATACAAACGCATTTTCGTAGATTATAATATTAGTATGAGTAATGTTTCGCAGCTAAATTGATATTGCATCTAATCATTCATCCAGTAGGTCGAGTTGAAAACAACAATTATTTCAAGTGCGGAACGGACGCGATTTTCATTTATCCGTCAGGCATTATTCCATACTATGAGTACAAACAATACTTTTCCAAACGATCGATTTTAAACTTTTATCCCGAGGAGCAAGGTATACAATTTAGCAGGCAGGCTAGATTGCTTCAGGGATATCGGATGGTCATTATGGTTCGTTTTACGTGAATAATTCATTGTCATAAATGGTGCGATCTTTAAACGAATAGTTTCAGGACGTGCGGCGTGACGCAAACACTGAACGTGGTCGCGTTCAACGGGTCGTGTCTCTGAATGCAATGAGACACAATTACACGAACTATTCAATCTTCATTTGTTCAAAAAATTATATCTCAACCAAGGTTTTTCTTGAAAAATATCTTTTTCAAACCAAACTTTTATGAAATCAGTGTTCAGAACGGTGAGCTGATCAAAACGAGTCCAAACACTGCCAGTCTACTATTATCCATCGAGGAGTGCCGTTATCCACCGTCACCATGATCAAATCAGCTCGCTGACATCATAATATTGTATTGTCATCGGAACTTGACAAGTATGACAAATTTCAGCTCAATCGAACACCGACAAGTAGATCAAATTTTACTTACAAAATTTGATGACAGACAAACAAGACAGAAGTGAAACTAAATGAAAGCTTGCAAAAATGCAATGAATTCAAACGTAGTACATGATAATTGTATAAATGCAATGAATTCAAACGTAGTACATGATAATTGTATAAATGCAAAATTGTTTTGAAATCTCTGAATTACTGGGACATATATTTGAAAGACAGATTATTAGAAATGGAAATTTACAAAGAAGGACACGAAAATGTTTCACAATTTGTATGGAGGCTAATAATTTTTGAATACTCAAGTGACAGAACTTATATGTTTTGTTTGTCGTCATACCAGGTACAGTAGTTTACATTATTAACTAAATTTATAATGTAGCTCATTTGAACAACTTTTTTATGTACTTATACTTTTTGGCATTTTTTATTCTCCTAGTATCGCAAAATGAAGACATTGCGGTGGTCTTCTATGGAAGATAACAAATAAAACAACAACTAATTAGTATTTATTAGTTTTGATACCTACTTCTCAGTTTTCTGCTAATTAGGACGTTATCTTCTAACCCGACTTGGTTTCAAATCATATAATAGAAAAAGAAAAAAAGAAAAAACTATTCGACGTCTTCAATTTAAATATAATTATTTGAAGTATGGAAGCATTTCAAAAATGGATGACGCCGTACCGTCGTCTGGTGCATGGCTACATGGTATCTGGCAGGCTCACATCCTGAATACAACCAATTTGTTGACTAACGCACCGACTCGACAAAAATAGCTACATAGTTAACCTCGTCGCTGGAGTCTGCAGAAATAGCTCGCGAGACGCTGCACACTGTTATAACGAATGTATTGGAACCAAATTGGAAAATTCTTTTTCCTGCAAAGTTGAAATTTGTATATAGAATGTACTTAGTGGGGATCCTAATTTTAACAATAATGTACTTAAATTGTCTCTATGATATGTAATGGCTATATTTTTTGTATTATTTAGTTGTTATTGGCATTTAGTAAGTAATATGTAATGGAAGAGGCCATTGGCTCCTGAAATACAGTATTTATATTATATATATTCAAATTGTTAGCGTACAAATAAAGGTCAGCTTATGAGTAAATAATATTATGAAATTTTGAGCTACTGAATTAATTGTTTGGATCCCTTCTCGTCTGATCATAGTGTCTTTGTTACCTTTCCATATAGATAGGATGTAACACCGCAGCAGCCAAAAGAAAGATTGAAATGAGAAGATTATCAAATGCTACATAAATTTAGCTATGATTTTATATAGCTGCACAAATCAAGGATGACCTTCAACCTTCATCATCATTATCAGCCTATCATGTTCCTTCCTTCTCTCAGAGAGAGAGGATGGGCACTAATCCACCATGCTGGCCCAGTGCATGCTGACCCAGTGCTTTAAACAACGGTGAGAGGAACGCTATCCTTGAATAATGAAGTCACGAGTGTCGAGCAGTAAGCAGGTCGTCCAGCCGGTGCTATACTACCACCTTGCCGTCGGTTCTTATCGTGATCTCTCGTTAGCGTGGGGATTGATTCCGGACACTTCACTCGAGTGCCAAATCGATACAATTCGATTTTAGTATCGAGACGGAGTCGAGCTGCTGTCGGGAGCGGGACTCCCTCGGATGGTTATATACTCAAGGAGATGGATTACGTTTTAGGATTTACTTTAAATTTTAGCGTCTCTAGATCTTTTGTAAGAAAAAATAATACTTAAATAAAGTGAACGAACAGAATAGAGCGCAATGCATTATGCAAAAATCGACAAAACGTTTCTTATTCAAGGAAACACTTGAGTTTATAATTCCTTGCCTATAATTCCGTAGCAAAGCTTTGTACGTCACGTAGTTATCAGCGCGGCGTTCAATCGATACTGCATTATTGATGACTCTATTTATAGGACTTCCCGCACCCTTTCGACCTTTTAATATACCTAGAAACTGCCCTGTAATTGATTTAGATAGGAATTGAAAAGAACGTTTTTTCTTTTAGAAATTGAAATCATCAGAAATTGAGTGTTTACTATCTTCGACCATGCTGAGCTGCGGTTAATTATTTTTTCTCAATACTGCTAAACCGTTTAACTCAAAAACTGTAAAAACGTCACACTTACTAACTTTTTACGCACACTAAGAAATTAGCAGCGGCAACAATCAACTAACGAAATACTCACATGCAAATAATTATCAATATAAAAAACCGACTTCATTAAAATGACAGAACTGGATCAAATTGAAATGGAAGCACTAGCTTTCAAATAAAAAAATAATCATTATTATCGGTTCACCCAGTCGAAAATTTTGAGGTCACAAACATAAAAAAAAAAAAAACTCGAACCTTCTCTTTTTTGGAAGTTGGTTAAAAAAGGCGAAGTCGTCTGTAGCGCGAGTTCGACTAAATGAATCAAGCCTGATTAAGGCCAGATGCGGTCGCACGCGACACGCCACTGCACCATATCTCTCTCGTTTGTCTGATCTGAGTTCTAAATCAACATAAGTACATAAATATATTTGAATATTTAGATTGTTAACCAACATTTTTGAGAGACGGATTAAATGTCTCATATAATAATGAGGGTAGGTAGGTAATTGTTAGCGGGCCGTCTGTCCCGTCCCGTCCCGTGCGTCTGTCCCGTCCGTCCTGGATTGATGCGGATCCGAGTTACCCACGACGTCATTTACCATAATCCGGGGAGATTATGGTAATGGCAGCCCCATCGAATTCACGTGCCCTTTATAATTATAATCTGCGTGAATCGTGTTTATTTGGTTCGGGTTCGGAGGAAGAGAAGATAATATTGTTGGGTGTGGAAGATGATTTAGAGCAGTGTTTTTCAAACTGTGGGTCGCGACCCCCTGGGGGGTCACCATGCCCCTATAAAGAGATCGCGGGAGTCGCGAAGCCTCCGTAAAAGAAAGAAAAACAAAGTAAAAAAAAAAAAATTTACTTAGAAAAATTTATTAATGAGTAATTATAAAAATATTTGTAATATAATAAAATAGAGATTATAAACTGTGTTAAGTTAGGGGGGACTTGATTTTTTTTTACATACAAAAGTTTGAAAAACACTGCTTTAGAGAGTACTAAAACTAAACTCACTACATAGGTAAAGGATAATGTTGTCGCTACATCAACAAGAAGTAATCGAGGAGCAGGTTGTCGTTATAGCGATCCCTTTTGTGCGCCACTGAACCCTTTGTCTTTCTTAATTATTACACAAAAGTAATTCCAGTGGCGTCCAGACGTCGTTATACAAAATACAAAAACTTAAAAGAGCAACAGAAAACTAAAACAAAACAAACAATTACAAATATAATAGCTGAAGCGTACAATTCAACTGAAAACTGTGACAACATTCATTCTCCAACTGTAATAACTATCATTATATTTCTAATCCTAACCTTAGTCTAATATTATTAAAACTAAAGTAACTCTGTTTCTCTTTCTGTTTTTTCGCTTTTGTCAACTAAACGGCTAAGCCGAACCTAATGAAATTTGGAAGGATGATAGAGTACATCATAAAGACGGACATAGGGTACTTTTTCTCCCAGAAAATGCGAAAAAACTGGAAAGTCGCGGGTAACACCGCGAGAGTGAACTAGTCATACATAATTATTATAAATATCGATCCTGGGACCTATTATTGTTCAAAGCCTGGTTCTCTGACGGCGCCAGGTGTCACAACTCGTAGCACACTAATCTTTCGTGTTGATTTAATACACTTAGGTATAGTTTCAGAATTAGTTAATGATCCCGAAATTAATCTATTAATCAAAACTAAACTAAATAGGCAGATATGATCATATTAGTTTTAATTTATTTGGCGCTAAGGTCCAATATTAAATTAACGCTATTAAAACTGATTAGCTCTTTTTAGCCCACCGGGTCACATAGCACGCAGAACAAATAGCCGATGGGGCTGAAACGACCGGTAAGCGCAGCGTAGGACGTCCACCCACAAGATGGACAGACGACCTAAAAGAGACCGCAGGGAAACGCTGTCTGCAGGCCGCTTCCAACCGGTCCCTATTGGAGATCAATTGGAGAGGACTTTATCCAGCAGTGGACGTCATATGGCTGAAATGATGATGATGATGGTAATGACAGCTCTTTTCAGGCATTGCAAATTATGCAGTAAAACATCTACGTTAGTACATTAAGGTGAATAGACTATCAGACAGATTTTTATTGTCTTATAAAAAGCTGACCATAGAGTCGATAATCGAGAACAAATCTAAAGTGTGTTCAACATTAAGGAAGATATATGACTTTAATATGTTTGCTACACAGTGAGCGGCCTATACTTTAAAATGACTTCACTGTCAATAAAAACAAACCCTATACTGACACTCAATTTTTCGGGAAAGGGACAGAGCTTCCCTTCCTAATGCAAGCACAAATTTTAAACGCTTATCTCGGAAATTTATTAGCAGATATTAATAATTTCTTTAGTATAAAAATTATATTATTATGTTTCACTAAGGGTAATATTATTAGCCAAACAAACAACAATTCGATAGTCTATGATCGGTCACCATATGACAAGGAAGCGGATACGGAGAGTCGATTCATCCAATCGAGGCGTGTTACAAAATTGACCATTCAACTTATAATTTAATAATTTACTTTGCTTCCGAATTCAGTTGGTATGAACTTTATCCATTGTGATGGTAATTTTATTTCCCAGTTAGCTAAACAAAGGAAATCGATGCAGTGTGATAGGACACAACGATAATTACACTCATTAATTGCAGACCCTACAGGACAAAAGCACTTCCGAAATTAAACCGTTAAAATAGATTTTTTAAACCTCCATAAAAGAGCTGATAATAGTCCAAGCGCGGGACAGATTTTCTTAAATAATAGCTGAGAATACTCTTGATATCTTTTCTAACAAAACAACTAAATCCAAATAGGTTCAGCCGTTTGGAAGCTACGATAACACAGTCTGACAGATACACACAAAACTTATAACAACCCTCTTTTTGCGTTGGGGGTTAAAAATAATAGAGATCTTACACGTGTTGGATGATTATCAAAAATTATTATGACAAATTATTTCTATTAATTTCATTTTAGCATTCCACAAAGTTTCTTAGGTGGTAGAAAAGTATTTTAGTCACAATATTGTGGATCCCGTCTCAGGCGTCAGCTAAATGATATGGAACAGAGAAAGACACCAATAAATCATAATATTTGTATCTGTTAAGTATTCGCCAATGGAATGATAAGATTTATTTGTTAGAAGTGTTTGTCTCTTGTATATTTTTTTATTGATTATTATATTTTCTAATTTATATGGACAAACAAACCGGCCTTTTGTTATAACTATCATAGCAATAGCCACCTGATCAGTAACCTGTACGAGTTACATTGCTCTCTCATAAAAATGATTGTTTTCAATAATGAGGCATGGTTGCACCACAGTAGTAGTTAAAGTAAAGATTTATGACAAATTTCACAATAACAGTAACGCTGACTTTAGCAGTTAGTTAGGTTAAACGGTTTAACGGCCCATTACCACCCATACATTGTGGACTTTCCTTGGATATGTACCAAGCGTTGGTGGTCAAACACGGAATTATTCGCGTAAAAAAAAAACTGAAATGAGTTGTACCAGCTTTCACTAGCATAGTTAAAGTTACCAGGGTTGCAAGTCAAATGAGAACTTATTAACCCCAGATGCAGAGCTGTAACTATATTTTATGCATCTGACAGATATTTAAAATAAACAATCACACTAACCAGCGAAGTGGGACAGTTACGGTTAAAGTTATGACGTTATTTAACAATTGTCAGATGATACAAGTAATTTTTTGCTTACCCGGTACTTTAACTGAAATGGCAATGTTTGTAAAACTTAATGTAAGATGGTGCAACCCACCCTAAGATGAAGTGTCAAGCAGCTGTCCACACTCGATATTCCACAACGTTACAAACTGTCAAAGAGGACATTTGATCTAGTTCCCGGACATACCGAGTGTCGTTGACACGCGCACACAAACATTAAAAAGTAAAAGTAATCACGTTAGCTATAATCGGGGAGTCCCGGGAGCCATCCGCGTCTTTTACCAACGTAGTTTAACGTACATTCCACCCATATTCACATAGCCTACGTTTTTACGTTATACACGTAGGTTTATTACGTTCTCAAGCTCACGGTGCCGTATAGGTGGTAACACGTTGAGTTTTACTGGGTTTGTTCAATAAAAGTGAAATTAGAACAAGAGAAATGATCCTCCACGGAAATCATAAAATTATATATAGCAGTTCCAAGCGATACATTTTAAAGGGAGTGTTCAGGTGGTGTGGAGTTAAAGGCTTTAGCCTGGCCGATGGTCGAATAATAAAATAATTAGTGTTGTACACATCTATAAATGACTGGTTCACATAATTCAATATTATCTTAAGCAAACCATTAATGTTTGGTGAATTATTCGTTGGTGTGTCTAAATAAATAAATAAATAAATAAGGTGTGTTAATGTGTAATAATGGTGGATTATTATTTATTAAAGGCTCGTGAACGTGCTCGAGTATGGGTAGTGATATAACGAGGTGAAACATGTCGTTCGTGTCGTTTCCAAAACTCCATACAATAGCCTTTTGTAAAGCCTCTACCACTTTACTGGGGCATGAGTTTAACTTTACTTTTCTTGACTCTGACTGTGACTTGTTTGACGTTATGAAATACTTTGTAAACTTGTTTAATATTACGACTGAAGAACGTTTTTAATATTACGACTGAAGAACGTTGTAACCATGGTCATTAAAAACATTTTAAAGTTCATGGTTGTGAATATAAATGTCCTGTTTTTTTAGTAATTAATAGCACGTAGGTTATTAGTAATAATAAAAAATATAAGTAGAACTTTTAATCTGAGTACGTACTAAATTTTATTACCTGGGCAACTTTCTATTGACGCGAAAAGCCTTTGAAAAAGTATCCAAAGTTTTTTAATTTCCAGGAGAGGAATAATTAAAAAACATCACTTCTTTTTCATTTCTTTGGAATTTTCTTTTCTGATATTATTAGTTTTGATCAGTATGGTAAAGCCAAACTAAGAGATTAGGTGAAGATATCAGGTAATATCATTTAGAGATATCATTATTACAAGTAGGTAGGTACCTTTAATCAGTTATACAGGTATCTACTATAAAACGCTTCTTTAATTGAATGTTTTAGTCGATCGCTACTAAAGGAAAAGGTTGGAAAAATACTAAATTATTATAATTATTAGGATAACGCATCGCATCGACTTAAATTTTAGTAAGACGGTTTGCGATAGATACATCACTTTTCTCGAAAAATATATTAAAAAATTGGGACATAAGTTGGGACATCGAGGAAAATTTTCGGTTCTTATTAAAGAGGTAAATTTGGAAACATGTTTGCTGAGGAAAGTAATTTTATCGTAGGTTATGTTTTCTTTCACAATGGAAGTGAAACCGCAGACAAAATCTAATATTTTATAGAGGTAGGTAGTTTTGTTAGTGAATTAATAATATAGCTTACAAGTAGATTGAAATTAGTGGAACTAGCGAGACGATTTGTCACTAATCCTCGCTGATGGCTCGTCTCAGCGTAATGGCTCCGAATACGACTCGATTCTCAACTCGCTTCACTCGATTATCGCCATAATCGATTCGGGAGGATTTGACAAACAAAATTAATTAAAACAAGTACCCGACGTGATCGGCAACTCGGATTAGGGAAGTATTCGGGTTTTATTGAAAACGTCTGTCTTGTGGTTGCGACGAGACGTTACCATTTACTATTTGAGTATCGAGTAAGTAAATGTCGTGAAAGCAGTTTTTTATCAAATGTTAAGCGATGACGTGGTCTACGAATGAGCACGCTTGCCTAGAAAACACCGATTCACTCGCGCCTTGAAGGAACGCAGATTGTAACTCGCACACACCGACCAATTCCACCACTCAACAACATTTAGAAAAACCCATTCAGGTAGCGTATTCCACAGTTTAGCGGTTCGCACAATGAGAATGGACTATGTTTAGTTTAATTTCTCTACATCTCTACACAGTATAAAATTAATTTGGTTTCCGCGTCTGTCTGTCTGTCTGTATATCCACCAACTCCTACCAAACCACGCAACGGATTTTGATGCAGTTTCCACCATCACTTACATAAAATACTGTTTGAAACTGTCACGGTTGTTCACTACAGTTATATGACAACCACAACTTTACCACGGTAAATATCCCGTAAATAATCATATCACTTAGATAATTTTTCACGGAAGGTTTATATAGCTATATAATAAAACTTACACCCTTGCGAACCCAGAGCGACTCGCTTTTAATATTATTTTACATCACAATTTATTTTATTTAGTAAGTAGGTACTGTATTTAATTTATTCCGTCCAAAAAAAAACGTTTCTACATATAAAATAGCTCTTAAATTAAGATGGTAAGCAACAACTACAAGAACTTGTTAAGATGCTAACAAGTATAAATAGAAAATTGTTAAAACACCCGATAAAAGAGTTGATTTCAAACGGGTGAAAAGATTTTCTTAATCGTAGCATAGAAAAAAGTATATTTTTTGTCTATGATCTTAGATAGGAAAAAAATCGATCAAGTCATCTTTCAAATAAAAAATAAATAAATAATCGTTTTGGCGTTACGACGCCGCAGACAGATGTTTACGTTAAACTTATGACCCCTTTATTTGCGTCGGGGTTACCATCTACAACACTTGTAGAGGTTAGTTCAAAAATAAAAGCTATAATTCTACTCCTCCTGTAACTCAAAGAAGTTTACAGCCTAATTGTAAAACAATGGCTCAAGTATCCCCTTGAAGGGAAGTATGGCAGCCAGGTAGGTGTCGGCGAACTTCGCTCAAAGGTGCCGCAATCACTAACTAATTAGTAATTACACCAACTTGCCGCCGCTAATATCCTAATGAGAGTAGGTACAACATTCTTACGAGGAAGTTTCTAACAGTTTCACCACTCTTTGATTACTTGGGAAACTATTTACGGGCTTTTTGTTGAAAGTGAATTTTAAATAAGGAGTAAGAAACAAGTTTTCGAACTGAAGACTTAACATTGTTTGCATATCGTAGACTTTCTTGCTTTACAGTTTGAGCCATACAATCTCGTGACTGAAAACAAATGACCGGAGCAGTTTAACGTGTCATCCGAACTATGGTAGCGCTTGGACACACTTCTCATGATCACAAACCAGTGGGTCTTTGACACCAATTTCCCGCAAACTTAACTGATTTATCCTTTCGATACAGTAAAAAATAGGTACATGTAAGGTTGATAAGACCATCTTGGGTAATGAATGAAACTAATCTAGGTTCCGCTCTGTCATCTTTTTTATCAGTACATGGCAAAAGTAAATGGTACAGAATGACCAAATTTATTAGCAGGGTCGGCCTAATGATAGAACTAAAAGTATATGAGAAGCCTTCAGAGAGGCTTTTACTTTTATTCAGAAAATATGATTGTGGCGCCCTCACTCGACTCCACAGATAAGTTAGTTGTTCTGTACGGACACCATTTGTCACCTATTCTTCGACATTGTGGCTGATGTACGTAATTATTGTCCATCATTCACCTGGAGGATGGAGGATGGAGGCTTCACGGGGTGTTCCTATTAATATTGTTCATCAGAGATTCATTTATAGATGGATTACTTTAATATTGTGAAGGGGAAAGGTAATTGACATTGATGTGATGATCCGGTCACATCCTTGCAGAGCTGCGTCCAGCAGTGGACAGATATAACGTCGGCTGATGACGAGGAATGTGATCAGTTCAGAGGACGCAACATGTCGTGGCTTCAATACTTTAGCTACTGAACAGGCTAGAGAGAAGATTACATGACAATTATGAATAAGAAATGCTGTCATCTTTGGGACGGTTCCGCCAAATACCAGCTCGAAGCTCTTGAATCGGAAGACCGGCGTGCTGCTCGACTTATAGGCGATGATAAGTTAGTGGCTAAGAAACTTCTCAGTCTACAACACCGCCAATCTGTCAATCTTCTATTATATTCATTTTGGAGAATGTGCATCGGAGCTACACGACCTTATCTTACCATCCTCTTTCTACTACAGGACATGTAGAAAATCGGCCCATTACATTGTGGACTTTCCTTGGATTTGTACCAAACGTTTAAATTTTATGTTTTTAATCCGTACGGCGAAGGATTTGAACAACCTGCCGGCTTCCTTGTTTCCTGAAAGATATAATCTGAAGCTTTTCAAGGCAAGAGTGAATAGGTATCTACTAAGTCTGCGTGCTTCATCTTCGACCAAATCGTCGCTTACCAACAGGCGAGTTGGTGATCAAACGCGGACTTGTTTGCGATAAATAATAAATAAAATAAATGAAGTCTTAAAAAAATATCACCTACTCATTCACTCACTGACTGACTGACTTATCACGAAATCTCGCAAACCACTTTACCAACTCCACAAGTAGATAGTAGTGGACTTCTTGACAAGAGGTCCACTAAGAAAGGATTTTTGAAAGGGTTGAATAAAAGTTTTTTTAAATGCCAATAGGTGGCACACAAGCAGATAAGGCGCCTGATGGTAAGCGATCACCGTCGCCTATGGATACCTGCAACACCAGGGGCATCACAGATACGTTGCCGACCTTTGAATACTCTATTAACAGCCCTTTTGAAGAACCCCATATTAAAGCGAGGAGCTTTAATATGCTCCTCGGATATGCTGCAGGGAGCTCATTCCACAAATTAAAGGGGTAAGGTAAAAAAGAACGCGTAAAAAGCACAGTGTGAAACGCGATTTGAAATAGGGGTTGAAAGTTTATATAGAAGTGTATGCGTACGAAGTCGCAGGCAACAGCTAGTAATTCATAAAGTTATCTCTAGGTTTTTCCCTAATAAACCAAAAAATAGTAGTGTTTTTCGCAGAAATGTCTGTTCACCTAATTTAAATTCACCATTAACTAATAACATTTTTTTTTTCAATAATTACCTGCGCATGGAAACTCAGTAAGTTTAGTAATGCTTGTAGAAACACAAAGATTGTGTATCCAAGATTTGATACACTCGAAACTTTGCTAAGTATAAACTTAGTACAGCTGGTCCTGTGTGGTCTCCAAGCAGTGATCTTTACTAGGAAACCCCCGGGCAAGTTAACTTCGAGTTAACTAAGTTCAGTTCAAGCTATCTTGGTTAAGTTAGAGTTAATTTGCTTAGCGTTATTGTATCCGAACTGTTCTCTGCTATAACTCTAATTTGTTGACTTAGTTCGTGTTCGATTACAAAGTATTTTGGCTAAAGTTAGTTTAGTTTCCCAATATGTACTTCAGATTGTAATATAAAATATATGATAGAAAATTATATAATGTAGACATTATAGGGAATGCTAAAGACCAAATAAGTTACAAGTTTTCAATAAAATAAAAAAACTCCTTACTAAAGTAGCTGATTATCTTCAAACCGACAGAAGCCTTCCCTCAGAGAGCCCACCCTTCCCTGATATTCCCCTCTCTGAGATAATAATTATATAACTATGGTTTATCAATGTTATGTGTCACAAAATGGCCTCAACTCAGCATAATGCTGTTTACCAAACAGCGCTGATCGAAGCCGCTCAGTCAATAATATAAATAATTAGATAATAGTTTATACTCTACATGCTATCTAAACAGCTATCAAATCAAACTGAACAGTTTCCGATGTTATTAGATGCAGTCTCAGTCAGCTATCGACCCATTGCAATCGACGCGACGCCGCGGACATCACTAATTCAGCAGTTTTCAATCGATACAAGCTTACTGTAGGTCGGCCGATTGTTAATAGTGAGGAGAATAGCCAACTAGAATGCCCACTAATACTATCAAGGAAGGAATATATCTGTGACGGAAAACTATCTGCCTCTGGCAGATATAGATTATATATTATATAGCCTATCATGTTCCCACTGCTGGGACAGGCCAGGCCTCCTTTCAGAAAGATAATCTAATTCAGTGGTGACCCAGTGAATGTTGGTGAATATCATGTCTTTGGACACACCGGATTCCTCACGATGTTTTGCTTTACCATTTTAGAGCGATGGCATCGCAACTCCACATATGTTATTTAGGTACTAAACATGTCATGGGTGCATGCTAAGGATCGAACTGTGTGCCGTCAGATTATAAGCGCACATACTACCGCTCGGCCACCATTGCTTGTATGATTCCTTTTACGATCCATCACAAGATATTTTTGGCTGGTTTGTCGGTCCTTTTTTCCATCCATCCGCTTACCACAACTAATACAGCTATAGACCAAAGTACAAAACAATTGGTCAAGTACCTTCATAAGTTATGTTTTTTTTAAATTGGCTAAGTATGTAGTAAAAATAGTCATATTATAGGAATATATACTTACTCGTATCGTAAGTGACAACTTGTGTATTGCGACAAATACCTTATACAGTTATGTACCTATAGTTAACCCGCTGAGGTCACTGATAACACTATTATTTATTAGACGAGATACGCCCATCACATTAATATTATAAATGCGAACGTGTGTTTGTTTGTCTATTTAATACGGAGCAACAGAGCAACGTATCAAAATTTTTACACATTTTATCCCAGAAAATTATACGGTTCCGAAGGATATCCATGCAGGAGAAACCGCGGGACGCAACTAGTCTCAAACAATCACAGGAAATTATATCGTCAAACTACATTAGTAGTTTCAGTACACGCTGGTAGAGCTCCCGAAACTGTACAGAAATGTTTACACACAAACATAAAATAGTTGTGTGAAATTATATTTTCCCTTGTGTTTGATCAGGCTTGACCACGAAGCCACGGATCAAACAACAGTTTCTTAGAAGTAAGGAGCCCAAGAACAGTGTGGCTCCTAATGAAGGCGGCGTGGCAGTAAACAGAACTAGTAAATGTTCTATTGACTCAGCTTCATTTCTCCCAGATGACATTACTACGACATAAAGCGCGATCCACACCGCGAGCGATGCTAGTTTGCGTAGCTGCGATGCGACGTCTCTTTATATTGTACAGCGATCTTGGTGGGAGAAATTTTGCAACAGAAATATAGGATAAAATATAGGACTATACGACTATATTCCGCTGTAATGGTCTTTTTCAACCGACTTCAAAAAAGAAGATTCTGTATTTTGTGTGTGTACTTCTTGCACATTATATGTACGATATAGTACCTACGACGCGATGTCTTCGCCAATTATGAAGCGATTTTAATTATTATTTAAGCTATAACTGAAGGTCCTATTTAAGTTTGAAGAAAATATTCCACCTATAAAGGTGGAAAAGGGGGATGAATCCTGTTTATTGAACTTCATCCACTCCTCGTGAAGTCAGTTTTTTTTGTATAAGTTTAAAGTATGAATTTTAATTAATTTTTATAATTCTATTGTAATTTTGTTACGTACCTACATTAAATGAAAATTTCCCCTGTGGTTCGGTTTTTAAAGGAAATTAGCTGAGCTCGATGTGTGACTCCTGCTTTACTACTGTGACATTAGTATGCTATTATATAAATATGCTTAGTCCGAATTACTTTGTGCTTAGTGTTCTGTGTGGGGAAAAGAAAAATAGTTAATACATAATGTGGAATGAACGTCGTATTTTCGTCAGTTACATTAATAGCCATATTATTTTGACATAATGGATATGTCAGGAACAGGATAAAATACTGCATATTTCTTTTAAGAACGAACATTGGAATACTTGAAAACTTTCCCTCTAAAAGACTTTCTAGGTATAACAAACTAGCTACAAGTTGGTGTGAATTGATCGGAAATTCATTACGTCAGGAGTGTAGGGTGCCCGTGGACGGTACACTTAACAGGTCCATGGTTAATGGGCTGCCACTCCACGAGACTGGTTAGTATGCTGTCCTTTCTCTACTTTTAACATACAGTTTACAAATAGATGGAAAATAATCAGTTTCACCATATGGTCACCGTAAATCTTATTTTTACGCGACGGCCCAAGAGTTATTTGTTATTCTTTAGGACAATATAGCTGTTATATAAGAGCGATGGTAACCGAGCGGTAGAATGTGCATTTTGCAATCTGACGGTTCCCGGTTAGATCCTCGGCAGTGCACCGATTACTTATATGGTATTTGGTACCTAAATAAATGATGTGCAGTTTCGACGCCATCGTTCAATAACGGTGAAGGAATATATCGTGAGGAAGCCGGTACGAGTATGTCCAAGAACCTCAAAGTACAGAGACATATGAAATTCACTAACATGCACTGGGCTACTGGTTTAGGACCCATCTTCTCTCTCTGAGAGGTTTGAGTCCCTAGAACATGATAGGCTGAAATGATGATGATGATTCTATAGGACTACCGTTTTTTTAAAGATGAAAAACGCTAACTTATTACAAAACGCCTTACACTCACGTTATGTTTTTCGGTCAAGACGATCGATCGGTTTCGAAGCCATTCGTTTTGATGAAGTGATGAAAAACGTTGTTTTAATCCAAAGTTTAATCTTTATTTATGTAATTTCATTGAGATGCGTTAAGACATTTAAAAGTAGAGTCGTGTGGATCTGGCGGGAACACGCTTCAAATTAAAGTAGAGTCGTGTGGATCTGGCGGGAACACGCTTCAAATTAAAGTAGAGTCGTGTGGATCCGGCGGCAACACGGTTCAAATTAAGGTAGAGTCATGTGGATCCGGCGGCAACACGCTTCAAATTAAAGTAGAGTCGTGTGGATCCGGCGGCAACACGCTTCAAATTAAAGTAGAGTCGTGTGGATCCGGCGGCAACACGCTTCAAATTAAAGTAGAGTCGTGTGGATCCGGCGGCAACACGCTTCAAATTAAAGTAGAGTCGTGTGGATCCGGCGGCAACACGGTTCAAATTAAAGTAGAGTCGTGTGGATCCGGCGGCAACACGCTTCAAATTAAAGTAGAGTCGTGTGGATCCGGCGGCAACACGGTTCAAATTAAAGTAGAGTCGTGTGGATCCGGCGGCAACACGCTTCAAATTAAAGTAGAGTCGTGTGGATCCGGCGGCAACACGGTTCAAATTAAAGTAGAGTCGTGTGGATCCGGCGGCAACACGCTTCAAATTAAAGTAGAGTCGTGTGGATCCGGCGGCAACACGCTTCAAATTAAATACACACACACTATTTATACAGAATTCCAAAAGTGCAGAAGTATTTCTGTAATAATATTCAAGTCTCCATATTTTTTATTTGTTATCTAACTATAGGTTAAAGTTTTTATTTTATCGCGAATAAGTCCACGTTTGACCGCCAACTCGCCTGTTAGTAAGCGACGATGTGGTCAACGATGTTTGTAAGTGTTTGTACAAACGCAATGGATTTAATTGTACGGAAATATTTGAATTTAAGTTACCAAGCTACATATTCTACGAGCTACGTCTACTCAATTAACATCATTTAAACAGACTTGCAATTTTGAATACTTTCACTTAAACTTAAGATTTTAATATATTTAGGAACTAGCTGCGCCCAGCGGTTTCACCCGCGTGGTGACGAAAATCGGTGATGATGATGAAAACTATCCTATGTGTTAATCCAGGACAAAAGCAATGTATATTCCAAATTTAATCCAAATCCATCCAGCCGTTTCTGCGTTATTGAGTAACAAACATCCATCCAAACTTTCACATATATGATATTAGTGTGATAGTGTGATTAATGTGATTTTAGAGTGTCTTCAATATCGACACCATTGTCATCAAAATGTGAAAGATGCAGTTGAACAAGGCCGATGCAAGTCTTGTCCATCCGAAGGGACAGAGAAGGGGAACAGGCAGGGATAATCTCTCCCAATCAGTAAGCTGAACTTGTTATCAGATCTTCAAAATGTTCAGTGCGCATCTGCACAAAGTGGAGGTTGTTAACGGGTCAGTCGGTGCGACCGTCGCCGTCGTCAGAAGATTAATGTCCGCGGCGACATCTCACTTCAGATACTTCATTTTTCATAAACTGTGACTGGCGTCTGATAGGAAATGCTGACTGATCGATTTTGTTTAAAGGTCAACAATCTCAATAGACAGCGTATTAAATGTTACCTCTAAAAGGAAGCTGCGGTTTTTTTCTTTGAATTTGTAACTTCCGTCGCAAAAAGAGGGTTATTGTTAGATTAACGTGTGTATCATTGTCTGTGTTTTTGTGTGGTTCTCAAACGCTTGAACTAAGTTTTATTTTAAGTTTGAACGGTGACCGAAAGTGTCCGTAGCTATGATTTACCGCGGGGATATATCTCTAGTCTGCACTCGAGTTTCCATAGCATATATCCATTTCATTCTTTACACTTCATCACCCTACGTTTTAATTACTTACCGCCATGAATAGGCGTCCCAAAAGGACGTCGCTTCCTCGTTTAACATTGCTACCGCAAGAAAAACTAATTTCCGCCGCGCACTCCGTGGAAAGAGCTCAAAAATGAAATGCAACTTGCTCTGATTAAACGTGAACCACCCCTGTCACTGATATACAGGATGTCTCTAAACAAGGAACCAAAACCAATAAATATATAATAGTGATTATTCTGCTACGTGTTATCTGCCAACGTAATCAATTAATTTAAAACGTTAATCTATTTTTTGAAGAATATGTTTTTGCTTAAATTTTTTGTTATTATAAAAGTAACTCAAAAGTATCAAGGCTCGATACGGACAGAAGGTTACGACTAGGACAGGGTCAGGGCTGAAACTAAGTTACAAGTACATTTATGACACGTACATTTTAGTTTTTATATATTTCTCCCGGCAAGTGCATTTATTAGCGAAACAAAATACAAGCTAACTAACACTACAAAAACAGTTGTATAATATTGCTCATACACCGTTCAAGGTCTAAAGACCATCCAAATGCTTAGTTTTTTTTGTAAGCCTCCTGTATATGGTAGCAAGTCTCCTGGCCTCTAATGAGGTGGTAATGAGGCAGCCTTAACGCGGTAAATTGTGTGCTTACTCATAATCTTACCTACTTAGGTGACAAGATTTTTTAAGAGCTTGGAAAGTAACTTTAAGGAGGATTTTAAGCTTGAGAGGTAAACAGATTTGTTGCGGTGTGGAAAGAGATAGAGCGTCGCAGCGGATAGCGTCCGAGGGATCTTAAGTTTGGTTTATGCTAATTAGCTATTGTAAGGGAACTTTTCCCCATCTATTTAAAAAAATAATGCGTGAATAATGGTGAGTTGGAAAACAATATTAAAATTAGCATGGTACATAAACCTTTAGAAAATTGGAAGGCGTTGTTAGAACACAGGTAGTAATATACTTTATATTATTTTGTTTTTAGAATTTCATCTTTTTCTTATTTTGCTCAATACTTAAACTAAGAAAACACACAAAAGAAAGAATACTGGTTTTTTTAAGAAAACAAACCCAAAACTAAAAGAAAAAAAAGATGTCAATGTTTTGTTACCTATAACTTATAATCAGCCTAATTCAATTAATCAATTTTCGTTATGAAATATTGACGGCTCGTTCATTATTTAAAATCTGACGTGACCTTTCATTAATTTGGACAGACTGGTGATAAGTTGTTAATATATCGAGGCAAAGACAATAAAATGTGGTTAATAAAGTCGAGGAAACATTATCGCTGTTCCATGTGGGCTCCGGACCGATGTCGGTCGGAACTTAATTGAAAAGTCCATATTTGTGTGAGCCGCATGCAGCGTCCTCTGGCGGCGCGTTACTCTGATTGTCGATTGCCGAGAAACTTTCCAAAATTCCATTAGTGAGTGAGTTGAAATATAGCACTCAAAGTTGCTACGTTAAGAATTAAATTTATTACTTTTGAATTGTAATTGTATTGAGGTTTATGTGATGGCTGTTAAATTTTCGGACGAAATATTTATTGGTTTTAATTTATTTTAATTTAGATGTAGGCTTGCGTTTGACTCCACCTCACCTGACGCTAAGCGATAATGCGGTCTACGATGGAGCACGATTGCCTAGAAGAAACCGATTTACTAGCGACTTGAAGACACTCAGATTGTAACTGTCGGGAACACCTATGATAATATATAGTTTGGATCTGCCTTTAAACTCGAGCTAGTACCGATAAAAGTCTGCCAAAAACTGAAGGGGGCGAGGTAAACACGTATTGCACACACTGTTATATTCTTACTAATTCTACAAACGCACACTTCAATATTAAGCGCACACAACTGCAAACGTTGTGCTCAAAATGTAAACGAATGGACGACCGAAGGGGGGTGTAAGTGCTAAAGGGGAAGCTATAAGTATTACGCTTTTATTTATTTATTTATTTTGTGAGAAAAACACGTACAGGCAGTGAGAATTTATAAACAAAAAGTTTTTACAGCTTTTACGAGTATATTTTAGCTTACTAGGTGTAGCGCAGCAATTGTAATTGTAATAAGTATAGTGACCGGTAAAATGGTGACGTGATGAGCATCAACGGATTAGGATTAAGGTATTTCCGATGCAAAGAAGCCGCAGGAGTGCTGGCCTCTGCCGAGCCGCCGTGTGACGTCGTGTGTCGCCGGGTGCATGCTGCTGAACACTGGATCAGGTGGAAAAGTTCCCGCTTAATTAAACCTATGATTAACTTTTAGTCCGAGAAAAGTCTCTGTAACTCACGTATTCTCTCCTCTTTCCTGTTTTGCAGCTCTTAAAGTTTCGTAAAGTTTGAACAATTTATTTTTCATGATATATTTTAAGTACAGCACTCCACGATATATACAGTAAGTGTAGTACTTGTAAGTAGCCTGTGTAAGTAGGTCAGAACTATGTGTGTGTTTATAAGTCAGTATAACTTTTTGATAAATTATTTGTGTGTTTGGATCTAAATTATCGAATTACCTAAATCGATAATAGGTGACAAAATAACATATTTATGACACAAAAGGGCTGCTATTGGAGTTTACCTTCTCTATTATTGAAATTAAAAACTTTTAACGGATTTTATCGCGTTTATTTTACATTATTTAAATTTCTGACATTTCGAACACTGATAAGTGTTCAATTGGTAGACTGGTTCATGGTAACTGGTAGGTGTTTAATTTCAATGTAGAGTAATCGTGAATAACTAATAAATCACTACTTTATCATGTTTATAAATTACTATTTTTAAAACAGTTATGTGATTAAAAATATCGAAAACATTGAATGACTGTTTTTAATTAATTATAATTGCCTAATAATTGTACATACAGCTAAAACACACAAATATTTTTATTTCCAGTACAATTACATGTTAATCTTACGCTAAGAGTAATGGTGTTGAAGCCACGGGACAGTGTGCGCTTTATATAGTAGGTTATTATACACAGATTATTATTTCAATACCAAAGTCAGCTAGGTTTGTGTGCCATCGGCATCCAAATTCAGACAAATACTTAATTGAAATAGAAAGAAATAATGTTTTTTAAAACGTGTAGAGAGTATACGAGAGTATAGTGTGTCAAACAGGGGATAATGATGTATCAAGTACTCCCATCGTGTGACTGACAAAGCTCCAGAACACAGGCAGGCACCTTGATATATAATTCCGATTCCCACAAAGATAGAGCTTTATCAGATAAAGAGTTGGGGATTATAAGCAAACAGATGGGCTTCGTTATTATCTGTATGATGATCCGCGGCTCGGCGGGACGAGCACGCGTGCGGCCGCGGTACGTTCCTATACTGACGGTAGTATTTACTACCTTCCTACTGAGTGCTTGTTATATTTGTATGCTGGTAATACACTGGCTGCTACAGGAGACTCAGCACTGGGTTATGCGGAGCTGATGATGTAATACATCGCACATTTACAATACATAGATGATTTCACTATATATTTTTTCACTAGGGTACGCTAAGTAACCAAATTTATTATAATAATCAATTTAAAAAACCGATTTCTATTTTTTTTTATAAAATGGGCAAATTCGGTTACTTGGATGATCATTTGTCATCCAAATAACAAATAAAAATAAAAAAGTAATTTCCCAGGAAAACAGTGTGTTATATTTGTTGTTGCACACTACCTCCATGCAAAACTATATGTCTGATTTGAAGTAAATAATGAGAGTATTATATTACTACTTTCTTTTTATTATTTGAACCCAATCTACAAAAAAAAAGATTTTTCACAATCATTGTTTAGAAATTTAGAAATGATTATAAAGAGGAATTAAAAATTCGATTGTGAGTCACTATTGTATTTTCTGTAATCCATTCACTCACAGCCGTTCGTTTGAAAGGACGAGGAACCTGCTAATCCAGAGAGGAACATTTTGGTAGGAAACCTTTGGTTATTTTTGTCTTGGTAGTTTTTATTATAATCTAGTATTAGCCAGGCTACTAGCAACTCTGGTAAGTCTTATGTAAGATTTTGAGGCCAAAGTAGATATTATATAAGCTAAAGCAGTAGGTAAATCGAGTGACGCAGTCAAACAAGTTCCCGACAACCAATGAGGAAGAAAGGTTCTTGAGTACTCTCCCACTGGATGGACCGACGACATTGTGAGAGTCGCGGGCAGTGGATGCAGATGGCAGTTTCGTTCAGTGTGGAGGTTAAAGGGGGAGGCCTATGTTCAGCAGTGGATGTCTTATGGCTGACGATGAATCAAACAAGTGCCCCTTCCCCCGCCCGCTACGATACTTCACGGTTCGCTCAGAGATGCTCAGAGCGATAGTCGCGCGCGCCTCGTCATTGGGTTCCGCTATGTGTTTGTCGTTAGCGTAGAAGGCTACAACATTTTTTTTTGTGTGAGTGATAGTGAGCATTGAACTCATGGACATTGGACACGTCCGAGTCAAACTACTGCTTTATCTTATATAATTGTACTAATTTGAGGCGGTCTGAAAACAGGCGTCACAGGTTTCAGCCTTTACAAATATGTACATACTTACTCGTATATACATTTGTTGGACAGAGGAAATAAATATTCGACTTGACTCGACTTATTAAAGTGCAAGTGAATAAATATACGGTATAAGAGTTTAAGTCAGAGTGTGAAATAAAATCGGTGTCTACCAAACAAAAAGAGTTTTTAAACATTACATTATTTTCAAGTGAAAACATAAACTGTGAAAAGATCATCTTAGGAGATGTTTATGAAACTCGACGGAGCGGTCGCGTCCTTACGAAAGTGATTTGGTGACAGCCCCCGCGGGGGTGTTGCCAGTAGCCAGCCTCGCACCGGCTCTACATTCAAAACATTCAAATATGAAACCTCATTCTAGCCGGAGCTCATTTATTCCGGGTATTATTATTATTGGCGAGTGCTGATTGATTACCGTCGACTGATTTTGTTCGTGACAAAAGGTGAAAAATTACGGTATTTTATTTGGAAGTTAGTTAACGTAAATAAATCAAGTCGTGCCCATTCGACAAATATTTAATTAATGAAAATGTGTATGAATGTAAATACAAAAGTATTGAAATCCTCAGGTAAAAATAGGTGTTGATATAAATCTGACTTCTTCGTTCGTGTCTCGTTTATATCAAACACATTCAAATAAAACGATATTTACTTTCCGTTTGTAATTAAAATCGGCACGTTGTTTGAAGAGTCTTGACTTCTTGATCTCGGCTCGAAGATACGACTCCAGCTCAGTTGAGAGCTGCATCTTACTGTCTCACAGACAAATTAATTGTTTACATTTCATAATTTTTCGATATTAGCTATATAAATATAACAGTTGCGTTAAGCAAAAAAAAACTGTTAATAATGACTTTTAGTATGAAGGGAGCTAGAGGACTATACATTTGTATACAGGTTTGTTTAAGTTTACTTTGCTTGACTCTGACTGACTTGCTTGACCTGATGACATTTCATCAAACTTGATAATATTTTAATACTTGATACTGGCAAATGCATAAACAGTGCAACGCCAGAAGCCTCACAGAGGAGAGAAAAAGATTACTCTGCTGTCAGCTGAAGACTCATTCAGCTGAATCAGCCAACAAACAGCAAATTTACGAAAATGGACAAGTTTCAAAGCTTTTAGATCATACATATACTCGATGCTCTACTTGTAAGGATAACAAAATCTCATATTGAAAGAATCTCGAACGAACTAAAGAATACAAAAATAATCGCATTAAAAGAAATAATAGTAAAAGTGATTCCACGTGTAGGTAACAATATCGCACTACTCCCGCGGCTCTATTGTATGAACTCCATTAGAAATATGAAAATGCGAACAAACAACGTCAGCCGGTGATCCATCGTGTTTGACGAGCCTCTCCCGCCCGCCCTGCCACCTCGCACTTGGCCGCCCAGCCGTCCAGCTGCCCCACAAGTTGCACATTTTTGTAAGAGTAAAGCACCGTTTACACTAGTTGGGCTAACTAACTTTGTTTACTCAGCGACACTAAATATTCCCGATACAGGCGCCATCTCTTTTTATCTTGTGCAAGTTCCTGATCAGAGCATCGATTTCAAGTTTCTAATAACACGAGTGATACTACGAACACCTCGGTAACATTGCTCAAGCAATTTTATTCACGACTTCATTTTGACGTTGTTTTTGATGATGTAATTTGGCAACTGTCATTATTAGTCATTCTTTTGACATATTATTTAAAAATCGAATTCGATTTTACACGCCTTTAGGGCTGTTAATGGATGGACATTTTATATTTTAAGACCTTGTTTACCCATTGATAAAAAACTTTAACTTCTTTCAAACACTTTGTACTTTACAATAAAATATTTATCTAAGCTTCATTGAAGTAGGTTCAATATTGATAAATTTGTGTTTGTTGCTAATATTCTGGAAAACGTACAGCACTAAACGTCAGCAACAAACTATGCGTAGTTAGTTGAAACGTATATACACATATATACTTACACTGTAAAGTAGGTAGTAATTTACTTTTTCACTTCGGAATATATAAAAAAGTTTAACATTTTTAAGCTCTTAGTGTCAGCGGTGGGTGTAACATTTTAGGGACTATTAAATTTATGTCATCTCCAGAATACTATAAAATGTCACCACAGAAGGACAGTACGCTCGTTTTATATTGGAGAAACTTGTAACTGTTTCAAAACAGAAGATGAGTGCTAACACTGAATATAATGTATGTGAATGTAGGCCCTGCGACACAGGCGTCTCGGCTAGTGCAGGGACTACAAGCACTTGTAAACCTACATGAATTTCCCTCGTTATTCATTGCCTTAATTAACTTTGTTTTTTAAATTCACTTTTGTAAATCGTTTAGTTGGTTAGGTTAGTATGTAAGTGCATTGTAAATAAAAATATTTGTATTTGTAATATTTGTAATGTTTTTATTCTACGTAACAAATGGCACCTTTCACTCATGGCTACAGTTTTTTTAAATAAGTCAATCTTAAGTAAATCTGTCTTAAAAATATTTATGTCATATAAGATTAGTAGGCTATACTATCACGGAGTTTAGGTATTGCTGACACCTGTCACTCTCATCGAAAATACGTGGGAGGGACAAGGATAGAAATAACATTGATTGTTCTACAATTAGCTGCTAAATTCAAATTGACCGTAGCTCCCAAAGAAGCGCGTGGGTCGTCATCTGCATTATACCTACCAGTGTCGGTTGCCGCAGATTGTACCGACTGAAAACAATAAAACTTTACTGTGTGTAATTAAACCTCAAGTTGAGCGGCCACTAGTGAACCGTAATGGGAGCCCGTTCATCAATTTACAATAAAATAAAAATATAAAGCTGGATACACACTTAAGCTCGCGCATTTCCATACAAATTGCACGCCAGATGGCCGAAACGCAAACGTGAAATGGTAAAAACAAATTTTAAAAAATCCGATCGGAACACGCGCGGATAATTTTATTCCATAGTATTGTGAACGCTGCGTTAACTTTAGAGAACAGGGTTTTGTGGTTATGATGGCTTATTGCATTTTCATTTAATTGAATATGGATGTATTTTGCATTTGTATTGGAGTATTGGAATGAATGGAAACTCGAGTTTTGATGTTTGAAACAATTAGCGCGGTTCGATGGTTCCTTGAAATGTTGCAGACAGATATTATTATGCAGGCAACACGAAGCTGAATACAATTCATAAATCCGATTACACACTTATTGATCGATTCAATCCTACATAAAAAGTTATATCGAAACTACCAGGAATTATGAAGCAGCCAGAAGTTCAGACATTTCTAATTTGATTTCGATAAACAATAGATTTCTGTCTAAAGCTCGTTTTGAATAACTATAGAAATAATGAAAAGTTTTGAATGTAGAGACTCAATACCACGTTTTCCAGGGAAGCGTAATGAATTAGGAAAGCAAATTATGTTAATTAAATCTCGCTTTGTCTAAGTGCAAAGCGAGATGCAGCCGCGCGCGCATACACCTTCAACCTTTTTTGCCCTCTCTAGGAGACTCCTAAATATTAAGACATTTGATTTAGGCGACTCCTAGGGTTAATGTTAATGGGCATTAGAAGAAGAAGTAGGTATAGGTAATTGCGAATTAAATATCTAATATTTGGATGGTTTTAATAACAAAATTCTGTGCGGTAGTGTGTATTGTTTAGTGAAACATTGACGTCCCAATGGGACCGGTTTGCCTTTTATAAAATAACGCAACAAGACACATTGGCACCCACGTCAACAAAACTGGGCTTTTATAATTTATAGTTAGAATGGAACTTAGATAGTAACTTGATATTTTTCTTGGTAAAGGATAGTCCCTTTGGTTATAAAGATGAAACTGGGTAATAAATTAAACTACGTAATATTCTTCATATACCTACTCGTAAAAATAAGCATGAGGTAAAACTTGGGCGGCCTGAAAACATCTTATATTACCTATATAAATACAAGTAAAGCAAAAACTCTTGAATGTAGGATAGATATGTTTCGTCTACTTCTCACTCAAAGATAAATACGAGCTACAGTTCTAATACATACAAGGTTGTAATATTGCTAGTAGAAAGTAGAATAGTTGTATTATAAGGGTTGTATCATATGATATACATATTCGAAGATACATTGGGACCAACCCAGGAATTGCGGAAAAATTCAGCTGTGGCCTTAGTACGAGAACTTGCGAAAAATTTATCGATACGTAAACGAAGCAGAATCTATGAAGCTTAGATGAGAGTATTTTCGTAGATTGTAGCCTATGAAGTGAGTTACTTCATTTGAACACGGATATTTGGTTTTTATCTAATCTCGGGGTTCTTGCCTACTGTACCACAGATATTTTTTAGGTTAGATGCTGCGAGTTCACCTACTACGTGTGTCTGCTTTCCAACTTAAGAGTTTGCTCTCGTCTAGGTAGTAACACGTCAGAAATACATAAATGTCAAATTGCGCCATAGTAGACTGTAAAAACTCTTCGAAATGACCTTACTCATCATCATCATCATTACAGCCATAGGACGTCCACTGCTGGACATAGGCCTTCCCCAATCGATTTCCAAAAGGGACCGGTTGGAAGCGGCCTGCAGACAGCGTTTTCCTGCGGTCTCTTTTAGGTCGTCTGTCCATCTTGTGGGTGGACCTGAATGACCTTGCTAAGTTGAGATAAATTACCACTAAATTAATCTCGGGACGTCCATAAAATGCGGCACGCTGGCGTCTTACTGTATAAAGATCTGTGATAGGCACTCTTATTAGATACGTAGCGCGTGCGTCTCTATTTTTTCTATTTTGTTCAATGATCGACGAGTAAATCATTTTGTAATTTAAAAAAAGTTCAAAGACATGACATTGACCAACATGCATTGGCCAGCATGGTGAGAACATAGGCTGATAATGATGAATGATGTACTGAAGTACCAACTGTGTGGCACAAAATATAAATAACTATAGCCATATCAACAAGAAACTCTACGAAAATCCTTTCTGCTAAATACAAAAATGAAATTGTTTGTGAGTTGTCACAGGTGACAACGTTGTCGCCAGGAAGCCACACAGTGTACCCTGTGATGTCTCTACGAGTTCAAGTGACGCGACACGAGGCTCAGGAATCCATTTGATCATTCTATCAAGCATATTACAAAGTAAAAATAACGTTTGAAGAATCTTTATGAAGGCAACTTTACTCGCTATACCAGAACATTCCGGGATAAAGAGTTGCCTCATCATCATCAGCGTATCATGTTCCCACGGCTAGGACACAGATCATCTCTCAGAGGGAGAGAGGATGAGCCATGATTCATCATACTGGCCAAGTGTATGTTGATAAATGTAAACACAAACTAGTTGAACTATCGAGGTTCTTGGACATACCGGTTTCCTCATGATGTTTCCCTTCACCGTCGTTGAGCGATGACATCGAAACTGTACATAATTTATCCAAGTACTGAAGAAGTCATTGGTGTAGGGCTGAGGATCGAACCGGATGCCGTCAGATTCATCATCATCATTATCATCAGCCAGAAGACGTCCACTGCTGAACATAGGCCTCCCCCTTTAACCTCCACACTGAACGACATCCTGCCATCTGCATCCACTGGATGCCCGCGACTCTTACAATGTCAGATTTTTTATGATTTGATGAGATTTGATTTTGATGAGATGATTTCTTAGGTATCCGCTATTACTACATATTGGAATTAAACAGTTTAAACAGATTTTGTCGCGTTAATTTTACATTATCATAATTCATGACGTTTCAAACACTTTGCAGTGTCCATGATCACAGATAGACTACGGATGTCAATAGACATGTTATATGAAATTATTTACAACTACCGTCAGTGAATTTAAAGCAAAACGTTCCGTATGTACGCAGTAGTCGCTCACAGGTCTTGCAGTTCTGTGGACTTGAGACTTACTGTACTTTAATCTAACAATTCGTATAATCACACACGCTCAATAATATCTCAAATAAGAAATGTTAAAGTGTATGTTAACATAAAGCGTGTGACACACTGCCGACAGTACGCCGCCACCGCCGTATCTCGCGCCAAGACATTGTAAACATAAAGACGCGTGATAAAAGACGCATAAATAGTCGATAACTGACACGTAACTCGCGTCGTACGGATGGAGAAGTACGTAACATTGATACTCGCGTCGATAGGGCTGTCAACAGGAGATATATCTATTTGGCTATTACATTGAGAATTGAAATGAAATGAATGAGCTGTGAAAATTGAAATTTATTTCTAGTATCATAATTTGTTACTAGGTAATCAGACACTAGCATTATTTCAGTGTCAAAGGTAATCGATCGCTATATCAGAAATCTCTAATAGCGATAAGGCCAGCAGTTTGTCTTTTTTGGCTTATATGTATGTAGGTAATTTTTGGCATGAACAATAAAACAAGGGCTACTGTGTTTCGGATTGAAGGGCAATGTTTCCAGCGAAATTACAGGGCACACAGAGATTTGACATCTTATATCTCGGGGTGACGAGCGCAGTGCATTGCCATCCAGGGTTTTGAATTGTTGAAGTTCAAAATTCTGAGTGGCGTTGAGCTGTTATGGGCAAGCGTGAAGAGCCATCAGGCGAATGACTTCGCTCGTCGCGTCTAACCAGAAATATTTTCTAACTGTAAGGTATTCTACTATATTCCTCGCTATTGTCCATTACGAACCATTCTTAAAAACAATTTGCCAACACTTTACTTCGTTCAAGTATCTCGAACATTAATGGCTATAAAGAGATAGCGTATCGCATCGATACGTTACCTTCTGTGGGTGCACTATGCTTATAATAACTTTACGAAGAATTCATTCAAAAATAATTAAAGTTCTTCAAATTTTCCGGTAAAAACGAAAGCAAGTCAGAACACGTATTTTTTCATTATCGAATCAAGCACGAAATTCAAAATAATCACGACGGAAAAAAAAACAGCTTTATTGTTAAGGCTCATTTTAATGAACGCCTCTCTACTACCCCCGTAGCTTCACCACTGCGGCTTACTTCACCACTTAAGTTAAAGAACGAAAAGCTTTTGCGGTACAAATATAGCGATGGTTGCAAAATTATGCGAAAGTTTCGTTTTGCGGTCGGCTAAATATACTCTCTCATTAGCGACATCCTGAGACTCTAAACTTTTTAAAACCTTTTCTATTTAATTTCGCGATAAAAATAACGAGTGCTTAGTAAAAATAACGAGTGCTTAGTAAAAACATTTCAACAGTTTGTCTCTTAGTTTATGGTGTTTTGAATTTACGGAAGTTATTTGGTTCATTGACATTTTGTTAACTTTTATTTCTTATTTTATTTTTCCTGGTTTCCACTAAAGAGTCATCACTAAGGCCATGGTCAAATTTAGGAAAAAGGTTCTAGCCTGAAGCAAGACTTATTATACTAATATGTATAATAAATGCGAATGTTTGTGTGGGTGTAAGTTATGTTTGTTCCCAACCAACTCCGTATAAACGACTGAATGATTTTGAATGAAATGTGGTATAATATCATTTATATATAATATCATCAATATCCCATACAAGGGGTTTCTGTATGATAACGGGTAAAGCCGCGGGCCGTTGCTTGTAATAATTTAATTGTTATTTTCAAAGTGAAGTTTACCTCGGGCATGCTGTGGTCACCACATGTGTGCAGTGCATGGTTAGTAGGCTACAAGCAAATATAAAACAAAGTCAAGAACTGGAGTCACAAAGCGTCCATTTATTATATTGACAGAAATATGTCCGTTTATTGTTACAGCTGGAGGGTCGGACATATTGGACATTTACTAAATATCCTAATAACTATATACCAAACTCAGTATGAAAGTACTTTTTTTATAGGAGTATACAAGGTTACGTGGAAAGACTGTATTAAGCCGAAAGGGGTCCATTATACTCATCATTATGAACCACTTTTACTACGGGACCAACCCAGAAAAAAAAACAGCTATTACTTTGAACTTTTGAAGCTCTTGGATATACTGGTTACACTTGGTTTCCTTCACCGTTGTTAAGCGATGGCTTTGAAACTAAACATAATTTATTTCAGCACTAAATAAGTGATTGTTGGAGGATCGAGGATCGAACCGGTTGCTGTCAGATTGTATGGCGCACACGCTACCGCTCAGTCACCATCGCTCTCATGACTGACATGCTAATTGATTAATTGCTAAATGTCACGTTGATATTTTGTCACATTGACTTTTGTCATATCACAACATCACCCAAGCCTGAGCACGAGGCCAAAAGCAAAAAGCAAGCTAAAGTGTAGCAAAATAACTATTTCATATTTGTATTTAAACTTCTAAGAACGTCTGGGAGGGTGCGGGTTCAATTTCCGCCGGGCAAATGCTTATTTGTCAAAGAAAAAATATGTTTACGTGCTTTATTTGCTCAGTGTCTGGGTTAGCTGAGTGCTTAACGACAAAAATGACATATTATGCTCTTTGGATCTCTCTACTCGTTACTACACATTTCTCTTTGTATGGTTCATTGGCTAGGTGTCTTTAAGCATCTTTAATTTTAAAGGTTGATTGGCTAGGCGTTTTATAACAGCTCACCTGATGATAAAAGACGGTGTGGTCGATGGTAAACACGCCTAGCCCGGAATGGGAACTAGGTTCTTAAGTGATGTTTACGGAATACACTATTTGGTGTTTAGTCTATATAAAATGTGTCGTATATAATGTTTTTATTTTTACGTTGCGCTGTTTTTTCGAGCCTTTCGTGACTTCACTGAGTGGCTTCAACGGAAGATCAGCGTTGTTTGATAAACAGCATTATGCTGAGTTGAGGACATTTTTGTGACACAACTTCACTACATAAGGACCATAATATTATATTTGTTGTTTATGTTAAGTTATTGTTACAAAATAAATATTTCTTTCTTTCTTTAGCCATTAATGATGAATGAATGATGAATTTATTCAACTAGAAATTAGAAAGCGTCCACCAAGATATAGTTTTCTGTGCAGCAACGTGAACTCCCATCAAAAGACCAAAGCTTTAAAGAGGAACAAACAAACACACTTTCGTATTTATAATGTTAGTATGATAGGTACGAGTAGTTACTATTGTACGAGTGAAAGAACAAGTAACTGGAGTAGGCGGGAGTTGGTTCCATTAACTGGCGCGGAGTCGGGAGTGCACTACCGTGTATGGGTCACTGTTAGACCTCCACTTGCAACCAACTTGTTGTTTTGTGATTCAGTTGAAGGGAACTTTCTAGTTGTTTTGTTTCTTGATATCCGGTTTATTGATGAAGTTGACAACAGTGAACTTACATTCAATACACAGTATTTTGTCAAAAGAAAATGAGAACAAATTAAAAATTGATTTTGTATTGTTAATGTTAGCTTGTAATTTGTTTAATTGATAATGACACTTGCTCTATAAAAAAATGTGTAGGTGGATTAAATTACAACTGTTTCTGTAAGGTTGTCTGGAAGAGATTGAGCGATACGATCGCCCTTCTTCTTGTAATGACATCTCTACAATATTAATTAAATTCTTATTGTATACATCGATTCTATTTCAGAGTGATACGTTTAATTTGACATATTTACCAACGGTAAAACTTAGATATGTCAAATTCAATATTATACTAAAATTATAGATAACCTCACAAAATTATTTTACGTGTTGGCTGAGAAATATTTTGCGAATAAATATTTTTATTGAGAAAATTTCACAATGAAAACATACGACTGGGGTATATAACATACGACTGGGTACGATATATAGGTATTGATGTACAGAAAATAGGTAGAGCAAAAACAATTTGTCTGGTATCGAGATGAATACCCCAAATTGCAGCAAGTTGTTTACGAGTGGCAACACTAACACAACTCAATTGTGTATAATGCAGGTGTGCGTATGCGTGTCTCGACAATATGTTCGATTGGATAGTTTACACTCGTACATAGAGACGTGGAGGCACCACTCGACTGTAGTATTAGTATCGAGCGGTCTCAAGTTTTGGATGTTTGTTTTATACTGGTCATTATGGGGCTGAATTCAACGCCTAATTTCCACACAACTTTGACCCCCAGGGAAAATTCGTTGGTGTAACTTTTTTGTTTGATTTTGTTATCCATACCAGTTTCATATAAATAAGGATACAATGTCGTTAATAAAGAAAAATAAAATTATATATTTTTTTGCGATTATTTTTTCACTTTCAGACGCGCTCATCTTTAAATTAATTTTGTGACACACTGAAATGGTGAAAGGTGTTAGCTTTTAATTATAGTATTACTAGCTGTACCCGGAACTTCGTTCGCAATTTCTTCAGAAAAAAATAGCCTATGTCCTTCCTCATGATGCATACTATTACCTAGCAAAATTTTATCGAGATCGGTTTAGCCGTTTAGCAGTGATTATGTAGAAAACAGACAGAGTTACTTTCACATTTATAATATTAGTATGGATTTTTACCTAATTTTATGTTTTATTTTTGTATGATTTAAGTCTTTAATTTGTTACGTTAATTCTGAACTTGGGATGAAATGTTTAGCGGAGGGTCAGGTGGCCAAAGTATTATCAAGTAAAGCAAAACCTCCGACGTGAACTTTGTATGATTCACAAAACAGAGACAATTCAGAACAGATTCACTCTATTCTATGGAGCTAGTCTACGTCTAGTTATATATAATACTTAGCTATTTATTTTAGGCACCACTATAACCTAGTTTTTTTTACAATGAGTGAAATTCTAAGATACAATATTTTTGTACCTAATTAAATCCAGCCAAAATTTAAAATGCGCGTCGCGTACAATACGAATTTACGATCGTACGGAATTACTGGTACAACAGAAGGTTGTGTGTTTATAGTACCATTACAGCAGAACGGCTGAACGGATTCAAATGATATTTGGTATTGTGCTTATCCAGAATTCAGAACATAGGGCACACTTTTTACATCCAGGAACAAACAACTGGAGAGTTATTAAAAAATATGTGACTAATATTTGATATTTTTATAATCGCCAAAATGGCTGCAAGTAATGTAGAAGTTTTCTTTTGTCATAGGTGACAATCAAGCTAATAGACTGCCTGAGGTAAAGTAACCCTCCCTTATCTTCGCCTATAGATACCTGCGATACCAGGAGATCATCACAGATAAGTTAACCTTTAAAGACTCTATTAGCTGTCCTTTTTAGGGTTCCGTACCCAAAAAGTAATAAGGAACTCTAATAATATAACTAAGCCTACGGTGTCTGTCTGTTTGTACCTTTGAACGGCTTATCTTTGGAACCGTAATAGATAGCCAGTTGAAATTTTCACAGAATATGTAATGTTACGGCGAATTAACGAAAAAATAAATGAAAGACAACCCATCCCCATACAAAAAAACTTATTTTATTAACGTATTTTTCTATTTATTTGCTCTAATGTAAAAACGATAATACGTACAAGCGTCAAACTTGGCATGATTATAGCACACACTCTAAAGTATAACAATAAATAATTGGATGTATGGAAATATTAAGTATGGATATTGGATGGATTTGGTATTTGGATGGGTGACTTCCTGGGTTCCCGACTCGAACTTGGCCGGTTTTATTAAAGAACCCCACGCTATAGTTTATCAGATACGCGGCAGGCATTCCACATATTGCAGGTGTGAGGCAAAAAAGATCGCGTATAAAGCACAATATGTGATTTTTTACAATATATAATGTGTGTAGCTCTCAGGCTGTATCAAACTAAAGTTAAATGATTATTTACGGGATATTTACCGTGGTAAGGTTGTGGAAAATATCCCGAAAAAAAAATCCCGTAGTTAAATATCCCGTAAATAATCATTTAACTTTAGTGAACAACCGTGATAGTTTAAAACAGTGTATCAAACTAATTAGTCCACTCTCGTCATAAAATAAAAGCATTTAACAATTTTCTAATCTGGTCGAGGACGGTAGACAGCCAGCAGTGCCACCGAAGACTCATTATCCCGTCAAATTGACAGTGACGTTCGTGAACATGACTAGACAGGGAATTAATAATGCTGACAGTTTCTTAAATCTCCTTCACTTCCGACATTTTATTTAGATTTAAGATTTTGAAAAGCAGCTTTGGTAATTATTTTAAAATTTTAACAGGTGATTTATAAATAACGAGTGTTACAATCTATCTGTAGATAGCTATGGCCAAATCTGACGAGTGTTCGCCCTGTCTGGAAGGAGATGGGGAGACTTTTGTCCAGGAGTAGGACAGTTTTTTTTAAACTGATATATAAGTGTATGGACAAAAAACAAGCCAACTAATATTAAAAACCTTGGCCTATTATAAATAAACAGTTAGACTGTTCATATACCGTTGAATGTCTAAAGACAGTCCAAATGCTCAAGCCCACCAGTTGGCAGCGTACCCAGCAGTATATGAGTTACCAAAGATTTAACTAAGATGTTATGTTAACTAAACTAAACGTTCCTTACATATGATCGCATGTTGCGGTCCACAATGACGCACATATGTCTAGAAAAAAACTATTCAGGAACAAGTTGCACAATTGTAAATAGAAAACGGAGTGTTGTTATCAGTTTAGAAATAAATAAGACTGTCTCAGTAGTGATTAAACGCGTCACCAGTCAGCTCATCGCTGTAGAGTTAGTTGATATTCATTAATAGACTCGCTTTGCATAAACCCTTCCCGTAATAGCCTCGCGAATACTGGGCAAATATTAGGCAAACAATGGGAAAATGTTAGGCAATGCTGGGAAAATATTAGGCAAATGCTGGGCAAATACGGGTACGATTAATGTCTTCTTCCATTAATCACCAGCGCGACTGGAGAAGGAATAAAATGGTTATTAATCCGGGAGTACGATATTTAGGCGAAATCATTAACATTTTGAATGGACCGAAACTTTCAGAGAAATAGATCGAGTTAGCGTTTTACAATGGTAGCACTGATCACAAAAGACTTCAAATATCTCGCAATTACAGAACTTTTTATCTGTACGTTTTTATAAAATAAATAAATATCTGGGACATTATTACCCGTTCATGTACCCAACTAAATTCTTGCTCGGCCAGCTCGGCTACAACTCACTAGAAGTGAGAAGGATGTTGGATCAGCTTGCTACTTGCTGCAAGGTGCTCAGAGGATCGGTTGACTCCTTGCATCTGCACAATGTATTGTGCACAGTCAGATGTGCCAGATAAACCTGGGGTTCCGGCTAATAGGCTTGGAAAATTGCCCAAGTTTTTCCACGTGGCTCACAGCCTCACCGTGACGCGCTCCATGTCTCCGCTGATTCGCGCCCGCCGCCACTTCAATGCACTCCTTGCTACCAACACTGATTGTGATATTATTTGTGACAGTTGGAAAAATTTAACGAAAGTTTTTTTGACTTATTGTGATAATTTAACTAATCAATGGGACAGGGGCAAAAAAGCCGTTGACTATAATGACAATTTGTATGACATACTAATTTTATGTTGACATATTTTTACAGCAATTTGTTGTATTTATTATATTAGTTATTTTATAATATTATTCCTATTTTTACTAGAAAATCTATTTTAGTTTAACAATATGTGAGATAAATGTTAGTGGAATTTGTCCGTTTTTATTTTCAATAAATAATTTGAATTGCACACATGTCATCTGACCCCAAACTAAGCAAAGCTTGTAATGTGGCTGCCAGAGACTGTATGCATACATATAATTTAAATAATGAACAGAATGTAAATCAAAACTGGGTGACTACTTGAATCAGACTACTGTAATTGTGCAAAATATTAGAAGTGTACGTCAAAATTTTGACAAATTTGTTTTATACCTATCCCGACTTAAATTTATTCCAAAAATTATAATTTTTACGGAATGCTGGGGCAAAAATGTTACCCAAACTTTTAACCTCCCTAACTATGAGTACCATTCATCTAAGACATTCAGAAACCAAAATGATGGCCTGATGATATTTTACAGATCTGGACTTAAAGTTGAAATTAAAGAACCTCCGTTTAATGACGCCAGCTGCTTGGTACTGACACTAGGTTCCGAACTAACTGTGGTAGCAATATATCGTTCTCCATCAAAGACTAACATCACAAACTTTATGACATCTCTTGAAACTATTGTATCGAGTATCTCTAGTGACTCGTGTATAATAACTGGGGATCTGAACATAGACATAAAACCTGATAATAACGATCCCAAAGCTGCTGACTACCTTGAGCTTACCACCTCACATGGATTTATTCCAGGCCATGTTCTGCCAACGCGGCTCGGTAACTGTCTAGATCATGCCCTAATCCGATCCAAAAGAGCTGCCTGTGTTGTAGTATGTAACTCTGGTATTACGGACCATGATACTGTTTTGATTGGGATTGGAACCTCTACTTCAAAGACCTCTTCTAAACCCAAACTATCCACAAAAACTGACTATGATAAAGTGATTGCCAGTTTACAGACCATTGAGTGGGAGAGCCTCTATCGCGAAAACGATGTCACACTAGCTTCTGAATTTTTAATCTACAATATTTGTCTTGCAGTACAGAACAATACAGTGCAAAAGAAAGTTAAGTGCTCTGATGTAATTACTAAGCCTTGGATGACACCCAAGCTAATAAATTGTGCTAGGCGAAGAGACTCTCTACATCTCAAGTCTAAAAAATATCCTGATGATCAGGCAATACAAGATAGGTACAAAAGACTTCGTAACCACTGTAACCTTCTGCTAAAAACAGAAAAGAACAATTATAACTCCGATCTAATAGCAGCCCACAAAGACAACAGTAAAAAGCTCTGGAACACAGTTAAAAATATATGTAACATAAAACCATCCAAATCAGACTCCAGTGATCTCCTAAATATAAAATCCAACCCTTCTGACTCACTGAACGCTGTCAACGATTTCTTCTCAACAGTTGGGCATAATCTTGCACAAAATATCCTTTCGCAATTAAATACGACAGAGCCGAAATTAACAAACTCCATATCAGTCGATAACTCCCCAGCCAACTCACTCTTTCTAACACCTACAGACGAATGCGAAATCATTAAAATCATTTCAGGTCTAAAATCTGCATCAGCCCCGGGCAGTGACAATATTAGCAACGAACTACTCAAACGTACTAGTCATATTTTGGCATCTCCAATTGCCCACATATGCAATTTAAGCATGTCGCAAGGGGTGGTTCCTAGTTGCTTTAAATCTGCAGATATCTGTCCAATTTTCAAGTCAGGAAACAAATCTTTAGTATCAAACTATCGTCCAATTTCATTGCTGCCATCTATATCTAAAATTCTAGAAAAAATTGTAAACAAACGACTCTTGGGTTTCCTAGAAAGCAACAATATACTGTCCCCCAACCAATATGGGTTTCGAGCTAAAAAAACAACTGAAGACGCAGTACTGGCCCTGGTTGATCATGTGACTGACAGCCTGGATCGGAGTCAAAAGTGCATAGGTGTATTCCTCGATATGGCCAAGGCATTTGACACAGTGTCTTGGCCAATTCTACTGCGCAAGCTGGAACTTCATGGTATACGTGGCAAAACACTAGACTGGTTTCGTTCATACCTATGCGATCGGAAGCAAAGGGTTCGCTTATCAAATCTTCACAGTGACTATGCCTCTGTCTCCTTCGGTGTCCCTCAAGGCAGTGTCCTTGGGCCTACCCTGTTCTTGGTATACATTAACGACCTCTGTCAGCTCAAGGTCAATCAGGCAAAATTGTTCACCTTCGCTGATGACACAGCTTTAGTTTTTCATGGCAAAAACTGGAAAGAGGTTGCGGATAGGGCTCAGCAAGGACTATCTAAGGTAGCTCACTGGCTGCAAAATAACTTGTTAACTCTAAATACGACTAAAACTAAGTACGTAACCTTTTGCATCTCCCAGAGAACGTATCCAAGCACTGTAAACCTGAAACTTCACACATGTGTAGCTCACTGTAATCAGCCGTGTACCTGCCCGGAGCTAGAGCGTGTTAATACTATAAAATACCTGGGCGTTGCAATTGATCATCGGTTAAACTGGGAATGTCAAATAAACAACCTGTGTGTTCGACTACGTAAAATGTCCCACATTTTTAACAAGATGGGTTCCGTGGCTGATCCTAAAACTCTCAGAATTGTTTACCAAGCTCTGTGCCAATCCATACTTAACTATTGCATAGTGTGTTGGGGATCTGCAAGTAAAACTAATCTTATGAAAATAGAACGTGCGCAGCGGTTCATTCTAAAAGTTGCTTATAAAAAGCCATATTTATATCCCACAGTCCAACTTTACAACGAGACAAAATACCTCACAGTTCGCAAGCTTTATATTTTAGCAGTGACTTTGCGATTCCATAGGACAGCAATGAATACAACTGTTTCTTCATCTACAAGACCTGTGCGACGCAATGTCTGGACGATTCCTCGTACTAGGACCTCATTTGCCCAACGATCTTACTACTTCAAGGGCCCGCTCCTATACAAGCATATTGATAGGTCCCTCAGTATACTCCAAACATCACGATTTGTCTGTAAACGGCAAGTCGTATCTTGGTTGTCTTCCTTGGACCGGAATGCAACAGAGAACTTACTTATAATCACCAAATGATTAGAAGGGGCCTGTTTCTCCGTCAGCTAGTTTGACCTCTAAGACGAATTCAACTGGTTCATATTAATTTAGAGATCATTTCTGCAAATGGAAGCCTTACTCCCCTCAAATTAATCTATTCTCTGTGATCAATTGATCATGGACACCCAGTCGGCTGGCGAAGACTCAGGTCCCGGGAACGTTTTAGAACCAATAAGTACATTATAATTAGTTGCTCACAAAAACATTAAATTACTCGCAGACGTACACTTACACACATACATTTACTTACACAAACATGCACTCTCTCATATGTGGGCACCTCTGCGAGCTCAACTCATTAGAGGCCTATGCTACGCCGAGATGCCCCTTACATTACACTACACTTGTACACACATACACTACACTTGTGCGCTCATATACTCACACAGAGATTCATCCAACCAAAGTAAGTAAAGATAAATCAGATACTTTGAGATTATTGTACCTACCCCCGTTTTAATATCCTGTCTATTCAGAACCTTGTTTTTAGATACTACCTACATGTATTCCTACCTTAACCATACATTTAGAATTAGCCTTTTTATTTATGTAATGTCTACTTACTATTATAACCTAATGTAAGATGGAAGACACTGAATCTCACAACACAGGACTCCCCTAGTGTGAGAATCAGGGTTCAATATCTGAAGTTATGCCTAAGTACCTACTAACACTAAATATAGTATATAAATTTACTAACTTCACAGCCATGTACTTTGTTCAAATAAAGTTTTTTATTATTATATTATTATTATTATTAATAGATATTAATACCCAGACATAGAACAAATGTATTATATGTATAGATAGATAGATTAAACACTTATAACACAGATCAACTAAGATGATGGAAGGTAAACTAACAAAAATTTCAAATACCTATTCTAACATATAAATAAAATAAAATAAAGATGTCATCTATTTATATGTACCAAGTTATTGAAGTGGTTAAAGAACTAGATCAAAAAATAATGTTATTGTCTTTTTTCTGGTTTTCTCGTTAATCAAGGCAATTGTAACTAAGGTTTCTAGTTATTCTGTTATATATTTAATTTAATCGTGTCATATTTGTGTTCAAATCATACTCAATTATAAATACTAAAATGTTTCTTTCATAAATTTACGTAGGGTTTTTTTTAGGTCTGTGGTTTCTTTATATAATAAGCGGCAAACACACATACAAACGACACATTTAATAATAATAAAAAAAAAAAAACTAAGTCACAGGAGGTTGCTCACTAAGGAGGTTGCTTCGAGGAGGCGCTTCAATATAAAGCGATTGAAACCGCGGGGCGCAGTTAGTGTTACATTTTTGATCGCTCTTCAATAAATCACCTTCCGTTTGTTTTGTATCACATAATTCCCTCCCAATCTGAAACTCATTACAGCTGAATTTGGCATCCCAATAACATCGACCAAATGTGTACATTATACGCAACATAATTAAAGTAGTTATTAAACGAATGTCTCTGCCAGTTGATGAAAACAACAAGTGTACGTTAATTAAGAGAAACAATGCAATTGTACTGATTATAATGAGTTACAGGCAGATTCGGGGGATGGGACGAAACTGGGCAATTACTTGAGATGACATTTATTGTTAGTGAGTTGTTGACGTAGGAGATGGTCTTGGAAAATTTAGGAAGATGTGAAATTTAGGACCTACTAGAATTTGTAGGCACGTTTATGCGTGTTTGATTAATAAATGATTCTATACCGCACTGTCCTATTTACCGTGATAATATTGTGGATTGAGCTCCCGTTATTTCGGCGCAGTTATATTACCTATTCTGTGGTTACATGCATGATGTTCACGGGCTGACTGAAAAATACAGTTGGCAAAAAAGTTTAAATGTGTAGCCAAAACGACGGTAAATATCCCGATAATTATATTTGTAAATAAAATGAAAATGTTGGTGAGATAACATCTGTTGGTTAAACAATTGGTTGTCACATTGTGTGATTATACAAATTATATTTTCGAAACTTTGACCGAGATATCAGAATTGATATTATGATTGTTAATAATTAATTATTGTTGTAGGCATAGATAGTCACAAAGACAGCGTCTCCTCAAGTGACTTGGAGTCGGATTACATTTGTTTGTAGTCGCAAACTGTAGATTTCAAAATATTTTACTAACTTAAAATTTTATCCAAATCTATTCAGCAGTTACGGAATCGAATAGGAATAAATATACATAATATTTTTCGATAATATTATTAGTGTGACACATACAGTGAACGAACATGGTTTCTGTTGTACATCACACAGTGACCGTCGCTATCCCGTGACTGCGCACCTTCTATTCAAATATAATAATTACTTATTATGAAACATTAACGATCTATTTACGTTGAAAATTCTGTACATGAATATATGAAATTTCTTGTAATATCTAACGTTTAGAGTTAAACGAGTTTTAGGAATTTAACCTGTATGTGCACAGCGAGGAGAAGCATCCAGTATTTTGAGCCGATTTCAAAAAAGGAGGGGTTCTCTATTCGGTTGTAGTTGTTTTTAATGTTTGTTACCTGAGAACTTCATTATTTATGAACCGATTTAGATATTTTTTTTCTTATTGATCAGATTGGTTCCATAGAAATTTCATCAAAATCGGTTCAATAGTTTGGCTTTTAAATCAAAATAACTGCAATTTTTTGTTACTATGATGCCAATTTTATGCCGAGGAACCGAAACGCATATTTTACTTATTTTGTGAGTCGGTTTATTGCACAATAAAATAATATATAATAAAATTGTGCAATAAAATATTTATTTTAATATAATTCAAACTTTGGCATATTTGCATCTTTTTTTTACATGGTTACAATATTTTACTATATTTTTTGTTTTCTGTGTAATATATGGATGGGGTATTTCATGTACGAGTATTTGTCTGTTAATAAATGTATGAAATAAAGCCATTTTTTTTATTTATTGGAAGTGTTTCAAAATTATCAAAATAAAACAAATTTTGATATTTCCCTATAGTTTCTGATAATGATGATGAAAAACTTTAAGACAGTATCAATCAATCAATCATTTATTTTATCAATTTGGTACAGTTATGTACACTTTTGAACGTCAAAAGCTATACAATGCCATAATTAGTTATAAAAATGTATAATAGTAAGATACTTACTTATGATACCATGAACATTTCAAAAGGAAAATCCCGTAAATTTGTAATGGTTCGTACGGCGATCCGATACCAATTATGCGTTTTGTGTTTTCAATCCGAAAATTGTAAAATCAATCGCACATTCCCAACTCAGTAATACTCCAACATGGCACAGCTGCGGACATGCGACCCTGACGTTTCTGTTTTAAATTTTTATATTTCGGCTTTGCTTCCATTTCATCAGCGTCACGTTTTAAATTGGTTCGGACATGGAGAGTATGCAAAATAGATATTTGATATTCTATTTTTACTACCGTTATATATTGTATACGTGGTTTAAACATTTTATGATGATACGAGCTTATGAATAGTATATGGCATAGGCGGCCTAAACTCTGACAACGGGGTAGGTCCATTACTCTATATAATAGACTAGCCGTCCGCCCCGGCTTCGCACGAGTGTAAGCCCGGCCTTCGGCCTCGCTACAAAATATAATATAGCCTATGTCACCCGGGGATAGTGTAGCTTCCCAACAGTGAAAGAATTTTTCAAATCGGTTCAGTAGTTTCGGAGCCTATTCATTACAAACATACAAACATACAAAAATAGGTACAAATCTTTCCTCTTTATAATATTAGTGTAGATAGGAAAATATACCTGCATGGCTATTCTGCAAGCTAAGTGAACGCGCAAGTGAGGTGATAAGCTAAGTGAACGTGTATTTTTCTTATCGATTACTATATAGAAATGTCAAAATGTCGAGTGATCACCCTTGTCTGTAGTCCCTTACCCTTATAATTCGATGGTTTGACATTTATCTGCAGAAATAGGCAAGATAAAGTCACATACACTTGGCTTATCACGTCACTTGTGCGTTCACTTAGCTTGCAGAATAGACATGCAGTTCTGTTACAACATGCTAGGAACCTAATGTCTGTAAGTGAATTTGTTAATGTTGCAATACATTATTAAGTATTAAGTTATTATGACAAAACAAGTATATTTCAGTGAAGCAATGATAGGCTTGCACCACATTTGTTCCGTTATTCAATCATTCAAGCTAAAATCTTATTAAAATTCTTACTAGTTGATTCAAAGAAATAATAAGGGAAACATTGTGTAATATTTTTCTTTTATTTTATCTTATTTTATTTAGAAGTTAAGTGTTTAGTATATATTTATAGGACTGCAATGGATCCGTGGGGGGATTGGTGTAATCAAATTACGATCATCTTCCCACAGAGCCTGTAATATTTTGATTAATTTTTAATATTTAAGCGTATTTATTTTAATTAGTGATTTAATATAATTTAAAAAATCAGTTGGTCCAATCATAACCAGTATAAAACAATCGTTATTTTAGAAAACAGACAAAAACAAAAAAATTTAGATATTGTTTGTACTCATAAGATATGAGTACAAACAGTTCTAATCATTAATTGAGAACCGCACATCAAGTCTAGCTTTAACTCTATTTGTGTTTCTCTCATTACGTGTGGAGTTCTCTGAGAATATCATTACAACATTGTGGCACGAACTGTCTGCACACAGGGCTCCGACAACTAGTGGCATTACAACATTGTGGCACGAACTGTCTGCACACAGGGCTCCGACAACTAGTGGCATTACAACATTGTGGCACGAACTGTCTGCACACAGGGCTCCGACAACTAGTGGCATTACAACATTGTGGCACGAACTGTCTGCACACAGGGCTCCGACAACTAGTGGCATTACAACATTGTGGCACGAACTGTCTGCACACAGGGCTCCGACAACTAGTGGCATTACAACATTGTGGCACGAACTGTCTGCACACAGGGCTCCGACAACTAGTGGCATTACAACATTGTGGCACGAACTGTCTGCACACAGGGCTCCGACAACTAGTGGCATTACAACATTGTGGCACGAACTGTCTGCACACAGGGCTCCGACAACTAGTGGCATTACAACATTGTGGCACGAACTGTCTGCACACAGGGCTCCGACAACTAGTGGCATGCGTGCTCTACTTCAACACAACTCGGTACAACTTGGAGCTCTGAACTTAAACATTACCACGTGTGTACACTGATTATGATTCATTAACTATTACTAGACATACATAACTTGATATATACCCAGTCTAGGCTCTAAAATCATTTCTTAGAAGGTAATATAGGTCACGTTTGTAATTTATGTGTTCTGAGACCAAATACCTCGTGTATGCCCCCCGTGTTAGTTTTTGGTTAAAGCATATTTTTGTACTTGCAAAAGTGTCCTTGAGTAGATGAGTGCTGCCACGGATAGCCCCCATGACTGTTTTGGGTGCAGAATGCTTGACAATAATGGTAAGGTAAGATAAGTTCCACAGATACCTATCAAGATTGGCTGCAATAATAATCATCATCATCTTTACAGTCTATCATGTTCCCACTGCTAGGACTCACGCTTTCTCTCAGAGAGAGAGAGAGAGAGAGAGGATGGGCCTTAATATATATATAAGTACTAGCTGTACCCGGGACTTCATCCGCTATTTCTTCAGAATAAAATGGCCTATATCCGTCCTCATGGTACATACTATTACCTCCCAAAATTTTAGCGAGATCGGTTAAGCCGTTTAGCTGTGATTATGTAGCAAACAGACAGACAGTTACTTTCGCATTTATAATATTAATGTGGATTAAAATAATAAATAATCTGAATACCTAAATCACTACTGGTTATTTTCAAACGTTTGAATCCCAACTGACGATATATACGAAGCTACGAGAGTGTATATGTAGGAGCTACGCTGTGCTACATCGTAGTGGGTCTACGTACAATCGTTACGGCAATATTATAATTATATTCTAAGTCATTGAAGGCAAGCTGTGAAGCAAGTTATACACTTCGTTCTCACATTAACCCAACAATACCTATAGCTTGTTCTATTTATGTGCTAAATAAAAGTGCCAACCAACGTTTGTTCCAAACTTTACCAAATATTTAACTTTCACTCGCAAATAACATTTATAAAGTTGAGAGTTGTGAGTAAATTATGTAAGCCGTTTATCCGTAGCCGTACTCCTTGTAGACTCGTATTGCATCCAGAAATAACGGAGAAATCTCGCGAGGAAACGAGATTGCGTTACTCTGAACTGTTTTAATTAATAACGAATTATCTAAGGCAGATAAGTTCCTTCATTAGAGAGATGTGGAGTTCTAAACTGAGGCCAACTTGGAAGGGCAAATATTTGGAACCGCCCATTTGTAACGTTGGCGTGCTTATAACATAACTAGTCGACCGTCCCGGCTTCGCACGGGTGTAAGCTCGACCTTCGGCCTCGCTACAAAATATGATATAGCCTATGTCACCCGGAGATAGTGTAGCTTCCTAACAGTGAAAGAATTTTTCATATCGGTTCAGTAGTTTCGGAGCCTATTCAATGCAAACAGACAATCAAATCTTTCCTCTTTATAATATTAGTATAGATAAGCGTCGATATAGGGTTCATTATGGCAGTTTGATCAAAATTATAATCCCAACAAATTATCAATCAGAATTCAATTTAGTAAAAATCTTTGTTTCTGTATAAGAACTATTTTATTTCGACAAAGTTTAAACGTAATAAACATTTTTATTGTTGTCGATGATCATTAACATTGGACAGTATTTAATATTGTTTTTTAAGGTTTTGACGATTATTACTAATTGAATTAATAAAATCTCAAGCCCGACGCAGAAGTGCAACACCTCTGGACACTGTGAGCAATTACTGCGTACTTACGGAACGTTTTGATAAAAAAAATTGACGGTACTTGTAAATATTGTCATAACATTTCTATAGACCGTTTTATTGTCTACGTTTGACTACGGACACTGCAAAGTATTCTAAGCGTCAGAAAAAAAAAATATGCGCTAGAATATGTTAACCATATTTTTCTACAAAATGTCTAATTTCACGGGATATTTACCATGATTTATTTGAAGCAAAATGAATTGCTAAAAATATGAATACATTTTTATTTGTATTTTTTTTAATTCATTAATAGCCTTGCGTTTGACCGCCAACTCGCCTGATGTTAAGCGACGATGTGATCTGAGGTATTTTATATTTAACATAGCAATATTCCACGTGTAATAAATTAAACAATAAAATGGAAAATAAACAGTATTGGAAGTTTAGATCAACAATTTGCAGCAAAAATATCCGCTTCTGAAACGAGGTTGGTACTCTCGACTGACATTCAATATCCGCTTCTGAAACGAGGTTGGTACTCTCGAATGACATTAAATATCCGCTTCTGAAACGAGGTTGGTACTCTCGACTGACATTAAATATCCACTTCTGAAACGAGGTTGGTACTCTCGACTGACATTCAATATCCGCTTCTGAAACGAGGTTGGTACTCTCGACTGACATTAAATATCCGCTTCTGAAACGAGGTTGTTACTCTCGACTGACATTAAATATCCGCTTCTGAAACGAGGTTGGTACTCTCGACTGACATTCAATAATGACACATTGTCCTATTGTTTTGAAACTAAGAAGCGAGACATCGAATATTAGTCAAATATCTTGTCAGTATCAACATTATTTATTTATTCCAACAGTGACCCGGAATTTCTTAGTAATTATTCATAAGCTAGGAAAGTGTAGTACAAAGCAGTACCTGAACTTCACGGAAATACCCTCATATCTAGTTACCGAACTAAACATTCAGTATAACACGAGCGAACTTAACACATTACAACTTAAATTAAATTATAATTTGGTTTTTATAATAAATATATATTAATAATAATTATCATTTATTTCAAGCTAGGTCCATACACATTTTGACATAAATTAAAATAAAATAAAATTTAAATGAATTAACTAGATATAATTTATGTCAGTAGTAAAGTTACAAAATAAAAATATCAAAACGGAATAGAAATGGAAGTAAACTAAGTTTAATTATTATATTATTTACGTACAAGAAAAAATATAAATTTAGGGTTTTTAGTACACTACGACATGGATAACCATTTTGACTTACAGACAGAATTTATAAAATTATAAACTTAAGAGCAGGTTCATACTTCTAGATGTAGTTAATTTCTAGAGAGAGTTTGAACGCGACGCGTTTAGTAACATACTACTACAGTGGCACGACTACTCAGGATCCTACTTCAATTTGAACCTCGGTGTGATTAAATTATTATAATATAACTTGCTTCACTTTTTTACACTTTTAACTTCCCGGTTTTATGCATTTTCACTTCATGATGCACAGCAATTACAAAAATTTATCAAATTTAGGCCGTTCGTTCGTGAGAACTGACGAAAAGACAATAGTTAATGGAGTTATAATCTCGTTTTATATTAATATAAATTTATTATAAAATATTGATGAGTGTGTGTTATAAATGTGTGTGTCATTAATTAAAATGTTAACTTACTAAAACTGCGTAAGCTAGTATACCGCTGGTTGTATTCCTTTCTCAACAAAGCACCGGTCCGTTACGCCTCACGCCTTCAACAGACTTCCAAACTTGGAGTTAATTTTGGAAGTTATAACGTAATCAATTCATTACGATACTTCGATCGGCGATTGGGACGTTAATGTTATTTCCATTTATCAAAATAAGTTTAGACAAACCGTTTCTCTAAACTGAAATATTGAGTTGGAGTTGCGGACCACTTGTTTTCCAATTATGTGAATTTGATGATGTTTTTATCCAACAACGAAAAAACTAAAAACAACCCTAGTGTAGTTATGGTTCTCGTAGTATGTTGATTATTATATGTTTTGTAGATTGAATCGTTCCTTATATAAACTCTATCCGATGGCTCTAGATTAAATCTTAATTCTAATCGGAGTCCACAATAAATCCAAGCCAAGGTTTCCCATCACGTGTCTCCGGAGAGTTTCTGAGTTTTTAGGTCACATAGCCCGTAAGCCTGGTGACAACCTCTAATAACTGATCGTCATCGGAAAAATAGAGGATAACAGACCGAGAGGAAGGAGCCCAATGCGTTGGACACATCAAATCCGCACCATCCTCGACAAACGTTGTCGAAGCTGTTCATGTTGTTGAAAACCAGAACTGATGGCGGAACATCATAAGGAAGAAGTTGATGCCGTGATTCACAAAGCAGGCGAAGCCGCGGGCAAAAGCAAGCAATTATCAAGTAAATTTATGAGTTTTTATCAATTATCCATACATCCTGATATATTACTTTGTCGTCCATATAATCAGATATCTATCTAAACTGACTTGCACGCGCGCTCATTGGGTTCGCGCTCTTGTAATAAATAAAACTAAGCCAGAAAAGCCCTTCTTTGTACATAAAACAAAAAAAATGATTGAAATGAAGAGCAATTATACAAGTTTCTGATTAGTTTAGTGTAAAGAAAGATACAGTAAATCTTATCCAGTTGTATTCTCATAAAAAATCCTTTGTTAAAGCTTTATTGATACATCAAAGACTTCCTTGTTGGTTATTTGTTCTGAGCGCAAAAAGCAACTGAAACCGTCCTAAAACAACATGATTAATCGAAGGAATCAAACTGTAATGTCCCCCGAGAATAAGAAATCACTATATACAGACGACAATAAAATACTTCCAGTGTACAGGCATTAAGGCTTACTTATTTAAAGTTACGCAAATATAGTACAATCAATATGCTATAGTATTAATTAGTAATCATCATAGTAGTCAATAGTTGACATAAAATAATTTATTTTAGTAATAAGATAACATAAACAAAATAACATAAAAAAATATACAATTACCAAGACACGACATGAAAGCAACTTTTACGGATATTTCCGGTCTAAACAATCTCAAACCTTTACGTAATTTGTTCAAAACTCCAATTAATAACCGACTACAAATTAACTCCGAAAAATATGACAAAAGAACTCCGAAGCAGTGTTCAGGATAAGCTATATTAATGGCAGTCGCTCTAATTGGTCTCTCGACTGCCGCTCTCTCAAATATTTAATTATAGCACTCATCTATTATATTTCTATAAAGTCTGCGACAGCCTTATTGTTGGTGACGTCACGACCGATGGCCTTTTTTGTTGAAAATATTCGGTTGCACTACAAAATGTCTGTATTCACTGCAACAGTTATATCATTAACCAGCTGCGTCCTATGGTTTACCTGTGATTCCACTCTTTTCCCGTGTTAATCCAGGATATAAATTATCTCCGTATCAAATTTTATCTAGACTTATTGAAACATTATGAAATCCAATTGAAACATATTAACAAATTTGTAATAAAATTGTAGGCATGTATGATAAAAGTACTCCCTGTTATTTAATTTTTAATTTTATAATCTTCATGGATGTAGCTGTTATACGAGTTTAATTATAACGTCACAATATGATGATAACTTACTCATATAATATTCATCGAACTTTACTTGGCAAGTTCGTATAGTTAAATAGTATTAGTGTAGTAAAATTGCATTCCTGTTATTTGGAAAATTCGATTGAATGTTTCTTATTAGGTAGATTTTTGTACTAAATAGAGAAAAACTTAGGATTGGAAATTTGTTTAAAGTTTGTTTTGTGATTGTACTTTAATTTGAAAAATATTAACTAGTATATTTATGAAACTGTCAGCGTGAAAAGAAAAATGCTTGAATGAGCTTTCAATTCTTAAGGGGCTACGAATTACCGTCTGCTACGAGCGCGTAGCAGGTGCTACGGCGCTACAAAACTTCGTAGGCTTTTCGCGTGACAAAATAATCTGTTCATAAAAGTTTGGGTACTTTTAAAATTAGTCCATCATCGTACATTTTTCACTTTTTTACATTCTGGAATTTATTTCTTGTAATTATTAACTTTCTGCCACTTATTTTCCTTTGTTGTAAATACTCTTGTATATTCTGCTGTTATAATTACAAGCCTTTATTTAACTTGCCCTGTTAGTAGTTCGTTGGTGTCGGACAAATCTTGCAATTGATTACGTTTATATATCGTACTGTATAGCTTTATAATTGTGTTCTTTATAGTGACAAAAGAAACATTTGTAAGTTTTATTTGCAGAGCATCCAGTTTTGAAGATAAGTGAGAACATACTCGCACATAAATTTTCTCACAAATATTAATCATTACCATAATCAGCCTATCATGTTCTTCATGCTGGGACACAGGCCTCTCAGAGAGGATGCGTCCTGACCCACCATGCGGACCCAGTGTGTGTTGCTTAATGTCAGGTTTCTTTTTTCATCACATAAGTGTGATGTACTTTTTGATTGTATCTTTTTTAACGGCAATAGTATTTTTTGTATATTGTAGCAACAATAATCAAATACGTGACAGACAAACCGACTGTCGTATAGATATTAACATTACTACACATTTCTCATTGACGCCACACATTAATCAACGGAACAAATATAATACGAATGAATGAGTGCCGGATATTATGGAAGTTATAGGATTGTAGAATATTGTATCACAAGGGATGAAAAGAAATTTGAAAATGATTCAACATTAGCGGAAATATTGCAACTGAATTAATTAACCGATACGATCTGCAAGCGTGTTTGATAATTCTTTTCCTCAGTTTTAGGTTGGGGGGGGGGGGGTTGCTTGTGTGATATGTATGATGTATGTCTATAGTTTTGCTAGAAACGACTGGACCAAAGTGTGGTTTAGAGCCAGTTTCGGTTGGTGGTTCTCAGCTATGTTTAGTTAAAATTTGTCCAGCGACGTAAAAGTTAAGAGTTTAGGTTTTCGAATTTCTCGAGAAACAAAATTTGGTACGCCTTTTTGCAATAAAAAAAGCATTTTTTTATACTTGCAAAAAACACTTACAGGACAATTATGTGTGTTTATTACTTAGAAATATTATGTAGTAACGTGTTTTTATTTATTTGTAAATGGTAACTGCATTTATTACAAGTAAGTAACTTCTTGTAATCTTTTTGTTTAGGAAATAATCTTTTTTTAGGAAAAAGCCAAGTTAAATTTTTTATTAACGTGAAAAACTTTTTTTAAATCATACTTAAGGTATGTGTGTAAATTATTATTATTTATTATTATTAGTTAAGTTTTTATGTGATTAAAATTTATTTTAAGGTTTTGGTACTAATTACTTGTTTATGTGATTCACCTAAAAAAACTAAATTTTATTTACTTTAAAATTGTTCTTTTTGTTTCTGTACTTAAAATAAAATATAGATCGGTTACATTCTGTAACCTTCATAATTCTGCAATTATATGTGTGTTTCTAATGTTAGTTTGCATTCTGTTAAACTAGCACTTACCGTGAAGTGAGTTGACGTAAAGTTTTCTGGATGAAGGAACGTGCTTCCAAGTGTGAGGCGCAGCGGTCACTGGCTGCGTCTTCAGGCCGCCGAGCTTATATACCACTCGGAGGCTTCAGCCAGGGGGCGGGGCCAGGCCGCGCAACTACACCTAATCTCCGCCCCATTTTGACAGCTTCCTATGACGTCACATGACGTCATTGACGTCCAAAGGTTGTCATGTTGTATCACACCTTGAAAAGATTGAATTTGGCAAATTAAGTTCTTATTTATTTTATTTTTTTTGGTCGAACGTCATCGCCGTGTCACCATTGAAAAATTTTTTTCCGGTTATATTTTTCTATTTAAATCCATTTATCATAGCTAATTGACCAGTTTTCCTAGTAAATAGCTATCATTTAATTTTTAGTTTCATTTCTAGTATAATTAGTATCATTGTAGTTATATATCTTGATTTTTGTCAGTAGCCCCTTTTCTAACACTTTAATATGATTGACGAAGAGCCTCCTGATCCTGGCGGTGGAATAATGGCGTCCGATTACAATATTCCTCCCTCTCCTGGTGCATTTACAGCAATATCCACCTCGGAGGATGTCCAAAAAACCCATAAACGCTCTAAGCGTAGAGCTTTGAAACGGGATGTAAGAGCATGTTCTCCCATTGACTCTTCTGGTGAAGAATTTAAAATTGCTGATGACGTAATTCTTACTTCAGGACAAAACACACCCCCAAATTTTTTTTCGACTGTGAGCAGTGAGCTTCCCCTTGCCACTCTTCCAACCCCCGTATCTGCGTCTCTGCCCTTAGGTCAGAAGACAATTGCTTCAACAAGTTCCTCCTCATTTTTGCCCCCGGGCCAAAAAATCGCTCCAACTCCGGTTGCACGTCAGTGCTATGTTTCATCCGATCGTGGGCCGTATGTTATTCACGTACAAAAAATCGCGGTTGTATCTTCTGATAGCACTTCTTTGCACCCTGTTACTTTCGGGCGATTCCTTTTTGAGCGCTCGAGAGAATTTGTAGGCATTGTTGATGGATCAATTAAAAGCGTGGGCCGAAATAGAATCTCGCTGTGTTTCCACTCATTTAAGGCCGCTAATGCCTTCATAGACTCGAGCTCCCTCGCTAATAAGGGGTATAAAGCGTTTATTCCCTCATATAATGTAACTCGTCTGGGTCTGGTACGGGGCATCCCCGTCGATTTATCCGACGAAGAAATAATAAAGGAAGTACGGGTGCCCCAAGAGTGCGGCCCGATAATCAAAGTTCGTAGATTGAACTTCAAATTGGTGATTGATGGGTCAGTGTCATGGAAACCTTCTCAAACGGTTGTTTTAACTTTTGATGGCCAACTCCTACCCCCAAGAGTTTTTTTGTGCTATAACTCTTTTCAAGTGGAGCAGTACGTTTTACCTACTATCCAGTGTTTTTCTTGTTGTAGGTACGGACATACCAAGATCCAATGCAGGTCGAAGCCAGTATGCTTCAAATGCTCTTTAGCCCACACTGGAGACTCGTGCAATGTAGATGCGGAGGGCGCCAAATGTGTTTGGTGCCGTGGTAGTCACTTCGCAACCAATAAAATCTGCCCCGAAATGTCTCGCCAGATTTCTATTAAAAAAACAATGTCGCAAAATGTTTTATCATACGCAGAGGCATCGAAACTTCACCCCTCATCAAGAATTACTTATGCAGAAGTGACTTCTTCTTCTTTGGCACCTTCTCCTCCTTTTCCCTCTCAGCTTTCGGGTTCAACTAATCACGTTACTGTGGAGCCTGCCAGAGTGCACTACAGGGGTAAAAAAAACAGGCCTGTTGGTTCAACTTCTCCCTCTTCTGGCTATGACCATTTGGCTCACTCAAACATTGTTAGGGGTGACTTTGCGGAAGCCGCTCCTAATGGATGTGCCCTTAACCCTAATAAAACCCCCGAGTCTCCATCTGTTCAATCGGTTATCTCTGAACTTCTCAAACTTTTAAATCTTTTGTCCTCTCTTCTCAACCCTCCCCGTGCTCATCACTCCCCTTCCCATCCTTTACCGTCCAACGCTGCATTTAATTTAAATTCACTCATTTCCCTTCTATCTAATGGATCTCAAGTTCCTTCAATGGAATAGTAGATCTCTATATAATAAATTATCTGATCTTATATATTTAGTTAATAAATATAATATTACTGCCTTGTCTATTTCTGAGACATGGTTAAAGTCTGGTTCTCATTTTAGAGTTTCTGGCTTTGATGTCATCAGAAGTGACAGACAAGATGGTTTTGGAGGTGTTGCCCTCCTGATAAAAAATAATATTCCTTTCTCTCCTATTATTATTCCTGCTCATAGTGGTTTTCAAGCAATTGCTGTGCGTGTCAAGAATTATTCTGTTGTCTCACTTTATATTCCTGACCCTTCTAAGTTAATTCTTCGTAAATTAGTTTCGGTTTTGAGTTCCCTACCAAAGCCGCTTTTGGTCCTTGGTGATCTGAATTGTCATCATTCTGTATGGGGTTGTGGTAAGTCCGATGAATGTGGTGAGTTTTTGTTGGACTCTCTTGATACTCTTAATCTCTGCATTCTTAATGATGGCTCCCCTACTAGAAGGACTCGTCCTCATGAATTTCGCAGTGCTGTTGATCTTTCATTATGTTCTCCTGAGCTTGCTTCTCTTCTGTCGTGGCATGTCCTTCCTTCTTCTCATGGCAGTGATCATTTTCCTATTCTTCTTGAATTTCCTCAACGTAATTCTAGTCGTGTTTCTGTTAATCCTCCTCTTCTTAAATATATTTTAAATTATAATGATTGTCCTAACTGGGAAAAATTTCACGACCTCTCTGTTTCTGTTTCTGCTAATTTACCTCCTGTTAATTCTTTTAATATCTCTTCCTCCTCTGATAATCTGGTCCGTATGCTCCATGAGTGTGCTAGCCAATCGTTCCCTGTTAAAAAGCCTTCGTCTGGAAAATTGCCTCCTCCTCCGTGGTGGGATAAGGACTGCAGTAACGCTATTAAAGCCCGTAAGGTGGCTGAAGCTAATTTCCGCCGCTCTATGACTCTAGAGAACTTCTCTGAAGTGAATAGGTCCATTGCTAGTTCTAAGCGCCTTTTCCGCTTGAAGAAGCTGGATAGTTGGAGGGCTTATTGCTCTAGCTTAAGTCCTAGTACTCCTGCTTCAGTTATTTGGTCGAAAATTCGCCGATATAGACGCTCCTGGTGTCCTCCTCTTCGTTGCTGTAGCCCTTCTCAGTCTTGGGCTGAGGCATTTATGGATAAGTTAGCTCCTCAGTATTGTCCACTCCCTTCGGAATTACCCTCCTTAGCTGTTACTTCGTCAAACGATCCCCTAGATCAGCCATTCTCATTAATTGAATTGAAAAATATATTAAAGTCCGTCAAAGATTCTGCTCCTGGTATGGATGGCATTCCTTATTCATTTTTCACGAAGGCGAGTGACAGTGTACTTCTCTTTTTCTTATCTTTGGTTAACTCTATTTTTGAGTCTGGTTTTGTTCCCGCTAGTTGGAAATCTCAGTATATTATCCCAATTCTTAAACCCGATAAGGACCCGGAGGATCATAATTCGTATCGTCCTATTGCTCTTTCTTCTGTCCTGGCGAAACTTGCTGAGCGCCTGATCAAGAACCGCCTTGAATGGTTTCTTGAAAGTAAGGGCCTTTTTGCCAAATCTCAGTATGGTTTTAGAAAAGGCAAGAGCACTATGGATAGCCTAAGTGTTTTTACAACTGATATTAGACTTGCCTTTACCCGAAATGAATCAGTTATTGGTGCTTTTCTAGATATTTCTGCCGCTTATGACTCCGTCCAGCTTTCTATTCTCGGAAATAAACTTTCTTTGTTGAAGGTTCCTCCTAAGTTATGTAATTTTGTCATGAATCTTCTAACTGAAAGGTATATTTATCTTCGTTGCAGTGATTCTTCAATTTCTCCTCACAGAATCATTTGGCGTGGTCTTCCTCAGGGGTCTGTTCTTAGTCCTCCTCTATATAATGTGTATACTTTTGATTTAGAGGTATCTATTGGTCTCTGCCGTATTCTTCAATATGCGGATGATATCCTTTTATATACTTCTCACCATAAAATTGACATTGCCAGTCACTGTATTTCTCAATCCCTTCAGTGCTTAAACTCGTGGCTACATTTAAATGGTCTAGATCTTTCACCATCAAAAAGTAACATTGTTCTCTTTTCTCGAAAGCGCAATCCCCCTGAAATAGATATCTTAGTTAAAGGGTCCAGGATTCCAGTTAAGGAGTCAGTGAAATTTCTTGGTCTTATTTTGGACAATAAGCTTAGTGGAAAGTTGCATTGTGATTATATTGCTGATCGGTGTCGGAAAAATATTAACATTCTAAGGTGTTTATCAGGTGTTTGGTGGGGTTCTCATCCTTTTACACTGAAACTTTTGTATAACGCCATTATTCGTAGCATTTTAGATTATGGCTCCTTCTTGCTGGAGCCAGCTAACAAGGGTGGTATCAAGAAACTGGATTTGATTCAATCGAAAGCCCTTCGCATTGTTTCTGGTGCTATGCTATCCTCTCCTATCAATGCACTTCAGGTTGAATGTGTTGATGCTCCCCTTCATCTTCGCCGTCAGTTTCTATCTAATAGGTTTTTTTTTCGCTGTGTGCAGTTTTCTAATCATCCTCTTGTCCCTAAACTTCAGCTTCTCCATAGTTTCTCGTTTTCTTCTCGGTTTTGGCTCCATAAGCAGCTTCCTCTTCTAGTGAAGAGTTTTGTTACCTATAAGTCTTTAAAAGATCCTGTTCTCCGTTCTCATTTGCTTCCTCTTTTCTCGTTTAGTTATGATGTCATTGTCTCTCGTCCAAATGTAATTTTAGACTTTGACATTTGTGCTGGTGACCCCCATGCTGATGAGTATTTCCGTGATCTTCTGCGGAGGGATTGGCATGGGTGGCACTATATCTTTACTGATGCTTCAAAACTCTCCCCTATAGGCTGTGTTGGTTGTGGTATCTTCCATGAACAATTTAACATTGTACAAAAGGTTAAGTTTCCCCCTGAAACCTCAGTTTTTTCGGGTGAGTGTTGGGCGCTCCTTGAATCTATTCGATATATTCTTATTTTCAATCTCCGCCGTTCTCTCGTCTTTACTGACTGTCGGAGTGCCCTTCAGTCTCTTCTTTCAAACCCTTTTTCCCCCAATTCCCACAACTCTATTCTTTTTCTCCTTAAGGAATCCTTATCTATCTGCAATTCCAAAGGTCTAGAAGTTGTTTTTGTTTGGATTCCTGGTCATGCTGGTATCTCTGGAAATGAACGGGCTGACAGAGTGGCAAAGGATGCCGTTGTCTGCGGAGACAAAATTCCCTTCTGTATCTTTCCCCATGATCTTGCATCCCTGCCTAAGTCTCTTTTACTTAAGTCATGGTCATTCTGCTGGCGTGGCTCTGCCAGGTCTAGGGGTTCCGCTTATGCGGCTCTCCAGCCCGTAATCCCTCGGAGGCCGTGGTTTGCCAGAATGCACTTTAGTAAAAAAATTACAAGTTGCATAATTCGAATGAGGTTGGGACACTGTTGTGTTCCCACATATTTTAAAAAGTTACGTATCAGGGACTCTTCTTTGTGTGAGTGTGGCCTTGATGACGGCCACCTCAATCATATTTTCTTCTCCTGTCCGCTGCTTGATCACTCAGCTTTTTTTCTTTCTCTTAGTCTTGTAGTTCCTTTTCCAACTTCTATGTCTGTTCTTCTCTCATCAAATGATATTTCCATTTTCCGTATTATAAGTAATTTTCTTTCTGACAATAATGTTAGTGTATAAAGTGCTTTATAGTGTATTTTTGTGTTTGTAAGCATTTATATGTATTGTATTACTTATTTATTTTGTTTTAGGATTGCTGGTCATATATTGTTTTATTTTAAATCGCGTTCGTTTTTTGTTAACGTGACGTTGGCCAAAGTGCCCTAAATGTGGGCGATAGCCATTAATTAAAAAAAAAAAAAAAAAAAAAAATAAGTTCTTATTTGGAGCGGAAAATGTTCGGGGAAATCCTTTTGAATGATTTGAAAGAGAGCAGACGTTAATTGAATAAAAGCTAATCAGATACACGTTTTAGGATTAGGTTTAATTTGGGATTTAAACGTCTTTATTGTGAAGAAACGTTAAATGAAGTTATTGAATGTAAATTACACAATAAGTATTATAGTAGGCACTTTACGGAAATAATGGTTTTAATTCATCATCATCAGCCAGAAGACGTCCACTGCTGAACATAGGCCTTCTCTTTTAACCTCCACATTGAACGACATCCTGCCTTCTGCATCCACTGGATGCCCGCGACTTTCACAATGTCGTCGATCCATCTAGTGGGAGGCCTACCTACGCTGCGTCTTCCGGTCGCGGTTCGCGGTCCCCATCAGTTATCAGTTCTTCGAGCCATGTGGCCTGCCCATTGCCACTTCAACTTGCAGATTTTAATAGCTATGTCGGTGACTCTGGTTCTTTGGCGAATATCTACGTTCCGGATTTTATCGCGCAAAGAAACTCCGAGCATAGCTCCCTCCATTGCCCGTTGTGTGACTCTGAGTTTTTCCAAAAGGCCAACAGTTAAGGACCACGTCTCAGTACCATATGTCATCACTGGCAACACACACTGATCAAAGACCTTTGTCTTTAGGCACTGTGGTATCTTGGACGAGAAGATGTAACGTAATTTTCCGAACGCTGCCCTTCCGAGTTGGATTCTTCAGGCGACCTCTTTGCCTAAGTTTTAATTACGTTTTTTTAATTATTAATAGGCTTGCGCTTGATCACCACCTCGCCTAATGTAAAGCGATGATGCGGTCTACGATAAAGCACGCATGCCTTGAAGAAACTGATTCACTCGTGACTTGACATTCAAATTGAAACTATCGTAATTTGTAATACTTATATATTTATTTTTATGCATTAAAATTTAAACAGTACAAAAGAGCAAAATACGAATGTTATATACCAATACACAAAATAAGTAGTTTTTTTTTTTTCAAATTCCATCCAAAAATAAGTGAGACTAACTAGTCTTACTTAGATAATTTCAATCAAGCATGTTTTAACATGGTTTAAGTAACATTTGCTGTCTCGTTTTCGCACCGCACAATTTTCACCAGCGGAAAGTTGACAGAGCAGTTTGAAGCATAGGTAGATCTGGCAGAGTGTAAAGTGCCGACATAAAGATTAGATACTTGATAAGGTACCCATATTAGTTCAGAGTTATCAAAACATATACATAGTCAGGGAAAGTTACATGTATAATTTTTACTAATCGTTTATTGATTGTCCAGTAGTTTATTGTACCTACCGTGGAGGCAGGACACGCGATAAACAGCAATTGTACCGAGCAGTAAACCAGTCGTAAACTAACTCACGGCGTCAGCTTAACTGTACTGTAGGCGCTAGTTAGGTTTCAAACTATACATACTAACAAAATAATAAAGGATACAGTTCAAATATTTAATAAATGTAGGAATTTTTGGCAAGAAAAAAGATAATATGTACCTAAAAACCTAATTGATACCTGGAACTACTTAAAATAAAAAAATTACAAACTAACACTAACATTTTGAACTAAACTGATCTAATGAACGGCTGCCAGCCGGCATCGTTCCCGAAATGCTGGCAGCATGCCACGTTTATTGCAATATTAATTATGCGTTGCGTAAGATATCGGCCGGCACTTGGGTCACGAGATGCTTCGACTAGACAAATATGTTGACAAAAGATTGAAAAAAAACCATTTCTTGTTTTATACGATTTATGTAAACTGACAATACCTTAATCGGTAGCGTCAAAGGGCATCTGTAGAATTAGGAGTTCCACGGACCATAAGTAGTAGAGGCAGCACAGCTAGAACGCAGGCCCGTTATCTTATGCAAGGAACTGTACGAGCCACTAAGCACATCAAGCTTGCCAGCGAACCTGACCTCCGCAGCCTCAGAGCAATGCTGCTTAGGGGCTTTATAAAGTTCCTTGTTTCACAAAATCCAGTAAATCAACTATAGTCAATCGATTTCGCTTTTAGAATCTTATTTGAAAAGATGCACGTGTATGCAGTCCATTTACAAGCAAACCCACAAAGTAATGTAGTGTTACAAATACAATAAACCGATCTCTATTTAGTGGACCATAACCAGCAATTAGTAATAACGATCAAGTGGATTTAACTGTTGTTTTACATCCCTCTTGATGCACTCTTTAAGGAGTGGTCATTACAGAGAAACACTTCGGGTGACGGAGTAAGAAACTATTCATCAGCATCATCATGTTCCCAATACTGGGGCACAGGGGTCCTCTCTGAAAGAGGATGGGTCTTAATTCAAATAGAGCAGTGTTTTTCACGACGCGAAGATTTGGGACCCTTATCTTCCACAGTTTATAATCTGTATATTATTATGTTACAAATATCGAATACGTACAATCTTTTTTATTTTTATAATTACGCATTAATTAATTTTTCTTATTTATTTTTATCTTTTACTGTGGCTTCACGACCCCCATAGAGGCATGGTGACCCCCCAGGGGGTTGCGACCCACAGTTTGAAAAACACTGAATTAGAGTATTCATTTTATTATCCACCTGTAATTTGTTGCCCATCAATACAATTGATAATTAAAGAGATCAATTTAAATTATTGGTAGTTAGTGAATGAGAGTAACCGCCCTATTTAGGGTTATTTAAGCTATTTAGGGTTGTTGGTCATTTCGTTGATCACGTATCGTGCTTGTATCCCCAGTGATGAGGGACGCTGAGTACAGCACTCAGCAAACACTGGCTGACACGCGTGTTGACAAATCAGATTGGAGACATATCTCGCCCCCGCTACGACGCATCATGCTGGACGATTGAACCTAAATATCATGTCAACTTGTGTGTCTGTAGGTATAGTAGGTACGCATGACTACGTGAATTTTCAGTTGCCGTCAAAGCTTAAAAAAATTAACACTGTGTCAATATTAATGTATTATGCTTGATAAATATTAAATAATTAGTTTGGGTTAATTTTCACATTCATTAAAACGTCCTGTGGTTTCGCCCGTGTGGGCATTCCTACAGAAATCTTAAATTATCTAGGATAAAAAGTAATGTCATCGATTCTATATCACTCTCCAGCCTTTCAACTATTTTTTTTTTATAATAATAGTTAGGCACCGGTATATACACGTCCCACGATAACGAAACACAATAAAATTACAGTATGAATAGATAAGGGTTATTATCGTATCATCGATTTATCTTCACAATATAAGGCTATTAAGATAACCTCAACAAAGGTACACCGCTTATTTATAACAGACTAGACAACAATAAAGTTATGATATGATATACGAGACAAGCAAGACTCGCACCCGATGGTACACGCCGCACTTGACACCTGACGCAATTTTCAGTTTTCTTGAGGTATGAGGCCTCGCCCTACTAGGTTCGTCAGAAGTGATGTATCTAACCGATAGTACGCTATCGATATCGATAACGTAGTGCAGAACTATCTTATCGATATCTGTCGATAGAAGGTGTAGTCGCGAATCCGTGCAGTTGTGACTGTGTCGGCCTCCACTGAAGTCTAGTGTCGGATCCATAGCCTATTGTAATAGGTACGTAATTTCGTATTTTAAAATTTTTTGACAAAAAAGAATAACCATGTAAGTTTTTCAATGTTCACTGATATATACCTAGTAAGTAATCATAGTTAAAATAGACCTTTTCCTTAATAATTAAAAAAAGTCTCATGAAATGAATAATAAAACAATTATAAGTAATTGTCGAATCGACGCATCATCAGCGTTCGCATCAGATACGTTGACAAAACTGCTGACAGACTTCAAACTTACACCGACGTTATAAAGTTTAAATTAATGAACCTAGACTGTAAACAAAACATTGTAAAAGTGTTTTGTTTAGAAACAAAATCATTTATCTCGAATACGTCTTTCATACTCGAGTTCTACGTATTGTTAGAGTATTGCTTTAGCAAAATTTTCAAGACGAAACAGATCGCTATGATGATTATTCTATGCTTTTTTAAAATCATATTTATCGAAATAAATGTTCTCATTATAGTAAAATGGTGTACATGTTTCTAATATCGTCGCTAACAATCAGATGAACAAACAAATAGAAATAGCGCTAAGTTTGTTTATTTGTACTTATTACGTCCAGGGAACAATTGCTATAACTGTAATCATCACACTCAGATAATATTACTAGCTGTACGCGCAACTTTGTCCGCTATTGCTTAAAAAAGAAATTGCCTATGTCCGTCCTCATGATAGATACTATTACCTCGCAAAATTTTATCGAGATCAGTTAAGCCGTTTGGCCGTGATTATGTAGCAAACAGACAGACGGACAGAGTTACTTTCGCATTTATAATATTAGTGTGGATTGTGGATCTTCCATTGTAGTTGTAGAGTACGTTAGACAGCCAAGTCACGTCTGTATCAACACATTATAATATACATTAAATCAAAATACTTAAATTGTTAATATACGTCATTATCTAATCGAATACTTAAGATAGGCAATGAGCCGGGATCGCGCTGTTATCTCTCTCCTATCGCTCAGCCTAGGTACACTATCGACGTTAATTGTTGCAAATCTATATATTCTGATATCGCACAGACGGATAACTGGGCATCATTCACAAGCATCGTCATCAAATACGTAATTTATTACAATTAAACCGTTGTTATATACACAAATGTGAATAGACTTTAATTATCTTATTCAAAAATCGCGAAACAAAAATCTGGTGTTCCATACAAACAGTCAAACTCGACAAAATTATAGCACAGCAGATTTTTTATTTGTGATTTCAGAGTTGGTCCCATAGTAAAAATTGTTTATAATTATGAGTACAATGACCTCCTTTCGGCTAAGTACAGTCTGTATGCGTAACCCTGCTATAAGAACTATAACATGACATCACTACATACAGATACTTACGAACTTTTTGGGGTCGAGACATTGGGCTCTTAAAGAACGGGAGCTCTAAAAAAAACAGTGTGTCTGGTTAATGCGAAGCGTGACCAAAATGCTGGTGTGTTTTTGGCACAACGCATTCCTTGCCATTCAGCGTGGTAATACCGCCAGCATGCTGGGTACACTGCCAACTGAAAGTGGGCTTGAGTATTTCGATTGTATTTAGACCTCCAACGGTCTAATTGTTTTTGTAGTGTTAGTGTTAGCTTGTATTTTATTTAGTTAATAGATAAATGGTGAAGGTACGAGTATGTTATAATATACTTACCAATTAGAAGTCTGAATAAAATTAAAATATAAACCTATTAATGATGTATAGGTGACTAGACTAGTCATGAAGAGTATCATTTTGTGAGCAATATTTATATATATTTTTATTTAATTATATATATTGCGTCTTAAAAGTTTAGCGGCTATTTTCAGGGTCACAGTTATTAGACCTTTTTGCTGAGTCATGAACGACCAAAATAATGTTATTGGTTTATTACAGTATACCTAGTTCTGCTGAGCTGACCATTTTTTTGTGCGAACTCTTTTTGTACTTCTCAAATATCACTTCCTAGCAGTTTTCAAAGAAATTAGAAACAATAATCAATAAACAGTTCTGAGTTGAAACCAATAAATTGTAATTTATATGTTACTTTTTAAAAGTTTCGTCCCCTTGTATTATCATGAGAAATTCTAAAGAACTTTTTTCTACTTTTTGTTATTTCCTAAAATGTGCGCATGTTAGTTCAAGTTAGTATTAGCTCAGCCATCATGGCGATTAAACGTCTTTAATATTAAAATAATGTATTATTTATTTAGTACCACCAAGAATGATGGTACTCTATCGTTCTTGGTACCACCCTTCCGACCCGTCATAGTCAGCTGCCCGCCGCAACTTGTCTACATGTCTGTTATTTTTCTAATCCTGACTCCGAGTAAAATCTGTTGCTTTTTATTTAATAAAATATTTTGCATGCAAATTAATTCTTCAGATCTCGTTCCAAAAGTTTTAAAGAAACAGGAACCTAGAGCTTAGAAATTCATGTCACATCTTCGAGAAAGTTGCACAAAGTATCGGAAAAAGTTTAGAAAACGTTTGAAATGTGTTTTTAGGGTTCCTTAGCAAACTAAAAAAACCCTTAGTTTCGCCGTGTCTGTCTGTATGCCACAAACTTTTATTCATCAGAGATCTATGGTGCTGAATTTTGCTACACATTATGAATGTGAAAACTTTGTGGATTTCTTTTTTGTAATAGCCCCCTCACTTTGAAAGTGGTAAAAAACCTACCCCATCGCCTGGGATATCCAGGCGATGGGGATAATAATTGGCGATGCCATCGCCAATTATATGCTATTTTTGAAATAATTGAACTCGAAATTCTTGATTTAATATTGTATTTACTGGTTCGGATTTCACTCTGGGCATTAAAAAAGGGAGGATACTAGCACACACCCATAAAATACTTAAAATAAATAACAGGACTTACAAAAATGACATACAAATATACAAACTTTCCAAGTATCCTTAGGCGACGGTGACTGCTTACCATCAGGCAGTCCATCTGCTTGTTTGCTAACTAGAAACTGTTCGGGAAAAACCGCAAAAACATCTTTGAATGCTAATAATATTTCCATAGTAATGTAATTATGACGTGGGAGTTCTGATTGTTCTATACTATTATATCATCTTTTATGCTAGAATGTTCTTAAAAGACTTGTCTAATGTGGCAATTTAGTTATAAGGCCAATAAATAATTATATTCTATAACGCTGCTTATGATTATGGTTATTTAACAACACAGCTACAGAACCCTACCTTGAGCGTACCACGACACGCACTTAACAGTTTTTTTCTAATAAAGTAATAATTCGTGATCGAAGTTTTAAGTTTTTTTTATTTTTTTTTATTTATTGAACAAATTCCACAGCCCTTTAAAAACTTAACAATAAACTATGAACTTAACTTACGGCCAATAATGGAATTACATTATATTACTTATCTAAATTAATAATTAACCTACAGTCGTATATTATAATCAATCAATCTATGTGTACATGTTGTAGCCATGTGTGGGTGTGTGCGGGAGGCAGAGTGTGTGGGGTGATAGTGTGCATGAGAGTGAATGTGTGTACGTATATGCGCGTGTGTGTAAGTGTGTGAGTGGATATTTAACTTGCATTTTTGTCATGTATAATTTTATAGACATCACTTTTAAAAACTTGCTTTTTTGAGTGAAAGATGTCAATTAAATGATTAAACTTCATGTTGTACGTACTGTGTAGACGTCTTACAATTGAGTTCTGCGCGTAGTTAGTACGAGATTGTGTGACAGCAAATAATTTGGTATGTCTTGTGCGTTTCATAGGTGTACGAAAACTCAGAAAATTACTGATCAAGTCCGAACCATCAATATATCCATTACATAAGCCATGTAGAAAGGCCATATCCAAAATCGTACGTCTATTCTCGAGGCTGGTTATTTGGTGATATTCACATGAATCTTCATAACCTAATGAATATATGTGGGTTCGATAGTTAAGGTGTTTAATAAACTTGTATTGGATATTTTCCATATGTCTGATATATGTAATGTAAGAGGGACTCCATACGGTACTGCAATATTCTAAAATGCTTCGGACATATGAATAATAAAGTAACTTAATACAATTTATGTCTGAGAACGGTTTACAGACACGCATAATAAAACCAAGGCTTTTATAAGATTTATTAATAATAGAGTCAATGTGTTCCGAATAAGTTAGTTTATAGTCAAGTAAAATACATAAGTCACGTACTACTTGTTCTTTTGATATATTAACACTAGATAACTGATAGTCAAATTTTATAGAGTTTATCTTACGCGTGAAGGAAACGTAGTGACACTTACACACATTAACACCTATACGGTTTTTCAAGGTTCACGGGTTTTCAAGTCAGCCTGTAATGCAGTCTGATTCATTATTAATTTCATAAAAAATTTCATGTAGATGCATACATAAGAAACTTGGCGTGCTGGATACATTCACCGACATCATATAAATATAAATAGCATGCATAGAGCAAGGGACCCAATATAAATTGCGTATAGTACATCTCCATAGTAGCTTGTTTGGGCTCGTAGCACGTGGGCTCGACCCATATACCTCAGTTTTGAGGTCACTTCAGCCAGATTTGACGTGGCTTGGCTTTACTATTCATTTTCCAATAGATATAATATATTTTAAAAATAAATCTAAACCGGTCTTTTTTATACAAAATATGTTTGGCCAACTCACCATTCTTGGACAGTACGTATCATAAATGTCGACGAATAGTTGTGTACGAATCTTTGTAATTTCCACGTGGAAGGTGGGTTGTGTGTGGAAGTGTGCAGTGGGTACTCACGGGAAGTGGGTAAAATTGAATATTTACTTAAACTTGGTGTGAATATTCTTACTTCCAGACCTAGGTAGTACAAGATGGGCGAAGTAAAGCGATACACACTGGCGGAGGTGGCGGCGAACAACGGCCGGAACAACTCGCCTGTCTGGATCGTGTACCGGGACTCCGTGTACGACGTCACCAAGTATCTCGACCAGGTGAGACAATACACTAAACTTTTTTAAATGTTTAAAATTTTTATCCTTATAATCTATTAGTTAACAGTAGGTACAAATTCTACATATTTTTTTAATGTTTTTAATAACATCAATCTTCAGTGTTATGGTACTTTGGTTTATATTTACTTATTTTATTTAAATTTATTAAAATGAAGCATCATTCAGTTAATAGATTAATTATTTTTCACGTAAGCTAAATTGTAAAAATAAATGTTGAGAAAAATAAAGTTCTTTAACCCTAAATTTCATCCAAATCAGTTCAGCCGTTACGGAGGGCGTTATTTATTATATTAGTATGATTAAACTTGAGCAAGAAAAGCTGAACCAAAACCACGAATTCTGATCACTTCTAGCAAATTAAGAACCCTACATACTTCAGCGAAATATTGAAAGAAAATGTTTCTATTCAGCTTTTTTTAGTGTTATTTCATGTGTCAGATCAATTAAATGCTTGGACTAAGTATGACGATACTTAAGCACAATTCACTTCCTGATCCTCGCTAATAAACTAACAGAGCCTATACTGCGACCAGAACATGCCAACTCTTATGTTGTGTCATGTTCCAGCACCCTGGCACGCCGGAGCCGATCTTGGAGGAAGCCGGCAAGGACGCCACCAAGGCATTCGAGGAGGTGGGCCACTCCTCCGATGCACGAACCATCATGGCCAAGTTCAAGATCGGGGAAATCGTAGAGGTAATTATTTCACAGAAATCGCAGAAAAGTACACCCTCTTGGCGAGTGGTTTACCAGCCGTTTTTAAGTTGTACGACCAGAATAGCTTAGTAGATCATCATTATCATCATCAATTCAACCAGAGGACGTCCACTGCTGGACATAGGCCTCCCCCATCGATTTCCAAAAGGGTCGGTTGGACGCGGCCTGCATCCAGCGTTTTCCTGCTGTCTCTTTTAGGTTGTCTGTCCATCTTGTGGGTGGACGTCCTACGCTGCGCTTACCGGTCCGTGGTCACCATTCAACTACCTTTCGGCCCCATCGGCCATCTGTTCTGCGTGCTGTGCCCTACTCACTGCCTCACTCACTCAACTTGCTAATCCGGAGACACTTATCTGCTAGTAGATCAACTGATAAAAAATTATTACGATTGACCTATTTTTTCCATATACCTTCTTCCGATCCTGCTGTTACCATCTTCGACTACATTATGAAGGCAGTGCCCGTCAGTAGGTATAAAGTACCATTGGCATAATCTGCTCAAATAAATCCCTTGTGTACCAGCGAATCAGGCTAGTTTCGGTCGGCCATAACGTCTGTAGCTCGACGCGAACGGCTCTCATGCCCCATGCCAGCTCCTGGGGGCTAATGTCCGTCTTCCACTTACCATTATGTCGCTTGGTGAGGGAGTTTCGATGTATCCGGCCACTGGGCAGCCGTACTCAGTACAATTGTTATTGTAATGCTCATAGAAGGGAAACAAACACAAACTGTTTGTTTCAGTTACTATAGGGAAGTATATCTACTCATACTTAATATTTTATTGCATACATTATGTAGGTAGATGAAGTTAGTACATTAGGTATATGTTTCAATAGAGTGATAGGTACATTTATGACCCTAGTTTCGTATGACGTAAGATTTATATAAATTTCGTCAAAAACATCATTGAAAAAATTCTTCTAGATTGTAATAACATTTGGATTCTAAGATAGCTTTTTAATTATTTGTGAAACTAACTTTTTCTGTCTTTTAATTTATTTATAAATTTATTAAATATTTTAACGGCAATTTTATGTGGGCCAGAGCAGTGTACCTAATGCGAGGTTGGATATGCGGCCTAGTACCGCGCGTAGTATTTAAAAATATTATTATTATTTTCAGTATCTTTATATAAATTGTTGAGACTTCGACTTTTAGTAATTTTGATCATTCTAGTGTTTGTCTACGTCCATGGTTAGCTTAAAATTATAAAAATGGTGTCATATAATTTTTTTAAAGGTATTTATATTTATACTTTCCGTGAAAAGTTATCTAACTGTTAGTGAAAACCGCAAGATCTCTAAGCATATAAATAGGGACATACAGAGGGAAGCAAAGTCGCTTCCCTCTGTATGTCCCTATTTATACTATGTAATGATAAATGCGGAAGTGGGTTTGTTTGTCCGTTTGTCCTCAACAAGTCCTCAGCAACAGAATAATGAATTTACGTGATTTTTGACATGGTTTGTTCAATGGCCGAAAAGCGACATTAGCTATTTTCTATCCCGAATTAAATACGATTCCTGGGGGAGTATTGACGCAGATGAAACCGCAGGGCGCAGCTAATTATAAATAAGAGACGTAGAATGTAGGAGCTCTTTTGCTTGATTACGCTGATTGCAAAAATTGCTAATTATTATTTACTTATTCGTTTTTGCAGGACGAGAAAAAATACGACGCGAGCGGGAAGAAGAAGAAGAGGGTAGTGACCGCTGCTCCTGAAGAAACAAGCCGAGGGTTCTGCAGCATCATCACATGTGGATTTGTAGGATAACACGTCATCAGTACCTACCTATACTTATACGGGAAACGTCTCCGAAACGCTATTATTATACCTACTATCTAAACCATCGATCACAGACTAGGTATAGCTACTACGTAGCTATCGATACTACTTTAATTCATTGATATAGGGCCTTACTTAAAAACGTTACTCAAGTTGATCTGTTTTAAAATGCTCTCTCAACTTCTCGCGGACGGCAATCGTCACACGCGAAAACAAGACGGAGTATATTTAAGCGTATGTCAATTTGAGTAACGTTTTTAAGTAAGGCCCCTAAACACAATGTAATACCAATATTCATTAGTGTTGTATTTGTTGTGTTAGTGTTTTACTTTGATAATAGGTATATTTTTTATTTATTTTTTTATTCTGTAATAGGCTTGCGTTAGGTACTCGTATATATTATATATTATATTGACTGCCCCGGTGGCTCAGTTGGTAGTGAACCTAACTTCTGTGCTTGGGGGCGTGGGTTCGATTCCCATCTAGGACAAACATTTGTGTGATGAACATTTGTGTTTGTTCTATGTCTGGGTGTTAATATCTATCTAAGTATGTATTTAAAAATATATATGTATGTATATCAGTCTCTGGCAGCCATATTACAAGCTTTGCTTAGTTTGGGGTCAGATGACCATGTGTGCAATAATGTCCCAGATTTATTTATTTATAGTTTGGATCTGCCTTTAAACTCGAGCTAATACCGAAAAAAGTCTGAAAACTGAAGGGAGTGCCAAAAACTGAGTGTCAAAAACTGAAGTGGGCGAGGTAAACACGTATTGCACACACTGACATATTCTTACTAGTTCTACAAACGCACACTTTAATATTGAGCGCACACAACTGTATACGAATGATCAAAATGTATACGAATGCACGACCGAGGGGGGGAGTAAATGCCAAAGGGGAAACAGTAGGTATAACGCTTCCATTTTTTTTTTGAGGTGTTTTAGTTTTTTGCAAAGCAGCAATGTAAAGCTTGCAACATTCGGGGTCAATGCACCGCGTATGTATGTACAACAACGCGCGAGCGTGTGCACGGCGCTGGTTGTGTGTCGTTCGTTGACCTATAGCGTCAGCTGCATATTTATTTTGAATTACATTGCGTTTTTTTTTTGTAATTAGGTAAAAAAACACATCAGTCATAGGACTGCACGTCAGAAGTGAAAACTTAAGTAGTAATTCACCTATTCTACAAGAGATGGCGCTGTTTTAAAATACACGGTACTGTGTATTATGTATTCTTTGACAGCGTGACGATGTCGAGAGTTCCATTGTTTTTTGTTCCCAAAAAGTGCTCAATGCGCGCCTAAAGAAGTTTTCACTTCAAATTGCGTTTTGTGGTACCCAACGTTTCAGTCAGCACAAGACTTCGTTTTTGGGAGAGTTTCTCTTACACTCAGTACCTATAGTGTTAGTTGTAGAAGGAAAGCCAATGTAAACATAGGTAGAAATTAATAAGAGATAGTAAGCGCCACGCGCTACCCCCTCTCGGCTTGTGGCGCGTTTTTTTTTTGTTCTTTTATTTGTATATTACAGAGTCCGACATATTTTATTTGTTCGGAATTCAGTGACCTCTCTGATGACTGCTAAGTTTGTCATGAGAATCAAAATATTGTATTTAACTACAATTGTATAGAGATTGTAATATATTTTGTAAAGTATTTATTAAGTGCTTAATTATAAAACGTAGTTTGTAAAAATAAGTTGTTTTATTATGGAAGCTGACGTGGTTTTCACACATTTACCCAATTAATGATTTGGCCTAATCTTACGTGAGTAATTCCCGTGTAATATGAATAAAATAAGTTGTTTTCTTTTTTTTATAGCAAAGTCGTTCGAGTCAAAAACTTCGAACATTAGAATGAGTAAAACAAGAAATAAAAAAAAAATTTTTTTTGGAATAAAATAGCAGAGGTAGCCTAGGTAGGTATTACCAAACTTCTCTCAACAATACGGTCACCTATACGTGACCGTATTTTTGTACTACTTTTGTACCCTCGGTGCCCTCACCGATGAGAGTAGTTTTTAGGGTTCCGTACTCAAAGGTGTAAACGTGAAACTAAGCCTACGCCTGCTTAATTACCTGTCCGTTTGCGGTTGTATCTTTCGTAATATATAAATAAATATCCGGGACATTATTGAACACATGGTCACCTGACCCCAAACTAAGCAAAGCTTGTAATATGGCTGCCAGAGACTGATATATTATGTACATATATATTTTTAAATACATAGATAAATAAATAATAACACTCATACATAAACAAACTCAAACGTTCATCTTATGAATGTTTGCCCTATATAGGTGGGAATGGAACCCACGCCCCAAGCGCAGAAGGTAGATTCACTACCAACTGAGCCACCGGGGCAGCCTGCAGTAATAGATAGCCAGTTGACATTTTCAGTGAATAGGTAGGTATGTAACTACTACGGTGATCCAAAAGTAATGAAATCGGATATTGGTACAGCACATCAAAATCTGAAAAATATTTTTGCTTTTATGGCGTTCTGTTTTGGCGGGGAGAAAAGTAGCGCGATCGCAAATAGTATCTCGGTGCGTTAAGGTTCATATTCGCGTGATTTTGCGAACTGCGCTGTTTCGAGCTCGCGTTAAGAGTTAGCCGTAAGGTCCACAGGGAGTCGTACGTTTTTATCAGAATCTTTCTTCTAATGTTTTTCGGCTGGTCGAGTAGACGACCTGTTCAGAAACTTTGCAAATTGTATTAGAAGGTACCTACACCTATTATTAGAACCTTAGATCAGACAAAAAAGGGAGATATGCCTTAGTACAATTATCATTCGTTTTAAATGTCTCCGTGTTCCACCAAAAACTGTATCTAAGTACCGCACAATTACGCGTTTTTCCTTCACTTGACACATTAATTAACAGTCCACATGCAAAAAAAAGAGGTCGACAAGGTAACCTTGTAGGATGAGGTCGACTAAAGGCTGAGACCTGATCATGAACCTCCTACCCAAAGGTTCATGGGCCTGTTACGTTCGCATCCCAGAAAAGAGATAAAAATTCTCTTGTGTGGTTCGCATCGGCTTAGCTTATAATATTTCTTGTTTGTTTTGTCAAGATTAGAACAGATTTATGTAAGCGCCATCTAGCGAAAGTATCAAAAAGTTTCTTACTAACTTGCTTTCGTAGATTCGGTGGCTTGTGGAGAGTTATGCTTAATTAGTTCGTATGATATTCATAGGTGGTGCTGCTCAAAACGAAAATATTCCTATATTTAGCCATGGAAGGAGCAGGAGGCCTACACACATCCTACACACGAGTAGAGCAAATAATTCATTGTACTATCCACGCCGTCGGTTCTACAGAAATCTTAAATGTACTTCTATTAAGATGCACAACTAGTATGTAATCACTTATGGACACCTACATCTTTACATAAAGGGGTCGGAAATGAAATTAAACAATCTCTCAAAAAATATACATGTATACTGGGTTACGCGGAAAGGGCGTACAAAGTCAAAAGAGTGTCATAGTACTCGTTATGAACAACTTTTACTATGGGAGCAATTCCATTGAAAACTTGACGCTGTCATTCACACTAGACAAAATCACAAATAAATTGTATGGAAGAGCAATTTTTTCCCAATTTCAGGATTGGTCCCATAGTAAATTGTTCGTAATGATGGCTATTGGCTACTATGGACCCATTTCCTTGTAACCTTGTATATGTGTCTACTAGAGAGCCTCCTGCTTTTTTTCGTCAGTTAAATACAAAGGAACCTTACATAAATATATACCAAAATCCCATTCCTGCATTTAATACATATCACGAGTTAACTGGAAAATGAAAGTCGCACGTTATCCAAATCGTTTATTCAAGCAAATGAACATATGAACAAAGTATAACATTAAATTTACCTACTTAATGATATTTACATTCCGTACCTCGCTTACCTTATTACTTTTACGATTACACTACGCACGTACACCTAGGACACTTATCCTATGTATAAAAATGCAGAACACAATTTTACCCCAACTTATTTTGTATACATATACATACATACCTCTTCTCATAAAAACATAAGTAAAAAATATTATTTTCACTACTATATTCTCGCACAACAAGCAGCGAGGACGCAAACCCTATCACTTCCCAGTAGAATTTGCACCAAAACGTTATTCTGCATTTTTACTGTCAATTAATGTATATATTCTTAGTAAAGTAAAGAAGTTATTGATAAAATACTTATCAATAAGTTTGTCATATTTAATAAGTATTGTAAATCGAATGCCAACCTTAGTGTGGGTGAAACACGATACAACTGAGATATTTTAAACAACCAGGCACAATTAGGGCATTATCATTTATTGCATTAATTTCGGTTGGATCCATGGGGCCTTAATACTGAATATAGCCTCGGACTATGACACCGTTAGTTCAAAGACTTCACCGATCCAACATTTAGATACAAAATGCCAAACGTAAAACATCAACAAAGACTCCTACAAAACTTAAATAAGTGCATATTATGTGTGATCAAATAAACACTAAGAAACAAATAATTATACCATGTTGGCCGCGGAGGCAGTCCGCTCACTATGTGATCTCTCTACAGATGGCATGCCTCCGCCACCACCAGCTGGTATAATGTAACTAATATTATTATAATATAAGTTTATAATGATATCTAGCACACTACACACTGCTTTCAGAATAATATTGAAAAAAATATAATAAAACAGAAAAAGGGAAGTTTTGGAGCTGAATATAAGGGAAGACATTGAATATCTACACAACAGGCCATGAGCGCATACAACAGTGTCTCAACATAAATTTGCATTTAATTAACATAGTCAAATATGCAATATTGAAAATATTTGATTAACAGCCTGATGGCGAGGCATTCATATCTTGTCAAATTAAATAAAGTAAATGTACAAAGAACAATACAGGAACTGCACAGGAGGCACTTTCCAGTAGTTTAATATATTATATAAATAGGTCACAGCACCACTCTCCATAGAAGACTGTAGGCATCTCTGACCTATTCCCCCTCATCATTAGTAAATAATTTATTATTATGCCAGATCTCCAACAGTATCCAAACTCAGTGTGTTCAAACAATACAATAATTATGTACCGTCATTAACATTAATTATTTTAGGAGTAAATAAAATATTTTAGTAAAAACTCTATGAGGACATCTACACAGACCCATTTATAACATACAAAACTCATAAACTATATCTGTATGATTTAAATGTATAACTATCGTCCGGAGCTTCGCACTTTTATATAATTTACATTCTAGGTATCGCCGGTATAGAGTTCACGTGTGCGAGTGCACACGAGGCACGGGCGCCCGCCACTAGTCCCTGGAGACAGCACTATCAGTTCACTGCTGCTGGTTTGAGTGTGTCGCCTGGTTCGCAGACTTGGTGATGACGATGGTCTGCTTGCCGCCCACGGGAGACTTGCCTAGCTGTAGCATGTTGGAGGGCAGCGTAATGATCTTGTTACCGCCCACCGTGTTGGTGGAGACCAACTTTACTATGGTCGCACCGGGCGCCAGGCCCTGCGTGCCGCCACCGCCCGCAGGCGCCACCGTCCTGTTGCCCATCATCGCCATCTTGGGCATGGTGGCCACCGTCATGCCGGTGGAAGTTTTCACGAGCGTCACATACTGCGGCTGGTTCCCGGCCGTCGCGCCGCCGCTCGCTGTCTTCTTGATGATCACAGGGATGCCAGCGTTCCCGCCCGCCTGCCGCAGCACGGTCGCGCCGCCCATCGTCGTGGTGGTATGTGTCGTCTGAGACTGATCACTTGACTTGGCTGTCACTATCTTGTAGACGGGCGTCTTCTGGCCGCCGCCGGCGATCTGTATGGCACCGCCGCTGGACGCGATCACGGGCAGGTTGCCGGCGCTGAACTTCACGGGCATACCCTTCTGCAGTCCGGCGACGCCTGCCTGCACGGGCACGCCACCCGCTGTCTTCACAAGTACGTTACTCGTGCCGATCTTCATGTTGCCGCCGCCGAGCTTCAGCGGCACACTGCCTTGCCCGATCTTCTGCATCGTATTGCCCTGGATCTTGCCTTGAATGTTACCGGCGCCGATCTTTAGCGGGAGCGCGTTGCCGGCCAGTTTGACGGGCACGTTGCCGGCACCCAGTTTGACGGGCATGCCGGCGGGGCTGCCGCCCGTTTTCACCTGCACAAAGCGTGGCGTGCCGCCGCCTCCGGTCGTCGAGCTGAGAACGATCTGCGCGCTCGACTGCGCCGTGGAGACGCGTACCGGAGTGCCAGCACCGCCCGCGCCCAGCCCGCTGACGATTCGCGTCACGCCCTGCGGCGTCACTGCCGCCACTTTGATCTGCTGCGACGACCCAGCGGTCGCCGGTGATTTCACTACAGTTTTCGGCTGGTACGTAGCTTGTTTGATGGTTGGCGTGCCAGGAGAGATCTTGACGGCCGCTGGGCCCGCCATTTTGACGGCGGCCTGGATCTTTTGCGGCGTTGATATAATCGGAGTGGTGATTGAACTGACGGCCGCGGCGGCAGCCGCAGGCGTGACGGGCGCAGGCGCAGGCAAGGGCCGCGTCATCGTGGGCAGCTCAGGGGTAGCGGGCGTCGAGGCGGGGGGCGGGGATGCAAGCCCGAAGGCCTTGCTCGCGTCGGGCTGCGCGTTCACCGGTGAGGCAGGCGGCGGCGCGCTTACCGGCTCCGACGCTGATGGGAAGCGTGTTGGGGTCACTTTGCCGCACTTCTGTACTTGTAGTAGGTATGTGGTTACCGTGTTGATTGCAGGCCAGCACAGCTCCAGCGAAGTGGTGCCAGCTCGGACGAGTGCCACGCGTCCCGCCTGTGGTGGCACTCCCACTTCCAGGTACCAGAGATCTTTGCAGCAGATTTGGTTGTTCCATGTTTTCCTATATCCGTCTCGACCTGACCAGATGTAAAGCCTAGTTTGGATGGCGACTGCACTGTGACCTGCACGGGCTCGTGGAATGGACTCTTCAAACTTGTCTAATGCTATATTGTCCCAAGTCATTGACTCTAAATTAAGAGAGGCTAGAGTGTTTGTGCATTTCCATTCTTTTTCGTGTGTGGCAAGTTTAGATTCATCGGGTACTAGAGGCACCCAGCCTCCGTACACGTACATGTGATGACCGATGACTGTAGCAGTGTGCAGGGAGCGAGGTAGAGGCGGAGGCCCACCGACTTCGGGCCGAGACCATGACATGCTATCTACGTCGAGTATCCAGAGGTCACCGAGACGTGAGCCGCTCATGCCACCGTATATGATGAGCGATGATTTTCCTGAATTTTTATCCGTATAAGAGACGCCACTGTGAGACTCTCGCGGTGGAGGTGACTGGCCGTAAGTCAGTGGTATATCCCATACTGTCATAGAGGAATTCGGATACAGTTCTAATGTATACAGGTCGTTTAGATATCTGGGTATATTATTCTTGGGGTCATCGCTCTCGTTGGCGAGCCCGCCGAAAAGATAAACTTTTCCATTGAGGAGTGTGAAGCTGTGGCCGAGTCGGGGGCACGGCGGGAGTCCCTGCTTCGGCGGGAGAGGCTTTAGGCGTTTCCATTCCCACCGAGAGGCCTGCAGTTCATAGAGATCGTTAGAATACTTGCCGTACTCCACCATGCCGCCAAAAACTAGAAGGCGAGTTGCGTCCACCACGAAGCCGTAGGCGGCACATCCTGGGGGCACTTCGCCCTTTGTGACGGGGACGAACCATTGGTTTGTGGTGGTATTGAAGACATGCAGCTCGTGAACTATCCCTTCGTTTCCGCCGCCGAAAACTATCATCAAATCTTTTATGGAGACAGCGCGATGGCCATGGCGTGGTCGTGGTTGGGGCCCGGTTGGATTGTTCACTTTTTGCCACTTAAGTACAGCGTTTTCCTTCATTTTTACTATACATTTGTTCACTAAAAGCTTTTCACCGTATGTATCGCTCGGGATGCGTATCTACAGCATAGACAATGAGAAACGTCGTAAATAAGCTTGGAAGAAAATATTCGGGTTAGTTGAAGCTACATACAGCAATCTTATACTTCTTTCTCTGTCCCACTCGTTGTCTGCTCCAATGAGTTAAATAAAAACACCATAGGCAGCTTCAAGTGTATAACAAAAATGGCGTTAGCAACAGCGCTGCCAACATAAAAAAAGAAGAAAGGACGGCGTCGGACGTCAAGAGTTTGTCTATTGCCGCTTTTAGTTTTAAACCATAGATTAAAATTCGTCTATGATATACAAAAACGATCCACCTGACACCATCAGTATTTCAAAAGTATAATTTTATAAAACATGATCAATAAAAATTTAGTAGAAACGTGACGATTATATTATATTTTGGGTTAGAGGGTCATTAGATCATTACGTATATGTTTAACATTCTTACATTATTAGCTCACACCGTAAAACTGCTTGTCCTGCCGTCGCGACCAACCACCAAGAGAATCGCGGCGACCAGACTATGGCTATTACGGCCACGCTCACCGGCCAGAGTTTATATTTTAGACACGTTTCCAACCGTCTATGGTTGGAAATGTGTTTAAAATGGGTTTTTTTCCAACATTTTTTATGAGAAAAATTCGCAAGTTCCTGTAAAATATCAAGAAGAAAATTGGTTTATACCTTTGATAATATATAGTTTGGATCTGCTTTTAAACTCGAGCTAGTAACGAAAAAAGTCTGCCAAAAACTGAAGGGGGCGAGGTACACATATTGCACACACTCACATATTCTTACTAGTTCTACAAACGCACACATGAATATTGAGCGCACGCAACTGCAAATGATGTGATCAAAATGGACGACCAGTTGTAAATGCCAGAGGGGAAACAGTAGGTATAACGCTTCCATTAATTTATATTTTCTGAGGTTTAATATACCATTGGCAATGTTATCAAAGAGATATTAATGTGATTTTTTAGAGGCATTAATGACGGCTCCTCACGTTGGTCGGTTTTTTTTACACCAAGGACGTTTATTTTTTTGGGTTTTGGACTGTTGGTTCTTATGTTGGACTATGGTTTGGTTCCACAAGTGGGTCCAGTAAGATTTTCACTGACAACGTAGGCTCAGTAATAGGTCCCGTTTTTACCCTTTGAGTACGGAACCCTAAAAATCAACTTTGGTCACTACTCTCTATACTTGACGTTGTCCTTCGTTTATTTTAACATCGAAACAATCAGTCAACTACATCTAGCAATATGGTTCATCATGTCAATCACACATCACACCGCATAAAAAATTAATTTCTACCTCTATTGATTTCTATCTGTACAAGCATGTATCCGATTTTACTTTTCTTTTTTATGTTGGTGAAAGTGGAAAAAAGCGCGGCAAACAATAATAAACTTCTATGGTCTATGGTATCGATATAATGCAAAAAAATATCCCTAGATGGCGCTAAAGCAAAATCGAACGGCGCAATCGTTCGCCAGTTACCTACTGTTATCGAAAGGTTTTCGAGGTCCAAATAAAAAAAAATAACTAAGAAAAAATAGGTATCTAAATTACATAAAATACATGTCTGTATAAGTATTCAAAGCTTAATAATTTCACTAAAATGATTTTGGAAGAAAAACTTTACTAAATTAAGTAGTTCGCCCTCGCGACGTTTGGTTTTAGCCATTGATCTGTGGCCTTAGTACGAGCACTTGCGAAAAAGTTATCGTTACGTTAACGATAGCAAAATGTATGAAAAATTTAACAGCGCCTCTATCGGACGTGAAAGGAAACGTAACGATAACTTTTTCGCAAGTGCTCGTACTAAAGCCACTGAGGTTTTACTGTTCATATAAGTACATAGGGAATTTTTGGCACCAACGTGGAAAAAACATGTCGGCTCGTTGTATTATTTTCCTAAACTTGTGTATTTCCGAGTGTTAATGTGTAGTAATGGTGGATTATTATTTTTTAAGGACTCGTGAACGTGCTCGAGTGTAGGGAAGTGATATAACGAGGTGCAACATGTCTTTTCATGTTGTTTCCAAAACTCCATAGAACCCTATTGTAAAGCCTCCACCACTTTACTGGGGCATGAGTTTGACTTGACCGTGACTTACTTTATTTGACTCTGTGACTATGACCGTTTGACGCAATTTAGGACTATGTATACTTGATTAATATTTCGAATGAAGGACTTCGTATCCATGGTCATGAAAAAATTTACAACAACATATCGACGTAAGAAAACGAAACTGCTGTAAGTAGCCAAATCTTAACTTTACACCAGAGCCAAAAAACCGTTAAACTTTTTGAAAAAAAAAATTATTACTCGAAAACGGTGCCTGGTAGAAAGATGATGTTAAAAGAAAGTATATTTGTTTTTTCATTGTCTATGAATCTATATTAATATCTTAGTCCTAAAGTTATGAGAAGCATGATTTTTGCTACTTACAGCAATTGATTTTTTACTTACAAACATGAAGAATGTCGTAAGTATTTGACATAATTGTATGAAACAAGCTTAGTTCTTTACATAATTATGATGATGCATAAAATGCTGTACTCAAAATATTATTAGTGATAGGTAAGATTAAAGAGATGTAACAATTGGTTAATAAACAAGGCAATACCTAAATACTGTATGAAAAGAATAAAACACCGAATGTATAGTGCAATTAAAATGTTGTAGGTCCATTTCCAAATTATGTATTAGAATCTTAATGGGTCGGTAACGTATTTGTGATGTATCTGGTGTTACAAGTATCCATAGGCGACGGTGACTGCTTGTCATCAGGCGGCCCGTTTGCTTGTTTGTCACCTATGGCATAAAAATATATATTTAAAACTGCATTTCATTATAGATTTAATTTTATTTATCACAAATTATTATTTTTGTGAGCAAACATGTGTATCAAAATAATTCATACAAACGAAAAATCAAATTAAAACTACAGAAGTAGTATTATAGAAAAAAATAGAAGTAGTATTCAAGGAACTTAATCAACAATGTTTAGGAAATATTTTTTATACTACTGACTGAGTAATCAAACAGCAGACAATTGTAAAATAGTACAATTTAGGAAACACTTATAAATCACGATTAATAAAATAATCAGAGATTCACCCATTTCAGTCCTCTTCATCAGTATCAGGCAAACAATCGACGGTTTTTTTATCGTACTTTAAATCCAAATACTCTTTGGCACAGTTACCTGGTATAACTTTCTGCTTAACCAACTTTTTTAAATCATTGTACTTTTAAAAAGAAATTGGCAAAACTTTATCGTCTTTGCAGCGCGTAGAATACATACCATACAGATTAATTACATTCTTAACATCCTCTAGCAAATAAAGCCTTTTTGAATACTGTGAAGGCATCAGTGGTAGTGACATAATAAAATAATGTGCATGCTGAGTCACTTCTTCGGGTGTCTCGTTGTGTGAATCATGCTTACCCCTACCATCTTGTTTGGTAAACCCATCTTCAGTCGTTTCTGCGGTATATAAAATGAATCTTTGACCGACATTAAGTGTGGCTATCAAAAATTGTTGGCATACTTGTCGCCTTACTTCCCCCTCATTTATGTTGTATTCGTATGTAATACTATGCCTAGAGATGTCTTTGGATCAGCTTTAGCATTTATACGAATATATTTTTAGCAAGCAGTTTTGCGATCCAATCCTTACATCTCTGATTGCTTTGAAGATTCCAGTAAAAAATTAATAAACGCTGACAATGTTCTTCACGAATATCACCACATCCCTTTCCAATTTTTTTTCCTATACATGGATTAGGTAAATATTTTTCTCCTAAATAAGCTTTTCTTTACTAGTGAGATAACTTTTATTTTGTCTATAAGCATCATTTTCTTTTTTTAATTTCTTTTTGTTTTATCTTTAGTAATATATATTGTGTTTGCTTCTTGCAGCTTCTTTTGGGGTTTTTTATTCTTTTTCTTCTTTTTAGTAGTATTCGCTTCATTATCTTTCTGATGGAAAAGCTTATTTTAATAGTGTACTATCAGCATCATTGAAATCAATGTAACCCAAGAAGGATTTGTCATAACAAAGCTTTTTTACATTTATCGTGAGCTTGTGGTGGTCGAACTTTTTATGTCATCAGAGAGCGGGGAATATTTTGTAGTCCTGATTAATTTACCACAAAATATTGATTTTCGTTTTTGTCTATGTTATACTGAGGACATCATCATCATCATCTGAGAAGAACGGCCAGAAGACATCCACTGCTGAATATAGGCCTCCTCCTTTCATCTCCACACTGAACGACATCCTGCCATCTGCATCCACTGGATGCCTGCGATTCTCACAATGTCGTCGGTCCATCTAGTGGCCTACCTACGCTGCGTCTTCCGGTTTGTGGTCTCCACTCAAGAACTTTGCTTCCCCATCGGTCATCACTTCTTCGAGCAATGTGGCCTGCCCATTGCCACTTCAACTCGCAGATTTTAATAGCTATGTCGGTGACTCTGGTTCTTTGGCGAATATCTACGTTCCGGATTTTATTGCGCAAAGAAACTCCGAGCATAGCTCTCTCCATTGCTCGTTGTGTGACTCTGATTTTTTCTAAAAGGCCAGTAAAAACAGTTAAGGACCACGTTTCAGTACCATATGTCATCACTGGCAACACACACTGGTCAAATACCCTTGTCTATAGGCACTGGGTGTCTTGGACGAGATGTCACGCAATTTCTCGAACGCTGCCCATCCGAGTTGGATTCTTCGTGCGACCAGACATTAAAAATCGTCTAAAACCGTTAAACGGCAGCAATATAGTCACACAAAACAGGCACACGCGCGTCGACTGAACTGTCGCATTTTGTTATAAAGAGGAATAAATGCTACCGCAGGAAGATAATCTACGGCGTAAATACTATTGTCGTAAGGAACACTCATAAAATAAAGTGATGTAATATGTATGGATCAGTAAATTTACAAGCTGCAAATATGTTGTAAGTAATCTCAAAATAATGACTAAATACCACAAAAATTCCAGCATCCAGTGGATGCAGATTGCAGGATGTCGTTCAGTGTGGAGGTTAAAGGGGGAGGCCTATGTTCAGCAGTGGACGTCTTCTGGCTGATGATGATGATGACCACAAAAATGCTGTAAAATATTTTTTAATATTTATTTCTGTAGCAAAAATGCTGTAAGTAATATCAAACTCATAAATCCGAACCACGTAAGTAATAATTATTAATAATCACCTATAATGTATTTGCTTTAAGTGAAATTGCAACAAAAACACCATTTTTTTGTGCATATACGACAAATTTTACACCGATATTTTTCATATTAGTTACCACTTTTGTAAAAAAAAGTCATCGTAGCGATATGAGAGTCAGACCATTCGACGCAGCATTTTTTCTGATTCTAACTGTATATGTAACTCACTTACGACATTTTAGCTACTTACAGCAGTTTCGTTTTCTTACGTCGATATATTAGTACATATTGTAAAAAAAAATCGGGTTGTAGTGTGTGAATTTGAATTTGAATGTTATCCTACAATAACACAAGTTCGATAATAACATAACATAACATACACTATAATTCCTACGATTATAGTGTATGTTATCCTGCACACTTGATTTTTGATTGTTACGCCTCCACACTGTAACGGCTTTACCGATTTGGATGAAATTTGTCACGGAGGTTAATTACCATGGCTTATGTTTAACCGACTTCCAAAAAGGAGGAGGTTATCAATTCGACTGTATTTTTATTTTTATGTTTGTTACCTCAAACCTTTGACTGGGTGTTCACCCAGTCAAAGGTGGTCAGGGTGTTCGATTTTGACGATTCTCTTTTTATTTGAAAGCTGGTGCTTCCCATTTTGGTCCCATTTCAATTTGGTCCAGTTCTGATGAAGTCGGTTTTTATATTGATAATTACTTATCCAGGAAAAGTTCCTAATATAATAGTATGTAAAACCACTGGGTGCAGCTACTATAGTACAGGCTAAAGATTCTTACGTACAATAAACATAATCTACATTTACTAAACTTTTGCTGGTAAAAAAAAACGCAAAATCATGGCACCAAATTAAATAGATAACCAGTGATCCCTTTGACACTTTTCCCCCGATTTTCACAGCCCATTCATATTCGAGAAAGGGTTTCTTCCTTTCAATTATGACTGAAAACCTGAAATCGAATTACAGGTAAGTTTAAACCCAACGGCCCAAGAAAATGGCACAAAACGAACTAGATAATTCACAATGTATAAACATTTGTCGTCACTAGATGATTTATTTATTTATTTAAGTCCACCTACACTGTGTCCTGTGTGATTATTTAAGGTTTATGAAACAACTTACCTATTAAAAAGTGTGCAGCCTCGCATTGCATTATATTGCGTTGCGATTACTTGCGTTGCATTGAATGGTATCCAAATTATGCATACGATCTTTGACTATGTATATGTAGATAGTCAAATTATGCATACGATCTTTGACTATGTATATGTAGATAGTCAAAGCATACGACAATGTTTGTTCACACAGCCACTACAAGAGGTTATTGTTCTCTTCATTATGAACAACTTTTACAATACGATCAACCCTGAAATCGCGAAAAAAGAACCAGCCGTTCCATATAGAACGGTCACTGATCATCAACAAAATGTATGGAACAGCTGATTTTTTTGAACCCTATTACTAAGCCTATGCTGTCTATTGTCTATCTGTATGTCCGTCTGTATGTCCTTCCTACCTCTTTACGGCTGTGTCTTTCGATCCGTAATAGATTGTCATTTGAAATTGTCACAGAATATGTAATGTTACAGTAATTAACTAACAAATAATAATAAAGTCAATACGTAAAAAGTAAACGGGGGTCTCCATACAACAAACATTTTTTTCCACGTATTTTTGTATTTGCTCTAATGTAATAATCATCAATTAAAAAAACCGACTACATAAAAATGTCAAAACTGGACCTAACGGGAAGTACCAGCTTTCAAATAAAAAATAAATTATCAAAATCGGTTCACCCAGTCGAAAGTTCTGAGGTAACAAACATTAAAAAAAACAGTCGAATTGAGAACCTCCTCCTTTTTGGAAGTCGGTTAAAAACGGTAATATGTACAAGCGTCAATCTTGGCTTGAATATAGTACACACTCTAACCAAAGTAAAACAACAATTACTTAATAAATAATGGCCAAGTGCAGGTCGGTGACAAATTTCTGTTCACCACCAAGTTAAGATCGGGTGCGGTTAATACTTGGATGGGTGACCGCCTGGGCGTATTGTTGCCTTTTTTACACTGGGTACTTTGTGGTGGTACGGAACTGTGGAGTGGACGATCCTGATTCGCATATGGTCGGTTTATATTCGCGTATATCTCCAAGTTTGACCTACTCTCTCTACGAGTCTACGTTCAAAAGATCCGGAGTTCGAGGTCCCGGTGGGTTGTGACCCGAAATTTTTCTCCGAAAATGATCAAGTTTTCCAGTGATCTGAGTGTCTTGGATTTCTTTTTAACAATTTCCAAGTTTCTTTTAAATATTTGGGTTTTCCTTTTGATTACACAAAAGTTTATTTCTTTTAAAGTCTTTGTGGTTTCATTAGTAAAACGATGATATAATATCTAGGTTTTTACGTAAATACATAGGTAGATAGGTACTTACGTACCACTCTGATTTGAAAAACTTTGAAATAATGGCAACTGCTATGAGGATCATTATCGCAGAATGCATTTTACCAGTAAAATAATAAAACTGTGATGAAACAAATTGCAAAAGTAGGTATGTATATCCTTTCTCTAACCTACTTAAACTGGTAGTTATCCCGAGCCCCTCGACCGATTGTGTTAACAATTCGAATTTAATAAACTGGCCAAGTGCGAGTAGGGCTCGCGCACCGAGGGTTCCACCACAAAATACAAAAAGACAACATCACGCCTATCCAAGTACCGACCGCACCCTACGCACCTTGCTTAACTTGGTAATGAACAGAAATTGGTCACCGACTCTTCGACCAAAATAAAAGAATGGACGGGCCCTAACCATTGAACTTGATCAGTAAAAACGAGTCAAAACCGTCGGACATATACTTCAACACCTAATTATAAAAATGTACAGTATATATGTTACAAAAAATAGATATCGGTTTTATTTGTGTATTTACACTTCGGTAAAGCATACGAATTCATAATTTTGACAGAAATTTCGTTATCGCGTAACAATAGACTCGTGTTTCACTTCCTACGGCTAGAGACAAACTGAAACGAAATGAGAGCTGGCGCTCATTTTGTAATCTTCAAAAATGCTCTTCTACTGGGCCCGTCCATTCATTTTATTTTGGTCGAAGCACCGACTCACACTTTGCCATTGTTTATTATATATTTATACCCTAGAGTATGTATCTACTATAATCATGCCAAGATTGATTCTTTTTACATTAGAGTAAATACAAATAATACGTAAAAAAAATATGTTTGTTGCTTTACTTTTTGACTTTATTATTACGCCGTTACAAATTTCCACTGGCTATCTATTACGACTCAAAAGATACAGCCGTACCTAGGTAGGTAGGACGGACAGACGGACAGCGCAGGCTCAGTAATAGGGTCCCATTTTTACCTTTTGGGAAAATTGTATTATATTCGCGTGAAAATTTCATAAAGATTGAATCAACGGACTCGTTAAGTTATCGTCAACATACAACAATACATACAAACATATTAACGCTGATATGTTCCCGTAGACTGAGGCATTCACTTCGCTCGATAAATAATTATAAACTCATAAAGCTAAGAATGTCACGAAACAGTCTCAGCCCAGCCTACGGTAGACCACTTCCAACAACTCATCATCATCGTCATCAGCCAGAAGACGTCCACTGCTGAACGTAGGCCTACACACTGAACGACACCCTGCCATCTGCATCTACTGGATGCCCGCGACTCACGATGTCGTCGATCCATCTAGTGGGAGGCCTACCTACTGTTCGTACTGTTCGTGCGTCTTCCGGTTCGTGGTCTCCACTCAAGAACCTTTGTTCCCCATCGGTTATCAGTACTTCGAGCGATGTGGCCTGCCTATTGCCACTTCAACTTGCAGATTTTAATAGCTATGCTAGCTTTTAATTCCAACAACTACAACTTGTTTTATTTTTTAATGCCACAAGCTGACGGACTGCCTGATGATAAGCAGTCACCGTTGTCTATGGAAACTTGAAACTACGTTGCCGACCCTTAAATAATCTATAAAGTCGCTTGTCGTTTACAGTCATTGATACTGTAGAATTCACAGAGACAACTCCAAACACGAACTTCCATCGTCTAAACTCTACACCACAAACTGTCTCACCAATTTATCTGTACAGTCGGTCAAATGAAGGAACTAAAATACTCCACAGGAGAGTCACAGGGAGAGTTTCAGTTTTGTTTATAAATACGATGGTGGATCACACGAGGGCTCCGTACTCAGGTGAACAGATATGTTGGTTGGACTGTGGCTTGGAACGATTCATATAGTTGTGAAGTGGTTGCCACTCAGTTCACATTACTTCGCTTTGATTAATATTTATTATAGTTACCTATCTTATAGAGCGGACTGCTGCCTATTAATGTAAACACGATTTGGATCATCATCATACTAATCTTCTATTTAAATAATAATTATCAATATAAAAAAACAGACTTCATAAATGACAGAACTGGACCAAATTGAAATGGGACTACACGGGAAGAATATAAAAAAAGAATCATCAAAATCGGTGCACCCAGTCGAAAGTACTGAGGTAACAAACATAAAAAAAAGTTGAATTGAGAACCTTTTCCTTTTTGGAAGTCGGTTAAAAACGGTAATACTCACTCACTGACTCATCACGAAATATGAGATTTTTTACTACTTGACCTACGGAAAACCTCCGAGAGACCTCCGCTAAGAAAAGATTTTGACAATTTGAATGAAAATGAATTCTATGTTTTTGATGTTAGGGAGATAAAATTTGGTATTCAGGTTGATAAATTGAAATTTATAACGGTTATATGATTATTAACGAGATATTTACCGTGGTAATAAGGTTGTAAAAGGACTCGTTCCACAACCTTACCACGGTAAATATCCCGTAAATAATCGTAGGTATCACCGTAGTGATTAACCGTGGTAGTTTCAAACAGTGTTGAAATAAATAATTACTGTTAGGAAATTTTTGCAAAAAGGACCGGCCCTAGTCCGGTCCTGGGTGTTGTTGAAAATTATGCAATTACGAAACTGTAATTTGGCAAGTACATTCCTCTATTCCTAATACTTTATGGGGTTGTAGAGGTCTGGTTATGATTTTGTGAAAGGGTCCGAATTAAGGGAGGCAAAAGGGATTGATACTTTATATGAAAATTTATGCGTACAGAATCGCGGGCAACAGCTATTATATTAAAACGAAAGCGATAAGTAGGTATATACATTATTAGCATAAAACACAAGGCCTACATAGGTGCTGGCGATTTTATCCAATTTATGAAAATCATAAAAAGCTAGCTAGCGTTTCAGAAAAGCCTCAACACAGACTACGAAATTGTGGATTAGCTAGCAACGCAATTTAACTTATAATATAACCTAAAATTGATATTCTCCCCCCTTCCCCCCCTCCCCCGGCACACCTGCTCCTTGTTAGTTTTAATATTTTCTTTACTAGCTGCGCCGGCGGCTTTACTTGCGAATTTCCAGTTTTCCCTCATTATACGTTATAAAAATCTACCTTTCCTAATAACGAATATCTACGACAATACATTTCATCAAGATCGGGTCCACCCTCAGATCAGACAGACAAGGGAGATATGGCAAGGTGCGATTGCGTCAATCTAAAGTCAGGCTACATTTGATACCTTTATGATGATGTTTGTTACCTCAGAATTTTCGACTGGGTGAACCGATTTTGATGATTTTTTTGCATGTGAACTGTTAGATTATAGTTAGTTTATTAGTGTCGATGACAGTTTCTTAGTCATCATCATCATTCAGCATAATGCTGGCCCTGTCCCTGTGCATGATGGTGAATGTCATTTCTTTGAGCTTTTGAGGTTCTTGGACATACCGGTTCCGGTCTGGTAAGTTCGTTAATTTGTGTTAAGGGGTTTAGCTTCAATGAAAAAAAAAAACATCAGTCATAGGACTGCACGTTAGAAGTGACAACTTAAGTAGTAATTCACCTATTCTACAAGAGATGGCGCTGTTTTAAAATTCACGGTACAGCTTGACGATGACGCAAGTTCCATGATTTTTGTGCACCCAAAAATTGCTCAACGCACCTAAAGAAGTTTTCACCTAAAAATCTAAGGGGTTTAGCTATATAGTGAAAAAGTGGGTGAAAAATTGAAACATTTAAACACGAACGATAATTGCACTAAGGCATAATTATCTCCCTAGTCTGTCTGATCTGAAGTTCCACCTGTTCCAAAAGATATCTAAGTAAATTGTGGGTGACCAAATTTAATATAGCGGCCCATAAAAACCCTGCTAGAGTGAGAGGCTCGGAACAAAAATTACCCGCGAGTTAGACCAAGAGAGAGAGAGAGACTTGCCGTTATTTCAAGAGAGAGAGACTTTCCGTTATTTCAAGAGAGAGAGAGACTTACCGTTATTTCAAAAGAGAGATACTTTCCGTTATTTCAAGAGAGAGAGACTTTCGTTATTTCAAAAGAGAGAGACTTTCCGTTATTTCAAGAGAGAGATTCTTTTCCGTGATATTTTTCGCCCTTACAGACAAACAGAGAGGTAAAGTTATAAGTTACATATTATCTAATAATACTAGTAGGTATGATTGAGGAACGCCTTGAAGCGGATCACGTGCCGCCGCGCTGTGACGTGACGGAACCGTGACTACACAGGACTGTTAGAGAACCTGTGACGAGACAGAATGTCGAGAGGGTCTAGCATAACATGCGCCACGTCTAGCATAACATGCGCGCCGGGACAACATTATGTCGGCTCTTTTTAACCGACTTCAAAAAAGAAGGGGGAGGAGTTCGTCGTTTCTTTATAATGTTTGTTACCTCAGAACTCCGGCCATTACGAACAGATTCGAAAAATTCTTTTTTCGATTGAAAGGATATACTTTCAGATTGGTTCCATAGAAATTTCATCAAAATCGGTTCAGTAGTATAGCTTTTAAATTATTCTTTTTTTACTTGGATGACAATATTATGATGATCATAATAACCAAGGAACCGAATTTGGCCGTTTTATACTAACTTTGTGAAGTCTGTTTTGATAATTATTATCGTGATAACACAAAAGAGGTGATGACTGTTTCAAAAAAGGGGGAAGACGCGTGACATCCAAACATTGTACCCATGAAATAAGGCTCTGTTCAAACAAAATTTTATGGCACAAACGCCAGTTCGATTGTGACTGAAGTCGATTATGTCCGTGGGTCTAATTTGTGCGGTCCACGTGAAAGAGTTCGTCCTGTATCTTCCTACATTTCCCACGTCTGCGTTCGACAAAAATTGTCGACAAGATTATGTCGCGGCGTGCGTGCCTGCTGTGCTGGATGCTGATGGTAGCGCGTCCCTGTCATGCTGGACGGAGGGTAGCTTAAACTGAAGTAGACACATATATCTGGGACATACATTTCTGGGACATTATTGCACACATGGACCCTAAACTAAGCAAACTAAGCCTTACGGCTACCTGTTTAGGTGATTGCGAAAAGTTGCGCGACCGCAAACCATATCTCGGTGCTTTAAGGTTCATGTTCGCGTGATTTTCCGCCCTGCGCTGCTTCGAGCCCGCGTTAAGAGGGAGCAGTAAGACCCCAGAACTTACATAGACGACTCATCTACATATATACCGATATTTGTATCTACTAACAACACCTCAAGGATTTACCCGATTTTTAATGGTACCGTTAATTTAGCCTGTGAACAGAAATTAAGCTTCACCCAAATCTGTTGAGCCGTTACGGAGTTGAATGTCAACAAATATACTCATACAGTACACACAGGCTTTATCGAATTTGATTGAATTAGGCGTTACTTTGCAGAAGTTCTTCTTTCTTCCGCCTCCAAAACTTTTTCTTTTATGTAACAACAACACGAAACGAGGACATTCGTATGAGAAAACATTTTTCGCATTTAATATTGATTTTGTAAGACTATTACTTACCATAATTACGAGTATATATAATTTGTATCCAATATTAATATGAACCATAATGTAAAAGTATTTATGCTCTGTGGTGACGAGCATCTGTTGACTGTTGTCAGATACAATAGTAATGACGTTTCAAACGGTAACATTGACTTTGACAGATACTCATCACCAATAGATAATTGTCAGTTGAATTTAAGACTGGCACTTGATATCGAGCTGTAAAGCAAATAGGACATTATTGTGATATTATAATAAATCCTCAAATATCTTAATAATCCTGGTTTCATTTCTGAGATTTAAGCGTAGTCTTTCAATTTGGTAAAGTTACACTGCTGGCTGGGCAAAACACTGCGTGACTGGTATTTTTTTTATTAAATTAAAATAATTATAAATGGAAATGGGATCAAATCTGAAATCGCGATAAAAAATCTGCTGTTCCCTGTGGCTGTTCCATACGTTTTGTCGAGTGTCAATTATTTATTTAAAAAAAAATGCATAAGCAAGCTTGCGTTTGACCACCGCCTCGCCTGATGTTAAGCGATGATGCGGTCTACGATGGAGCACGCTTGCGTAAAAGAAACCGATTCACTCGCGACTTGAAGACAACCAGATTGTAAGTATCGGGGAACACCTATTCAGGCAGCGCATTACACAGACTAGCAGTTCGTACAGTAAAAGTGGAATCAAAGCGCTTCGTACGGGTTTTTAGGCTCTCGTACTAATTACGTTTATAGTTAGAAATAAATTATTAAAAAGAAATATGCAAATTGTACCTAACACAGACATCCATAAAACCTTGTAGAACTAGCCACTGAACAGTTTTTACTACGATTGTCGTATAATCTATGCAAGGCATAATCCGAATTGACTTGCAAAGTGGCTGCAACTCTTTAGCTTCTGTCAAAGCATTCGCTTGAAATTACAAAGTCGTTTTTACAAGACCTTATCACAATGCTAATTAATACGAGAATAATCCACATCTCACGGTTCTACAATAAATTAAAATGGTTAAAAAAAAAACTGTAAAAAATCGTACAGCTATTCAAAAGTTCTTTCTTTCCATCTCCCGCATGAGTCTCTGAGATCTTTATCAGATCATTTCGATGATACCAAATGATTATATTGTCATCCTATAATACCTATACTATACACATAATAATATACATTCTCCACTTTATTATGGAAAACGACGTTCACATTTTATTTATGGCTTAATTTTACTTAATTCCCGTGTAATATAAATAAAAAACATTCCCCCTTCTTTATGCTCTAGTCAAAATCAGTCAGTCGGCTCTGCCGCTCTTTTTTGTGGACTATTTTAGTTAGTTTACTGGTGTCACTGTGTGTCTTGAAATGGGTGGGAAAGACACGGACACATTTATACACATAATTATTGTACTAAAGCATATACAAGAGGGTTGTTTGTCTGATCTGATACTGTTACTTGCAAAAAATTCGTTGCCAGTGCTTTCACAATCGGAATACCACAAAGGCCTTCAGAATACAGAAGTTATCAGGTTTAAAAATGTTGACACCAGGGCTGGCTACTCAGCCTACGTGACAGACAAGAATCCAGTGTGCAGTCGCTTGCGTCGAGTGGTGCTACGCGGTCGTGTAGCACTCGTAACGTTCGTAGCGCTTCAACACGGAGTTTCGTAGACGTTATGAAACTTTCTTCATTGTTTGTCGTTAGAAAAACAGTTGGAAGTTGTTTTCGAATGATAAAAACTGGTAGTTTTAAGTCTGATAATATAAAATAAGTGCTATTATAGGTTTTGAGTTAACTTGGTAATGGAAACGTATGCAGTATATTTAGTGGTGAAATAGTAATTTTTTCAACAAATAAAAAATAACTAAACTATACTAATACTGTAAAATTAAACTATAACGTTATAAACTAAATACTAATAAAAATATTGTTAAGTAAACACATTTGCGTTTATTAACTTTAGAAGTTTTGACGATGTGTTTGGGTGCGGTTTATAAACTTTCTAAGTTATAACAAGAAAAAAAGCTTAATCTTAAAACATTGTCAATGAGTGAATACAAAACAGTTAAAGCACTGACTTATTTTAAACAAAACAATAATATTTTTTTGTTGGAGACCGTCGTGTCTGGTGATATTAATAACTGACCACTCACAATACAAAGTTACTGTATCTAAAAATGTCTGAGTTACACCGTCAAAATGAGTCGAACGCCCAGTTTCTGCAGCGCTGCACCAACCTGTCCCAGTTCGACTGCAGCGAGGAGGAGATGCTCTGGCTGATGATGGGGCCGCGCACGCTGCCGCTCGTCAAGCTGGTGCCCATCTCTGTGGTGCTGTGCTCCATCTTCCTCACAGGTAATTGCAGCGACTGGCATACTGTGAGTTACGGTCTCACTCGAGACCCAGTTGATCATTTATTTTTGGTTCAGTTTCATAGTTGACTGCCTCGGTGGCTCAGTTGGTAGTGATCCTACTTTCTGTGCTTGGGGGCGTGGGTTCGATTCCCATCTAGGACAAACATTTGTGTGATGAACATTTGTGTTTGTTCTATGTCTGGGTGTTAATATCTATTTAAGTATGTATTTAAAAATATATATGTATGTATATCAGTCTCTGGCAGCCATATTACAAGCTTTGCTTAGTTTGGGGTCAGATGACCATGTGTGCATAAAAGCCCCAGATATTTATTATTATTTATTATAGTTTACTAACAATAGTCCGGCAAAAATTCAAATTCATTTAATTCAGGCAACAACCCATACATTAGGACAAATCAATAAACTAAACTCTCAAAATTAATAGTACAAATATTAAAATGAAAAATTCTTAAATAAACACATTAAATTAAATCAAAACAAATTAAATGAAATGAAACCAAACAAACATATTATTATAATCACACCTATTCTAGGCTGGGCCATCATCGAAGCTGCTAGTGAACAGAAAACGAATGCTCGGCTGGCTGTAATTTTACTATACTCGGTGCAAGTTTTATTTTGCTTTGACAGAAGCAATAACAGTGTAAAAAAATTAATGAAAACTTTTTATAATATTATACTGTTTCGCCTACCAGCTACAATATTACGTTCGATTTCCTAACGAAAGTGATCGGATTTTTTTATATTTTTTTTAATCTACAGCATGCGAGCTGCTAAAAACACCCACTCGTGTTTTGCCGACGTATTTTATCTAGCTGTGTCGCGTTTGCGCACAAACCAAAAAGATGGATAGAATTTTATTGAAGCGCATGCAGAACCAAAATCTACAAAAACTCATGAAGTGAATATAGCTGTATGTTGGATGTGATTGTCTCCAGGCGTGGCGGGGAACGTGGCAGTGTGCGTGGTGATCATACGGCACCCAGCCATGCACACCGCCACCAACTATTACCTCTTCAGTCTGGCGCTCAGCGACCTGCTGCTGCTTCTCTTTGGTGAGTCACATTCATATTACACCTGACAAGATGTTGTAGAGCGCCATCTCACCGCATGTGACATCCGTGTCAGGGTTGGGAAGAGCTCGCGCAACATACACCAGATACACGTCAAAAGCCTTCTAACACCTTCACCTTCAAGACAAAATTTAGCTTCGCCAGCCAAATACCGCTCATAACCGCAGCTGCTAGCCAGGCTCCGTTCAGCCAGGCGTTGACTGACACGTCAGGGAGCATGATGAAAAACGAAACGTATATCTGACTAAACTTATTGGCACTGACCTTGGAGTGAGATACTCCAAAAAACAAAACACAGCTGAGAAAAGGGTTTAACCTCTGACCAGACAAACAAACAAATATCACAGCTTGGACAAGGACTTAGCCTCTGACCAGATAAACTAACAAAAAACAGCTAAAATAAGGGTTTAGGCTCAGAACAAACAAACCTGCGCAAATAGAAAAGCATGCACGTATCATTATATTCATGCAACCTTGATTACATACTTATATTTTTTTGTTTTGAATCAGAAGTTTTAGTAGTATAATTACTACAATTCATAGTTCTACTATGTTGATTACACGATTTTTGGTTCTACCAATGGCATGAGGCATTTATATACCTTATGTATACCTTAAATATTGCTACTCTGTTTAAAATATTTTAATTGTTTTCCTTAGAACAACGGGGGCCGAAGCCATGTTAACTTACAACATACATACAATCCAGCTATCTAATAGCTCATCCTTTCCTTGCGCTTGTTGGAATGCCAGGTGTTCTGGATCAGCTATTTCTTTTTTAAACGTGAATTACCAGAATTCCAAGGACGGGTAAAGAAACTGTAACATTTCTGTGAAGTTTGTTCTTATTTTAGATGACAAAAAAGCTGATTATTTTGTCTATATTTGTAAAAATAGTAAACTGCTGTTTGGTATAACAATGTTTCTAACTATCAGAAGAAATATCTATTTACAAAAACTACCTAATTTAAAACAATAGACCGATGGAATTCTAGAGATAATTCAAAGTCAGGAGCGTACCCAGCATGCTGCCGGCATTGCCATGCTAAATGGTAATTATTCGAAACAAATCTGTACAAAAATGGTGTTTAAATATTCCCATATTTTTGTATGCCATAAGTGGCAAAAAAGCACACAGTTCGCATAATGGTAAGCAATCATCGTCGCCTATGGATACTTAACACCAGAGGCATCACAACTACGTCGCCAACACTTAAAGACTATTAATTTACCTTTTGAAGAGCCCCATATTGTAGCTTCTCGGAAACACCGCGGGAGGTAATTCATTCCACATTTTCAGGTGTGAGGCAAGAAAAATCGTGTGAATCACAGTGTGTGATTTCCACTGATCTTATGATATGTGGATGATCTTTGAGGCAGTGGCGGGTAATGCGATGATAAAATCGTGACGCCGGCATCAGATCAAACAGTTTTTTAGTACAATCTCACATGACGACACTCCCTTAATTGTCAAAGTATTTTTTTTGCTTAATTATTAAATAGGTAGGCATGAGACAAGCATAAAAAGCATTAAAAGACTTAATCTTTATGAAATGACCTCACGTTTCATCCGGAGGGTATCCTAGTCCATTTACTTTAAAAGAATATAAATTAGTGCTATTATTCCAAAGTGGAAAGTTACAAGCTTTTTAAGTACATATTTAATAATTACTAGCTGCGCCCCGCGGTATTACTCGCGTGGAAATTGTCTCAGAGACCAAATTTTTCCGGTCACTCTCTGAGCCTAAAACTACTCGTATATGCCAAAAAATTCACGTCAATCCGTAGGTTTGTTGCTTCATGAAAGAAGGACAAACACACCAATAAACATACTTTACCATTTATAAAATTAAGTGTGGTTTATTTCTATTTAAAAAAAAACATTAAAAAAAAATATTTATGAAAGATATGCCTTTTCTGCTTTCTCCAGATCCAGATACAAATTCAATTCTGAGATTTGGATTCCAGTACTACAATTTTTCTCCACGTTTTTCATCGACATTCATACACGTCGGGAATTTCAATTGAATATCTTAGATGTAATGCTCCGTGACACCCTCGATTTAATCCGTTCTATATTCAGATGCAGCGTTGAACGGCGGAGTTTTGCGATCGAAATAGCATGAAAACCAGCCTCTGTAAAACTATCGAAAGTTTATCGCCCGCTAGCGGAATATATGATTAAATTATACACTCGAGTCAATGTACATTTGAGATAGAGTTTAGGTTTCGTAATAAGGTTTTTATTGTTTACTTTCCTTTTTTTTATTATAAATAAATGTACGAGAGTTGCAAGTGTGTCGCTTGATGGTAATCTTAAGGTTCCGGTTTTTTTAAAGTTTGTTTTGTTCCGATATTGATACCTACTCGCACAACGCTAGGTTATTATATTGAGTCTTCATTTACTTACAATTCGGTACACAGAAAAGATAAGTAAATAGAAAGGAAATGAGAAGGAATCTCTGTAGCCAGGTATTGTGACAGACACTTGATTGAACATTCTTATTTATGTCAACGCGTCGAACTCCGCGTCACAGTTGCTATGGGTTTATATGGGTGCAACTGACTACAACAAATTTCTTACAAAAATGCCTTGTCAGCCGTTCTATTTAAAAAAAAAAAATTGCTTTTCTGTGATTCGGTACTACCGTCCTAAATGACAGCTGTGATTCTGTTGGTTTCTTTTCTGCTCTCGTTCATTACGCGGCTGTCTCACTCGCGCATTATGATCAAACGTCCTTGCATTTCCACGTATTTGAAGGTCATGTCAACATTTCATGTCTGTGCTGCTAACCATTGAGGAGTTACCTAGACAGGACCCAACCTTAAGTGCAGCAACCATATCATCTTAATAAAATCCGTACACAAAATTTCGTGTCTGTGACCGTTGAAGAGTTCTTTTATCTGGAGCAAATCCTGGATGTCGATTCAGGTCATACCATAAAAATGCATTGTTATCGGAACTGAAAATGTAAAAAAAAAACAGTAGGATGAGAGGAAGTTCTAATTCAGCTTGCAAGGCTTGACCTAAACAAACATACAAACTAACATACAAACATTGCAAGTTAATAACTGGTCAAGCGCATGTCGAAACACGGATATTATGGTAGGGTTCCGAAATCATAGACATCTAATTATAGTAATGCACATGCATAATTGATAGTTATAGAAAAATTAAAACGAACGAAGCTCTGTGGACTTAGCTAAATTTCAGAGTTGTATCATCCCGACATAACACAGCAACTTTTAGCCACTTTGGCGGGCCATATTTTGCAAAGGACACATCTAGTGTCCTTTCCAAAAAAGTGATGTACGAAACTTTACCTTTATTTTAAAATACCTATCCAGTATTGTTAATATTAAAATATTAACAATACTGCACACAAGAAGGCGCAACTAAGATTTTTTTACTATCCCCATTTAACATTTGTATCAGAACCACCCCTAAAATTTAAATTATTTTGCTTTTATAGTTTTAAAAGTAAGATCTATACTAAAACTGACATTGTGCAAAGTTTCGTGCACTTATATTTATAACTATAGAAGTTAGAAGGTTCTAAAATATTCGGACGGATGTACAGACGGAACTCTAAAATGGTTGTAAAAACCGATTTTATTATCTTTAGAGCTGTAACAGACACGTCAACATGGCTGACGAACCGCCGTCCAATCAAAGGGAGAGAAAGAGATTGAGAGAGAATGTTCTCTTTCTCTCCCGTTCGTCAGACCGCGGTTCGTCAGCCAAGTTCGACACGTCTGTTACGGCTATTAGGATAATCTTTAGTACACTAGGCTGTGCGAGTCGGCAAGTGCCGTGACTGGAATGGCACACGTCGCCGATATTTGAATGATAACGATGCTGCGAGCGCACTGCGAGTTTGTGACCCTCGAGCTCGAGTGTCCGGTACTGTGGTCGCCTCGTGCACGAACGGCGACGGCTCCAGTTTATGTGAGTTAGATAAGCGTAATTACGAGAGCTTGACACGTTTATTTTTAATGAGTTGTTCATTACGCAGGCGTTTGATGACAATTTGCTTTTCCCTTCACCGTGTTTACTATACGTGCGAGTGTAGTGGAGGGGAAATGGAGATATCGTATATTTTGTAACATTTGCAAACTAAACTAAACTGAAGGTTTTACTGGTTCAGTTTAATAATTTGTCTATAAAACGTTGCATGCTTAGAATAAGTATTCTAAAGGTTGTATGATTAATTACTATTTGTAATATTTTGAAGTGAAAACTTCTTTACACGCGTTGAGCACTTTTTGGGGAACAAAAATCATGAAACTCGCAGCATCGTCACGCTGTACCGTGTATTTTAAAACAGCGCCATCTATTGTAGAATAGGTGAATTACTGCTTAAGTTTTCACTTCTGACGTGCAGTCCTATGATGTGTTTTTTAAACTTTTTAAATATCTTTTCATATGTAGATATAGTTTGCCATTTACAGTATGTGGTTTAGTCGCGAAAATTAAAATAAGGCGACCATAATAATCCGGGCTTGCTTTTATACTGCAACTGCACATAATAACAAGTTATTATAATAGAACATAAGTTGTGGAAACGACGCTGGATTTTAAAACATTTTGAAAAGCTCGCATCCATCGTAATTAATTGAGTCAAATTGTTGTTAATTCTAATTCGAGAAATTGAATTCCTCCAGAAGGATCGCAGCTTCCATTTGATTAGATTTGCCGATTGGTTTTTGTGATTAATGTGATTAAATTGCGCTAAAGGTTTGACGAACCTATCGTTTGATGCTTAATTCATTCATTAATACTGTCTGTGTTTTCCTTCGTTCTGATCTAAGGCTTGAAGCCCACCAGAGTGACGTGACACGTTCGTGATCTGAAAAATCACACCACATCACTATTGAAGCCTGATACCAGACGCACACACACAGATACACACGTTAGACTTATAACACCCTTCTTTTTGCGTCGGGGGTTAAATACTTGTCAGATCTCACGTCACTCACGTCAATGTCACGTCACTTATACCTAAATACTTGTCACACTAACCACGTCAAGACGTGTCGAGCCATAAAATAATACAATTAAATGACAATAAATTGGTATAAACTACAAGTAAATAATTTCAACAGTATGAAAGAAAGAAAACATATTTCAAAATATAAATGTCAATTAGGTAACTTATCGTACATTAAGTAAATGAAAAGGTGCAAATGTCAAATGACATCCACCCACAAGATGGACAGACGACCTAAAAGAAACCGCAGGAAAATACTGGATGCAGGCCGCTTCCAACCGACCCTTTTGGAAATCAATGGGCAGTGGCGTATTTTAAGATTCAGCGCCCTGGGCCTGTAAGGTTCGCCGCCCCATAAATTAACGAAAAAAATTAAAAACTTTTAATTAAGAAGCCCTAATAAATAAAACGTTTACAGTTACATTTTACCTACCTAGAAGCCCTAATAAATAAAACGTTTACAGTTACATATTACCTACCTAGAAGCCCTAATAAATAAAACGTTTATAGTTACATATTACCTACCTAGAAGCCCTAATAAATAAATACGTTTCTGTTAAGGGTTTCTGTTAAATACGTTTCTGTTACGTTTCCCTTCTTTTCTCGTCGCCCCTCACAGCCTGCCGCCCCGGGCCATGGCCCTTTTGGTCCTAGGGTAAATACGCCCCTGTCAATGGGGGAGGCCTAAGTCCAGCAGTGGACGTCCTATGGCTGAAATGATGATGATGAAATGTCAAATAATACTACAAATTAAAAATAGGTAACAGATAATATTAAAACAGACATTCACAGACACAAACCCTATATAGTGTGAAACTAATGTCAACACCTGGTTGGTATCGTATATAGCTATATATATATATATCCTGGCCGCCACTTGTGGCACTAGCTGGTAAGTGTTTTCTATCTGTATGTAATTTTTATTTCTGGTGTACACAATAGAGAATTTCTATCTATCTATCTATCCTGGAAGCAATGTGGCGTCACCAGAAGAAAAAAGTGCATTAAAAGTCCATTAAGAGTCCTCCGCATTGGTTGTGGTGACGTCACATTACTTCCAGGATAAATATATATATATTCTTCAGGTGACGCCAGCTGGCGGAGAAATCGGTGAACATACATACAAAAAAAAAACTGAAATCTAGAACCGTCTTCCTATTTCTTCGGTTAAAAATAGAATAACAGAAGAGTGGTGATCCAATCTATTTGAGTAAAACAGGCTGGTAATTATTAGAAACTTAAATAAGTAGTGACATCAAATAGTTTCTGATTCTCGTCCCGTCAATAAGTTCTCGTTTCGATAAATTCTAATCCCGTTTAGAACTTTGTATAAACAAGGAAGGTTTCGGACATAGAGTATCACATCAACAGAGTAACAACTCGAATTGGCGATAGCGCTACCAGCTGACGATCTGTGATAACCAACGTCACTGGCCTGAGGTATCTATTTCGCGCATTTTCAACATTTTAAATAAAAGGTCGCTAAGTAAGAATAAAACACTATTGGAAATTCTTTTTAGAATAATGTTGTAAACTATTTAAAGTAATTTTTACTTGGATATGTTTTATTTTACCGGTAGAGTTAAAAAAATATAGTTTTTTCGATCGCTTCCTCTAATCCTACAAAATACAACGAAAAACAAAATTAGAAGATGGATAAATTTTACAGAGTGATCCACCCAGGAGCCCCTTACTTAGAACGTAGCAGACAATTCGCTATGACTGGAGTTAAGAGACCGCAGGAAAACGCTTAACGTAACGAGTTATCTGGTCATAGAGACTATGGGCGCAGAGTCCATTTTTCAATTACATTTTCATTTTTTCATTAAAAATAGGCTTGCGTTTGACCGCCAGCTCGCCTGATGTTAAGCGATGATGCGGTCTACGATGGAGCATGTTATGACGTCACGTGTTTGTGGTTGATAGTGTGCAGGTGCACACTAACGACAACTCGAATGAAGCCACGGACAGTGCCATTGGGTGGCAAATTTTGGTCCAAAAACGGAATAAAAAAATTATATAAAAAAATACGAAACATCGACTCTAAAGAAGACGTATTAAAGCAAGGAATTTCATATGTGAGATAGAGAAAAAGAGCCCCGGTCAGCCGGACGGTGATTGGCTCACGCATGTCGCTACTCGCTACACATGTACCTAGTGAAGTGGCTATTTATATCTAACGTAAGAGTTGTTAGTCTGTTAGTTTTCTCCTCGGTGGTAGGCGCCCCGCGGCCATACAAATGACTTTATCAAGCGGGAGTGTTTAACGCGTGTTTTATGGCCACCGATAAAAACTCGGAATTAAATTGAAAGTGGCTGGGCGGCGGTAATTCTACTCTAATGGCCCGATCACCGAGCGGCTGGAACTTTCAATTGCATTCTTTATGGCTCATCATTGTACTTACAACTTATAGACTTGGGTAAGAAAATTTTGTAGTAAGTAACAACATGATGTATGCAAAAAATAAATAAAAAATTACTATGATGTATGCACTTATAATATTTATTTAACTATCTAGTAGGGGCAGTCCGAGAGCAAGAGTTTCTAAGTATGATTTAGCAGTTGTTGCCTGTCGCCCCGGGCCATGGCCCTTTTGGCCCTAGGATAAATACGCCCCTAGACAGAGCTCGTTGAACGAAGAATAAAAATGTTCCATACACTTTTACAATTGAACTCAACTTTTAAGTTAAATAATTGAACTTGGTGCTCTAAGTTTTTAATTGGTTCACGTTTTCATTGCTCACTCTTTCGTATTTATAAAGTTATTATTTCAACCATTCATATTTTACATACTTACCAGATATTTAAAATTAATGTGAGATTTAAAATTCGCGTATTAGTAGGTTTTCGGCATAAAATTTGGTTGGCTTTCATCATCATCATCAGCCAGAAGACGTCCACGGCTGAACAAAGGCCTTCTCCTTTGACCTTCACACTGAATGACAGTCTGCTATCTGCATCCACTGGATGCCCGCGACTCTCACAATGTCGTCGTTTCATCTAGTTGGAGGCCTACTTACGCTGCGTCTTCCATCGTTGCAGCGGATTCCATCGCTCAAAGAAACGTCGAGCATAGCTCTTTCCATTGCCCGTTGTGTGACTCTGAGTCTTCTCAAAAGGCCAACAGTTAAGGACCACGTCTCAGTACCATATGTCATCACTGGCAACACACACTGGTCAAAGACCCTTGTCTTTAGGCACTGTGGTATCTTGGACGAGAAGATGACACGTAATTTCCCGAACGCTGCCCATCCGAGTTGGATTCTTCGGGCGACCTCTTTGCCTAAGTTGGACTTACCTAGCTGAACAATCATGATAGGTGTAACGGTCAACAACTTCGAGGGTATCGTTCCCAACGACTACCGTTAAGTTAGCTTTGATTATTAGCCCTGGTGAATTAATTAAATTAAAATGGTGAATAAATGTAGCAGCACTATTACACATTTAAGTATGGCCAGTGGTTCAAAACTAACGAACGACTCAACTAATGGGCCGATCTATAACTAACGAACGACTCAACTAATGGGCCGATCTATAACTAACGAACGACTCAACTAATGGGCCGATGTATAACTAACGCGGTGGCTAAACTGAGAGGATAACTTGTTTCTCTAAACTAAACATATCCTAAAACAATTGTTTTCATATCGTTTTACAGAATAAACTGTAGATATATGATATAAGTGACCCCAAAGGGTAAGGTTAATTAAATGAACCGGTCGGAAACACATATATTATCATCAACTAAGACAATACGGGGCTTCTAGCGGACTTCATCCCATTAGGAACATTAGGCTATTTCCAACCCCGCTAGGGTGTACCCTAATATAATATATTAACTATACTCTACTCGGGTACTGGTATAGGGACTGCTAGAGTTGTTCCACGTGGCGAATATGCAGAGTGTTGATAGTGTAGGAAAAGCCTTATGACCAGTATCCTCCAAAATTCTGCTGAGCTGAGTGGGGAGACGTCGGTCAACAGAAGCTCATAAATAGACCCTGCATAACATCTTATCATTAAACTCGGCTAATAATCTAAATTTTGGATTTAACAGCAGCAAAAACTCAGTAAAAAGCTCTATAAAAACATTTTATTTTAATATTTAACTGAAGTAGGTATATTGGGGTGATGTCAACACTGCACAAAATCTTTTAGAAAATTAGTTGAAAACCGAAACTATCGAATACGGTCTAACTATAAACATAAATTAATGTTACCGACATCTAAATTAGCAATGCATAGCTCCGGCCCAAATCCAATGGCCATCAAAATATATAATAAACTACCAGTACAGATAAAGGATATAGAAAATGAAAATAAATTTGACAAAACCCTAAAAAACATGTTGCTAGCAAAATGTTATTATAGCATAAACGAGTATTTAGAAGACAAATCAATTATGGAATAAATCGATCCGCTCCGCACTATATTGCCATACCCAATCAGGGTTATTATTATGTATTACCTAATTTAAACATGCTACCTAACATCTGTATGTGAACTTCATAATAATTATGCAATAATTTATTGAGTATTGAGTATTTTCCAAAATCAAATGAAAATGCATCACAGGCACCTTGGAAACGAATCAGCCAGTACAGGCAGAAGAGAACAGGTAGGATTCAGAAGTAGCTACTCCACAATAGATCGTATTTTTGTATTTGTTTTGTTGTGGCTTATAGAAAAGTACTATGAAATATCTTCTATTTATTAATATATAAAACAAAGTTGGGTTAGTTACACCATTTATAACTCAAGAACGGCTGGACCGATTTTTATGTTCTTTTATCCATACATCCATCCATCCAAACTTTCACATATATGATATTAGTGTGATTATAAAATTAATTTTTCCATACATTTTGTATGGAACTGTAAGAATTGAAGTCAATACATTGACATATTACATCATAGAAATAAATAGAAATTGGAATGTAAGTTAAACGAGGTTGCTTCATGGAGGCATATAACGCGGGTGAAACCACGGGCGCAGCTAGTCTATATCTATCTATCTATACATATAATAAAAACGTAGAGATAAAAAAATCTGTAATTGCGAGATAACAAAAAATAAATCACTCAGGGCGTCTTAAAATAAGCAGCTGAACACGATAGGACAGTTTTTAGAATTTTTGTCTGTTTGTTTGTTTGTTTGTCCGCGCACATCTCCTAAACCACTGGACGGATTTCAATGCGGTTTTCACGAATATGCTTAGAAATCACCAGATTAAAACATAGGCTATGTTATATCATTTATTTTAATTCTTTATTTTTACATAAAAGAAATTAAACAGTCAATGATTATTTTCTTCGTTACCCGAAACGTAATATGAGGATCGTCACATAGCCTCAAGCAAGGAGGTCCAAAGCAAAGAGAATGTTATTGAAATAGCCATTAAAAATTTGAAACTGTCAACTGTCATTCAGATAATCAGTTTAAATTTAAAGAAGGTTCCTTAACCTTCTTAGATGAATGAACGTGTAGATCAAGGATGTTATAAAAACATAGGCCTTATAACCTCTTTGGTGATTCAATCCAATGTATTTTATTCCCAAGAGAATATAATACGGAGATTTTATTCTATGTTAGCATTTAAAACACAAAATATACCACATCCTATTTTAATTCAGTCCCGCGAATAGAAATATTTAAAAAAGGCCATTTGTATCAAAATAAACCTACACAACATAATTCCGGACGCAATATTGAAATAATAGCACTTTTCCAGAACCAACTTCGTAAGTTTCTAAACCAAAAATGTTATTACGAGATAAAAGATTTTTTTCAACGGTAAAATTTAGAAAATTATATTATATTAGAAAATAAATATCGATCTATAAATAGTTAAGAAAGTAGCGTCATAAGTTTTATATGATCTCATATATAATTAAGTAACCTATCACAATAAGTATGTTTTTTTTGGTAAAATTACTTTTGTCTGTTGGATGGTTTTGTGACCAGCCACTACATAAGTCATTGCTGCACCCTTTATGCAGGATATATAAACTTAGCTTCTAGAAGAAGAAAGTGTATTTTTGCAATAATAATAAAGAATGAATTTTACTGTGATATTTTAACAGATAAATAGAGTAGTTCCATTTCATGGCTTTTTAATCAAGGTATACATACAAATGCACGCGAAATAAGAAATAACTAGAGCGTTTCAAGACAAGCATATGTCAGGGTTCCGTGGCCAAAGCCATATACTTGTGGTCGTATACATAGTTCAGAAATTGGAAGGTCATAGAAAAATTCGAACGAGCGAAGCTGGACAGTCAAATTTCAGAGATGTATCATCCCGACATGACATGATATACTTTTTATGGTTTAGACAAAAACAATACTTCAAAACATGCTCTGCACTGTGGTCACATTATCTTTTTGATTTGAAAACTGTTGACGGTGTTTTTACTTTTATGCTTCTATCAATACTTCACACAGGGCGACTTAAAATAAGCAGCTGAACATGTTAAGGCAATTTTTAGAATTCTTATTTGTTTATTCACGCACATCTCCTAAACCCCTGGAAGAAAATGCAGACGGATTTAAATGCTGTTTTCACGAATATGCTTAGCTATGACCAGATTGAAGTATAGGCTATGTTATTTTGCGCAAGGGCCGGATTAAGGGAAGAAAAAAGGATTGAAGGTTTATATGAAAATCTACGCGTACGAAGTCGCGGGCAAAAAAACTAGTATATAATAAAACAACAATAGTGGCGTTGTACCGGTCATTTGCTCAAGATATGGCAACAAGGAAATGGAATAGGGATATATTAGAATGGTACCCATGGGAGGGAAACGAAATACAGGAAGACAGGATGGAAAGATGAAATTAAATAAGTGGCTGACATAAACTGGTAACAACTAACACAAAAAAGACATAAACGGAAGACCAAGGAAGATGCCTAAGCCGGAAGACAAGCTGGGAATACTGGGAGAATACGGACCCAGGTATGTCCTAAAACTGCGATCAGAACCACCGAAAGATGGGCAGCAGCGTCCTAATAGTACACGGTGAACGTACTGCGATCCCCAAGCCACCTGCCAGAGTGGGGATTATGTCAACACCCCCCTCTCTATGAGGGAGGCCTTTGTCCAACAGTGGACGTTAATTGGCTGATGATGTGATGTGACTGGGAGAACACATCGAAACGAAACAGATGTCTGACTATGATGATGACTAGTAATAATAATATAATATCCGATTTTAAAAATATCGATGAATATACAAAAAAAATATATATATAGACGAACATAGTACCTCCTCCTTTATGGAAATCGGTAAAAATTAGAGAAGACATTAATTCAATTCAAGTTCATTACTTTAACAGTTAAATAGATAAATTGATATGGAATTTGGCGGATCCCTAAGCTATGATAAAAAAATTTTTTAATTAAAATTCTATCATATGATAATCTAACTAAAAAAGATCCTGGTTACGTTCACAAGAAAGTACCTATATTTCTTGTAAGTAAACACAGCCTTTGTGCACTACAATCATAGCTTGTGGCCTTAGTACGAGCACTTGCGAAAAAGTTATCGTTACGTAAACGATAGTAAATGTATGAAAAATTCAGCTTCCTTTCACGTCTAATAGAAGCGCTGTTCAATTTTTCATACATTTTGCTATCGTTTACGTAACGATAACTTTTTCGCAAGTGCTCGTACTAAGGCCACTGTATTTCGGTAGTCGAACAGCAAATCTAATTTGAGCTTGTTGGTCGAGAAATCGTCTTACTTAGAAGAATACGCCCGAAATAAGTCCTTCCATTCCAGACTTTTATTTCCTTCATATTATTGTCTGTTGGTATATTTCTAGTTAATAGAATATGATTTGACTCGAACGCAATCGAAATTTAATGAAAGCTTAAAAAGTTGGCGGAAAACTTCCGTTTCTTGAATCATTGTTAACTAAGATTGGTTGGTGTCCCTAGAGTCCTATCCAAATTTTATGGGCGCTCTGAACTGAGCCTGTCTCACATTTCTTGTGTTTTAGTGTTCATTGAATAAAATAAGATGAGAATGAGATGAAATATTAATTACAATAATGTATGTGTCAAGTGAGCAAATAAAATATATTATTTTCTTAATATCTGCGTCTTAAAACCTTATTAAACCTGTCATTCATAAATTGTATTATCTTTTGATGTGTGAATTCTGTAACAAATAAAAGCAATATTAGAAGACCTTTCACTTGTGTAGATGTTCTTGGCTATTAGTTATTATTAGTTCTTCATTCAGTGGTGGGCAGGTTGCTATATTTACTCCCACACTAAGATTTATCCCCGTGGGTTTTGGCGCGTTTTTTTATATTTCCATCGTCGTCAAATTCTTCCAGAAGTATAGAGATCTGACAAAAGTATTTGTGATCTCGTAAATGCTGACACCTTAAACAGGACCATGCGTTGTAGTCTCATCAATTTCTGAACTTTTATTCACGCAGCATGCATGCTAAGAATATTCTTCGCTGTTTCATAACCAGTTATTAAACAGGATTAGAATATTTTCATAACCAGCGACGAAAAAATTATTTTCGAAGTCATAATTGCAGAAACATTGATTCATTTGTTTGATGCGACGTTGAGTACATACGACTCGAGACATTCATTCGAATAATAAGCGTTTTATGAACCTTCCGAGTACGTTTTTAATATATTTTGGAGTCCCCCGTATAAGCAATTCAATAAAGACTATTTAATAACATGAACTCGTTTAAAAGCTCGTAAAAATGTGAAAATATATTCTCAAATTTCACATAAAGTGAGCCCAAATTTTTCGCATAAAGTGTGATAAGCGGATTTGAAATATTTACGATATAGGTAAAACGTGTTTTTGTAAAGCAGATAAAATAAACACCGGCCTGAGCTGCCTGTTAAGTTACGGTGACCTCGCTTCACTGTTCACTATGTGAATATATACTGTATGTCGTGTATATTTATAACAGCTAGGTATGTTTTTATTTGGTTATGACTAGACAGATTATCATTATCATCTAGTTGTTTGGTTTGCCTGTGTCCTACTGTTTCATTAAAAATAACAAGCTTAGCGAAGGATATAATTAAATACATTACACATGAAAGAATAATTTAAATTAGCTGATACATTTCTGAATATTTATATTAAATTTCTAAATTTCATATAAATGTTTAAAGTTTTTGGTGGGGATTGAGAGGGGATGCTTTGTCCCTTTCGTGCAACGCGTGTGTTAGTATAGCATTTGAATAGCGCGCGCAAGGTTTGACGTTATAACTTGCTATAGTGCGTTCTCTGTCTAGTATAAAATTAAAATACCTTATCTATTAGTACGTTATCTTTTGGAAAAACTCAGAGTCACACAACGGGCAATGGAGAGAGCTATGCTCGGAGTTTCTTTACGCGATAAAATTCGGAACATAGATATTCGCCAAAGAACCAGAGTCACCGACATAGCTATTAAAATCTGCAAGTTGAAGTGGCAATGGGCAGGCCACATCGCTCGAAGAACTGATAACCGATGGGGAAGAAAGGTTCTTGAGTGGAGACCGCGAACCGGAAGACGCAGCGTAGGTAGGCCTCCCACTAGATGGACCGACGACATCGTGAGAGTCGCGGGCATCCAGTGGATGCAGATGGCAGGATGTCGTTCAGTGTGGAGGTTAAAGGGGGAGGTCTATGTTCAGCAGTGGACGTCTTCTGGCTGATGATGATCTATTAGTACCTTATTTATAATTGAACAAATTTAATTTCGTTGATGGGCTCTATGTATGATCAGCTTTTTTATGTTGTTCTAATAATTATAAGGACATATATCTATTGGCAGTATAGACTAGGGTTTTAGTACAAATGCGCTCGGGGAACCACCCACTATTCTGCAGTAATCATGACATTTTCCGGACTAAAAAGTATCCAGGGTATATACGAGATTGTGTGGATCGTAACTATCCACACAAACTTTCATTTCAATCCGTTCAGCTTTTACGGAGTGGAGTGTGAACAAACATAATATTAATGTGGATGACGCGTCACAGTAACTAGCGCGTTAAATAGAGCACATCACAGACACCACGTCACGTCACTGACGGTGCTGAGGCGGTGTCGGTGGTGTCTGTGTGTACGCCCCTTTATTCATAAAACATGCAGGAAAACGTTCCGAAACCTCACAAAAACAAGCAAATAATGATCTCTGTTCTGAGTAGCAAGTTGGTCAGGAAGCCAACCTCGGTACGTGTAAATGCCTTCCCAGGCTCATTTCCTGTCTCTGGGAATGTGCCAAACTAGACGGCATCGTGGCGTCTTCATTGTGACGTCATTTTTTATCTGTTAGGTCAGGAAATTTGCCTGTCACTTTTAATTTAACTTTTTAAACAGGCAAAAACTTTCCCTATAGTAGATATAGGATACCATAAAAAAAATATAGTCCACCTTTGCGCACGGAAACTGCAAAGTGTTAGAACTTGATATTAAAATAAAGTAAAATACAAATGACAAAACCTGTTAAGATTGTTTTATCTTCAATGTGTAGGTACTACTAATTGCGAAACCTTAAGAAATCCTTATTCTATAGTAATATATTGTAAAGTCTACTATAGTCATAAATCCTATGCTAGGTAGGTAGCTAGGTAGTCCTAAAACTAGGCTGACTAACAGTCTTCGCTATCCAAGATTTATTTATTTGCTCGTATCCTAAGACGAATGGCCAAGATAGCAGCCATTACAGGCTCAAAACGCGCCGACAAGAATCTTGCTTAGTGCTTTTTTATATATTTATACATTACACTATGGACAAAACCGTCCATGCCTTTGTTTGCTCGTTTTAAAACAAAATATATTCTTTTAGACGTTAGATTTATGACATTTAGACTAAAATGTACCTAAAATACCAGTAAGTCCATCTTTATAACCTTTTTTTCTCTTAGCGTTTAGATTACCTATACCTACCGCGTTATGCGTTAACTGGTCGTTTAAAGAACAATATATTTTGAAACAGAACTCGCAAAGAGCCAAGCTCGCAGTGCGCTCGGTTCCTAAACTAAGTATATTCATATTATAACTAAGTATTACAAAACTGTTTTTAATTCATATTTCTCGTGTGTTAATTTTTCAATCCCCAACGCAAAAAGAAGGCTGTTAATAAGTTTAACGTCGTATCATATCTGTGTCTGTGGCATCGTAGGTCCCAAACGGCTGAATCAATTTTGATTAAGTTTTTTTTTGTTTGAAAGGTAAAAGCAATCACATGGTGTATTTAGCTATGGTTCAAGAAAGCCTGCTTATCAGTTTTTAAGATTATTAGCTCTTTTATCGGGGGTTTTAAAAATGTTCAATTTATAATTGTCAACCGAGTAACAAGACAAATTACCAGTGGCCCTAGTACGAGCACTTGCGGAAAAGTATTCGTTCCGTAAACGATAGCAAAATGTATGGATAATTGAACAGCGCCTCTATCGGACGTAAAGGGAAACTTAATTTTTCATACATTCGCTATCGTTTACGGAACGAATACTTTTTCGCAAGTTCTCGTACTAGCTCCACAGGCTCCACGCGCTAACCAAGCCTCCCGCCAAGCTCCTGCCACGTGCAGCGGTTTGGCTTTAGTTTTAGTACCAGTTGGTTCTACGAGGAGTCAGTTGTTATTAACTACACATCATTATATCTTCTTGTTGATTAAAGTAAAAGTACCGTCATTATCCTAAGCATCAGACGGATCGGATCCGTCCGAACATGTGGAAGAAGTGGGCGCCCAGCTTCATCTACACATTGTGTTCCAGGGTTGCCGAATGATCTGACGGTCTCCTGGCACCAGTACCCCTACAGCCTCGGCATCGTCTTCTGCAAGCTCCGAGCACTCATATCAGAAGCGTGAGTTATCTATTCTTCTATCTATCTATACAGGGCTACTGGTAATCATTCAGCATCCTCTTAAGGGCGTCCTCAGTACATCAAAACAAACAACTTTTGTACCACGTCTCATCAAAATTCGCAAAAAAAAACAGCTGTTTCATACAAAAAAAACATCAGTCGTAGGACTACACTAGTAATTCACCTATTTTACGAGAGATGACGCTGTTTTAAAATTCACGGTACAGTGTTGTGTATTATGTATTCTGTGACAGCGTGACGATGATGCGAGTTCCATGATTTTTGTTCACCCTAAAATTCCTCAACGCGCCTAAAGAAGTTATCACTTTAAAAATCATTCACTCCCGACAAAATGTAATGTAAAGAAACAAGTAGAAAAAAATACCAGGGAATTATAAAAATCTCGCGGAAAATCCGTAAACACGAGACAAACACGACACTGGGAGAATGAACAATGACCCAGATTACATTTTGCAAAGCACGCGCCCTTTCAGCTCTTTTGCATATGTTGGTGTAAAGCTCCGGATCTGTTACAGCTTATCACGGCTTTCTATCTTTGCATGATACGCTGTTTCAGCCGCCAAGCCCCAGCATTACAGAGATGAAGCATCGAGAGTTATTCAATTCTTTTTAGACCAAAAAAAATTTCGTTGTTTCTCAGAAGACCCGTTTGTTCTTCCATCGTGGTTTGAATTAAATTAACAGTTTATTATGGAAAATAAATAATATTAGCTAATACAATGTTATCGATATGTATTTAGTAATACCCCAATTTTACCCCATCACTGGTTTTTTGTTATGAATAATGGGTTGGCGTACAGAACGCACTTCGATGCGCGTCAAAGGGTTAAAAATCCGGTGAGTTTTCAGGTCGTCATAAAACTCTGCTGTTTTCCACGTCACATGGGGCCGTCTTTCGGGAAATCTCATATGTACGTTGTACGACGCCAATACCTTACTTACCGTCGACAAAACATTTTCAAACGTAGCCTCCACAGAGTTTTAGTATAGGGCGACGTACTTATCTGTGTTCAACTTACAGTGGAGCCACAACCGCATACTCTCAACAAAACATGACGTCTCTTATGTCAAATTTTAGTTCCCTCATATGTCGAACTGCACAGATAAGTTAGTCGTTCTGTACGAGGTGAAGCAGGTGTGTTGTACGCAACGCAGGCGCGAGGCTGGTTCATTAATCTGAAATGTTTGTTTGTGATTTCAGCGTACTGTTTATCCTTTAAACAGGTTCCATTTAGGCATTTCTCTTATCAACCATGAAAATAAATAACAATTTAGACTTTTTTGGAGGTTTATTTTATTCACTACATTTATATGATGAACTCATTAGCAAGCTCAAAGTCGCACAACGAGCTATGGAGAGCGCTATGCTCGGGGTTTCTCTACGAGATCCAATCAGAATGACGAGATCCGTAGACGAACGAAAGTTACCGACTTAGCCCACCGGATTAGCAAGTTCAAGTGGCAGTGGGCAGGGCACATAGCACGCTGAACAGATGACCGATGGGGCTGAAAGATTATCGAATAGAGACCACGGTAAATGCAGCGTAGGACGTCCACCCACAAGATGGACAGACGACCTAAAAGAGACCGCAGGAAAACTCTGGATGCAGGCCGCTTCCAACCGACCCTTTTGGAGATCGAATAGAGCGAAAGAAAGAAAATAAATTTATTCGACATACATTAAAAAAAAAACACCTTATAACTGAAAAACACAAATTATTGTTGAGGCCTATGTCCAGCAGTGGACGTCCTATGGCTGAAATGATGACGGATGACATGATGAACAAACCGTGATAATTTAAAAGTTTTTTTTATTCAGCAGTGAGCATATCTACACTAATATTATAAAGAGGAAAGATTTGTACCTATTTTTGTATGTTTGTATGTTTGTAATGAATAGGCTCCGAAACTACTGAACCGATTTGAAAAATTCTTTCACTGTTGGGAAGCTACACTATCCCCGGGTGACATAGGCTATATTATATTTTGTAGCGAGGCCGAAGGCCGAGCTTACACTCGTGCGAAGCCGGGACGGACGGCTAGTGTAGTATATAGTTGGAAAATACTTTTATGTGATTCGTTAACAACGAAAGATTCAAACTCGAGGGGTTTACTAGTACCATTGAAGAGTTCCACTTTCCACCCCATGAGTTAGTCATCAGATTGGTTCGATTGTACCAAATTAAATACAAAATCTTAAATAATATAAAAGCTAATAAATCCGTGTTAAAAGTTCATTTTTTTATTCTATTTAGTTTATTTTTGCTAGCTATGCCCTGCTATTTTTACCAGAAAGTATTCTATCCATATTCATATAGCAAAGTTCATTTTTCATGATAACACGTGGCGTGTTTGGCAAGGAATATCTTGTAAGTTAGAGAATAAGGGGCCAGGTGTTAAAAATTACTAAAATGCTTTGATTACACTGCCCGCGTCTGATAATAAATCAAATCCAATTAATCCGAGCACTTCTCATGGCATTACTAAATAAATAACTCCGAACACGTACCTACTAATGTAATTATCGTCCATCAAGACGAGTACAGCGCCTTTGTCCAACTTCAGACACAGATGGATCCAATTTTTGCCTAGAGATTGACGAGGGTAGAGAGGGGCAAGTTGGGACGAAGTCTAGATCCGTCCTACAGGATGGGTAAGGCGGGGTTAGTCTAGATCTGTCGTAAAATGGACCCTGTCGTTCACACAATATCTCAAACCTCCCGTCTTTATTTGGGTGTCAAATGGTTGAAATAACCTTAACCTTACGTTTGTAAAATCAAACTTTTTACAAACGGTTTGTTGTGGGCGATGTTGATACGTAAAACACGTAACGTGTACACGTAACTTTCAATTTCGAAATTCATAATTGTATGGAATTCGATACATTTTTTACGTGTCATGTATTCCAACTTCGTCTACTAGTATCATATGCATGTCAAAACTCGTGATAAGATTTGCTAGTAAAAAAAAAACTTTTCTCAGCTAGGTATTATATAAAATACGAAAGTTTGAATGTTTGTATGTAAGGCGCCAACTTCGTCGGGTCGTTCCACGATGCACGACTGACGCCGCATCTTGCTCAAGGAGCTTAATTACGTTTGTTGCTGAACGCCTGAATCTTGACTGAACTGACGTTCAGAACCGTAATTACACTAATGAAATCCAAATATTTTTCGGCATTTGACAAAAATAAATGTAAATTGAACTGTCATGGTGTCAAAGCAATTGCTTGTTTAATATAAATTATTTGTCGAATACAAACAACTAAATTAATATTATTGAGCATCTTTTTTGACTTTAGGTAATCCATTATGTACACGCTCGTGAAGATGATTATAATAAGGCCGCGTTTTCGACCACAGCGTGTGCCGAGCAGGAATAGAAAAGTTATAGATCGGTCACAAAAGTACAAAACCTTTCATTGCAATAAAGAAGTAAATAAATCGATTACAATTCATAACAATTTTTTTGAAAATATAAATTGTTGAACTGTTATCAACATTCATAGTTTCAGTTTCGTCTTAAATGTTGCGTCGCTAATTACTCTTGCTATATTATCGGTCAGATTAATACACATGGAGGAACCTCCCATGGTTATTGTACATGACTTTCAAGCCACATCATGCATGCAGCGGAGCAACATATAGAGCGGTGGCTTCATATTATACGGAACGTTTCTTCGACAGATTAATAGTGATTATACATAGATAATTATATAACTAGTTCATCGCTTGTGAAGACAAAGCTCACAAAAGGTAGCTCGCCATTGATATCGGATAATCGTGCCTCACCCGTTCACCGACCGTCTTACACGCTCCGCTGCCCGCCGCGGTCTAAAACAAGGCCTTAGTGTATCAATATAAACGAGTATTATCTATTCTGTGACGACATGGAAAGCGTGTTCCCGAGGACCCAAATCTACTTATGTGCTATTTTCTCACGAGAGGGATACTAAACCGATTGATGAGGGTCACTACGTAGGGATCAATAAAAGATTAAACCAATTTGAATATAGTATACGTATTGTCGCGCGGGGAAATGTAAATTTCCCTTGGGAAAATAGACTCTGTGAATAAAAGTCATAAAGTCTAGTTTCTTAGTTAGCTAGCTAGTAGTTTTAGGGTTCCCTACCCAAAGGATATCAGGACTATCACTATAACTGAGCCTACGATGACTGTTCTACCCTCAGATCAAACAAACAAGGGAGATATGCCTTAGTACAATAATCGTTCGTGTTCAAATGTCTTCGTTCTTCACTCACATTTTTCACTATACTGCTAAACCATTTAACGAAAAAACTGTTAGTACGGCCCACTTACTTATTTTGGACGCACACTAAGAAACTTTATGTAGCGACACCTACGAACTAACTAATATAAGAAATATATAATAGTCCACATGCAAAAAAAGGGCAGCAAGATCGCCTGCAGGGTGAATTCGACTAAAGGCATCAAGCATGATTTAGGCCACATGCGTTCGAACCCACCACTCCACCTTACCGCATATCTTCCGTGTTTGTCTGATCTGAGGTGCTACCTTCTAACGGTTGTATCTTTTGAACTGTATGTAAAAGTGATAGCCAGTTGAAATTTTCACGGAATAGGATTAACTAAGAAATAAGAACAAAATCAAAAAGTAAAAAATTAAGAGAGGTTATCATTCAACAAACGCGTGTATCTATAAATAGTTTTTTGAGCCTTCGTTAAATTTGCTTATAATCTTCAAACAGCTGAACAGATTTTCTCGAATCATAACTAAGTTTAAAAAAAGAAAATAGTTAAATCAAAATCGATTCAGCCGTTTGGGAGGACGCCACACACAGATATTATATACACAAGTGAAACTTATAACACGCATCTGTTTGCGATCGGTAATACGTACAACGTCAAACTTGGCATGATTATTGTACACACTAAACAAACAATAAAAAATAAAGACTGGCCAAATGCGAGTCGGGCGCGCTAAAGATTCTGAAACTAACGAAAGAAAATAAAAAAATGGGTGCGGAACCTCGATGCGCCAATCCTACTTGCACTTGGCCAGTGTTTCATAGTCACCGTTTTCTACAAAGGTTTTTCCTATTTTGGAATTCTATTTCACATCGGTAACCAATACGAGTATTATTACTTCTAAGGTTGATTTTTCTATTACTTACATTTTATTGAATTTGTAACAAGGGTTTCTGTGCGTACGGCTTACGGCTTCTTACGGCTAGTAAGTAAAAAAATAAGTAGATTGGGCGGCACCCCTTCAACCCTATAACCCTTCAAAGATGTCATCATCATCAACAAAAACATTTATTTAAAAAATTAGGTACTTACAAATTTTCAGTAAAGTCTCATTTTGAATCAAACAAATTTTTAAACGGGACTGAATAGAAAATAATTGTACTAGAACTTTTAAGGATTTGTCGGGAGACTGAAAGTTTCTATGCGTGACCAAAATGCTGGCCTATATTTGGGTCAGAAAGTTAGCCTCGCCATCCAGCGAGGCAACGCGGCCAGCAGATTGGGCACTCTACCTAAAATTAATTATCATTTAGGACTACTTAATTAACTCTATTCTAATTATTATTTTATCTGATCTAATGATAATATAACCATTATTTATTATTTATTTTGATAATGTATCACTAGAACTGAATTTTAAGTATTTATACAATACAATACAATATCACTTTATTATACACCATATTTAAAAAAAAAAAAAAGTAACTTAAAGTTAATATAAAACCGGCAGTATAATAGGCGGCCTTATCGCCTTAAGCGATCTCTTCCAGGCAACCAATTGTTTGAATTAAAAAAATAAAAATTACGAACTATTTTTGTAATGTTATTTTCTTTATTATTTTTGCTTAGATTTCACAGAAGTAAATACATTTAATAATTTTATATCTTTAACATGTTGACATTTGTGTGAGTGAGATTGCACGAAGCATACATAGACTCTTAAGCTTAACTAAAATAGTCTAAAATGCAACAAATATAAAATGCCAATGTATCTCTCGTGTCCATAACTACACGGTTACACTGAAAATGACATAATATCATCGGGATAGGTATCATCATCATCAGCCAGAAGACGTCCACTGCTGAACATAGGCCTTCCCCTTTAACCTCCACACTGAACGACATCCTGCAATCTGCATCCACTGGATGCCCGCGACTCTCACAATGTCGTCGGTCCATCTATTGGGAGGCCTACCTAAGCTGCGTCTTCCGGTTCGCGGTCTCCACTCAAGAACCTTTCTTCCCCATCGGTTAACAGTTCTTCGAGCGATTTGGCCTGCCCATTGCCACTTCAACTTGCAGATTTTAATAGCTATGTCGGTGACTCTGGTTCTTTGGCGAATATCTGCGTTCTGGATTTTATCGCGTAAAGAAACTCCGAGCATAGCTCTCTCCATTGCCCGTTGTGTGACTCTGAGTTTTTTCAAAAGGCCAACAGTTAAGGATCACATCTCAGTACCATAATATGTCATCACTGGCAACACACACTGGTCAAAGACTTTGTCTTTAGGCACTGTGGTATCTTGGACGAGAAGATGTCACGCAATCCTTCCTTTAGGATAGGTATAGGCTATTTATAATCCCTTGTGAACACGGGTATGGCCGTAGGACGCAGCCGACCGACGGCTGCCGTTTCTAGCTGTACCTTACTGCTATAGCAGTAGCAGTGAAATCAAGATACGGTAGACTCAGTGCCGAATTTCATAACCGCTCTAAACCGCAGTAAGTGTCGCTCCTACATTCTTACGTCCCGCTGACACCTACAATTTTGATATTGCGACTCCGCGATTCGTTTAGAGTGGTCATAAAGTTCAGCGGATTCTATTTACTGTCCTATAGATAACGGTTTACACTCATTGCTCCCCGTTCCGATCCGACTGCTTCCGGCAACATAGTGTATTCCGGTTCTTTTCACACACACACACACACACACACACACACACACACACACAAACACACAACGCCGGCAGTTAGATTATTTTATTTTACATGGAAAACAAACAGCTGCTAACAAACACGGTAGATATAGGATGATTAGTTACACAAAAGCCAAAAACAAGTTTTCACTAATACAAACTAAAATAGTGTTAATGCCCCGTTGCATACCAACTTAGGCCTGGATAGATAGATAAAATTTGAACAGTAGTTTAGATAGTTGATAAGTAGTAAAGATATATTAAGTTAAATTAACAGAAAATAAAATAAAAAAGTAACAGATAATAGCCTAATTATGATTATAAAGCCCACAAGCACACAAATTACAAATTCACAGGTTATTTTTATTATCTCCAAATAATCAACCAGCTCAACAACATGCTAGAGTACCTTCTGAGGTGCTAGGGCAAGTCTTCTATTCCACTTCCAGCGACGGCCCAAGACGAGGTTCATACCTTAAAGGTGCCCTTGCACTAGTCGTCCATAACAAGTTAGGTCCAACATTATCTGCGTGACTGGGCACACTTTCGAGGCAGTCTGAGGTCAACAGCAATACTCATAAAAAAATGCTCCACGCTAGGATTCCCAGGGTTGGCAAAGCCATGAAATATACTCGAAACAACTAACTGTCTGACCCTGAGCAGATCTTTGATTACACAAGTGTAAGCGATTAGCAGAAATGGTGGGATGCGCCTTCGTGGAATTACACTCTGTTTCTTTTAGACGTTCAACCAAGTGGCAATGTTACTTTGCTTCTGCGCACTCGTTACTCCAATATGGTATCGAGCTCTGGGGACGTGCTGCCGATTGGGAGCGCGTTTTTAGAATGCAAAAAAGAGCCATACGAGCAATTGCAAGAGTGCCAGAAGATACATCTGCACTACCTTTTTTCCGCTCCATGGGAATACTTACTGTCCCAAGTCTTGTGTGTGTCTTCTCCGCAAATCCCGGTCTGCGTACGATAGGAAATTGTTATTTAAATATGACACGTATTTCGTAGAACTTAAAATATGAACTATGAAAGAGCAATTTGCCAAAGCTCGAACCTTAAATTCGGCATGTCTTGTACATCTGACGCGAAAACTCTGAAAAAGTACGTGATTCAACTTAAATACATTTTTAGGAATGTCTCCAAAATATAATTGTACTTACTTTTTACTTGTTGGAGATTTATGTGCCATATTTCGTGTTTCTGTACGTTTTTCTTGCAATAATTGTTCGTTCGCAGGTGGGCCTCGCCTCGCTTAATTGAACAATAACAATCTACTTGCTTCGTCCACTGTTGTTTCTTGTAAGTTTCTGTTCAAGCTTTGTATTGACAGACAGAGGTTTTGTTATTATAAATATTATCCAAAGCAACGAGATATTCCACCTCGGCCATCATTCTGAAAGGCAACTAAGAACTTGGTATTGTATCGGATGCCCAGACAAATGCGACCACAGGACCATCCGTATATGATGTACATGTCGGTACATATCTGCATCCAGTTTTTACCCACCGTTGTACGCGGGGCGTCACTCCACCTGGCCGCAGGGTGTCCTACACTTTTTTAATTTAGGAATAGGCTTTTTTGACCGCCAACTCGCCTGATGTTAAGCGATGATGCGATCTACGATGGAGCACGCTTGCCTAGAAGAAACCGATTCACTCGTGATTTGAAGACACCCAGATTGTAATTACCGGGGAACACCTTCGAAAAAAACTAAAGGGGAACACACATTCAGGCAGCGCATTCGCACACGCAACGCACAGACTGGCAGTTCGGAAAATAAAAGTGGAATCAAAGCGTACGGATTTTCGGAATATTAACCATAAAACGGTGTCGATTTTTCGTGCTCGCTCTACGATTGCTTAAACGTGGTATCCACTCTTGAACTCGTCTGCACATCGGTTATCGGTTCTTCGAGCATGTGGGCGGCCCACTGCCACATCAGTGGCCTTAGTACGAGCACTTGCGAAAAAGTTATCGTAACGTACACGATAACAAAACGTATGAAACTTTGAACAATATCTCAATGTGTTCGGACGTGAAAGGAACTTAAATGTTTCATACATTTTGCTATCGTTTACGTAACGATAACTTTTTCGCAAGTGCTCGTACTAGGGCCACAGCTTACTAATCCTTGGAACTATTTGTTTTAGAACAATGAAATACCATTGAAGTACAATTTCAAAGCGAGAACTACATATACAAAGGAACTTACCAGCTCTTTCTATTCCAGGGCATCGTACGTGTCAGTGCTGACGATCGTGGCGTTCTCCCTGGAGCGGTACCTCGCCATCTGCCACCCGCTGCACCTGTACGCCATGGCGGGGCTGCGACGAGCTCTCAAGATAGTGGCAGCACTATGGTTACTGTCTCTGCTGGCTGCTGCACCGTTCGCCATGTACACCACCGTCAGCTACCACGACTACCCGCCAGGCGAGTTCAGCAGCATCATCATGCTGTGAATGGACACTCATTATTAGGCAGACACTTTATTGAGCTGAAAACTTCTTAGGCGTCTTGACCACTTTTTGGGTGATCAAAAATTATGGAACTCGCGTCATCGTCACGCTGTACTGTGTATTTTAAAACAGCGCCATCTCTTGTACAATAGGTGAATTACTACTTATATTTTCACTTCTGACGTGTTCTTATGCCCTAATGTGTTATTTTTACTAGAAGCGTCAGCGGTTTTTTTTTTTTCAGGATTGAAAGTATATGTTAATGCAGGGTATAAACACAAAACAAATAGGTACCTATATGATTGGTGAGACGATAGAAATATTGGAGAATATCATTGTACACATCATTACTTTCACTATGGAACTAATCCTGATATCCAGAAAAAAAAATGCTGTTCCATACATTTCGTCGAATGTCAAAGACATTTTCTATGGAACAGCTGTTTTTTTCGCGATATCGGATTTGGACCCATTGTGAAAGTTGATCAGGAAGATGAACACAATGATATCCCGAATATTTCCATTGTCTCATCTCTCATGCGCGTGATATGGAACAGATACATTTCGGAGAGTGTGCATCGGATCTGCATGATCTAATTCCCTCCATTTATCTATCGGACTGCCAGAGCAGGCACGAAAAATAAACACCGCCTTATGTTTGATATTCCGAAAACCCGTAGGAAGCGCTTTGATTCCACTTTTACTGTACGAACTGCTAGTCTGTGGAATGCGCTACCTGAATGGATGTTACCTGATAGTTACAATCTTGAAAACACGAGTGAATCGATTTCTTCTAGGCAAGTGTGCTCCATGGTAGATCGCATCGTCGCTTAACATCAGGCGAGTTGGCGGTCAAACGCAAGCCTATTACTATATAAACTCCATAATATAGGTAAAAGCTTGAAGTCATAAAATAAAGTATACAAAATCTGCCTATGACAGCGAAAGTTAGCAAATGTTTATCGATAAAAAAGGGTAAATCTCTTTCAGCAGGCTTCGTCATAAAGACTAATTTTAGTATCTACTCAATCAACATTTGTATAAACGCTTTACGATCGAAAATAAGGCTAGGACACACTATATATACATACTACTTTACATACGATACAAGTATATCTCTATCGAGACGATTTTTTTACGATACTCACGATAAAATACACAGACGTGGGCAATCAAATGGAACTTCTACCAAAAGACGGCTATAAAACATTCTACCTGTTTATTTAACGAATAACAAAGATTTCTTTATGAAAAGTACCAAGAAACACAAGTTAGAACAAGGCTCAATTTGTTATTGAGTTTCATATTTGGTATTGAATTTGGTTCATTACATTGTGTTGTCTGGGGACACAATGAACCACCAATAACATAGCCAATAACAATGAATAAGGACAAACAGACCAGTATAAGCTGAGCTACACATGAAAATTGTAACCATATCATTATCATAATGAGCATAGACTATGAAAGTCCACGAGCTAGTTAGTAGTCTTCTGAACAACCGAAAGAGTTTCTTGTTGCCGCGTTGCCGCACTAATGTAAGACAACATTCACCTCTACACAGAATGTTATCAAGTTGTAACGCAGTTCGTTCGTCCTGGGACATCTTCTATGGTTCTTTGGCCTCAACAAAGGCCAAACTTGCAACACTCATAAATTGACAAAGCAATAACTGTAATTTATATTGTTATATACTTTTTTATTTTCATATTTGCTGTATGTATATATATAATTTATATGTATTATTAATTAGCATGTAATTATAGTATTCACTGTGTTGATACTGGTGCAAGTTCAACACAGTCTTGTTAATTTTTCGCATGCTGTGTTCACAGTATTTATGATGAACGCTGAACGATCCTGATATAATGTTAATTTGTAGTGTTAAGGGTGTCACATCCAGTAAGTGAACCGAATAAATAAATAAAAAATAAAAAACGTATATTCTTTAGCTAGAATGCATTCACACATTCGCTTTCAGGTTATCACGGCAAGTAACAGGCGTTGTAACAAAGTCCTGTGTTCTAGGGTCCGGCAACGCGTCCCTAGAGTCAGCGTTCTGCGCCATGCTGGAACTGCCCTCGTGGTACCTCTGCGAGCTGAGCAGTCTGCTGTTTTTCATCCTGCCCGGCATCATCATCCTGTGCCTGTACATGCGGATGGGGGCGCGGATCAGGTATGTTATGGGGTACGTATCTCCTCTCTCTTACAGCCCCGCCTCTGTTAAACAGATAAATAATAGGTCGGGGAAAAAGTCTTTTCGTATTTTGTATGTATAAAGTTGTAGTAAAAATCTCATCGGTTGTACTGTTTGTATCTGGCTGGTTTTGATACCATTAAAAATATGACATTTTAAAAAAGGAATATAAAAAGTAAAAAGCAATTTCCCGCCATTTTTCAATTGTTTTTTTGTTCGATAAAATGAGTGAATCTAACACACAAGACACAAGCCGCGAATAAAATTTGTGACATTTATGGACCTAATGCAGTGTCATCAAGAGTAGCACAATGTTGGTTCAAGCATTTTCAGTCCAGGAATTTTGATGTCAAAGATGCAGCTCGCTCTGGTCACCCTGTTACGGATAAAGTCGATGCCATTTCTGAAAAAGTGGACCAAGATCGGCATATTAGTAGTTACGACGTAGCTGAAGACCTGGGGATTGACCACAAAACAGTTTTGACCCATTTGAAAATAACTGGGTATACAAAAAAACTCGATATTTGGGTGCCACACCAGCTCACTGAAAGAAACCAAATGAATCGTGTACTCATTTGCGATTCTCTATTGAAACGTAAAGAAACCGAACCGTTTTTTAAAAGATTGATCACTGGTGATGCAAAATGGATCATCTACGACAAGAATGTGCGCAAACGATCATGGTCAAAGGGCAGTGAAGCACCACAGACTGTAGCGAAACCCAGATTAACACGTAATAAGGTGATGCTGTGTGTATGATGGGATTGGAAGGGCATCGTTCATTATGAGCATTTACCGCCGGGCAAAACCATCGATTCGGATCTCTACTGCCAACAGCAGATGAGACTCAAACAAGAAATTGAGAAAAAACGGCCGGAATTGATCAACATAAAGAGTGTGGTCTTTCATCATGATAACGCCAGACCGCACACATCTTTGGCCACTCAGCAAAAATTTAGAGAGCTTGGTTAGGAAGTGTTAATGCATCCACCACATAGCCCTGACCTTGCACCCTCAGATTTCCACCTGTTTCGATCTCTTCAGAATTCTTTGGGTAGTGTTAGATTAACATCAAGAGAGGACTGTCAAAACTACTTGTTGCATTTTATTGATCAGAATTCCCAAAATTTCTACAGCAACGGGGTCATGTCACTACCTAAAAGATGGCAACAAGTTATCGAACAAAATGGTACATATATATTATAATTAAATGTAATTAAACTTGAAAAAAATATGTCTTGAATTTGTTTATAAAATACGAAGAAACTTTTTCCCCGACCTTATATTTACTCAGAATAGGCTATCGGACTGATATGTTTTATTATCTTTTAAAAAGGCCGACCATAAAATAATAGAGTCGATCAACAAAAATTAAGAATGATAACAAATTTTAATGTGTTATTAGATAGAGATCGCATTATTTTCACACATGACGTCACCTGTTCGCTATATAACACTCCATACCGATACTCACTATGCAGGAAAAGGACCATCCATTGCATCAAGCGTCCAGTCTTAACTAATCCGACCAAAAACTTTAAACGCTTTTGATTAGAGTCGCAATTGACTCAATTCATTATTTAGTTAAACTGGTTGCCAACACCAGCACACGAATATAATTGATTGAATCATTCAACGAGTTGTGAAATCGCTAAATAGAACGTGCGTCTGAAAAACGTGTGTGCCTTTAAACTAGGTTAAAACACCTACCATGTGTATAAGAGTTATGTAGCTTTTTTAATTTTTAGCCCTGTTCATGTAGGCACCACTTCGGTCCCCACACACAAACATCCTAGTCTTCCAAGCTTTCAATCCAACCTTTAGTTTAGATATTCAGTAACAAGCAACTCATCTACGAGTATGTACTGACGTTTACGCAAATCGTCTTCAATAGTCACTCCTATAACAAAATAAACGACAGTTAACGATAACAACCCACTCAAAAGTGGCTACAAAATATAATGTCCTCTGTTTTGTAGTAAACATTCGATTAATTCTAGACGCGTCGCCTCCTTGTATATAGAGCGCTTACTTCTCTCTCTCTGCTAGACATTATTATACTACTACTAGGTCCTACTATAAAGGGTCTGACGGCACAGAAAAGATAAAAGTACTACCGTATGGATAGATCTAGAAGGGTGGAAAGTCACCTTATTCATTATAGTTCTCTTGTCCCAGTCCACTGCATAGTAATGTGAGGGAATGGTTGTTCTCGTACAAGCCGCGTGGAAGAGCAAGCTAACTAGATATATAGATAGACAACCCTTTATTGTTCACACCAGAAATTACACACGTAAAACAAAAACAACTTAAAACTAGCGAAACAATTGGCGGACTTATCGCCATAAGCGATCTCTTCCAGGCAAACTTAGGTAGTGGCAGGCAAATGAAATTAAAAATTGTATCTTATTTATTTACGACGGCACAGTTTTTTTTTAAATATGTAATAATAGATAAACAAGCGACGGGCCACCTGATGGTAAGTAGTCACGGTGGCGGACACTTACAATACCCGGAGCATTGGCGGTGCGTTGCATACCTACACCTACAGTCAACTGGGAAGAATTTACTTTTCTGTCGCTTGAACTCCACGGCACCGCTTCGAGTTTGCAGTAGCCTTCCGGTGACACTCGAAGTGCAATAACCTAATTCTCAAAGGTCTCATGTGAAACTGGACGAAAACTGTTAGTTTTGGTCAGAAAATACTAAACCACGCAGTTCCAAAACTTAACCTGCATCAGATAAAATTGGTCAGAGAAAATCTAATCCTATAAGATAACATCAGTAAATCCACACACAACTTTTAAAATATCATCGGGAGCAAAATGACTATGAACAAGTAAAAATTGAATATAAAAAAAATATCTTTAAACAGCTGAACCTTTTCTTGAATTATAGCTAAGAACACTCTTGAAAAAAAAGGTGAAAAAATCTTTCAAACAAAAAAAATAAAAAATTGGTTCTTCCGTTTGAGAGCTACGATGCCACAGACTGTCACATAGATAAACAAATATACAGATACATAAATACACAGAAATACACACGTTAAAGTTATAACACCCGTCTGTTTGCGTTGGTGGTTAAATACTCTCTCTGCACCTATGAAATGAAGGTTTCAACTAAATATAAAATCATTGACATACGAGTTGACTCCCTAATTCCTATATCGATGAAAATCATTCAACCTTGGTAAGAGGCCCTCGGTTTGGTTACGTATATTCATCCATGCATATATATCTATACGTGTAAATCAGAACAGACGTTGAAACTAATGGAAACTTAACATTCCATTAGATCAGCAATTAAACATTGCAGTCGAGATATTTACCGTGATTCTCAGAGTAAATAGAAGTAGATCGTAATATGGTTGTGAATGCCGATATATCAGCGCAGTTACATACACCATGTTCACTTAAATATCCCTCTATGTTTTATGAACCTGGGTGTATCCTACCTACATATCTGGGTGTCTTCTAATCACCGTAGCCCGCATCATCGCTTAACATCAGGCGAGTCGGAGGTCAAACGCAAGCTTATAAAAAAAAGACTTTTTGGGCAGCTTGAATGACTTTGACATGACTTAATGTCGCATTTACAACGGTGACTATAGCTGCCACCTCCTAAAAAATTTATATATATATATATCGGCCTCCTTGACGTGTCCGTCAACGGCGAACCTGACTAGCGCCGGTTATGAGCGCGTATATGGCTGGCAAAACCAAACTTAGTTTTAAAGGTCCTGTTGCAAGGCGCACAATGCAACTGACCATCAGCATTGTATGTGTAAGTGTAGGTAGGCTTCGGACGGGTTTTAATGATAAGGCGTTTAGCATCTAGGTCTTGTATTCGCTTCTCTTCGAAATTATTAACAGCCTTATGAACAGAGCTGCGCCACTCTCGCCTCTGTTGCGCGAGCTCTTCCCAACCCTCGCACGGGATGTCACATGCGGTGAGATGGCGCTTCAGGACATCCCTGTAACGCAAGTACTGGCCCCCAGGTGTACGCTTTCCCTCCTTCAGCTGCGAGTAAAAGACAGCTTTAGGCAACCTAGAGTCATCCATACGTACAAGATGTCCACACCATCTCAGTTGACCCTTAATTAGCAAGGACTCTATGCCACATAGCTCTGTTCTTCTCTAAAAAATTTACACATATTATCACCTGAAATTATGTGGAATAAGCGGCATTTCCAAGAAACATGGGGTTCTGCAAAAGGGTTGTTAATAGAGTCTTCAAAGGTCGGCAACGAATCTGTGATGCCCAGGTGTTACAGGTATCCATAGGTGATGATGATTGCTTTCCTTCTGGTGGGTTATTTGCCATCTATGGGATAAAAAAATCGAGATTAACAAGTTGTAAGAAATGAGATCCATATTCACACATGGCAATATTCGGACACCGAGATCCACGTGGATCTCTAAGCCAAACATTAGCTAAAGCGATCCTGAGAATTACTTTTACTCAATTTTGGTAAACATAACACCATCAAGTAAATTTGTATTTACTTTACGGACTAATTTAGGTACATTGCATTGCACTTGGAGTAGGTATTAGACCTCCCCACAATTGATAATGCTGCAGTAGAACATTGGCAGACGTGTATAGTTCTGTAAATTGGATTGTAGACGTAAACCCACCCCTTGGGGCTTATAGGCTTTCAAGCGCTGCTCGTGTGGATAAATTTTAATTTTCATGAAAATCAAGAGAATTTAAGTAAATGGTAAATAGAAAGGAATGCTAGGCAGCAATTCATTTTTAAAGGGTTTGTGGTAATTGTGGATTACCGTTATTGTTTTAAAGGGCATTGAATTTGTGTAACGGGCACGATGAAATGTTTTAATTTAGTTGAGGGCTTTACTTAATTCAGTAGGGCTTTAACTCCATGTGAGTTTGGGAACTCATTTTAGGACAGAAGTATCCAGGATCATCATTAGTTTGTCCCGAGCTGCCTCGTCTTCCTTGTGACGTTGATGTCCGTTTGGGGCCATCCATAAATTACGTCACACGAATTTTAGGACTTCTTAACCCCTCCTCCGTCCTTGTCACAGGTTGTCACATTTTCAGAACCCCCTCCCCCTGATGTGACGTAACATATTTTTCAAATTTATGGATCTATTTCAAAATAATCAATAGTATTTTTATTTTATTTTAGAGTCTCACTTGCATTACAACGCCGCTCTAGAACTGTTGTTGCGTGAGAGATAATGTCATAGCGAGAGTGCTAAATTATTAATAAATATAGATCAAGTTTGTAAATCTTTTAAGTCTTTTATTCACATAAATTTCGCGTTACGGCTTTTGAATTTTAACATGTGACGTCTCAAAGCTTTTGACCCCCCCTGCCCCTTGTCACATTCTGGTGATACCCTCCCCCCATTAATGTGGGACGTAATTTATGGATGAACCCTTTTAGAATTTAAGACATGAAATATAAATAAGTTATTTAAATTTGGACCTGGGTATGTCCTAAAACTGCGACCAGAACCACCGGAGGATGGATAGCAGCGTCCTATTAGTACACGGTGAACGTACTGCGATCCACAAGCCTGCCTGCCTAGCGTGAAGATTATGGCAAACCCTCACCAATACTCTGAGAAGGAGGCCTTTGTTCAGCAGTGGATGTTTAATAGCTGCTGATGATGATGAATGATGATGATTTAAATTGTATGTACTCTTAGCACGTAACTTACAGATAGTTTCAAAAGTCTCAATATAAAATACTTGGATAATTCGGTATAATCTATATCTTGTAGACAATCGTGCTCCGTTGTAGTCCGCAATATCGCTGACGGTAAAACGTAAGCCTTATTTTTCACTATATTTTTTTTCCATTTGATTGAGAATTTTCGATTGATTTATTCATAGTTTATTTATACAGACATATCAAAGGGATGCGTGTAACATTTCTTCATCATTTTCAATTGTGAAACGAGAAATAACATCAAATGAAAAGATCGGTGAAACAAAGTAAATATGGGTAACACAATCTTCTCGGTTACAATAAACCGACCAAGTGCGAGTCTAGTTTGCGCACTGAGGGTTCCGTTCCACCACAAAATACCATAAATATAAATTTGAAAACCCAACTTCAAAATTAGTAAAATATGCAATTTGGATTCGGTGAACTTTTACAGCATAGAGATACTTTAACGAATCCCGTGAAATATTATCGATTCTATGTGGAATGCACTGCATTTCTACGATCTATTTTAGCACCTCAATATCAACATCGTGAATCGGTCCGATTCTCAGGGTTCGAGAATCGATCTAGTGAATCGATCCACTCTGTCAGATCGATCTAAAAAATCGATTTTCTGACCTCAAAAAAAAAACGTTTTCCGATTAATCGATTAAAGATCGACATGCCTAGGCTGCACCGGCGTCCAGCGTAGTTGAGACATGTGACGCATTCATCGCATCGATAAACGACCCGCTCCGTGCCCGACTACCGGACAGTTTGTTTATGAGGTTCCATGTGCTCCTATTCTTCAAAAATATCTTCATCAAGCTTAAGAAAATATTGCTGTCTTTGGGTGCTTTAACAAAAATTCTTCAAACCCAGTATTACTTCTATTTAGGTAGATTAATGTGCACAGTATTTGATCTACATATCATCTTATACTTATATTATAAATTCGAAAGAAACTCTGTCTGTCTTTCTGTTCGCTACATAGTCACGGCTAAACGGCTTAACCGATCTCGATATCGTTTTGCGAGGAAATAGTATGTATCATGAGGACGGACATAGGCTATTTTTTTCTGAAGATATGGCGGACGAAGTTGCTGTTACAGCTAGTTTACTATAATGTAGGGATTGTATTAGATATAGGGATAGGCATGCATCAATAAAAAATAGTACCTACCGCTTAATTCTTAATATTTTGTCTTTAAAATACTGCAACAAAATTATAGCAATAAATCTACTCTGAAACAATGTTCAATTAAGCCCTACAAAAAGTGAGAATTTAGCTAATTCTCTTACAAAACATCGGACTCGAAGAAACATTACGCGAAGGCACGCCAACGCTTCTAATTAAATGAAGATCCGTAGAAGGCTGTCCCGTCATAATGAGAGCGTAATTGTACGATAAGTATATTATTTGAGGAGTACCTGTCTTCTGTAGGCTGCTTTGATAATTAAAGCAAAGACGTGGTCTAAGTCGGAGCGACGCATCTCCTGTCCGGGTACAACAAGATCTTAGGAAAAATATTAATCTTCAAGCTTCCTTGGCTTTCTCTAGCTCTATCTACGGTAGAGATAGCTAGATAAAAAGTATTGTAAGACAATAACAGCCGCTTGCGTAGGTTTCCGTCTTTAATTTGTATTTGATTAAATAAGTTAAACTGCATGCATAAATACCTTTTCAATGCTATTTAGCTAAATTATTTTTCACACCACTTGCTCGACAATGTCCAATTACATATCATCCAATCAAATCATTATCTCTACGTTTCATCATCATCAGCCTGCACCCGTCCACTGCTGGACATAGGCCTCTCCTAATGCACGCCACTGAACTCGGTCGGCAGTTTTTTGCATCCAGTTTTTACCCGCCGTTTTCGCAGGTCGTCACTCCACCTGGCCGCAGGGTGTCCTACACTACGTTTACCTACACGTGGTCTCCACTCCAGAACTCGTCTACCCCATCGGTTATCGGTTCTTCGGGCAATGTGGCCGGCCCACTGCCACTTCAGCTTACTAATCCTTTGAGCTATGTCGGTAACTTTGGTTCTATGTCGAATCACTTCGTTCCGAATTTTATCCTGTATAGAAACTCCGAGCATAGCTCTCTCCATAGCTCGCTGAGCGACTTTAAACTTGTGGACTCGGAGTTTTTTTAAAAGGCCAACAGTTAAGGACCACGTTTCAGTACCATATGTCATCACTGGCAACACACACTGGTCAAATACCCTTGTCTTTAGGCACTGTGGTATCTTGGACGAGAAGATGTCACGCAATTTCCCGAACGCTGCCCATCCGAGTTGGTATTTTTGAGTGGTAATATGTAATCGTGGTGGATTATCACCTGTGTGTTCGTGGACGTGTTCGAGTGCGAACAAGTGATATAACGCGGTGTAACATTATATTTTCGTGTTGTTTCTAAAGTTGCCTTCGTTTGCCTCTTGTAAAGTCTCCACTTTACTAGGGCATTACTTTGACTTGACCGTGACTTACTTTGCTTGGCTCTGACTGTGAATGACTTGTTCAACTACATTTCACCAATTTTTTAATTTTAATACTTGACACTGGCAAATTTACAAGAGTGCGACGCCAAAATCATCACATGATAGACACAAAAATAAAAATAAACTTTTTAACTACAAAATTACTGGTAGTTTATTATGAATCACAAATTCGCGAAGTCTTGAAAGCTTTCTAACACTCGCCCTTCAGTCAGGCGTTTACTGTTAAAAGGCTTTATAAAACATTATTTCTCAAACAAATTTATCAGAATACGTATTGTAATAAACAGTCTATCTCAACTTCACTGCGTTAAATCAACCAAATTACACCAATACTTCATCAAGTAATCCCGCAATATTACAGTTACAAACAAAGATTAAATTTATGAATACGAATCTTCTTTCACGTTTATTGTTTTGCCAACTTTTACCTATGGTTTTGTTTAAGTAATGCCTTTATAAAATAATCATTGTTAGAAAAGCCATTATAAATGTTGTGTGAAAATCTCTATACCATTGAGCTATCATTGTTTACTTAGTAAATAACAATCGAAATGTAACTCTTTGTTCTTTTCAGCATGAATTTTAAACATAGACGTAAATGATAATAACATTATGATCATAGCTATATTTTATGGAGAAGGTAAAGACATTGATAATGGTATCAATGGAAAAGCAATTGGGTTTAGACATATTAACAGACTGCCTTATCTTATGGCGCAGCTCTACCTTATTTAGCAGTCCAACTAGGCGGACCAAATACTGAAATGTTAGACCCTTTGACTAACTTTTTTTCTTGGACTCGATCAGTCGACGGATGTGTGACGGACAGGTGCAAATTGCATCTCAGCGCGAGCGTATCTCTGGTGATAATTTAAAGTGGCTAACAGTAATCGAAAGGCATGTCACATGGCAATGGTGATGATGACGATGATGGCGATGGACATGGATTTTGGATTACGTTATTAATAACTCTCTTATGGCTCTAACATCTGGCTAAAAATATATATATATATATTTACAGCCTTTGATAGACAAGACTAGCAAGCAACAATATATCAGCTGTCTTAATATTACTGATGTTGAAAATGGAGAAGAAAATTGTCATATCGAAAAGTATTATGATTACCATCCAATTTTTTTTCTTGTAAGTAAATATCTAAAATTCATGTGCGACGATTACCCCAACTTATTGACTCGTCAATGCTAGAGTTAAGTTAGTCATTTCAAACTTCGAAAGCCGACACTTTGGCAACACCCTAATTGATCCCACATATATAGCTGTTCCACTTGACAAAATTTCCACGCATCATCAGATTAACAACCCTAATATTTAGTCCGCTTACTATCGCACCAGCTCTTTAGCTTAGCTGAAACAGCCAATATAATAGTCTACAAAAACAAAACGTTCAGGAAGAAAATGCTGACTTGCAAAATTTACGATTACTGTTAGGGGAAATTGTGTAATGGTATCGGGAAAAATTTACTACGCTTTCAGGATGTTCGACACAAAAACTAGCAACATTATATATATATATATATATATATACGTGTAGTGTATAAGTGCAGAGTAGTGACAGACAGTATGACCGACTTATCTATAGAGTTGAAACGACTTCAAAAAAGAGGAGGTTCTCAACAGCTTTTTTGTAGTTGTAGTGAGGCGATATCTTCGTCGATTGTAAACTGATTTAATTGAGTTTTTAATCACACTAATATCATAATATGTGAAAGTTTGGATGGATGGATGGATGTTTGTTATTCAATCACGCAGAAACGGCTGGATGGATTTGGATGAAATTTAGAATATACATTGCTTATGTCCTGGATTAACACATAGGCTACTTTTCATCATCATCACCAATTTTCATCACCACGCGGGTGAAACCGCGGGGCGCAGCTAGTAGTCTATATGTTGACACATTGTCACATTGAAATTTCAAGAAAATTTCCACCTTTAGAGACAAAATTAAGGAATGATTCCTGTTTATTGAATTTATTCCACTTCTTGTTAAGTTAGTTTTTAGGGTTTTGTACGCAAAAGGTGTGAACGGGACCCTATCACTGAGCCTACGCTGTCTGTCCGTCCGTCCGTCCTAATCAAACCGTAATAGACAGTAAATTTTGGTCATATTTTTCATAGAATATGTAATATTAAGGCGGATTACCAACCAAATAATAATAAAGTAAAAAAAAAAAACAATTTAAGGGGAGTCTCCGCATACTACAAATGTTTGTATATTTTTGTAATTGCTCTAATTTAAATCGGTAATACGTACAAGCGTTAAACTTGGCATGATTAATGATTATAGTAAAACAACAAATAAGAAATACTGCTCAAGTGCCGAAAAATTTATAAAGGAACCCTCAGTGCGCGAGCCCGACTTGCACTTGGCTGCTTTTATTATTTTTTGTAGAAGAAATTAGTATTGTTTGAACGAAACTTTTGTAGGACATGTGTGATTCTATAACTTGGCCAACTATTGATTCGTATAAATTGATCGATCTGTGTAGAAGTTACAGCTTATTACTATAGTTGCCTACTCTATGAAACGATAATTATATATTTAGCAATAATTTTTAACGTTAATATTACGAGTTTTTAATCGGGACTACCAGTTGACCTCACATGATTCTCTGACCGCGCGCTCTCCGCCCTCTATCTCGAAAACAGTTCAAGGTATTAAAAAATGTTAGATACAAAAGTTGTAGAGAATTTAATTTTCTACAATATTAATATTAAATACAAAAAGCGTAAACTCCATAGAAAACGAGATATTTCAAAAAAAAAAATGATTTTTGTGACCCCTGACTTTAAAACTTGCGACCATTCAATTATATGTGAATTTTGAGAACAGTTTTAGGATGCCAAAATACATGTTTTTACGTGGTAATATACTGGGTATGTCGATTTTCAGAAGTTAACCCCCTATAATGAGTGGACTACTATAACATGCCGTCACAAGAAATGTTTGTCATGATAACTCAAAAACTTTCCCTCCTTAGTTAGTTTATCCCGTCTGTGTGGTGAATGATCTAATCAATCTAATGCACCAACTCAACAAAACTTTATTAGTTTGTCTTTCCCAAATACGGGGTGTAGTTTATCAGACAATAACCTTCACAGTCAAGGGCGTCACCAAGGAGGGGGCAGGGAGGGCCAGCTGCCCCCCTAGAGATTCAAAAAATGTAGCCAGCTGCAAAGAAACCAAAGCCCGTGCAGTTGTCATGTTTTGCCGATAAATCCGTCACGTCAAAACTCGAATAAATTCACTGTCACTAGGTATAAGTAGGTATAGTACAATACAACTTTCTAACATTAACTGGGTGAACCGATTTTGATGATTCTTTTTTTATTTGAAAGCTGATGCTTCTCAGCTGGTTTGGTTCCATTTCAATTTGGCCTAGTTCTGATTGAAGTTGGTTTTTTATATTGATAATTATAACTGTGTTATAAAATGTCTCCTCTTCTTTGTATTGTAGGTTTCATTGAACAAATGCGAAAACAAATTATAACCATGTCTCGTAAGCGCCATTTATCAATCATTGCAGAACTATGTTCTTTTAGCTGTCAAAAAATCTCCCATTGGAAAAAGTCCCTCGTATCTAGGCACTCTGGTGAGAGTGGAGTATTTCCACTGTACGCTACCGCCGCTCACTGCTCACATTTCTGAGTTTATTTCTTTGTATAAACCAAAGATTATGCTCTCTGAACTTTGCTAACTACCAGCTTGATAATTTCTAGAAGAAAAGAAACTTATCTGCTCGTCAATAATCACGGTGTATAACAGTGGCCCTAGTACGAGCACTTGCGGAAAAGTATTCGTTCCGTAAACGATAGCAAAATGTATGGATAATTGAACAGCGCCTCTATCGGACGTAAAGGGAAACTGAATTTTTCATACATTTGCTATCGTTTACGGAACGAATACTTTTTCGCAAGTTCTCGTACTAGCCCTACTGAAGATAGGAGGAAAGTTTTGCATTGGTTATCAAAGACATATCTCCGCTCTACCACGGTGAATACCCAACCTTATTCGATATACGAAGTTCCATAACTTCATAACAGAGTTGTGATCGTGCTAACACTATAGTTCAATATTTGATTCACAAGATTGTTTGGGTTTATTTAACCTTTTCATTGATTTCGAAATAAAGGAAAATAAAATATATCTCTCGAATCGGTACGCGCTTTGAATACAAATCAAGGGTACATGAGTGTTATAGAAGCTGAGATCTAAAGGAAAGTAGGGTTCCTTGTATTATGGTAATGTGAAAGCGATTTCGTAAGTTTAGGGTTTGAAGATCTCACACGTGGCGACCGACGGCAGTTTGGTCCCGTAGACAGTCCCTAGAGCTGTTATTCAATACTAGCTGCGTCCCGTGGTTTTAAACGCGTGGACCAGGAAACGTTCGTATATTCTTCCAGAATAATACGTTTTTAATAAAAATAAAAACATTTATAGAGTCTAAACACTAGCGATTCGCCCCGGCTTCGCACGGGTGTAAGTTTTATTATATTACTAGTGATGTTGCCCGCGACTTCGTACGCGTAGATTTTCATATAAAGTTCCCTTTTCCTCCCTCAATCTGGCTCTTGCGCAAAATAACATAGCCTATACTTCAATCTGGTCATAGCTAAGCATAGTCGTGAAAACCGCATTTAAATCCGTCCAGTAGTTAAGGAGATGTGCGTGGACAAACAAACAATCAGACAAAAATGCTAAAATCCGTCTTAACAAGTTCAGCTGCTTATTTAAAGGCGCCCTGTGTGTTTTTTTAAATCACGCAATTACAAATTTTTTTATCTCTACGTTTTTACTATTTGTATAGAAGATATATAAACTTTTAGTGAAAAATTATCTAACTGATGGTGAAAGAAACTGATTCACTCGTCACTTAAATAAACCAATCATCCGTAATTCGAGTTGAGTTTTTTTTAGTTATACTTAGTCTTTCGTTTGACTTTTGGATTAGCGGTATAGTGAAAAAAAATCATAGATAGTTTGATAGTGAAAACACGTACTAACAAAAACGCGTTTTAACGTTAACTTAGCGGTATAGACGTCGAAGTACGTTTGCATTATTACAATAAGTCACGTGTAACTTACTGTCTGTTTGTTTGCTCGGAGGGTAACTGGAGTCAATATTGACGTTGCCCCGTCGGAGGCACTGATGTCTTGATCCGTCTGCGCATATTGTACGGTATTGTGGAGTTAAAAGCAGACAGATATACATTTCTTTATGAACAAGCTTTAAAATAACTAATTAAATTCAGAACAAGCATTGATTAGCTCTGAAAGCTGTAATAACATTGTAAAAAGCTAAATCAAAATCACGAATTTTGATTACTTTACCTCGGGTTTTTAACGTAGACTGTGGCAGGAACCACAATTTGCTAGAATGGTGCAAAAACTATGTTGATAACCGCAGCTATCAGGTAAAGGTAGACGGAACGTACAGTGACACTGTTAATGTCACGGAAGGTACTGCCCAGGGATCAGTTTTTGGCCCTTTGCATTACTTGTCCTATGTTAACAGCTTAAATAATATCATAAAGCACTGCGCCGTATTTCAGTTTGCCGATGATACATGCCTGGTAGCTGCTGACAGAAACATATCTGTTGTTCAAAACCAAATACAATCAGATTTTACTGCATTATGCAAGTGGTCGCACGACGCTGGGCTAGTACTTAACGCCGAGAAAACTAAATTTATACATGTCAACTCCAGCCACACCCGGAAATCTCTCATTAACAGGACAAAAATAGTAGCTCACGGTCATGACTGCTTACACAACAAAACCGCTTCTTGTTTAGATAGCTGCCGTGAAATCGAGCAGGTCAATGAAGCTACTTACTTAGGCCTGGTGATAGATAACAGGTTTAACTGGGCGAAGCACGTGGATAAGACATGCACAAGACTGCGCGCCGTCATGGCTAAACTTTATATAATAAAGAGCAGGGTGCTTTTCCACGTGTTGCTGACGATGTATAAAGCTCTGGCTGAAATTATAATCTATTATACTTTCAGCCATATTGTGTAAGTAGTTATGGTCGGAGCTATAAGACATACCTGGACCAAATATGCAATATAGGCTACTAAAACTTATCGTACCTAAAAAAATAAAAACAAAATATATTGACGACCCCCTTCTGGTCTATTTAAATTCTGTGGTGTACCTGTACATAAAAAAGTTGAGTATAGCATGTTACTAGAACAATTCTTTCGAACTGAAATTCAAATCCCGAAAAGTGGCAGCGTTGTCACAAGAGGCATCGCTAACAAAAGCCTTTTACTGCCTAGATTTAATAATACCTAGTTAAAATCATCCTTTATAATACTTATGGTAAAAGAACGTCCAAGTACATAGTTCCGTTTTTAATTAATAAATTACCCCTAATATTTTAAAATAAGTTAACACAGCTGTACCGAGAACCAGTTGTCTGGATAAATCTAACGTAGGTTTTAAGACAACTTACTAACTCAAAATGTAACGTACTGTGGTTTAAATAAATAATTTAAAAAAAAAAAAACCTACGCGATATACTTCAGTGAAATATTAAATGAAAATGTTTTTATTCTTTAGCTTCATGCAATTGTATGGTTCGATAGCTCAGTGAATAAAACACAAAGGCAATTTCCACTGGATTTATTGTTCGATAAAATTTAAATCTTGCGGCACGTCCACTAATTCACAAATCCAAACGATACCACGATGCAGGAATTGCTCCGCCGATCGTAGCGACATCTATCTATCTAGAAGAACTGATTCACTAAGTAGCTAAAGGTCATTGATGGTTCATATCTTAACAACAATGTATTGCAGCTGTCAGAGTGAATAAATGCTTGGGTCAAGTTTAGTTACACAGTGGTACAGGGAGGTGGGATATGCTCTGCAGTGGTATGAATGAGTATTCATGATTATCAGCTACGGTGCCATCAAATGTATATGAACGAGCATAAACGCTACAAGAGCCTGGTTTGATAGCCTGCTGAAAAAATTAGTGAGACGGCACGACTGGGATACCAATACATCCATCTCAACACACATCTGTCTGTATCGTTCGCGCAAAACTTTATGAGCCCTCTGAAGTTAGGCCCAGTGGCTGCGCAGTACGCATATTATAGGTATCCGAGGGACTTTACAGGGCGTCGGGGAGGCCTCGCGCCTAACTTCAGAGGGCTCATAAAGTTTTGCGCGAACGATACTAGATGTGGACGAGTCTGCCGCTCTCGTATTGGCTTAGAATTATACTAGTTTTTGGTCGCGACTTCAGGAGCCGGTTCCCATTTCCGTCCATAGTTATTATATATTTTTATTTGTTGTACGCACCTATTACTCCGACATTTTTGAACCAGTTCACGTGATCATTTCTCTATTATGTAAAGAAAACTCGCGAGGTGGTCCAGCTATTTTTTTTATTAACTTTTGCTCAGTAGTTTTTGAATCAACAATACGGATAATATTGTTCGAACGCCTGTTGATAGTATTTATTTATTTAGGAATATGCTTGCGTTGGACTGCCAACTCGCCTGATGTTAAGCGATGATGCGGTAGAGATATTGTAGATATAGATGTTATTACAGTGTTTTTTTAGAAGTCAGTGTTTTGAATTGAATAAAAAAAAACGTATCCTTGGGTGGTGTTTTCAAGTGTTTACCGTTACTGACAGATCGACGCACACCAACAAGCCGGGCCAGTCCGGGACCTTGAACGGAGTGAACGGCAGCGTCCACGGCGAGGCGCGCCAGGCGCACTCCAAGAAGAACATCATCAGGATGCTCGGTGAGACCTTCTGCAGTGGCCTGGTGTCAAGGGCGTCGTCAAGGGGGAGGGGCAGCTGCCCTATCTAGAGATAGGGCAGCTGCCCCTCCCCATGATGATGATTGACATATTAAAAATATGTAGCCAACTGCAAAGAAACTCAGACTGCTCTTGACTGTACCTACAATTCATATTTTTCTCATCCCCTATAATATTAACTTGCCCCCCCCCCCCCCCACTGGGCCATGGGCTGGCGACGCCCTTGCCTATTATATACTTCTTTTTTTGTAGAATAAGTGGCAAACTAGCTACGGCCCACCTGATGGTAAGTGGTCACCGCTGTCTATAGACACCTACAATATATACCCGGGGCATTATCAGTGCATTGCCTACTTTTGAGGACTCTATTCACCCTTCGGTTCACTATGGTATATCGCATCACAGATTTGAGTTTTATTAGGTTTCTGAACACGATGTTGAGAATAAAGCCAGTGCAGGTGGAAAGTAAGAAAGGTTGACTTCAATATTGTATGAGATACAATTCTGGAAGAAATAGAGAGAGCCTTGACCCAATAAAACCAGCAGGAATCAACTTGCAGCTCACCCGACTACCTTCAGTAGTTTCATTTGTATTTTTCGGTGTGTAATAAAGATATATTGTATTGTATTATGAACAGCCAAAGAACAGGTAACATTTGCTTGTAAATGTTAATGTTTAGAGGCTTTTACTCCATTAGTGTACCAAGTGTACAATTTATAGTTAAGTATAACGTTAGATACGATATAGTACACAAGATACCTATTTGCTCAGAATTTTTTATTAAAATATCTTTATAACGCCATAATTACGTACGAGTGTTTGTACGTACAGTATGACGGGTGCCTCTTAAGGTTATATCATGGGCCAGGCGGGGGACTGGTGAAGGCTATGTTAACCTAATAGCCGTAACATACACGTCAACATGGCTGACGTCAACCACCTCAACCAACGAGAGGAAAAGAGAGGGAAATTATATTCTCACTCTTTCTCTCCCGTAAGTCAGACGGCGGTTCTTCAGTCATGTTCGATACGCGTCTGTTACGGCTATAAGATTGATAAAATATACAATAGCATAAACTGTGCCTGTTGGCTTATCAATATAGCTTCGTGGCTAGACTAGACGTGACTAGAGTGACAACTTGGAAAACGATTCTAAAAGCCCTTACAGTGGCACAAAGGAACACAATTAAACGGACAAAAAAGCGTCATTGTTCAAGTAATATTCATACTGGAAAATAAATTCATATTTTTTTTGTTAAAAATAGGCTAGACCGCCAGCTCACTTAATGTTAAGCGATGATGCGGTCTACGATGGAGCACGTTTGCCTAGAAGAAACCGATTCACTCGTGATTTGAAGACACCCAGATTGTAACTATCGGGGAACACCCATTCAGGCAGCGCATTCCACAGACTAGCAATAATCTATAATTTTTATATTTCGTTTCTATGTTATAAATGTATCTTTTAGAACGCTTTCGAAATGTATCAACTATATTTTACAATAACTTTCATTATTCTTAAAATTAAATTAAATCTATAAAAATACTTACTCAGATAATATAGCGCCTAAACTATGAAATCACTAACATAAAGATATTTAAATATAGTGCAATCCAGTGTCCATGTCAGTTATTCAATTCTAATATATCATTAACAGAAATCCTTCGAAAGAAAGTCGTATTTATTCCTGTCGACGAAAATATCAGATTTGTTCACAAATAACAAGTCAGACTGCTTTCTACCTATCAGCACTAATTCGGCTGAATCAGCTGAAATAATAATTATTTTCCTTGACATTATAGCAAAAACTATATAAAGAATTGTTGTACGAAACGAAATTATTTTACCGGTGAATATTTAGTTGTGCCGAGGTTTTCCTACTTTTAATCTCATATTTTTCGAAAAGCAGTAGCTGTAATGTTAAATGTACCTTTCCGGTTCCTTCCATAATTATGAAATCATTACATTATATTATGTACACACTAGAATAAACAAACATATCCTACAAAATAAAAAATATATAAAATTATCTTTAGATTTAGTTACTGTTGACATCATTTAATAAATAGGTATTTATATGAATCTAAAAAATATATGGAGAGAAAAGCGTCCCGTACGTCTCAGAAGGTCAGTGCTGAAAATCAGCGCTGCAGAGAAATCTGTATCATTATAGCCATAGATTTATAGCAAAAACTATTTTAGGTCTATGATTATAGCTGTGCAATGACCTTGTTTGTCGCACTGGACACTACAACAACAGCTGAACATGTATTATTGTTATTTAAAAAAAAAAAAACTATTTTGTAATGTTGATGTTGTAGTGTTTTGTGCGCAAAATAAATGTTTCTCTTTCTTTCTTGCTTTCTTTCTAAATCAGTATTTCATTTTTCATTCTATTGAGTGTAATGTTCTTAATAGTGTCGGTCTTTGCGGTTTCCCAGATAACATATTATAGTTTGATATGACACCATTTTAATAATTTTAAGCTAACCATGGAAGTAGGTAGACAAACTTAAACTACATGGTCCAAAATTGCTAAAAGTGAGAAAAGAGGGCCTTATTAGTACACAATATTTCAGAAATCAGGTGTGTGAGATTAATCCTATTTGAGAGGATATCTACTTAATTTTAATATACTTTTAGTATTTTAAAGGCAAAAAAAATCAAGCAAAATAAGTAGCAGTAGACGCAGCGTAGGTAGGCCTCCCACTAGATGGACCGACGACATTGTGAGAGTCGCGGGCATCCAGGGGATGCAGATGGCAGGATGTCGTTCAGTATGGAGGTTAAAGGGGGAGGCCTATGTTCAGCAGTGGACGTCTTCTGGCTAATGATGATGATGATGATGAATCACATATCTGTCACAATACCTGGCGATAGAGGTTTCTTTTCATTTCCGTTTTATTTACTTCTCTTTTCTGTGCAAGAACCAAAGCTAGTTTTCACTTTTAGGCTTGTGCATTTACCATCTGCGACTACATCATCATTAAACATGAGCTGTGGTCAACCATGACACAATAATGTTAGTTTTCTTGTTAGTATAGGTATCTGGTGTTTTATATCTTCTATCTAGAAACCTTAGCTTTACAAAGTATTTGCAAAATTTTCATCAGGAATCGTCATCTTTTTCAATTGAACGCGTGACTGCGCGGAAAAATAATTCCCGGGGTTTTAAATACAATCACTAAATAGGTTATCCACCTACGTTGCTTGACGAAATGAAATGAAATATTAATACGTAAAAAGATATTTCAGATTTGCTCAGATTTGCTCAGACGCCTTGACAACGTTTGATGTGTAGGTACATGTATTTATCACAAGATGGCGTGAGTCTCTTGAGTGACTCCAGTCATGTAATGCCTACATAATTAGGCTTTTTGATATGAATGAATGAAAGCGTAAGATATTATAATACTTAACATGAATACCTAATTTTTCCCATTCATAACATCATTCAAGTTTTACTTCACAATTTCCATAACATAATACACATTACTGTTTTGGTAAATTAAACCAACATCTATTTTGAAGCCAAGTAACCAACAGACATAATGACAGACAGAAAAAGAGTCACTATAGCTTTGAAATCACCTTAACAAGCCGATAGAAGCGTACGTGTTGCCTACACGAAAGAAGGTCGAAGCCTTATGGTACGACTTCTTTTTTTATGTATGTTTTTGGCTTCTAGCTGTTTCTATTAAGATTTGTATATTTTTGAATCCTTGATATTTATGTGATGTAAAAGTAAGCCATTCGGATGTCAAAATTAATTCAAAACTGACTCAGAATGTGCATAATTTTATTGATAGTATAAAACACAATTGATTTGTTCATTCAACAATTTTAGTATTAAATGAGAGCTCTACGCATTCCGTATTTAAATGAAAACCAACCAGATTTATTTAGCATAGTTTCCGAGAAATAATCACACCAGTGCGGTGTTATTTTAGGACCTTTGGGAAGGTTTCTGGTTTTATTGGTGTTTTATCTTGACGCCAGTCAGTTCAAACGGTCCCAATATTTCAAGAAACCCTTTAAAATTAATTAGATGGTGAAGCTAATCGTGATGCTAGATGAAGTAAATTCATTACAAAAGCTGAACTATAATTAGGTACCTAAATGATAAGGAATATAACATGATTTTCGTCAATAAGGCCCCAGTAGCTGACAAAATTTCACCAGTTCACCTCTCTCTCGAGAAACCCGTCTGCATGTTTGCCACCTATGGCGTTAAAAAAATATCAATGGTGATGAAATTTGACAGATCTGGGCTCATCATTAATAGACTCGATTTATGTATACTGCGCTTAAATGAAACCAACAGTAAATATACAAACAAAAATACAATACAAATACTGACTGTGACTGCCCCGGTAGCTCAGTTGGTAGTGAATCTACCTTCTTCGCTTGGGGGCGTGGGTTCGATTCCCACCTAGGACAAACATTAATGTGATGAACATTTGTGTTTGTTCTATGTCTGGGTGTTAATATCTATTTAAGTATGTATTTAAAAATATATATGTACGTATATCAGTCTTTGGCATCCATATCAGTGTTTTGATTAGTTTGCTTTTAGTTTGGGATAAGATGTTGTTATACTCGTATGTATGTTCATATGTAAAAAAAAAAGAATAATCGCGAAACTTTGTATGTATATGTTTGTCCACTCGGTTCTGTAACAGATGAACAATTGAACATATATGAAAATAGATTTATATGAAATTTTGGTATAGAGGCAACTTATACAATGAATAAAAGTTATCTCCATAACATTGGTTGATTTTTATTCCGGAAAAAAATATGATTCCTTCAGGATAGTGGGTCCGCAGGGTGCTGCAAGTGTTGTACAAGTTGAAAACCCTTCAATTTGCTGACTAAGTTGACGACCAATCTGGTAGCTGTCACTTTGGCAACGACCCTGAAACCTTCAAAAGGTCGATGTTACGAAACTATCTGACGATACCTATCAAGTGTATCGGGAGATCCTTTCTAATTGGGTTCGATGTAGGAGAAACTGTTTGGGAAGTATTCAATATCGGTCTAAATTAAAATAGAGGTTGTTTTTACAATACTTGTAAACGAATCACAAAATGTATTTAAATCAAGACGATTGAATGATTGTTTATTGTAAACAAATAATCATTATAAACAAACAAACTACTGGAAATAATCAAGAAAAGGAAATTTGGGTATCTTGCGACACGAAAAATACCAGCTTCTCCAGTTCGAGACGAGCAAAGTCGCTCGCCTGATGGCTCTTCACGCTTGCCCATAACAGCTTAACGCCACTCAAAATTTTATTTTGAACTTCAACAGTTCAAAACCCTGGATGGCAATGTACTGCGTTCGTCTCCCCGAAATACAAGATGTCAAATCTCTGTGTGCCCTGTAATTTCGCAGGAAACATTCTATATGGATGCCCGCGACTCTCACGATGTCGTCGGTCCATCTAGTGGGAGGCCTACCTACGCTGCGTCTTCCGGTTCGCGGTCTCCACTCAAGAACCTTTCTTCCCCATCGGTTATCGGTTCAGGGTGTTACCAGTTGACTTTTATTACTATGCACTTAAAATGTTTATCCTTAGAACAATCGACCAGCTTTCTAGATAGAACAAGAGCTCTCTCTAACAAAGTCTATGGTAATATCTCTAACAAACAAGGGTGATATGGTAAGGTGGATCGGAGGATGCGAACGCATCTTGTCTCAATCAGACTTGGTGCCTTTACTCAACCTCGCCCAGCAGACGAACTTGCTGCACTTTTTGCATTCGTTAGTTCATCGGAGTAGCTGCAAATTCCTTAGTGTACGTGAAAAATGAGTGAGTGTGCCGTACTTACAGTTTTTGCGTGAAGTGATTTAGCGGTATAGTGAAAAATTCTATGAAATAAGGAGACATTTGAACACAAACGATAATAAAATTGTGCTAAGGACTAAATACTTCTGTACTTACTTGTGTAGCGGGCGTTTTCCGCAACTAGGCCATTTACTGGCCCTTTTTGCGTCACCCGGCTGCAGCTAGTTCAGTCAACCGGGCTCCTCCAGGAAGGCCAGCAGCTCGCTGATGCCTGTGCAGGCCTCTCGGAGCGTCCTCGGTGATCCGAAGATAGTATTTCGTTGTTCTTACACTTAAAAATACTTCTGTAAACATTAGGGTGATATTATACTTTGTTTATAACCTCCTTGTTTGTCTGATGTGAAAGTATACCTATAACAAACCCACGGATCTTTATAAATTTAGATTTTATTGGCAATTTTTGAGTCTCCATTCTTGTAAATATTATCATACACAGTTTAACATAACTTTACCTAATTATCGTTTTCTCTCCAGCGGCAGTGGTGATAGCTTTCTTCGTCTGCTGGGCGCCTTTCCACTTTCAACGCCTGTTCTTCATCTACGGAACTGCCTCTAGCCACTACCACATCATCAACGAATACTTGTTCTACGTGGCAGGTGGACTGTACTACATATCGGCGACTGTCAACCCGATACTGTATAACGTTATGAGTCACAGGTGAGTCGCGCATGAGTCCTATGTGAGTCAAGTTTAGAATAGTATTGTCTTTAATCTACGGGCAGCATCTGTTTCTGCGAGGCAGTTAGACAGTTTAATAATTAAATTAACTTCATTAACAAATATCTACCGAGTAAAATTTATTCCAAATTTCTTATTGTACTTGAAGGGACGTAGAAGCGGAATTACACTAGAGATTCATCAAAACAGACTCTTATTTCTGATGGTATTCTGATTTCGGTAAAACGTTATGAGTCATAGTGCTCTAAGCTTGCGTCGTGGGTGAGTCGAGCTTAGATATACCTCTTTGTCTTTGTAGTCCCTGATATATCTATCAATGGCGAGCCCGGCTAGTTAGTTTCGGTTATGAGCACGGATATAGTTCCAATAATATTATTATTAACGGGATATTTACTGTGATTAGGTTGGGAATGGAGCTCCCGATATTTCGTTATATGCATCACGTTCACGTACTGAATCAATAAAATTCATATAAATATACTAGCCGCCCGCCCCGGCTTCGCACGGGTGTAACTTCGGTCTTCGGCCTCGCTACAAAATATAATTAGCCTATGTCACCCGAGGATAGTGTAGCTCCCCAACAGTAAAATAATTTTTAAAATCAGTACATTAGTTTTTGAGTTATTTCGTTACAAACATCCAAGAATCCAAAAATACTAATAAATAAATATAAATAAATAAATATCTGGGACATTTTTGCACACACGGTCATCTGACCCCAAACTAACCAAAGCTTGTAATATGGCTGCCAGAGACTGATATACGTACATATATATATATATATATAGAACAAACACAAGTGTTCATCACACAAATGTTTGTCCTAGATGGGAATCGAACGCACGCCGAACACGCACAGAAGTTAGGTTCACTACCAACTGAGCCACCGGGGTAACCTTTCCTCATTATTATATTAGTATAGATAACGACACAACAAGAATATATTCATATATCAATCACGATAGCATAAAACCATTTTTACTGATATGGCTTCTCTACTTAGTATATCGCTTTCCACGTCTGTCTGTCTGTATATCCGCTTACTCCTCCTAAACCACGCAACGGATTCACCATAAGTTAGGTAATTTTTCACAGAATGTTTTAAAAATATAATAAAACTCACACCCGTGCGAAGCCGGGGCGGGTCACTAGTATTAAATAATATTAAGTTTCAGTATATTTTTGTTGTGAACTACAAGCAAATACTCACACATTGTCGTATTATATCTTAAGTCACAAACAATTCAAGCTTTTGATGTTAAATTCAATTTAAAAAACTATTCAACGATGGGGCCTGAGTCCCAGCAGTGGGATGGGAACATGACAGGCTGAAATGATGACGATGATTCAAGGTTAAAACTAATTTGAATCCATAATCGATATACACACACTTTTCAGGATTCTAAAAGCTCAAATAAAAAGTAAAGTGTACCATTTAATGATTACCAATAAAATACTATGTTAACGCCTCAGGAAACAGCGACTCCATTAGAAATAAGTCCCTACTTCCCTAGTAATAAACTGACCAGTTCCGAATCAACGCTTGCCGCTAGGATATAAAGAGAGCTTACACCGAATTGGTCATAAATCGAGTCCCGAGCGCATGGACCACCATGTTACATCGCTACTGGCACGTAACGCGACAATGTACAAGGTTTTAGATTACATTTGAAGTCCCTATTCCCTAACGCGAACTATCGACAAAATGTTCGCCGTTCGTACTGTACTCGTTTACGAACTTCATCATTTGAAGCGATGATTTTGAAGGTAATTAATTATATTTGTCCGTGCAGGCTACAGTCTAGTAGAAATCGACGCAAAAAATACTAAAATTGCAAAGCATGATAAATTTCTAGCTTAAATTGTTGCAAATTTAATTAATTTAAAAAAAATACTAAATTTTGTTTCTTGAAAAAGACATAGTTTATGACTTTTAGTGCAAAAAGTGAAAAAGCTCCCATCATTTTGCTATTTTTCGCGTGGTGCGCAGCGAGCAAAAGTTTTTTGAAGTTTCAAGCTGGATTTACACAAACAACCCTGACTGGTCTATACAACATACAAAAAAAACAGAACTACATCATACACATCATACTACATTTGTGATTTTAGTGTCGATTTCTACCGGGCTAACAAGTTCATAAAACAATTCGGCTTTCAAAGTACCATTCCTTAGAACTAAAACAAGTAATGATGACGTTTTTTAGGGTTTCGTTTTTGAAAAGGAAAAAGTAACCCTTATAGGATCACTTCGTTGTTCGTCTGTCTGGTCTTTAATCCTTTGGAACTGTGAAAAAAACTAATTTCTATGTCAACGCTTATCAAAAAATACGGCCGTTTATGCTTCCTATTTTAGTACTTGCAAGGGAATTAAAATCTATAGGGTTAAGGCCTTCCCGTTGACTTACAATTATGTAATAAAGCAAGGTCTCACAGCACACGTTAAGGAAAATCAACTTGAATAAACGTCACATCAGAAAAAAATTGTTTTTTCTATTACCTGTTTGCCAACTATAACAAAGTTAAGTATGTCCTTCAACATTTCAACCTTTTAAGTTTGTACGAAACCCTCAGGGTGCGAATCCTCCTCTCACTTGTCCGGTTATTTTTGTCATTATAAATACACAGTTTTATTTGAAGTAGATCACACCATCATCATCCACAGCTTCCTTTATCTTATTCGTCCTTACCTCACATGTCTGGCGAGGCAGGTATATAGCCAGAGAGCCTATATCCATCAGGTTGAACCGCACTGAAACCGGGCTCTTATTAGTCTTGCGTTTGACCACCACATTGCCTGTAATGTTGTTAAGCGATAATACGATCTATGACAGAGCATGCTAACCGATTCACTCGCGACTTTTGGACGGCGCAGATTTAGGCAGCGCATTCTACACATACAGTCTAGCGGTTCGCACGATAAAAGTGGAATCAAAGGGCTCCGTGGTTATGCTACTTACTCGTATTTAAATCTAAAACATCTTTCAAGGTCTTTAATCTTGGATGGATCCACCTAGCCTCCAGAGAGATGACAGTTCCCTCTACATTATGCATCGGATGTGTTTCGGAGAATGCTCTGAAGAGCTTTTTGATCTTATTCCTGCGTCAGAGTTCCATTAGCGTACATCTCGACACCTTCAAAAAGCTCACTCCCACATCTTGCAAAGCTGGAAATCCCACACCTTTCAATTTTCCGCTCCATTATTCCGCGGACCTGCAAGGTGTGGAATACCCTTCCCCCAAAAGTTTCCCGCCGAGCTACCTCTCCAAAGCTGGCAAAGCACAATGCTTTGCCAGCCCGGAGAGGCACTGCTAGTGTTGCAGAAGTTCATAGGTGCCGTTTTCTACTTACCATCAGGCCGACCGCATGATCGTTTGCTGCTCTATTTAGAAAAAACACACACACATAGTTTTTTTAATATTGATATATAGATAAATAGACTATTTGAAGTTATATTCTAAAGCTATTTCCGTAAACTTAACACGTGTTACACAAAAGCGTAAAGCCGCAATTTACGTACACACAGACAAAACCAACAAACTGGTAATTTTCACAAGTCATAATGCGGAAATACATTCATGTAACAGCTACGAGTAGATTCCTTAAATGTCTGAATCAACATGCGGTGTTCCATTCATACGTGGAATGTTTTCAAATTTCTGTGTTTGTTCAAGGAATTCACAAGTTGTGGGACGTTCTTCTAAAGATAGATAAATATTTGGGTTATCATATCTGCTCATTATTACCCGTCTTCAAAAAAGGAATATGGATGTTTTGTTCGGTTGTAAGTTTTTTGTATTTTTGTTACCTCAAAACTTCGAAAGTTTGTTAAGTAAAAACGATTTTTTTTTTTATTTGATATTATATACTTGCATATTAGTTCCATCGAAATTTCATCAACACCGGTTCAGTAGTTTGTTTTTTTTTTTATGGGAAAAATATCATCCAAGTATAACAGAAATTGTGTATTTACTAATTTAGAAGTTTTTTTTAAATTGATTTATGTATTCTTAATAACTCGGAGGTATGTTATTTATTGGTTGGTTGACTTTTATGAACGGTCGTTTGTTCTGAAAGTGGAAAAAGCTATTTTCATTATATATAATGTGCATTACTCGCGTTGTTAGTCACCGGATGCTGCAGATTCGGCTGCCTTCGTAACCTCTGAGATAATTATACTAGTCATATTGAAGCTTCAATTTTTTATTCGCTTTATAAACAAATCTTGTGAGGTGAATGTAACCTATTTCTAATAGGCATATGTCCATAATATTTATTTGTCATATTTCATTGCGAAAACTTAAAAAATAACTAATTAAAGATCGATGTGCCCTAATTATTTTTATTACCTGAAAAAAAGCTGATCATTAATAGAGCCAATCAACATACATAATTTTAATTTGTTAAAAAGTTAATAAGTTGTAAAAGGGTGTCTACAACAGAACTACCTCTCCGAGCATTATTACTATGATATCAGCTTGCCTTTCTTACATCATCACAATGATAATGACCTAATAGAACCTATAACTGCAGATATCGGCTCGCTTTCCGAGAGACCCTCTGCTGCGGGCGCGTCCTCCGCAAGAAGAGCCGCCGGGAGCACTCCAGCATCAGGGAGACCACCGTCAACCACACCACCGACGGAACCAACCTCGTGAAGGTACACGGCCGCCGACGGCGCTCTGAGAGGCATCGGAGAAACAGGTACGGATGGTTTTTATCGTAACCCTCGACCTAAACAGAGGGCTGTTAGAGTTTTTATGAAGTTGGTTTTTTATAATGATAATTATTAAGGTCTAGTAAAACACTGTTTTAAACTATCAAGGTTGTTCACTACAACTATATGATTATTTACGGGATATTTACCGTGGTATGGTTGCTCATATCGGGAGATCCTTCCACAACCTTACCACGGTAAATATCCCGTAAATAATCATATAACTGTATTAAGTTCTAGTGTTCAAAGCCGGAAGACGCAGCGTAGGTAGGCCTCCCACTAGATGGACCGACGACATCGTGAGAGTCGCGGGCACCCAGTGGATGCACATGGCAAGATGTCGTTCAGTGTGGAGGTTAAAGGGGGAGGCCTGTGTTCAGCAGTGGACGTCTTCTGGCTGATGATGATGAGTGTTCAAAAGGCAAACCTTTTTGCACTTCAGCATAAAAAGCTATTGTAGTCATAAACAAGTACTTCTGGAGAATAAGAAGAAAATTTTTTTTGTTGGTTTGTCCAGCTTAACAACTGAAGCTACCAGCCTCTGCAGCGAGCGCTGCCAGTACCAGCAGAATATCTTCAGGAAAGGGCAGAGTAACAACAACGACGGAAACCAGCTCATCTTCAACGGGTACAAGATCGAGAGCGAAGACGTCTCCTGCTGAAATACTCTGTTTAAAAAAAAAAGTGATTTAGGACGAAGAAGCGAATTGTAATGAGTTGCAGAGAATATGTTGGATGGTAACGAATAATACGGACTATTACCGGCTGGCAGCGGACGTTCACAAACTGCGAGAGAGTGAGAAACAGGATATACAAATTCTGTCTGAGAGTTAGAGAAAGGCTTTTAGCCGTTGGTTCAGGTTCGTTACGCCTGATACCCTAAAAGTCTAGTTTTCAATGTCTATAATGACTATACTGAAATCCGAATGTCCATTCCAACAAACTTCCAAAATTCCCTGAACGTCTAGTAAAATAAGTCCATTGCATGTGGTGGGTTTATACGTTACCATGTCTGCAGCGTATTTTGTCACAAGACATTGGCGGGAAACCAAAATTTTTTTTTCGACTGTTGTCATAATTATGAAGTTTGAGCAGCGCCCCGCAGTTTCACCCGCAATCTACAGGAACGGGATACGAACAAGCTATCTACTTGTGCTTGTGATAAAATAACCTATTTTTAGCATTCAAAGCGTGCACAATATTCCCGGCCCAGATTGCAAGTTTAGGGCAGTAAAGTTATCACGTAAGTTGACTCTCTAGCGCGTTATCCCACTCATGCGCATGGTGTGAGTCAATTTGTACGTGCGGGATGACACGATAGCGATAGTGTGTGACAGCTTGAATAACTCCGGAATTAAAATAATAAAGATAGGTTAATAAACTTTTGCAACGATATTTTGTATAAAGCTGTATTATAATGAATGTTTCTATTTATACATTATGCGTCAACTCCTCTTCCGAAATGTAATAAGTCATAGTTGAAAGAATGTGAGTTGTATTTACTGTACTACTTTAATTAACTTGTGAGCAGAGCTTACTTTTTCCGACTCTTTTCCCACTTTTAGCAATGTTGATCATCCTAGTTTTAATTTGTCTATTTCATGGTTAGCTTAAACTTGGTGTCATATCAAAATTGAATGCTTTATCTAGGACACCGTAAAGATTGAAACACAATTTCGCTCGATAGAAAAAAATATGAATGTAACACTGATTTACGGTTTTCTGCTTGTTTTTGGGTTCATTCCTATTGAATGAACCCAAAAAACAGGCAAACCGCAAATCGTGTTTCAATCTTTTTACGGTTTGCGGTTTTCTCCCTGGTTTTTTGGGTTAATACCTATTACTAAATGGTGTGTACGATATCTTAATATACATATTTCATAATTATGGAGGAAACTGTAAAGATACTTTTTACATTACAGCTATACTTTTCGAAAAATATGAAATGAAACCTCTAAAATAGAAGAAGCGAATCGCACGACTTTGTATGTCTGTGACTGTGTGATAAGCGCCATGGTTATGCTCTTCTAAATGCGACTTTAGTACAATAAGTTAAGTCTTGTGGTCATGTATTAACAAGTGTTGTAGTAACATGCAGTCACAAACGTTGCTTAAAAGTGGGAAAACCTCGCCTTAAACAGAAATGAAGAAAGTTTGTTTGAGATGTACCAATATACGTTAATGTAGATTTTAAAATATTTTGCCAATCTCGGCACACCACCGCTGACGGTTGAATATTGAGGACGGACGAAGACAGCTTCCAAACTATCCTAGAACAAGACAACGAATTTAAATAGCTTTCAATTCTTAATCGAACCTATATTGCGATTGTGGTGGTAAGGGCATTTGTTTTTTTTTTATGATACTGGATGACGAGACGACCGAAGTCGCTCGCCTGATGGCTCTTCACACTTGCCCATAACAGCTCAACGCCACTCAGAATTTTGAACTTCAACAGTTCAAAACCCTGGATGGCAAATACACTGCGCTTGTCACCCCGAGATATAAGATGTCAAATCTCTGTGTGCCCTGTAATTTTGCTGGAAACATTACCCTTCAATCCGAAACACAGTAGTGTTTGCACAGTACTGCTTAGCGGTTGAATGACTGGCAAAGGTGTGATACTTTCCCAGACGGCAAAAGAGTCCTTCCACTACAAAAAATTTGTAAATCCTTGAAAATATAGGAAATTTTAACATAATTTTTCTGCCTACAAGCTGGCTAGCTACTTACTATCCTACTTTTTATCAAGATGTCATGATATAATATGTTCAAAGGCCTAACTTAGATAGGTTAGTAATATCAGAAATACAAAAAAACTAACAGCTCACATAATAAGTGTAATTCCCGTGTAATATAAATAAAATAATAAGTGAACTTAAATATTTTTAATCTATACAAGAGCTGATATTCTTCAAACTGCTGAACAAATTCTCTTAAATTAAAGCCAGGAATTCGTTCAAGTCACCTTTCAAACCAATAAAACTATATCGAAATCGGTTCAGCCGTTTGGGATGACGATGACACAGACAAACACACAAATACAGATATATCATGTTAAACTTATAACACCCTTCTTTTTGCGTCGGGGTTTAAAAAAGCAAAAAATAAACATAAGTTAAAGAGAGAAGATAGCAATTCAAGGGATTTCTCAAAGGGGAGTTTCATCATCAGCCAATTAACGTCCACTGTTGGACAAGACCTCCCTCATAGAGAGAGTGGGGTGTTGCCATCATCCCCACGCTTGGCACCGTGTACTATTGGGACGCTGCTGCTCATCCTCCGGTGGTTCTGACTGATTAAGACTATATCTATGTAATAATCATTTAAACTCGTATTTTATAAACGCGCGATGCTGTTTTCTCGGCTATTTACACAATATTATTGGTTGTTTTTTTAAGCCATTGCGCGAAGTTGGTTCATTTTACAAAACAATGACAACAAACTAATATGACAAATTCACACTTCGATAAACTCAGAGTAAAATATTTTGTGAAAAATATTAGAGAAGTTACGCGTCGCGACATTCCCTAGAGCCTATACTAGAGGCTTTCGGATTAAAGTACCGACTAGGTACAGTCAGCGACATAACTAGAGCTATCGGCTAGATATACAAGGCTTTTATTAGGCCGTTGGTCGAGTTCAGCTCATTTGTTCTGTTATCGCCTTTTCATTTTACGATGGCGCGCAAAAAGTACTTACGTTTTATTGTAAATAAATAAATATTCATGACATTTTTGCACACACGGTCGTCTGACCCCAAACTAAGCAAAGCTTGTAATAAGCTGTAAGTAAGCTGCCAGAGACTGATATACATACATATATATATTTAAATACATAATTAAATGGTTAGATATTAACACCCAGATATAGAACAAACACAAATGTCCAGCACATGAATGTTTGCTCTAGGTGGGAATCAAACCCACGCTCCGAAGCGCAGAAGACAGGTTCTCTACCAACAAATACGGTTACGGGGCATTTGTAATATAAAGCAATACACTCTTACCCCTATTAATAAACATGGATTAGCTTTGGAATAGTTACTCCGTTTTTTCTCTTTTTCTATCGAGTTCAACATTTGAAAGAGAGAAAAAGACAAAACGTCATAATTATTCCAAGACTACTCCACGTTTAAGGTCTGTGTTTTACTCTGCTCTTATCTTACAACTATTACTATCGACGATTTTTTTTCTCTAATTCTTACTTCATATGACCAGTGTAAAGTATTTTTACCATACTACCTATTTGAAAATAGGTTTGTTTTTTTTTTATCGCGAATAAGTCCGCGTTTGACCACCAACTCGCCTGTTGGTAAGTGACGATGTGGCCGAAGATGAAGCATGCAGACTTAGAAGATACCTATTCACTCTTGCTTTGAAAAGGCCCAGATTATATCTCTCAGGAAACAAGGAAGCAGGCAGGTTGTTCCAATCCTTGGCCGTAAGGATTAGAAGCGTAGAATCGAAATGTTTTGAACGTATCCTAGGATCCTAAGGAAAGTCCACAATGTATGGGTGGTAATGGGCTGATTTCCTACATGTCCTGTAGTAGAAAGGGGATGGTAGGATAAGGTCATGTAGCTCCGATGCACATTCTCCGAAATGAATCCTATAGAAAATTGACAGACTCGCTACTTTACGGCGGTGTTCTAGACTGAGAAGTTCCTTAGCCACTAACTTCTCATTGCCTATAAGTCGAGCAGCACGCCGGTCTACCGATTTAAGAGCTTCGAGCTAGTATTTGGCTGAATCGTCCAAAAAATTAATGTTTTTGTGAAGGATGTTCGATATTTCCGTCGCTGAGTGTACTCAAGAGTGGCTATAATCTCCTTAACTCGAGCGAGCGGATTGCAAAGGCAAGCATACACACGATTCCCCCGTATAATGCGATTTGGCCAGATTTAGTGTGATATCTAACGAAAAATGAACGAAGATATCGAAATATTGAAAGTCACGTAATCCTGTGTAAATAAATGAATTGATATACCTATATTTATATATCTCATTGGCTCTATCATAGGCATTGATAAAGCCTTAAAATAATTGGGATTTTCCAATCTTTTTACTAAGGAGTTTAGTGGTGCGCGGGCGCCTCATGGTGCTCGCGGCCATCGCGCATCGGTTCATTTTAAAAGTGCAGAAGACAAAATAAAAGTGTGTCGACTTTAAAAAATTTGAATTTTTACGTAGTGAAAATTCGTACTTCGCCCACTAATGTGAGTGCCATGATTTTCGCACGTTTTCAAAAATGTTGACTATGATAATATAAGGTCGGGGAAAAAGTTTCTTCGTATTTTATAAACAAATTCAAGACATATTTTTTTCAAGTTTAATTACATTTAATTATAATATATATGTACCATTTTGTTCGATAACTTGTTGCCATCTTTTAGGTAGTGACATGACCCCGTTGCTGTAGAAATTTTGGGAATTCTGATCAATAAAATGCAACAAGTAGTTTTGACAGTCCTCTCTTGATGTTAATCTAACACTACCCAAAGAATTCTGAAGAGATCGAAACAGGTGGAAATCTGAGGGTGCAAGGTCAGGGCTATGTGGTGGATGCATTAACACTTCCTAACCAAGCTCTCTAAATTTTTGCTGAGTGGCCAAAGATGTGTGCGTTCTGTTATCATGATGAAAGACCACACTCTTTATGTTGATCAATTCCGGCCGTTTTTTCTCAATTTCTTGTTTGAGTCTCATCTGCTGTTGGCAGTAGAGATCCGAATCGATGGTTTTGCCCGGCGGTAAATGCTCATAATGAACGATGCCCTTCCAATCCCATCATACACACAGCATCACCTTATTACGTGTTAATCTGGGTTTCGCTACAGTCTGTGGTGCTTCACTGCCCTTTGACCATGATCGTTTGCGCACATTCTTGTCGTAGGTGATCCATTTTGCATCACCAGTGATCAATCTTTTAAAAAACGGTTCGGTTTCTTTACGTTTCAATAGAGAATCGCAAATGAGTACACGATTCAAATGGTTTCTTTCAGTGAGCTGGTGTGGCACCCAAATATCGAGTTTTTTTGTATACCCAGTTATTTTCAAATGGGTCAAAACTGTTTTGTGGTCAATCCCCAGGTCTTCAGCTACGTCGTAACTACTAATATGCCGATCTTGGTCCACTTTTTCAGAAATGGCATCGACTTTATCCGTAACAGGGCGACCAGAGCGAGCTGCATCTTTGACATCAAAATTCCTGGACTGAAAATGCTTGAACCAACATTGTGCTACTCTTGATGACACTGCATTAGGTCCATAAATGTCACAAATTTTATTCGCGGCTTGTGTCGCATTTTTCAGTTTTTTGTAATAAAATTTCACAATATATCGAATTTCTTCGTTAGATTCACTCATTTTATCGAACAAAAAAACAATTGAAAAATGGCGGGAAATTGCTTTTTACTTTTTATATTCCTTTTTTAAAATGTCATATTTTTAATGGTATCAAAACCAGCCAGATACAAACAGTACAACGGATGAGATTTTTACTACAACTTTATACATACAAAATACGAAAAGACTTTTTCCCCGACCTATTATATATATATATATATATATTATATATATATATATATATATTTTTATCTTCAGAAATCTTAGATCATATACCTATATATATAGGTATATGATCTAAGATTTCTGAAGATAAAAAATCACCGAATGAAAATTAAAAAAAAAACGATTGAGCATCAACTTTAGAATTACATTGCAAATACTCTAAAGTAATTTTCATGTTGATATTTCATAGGATCGTGGAGGAGATAGAAAAAACTTGTAAAAATTGTTTTCATCTCTTTTATATATTATAATATATAAAACCACCAGACAGACACCCCAACCCTTATTTAAATAAATTTATTTTAATTTATTTTAAAGAAAATATTCCACCTCGAGTAATTAGGACCCAAGATAGGTGCAGACAGGTGAGTTAGGTTATGTATTGCTCTCGTATCGCCATTATACTCGTATATTGTACATATAATTTTTATTTTCAGTTATAACTGTCTGTAACCGTCAGCAGTTGTCTATTAGTAAGACCGCAAGTGTTTATAATTTTTCTTAGATCATAAACTAAATCTGAATTTTGTACAAAAAAATATACCAGTTACTAAATTTAAAAGATACAATTAGGTTAATTATCTATGTTTATTGGATAAAATGTACATAGTTTATATTCATTAATAATGTCTAGGGCTTGCAAATATTCGTACTTTTAGTTATTCGAATATTCGTTTTTTTTTCGGGTAGTATTCGAATTATTCGAATAATATTCGAATATTTAGAAAAAAATGTTTTTATTTGTTTTAAAATAGACGCAGTCTTATAAATCGAGATCTATTAAAATATTTGTAAGACATTCAAACTATATGACAATTAACACCATAAAATCTTGACAACACTAAAATTAGGAACTAAAAACTTTAATCAACACACTTAAAATTTTACGTCATAATTTGGTACATAATGTCAATTAAGTATGACACAACAAAATCACAACCTCAAAAATTCAAATATATAAGTTGCCACATGCGTATGACGAATTCTCTATTCTTCAAAACTAAATGTCAAACGTTATATACCTAGCGTTAATAATATCGATAGATTATTCGTGATATTGTTCGTAACTTCGAGAATTCGGCCAAAACAGGCAAATACAATAAAATGTGAAATACCTATAAATATTTAAAAAAAACAATACGAGATCAATAGACGAAAGGAACGTTAATCACACAAAAATTAAATGCGTCGTCTTAATTTAACTATCATCAACCATGACACATGACCATGTCTATTGTCTACATCTATCATGACAGAACAGTCTGGCTCTTTCTTCAACGTTTCCCTTGAAAATGAGACCTGAGGAAGCTTAGAGCGTCTATGGAATCATCGTTCAAGGAACACCTCAGGTGATTGCAAATATATTTTGTGGATGAAAATACCCTTTCACACTCTACACTGGTAGGTGGTATACACAGCAGAAAGTTGTATGCTTGACTCAAATATATTTGTCTTGGACCTCCTCTGTCAAACAACGCCATTTGCATTCGGATTGACATTTCCAACTCTTCTCTGTCCGATAAATTAGCTGTCGATGTAGATCCAGAAGGAGTTGTTGTAACGCTATCATTTAAAATTCTTTGTAGTTGTTCCTTGAAACTCATTTCAGTTTCGACTGTTTCCCGCGTTGTTTCGTTTTGCTGTTGGAGATGAATAAAGGCCATGTCATCGTCACCTTCTTCAGAGCCTTGTTTTTTACAAAATTACATTTATCGTAGTTATTACATTAGTAACAGCGGCGTTGCTTGAACATGGAAATATGCTCGTAGATTGTTCTGTGTAATATTTGCTGGGATTGTGCAGATATTTTAATGTACAAGCTAGGTCTAAAAGCCGTCTTTCAGCAATTCTTTTCTTCAGAGCTTCCAGTAGCTGGTTACTTATAAAACCATTCATCGCTTTTAGGCTAACTACCATAAACCCAAGGGCTGTTTCCGCCGTGAGCAGATTTGCATTTTCTTCACAAAGCGCCCCCACTGTTGCTTTCACAATATTGAGAGAAGTGGACAACTCCTGTAGTAAATCCATTTCAGTCGAACTGAACGTGATGTCTTCTTTTAAATCGATAAGAGCCTTAATTATAGAATCTTTTAATGCCAAAAATCTTGTAACCATATCGGCCAAGCTACTCCATCTGGTTCTACAATCAAGTATCAAGCTTGTTTTTCTTTGTTCTTTTGGAAGATGGTTATTTAGAAACTCACTCTTTGTGGGTGATTTCCTAAATAATATATCAACTTTTCGTAATTTTTCAATAACACGTTTTAGATTGACATCCCTGTATACATTTTGGTTCCTGTTCAGATGTTGCTCTAATTCAAAACCAAGTTTCTCTTCACTATAATCATCAGAGTCATCATCCTCTTCTATCTCTTGTGTGTTTCCGTCAAGCTCTTCCCATTCTTCTTGGTTATTTTGTTTCTTTTTGTATATAACGTCCAAAACTGCACATTGGATACCATGTGCGAAACATAATTGATGGTACGAACCCACTTGTTGGCCCATAGCACACATCACGCTTGCTCCATCAGTCACGATCCAGGCTATATCCTTTTACCGAATATTCGAATATTGTGATTTTTGTATTCGAATATTCGATCTAACTTATTATTCGAATTATTCGAATATTCGAATATTCGAATGCAAGCCCTAATAATGTCATAAAACGATTGTGATTTACTTTTAATAAAATTTGTGAATGCAAAATTTGGGGTTTTTTAATCATTATTTTTCTCAGGTGTCTATTATCTACTCTAAGCCAAAGGGTTTTGTCAGTATAGACCCCGCGAGTTCACCGACTTTGCATCTCTGTGACCTGTCTTATGTTAGATCAATGCTCCATCTAACATGCCAAATAATTTAGTTTGATCTCGGTCGTCTTAGCAGCAGGACGTCAATACGTCAATAGAAACAAGCTTTTATTTAAATATTGCATTTAATTTTTATTTAAATGTTTATTTTAATATAACATTACTAAACATTACAATAAAAAAAAATGTTATAAAATATTATATGTTTTGTTACCAGAACAGTGTATGCAAAATTTCAACAAAATTCGTTAGGAAGGAAATTAAATAGGAAATTGTAAATAATCCCAAATAACGCCATTGTAAACTACCAAAAACTCGAAAGCAGTTGGTCGTGCGAATGAAATTAAACTACCACTAAATTGCTCTCATACTGTCATAGTAGGTACAAAAAACGCTGGGTTTTTTGACACTCGGTGTCTATTACAAACTAGGTCTGTGCTCTAGAGCTAGTTTGTGCGAGACGGGACGTCAGTTATTACTGGATTTACCTAGTTTAACTTCACGCGTTATCAATAGAGCTAGTTTGTGCGAGACGGGACGTCAGTTATTACTGGATTTACCTAGTTTAACTTCACGCGTTATCAATAGAGCTAGTTTGTGCGAGACGGGACGTCAGTTATTACTGGATTTACCTAGTTTAACTTCACGCGTTATCAATAGAGCTAGTTTGTGCGAGACGGGACGTCAGTTATTACTGGATTTACCTAGTTTAACTTCACGCGTTATCAATAGAGCTAGTTTGTGCGAGACGGGACGTCAGTTATTACTGGATTTACCTAGTTTAACTTCACGCGTTATCAATAGAGCTAGTTTGTGCGAGACGGGACGTCAGTTATTACTGGATTTACCTAGTTTAACTTCACGCGTTATCAATAGAGCTAGTTTGTGCGAGACGGGACGTCAGTTATTACTGGATTTACCTAGTTTAACTTCACGCGTTATCAATTCTAAGCAAGTAGACACATTAGTCTAGAACCTAGGCTAATTATGTAATTAATATACGAATACCTAAGGTTATTAGTAAAGGGTAATTACCTACGTACGTGGAGTCGCTGGAGAAAACGTGATGTAAAAGGAGAATCACTTTCATTTCATCGAACTCGATGTATGCGAGCGACGTTCTGTAATTAAAAAGATATATTAATATCTGAAACATTTTTGCACACACGGTCATCTGACCCCAAACTAAGCAAAACTTGTACTATGGTTGCCTGAGACTGATATATACATTTTTTTATACATACTTAAATTATTAGATATTAACAAATATAGAACAAACACAAATGTCCAGGAATGTTTGCTCTAGGTGGGAATCGAACCTACGCTCCCAAGCACAGAAAGTAAGTTCACTACCAATTGAGTCACTTACCTTAATAACTATACCTACAGTTACGCAGCAAGGGTGTACTAAGCTGAAAGGAGGCCATTATAATATATGAACAACTTTACTATTGCGAAAAAAAATCAGCTGTTGTACATTTTGTTGTGTGTGACTGAAACTTGTCTATGGATCAACTATGTATTTTTTTCGCCTTAGTATGTTTGTTTTGTATGTTAGTAGTTGTTTGTTATGTTTATGAATGGATGATGCGGTATGAACAGGTATGAGCAACAACTTTATAAACAGCAGAGGTGTGGAACTCCTTACCTGCGTCTGTCTTTCCGGACAGGTACAAATCGGGGTTGTTCAAGAACAAAGTGATTAGGCATTTCCTATAGACAGCGTGCTACATCTTTACTTCCCATCAGATGAGATAGTGGTCAAAGTATGCATAGTCCGTTTTAAACTAACCCACGAGCCGAGAGAAGTAGGTAGGTAGGCCTCCCACTAGATAGACCGACGACATTGTGAGACTCGCGGGCATCCAGTGGATGCAGATGGCAGGATGTCGTCCAGTCTGGAGGTTAAAGGGGGAGGCTTATGTTCAGTAGTGGACGTTTTCTGGCTGATGATGACGAATGTTCAAAAGGCAGACTTTTTTGCACTTAAGCATAAAAAGCTATTGTAGTCATAAACAAGAACAAGAGATTGAGAAGTGAAAACAATGTTGTGTTCAGCTTAGCAAATTTTTAAGAAATGAATTTTAGATGTTTAAGAATGGATAATGCGCTATATACTCACGAGGAATATAATATCTTCTTGTGTGAGTACTGCGGCTTCATTTTATAAGGAGGGCTCAGAAGGCAGTGTAAAATGCAAATGAGCATAATAAGATAATATAATATCTTGAAATAGATACAAACACTTTGCAAACCTTACTAATCTTAATCCTAACTAATATTATAAAAGCGAAAGTAAATCTGTCTGTCTGTTTGTTCAGTTTTCACGGCTAGGCCGATCTTAACGAAATTTGGCAGGTAGATAGTATGCATCATGAGGACGGACATAGAGTACTTTCCTCCACAAATGCGGAAAAACTGGAAAATGGCGCATAACACCGCGGGATACAGCTAGTATAAAATGAACATCTAACTTAGTCCTGACGAGTTCAGCAATCTAATAGCAATTTATATTCGATTTACTAACGAGGAAGCGATAGCAGATGATGCCGACGGAGTTCGGTAAATTGTTTTGGTTATTCGAGTTTGTTCAGGTAATATTTGTATCAGAGGATATTGATCCCAAGAGCTCCTTCATGATGACCCACATAAGCTGGATTATAAAGGCCTCATTCAAAGTATGTCACTTGTTCTTTTCACCGAATTTTGTCAATGTCATCTGACATAGGGGCCTAATGCTTTAGACAAATTTAAGGATTTGTCGTCAAGACTGAAGGATTCTTACGTGACCAAAATGCGTGTCCTGTATTTTGGCAGAAAGTTAGCTTCGTAATTTGAGGGACAACGCTTATGCCTTTGAACTTTTGAGGTTCTTAGACATACCGATTTCCTCATAATGTTTTTCTTCACCGTTTTTGAGCGATGGCATCGAAACTGGATATAATTTATCTTAAGTACTAAATAATTGATTGGTGCAGGTCCGAGAATCGAACCAGGTGCCGTCAGATTGTAAAGCGCACATGCTACTGCCCAGCCACCATCACTCATTATCCATCACTGATTACAAACAATCGTTTGCGAGTATTTCAATCAATCTGTCTCCTAATCTGCACCATGATAAGTAATAGTTAATAACAGTGCCAGCTAATTAATAGTTAATCCCAACTCGTAGCGTGTAATTATCAATCAACAAACGATTACTGCGCATGAGTGGTTAACAGTGAACGCTAGTCAGAGACAATGTGGTTGTCAGCACATTGGATGTGGATCTTTGCTTTGTGTTTACAGGTAAATTATTTACTGTTTACCTACTCAGTTAATATGGGTGTTAAGTGTAAATCGATATTTACTTCATGAATTCATTTGTGGAATTTTAGGTACTGTATGCTGCCATTAAACATAAAGGAATGTCGTCTTCTGGCGGATTTTTTAAACACATATTTGAGAATGGTTGTTAAACGATCTTTCTTTCTTTATTGTTGGGTCTCGTTTTTTGTGCCTTAGGTGACAAACAAGCTAACAGGCCGCCTAATGGTAAGCGGTCACCGTCGCCTGTGGACACCTGTATCACCTACAGACACGTTTCCGTTTAACAACCCTTTTGAAAAATTCTATATTAGAAATGCAGCAAGATTGAGATCTCATTTCATATAATTTATGTGGTGTAAGGCAAAAAAGATCGCGTAAAACGCACAGTGTGTGATTTCCACAGATTTATGATCTGGGTTTCGTATTTTGGTAATCGTAATATACCCTTACTCGATAAAAAGTTGTTAAAAATATTGAACTTATGTTAACACTTAATATAAAAAAGATGTAAATCTGGTCCATTCGATTCCTGTGACATGTCGCACAAATGTAAAAACGTGATAACGTCGAAGAGCAAAAAAGAGTAAGAACTTGAAATACTGTCTCAGAATATATTATTATTCTGAATCGAAAAAGGTTGAAGCTTTACATCATTTGGTAGATACTTGTTTATGATTTACTAGCAATTAGTCAATGTAAGGTCCCAGGTATAGACTCATCAATAGCTCTTCCAACATCATCTGGCGCATTTGTGATCTCACAATATTTTTAATTTTTAATTAACATATAATATTTATTAAACACAACTTAACAAACAGAAAATTAACGAAAACTTAAATGTTAACTAATAACTATAACTTAAAATAATTAATCCTTACCTACCTATATACAAATATATAAGTATATCAAAAAACAATATACACAAAATTGGACTAATCTAAAAGCCCTCCGGTGCGGTGGAGGGAAAAGTGGCTAGATTGCTGGCAGCATTGCCACGCTGGATGGCAATTCTAATTAAGTAAGTTAATATGAAAACAATGAAAGAAACACAGACACGTTTTTCAATTTCTAACAAAACAGCGTAGAATGTTTTCGCATCAGATGGATCAAATAGATTCGATAAAATAGTCGTTTATTAAATGTATCTTTACCGCGCGTCTATCTTTGTTTTTATGTATCGGCTTATCGAGCAGACAGACAACAAACTGTATTTCTTTTTTTGGATAAAGCTAGATGATGTTATTTCGTGTATTGTTACGATTTAAGGTGGCCTAATGTTTACTAGGGTGGAGCACATATGTATGGGCAATTTTTTTTTTTTAATTTCGCAGTTCTAATAGGGGGGGATTTGTGCCTCATAATGAAATAAAAATATGTGTAATTTTTTATTCCATTTAAAGAATATCTTCTGCCTCCGCAGTGACTACAAAATTTTCAAAAAAATTATATAAAGTTTAAAATCGTATAAGGTGAATTATTGTTTCCTATTTAGTGGTAAGAAGGGATTAAATGATAGATTATTTATAGTTTAGACATTTACTAAAGTAATACTGTGACAAAAAACATGAAAATACTTAGAAGAATTACATTAATTATTAAGCTTGAAAATTCTTTTTTGTTTCAAATTTAGGCATCACGTTCCGCGATTCCAACTTGGCTTTTATTGCACCTAATCGTGACTTTTTTGTGCACTGAGAAATGGAAGCTTCGGTCGTAATCTTCACAGCTCTCTCAACAGCTTGAGTATGGCAGGGAAGCCTTAAAAACAATGGTTTGCTCTCACCACCAGATTCGACAATTTCCTGAATTCCTTGGTCAGATAAATTTCTCAAAAGCGGCGGTTCGGTTAAGTTTTCCTGCCAGTTTATTAAATCAATATATGAAGTAGCCTTAAAATTTATCAATGGCACTTGAAAAAGTCTAGGTGTTGACGGGTGACTCAAACTGCGTGCCTTTAGTATGCGACGAGCAGCCAGCTCTCTAATATGCTTCCTCTCATCTGTTATCATCGCAAGAAGAATGTTTTCGGGATGCGCGAAATAGCCGTTTCTTTGGATAACCGGATCTATAATATTTCTTAAAGTTTCTGGCAGGTATCTGGAGGCCATAATAATGTTAAACAGATGACGGGTGCCATCTTTGCATGACGGTTTGGTCTTAATTAAAAACCAGGAAGGTGCATATACTTTAACCACGAAAGTAGCCAGTGTTCTTAAATTTTCCGTCGGATTTTCAGTTGCCACATACAAACGTAGTATTCGGTTGGCACGTGTGATCCAACGGGCATGTGAAAGTTTACCTGGAGATTTATTTTCGAGATCTTGTGGGATTACACCTAAAATTACTGCCGAGACAATTTTGTGCAAGTACTGCTGATCGGTACTTAGATCATTGGCCATTTCTGGTAACATTTGTCCTTCAATGCGCTTAAATTTCTTGACAGGCAGTTTTTCACATGTTTCTAGAGCTTTTCCTAGTGGACCTACAAAAGATCTAGGTCCTGAAGTACACCCGTCGAGATGAAGAAACAAGTGTCTTAGAGGCAGTTCATTCATGTGAAGCAAACAGATTATCCACTGAAGTGGTTTTTGTAGCTTTTTCTCAAGCAGTTTTATAATTCCACCATACTTCCCAGTGTTAACATTCGTTCCGTCACAACCAATGGCCATAATACTATCTTGGGAAATTTCTTCATGTAACAGAAAACCTGTTATTGCGGTTTGTATTCCTTTAGCTGTACCAACCTCAGGTACGACGTATCCCATGTAGATAGATCCCGGTTCTTGAATAAGTGAGACATGTTCCTCAACTGTCGTAGTCCGGTAGCTTTTATCACCTTTCTTAATAATCTTCAAAGTTTTGTCTTTTCTCCCATCAAAGTATAACGCCATGAGCCCTGTGCCTGTTGTATTTTTCATTAATTTTTCCCTAGTTTTAGATCTCTCTCTTCGTACCTTGTGTCTATCAATGACCTCGACATCAGACCCAATATCAAACAAAACAGATGATGCTATTGCCGCTGCTGCTCTGTCTGACACCCCATATCTATCACATGTCTTCGATAACGTAGGAAAATCGATGCACACAGACTTTTTTCTTTTCTTTTCAGGAACAATTTCAATTGTGGTGCATTCTGGTTTTTCTGAATCTGATGATGCCGCTGAAGAAGTACTAATATCTAAAGCAGCTAACGTTGAAGTGTTTAAAGATGTGCTTGGGCGATTTTCTTGTTGATGTTTCCTTTTTAGAGTTTTTTGCAACTTTTTTGTAGCAGTTACGTCGATTCCGCTGATAATCATCATTCGAGACGTTCTTTGATCAATCAAAAAAGCCTGCTCTTGTTTAGGAACCTTTTTATCCTTAGGACAGATGCACTGAGCTAATTCATTGCACTTGCATGCTGAAATATCAAAAAGTATCTTACTGCTTTGCTGAAAACTTTCTAAATTTTCCGGGGAGAGCCTCTTGATAGACTTGAGTAGATTTTTGCATTTTAAATGATATGCTTTTAACATTTGAATGATCCTCGTTCGTGTTACTATCGGAATAGATGCAGTTTGCCATATATTTACAATCCTAGATGTCACGATGTCTGCTATCTCCGAAAAAGTTGGTTCTTTCGCTGTTTCTAATTGCAATTTCAGTTGATGTCTCGTCCATTCGTAATACTTCATTACATCTTCGTAAGTAGGTAAAACGTTCTCTTTTATCTCACTAACATCCCCAAAAAGAGGACATTTAAACACACTTCGAGTTCTTTGCATAGTGTTAAAAATAGGTATTTAAAAAATAACGCGCGTACGACCAATGCGAACTGAGAAGAACAGTGCACTGACAACGACGCGTGTCGTGACAAGTGCCGGTAACGTCTCCTCCCGCGCTCCCCTCACTCCCCTTATTAAAGTTATAAACACAAAGTCTAGCTTCTCTGTGTATTCTACATCGATAATATAGTATACCAGTAAACGATTTGTAATAAAAAATTGTCTGTTTATGTATATATTGTACAGACGTTATGGCATCTATGTAAGGTCTAAAACCAACTATTTCTATAAAATCAGTGGCGTTGCGGAGGCAGTTACTCTAAATCGAATTGATTAATATTTTGCATGACTTAACTTAAGCTCAAAAGGCACAAAAATTTTACTATTACATTACGATCAAATGAAAAAAAAAAATTCGCTCCACCCTAATGTTTACGCTACTTTGATCCACCAGGACTACAATAGTATATCTTTTTGAGTTTATTTACTAAATTTTTATAAACTCGCATTGTTATATTTGTTTAAATTCTTTTGTTATTTTACTAGTTTGATTTTCAACTTACGGACTAAAAATTTGCATAGGTAGGCCTCCCACTAGATGGATCGACGACATTGTGAGAGTCGCGGGCATACAGTGGATGCAGATGGCAGGCTATCGTTCAGTGTGGAGGTTAAAGGGGGAGGCCTATGTTCAGCAGTGGACGTCTTCTGGCTGGTGATAATGATGATGAATAAAGGACCGTGTCCGATAAAAAATAAATACAAAATTACATACTTTTCGGTACAGTTATACTTTAAAAAATATATGAGATAAACCTTACAAATAAAAGTAGCGAAGTATGTAAGCGCCATAATTTTGTTCCACTCAATGCGACTTTAATACAATACATTAAACTTTTGGGTCCAAACCACGGCACAGTGGCTTCCACAGGATGGCAAACGACCTGGAGTTCCCACACTGAGATGGAAGGGTGAACTGGACTCCTACTTGAAGGACTGGACGCTAATTGCCCAAAATAGAGAGTAATTGTAGGTGGAAAGGGAGGCCTTTGCCCTGCAGTGGGACGATGCAGGCTAATCAAACTAATTACACTATCACACTAATATCATATATGTGAAAGTTTGGATGGATGTATGGATGGATGTTTCTTAATCAATCACGCAGAAACGGCTCGATGGATTTTGATGAAATTTGGAATATACATTGCTTATGCCCTGGATTAACACATAGGTTACTTTTCATTATCATCATCATCACCGATTTTCATCACCACGCGGGTGAAACCGCGGGGCGCAGCTATATAATAATATCATACCTAAATAATGGTCATTTGTAGTAAGAAGCGTTGAGGGCTTTAATTTGAACTGTATCAAGAGTAATGCAAAGTTTGTGGTTGTAATTAACTGGGTGTCTGCGAGGGCTCATTGCGATGCTCATCACGTAAGATGTCGGTATCTCAGCTCCCGACGACGTTCTGAATGGAAGCACTAAGCAACCGGAGAACGTAGCCTGACTGATACCTACCGACGAAATTCGATCTTGCTTTCACTTGGTTTCGAAATTCCTTTGAAACTTAATTATAAGGTATTGGTGGAGTACGTAGATATCATTGCAACTAATTTTGATTAAATTTTATGTGACTGGAACTTGAATAAGATTGTGGATAACTACTACTTTAAACTACTAGTACTAGGTTAAAAAATGGCTCATCGAGCAGTCTTTTTACAATTTCAAAGAATTTGATAAACTTGTGACATAAGAATGTACCTATGATTTTTACAAATTCTTTGACATGTTTTATTATTATTCCACTTTATTTCATTAAATTCTCGGGTCTAGCCCGGACATTTGGTGGGCATTGGTGGAGCCGAAGCCAACACCAAGAGGCCCTGTTGAATATAAAATACAATTATGGAATATGTATAAAAAGGAATATGAAAATATTGTAAAAAAGTCTGGGCGATTGAGGTGAACAACTTGTGGATGGAATAACAGATCTATAGAATGAGAAACGGCACCTGCCTTATCCTGTCTCATCTCAAAATATATTTATGCAGGTGATGACTTGGTATTATTATTATTATTTTGTTTTAGTATTTAATATTTTATAATGTAATACATTAATTTATATATTTTTATATTAATCTTCAATAATTATGTTATATTTTCTCACTAAAGAGAAATTCCATTGACTTGTAAATTGCCATTTTACCAATAAATTACTTATGAATTAAATCCCTGAAAATATAGGATGCATTACGGATACTAACATTTTCAGTAGGAAGATGAGTAACCCGCGAGCCGCTGAAACAAAACATCATGACGGGATGGCTACCCAACCATAGATTTAGGATGTAAAAAAATATATTTAGGTCTGTGTACATAACAATGTAAAAATGTTGCCACACCTTTTTTTTTTAGTTTGTTTTGGCGGCTGTGGCTGCAAATTGAATGTACTCGTACTATAGGTACCAAAATGCAATAAATGATTCTTTATTTCAGTGATTAAATATAATGTAAACATACTACTTGTCCTCAAACTTTTTTTTATTACAGATTTTTCATGGATCTAAATGGGCCAAAGCGTGCAAAGCAAGTGTAAGTAGTATCAGTTTTAGCCTATTCTAAATAATTAAATAATTATCAGTATAAAAAACAGACTTCATAAAAATGTCAGAACTGGACCACACGGGAAGCACCAGCTCTCAAATAAAAAAGAATCATCAAAATCGGTTCACCCAGTCGCAAGTTCTGAGGTAACAAACATAAAAAACTGTCGAATTGAGATCCTCCTCGTTTTTGGAAGTTGGTTAAAAACAGACTTGCTAGTAGATATACCTCGTTTTATTGCATGAAAAAGTATCTCTTTCCTGCTTAGAGTACCTCAATATCAATACTACGATGCGCAAATAACTCGAGTAACCCTTTCAGTTGTGGACTTACTCGTATGACATATTCTATGGTCGCACAGGGTTAATTTTGAGGCTCTTTTTCAAGCTTGTGCAAGCGTTTTTAAATGTATGTATGATCTTGATTTGTGCAAATAAATTATCTTTATCTGCGAAATTTTAATTTACCACGTTGTGCCAAGGACTTATGTGGTGCTTTATAGGAACGAATTATATGAACAAATATGTGTTTTCACAGTGCAGTGGCAAAGGATGCATATCCGGGGTAAGTTTAAACCGAGGTACATCATAACTATAAATACAGGTTGTCCCAGAAGTCCACGTCAAGCCGACAACACTCGAATACTTGCATACCATCAGGCGAGTCGATGGTCAAACGTAAATCTATTCTTTTTTTTATATATAATTAAAATATCACTCCACGGACACCGGGGTCCGTGACTTTTGTTATGCTTTACTACTATTTTGTTAACTTTAACGAATTTACTTTACACAGTACAGGGAGAGGAAGTTAGTTACGTCTTAATCTAAGGTTAAAACAATTTAGTCATGTTATTACTAGTTTATGTGTACACCGCGAGCAGACCAGCGACCCGCAAGCAGCACCCGATCACGAGTATGACTCATGTGCCAGCCATCGCCCTCCTCAACCATATTTGAGGGAAGAGAGCGACCCGACACACGACGCCGCCGCAAGAAGGTGCCTTCGATGGTGAGCATGAATGCTCGAGGCATACACACAATCCTTATTTCTAAACGCTTACATTTCAAAACCTATTTTTACATTACAATCGCCTCCTCCCGGCCCAGGGCTTCCATCACCGCTGCGTTCCGATCTCTAATGGCCATCTGCAAGTTGTAGTCTTTAATGGTCTTCGGTGACGCAGCCGATGCTCGACGCACGAATCGCCTGATGGCATCGTCTTCGATGTCGTCAGCGTAGTAAACGAAGGTCCCGGTGTGCCGCGATACTGCAACGACCGCGTGCGGCACGCTCTCATGCAACTTCATTTTTGGCTTGGTCTTTATGGCGATTACCGACTCGTACGTTAGTCCCTGAGCTTCATGTATGGTAAGAGTGCGTGACCCCGTACCTCCCCCATAACCCTGGCTGATAAGGGTCTCTTTTTCTTCCTGCGTGTGCACTAAGAAAAGGGTGTTGGGGAGGGTGCTGGGTATCTGCGCCCCATTGTACCGTCTCTGCTCAAGAGACCTAATACGGGGAGCTGAGGAATAGATACCGGAGTATATTTCCCTCAGTGCATACGCGACGTCCATTGTGTTCCTGTGTGTACAAAGCAACTCCTGACTAATATTTGTGATCAGGTTTGGGCGATGGTACCTCATTTCGAAGAGATTTTCTCTGTCAATGAAAGGTAGCTGATTTAAGTCTCCAATGAGGACAAGTTCGCCAGCAGACAGCCATGCAGCCATTACTATAGCTCCGAAATGGTTCATGAGAGCTTCGTCCACCAGAAAGCAGCTGAAGTTATCTCTTCCGAAACCATTTACGAGGGAGGAAGCCACGCACTCTGGTTTTTACCAGGTCTCCTATGCGGTGCGATAGTTTCTCCCTCAGATCTTTTGCTGCCTCTGTTGTTATGGTGATGATAGCGTCCCTGTCCACATCGAAATGTCTAATCACCCATGTTGTCTTGCCACACCCTGGAACTCCGTTGACTCATTGTATCTTTGGCACCGCCCAGCTTTCCCAGCTTGCCTTGACATCTGAGTTCCCTTCGACAGTCTTAGCCATCTCAAGGATTCTGTCATCCAGCATTATCTTGGTACACTTGGCGGTGACTACAATTGGATCATTCGATGGTATCTCGTATTTTGGTCTTCCTTTTCGCCCCGTCTCAGTCTCGTTCAGTGCTACAAAGCCACTTTCTGCACTGTAAGCTGCCATATATTGTCCTTTCATGGTTCCCCTGATGACCTGGGAAGTGACGTTATTGTATATGGCTGCTTCCGCCTCCACAAGTCCCTTTTTTAGTAGACTTTCACTTCCTAACCTAAAGGACTACAGAATGTTATGGCAGTTCCTTAGATTGACTTGTCTTGTCGCTCTCAATGTGGCTAGGAATTCGAGGAAGGCGTTTCTAGCGTGTCCTTGGGGCCCCGAGGCCAAGATGTAATGGGGTGGATCGACCTGTCCCATGTCGGCTCTCGTCCGGGATGCCTGAGGTTGTGATGCTGCTGTTGGGGTCACTGCTGTTGGGAGGGGAGGTGATTTGGGCGTGATTCGGAACAAGCTCTGCGTTGCGGCGCTGAAAGCTGTTAAGAAAGTCGCTATCTGGCCTTCTCTTCCATCTCGGCTACCACTTGGATGATGGGCTGCGGCTTTTTCAGCGGTTGCTTTTTGTTGTGCTCTTTCGGAGCCAGATTGAGTGGTCGAACTCGGAACGGGGTGTCCCCAGCTGTCTATTGCACTTGTGCCATCGTGTGTAGGAGCCCTAAGAAAACTTAAGTTTTCACCGCTGTCTTCATACGCGACGACCTCATGGTATTCAGAGGCCTTTGTGCAACCTAGCCGATCTGCGACTTCCGCTTTCGAATATTCTACCATCATCGCGTCCACGTTTATCACCCGGGATGTGCTGTCTGCTTTCCTGCTCAGGTACTCGAGCAGCAATCTATTCTTAATAATAATAATAAAATGCGGTAGTTCCAAATACTTACACAAAGAAAACATCTATCTCTTAGTTTTCGACGCTTGACATGTTAACATGTTGACCTCTGGGATATGCTGTATGCTTTGTTATTATGTCGCTGTTTTACATAACGAAGCTGTTTTGTAAAATAGCTAGTGATATACATTACATCTGCGACATATACATATACTTGTGGCAACATCTTTTAATCTTTATTTGCAAAAGTCTTTACTGTATATAATTCTCTTGTCAGATGGTTCACACGAATTATACACTAGGAGCAGTTTGTCAGTCACATGTGAGTTGAATAAAGCTTTTGTTATTATAACATATTTATATATTAGGTTGTTGTATTTTACCAAAATAACTACTAAACAAATTACCACCACTACATTCGTTTTGATACCTAATCCTCAAATCTTCGCCAAGGTTAATTATACCAGTATATACCAAGGACAGACCCAGGTATGTCCTGGCGACCAGAACCACCAGAGGATGGGCAGCAGCAACACAGTTTTTTTTTTGTATTAATTAGAACTGCTGTCAATGCATTTTTGTAAGAACTTTGTTGTAACCACTTGCACCCATATAAACCCCTAGCAACTGTGTTAGCAACTGTGACGCGGAGTTCGACGCGTTGACATAAATAAGAATGTTCAATCAAGTATCAGTACAGAGTTTCCTTCTCATTTCCGTTCTATTTACTTCTCTTTTCTGTGAGCAGCATCCTCCTACTACACGGTGGAATGCTCTGCGATCTCCAAGCCACCTGCCAAGCGGTTGGCGAAGTGGAGGATTATGGATAAGGCCCAGCGATCATAGCACCCCCCCTTCCCATGACAGATAGCTATCGTTCAGTGTGGAGGTCTAAGGGGGAGGCTTATGTTCAGCAGTGGACGTCTTCTGGCTGATGATGATGATATTAAAGATGAAATACACGCAATAAAATGCATCAAAAAAGTTTTATTTTTATGTGCAATGATCGCTAGAAACTTAATATCACTATGTTAAAAATAAATCAGCCACACCATTGCTTACCATCAGGCGAGTTGGTGGCCAAACGTACATAATAATATGTTCTTTATATAAAAAAGGGCCCGATATAATCCTCTTTACCAAATTAGGAGAATGGCTTAAACAATGACAAACAGTTTAGAAACCCAGAGGAACAACTTTGGCAAATATATTTAATATACGTCTCAAGGGTGCCATCGCACAGACCTATATGCCTCGGTGGCTCAGTTGGTAGTGAATCTACCTTCTGTGCTTGGGGGCGTGGGTTCGATTCCCACCTAGGACAAACATTTGTGTGATGAGCATTTGTGTTTGTTCTATGTCTAGGTGTTAATATCTATTTAAGTATGTATTTAAAAATATATATGTATGTATATAGAGACTGCTCTGGCAGCCATATTACAAGCTTTGCTTAGTTTGGGGTCAGATTTAGATTTTTAGATTCAAAATTCTGAGTGGCGTTGAGCTGTTATGGGCAAGCGTGAAGAGCCATCAGGCGAGCGACTTCGCTCGTCTCGTCACCCAATATCATAAAAAAAAGATCACCATGTGTGCAATAATGTCCCAGATAATTATTTATTTATATATTCTAGTGTGCCATCGTTTTTTTCTTTTCATGTACTTATGATGACGTCACCTGTCCAGTGAATCTATGATTATATAGCTATCATTCTGAGTTAAAATTTACACAAAACTATCGAAACAGAATTTAGATAGGACAAGCATCCATACATTATATATTCGATAATGCTAACTAATCACAATACTATTTTAGCTTTGCCATTGTCTGTTATGAAATTACCATCCTTTATTGTTCACGGTACGATCAATGAAAGGAAACGTGAGAGCTGCAGTGAGAAGATAAATAAATATAAACCATATTTATTATTATTTATTTATTTATATTGTGTCTATCTAATCTATAATTAAGAATTAATTAATCTACTTACCTAAAAACGATAATCCTAATATTAAATTCAACATTTTACAGTGCGTTGCAGACTTATGCTTTACTGCGGTAAGTTTTTTAATATCTCCTAATTATTAAGGGTAACGGTTATCTATTTTTATAATAGCAGTATGATCAATGAAGTTTTATCAATAGAGACGTCATGCTCATTAAAAAAGCTCTAAAACATGGCGATATTTTAATACAGCTATCTACATAGGACCCTTAGAACTATACAGCCTTTTACAGCTATCCCAGTATAATTATTTCACTTTCTAAACACACAACATGACATTTTACATACCACATGACATGATTATTTTTCATACCAAAATCACGCATCGTACGTTTGCGTCGTTGCCTGACACAGGACGTAATGAGTTCACTCAAGCTAATTAACTTGTGTTTGTATCGCCGCGCTGACTTCGTTAAAACGCATCTACTTCATTTTATATATAATGTATATATTTTTATGAACGGTTGCTTCTAGCCGCACTGTTGCTGTGTATCAAACGTTATACAGACGCAGTGTTCTAACATAGTGTGTACTTTTTACCCGACTGCGCAAGAAGGAGGGTTATGTTTTTCGAGTGTATGTATATATGATGGTTTCTTTGGCACGCCCTACAGCCTAAACGACTTACTGGATTTCGGTATGTGAGGTATGGTAGAATAATTCAAAATAGCGTCCGCGAAAAACCAGGGAAATATAGAACGAAAACTTTGATAAATAGGTCAATATTACCATCATTATATAGAGCTCACTCAGCAGATTTCTTCTGATTCTTTCTGATGATCAAGAGTTTGTGACGAACTTCGGTCTATTTGTTCGTATGAGGCGCGGCGCGGGGCGGGCGGGTCACGTGCCGCATGCTTGCCGGAGCGCTATTGGTTCCTATTGGTTCGTCGGTCTAAAATACAATCGCGCATAAAAGTTTTTAATTAGAAATGGTTTTACATAGAGAAGTGAGAAAACGATTTATGACGTTTATTGTTTTATGAAGAGAGAGAGGCTGATAATAATCCAGTTGTTAATTTTAAAAAAATGTATGAATCGGACCGCAGAGGTAAAGATGAACTAAGGTAAAGGAAATAGAGGCCGATTATTGTAAAAGCGATAACGTGGTTGACACAATGACCGAAACGTTCATAATTCGCGTAAGAAATAATGATTCTGACTCAAATGATGATGAAGTGACGAAAATGAAATGGCAACCTCTAGCACTAACACCATTTCATGTCACCAGGACGACTTAAAGGAAGGAGTTTCAAAATTACTTAAATTTTTACAAGCTTTTATTAATAAATATTAAACATTCTACACTGAATAAAACATGTTTTAATTATATTTATTATTATTTTATCTAATATATTTTGCCATGTACCTAGCAATAACCAATACGCTGCAAGCAAAAGGCTAATTAATAATTATTTAAAACAATAGGCCTAGTACTTTTGTGTGCAAGTGTACCCATGCGCAAACACATCCCCTCTACTTTCATCCAGCGTTCTTTTTACATGACGCGACTTATACGAGTAGGTATAAGATAGGTACCTACACAGCGCGCACTCGCTGTTGTTTCACTTACTTACTTACTCAGCGAAATTTGATAACTAAACTTCGCTGTACTTACTATTTATACAATGCATTTGAGTTTTTTAATAATTTATAAGTTACTTGTTATAAAGTGTTTTTATTTTTGATTTGGGTAATGTCAAATGTCATCAAGGCAAAATAACTCCGTAGCAAAGTACAAGCTTTGTTAGCTTTGACAGCTGCTAAGAGCATTGTGGCAGTGACACCATCCTTGGTTTGTTATTGGAAACGGTGTTTTACGTAATGTGGCTTAATTAGCAAGCTTAACTAACTTAGCAATTAGCAAGGATTCACATTGCTATAATTTATTACCCCTTCGCCGCCACAGTTTTCTTACAGCGCTGGTCATTTTCTTTTCTTTTTTCTTATATTTCTGCAGTGTCATTTTTAGGGCTCCGTACCCAAAGGGTAAAACCCTATTACTAAGACTCCACTGTCCATCTGTCTGTCCGTCTGTCACCAGGCTGTATCTCATGAACCGTGATAGTTAGACATTGAAATTTTCACAGATGATGTATTTCTGTTGTAAACAAGAAATAGGTATTAAAAAACAGAATAAAATAAATATTGAAGGGGGCTCCCATACAACAAACGTGATTTTTTTTTGCTCATTTTTGCTCGATATTGATAACGGCAACAGGTAGACGCTTGAAATATTCACAGAATATTTAGTTATATATTCAATTTAAAAATAAATAATTATATTAAAATAAAACAAATATTTAAGGGGGTCTTCCATACAACAAACGAATTTTTTTTGCTCGGTTTTGCTTGATATTGATATTGGCAACATCAGGTAGACGCTTGAAATATTCACAGAATATTTAGTTATATATTCAATTTAAAAATAAATAATTATCTATCTATCTATACATATAATAAAAACGTAGAGATAAAAAAATCTGTAATTGCGAGATAACAAAAAATAAATCACACAGGGCGTCTTAAAATAAGCAGCTGAACACGATAGGACAGTTTTTAGAATTTTTGTCTGTTTGTTTGTTTGTTTGTCCGCGCACATCTCCTAAACCACTGGACGGATTTCAATGCGGTTTTCACGAATATGCTTAGAAATTACCAGATTAAAACATAGGCTATGTTATATCATTTATTTTAATTCTTTATTATTACATAAAAGAAATTAAACATTCAATTATTATTTTCTTCGTTACCCGAAACGTAATATGAGGATCGTCACATAGCCTCAAGCAAGGAGGTCCAAAGCAAAGAGAATGTTATTGTCATAGCCATTAAAAATTTGAAACTGTCAACTGTCATTCAGATAATCAGTTTAAATTTAAAGAAGGTTCCTTAACCTTCTTAGATGAATGAACGTGTAGATCAAGGATGTTATAAAAACATAGGCCTTACAACCTCTTTGGTGATTCAATCCAATGTATTTTATTCCCAAGAGAATATAATACTCATACGGAGATTTTATTCTATGTTAGCATTTAAAACACAAAATATACCACATCCTATTTTAATTCAGTCCCGCGAATAGAAATATTTAAAAAAAAGGCCATTTGTATGACAATAAACCTATACAACAAAATTCCGGACGCAATAAAGAAATAATAGCACTTTTCCAGAACCAACTTCGTAAGTTTCTAAACCAAACATGTTATTACGAGATAAAAGATTTTTTCGACGGTAAAATTTAGAAAATTATAATTAGAAAATAAATATCGATCTATAAATAGTTAAGAAAGTAGCGTCATAAGTTTTGTATGATCTCATATATAATTAAGTAACCTATCACAATAAGTATGTTTTTTTTTGGTAAAATTACTTCTGTCTGTTGGATGGTTTTGTGACCAGCCACTACATAAGTCATTGCTGCACCCTTTATGCAGGGTATATAAACTTAGCTTCTAGAAGAAGAAAGTGTATTTTTGCAATAAGAATAAAGAATGAATTTTACTGTGATATTTTAACAGATAAATAGAGTAGTTCCATTTCATGGCTTTTTAATCAAGGTATACATACAAATGCACGCGAAATAAGAAATAACTAGCCAAGAGCGTTTCAAGACAAGCATATGTCAGGGGGTTCCGTTGCCAAAGCCATATACTTGTGGTCGTATTCATAGTTCAGAAATTGGAAGGTCATAGAAAAATTCGAACGAGCGAAGCTGGACTGTCAAATTTCAGAAATGTATCATCCCGACATGACATGATATACTTTTTATGGTTTAGACAAAAATAATACTTCAAAACATGCTCTGCACTGTGGTCACATTATCTTTTTGATTTGAAAACTGTTGACGGTGTTTTTACTTTTATGCTTTTATCAATACTTCACACAGGGCGACATAAGCAGCTGAACATGTTAAGGCAGTTTTTAGAATTTTTGTTTGTTTGTTCACGCACATCTAAACCCCTGGAAGAAAATGCAGACGGATTTAAATGCTGTTTTCACGAATATGCTTAGCTATGACCAGATTGAAGTATAGGCTATGTTATTTTGCGCAAGGGCCGGATTAAGGAAAGAAAAAAGGATTGAAGGTTTATATGAAAATCTACGCGTACGAAGTCGCGGGCAAAAAAACTAGTATTAAAATAAAACAAATATTTAAGGGGGTCTTCCATACAATAAACGAATTTTTTTTGCTCGGTTTTGCTTGATATTGATATTGGCAACATCAGGTAGACTTGAAACATTTACAGAATATTGAGTTATATTGTTCACTTTAAAAATAAATAATTTATTTAAAATAAAATTAATATTAAGGGGCTCCCATACAACAAACGTGATTTTTTGCCGTTTGTATAGATAATGGTACGGAACCCTTCGTGCGCGAGTCCGAATCGCACTTGGCCGGTTATTTATTTTGTGGAAAAGATTACTAATATCAGAAATACATTTGGCGCCTAATGGTCCGGTCACCTTTTTGGGTCTTTTACCCGTATAATATACGGTGGTGTTATCCGGTATAATAAATGGTAGTATTTTTCACCCATACAACGGTAGGTACTAGGTATGTTGTTCATGGTAGTTTTAGTTCTGATAACATCTATGGAATATAATTTGTGGAACCCGGGTGTAACCTTTTCAGGACTTGGTGAGATGGTTTTCCTCAAGCCGAGGTTATGAATTAAATAATACATACGCCAGGATCTAATTTTATTTGTTTTGTACCGTATCTATTATAGTAAAAAGTTGTTGTGTGTTGTTTGTCCCACATCAGACAAACAAGGGAGATATGCCTTAGAACAAATATCATTAGCGTTCAAATGTCTCTTTTTTAACCGACTTCCAAAAAAGAGCAGGTTCTCAATTCACTATTTTTTTATATTTGTTACCTCAAATCTCCCCTTTTCGGGGTTATTTTTTGAAATTCTAACCTAGTTTCGCCAAAAAAGTACTAAAACCACAAAAACTTTATTTTTAAACTTTGTTTTTTAAGCGTAGCAGAGGGAGGGGTTTCCTACCCCTACCTAACAGTCACTACTACTTACCTGGGTGATAATGACGAAATGGACAAGTCTATTTACAGAGAAGGTCCAAGTTTTGGGCTAGAGACCGTACTCCGACGTTCCATTGTGCTCAAAGAGTTAACACGAAAAGTTTTTCTTTGTACAAACTTCGTCTTCGCAAAAAGCCCTTCAAAAATAGTTTACGAGACCGTTTTGTCTTACCTACTTCTAAATAATACATATACAAAGCTTGTTGTGAGTAAAATATGTTTGTGCTAAGTGTACCAGCAGGTCGCGTTTATAATACTTTTGCATCTGATAATCTCAAATTTGCTGTCTAGTTTTCGCGTGTGACAATTTCCGTCAGCAATAATTCTAAGTAAGGCAGTTTCATAAAGAATTCTCAAAATTGTATCGAGATGATCTAGCCATGTCTAAACACTAAGGCAATTCTTGGCAACGTGTCAATGGACTTGAACGCCTCAAGCTAGTACTTCCAAAGCTTCTGATAGTTCAGCCACTACAATGTTTCTAGAAAGTAATTCAACATGGTTCTCTGCTCTGTAGTCATCTTCCAGACAAGAAATGTTGGAGACTATCTCTATAGGTCCTTCGAAAAATTATGCATAGAAGTCACAATGCGTACGTCCGCAGTTTCATATATAAACATAGTATACAATTTATATCGAAACCAAACTATTTTACCAAAAACCGACCGTATATACATTATTAACCGTATTTACAGCTCAGTTCTCTATAAATGTCTGTTTGATTTGCACAACATCGTCAAAACTCGTGAACCGTTGCTGAGCAAGAGAGACGGCGATAATGTCTGAATCGCAAGTGGTAACTTCTCTCCCGACAGAAAGAGACAATTTTCTCTTTCTCTCCCGTTGGTCAGACGGTGGTTCGTCAGCCAAGTTGACGTGTCTGTTACGGCTCCTACGGTGTGTTACAATCTGGCTGCGTATTGTGTACACTGTACAGCCAGATTGAGTATTACCGTGAGTAGCGTGTGATTGTGGTATCTTTGTATTTTTTTTATTGAAGCTTTGACCTTAAAACATTTCCTTTTCAATGTAATGCTCTCTTTAATTGGATTAGCTTCTTGAACAAATTCTTTCTCTATGAAAAACCATCATATTAAAACAAAATAAGAAATTAATAATAGTATACCAATCAATCAATGACCATTAATTTTTTCTTCTACGAAATGGCCAAAAAATATTGAGCCACAAAATATTTTTGGGATTCTTTCTACGTGTGACCTTATTTCCCAAAAATAAACAAACAATTGATGTAACTGGTGTTTGCTTACTCAAAAGTATAATGTTTCATTTAATTAATGTGTTATACAGAAACCCTCGCGTCCCTTATTGTACTGCAGAGTGATAAACTGGATGTTTTCGCCTCCATTATCACACTCTTGACAAATCCGGTCGAGTGTGTAAACCCGCTTTTATAATTATGTATTGTAAAGACGCCAGAGGTTTCTTATAGCTATTGTGCGACATTACATTTTTTATATGGTGGTGAAATTTGGGACTAATTTGATAAAGAAAAATTTAAACAGCCTGGTTTAAAATTACTTATACATAAAGATATAACTTGATAATGAAAGTTTAAAATTATCAGGTTTAAAGATACTTATTTACTGAATTATCAAATGAGTAAAGAATATTGAGAGTCATAATTTGAGAAACAATGAATCAATATAAAAAAATCTGATCAAATTATCAGGATTAAAGTTACTTATTTACTTAATTATCAAGTGAGTAAAGCATATACCAAACCATAGAACCAAACTTTTACACTAACAGTAAAAAAACTGTGAATTAAACTAAAACAAAATGTGTGTTCGTTAATATTTTCTTATGTCAGACCAATCAGACCACTCATACGTTATTCTAGGTCCATACAGTATTCAGACTAAAACATAATATTGTCTTTTGAGTTGTCGTTCAGATTAAAAAAACAATATCGCTTTAAATTGTGGGTAGTTGAGCTAAAAAGTTCGATGGATCCAAAGAATTTAATTTATTTTACTTCACATTCGATTGAATCCAAGAACACTTGATGTGAATGAAATTGTTTCCAACTATTCCGATTATTTACAACGGTGTAAAACAAAAATAGTTTTTTTTTTACGATTTTATTCGAATATGGTTGTCAAAAAGAAACTGATCGTTGTGATTTTTTTGCATAGAGAGAATTTTGGAGCCGAAGAATGATATAGATGGATACCTACTTATTGGGTTATTTTATTATTATTAAGTAACCTTGTACAGATTAATGAAACATATTTTAGGTATTTATTTGAGCACATATCATGAAGCTAATGAGTTCTGGAACTCGGGTAAGATATCGCCATATTGGCCGGTCGGGAGCTGGCGCGTGTCACGTATCCAGTGCTGCCGAGATACACACATATTGGGAGACCAGGAACGGAGGATAAAGCAGCTTCGGTTATTGTAACAAACATACTCGTAGATACTTATGAGAGTTGACAGTCAATCTACCGAAACAAAGAGAAGAAGAACAACACCATTCCAAGTTTGACACTTGTAATTAATACTTGAATTAAAAGTTTAATATTTGAACGGTCCCGTATTACGTGTTTTCCACTAGAAAAAAAATACGAAAAAGAAAACGTTTAAGTTAACGTTTAACTATAACGGTTCGGTACACCCATACAATAGGTAGGACAGGGAGACAGACAGCGTAGTCCTAGTAATAGGGTCCCGTTTACACCTTTTGGGTACGGAACCCTAAAAATCAACCTATTTTGCCAAGTTGGCAGTAAACATGAAGTAAATCGGAAAGGGCTTTACGACTTCGCCTTATGTCAGATTTGTTTGCTTCCCTAGTTTGATTTGGGCAACTCACATTATGATAAGAACAAACATTGGCCTTATGGGATTTAAGCAGTTTTGAAACGTCGTGATAAAAATTTAGTTGGTGAAACGATATTTTTATAAATATCCGAACTTTGGTGGTATAATTACCTATTTTGTTGACAAAAAAATATACAAAGGAAAATCGTAGAATAAATCGTCCGGAGGGACAATTTTATACAAAGCATAACATGTATAATTTGTTAAAAATATCGAATAATAAAGTAGTAGTTACAATAATTATCAATATAAAAACCAACTTTAACAGAAACCAACTTGAAATAGGACCAAACCGGGAAGCACCAGCTATCAAATAAAAAAAGAATCATCAAAATCGGTTCAACCAGTCAAAAGTTCTGAGGTAGAAAACATAAAAAATACAGTTAAATTGATAACCTCTTCCTTTTTGGAAGTCGGTTAAACAAAAAAATGATAAGCTTTATTCTCGGCAACCAAAACGACAAGGCAGCTTAAATGACGCCATCGATCTTCGTTCAGTGAAGCGCAGAGCTGTCTACCTCACTCTTTTGTCAATAGGTACGCCTTCAGCTCAAGTACAAACTGTAATAATATGACTCATCGGTTTACCAGCTCACTTGTGTAATCTGACTCTTGAACTTCAACTTAATTGTCGAAGAAGTCAAATATCTCGGACACGTATTGAGCTCCGATTTATCCGACCATGGTGATATAGAGAGGCAGAGGCGAGCCATCGCAGTGCGCGGCAATATGCTGGCTAGGAGATTTAGCCGCTGCAGCGAAGCAGTGAAGAGTCAGCTGTTTATCAGTTACTGCACCAGCGTCTACACTGTCGAACTGTGGACGAACCACACCAAGGCTGCCATGAGCGAGATGCGCGTACAGTACAATGAGGCGTGGCGCGCGATGTTCCGACTGCCCCGGTGGTGCAGCGCGAGCGGCATGTTCGCCGCGGGACGCGCGCCCTGCTGGCAGGCGCTGCTGCGGAGCCGGTCGGCCGCCGCCCTACACCGCTCCGACAACACTCTGGTGGCTGCGGTGCGGAACTGGCACTCTAGTCCCCTGCATAGTACATGGAGAGCGTACCACACGCCCATCACATCATTTTAATTTTTATAAATAATGTTATCGTTTAGTGTTTAGTTTTAAGTTTTTAATTTTGTATATGGATGTAAATCTGGAATAAAATATTTCATTTCATTAATCTAACCTTCGTCGACTTCTAGAAGAAGATCATAAAATCCTCCTTTTTCTCTTTTTAGGTTATTACCCATCGAGATATCGTTCGCGCAAAACTTTATGAGCCCTCTGAAGTTAGGCCCAGTGGCTGCGCAGTACGCATATTATAGGTATCCGAGGGACTTTACAGGGCGTCGGGGAGGCCTCGCGCCTAACTTCAGAGGGCTCATAAAGTTTTGCGCGAACGATACAATACCTATAGAGTCATAATCTCTAAGTAAAAACAGTCAAAAAACGTCCGAACGTCGTTGTACATATAGGTATGTACAACGACGTTCGTCGACGTTCGTCGATATCAATAATATAGTTCACAATGCCACATTTACCCTTTTTTAGATGTTATATGGCTTGCATGTAGTGTTCAACGTCGCTTGTCCGCTATGTCATCGTGGCACTGGCATCGCGCGGCGTTGTAGTCGGATCGTAGTTGCCTTAAAACTAACCAAAAAGTCGGCGTAGCGTGCGGCGAGTTTTTGTTCTGCCATTTTTTGGCACGTTTCTGACTCTGTAGGTTATCTCAATGTTTTTACCAGTTTACCACTATAATACCCCGTTTACTTGTCTGTTCGGTTCACATATGAATATTCATTAAACTTGACACTTATATTTCAGAACTAAATGAAAAAAAATATTTTATTGAAATAAAAACAATTACTTAAATATTTTTTTAATTTTTATTGCGCATAAGTTCGCATTTGACCTCTAACTTACCTGTTGGTAAGCGACGATAATATGGTTAATGATAAAGCACGCAGATTTATAAGATACCTGCTCCCTCTGACCTTGAAAATACCTAGAACCTAGATCAGGGGTTCCCAAACTTAAAAGTATCACGCCTCCCTACTGCTTAAAATGAATATGCCCACACCTCCCCTCGGCTTGGTCAGGTCGCTTGTTTTTTATTTTGTACACGTGTTCGCAAGGCGCGTGCACCGCGGGGATTGAGGTGCGTGTGGTACGTATGCGCGGGCGACCGGAGTGATAACTGACGCCCGCGCGCGCGCCCCCCTGTACATGTTTTGACGCCTCCCTAGTGAAAGAGAAAGAGTAGTAGTATCCCTTTGAAAATCAATGACCTAGATTATATCTCTCAGGAATCAAGGAAACCAGCAGGTAGCCAAATGCCCGGGTACTTTCAGGTCATGGCTTCTGGCCAAAGCTTTTATAGTTAATGCACCTCTGTTTCCGCTCGCCACTCCGAATCGAAAAGGGTAAGATGATGGATTGGATGTGGCTATATTGGCTTTGGTTATATTTGCGTACGAGATTAACTTAAGGGCTGAGCACATGATGCGTTGCGGTGGCGACGCGTCAACAAACTAGCGCTATATAAATACATACTTCAAAGTATCTATGTTTTTTTTATTTATTAATTGTGTGGTAGTATAAGCAAACAAAGCAAAGCCAAGCCGTAATGTGCAAACTTTACTGTGTCTTGGATTGAAGGACAATGTTACCAGTGAAATTACTGAGCATGAAGCATAAACATCTAATGTCTCAAGGTGACGACTGCAATGTATTGCCGCGCAGGGTTTGGTCCGGATGGCACTAAACTGTTATGCGCAAACGTGACGCTTACTATCAGGCGTGTGACTTGCTCCGTCACTCAGTTGCCAAAAAAATGTTTTTATTTGTTATTTTTACAACATACTCTACAAGGTGGCGATACCCAAATGTTATCTGAATTTAAATTAAGAAGAAGGAAGAGTTTAAACTAAGAAGAAGGAAGAGTTAAGAAGGAAGAGTTTAAACTAAGAAGGTCCTTGGATAAAGATAGAAAATACTTGCTGTTTACAAATATCAGATATATGTACATACAAAATATACGAAATTTTTCCTAGTGGAACCGTGAGGCCAACAATGTGACACCATGCTGGTCGAATGACACGTCTCGAGATTGTCATATACTTAAAGCAAAAGTTGTTGTTAAAGGCCTTTAGGTGGTCTTAAAAACTCTGCCAATAAGGCTGACAACGCCTTTACAAATTTGCGTAATTAACAAAGGAATTGTTCAGTTCCCGTACAATTTTACATCAAACCAAGGCAGCGACTGCCTTAACTAGCGTAGCGAAAACTCGAGTGTTAACGCGTACTCAGTAACTAACCACAGCTAAAGCCGCGTTTTTAATCGATCGAACACGTAATGTTTGTTCGTTGAACTGTGTTTAAAACTAATATTAAAATGTTAACTTTGAAACTTGATTATAAAACAGTTCTTTATCTCTTTTGATAAAAGCAAGCAAGTCAAGCGGAAAGCACTTTCATCATAATCACAATAAGTCTGGAATGAGACCTGGCTGTCTGGTATCGGAACGTACAGTGAGGTGCTTATCAACAGATTTTAAAAGAGATTAAGAAAACATTTCTGATTTACCTAGATAATCTTAGATTATTTTTTGCGCAGATTTTTCGTGTCATTCCAATTAAAGGAGAATATAAGTATAGTAAGCAGGTATGTTTGGTTCTACATAGGCTACATAGCTGGTAAGTAAATACTAGTAAGTATTCTGTGTAAATATCAAAAAGACAACCCTAGCGTTACACGTGCCGCGTCAAGAGAGATAGAGCTACGTGATAGAAAGAGACCGGCTCTCTAGGTGAATATAGGAGGTGGTATCCAGCGCTGTGCGTGTTGAATTGCTACTTTATTGCCTCGTAGATAGGAGTTCTTATTTATTATATTTCTTTGCGGAGTGAACTTTCTTTGTGGGTTATGTATTCTGTGACTAAACTTTATCTATACCAAAAGTGACAACTAACTAAAAAAAGTTTCTACTAACTTTATTGGTTTAACAATTTCATTTCAATTGTGACCATTCAAAAACAATCGTAGAATCTCTTACAAAATTGAAAATTTGGCGGACTACCATTTTTAATGCCAAATGTAATTGAATTGTTATTGTTTTAAAAAAAAAGTAGAATCGGGGCCCAAATTGCGCGTGTGACAATTATTATCTGGTAGACACAACAGTAATTTTAAGCTGATGGTATGACACTTGTTCCCTGGAAGTTGAGGCGGCCCCTTGTATGAGACGCGACTTGTGTCGATACTTTGGCACCGCACATCTTCCTGAGACACAGGGTAGGGCTGGTGCAGCTGCCAATTAGGCACAGCAGCACAAGCGGCGCAAATATGATAACCTCGGCAGTGGTTACATATTTGAGGCGTTTGGTGTCGAGACATTGGGCCCTTGGGGACCGGGAGCTCACCTCATTTTCAAAAATCTTTCGGAGCGCCTGGTTAACGCGACGCGTGACCAAAATGTTGGCGTGTATCTGGCTTAACGTATAAGCATTGCCATTCAACGTGGTAATGCCGCCAGCATGCTGGGTACACTGCCAACTGATAGTGGGCTTGAGCATTTGGATTGTCTTTAGACCTTCAACGGTCTATGGACAGTCTAACTGTTTTTTTTAAGTGTTAGTTAGCTTGTATTTTGTTTAATAAATAAAGGCACTTGCCCAGTTATTTTTTTTTAACTTAGATTAGATTAGCAGACTAGATTTATATGTAATACCTCTACTTTTCTTTTTTCGTCCGAGCATGAGGGACTTTATATAGTTCGTAAATGGTTTGTAACATAATATATGAACCACGTTTGCTACAATAAATCATTTTTGATTTATTAATTTTTTTTAAAGCAAGGAAGTAATTATGGAAAAATGTAGACCGAGTGTTGACGGATTGATCTATCTATCAATATACAGTCTATATAGAAGGATTCTGCGTTCTTATGAAATTAGCATTTCAGTCAATTTCGTAAAATGGTTCAAAAAGGACAAAATCACTATTTCTTAATAACATCGAACCATTACATAGCAGGAATGCTTTGATCCCATTCCAGAAAAAACTATCCCTTCAATATTAGGAAAACGCGGTATTTTCCTGAGACAACTAGTATTTTTTGCTGTTAAACTTTTATTAAACATCATAATCATTACTCCTCTGCTGTCTCAGTCAGTGGTCTCTTCCGAGGAACTCAGCAGGACCTTCGACTGTTGGTTCTAGCACACGAAAAAATTCTCACTTCAGTGGTTCTAGCTACTGCCTGCTGCCTTAGGGGGCATCCATTAATTACGTGAGGCGTTTAGGGGTTGGTCGAGCCGAATCTCACCCAATCTCACGTAGGGGTGGGTGGGAGGATGTATCGGGAAATATCACGTAATATTTTTTCCAGCAAGAAACAGTGTAAAATTGCGAAAAACTGGGTTAAATTAGGTAAAACATGTTTCTCCACTAAAATATGGCTAAATCCTACACAACATATTACAGATTAAAGAATTTAAACAAAAAATACGCATTTTGAAAAATCTCACGTGAGAATATTATTAGGGGGCGGGGGAGGGCCAAATCTGACGACATCTCACTAATGGGGAATGGGGATCGAAAACCCGCTAAAATCACCTCACGTAATTAATGGACCCCCTTATATATATCGTCCCTCTATCGAGCATACAACTCTTATGACGAGTTGAATTAACGCTGCTGATTAGTTGATAAAACATTAGATTGTTTTGAATTGGTATATTAGTATTTAGTATATTATAAAGGGTAGATATTACCGCTCAAAAACGGTAATGGGAAATATCGTGAGGAAATCGGTATGTCCAAGAAGCTCAAAAGTTCATAGATATACGACATTCACCAACATGCACTGGGCCAGCATGGTGGATTTGGGCCCATCCTCTCTCTGAGAGAAGGCCTGTGTCCCAGCAGTGGGAACATGATAGGCTGATAGTGATGATATTATGAAGATACAAATACAATTGAAGGTCCTGACACCAATTAACACTTATAAGGAAAACCTGCCTTTGATTTACCGGAAATAGTTACCTTACTTCATCTACTGTCATTACGTGCTTCATTGAAATGTGAGTTCTATATCGTACCAAGTACAGACTAATCTCCAATCACGATTTATGTAACCCTTGTCAATCACACTGGCCACGTAGTATTGGTTGGTTAATTGTTACATATGTAAGCCGATGGCGATGGAAACCCACCTTAATCAGCATTAACAAAGTGAAAAACCATTCGCCATGTAATTCGTACTTAGCCTCGCGTATTAAAGGGTTGGGGCAAAAAGATCCTAATTAAGGCCTGGGAAAAGGAAAAATTACGAGGATCCAGGATTGCTTCTTGAAATAGCTTACAGATTGAGCGCAATGCTTCAGAGGCTCTATTTTGAATCGCTCGTAGGATTCTTTTCATGCGATGTGATTGCGAACGATATCCCAAAAGTCGTATTTTTGAACAAGTCGTATCAGTCGTGACTTTACGAGTGGTTTATATCATTCGAATTTGCTTTCTATCAATAGATAGTCTGACAGAACTACGGCAACCCAGAATTCGACCGATTCAAAAATACCAAAAAATAGGATCACTCGCATTTGAAATCCCGGTGATTATTTGCGTATGCGAATAAAAAAGTCCTACGAACGATTCAAAATTAGAGCTCACTGTTCTGATAGACTTTAAACGACTAAACAGATTGTTTTGACATATAACACTCTCGATCAAGTAACCTTTGAAACAAAAATAAACTAAATCAAAATAGATTTAGCCATTTGGGAGCTATACGATACCACAGATAGACACTTTACACTTTTAACCCCTCTTTTTGCGTAGAGGGTTATTTTTACTTAGTTTTGTACAAAATATTTCTGATTAAACAATTTCAATTAGAACGACTTTTTAACTACTAGGTACCTACTATTTTTTTTGGTTTTACCTTTTTTTACCTGTATTTTCTTATTGCGCTACTTTTCATGAATGAAGCAACATGATCAGTAACAAAATTAAATTAAAAGTGACAATAGTATATAATTTTATTTGTTTTTTTTCCAGTGTGATGGAGAGTCGTGTCAAACATCGGTAATAATCCTTAGTACTGGTAGATGACTTATATCGACATATTTTTATTTATCTACTAATTATTTACTTAAAATATGTGTGTGTTTGACTTTACGTTAAATGTGCTATTTATTTCAGTGCATCGGTACACGGTGCGCTGCTTCAGTGAGTGTCTATGGAATGATTTATGGTTATTCGTATAGTTTTTTTTTTTAGCTTTTTTATTTAGTAATTGGCTTGCGTTTTACTGCTAACTCGACTGATGTTAAGCGATGTTACAGGCTTCGATGGAGCTTGTTTATTTTATTAACTGCAATTCTTTCAAAGTATATTATTTGTTGAAACGTATGCGGGCTTCACGAATAGGAAAACAAACAATGGCATTAATTCAAAGCTACCAAAGTACGAGTATCTAACGTTCGAGTAGTTTTGTTTTGTTGTTTGTTTGACCAGAGACAGTTGTGGGTATATCAAAAATAAATACCTACTTTGAAATAAGTTTTAATATATGTAGTCTGGTATATTAAATAGGTAAGTTTTGGCCATGTCAAAAACAAACATGGCAAAAACTTGCCAATTTGAATGAAACAGTGTAACGCAGGGTGCCTAATTCTTACCGAAGTTCAATTGTGTTGGGTTGAGAATGAGGGAGGCCTATTCAGCAGTAGACGTCTTCTGCTGATGAAGATGATGAGGAAAGGGGTTCTCTCGAATACCTACCCTATTTATACCCGACGACGCATAGCAAAAAGGTGGGTTTTGTGTTAAACGTGTATGCTTGTTTGTTCTCATCTACGGTCTAAGTAGACACGTTTACTGGCTGACTGCGGGCAGTCTGATGATAAGCAGTTGTGTCGCTTATGGACCTTTAACACCACAGGCATCACAAATACGTTGGCGACCTTTCAGACCGCTAGACTGAAATGCGCTGCTCTAATGGGTGTTCCTTGATAGGAACCGAAAAAAATTCGCGAGTGTATCGGTTTCTTCTACGCAAGCGTGCTCTGTCGTAGACCGTATATATCGCTTAATATTAGGCAAGATGCTGGTAACACGCAAGCCTTTTTATCGATAAAAATACTACTAACTTGCCTATAGAAAAACCCCGAGTTGTATCTTCTCGGAAAAAATTTTTAGCGTGAGATTTTTAGCAAAGTAACTTGGATGATGATTGTGTTCGTCTGTGTAATATCATCTTGTGATATAATTTTTCATCTCACTTTGCTACAATACAATAACTCTTTATTAAAAACCACAAAAACAAGGATAACATTATAAATTACAGTAATTATCTAGGCTTTTAACAGGCGGCCTTATCGCATAAAGCGATCTCTTCCGGGCAACCGTGTACGGAAAGGAATTACATGAACAAAAATAGTGGCCTTAACTAAAAGTACAAAATACAACGCGCGCTAGTTATAGCTAAAATCGAAAATAAGCCGTAAGCGAAAAACATGGCTTTTCACCGTTATAATATGTCATACGCTCAATCGTACGTTACATAACTGCTTTCGCGTCTCTGGTTGTTGGATGCGACAACCGCGTTCCGTAGCTGTCGCGAGGGACGCGACTGTTGAAAACACAGTTTTTTTTGTTTTAACTGGAATGGTTGTCAAGGCATTTTTGTAACTAATTTTTGTCAGGCGTTGATCTAAATAAGAATGTTTAATCAAGGTTCCGTCACAATACCTGGCGACAGATTTTCCTTCTCATTTCCGTTCTATTTACTTCTCTTTTCTGTAGTCAGAGAGTGCGAAAGCAGTTACGTTGCTATATATGAAAGCTGTGAAAAGCCTTTTTTTTCGCTCAGGTATCGAAGCGTTTCTGACAAAAAGTGAATGACGTGTTCGTTGTAGGTAATGGTAAAGTTTGTGTTTTATGAATCTTGTAAATTATCCGACCTTACTTGTCAGTTCGCTTGCTTTTTTAGACGGTGTAATCTGGCAGCACTCATAAATAAAGTCATAGACGCCGCTGGTATGGCACTTAATCTTTTATTGGAAAATATTTAAAAGTACATTAAAACACCAAAGTTACGAAGGTTATTATGGCAAATCAGATTATAATAGGTACAAACAGTATGGTTTAAAGTTTGTTGGTTTTGGATTCTAATAGGTTTTTTTCTTTCTTTTGCCAAAGGAATCTTTGTCAAAAAGGCTGCAGATATAAATAGAGTCTTTAAAGGTCGGCAACATATCTGTGATGCCACTGGTGTTACAGGTATTCACAGCATAGACGGTGATCGCTTAGGGAGCGTTCAAGTATTACGTAACGCAATTTTTGGAGATTTTGGACGCCCCTCCCCCCCTGTAACGCATCGTAACGTTTTAAAAGACCCCCCCCATCCCCCCAAATTCGTTACGTAATACTTGAACGCTCCCTCACCATCAGGCGGCCCGTAAACTTGTTTGCCACTTATGGCATTGAAAAAAGTTTTGTTAGAACGTGAATAAATAGTTGATTGAATCAGGCGTTACTTTGCGGAAGTCCATCTTCAGAACTGTTACGTGAATAAATGATTAACCGGGTTTGTTGGTGTCCCAGTTAAAGTGAACTCTTAAATATAAATAAAGCTAGGATTTATATCTAAAAGTTTCACTAATAAAAGACCAGCTAGATTGTTTTTTATATTATTGACTGGCTACCTAAGTAGTTTTTAGTGACGGTCTAATAGAAGATGCTACCATGCCTAACTTAGATTAAGTAACAATTATAAATATTTATAATGATTTTTGACTCATTATCAAAATGATGTTTTATAAAACCATTTCAAACTTTTTTCAGTGTAAAGGAAATAAATGTCACTCAAAGGTATGAATTTTGAATAGTTTTACTTCTATGTTCCAGTATCGCTACATTTTTTGCGATCGAGTATGTAAACTCACATAAGGCACTCTATACATTTATACAATCCTGCTGGTTTTACTGAAGTAATGCAAAACTTAATATTAAATATAGTGTGATGCTAGCTAACCAGCATGTTGCTGGTTAGCATCACACATTTTTTTAAATTAAGTAATGCTTGCGTTTGACCGCCTACTTGCCTGATGTTAAGCGCGATGCGGTCTACGATGGAGCACGCTTGCCCAGAAGAAACCGATTCACTCGAGATTTTTTAAATATTTGTAGTGGTAGGACTCTTTTGCAGGGGTCCACCTGGGGAAGTACCACACCTTTGCCAGTTATTCAACTGCCAAGCAGTAGTTTGCAAACACTACTGTGTTTCGGCTTGAAAGGCAATGTTTCCAGCGAAATTACAGGTCACACAGAGATTTGACATCTTATATCTTGGGGTGACGAGCGCACTGCATTGCCATCCAGGGTTTTGAACTGTTGAAGTTCAAAATTCTGAGTGGCCGTTGAGCTGTTATGGGCAAGCGTGAAGAGCCATCAGGCGAGCGACTTCGCTCGTCTCGTCACCCAGTACCTATCATAAAAAAAATGCTGAGTTGGGGTCGGTTTTTGTGACAATGTACCTGTATACTACTATTTTAATATTCTTATTTCTTGTTTTATTGTTTTATATCATTGTCACAAAATAAACTGTTCTGATTTCTGATTTGAATTAATTGCAGTGCACCGGTATATCTTGTACAGCATCGGTAAGTCAATACGATACTACTATTGAGGACTCGTTGTTTTTTAATTTACCTCTCCTGTCTCATTTAGCCCCATGGAATCGGGGTACGCGGTGTCGCTACTCGCTCACGACGGAAAACTACAAAGCCGTCCCCGCGGTTACAATTATTATCATCATCTTGTTCCCACCTATCATGTTCCCACTGCTCGGACACAGGCTTTCTCTCAGAGAGACGATGGGCCCTAATCCACCATCCTGGCCCAGTGCATGTTGATAATTGTCATTTGTCTTAAATTTTTAGAGCTTCTCAGACATACCAGTTTCCTCGGGATGTTTTCCTTCGCCGTTGTTGAGCGATGACATCGAAACTGCACATATTATAACATAGCATTACTAAATAAGTCATTGGTGCACGGCCGAGGATCGAACCGGGTGCCGTCAGATTGTAACGCGCACATACAACCGCCCGGCCACCATCGCACTTACAATAAATTTACCTTTTCTTTTTTTCTAGTGCGACGGAGATGAATGTACAAGAAAAGTAGCTCTGTGGTAGCGGTTTACTAACTTTTTATCTTTATTATTAAATTAATAGCAAACTGTCTCGTCTTATCGTTGTTACATATTTCAATCCTACTTTATTCTTCTTTATTCTTAACTTGAAAAAGGAATTATGACCGTAATGTTTGAGATTTTCAGTAGTAACAAATAAAAAAATCGTTCCTCGGTCGACAAATAACGATACAATTAAATCTAAGCTCCTTAAAAAATGGCATAAAATTCAAAAATTTCTACCAACCAAGTGCAAGTATCCGGAAGGAAGGCCCAGGAAAGCTCTCAATGATATTGCATTTTTCAATAGAGCTTACTCTTTTGATTCAGTTCAGCGTTAAGGCCCTCTTTTCCCACTTTTAGCTATTTTGGTCTTTCTAGTTTTAGTTTGTCTACTTCAAAGGTTAGCTTAAAATAAAATAAAATGGTGTCATATCAAAATTGAATGATTTACGATCTTTACGAAACACGATTAACGACATTTCGCTCGATAGAAAAAATATATGAAAGTAACACTGATTTGCGCTTTTATCCCTGTTTTTTTTTTTGGATTTATTCAAATACATATTAAAGTTATGTATTTTTTTTGTAATATACGATATTTTCATATACAGATTTTATAATTATGGAGGGAACTGTGAAGGTACATTTAACATTACAGCTACACTTTTCGAAAAATATAAGAAAAGCCTCAAAATAGAAGTACCGAAACGTAGACTGTGTCTAAGCTATATGGTTTTGCTCCACTAAATGCAAATTTAATACAATAAATTAATTATGGCCATCTGTAATAACAAGCGTTGCTTAAACGTGGGAAAACCTCGCCTTAAGAGAAAAACAAACTTTGCAAATAAACAAGTAGGTACTCTTAAAAGCTTTCCATGAAGCCTCTACAAATATTAGCGGAGAAAATGAAAACGGAACGAATTTAAACGTTTGTTTACAACGGGGAATCGAAACTGTTGGTTTTGTTAATCTGTTTCGATTTACTGATACCTGTTTACGTGACGAAACAAATGGACTGGACGAAGACGTACAGCTTTTAAAAAGAAGGAAAATATATACTTTCAAATAAACCAAGAATCGGAAGGAAGTGGAACTAATCGTCTTGAGTAAGTCCCGTTTAATAAAAGCAAAATGTGTGAAAACCACTTTAGTGTTTCCATAATAAAAATAATGAACGCTCTACGTTCAACAAGTAGAGAGGCCTTTATAGACGACTGCACAAAAAACGATTGTTCCGTTTTTAAGGTTCATTTATGTATGTATGTGGATATCTTCATTCCACTCCAGTGGATATACGGCCACATCTTAAAGTGGGCTCGAAACAGCGTTGAAACAGCACAGTTTGCAGTCGCGTTTTCGCATTCACCTAAACAGAATCGCTTAAAACGGGTAGCTGTAAGTGATTTTAATAAAAAGTAGAACATGTTAGTAACAACATTAAAAGATTTTAAATAGAAATCCCGACAGTATTTTTTTTCTGAATTATGTGAAATAGTGGGTCAAAGTCGGTGGGACCACGAGTCAAACATCGAAATGTCAAAACTAATCCGGAGACAAAATATGATATCCAATAGTTAAACATTTCCGTGTTTGTAATAAAGATCAGAATCAGAATCATTTATTGTCAAACTGTGTAAGTATAATATATGTATAGATGTACTGGAACATCCTTTTATCACTATTACTCATCAATACGAGTATATGCCACTTTTTTTCTTTATACATTAATGATCCACCCTAGCCTAGACCCCGCAGTGGGTCACTGAGGGCTGATGATTATGATGATGATGTCGTTCAAAAATTCGTTGTCGTCAGACTGTTAGATTATCTGTAGGTACATCACTATTTCTCTATGGCATATTTACTTTACTATGTGTTTCCGTGTCCGCTCTGTCTCTCTCTCTTGTCTCTGGACGCCACGGGCGATGAACTCTCGCCGAGTATTAATAAAACAAATAAATTAAAGTTAAAAGTGTAAAACATCAAAAGTACATCTCAAATAAAAGCTAAAATAAAAGTGCAGTGTTTATTTAATTCATCTATAATGAATACAGACATATATGTTGTAAAACTCTGGCGTGGTCTATACAGAGAAGACGAGCGGTGGAGTCGCGACGCAGTGTTCGTCCTGTGCCGTAGCGTGGATTTGGGCCATCTTCAAACTTTATACGAGGGGTGTAAGGGTGCAGCAAGATTGAATGATACCCAGGTGATAGAAATTGAATATGGTTTCAGGAAAAACAGGATATTTACAGGACGGAGAGTTGGGTAAGGCACAAGGAGTAGTAATGCGCGACCAAAGCGAGTGCGTTTCATAATTAATGTTTTAGCTCAACTTAGATCAGATTATTATGTGACGAGTCAAAATAGTAAAAATCACAACAGGTAGAAATGCGCAAGCAAAGCGAGCGTGTTTTTTTTTTGCTACTTCTAATCAATGTAGATGAGATTTTTGATTGAAGCGGCAATGAAAGAAAAGTCAAGGGTGGAAGTGACCCATCTTCGTACAGCCCTGAAACCTGCCACCCAGGGCAATGCCACGCCCACATAAGAGTCAGTTCTCATTTCACCATTCCAGGGTAAAAATAAAAATAACGCTTCGCCACTCAATTCAATTCATTTATTATCAAATATGGGTATATTAGTGTACACTTATGAACGTCAACATTACATTTTACTTATGTAAAAAATTAACTTAACTATTATGAATAAAATAAAAATATCAACAGCAATAAATAAAATTATAGGAACAATATAACAGTAATTTACAAATAGGTATGTCTATAGAATTAATCAGTTATCTTTGCAGTCTAAACACAATTTGCGCAAAGATACTTTGTCACAGAAAAAGTCATTAATATTATAATAAGCTTTTTGTATTAAAACTTTCTTAAGTATTTTCTTAAACGAAGCATCTTTCTTATTTATTAAGCTTTCAGGTAGTAGGTTATAAAATTACAAACTATTCATGACAAAGGAGTTGCCAGTTTTAGCTAATCTAATTTTCGGCAGAACAAGTTTAGACTTGTTCCTTGTCGTACTGTGATAATCTGTGTATGTTTTTACATGCATACATAATAATCAAAAAAATATACAAACTTGGCAACGTTAAAATTTTTACTTGCGCAAAAACTTCTCTAAGAGATTCTCTGTACCCTAGTCTATAGATAGCACTGGTATCTTTCATACATTATCTCATGACGTAAATGACAAACAGGGTCGGCCGCTCGTCTCTTCTGTATGAACCACGCTCGATCAGCCGCTGGCCTTGTTAGCATTGTCATGTAACTGTAGATACCAACAAACAAGTTGTGGTACATCCATGTAGCTTCGTTAAACTTGCTGGTCCGCCTGTACTGTACTCAAGTTCCTTCACAACAACGTTCCGAACTCCCAACTTAGTCTGTCCGTAGCTCTAATTAAAACTTCACCTTGATAACTGCATATCAGTACAATGTTCCGCTCGTGGCTCGTTCCTATTTACGAGGTTTAAAAGACTCTTGCATGGGTTGAAATAAAAATAATTAAAAGTTCTTATAGTTCCTAAGAACTAGGTGGAATGACTTCTAGGCAAGCGTGATCCATCGTAGGCCGCATTATCGCTTAACATCAGGCGAGTTGTTGTGTTGTGAGTAACATCCAATACTCAAAATAAGTGGTAATGGAGAACAAGTCAAAAAACAGTAATAGACATGTGGCCTAATGTTTAATTTATTACAAATAACAGGCTTAGCGATGAATATAACTAAATACATTACACATACTGAAAAAATAAATTGAATCGGCTGATTAATCTCTGAGATATGAGCGTTTAAAGTTTTAGGTGGGGATAAAGAGGGAATACTCCATCCCTTTCTCGCAAAGCGTATGTTAGTATAGCATTTCTATGCCGCACCTGAGGCTTGACGTCATAGCTCAATATAGTGCGCTCTCTGTCTAGCATGAAATTAAAATACTCATAACTTATTTATTTTGAAAAAAAAATTTATGTTGATAGGCTCTATTGATGATCATCTTTTTTTATAAGGTAATAAAAAAATAGTCATCATGCCTATTCTATAATTCACAACAGCGACAGTCGTAGGTCACAGAATAAATAAAACAGTTATAAAACATTGCGATAAATCGACTGTTCCACAGAATCATAAACTACAGAAGTATTGTTCGATTATTTGCACGACAATGATACATCGAAATTCTAAATTCAAGATGTAACAATATTTCGTTTTCGATTTAGTTGCTGTGATTTATGATTTCTAAAAATACAAACAGCTGGCTTAGAATAAAACGAATTTACATTAATAAATTACATTGATATAAATGGCCATATAGAATATGAAAAAACGAATTGTCATTTTGTCTTAGAATTGTATTTCAAGTTATAAGAACGCTACACCGTTTTCACCAAATTACCGTTATCAATTTTCATACTAATTAAATTACAAATAAGTTGTGGGTTTTTCATAGTTTATTGAAATTACTTTGGATTTTGTCACAATAGTTACCTATACATATCACATTATATAAACATTCCAACAACTTTCAAACGTTTTTATTATTATCAATTTATACATTATCTGTTGCCCACGGCTTCGCTCGCGTAGTCTGTATATAAATCCACTCCACAAAGAATCACGAAGGCAAGTTCACAACTTCTTACTGACACTGAGTTGTCCATGTACACAGTTTATATAATAAATACTTTCTGATTCTGAACTTTTCTACCTGAACTGTTGTGTTTTTACACTTTTCTTTTCATGTTTTTTCCGAATAATAAAAACACAATGTGATTATATAAAGTAGTTCAAACCAAATTATTGTTGTATTAAATTTCTAACATAAGTGAATGTGTCTATTTTAATATTTTCATACCATTATTTTAAAGTTGTCAGCACAAGGATGATATATGGCGCAGACCTAGGCTTCTAGGTACAGAGTGAGACCAAAAAACCCTTCTAGAAAGCTTGGATAAAATGTAACAAAAGATGTAGTGTAAAACGTAAAGATTATAAGATTCCTTCAATTCCAACAAGCATGTAGACTTTTACAGACTCATCCAAGATGACAAACAAATATAGACCTTCAAAACAGAAGACAATTTATTTATAACCTTGTAAGGTATACATAAATACTTACTTTTAATATTTGACATTGGCTGAATACATTAACTTGATTAACTGAATCAAGCCAAGATTAAAAAGTTTACGAAAGAATAGGCGACTACCCTCAAATTTCCGGCTGACAGCGGAAATGAGAAATAATTTTGGCGGCATTTTATCAAAACGTCGGCACAAACGATCCTAATATTCCTTGATATGAAATCATACAAATGATAATAATATTCCAAAATATTGCTAAGTGTGATTGTGCCAGTTGGTGATTAAACGATTTTAACAAAGGAGGGGATTCTTAATTCGTTTTTTTTTTATGTTTGTTACTTCAGAACTCCGTCATATATAAACCAACATGGAAAATAAATATTTAAAAGTAGTTTGGTTTTTAAATCAAAATAGTAATTTGGATGTCATAATAATGTTACCCAAGTTAACAAAATTTTTATTTTTCTAATTGTGAAGTCGGTTTTTTAATGTGAGGGTTAACTAGACTGATAATGTCGAAATTGATAAACATGAAAGACAAACTTAACATTGCAATGGAAAAAAAAAATCCTCTCTTGTCTCTGGTTACGAAGTTACGAACTTGGCTGGTTTAAAAAAAACACTGAAGTATTATGTATCGGACACCTGCTTAAACACAGTCTTGCGTTCAAAAACCAAAGTGATCAGAATCCGTCTTCTTTTACAATACTATTATACTTGTCCGTCAGAACAAATAAATGCTTGTACCGAATTTAATTAGCTAGATAACAATAGATACCTATATACTCCACAGATTTAATTAAATATTTACTATCGTCACTGGAGTCATTAAATAATTATAATTTTGTTGCAAGTAACTGGCACTTTCTCACGCTTGTATATCCTTAAGCTGGGTCCACATCAATCTAAATTTGCGACGATATATTTTACACTACCTACGTCCCGCGATTGCACCCGCGTGGTGATGAAAATCGGTAATTATGATGATGATGAAAAGTAGCCTATGTGTTAATCCAGTATTTAACCAATGTATCTTCCAAATTTCATCCAAATCCATCCAGCCGTTTCTGCTTGATTGAGTAACAAACATCCATCCATCCATTCATCCATCCATCCATCCAAACTTTCACATATATGATATTAGTGTGATTATAGTTTGTGTAAAGGGAAGTCAGGTCAAGCCATTCATTCATTTGACAGTTCGTTTTTGTAAGCGATTTGAAGAGAACGTCTACAAATCCTAACTAATATTATAAAAGCGAAATTACCTAATTCTGTTTCTCTGTCTGTTCACGATTAAACTGCTTAGTCGATCTTAACGAAATTTGGCAAGAAGATAGTATGTGCATCATGAGGAACTGACATAGAGTACTTTTTTCTCCAAAAATGCAGAAAAACTGGAAAATCGCGGGATTCAGTTAGTACTATACTTCCCCCCTACCCTCTTCTCATGTCTTGATTCTTGCGTTGGAAGGTCTTCTTTTTTCGTCGGTTAAAAAGTAGCGTGCAGCGCAATGTATTTTATTAGTATCCTTTGACGTTGGTTCTCGTAATTGCAAATTACTTTGAAGATCGTTAGAACTTCGTCAGTTGAAACGCCTGTAGTGACTAGTATAGCAAGTATTTTTTTTTTGTGAGCGTCTTTCACTTCGATCAAAAAAAAAGGATTCGTCACAAGTATTTTCGCCATATACGACGCACAAAGTAAAATGTACTGTTGTGAACATGCCCTAGTGTTTTACGTTTGTTCTTTTAGTTCTCAAAGTCGAAGTCCTAATATTTTATTCACTTAGGTCTCAACTTTTGTTAACTAAATGCTTGTTAACTACGTTTGACTGCCCCGGTGGCTCAGTTGGTAGTGAACCTAACTTCTGTGCTTGGGGGCGTGGGTTCGATTCCCATCTAGGACAAACATTTGTGTGATGAACATTTGTGTTTGTTCTATGTCTGGGTGTTAATATCTATTTAAGTACGTATTTAAAAATATATATGTACGTATATCAGTCTCTGGCAGCCATATTACAAGCTTTGCTTAGTTTGGGGTCAGATGACCATGTGTGCAAAAATGTCCCAGATATTATTATTAATTATTAGTACATTTTTGTTTAACAAGATTTGCCCACTGGTGCGCCACTCGAGGTTTTTAATTAGTATGTGTTCAAGGCATAATTCTTACGAACAAGCGCTGCGTGGACTAAATCACTTATAGTCTCTCAAAAATGTAACCCTGGCGTAGTTTTTTTTTTAATTTTTTTATTACATTAATTTATCATTTAATAAGAAAAGAAAAATATTTTTATTTGCATAAACATAGGCTTAGTACATAAGTTTTATATCAACTAGGAAAACACTGGCTTATGTCTATGAAAGCTTTGAAAATTATACAGTAAAGGATATAATGGCATTTTAAAACCACTAAGGTTTAATAGTAATGCCATCTGGAGTTTAAGTGTACGTCTACTATAAAAATAATGTTAATATCTAAGTACACAACTGGCAGCGAGCGAGGCAATTACATCAGGTTGTCAAGAAAGTAAGATTTTAATTTAGTTTTAATATTATATGAAGTAATGTTTTTACATAAATCTGAGGGTAGGTTATTAATTAAACGAGGAACTAAATACATAGCGGTCCGTTCGCCGTAGATATTATTTGTACGTCGAGTCGTGCAAAGCAGGTTTCGAGCGACGGCCCGCGTGTATACAGTATGCTCGTATTGAGCTTACCTCACCGTAGCACCAATTACCCTTATAATGCGGTAAGTAAAGTGAAATAGACCGTCGTAGCACTAACTGCAGCGCTCGTGGGACCATTGCGGTAAGTAAAATCTGTGATAAAATAAAATAGGCCTTCGTAGCACTTTAAACTGTAGCGCTTGTAGCTAACTAAATCTCGTAGCAACGTAGCACATGTAACTGTAGCACTACTATACGTAGCATGGCAGCAGTCGTAGTCGTAGCATAGCTTCGTAGCATCTCACACGCGCATTTCAACGTTTTGAAGTATTTTTTTAATAAAAACTTTTTGTGTTAATCCAGGACATAAGCTATCTATATTCTAAATTTTATTATCCAAAAAAATACTTTATTTCGTTTATCATCATCATCATCAGCCCGAAGATGTCCTCTGCTGAACATAGGCCTCTGTTTTCGTTCATTGCGTCACTTATATTAATGAAAATCTTGTATTAACTAACTACATAGACAGCAGTGAGAGTAGAATCGAACCCTTCCGCAGCAAAGAATTCGTGCATGTTTAATTTAGTATTATCATCATCATCGTAAGCCAGAAAACGTCCACTGCTGAACATAGGCCTCCCCTCTTAACCTCCACACTGAACGACATGCTGCCATCTGCATCCACTGGATGCCCGGGACTCTCAAAATGTCGTCGTTCCATTTAATGGGAGGCCTACCTACGCTGCGTCTTCCGGTTCGTAGTCTCCACTCAATAATCTTTCTTCCCCATCGGTTATCGGTTCAACTTCAACTTTCATTTTTTTTTGTTAATTTTAATAGCTATGTCGGTGACTCTGGTTCATTGGCGAATATACACTTTCCTGATTCTATCGCGCAAAGAAACTCCAAGCATAGCTAATAGCCGAGCAATATTAATATCGGGCAATGGCTCTCCATTGCCCGAAATTAATTTAGAATGAAATATTTTAACTAATAACCCAGCTTGCTTCAAATTTCCCAAATTACTGAGTCCAATTGGTACGTTTAACGTCTGACAACTCAGCAGCGGCTATTTGACCCTATTAATCAACGCCAAGCTTTGCCGTTAACATTATTGAGGGCCTTGTGCTCGAAAACAGATCCATTGTTATTATTGTGATGGATAATAAATATATTTTTCTGTAAAATGGTTAATGTGACCTTCGACCAAAATAAAATGGATGGACGGGCCCAGTAGAAGCGCATTTTTGAAGATAAAAAAAAAAATACTTTATATATTGTTATATTACTTGCAACTGTCAAAGCAACGAGTGTGCATCAGTTCTGCATGATTTAATTCCCTCCTGCCCTTTTTCTATCGCCAGATCGGGCACGAAAAATCGACAAAACCTTATGGTTGACATTCCGAAAACCCGTACGAAGCGCTTTGATTCCACTTTTATTGTACGAACTGCTAGTCTGTGGAATGCGCTGCCTCAATAGATGTTGATAGTCACAATCTGGGTGTCGTCAAGCCAAGAGTTAATCTGTTTCTTCTAGGCAAGCGTGATCCATCGTAGACCGCATCATCACTTAACATCAGGCGAGTTGGTGGTCAATAGCAAGCCTATTATTTAATAAATAAATATTTAGACCGAGAATAGTTTTTATTTATCTTGTTTATAAGTAGCCTTAAAACTGATGAACAAAACTGTTAGATGTATATAAAAGACTTAAATCATTAACATGTAAGTAAACTCGTAACTTATCAAGCCTCCCACTAGATGGACCGACGACATTGTGTGTTGCGGGCATCCAGTGGATGCAGATGGCAGGATGTCGTTCAGTATGGAGGTTAAAGGGGGAGGCCTATGATCAGCAGTGGACGTCATCTGGCTGATGATGATTAAGTCATTCAAAGAAATATCAATAAGCTAAAAAAATGCGCTGAGAGGCGTGCCTTGGAACTGTAGAACTATGCATGTCTCTTACAGTAGACTGACGTGGACTGATTGTAACGATTTCATTATAGATCTGATATTCAACCTTAGTAGGCTCAATGTCAACTTAAATAAAGTTCAAAGATCAAGTAATATTTTATTAAAGTATGAATGGGTTAAATATTTGTATGATTAATTGGATAATTTTATTACTTACTTGATAAACATTGTTTGTTCTTATAATTTTGCAGTTTTAGTTTTGACATATTTTTTAACCCTCGAGGGGTTAGTTCAATGTGTATATTTGTGTGTTTACGTATGTGTAACTGTCTGCAGCGTCGTAGCTCTCAAATGGCTGAACCGATTTTGATTTGGTGTTTTTTTTGTCTTGATCCAAAGTGTTATTAGCTATGGTTTAATAAAATATGTTCTTTTATTAGCTCTTTTTTCGGGGGTTTAAAGAAAATCAATTGAAACTTGTTGAGATTAAAAAAAATCAACGAATTATATCAATAGATAGTTTCTCCAATGCTATTGCTCAATAGATTCCAATGCTATTTAGCTGATCCATCCCAAAGGTGAGAGCAGTACTCCATGCACGACCGAACTTGTGCTTGGTACAGTGTAAGCAACTGTTCCGACGTGAAGTACCGTCGCACCTTCAATAGGATACCCAGCTTTTTCGCAGCTAACAATTTTGATCTACTTCACAAGTACCTGCGAGTATTTCATTGTAACAGAAACCCTTACTTATAACATTAGTGCTCTTTACTTAGTACCTATTAGCCCGACACAACCGAAACAAAACAAAGCCGTATTCAGTCGATCACCCACGGCGGCTGCGAGCCGGTTGCCAGTTTTAGTTATTTTTTAAAGCAGTGTTGTTCGCCTATTACGCCACTATTATATTATTAAATCTCACTGACTCTATCAAAATTTTAATCAACCTTAGGAAGAATTGATATAAGAAGATGCGACGTTTTGGAACTTTAACAGACTGAGATTCAATAAAAACTCTTTTATATCGGCGAGATACATTTCAACTCTTCCTTATTGAATACATGAATAAATGGTTGCTATAATTTATGTGAATTTTTCACCATGTTTTATTAGCTTCGCTTGTAACTGTACACATGTGTAAATATAATTCACACGTTCTTTCTTGCCTCACACCTGCAAAATGTGTAATGAGCTAGCTTCCGCGGTGTTTCCGAGAAGGTACAATACAACATTAGGTTCTTCGAAAGGTGAATTATTAGACTCTTAAAGGGTAGGCAACGTATTTGCGATGCCTCTGGTTTTACAAATATTCATGGGCGACGATGACTGCTTACCATCAGGCAGCCCGCCTGCGTCTTTGCCACCTATGGCATTAAAAACCTAACTAACTATGTAACCAAACAGAAAATGTTAACCTAGTTCTAATTTTATTGTCATCGCTTTGAAATTTTGCAAGTAATTATTTATTTATTGACAAATACTCGTTGCACTTACAGCTACGCCAGGGCTTGTAACGAGTCATACAATAAAATATTACATTAAAAATTACGAATCAGAATACAATAACAATCAAATTAATCAGTATTTAGGTTAGAGTATATATGTCAATATTTCCTAGGAATAATAATAAAAATTAAAACGCAGGGGCGGCTTTATGGCGAGCCGTCGGTGAGTGGCGACACCGCGTACTCCGATTCCATGGGGCTAAATGAGACCCCTGACCCCTGGCTTGCCTTAACCGGCCGTCCAGGAGTGGAAACCGCAAGAGCTAAGAACCTAAGCTCCAGGGTGGAAGTGTTAAAGGGCATAACGCCGCGAGTAGCTCTTAGTGAAAGTGCAGCACACCTCTCTACACCCTAAGCCACCCACGCCGATGTTGCCCCTCCGGTGCCAAGATACGGCAGCCTTTATGAGGGGCCCATTCAGTGGGTGGCAAGTCATCACCTGCCTAAATATATTTTGAGATGAGACAGGATAAGGCAGGTGCCGTTTCTCATTCTATAGATCTGTTATTCCATCCACAAGTTGTTCACCTCAATAGCCCAGTCTTTTTTAATCCTATACTGTACAATAGTTTCATATTCCTTTTTATACATATTTCATAGTTGCATGTATTTTATATTCAAAAGGGCCTCTTGGTGTTGGCTTCGGCCCCACCAATGCCCACCAAATGTCCGGGCTAGACCCGTGAAGAGAAATAAATAAAAATTAAAGGCACAGGTTATTAATAAAGGTGTGTTTAAATACTTGGTGAATTTATATGACACCATGTAATTTGATTTTATCAGGAAGGCTTCGAGAAGCTGTTTAAATGTCACCACCGCTGATACCTTAGCGGTCTAGTGAGAAGGCAGATTAAACATTTCACAGGTGCAGAAACACGTATACGAATAAAAATTTCATCATCATCATCAGCCAGAAGACGTCCACTGCTGAACAAAAGCCTCCCCCTTTAACCTCCACAGTAAACGACAGCCTGCTATCTGCATCCACTGGATGTCCGCGACTTTAACATTGTCGTCGGTCTATCTAGTTGGCTTACCTACGCTGCGTCTTCCGGTTCGCAATCTCCACTCAAATGTGTGGTTGTGGTTTATTTTCTTACTACTAGTTATATAGATAAATTGTTTCTTCAGCAATTACCATTTACGCCTTCAAATTTAAACACTAGGACAGTCATTATCTATTCGAGTAGGTAGGTATATTAAATACAAGAAGAATAAAATATCCACATTTTTTAACGCAAATAACCTTCTTTAAAGATGTGGGCGACGGTGATTCGGGTCAGACTATTGTGCCATTTTTAGCATAACAATCTTAAATGAGGATTTAACCCGAAAGCTCTTAAAGAAGTAAAACATGATGGAGCATTCTGGCCACGTCAAATAAAGAGGGATCGGTGAGCGTGCAAAAATTTATTGTTGTAAGATTTACGGGGTAACAGTACTCGGACATCGACAGCCGTGTATTTTTTAATCTCGATTTAAGGCTTGCGTTTGATCTTCATCTTCATCATTATCATCATCATCAGCCAGAAGACGTCCACTGCTGAACATAGGCCTCCCCCTTTAACCTCCACACTGAACGACATCCTGCCATCTGCATTCACTGGATGGCCGTGACTCTCACAATGTCGTCGGTCCATCTAGTGGGAGGCCTACCTACGCTGCGTCTTCCGGTTCGCGGTCTCCACTCAAGAACCTTTCTTCCCCATCGGTTATCAGTTCTTCGATCGCCATCTTGCCTATTGTTAAACGGTGATGCGGTCTACGATGAAGCACGCTTGCCTAGAAGAAACCCTCAGATCAAACAAACACGGGAGATATGGTAAGGTGACGTGGTGGGTGCGAACGCATCTGTCTAAATCAGACTTGACGCCTTTAAACTCACCCAGCTTTGACGACTTTGGTGCCCTTCTATGCATGTAGTCTATTAATTAGTTCATCGGTGTCTCTACAAGTTTTTTAGTGTGCGTTAAGTGAGCCATTCTTACAGCTTTTGCGCGGTATAGTGAAAACAATGTATGAAATGCGGAAACATTACACAAACGATAAATTATAATAATGCATAACATCCCTTGTTTGTCTGATCTGAGATTAAACATTCACTCGCAACTTGAAGACACTCAGATTGTAACCAGCGGTGAATAGCCACTCCTTTTCATTCTTAGTAAGTTTAATTAACTAAACAATATTAACTGAAATAAACTTTATTTCTTAACTTTAAATAATATTACCAAGTTTCATCAAAATCGGACAAGTATTTACGGAAAGTTTTATCTAGCAAGTACGTGTGTATGTAGATGACAGGGCTCTTATTCACTAACTAAACACGCATGTAACGTGGCCCGTTAAGATAACCTCTAAAAATTTGGCCTCTATTCTCTAGGAAATAAATTGCTACTTTTATAGGTTAACTTAACGCGTTACGTTAGAAGCGTGTTTGTAGTTAGTGAATCAGGTCCCCCAGGTCCGGGGCGGCACTAATGCTTCTAAGTGCTTGATATACCTACTTTTATTATAATATTGCGTGTAGAGCTGACAAGTAATATTTACACAGATACCTATGCTCTGAAAGTGTTTACTTTCAAGGACACATGAATCTGGAATGAAGACAAAATGTCTTCACACCAATGAATCATACCTAATGGTAGTTTTATTGTTACAAGAACACAATAGGCTCCTGTTTTAATGTTTCAAAAGGGCGGACTGTTGATACTACTATGTTTTACCATCTTTTGTCATCGAGATACAATACATACAATCGTGGCAAAAAAAAAACTGAACCAAAACTCGGCGCGCGCTATGTATTGCGCCGACTCTTTAGTTAGTTTTAAGGGGGGCCACACGGAAAGTACAAGCTTTCAAATAAAAAAATCATCATCAAAATCGGGTCACCCAGTCGAAAGTTCTGAGGTAACAAACAAAAATACATTCGAATTGATAACATCATCCTTTTTGGAAGTCGGTTAAAAAGAAGACAAAGCAGACAAATTAAAGATGGGGGAAGAAAATATAGTGGTATGGTAAAATAGGTTTTTAAAAGCTCTTCACGACTAAACCTGCATCTGAGCAAAATCGTGAAAACAGAAATATAACAGTTCTGAAAAACGCGGAAAAAAGAAAACTTTGAACTGCCCGATTAAAAAGTGTATTTGTGTAAGTATTTTTACCACGTAGCTCATTTAGGTTAATGATATGCAAACACTGAAACCTGTTATATAACACGCACAAAAATACTTTATTTGCAGATAACAAAATACAATTTTACTGTGAAAATACCCTGCCCTGAAACATCCGGTATGAGCAGCTCAGCGTGAAGCTAAATCAAAATTATCGACACGACTTTTTGCGTTTATAAATTACGGGTCCTAGTTTTTTTTAATTCTGCCTTCAAAAATCTGAATGAATACCATTAATTATGATCAGTTTTGCTTGATTTTAAAACGTAGTATTGTATCATAAATAATGTTTTATTTTATTTTGCAATAATCAAATTTAAAATCAATAAAAATATTCCATATATAATTAGGTACATTATCTCAAAAAACCAGCCCCAACTCAGAATGTTGCTGGTTGTAGACAACCAGCGCTGGCATCTGGTAGCCGATATACTACAGTGAATATCCATGCATCATCCACATATCATAGATCGGTGGAAATCGCACACTGTGCGTTTTACGCGTTCCTTTTTGCCTCACACCTGCAATTTCTGTAATGAGCTCTGCGGCATTTCCGAGTAGCTTTAACATGGGGTTCTTCAAAAGAGCTGTTAATAGAGTCTTTAAGGGTCGGCAACGTATCTTTAATGCCCTTGGTGTTGCAGGTATCCATAGGCGACGGTGATCGCTTACCATCAGGCGGCCCGTCTGCTTGTTTGCCACCAATGGGATAAAAAAAGTGAAATAATAAAATAGAAGGTTTCTTTAATTCAGATTTTAAAGAGTTATTGCAGCTGTCAGAGCTAAGAAAACCTGGACCAAGTAATATAATAATGACAGATAATCGTTATAACGAAAATGAAAAACTCTAAATACCAATATACCTACACGAACGCTATTTTCCACTGCTAGGTATAATGCCTCTCTCACTGTTTACGGCATCAGTTTCGATCCTGGGGGGTATTCTGACTTCTCGAGATTATCTACATCAGTGCCTCTCTCATTAGAACCGTCGTGAGAGTGATCGACATAATCTCGAGCATGTCAGAAGAACATGTTTGTCCCGAAATTCTAACAATATATCATTATAATTTATAATCATAATTTGGCTGTTATTTAATCCTTTTTCTTTCTGTTAATTTAAATTGATATCTCTCTGTGTAAATACTATGCATTGACTGTCTTACCTACTGTCCAAATTTTTATTTATCTATCCAGGCCCATGTTGGTGTTGCAATGGGGCAAATAAACTGCTTAAATTTGTATTTTATTTTATTTTTTATCGCGGATAAGTCCGCTTTTGACCACCAACTCGCCTGTTGGTGACGATGTGGTAGAAGATGAAGCACGCAGACTTAGAAAATACCTATTCACTCTTGCCTTGAAACTTGGCCCAGATTATATCTCTCAGGAAACTGGGAAGCCGGCAGGTTGTTCCAATCCTTGAAATGATTAGTGACAACAGCTTCGTTTTAGCTTTTGTGTAATTTTTTATCGTATATCTACCATGCATATCTATACTTTGCAATATATATGTTGGTTAGCAGCTGTTTGTTTCCCATGTAAAATAAAATAAAATATCGCTGACCCATCTCACAGTCAACCATGTCGGTCCCCTTTGTTTCTTAAACTACAGTTGTTATAAGTACGTATGAATTATAATTTAATTTGATAAACTTTTTAATGATACAAAAGACACAAATACATTCGCCGATTAACGTTTAATCTTATTAAGTCTCGATGCGCGCTGTCCAATTAAGATTAGTGGAATTAATCGTTACGCGTTTAAAATGGATTGTTGGGCCACGAAATTAGTAGAACCACGAGCAGACAGCCGTGACGTAAGAGCTGACCAACGAAAAACAATTGGCAGAGACATTCTCAATAGGTAGAATGACAGTGACAAATAATCACATTTATTAACTACTAGTTGCGCCCCGCGGTTTCACGCAATATATCCGGGATAAAAATACAACCTAAGTTACTCCTTATAACATTAGCTATCTAGTGTAGTTATTTAAGCAAAAAAGGGGTCAACCTCGGAGTGAGAGATAACAAAGTGAAAACTCGTATAAACCTTCATTTTGGCGTTCTATAAGATTTCTCAAAATTCTCATACAATTTCGTGTCTGCGTCGCCAGTCAAGGTCACAAAATCTGGTTTTCGTGATTATCTAAATCTCCAATGATGTTTCTTTTTTTGTTCACAATCATTATAAAACTGTAGAGCATAAAATTTGCTACAAATTATGTTCAAAGCATTTTTTCATGCGCTGTATTTGATATAGAGGGCGGAGAGCGCGTAGCTCACCCATACATACTGTATGCAAGGTTAACCGTGAATCGCGGAGAATAATACATTGTATAAAGATATTAAATCATTAAAATATCATTAACAATAAATAATTTGTGTTATTTAATAAACAATTAATAATTTGTACTCAGAATGAACTATTTTCCTGCAAAATTTCATGAAGATTGGAAAATTAAATACCACAAAATTTCAATGGTATCCAAGACATCGACACACAAATATACAATCATATTATAAACTTACAAACTTCTATCTTTTTCCGTACACTCTGACAATTAACTGAAACCCGCTATTGTTAAAGCTCTATAATCGAAGTATGATAATTTAGAACTAATGTCGTATGTTATTTATCTAGGCTTAAGACAGAATCTAGTCAAGATTCTGTCCTCAGCCTAGATAAAAAACTGCCATTCTTATATGTATATACTTGCATATTTTCACATGTATCCTCTCGTGCACAGACGGAATATTAAATATTACAGATATCGTGTTTTTACATAAAATAGTAACAGGAAAAATAGACAGTCCTGAAATATTATTCTTCGCAAAATATAACTTGCAAATTCTTCACTCTAGCAGTGGCCTCGTCAAAAGAAAAACATTCAACCTCTCATCATGTCGAACAAATTATGACCAAAACTCAACAAAGTATCGAATATCTTCCTCTTACAATGACGTTTATATTTATAACGTTTGGATATTTTTAATGCTACATCAAGCAAAATAAATAAATTAAACATTGTAATTACTATATTTAATTTAAGTAGTGTATTATATTACTATGTATTCATTCACGTGCATGCAGTGTCCACTTCTGAGGTCATGCATTGCCATGTTTACTACTTATAATGTAATTAAAATAACGAATCTGAAGAGGTTAGTCAGTTTAGAGAACAAATAAAAAAAACTCTGTCTAAATAATAAATATAATTATTGTTACTTTCTAAAACTAGTGTAGGGCCTGTGAGTCCCACTACATCACAGATTGTTATTATTATAACATAAACATCTTTCTGAAGCGCACCGACATTCAACAGTCATTCGCTAGCGCTCAAATAAAGCGCACGTACTCAATCCATCTACCGGAGTTTCAATTACCCATTCATATTATTTAGGATAACCTTCTGCATCAAATCCAAGAGTCAGATACAACTACAATACAACACATATCAACCATCAAATTATCCTAAATTGGTGACCCCGACGAACAATACAACCTATAAACTATTGAGTGCGTTTCAAACATTCGCGATGACCACACCAATCGTCCACGTCGAGGAACAGTATGGACTGCTCACGCACCAAAGCGCACCAGGCGCACCACCACCGCAGCAGCCCAGCACCAGCCGCATCACAGCAGAACTCGCACCAAGCGCCGTCACCATTCAGACGCGCATCAGCGACTTCTGGGCCACACGACCTCGACTCTGGTTCCACCAGTTTGAAGCGATCATCGCGCCACAAAAAGCAACAGACTTATGTAAGTACCAACTAGTTATTGCAAAGTTAGGGCGCGACGAATTAAGTCAGATTAGCGACATACTGGAGAACCCACCCAAAATATACAAATACGATGTGTTTACAAAAAGGTTAATAATCACCACATTACCTGTGACGGCATCATGCCGGACGAAGATAAGGTCAAAGCCATCACAGAGTTTTCACAACCTGAAACCATCGAAGAACTACCACGTTTCCACGGACCAATTAATTTCTACAAATACAGTATACCAAAAGCCGCGGAAACACAATCAATATTAGACAAATACTTACACAATACAAAGAAAAAAGACAAGACCAAAATTACATGGACGGAAGAAGCCGTAAACGCATTCCACAAATGTAAACAAATGATACGAGAGGCAGTTATGCTCACGCACCCGGACCCGACCGCCAAACTGGTTTTAATTACCGATGCTTCAAACACTTGTGTCGGGGCCGCTCTACACCAATTAGTAGAAAAAAATTTACAACTTCTCGCTTTCTTTTCAAAAAAACTAACGACCGCACAGATGAAGTACAGCACGTACGATAGGGAGCTACTAGCAATTTACATGGCGATAAGACACTTCAGATATCTTATCGAGTCAAGAGAGCTTTCAGTACTTTCCGACCACAAACCGCTATCATTTGCGTTAACAAAAAAAGAATCGAAAGGAGACTCACCACGACGCTTACGCCAACTAGATTTTATTGCCCAATTTTGCAATAAAATCGAATACATAGAAGGCGAATCGAATCATGCAGCGGACTTTCTATCAAGGATACAGGAAATCCAACTACCACATACCTTCGACTATGAACTGCTTCATAGTAGCCAAATGAAGGACAATGAGTTAGAAAACTTACGACAAAATTCAAATCATCAGTTTAAATCATTCAATGTGCCATATTCGGATCGCGAGCTTATCTTCGAAACATCAACAGACAAAGCTCGCCTATACCTGCCACTTGAGTTCCGAGAACGCGCCATAGCAAGCACGCACACACTTAGCCACCCCGGCGTTGCCGCAACACGACGCCTTATTACACAGCGATACTTTTGGCCGAGTATGAACGCAGACGTAACACGATACGTGAAAAGCTGCATACCTTGCCAAAAAGCGAAAATACAGAGACACACAATATCTCCACTAGGAGAGTTTGAGAAATCAGACAGATTTAATCACATCCACATCGATTTGATCGGACCATTATGTCCATCGGAAGACTTCAGATACTGCTTAACAATCATAGATCGTGTCACTAAATGGATAGAAGTCATACCAACCAAAGATATAACAGCGGAAACCGTAGCGAATAAATTCATCGAATGCTGGATTTCAAGATTTGGTTGTCCCGTCAGAATTACTACCGACCAGGGAAGACAATTTGAGTCACAACTATTTACTCAACTCACCAAAAAACTTGGCATCGAGAAAATTCGTACAACTGCCTACAATCCCAAAGCGAATGGACAAATTGAACGTGTACACCGCACACTAAAAGCAGCGATCATGGCTCGCTCCAAAGACACCAACCAATGGGCACAGGAGCTACCACTGATCCTACTGGGCTTGAGATCCGCCGTGAAAAAGGACATTGGTTACAGTCCCGCTCAAATGACGTTCGGAAAATCTATCAGACTACCTGGAGATTTTTTTGTACCTGTACAAAGCAACATCAACGACACAGAATACACATGCAAGTTGATGGACACCTTATCTACACTTCAGACAAACTCAAGAATCTTAGACAATCATAAGAAAATTTTCATCCATAAAGACCTCCACGAAACAGATTTCGTGTTCGTGAGGCAAGAAGCACGCAAATCGCTCACACCACCTTATTCGGGTCCTTTCAAAGTAATCACTCGAAATTCCAAACACTACACCATTCGTATGGGTTCTCGAGATGTCGTCATCTCACTTGATAGACTCAAACCCGCTTATGTTGTAACTAGTGGTCCTTACGAGTCACCCGACGCCGCAACTAACTTAGCGACGAAAGAGTCACCCGACTCAACTAACAATAATACAGTCATTACGGCCACACAGCACAGCAACACAGAGAACAAAGCACAAAAGACGCCGCCAGTCATAACAAGATCGGGTCGCGCGGTGAAGAAAACGGTTCGTTTTGACATTTGAACCGGGCCGCCGCCGCACTTATCTGCACCACTCGACCGCAGACCACTTCACTACTCACAAAGCATCATCTATATATTTTCAACTTTACCGCAATTTCACCTACTTCGACGCTGCACTCTACGTCATTTCAACATGGATCACCCTGAGAGCAAGCCCACAACATAGAACGCCGCAGGTGCTGCGCCCCAAACAGCGCAGGTCGACCACATCCAGGACACACACTATATGTCGCTGGCCCGTCATGATCGTCAGCGTTGTAATTTCCACTGGCATCCTGTAAGTCATGTGGAGTTACTGTTAAGCGGATCGAGACAGCAGTGGACAAGCGCGTCAACATAGTCATAGCGCTACGTGTGTCGTCGATTCAAACCACACCTCCGCGTTTCCGGCAACCTCCCAGAAAAGCACGTTTATCGTATAAACAAATATAAATTCGGGTAGTGCAGTGAAGTGAAATAAAAAAACAAAACAAACGTATAACTTAAAGTGCGCGTAATTAACACCTAACAAGTATTATTATATCAAAAGACAATTTTAGTGTACTTAGTTATTGTTTTTACGGAAAAATATTCTATGTGAAATAAAAAGTAGCAGGTTATTTTTTCTTTTATAAGACAAACTGTAAACAAACAATGCACAATGTTAAATCAAAAATGTAAATATATTAATTTTTAGTTCACTACTTTTACAAACTTATTTTTCATTGTTTAGTTTTATACAATTTACACCCTTAATGTTATCATACTTATCTAAGTAATTTTAAGTCATGTTGTCAACTTTAATGTATGTTTAATCTACTTTTAGCTACCTATAACAAAGTACGTACTTACCACCTAAGTAATACATTACGGAAATCTATTTTACTTAACATGTAAATTTTACCAAAAATTTATTTTTAAGGGGGATGTAGATGTAGGGCCTGTGAGTCCCACTACATCACAGATTGTTATTATTATAACATAAACATCTTTCTGAAGCGCACCGACATTCAACAGTCATTCGCTAGCGCTCAAATAAAGCGCACGTACTCAATCCATCTACCGGAGTTTCAATTACCCATTCATATTATTTAGGATAACCTTCTGCATCAAATCCAAGAGTCAGATACAACTACACTACAACACATAACAACCAACAATATTATCCTAAACTAGAAATACGCTTATGAGCCTCGCACATGGTATCGACCATTAGCAAAAAAAAAGTCTGTGGTAGCGACGCGCAAACTCGGAGTGAAGAAAACTATGGATATTTAAAACTCAAATATATCCAAACCAAAGGTAAACTGCTCCCATCTTTGGAACGGAGCACCCAAGTATCAGCTTGAGCCATTTGAAGCATTACAGCGTAGAGCTGTTAGATTGTCGACGATCCCAAGTTCACTGAACACCTGGAGCCGCTCAGCATGCGCAAAGACGTTGGGTCTCTTTGTGTCTTTTATTGCATTTACAACGGGGAATGTTCTGAAGAATTGTTCAATCTGATGCCAGCATCGCGATTTTATCATCGCAGCAGCCGCCACCACCTGAAAGTTCATCCACGTCATAGATCGGTGAAAATCGCATACTGTGCGTTTTACGCGATCTGTTTATGCCTCACACCTGCAATTAGTGGAATGAGCTGCCTCCTGCGGCATTTACGAGTAGCTATAACATGAGGTTCTTCAAAAGGGCTGTTAATAGAGTCTTTAAGGGTCGGCAACGTGTATGTGATGCCCCTGGTGTTGCAGGTATCCGTATATAGGCGACGGTGATAGCTAACCATCAAGCGGCCTTTCAGCTTGTTCTCCACCAATGGTACGAGTATATATTTAAAAAAACTAACTCCATGTAACTATCAAGTTATTCTGCGCATTTAGTCTACATTTTGGTGCATGGTGAATGAGACATTGATATAACTATAGATTTCAAAAAAAATTAAAATAGGTCTGTCTGTGGATATAACGGATTTAAATTAGTTTCTCAATAGGTATTTCTAAATGTACACAGATAAACTCAGCATGAATTTTATGCTAGACCCGCCATCTATGTGATTGGAAATCTATGATAGAAGAGATAAAGTTTAAATAGCGTAGGCATGTTTATAGGAGCTTACGTCTTCCTCTTAACGCGGGCTCGAAACAGCGCAGTTGGAAAAATTATGCGAACGTGAACCTTAGCGCGCCGAGATACGGTTTGCGATTACGCAACTTTTCGCAATCACCTAAACTGAATCGCTTAAAACACCGCTTCATGGTTGATATTCCGAAAACCCGTACGAAGGGCTTTGATTCCACTGTTATTGTGTGAACTGCTAGTCTGTGGAATTCCCCGATGGTTACAATCTGGGTGTCTTCAAATCTCGAGTGAATCGGTTTCTTCTGGGCAAGCGTGCTCCATCGTAGACCGGGTTGTAGTGTTATTCGAAATGAACCGTGTTGTGTCCAAATACTGGCTCTATCAATGTAGCCTGGTTGATCTCCCGGGTCGGGACGGTCGTAACCTCGTTATATACACACATGTCATACAAGTTACAATGCTCACGTCCCGTGTACTTAATACCCTTCATTTAGCTTGGTGATGCTGCGGCTTGCGGCCGTTACTCGGGTCGCCAATAAAACTCAGGTGTGGTTGCTTATGAAGGGACTCATCTAAATGGAACCTATTTAAATAAATAAAAATAAATATTCGGGAAATTTTAGCACACGCGGTCATCTGACCACAAACTAAGCAAAGCTTGTACTATGGCTGCCAGAGACTGATATACGTACTTTTTTTTCAAAACAAAAAATGACGTCACGCCTCTTTGCGCCATAATTGTATGAACAGAATTTATATGGCGTACAGAGAAATGACGTCATAATTTGCTGTTTCTCGTTCTCTTTCTAGCATGATAATGAAATGCTCAAAATTTGCTTATTTTTGATCAGATTTTCATTTTGTTTTCATTAATCAGCTATATTTATGGGTTACATATTAATAGGACAAATAAAAAAAAAGCCATCTAGCCTAGGAGTGAAAATTTTTGGCATTGAATGCTGGGCTGTTTTCAAACTCCCTCGCTGGACCAGGACGGACCATCGGACGATGATCTTCAGTCTTCTTCATGGTGTTCCAATTATTTCTCTTCTTGTGGGTCTTACTCGCTAGCATTTTTTCCAGTTGCCGATGCCGTCAATCTTTTATTCGAAAACCAAGCAAAAGTGAATAGAATTAAATAGATACGTTAAGGTAAAGTTCTAATTGTTCACTCCACCAGGATTAGAACCTGAAACAATCAACCAATCTATCAATAGCAGCTTTCAGGGCTTAATAATCCTGGACAGACTATAGGAAGTGATTATCTCGCTGTGCAAAAAACCTGCGTATGTAGTTGTAATAGGGATCAATTTTACACCTGCTCTCGTAAAAAATGTAATTATGCTTTATCCGGTCTCTTTGAAAATGAAATATTACGGTTTTCAAACAGCAGACGTTGAGTAGCATCTAAATAAATCACCTTCTTTCAACGAAAGCAAGATTTATGGTTTCCAGAGACGTGCTGATAATGCAGTAAACAACGCGCTTTGTATATTAGGAAAACGAAAACAAGCGGAAGTTATGTCTTGAAGGCAATCTTCAAGCTCTCCAGCCAGATGGGTCCTATTTATATTCAAGCCTTTTCACTTTTCCTTCTAGCAGTACCTAACCTAACCTATGTACAAATACTTCCCGTATTCGTACATAGGTTATCGTCACCTTAAAAATTTTCAGAAATAAAACTCTCATCGTATCATCTATACAAAGAATATAATAGAAGGAAGGAAGGAATAATAAACACGACAAGAGGACCATTCTACTTTCGCTAAAGAAGTCATAGATGGAACATACATAAACTACGAGGTTAAAAAGAGTTCGAATGAATACGTAAATCACGTCTCTTGCAGTGGAAGACAGGTATTATAAAGAGCTGTGTAAGTGTAAAAAAATATAATTTAAGTAAATGATGATTAGGATTGAGACTTATTTATATTTATCTATATTTTGTTTTTGAAACTTTTATTTTATTTTTGCACAATAAAACCATTATTCATCAAGTCGTACAAACAATTTCCACTTACTCTTTTCCTGGTAGTTAATAGTAAAGTTCTACGAAAAATATACATAAATATATGTATATCTATATATGTGTATATAAGTGAAGCATATGAACGAATTTTCAAAGCTTATTAATTTAACTTTCTGTACGTTGTATGTAAATTATATTTTAACTGATTTCTAAACTTCCGGTGAAACAGTTTGCTAACTCGATTACAAATTTAATGTAAAGGAAGTTTGGATGTTTTTGTCCATCAGGGGCAACAATATAATATTATCTTTGGGGCCCAAACACGGTTACCTGGGTTTTTGAACCATAATAAATCGTAAGTAACGACATGTTTTCATCCTGGACCTGGGCATGGATGGGATAGCAAGAGACAGGCACCAAGTCCTCTATAGGATGGCATGAATGACGATGCAATAATGATGATTGTGTAGTGGTAGGACTCTTTTGCAGCCTGGGGAAGTACCACACCTTTGCCAGTTATTCAACCGCCAAGCAGTAGTGCGCAAACACTACTGTGTTCCGGATTGAAGGGAAATGTTTCCAGCGTAATTGCAGGGCACACAGAGATTTGACATCTTATATCTCGGGGTGACGAGCGCAGTGCATTGCCATCCAGGGTTTTGAACTGTTGAAGTTCAAAATTCTCAGTGACGTTGAGCTGTTATGGGCAAGCGTGAAGAGCCATCAGGTGAGCGACTTCGCTCGTCTCGTCACTCTGTACCATAAAAAAAAATAGTATCATCGCATTTCGCGTAATTTTTTAAATTGACTTCTCGATTTTCTGCTACTTTGCTTTGTTTTAACGAGTCATATGAGCATTTTTTTAGTGTTATAAACTATAATAATTCACAATTTTATTATTATATCAAGTAGATCTACTCAAACCTCAGATCAGACGAACAAGGGAGATGTGTTAAGGTGGCGTGGTGAACACATCTGGCCTAAATATATTTTCCACCTTCACTCCTTTCAGAGCATACCTAAGCGAATGAACTAGACTGAGGAATGATTAAACTTTAAGTATATATCTCCGAACGTCTCGGTAAAACTGGAAGGTTTTCAGACTGAGCAAACAAGTGGTTCTCAGAATTAAGTTCATTAAATTCCCTCCGATTAGTATCTATAAAAGCTAAATTTATACCACTCGTACTCAATCACTGACTGACTGACTCATTACTTACATAATCTCGAAAATTACTTGACCTACTAATCTGAAAATTTTGGAGATTGATTTGTTTGTGGGACTTGAAACGATTTAAAGAAACGGACGAAAAAAAAAGTATAAAAAAACATTTCAATGTATACTTCATTGAAATGTTTTTAAAACCTCTGTTAGAAGAGCTGATAATTTTCAAACGAACGAACATATTTTCATGAATCATTGCTAGAATCACTCTTGATCAAGTCAAATTTCAAATAAAAGAACTAATACAAAATCGGTTAAGCCATTTGAGAGCTATGATGCCATGGACTCATACACACGTTAAACTTAAATAACACCCCTCTGTTTTCGTCGGGGATTAAAAAGGGTTGTAGTACCTACTTTTGCTCCAATGTTTATATTTTTATTGGGTCACTATCAGAATACTCACATGGCAAAATGACGATATCTTTCAAACGTAATGCCATAAAGAGTATTTCACCCCACCTGCTCGACAATGTCTAATTACATATTATATGATGCAACCTCAACGTAAAGTAAATAATTTTCTCTTAAGGGATATAAAGCTGTACGAAACTCCCTCGGGAATAAAGTGATTTGTTAATTTCGTGTGGAAACTCGTGGAAAACTCTATGCCCATATGGCATTGTAAAGATGTTTGTTCGAAAATCTAAATGGCCACCACAAGCAGAACACAAAAAAAAGAGGTGCGTTTACAAATAATGTGAAACAAAAGACGTTAGGTACGTGTTTGGTGCTGTGATATACAGTGAAACCTGGCTTTTTATTGTCTCGCAGAAGGTGTGAAAAGTAGAGTATGCTCCTCTGGAATAAAGACTATCTTCATCTTGGGCAACTTGAACCCCTCGCTTCACTCAGGACTCTATATAACTCTACAGTCCCTCGTTACGCTCAGGGTTCAATATGCCGCACGCGACTTAAGACACTGCTTTATTCCCTTAGTGCATAATCTACAGCCATAAGTCAGCCATCTGTGTACTGTGAGTAGTGGCCTCTAAATACCAAGTAAATGACAAGTATTTGACCTATCGAATATTTCACAGCATTGCTAACAAATCGGCGTCACGCTCGGAATCTGACCACCAGTGTTACCCGCATTCTACCCACTACTCTAAATAATTTATCTGTATTCGCGTGGGAAAGGAATTTGGGTTCAGATGAATTAGAAAAGAGAGATGTGTTTTTAGTTCACCATGCTATAGTTTTTTTTTAATCGCTTCTGAAGGATTTTTACGACTATGCGCGCACAAATATCATATATGTGGAGGAAGGAGAGCTTTTTTTTGTAAAATAGGCTTGCACTTTTTTGGTCATGAGTGTTTTATATGATAGGTATTGAAATTCTTTTTTTTGGGCAAGTGCCTTTATTAACCAAACAAAATACAAGCTAACACTAATGCTACAAAGACAGACTGCCCAGACCGTTAAAGGTTATTATTTTTCCTTGACTTACAATGACCCTTCATTACTCCTAGCGGAGAGTACATAATAGTCGAAACTAGTGTAAAAAAGCTATATTATCTACCACTTCGTCACCAACGACCGCCTCACATTGTTGTATGACATTTTCCTGCATATAATAATATGTATTTTTAAAGTTTACTGTTTAAAAAAAACCGTACTAATCGTACCTATAAGACAAAAAATAATGTAAGCACCTACAGTAAATTACTTACTTATAAATGGTAAAAACATTTTTTTTTATACTTTGCTCAAAGTTACTCATCTCTCGATATAGATCAAAATACAAAGCCCTTCAGAAGGGTCAAGCAAAAAGGTCTAATTCTGTCCCTCGTCGCGTGTTGCTGGCTGTAGTCGACAATAGGCCTTTTAACGGCGGCTAAATTGATTTCCGAATATTCAAGGGATATTGGGATGGTTGATCAGCTATCAAATTATGGTAAGCATGACTAAGTTGACATCCAAGATTCATCATACATCATCATTTCAGCCATAGGACGTCCACTACTGGACATAGGCTTCCCCCATCGATCTCCAAAAGGGTCGGTTGGAAGCAGCTTGCATCCAGCGTTTCCCTGCGTTCTCTTTTAGGTCGTCTGTCCATCTTGTTGTCAGATTTGTTCATTGGAAAAAGAAAAACATAATTGACGTTCGATTTTCATGATACTAGAGCTTATACGTAATGTTTTGACGATCACGAAAAGGTTCAAACTAGCTTTTAATACAGGATCACTGGACCATTAAAATATTGTTCTATAGATCTATTATTTTTTAGAATAATATATGCCAAACTTAAACCTATAATAATAATTATAGATCTACGTTTGGCCATCAACTCGCCTGATGGTAAGCGATGGTGTGGTCTGCATTGATCCAAATAAATCTATTCACTCTATAGCCTTAAAGATGCCTAGTTTGTAGATCTGTCCATCTGAACTGTTTGACAATGAAACCAGCACGGTAAATTAAAGGTTGCCTGGAAGAGATAGCTTATAGCGATAAGGCTGCTACTTGGGGCAAAAACTTTTTTTTTTTTATCTGAACATAATATATATTTATGGAGTGCGCAATAAAGATTTTCTTATTTAGGTACATTAAATACCTACTTAACGCAGGGTTAAATAACGCTAGATTAGATTTATATGGTTACACATTGGACTAGGTACTTATCCTATACGAGTAGGTAAATATATCTAGATTGAGATAATCTAGGTATTATTAATGGTTAGGTACCTTTCTAAAGATATAATATTGAAACTTTCGCCGATAATCTTAGTTCTCGTCTTTGAGCTATGATTATAAACGCGAAATTTAATAGTGTAGTTAAAACTCTTCTCTTCTGAGATGTCTGCAGTTTAAACAAAAAGCAACGCTAAAAGTTCCTCAATTATTAAGTTGATGGAATCTAGCATTATAAAGCCTAGATTGAGTCGTTAGGTCTATCTCAATGATCCAACGAGCGAGACTTGTGGCCGTCATCTAAACTATCTCCTAAACTTTTGCGTCTGAGGACTTAATAGTTTGCTCTTAGTTTTAGTTCGGAGTCCAAATTGGTTTCAAATTAGAAACTAAGTATAGGAATCTAATAAAACCTAATTGATCGTAAAAGTTTTCTTAAAATAAAATAAGTATATCTGCTTGGGTCTTCGTTTAGACGACATAGGCAATGAAGTTTTTCCAATAGACGTCATACTCATCAAAAAAGCTCTAAAAACATGGTGATATTTTACTACACCTACCTACATAGGACCTAAGATATTTTTACCTGTAGATAGGTTGGGCTCGCCACCACATTGGGTAGACAAATGCAAGGTACATTACCGTACTCGTTACAGCCTTCTCTCAGTCACGCACTCCGAGTGTCCGGCAACACATTGCAGCTAATTGTTTTAGCAAAAAAAATTATGTAATAAAATGCCTTTATGTGTCTTTATAAACTGCATAAAGTACATACGCACTATAAGAGACAAGAAAAATGTTTTATTTCACGCGTAAGTACTGTGTAAAATCATTGAACTTTAACACAGAAAAAAATAGCCTAGTTTGGAGCCCATTGGCACAACGCTTCTTGCGGCTAGTTAATTGCTAATCTGTAATTATTTCTACCATTGTTATTTTAACTGGTTTGTAATAAATAAATATAAATTGTTTTATCTTAGGCGGGTGTTGTCACTACAAAGTGTATGAGCGAGATGTGTGAGAGTGAAAAAGCTACCGGCAGCGAACCGCAGTTAGTGTTATTCGTCTATAACATCTCTATTATTACATCTCACTGCATAGGACTCATAGAATTTGACAACCTTACAATCTATTACAGCTGTCGCAGAAAATATTAAAAAATGTGGAGGGGCGTGTCGAGACACGCATTTGATCAATTTCGTTAACATGAGAAGTACCTAGTAAGTTTCCATGGTGCATAGTTTAGAAATTACATTAGATATAGAATGACTTAGACTTACCCCTATATTTATAGACGTAATATGCCAAAACATGTAAATTTATTTTGGCTTATAAAACAGACAGACGGACGGACAGAACGAATTTATAAGAGCTCCTTGTCAGGCTACGAAACCCTAAAAACACCACTTGAGGGTGATGTGAAGATTCCAGGTACCTTTATTTACGTCTATACATATGGGATTTAGACTTTTCGCAATAGCGTTTCGAAATAAGCTAAAAAGCTCTGTAGACTTAATCAAATTTTACAGATGTATAATCCCGATATAACATAGGTAATAAATAAGTGATTAAACGAACTTACCTTAGAGAGGTTCTATCATAAATATACGTAGCAAATCGTCCGAAGATATTAATATTTGTATATTTAATTTAGTGCAAGAGACTACATGTATAATATTAAATCTACAGATTTCTTCGGACGAAGTGCATTGTCAAAACGTCAGTCAGTTTCCATAATAACCTTTTTTTAATTTGTTATAATTTTTCATACATTATTAGCACATAATCAAAATTGGTTCTCTACAACACAACAAAATGTATACATTATGTCGACTATCAATGACCATTTCCTTCGGAACAGCTGTTTCCTTTGCGATTTCTGGGTTGATCCCATAGTAGTCTTTGTTCATAATGATGTGTACAACGACCTCCTTTCGGCTTAATACAGGGTTAATGCGCAACCCTGACCCAACCTGATCTGTTATGCAGTGTGTGTTGCATCTATGCATCCAGCCCAAGATTTATTCTCTAGAATGTTGTAGACGTAATATTGTGTAAAATATGTTGAAATATATTACAGGCTGGTAGTAAATCTGGCGCACTCGGCAGCCCTGGCAGCGGCGGCAGCGGTTACATATTTGAGCTGTTTGGGGTTGAAATATGAGGCTCGCGGAGAACAGCTGAACTTTTTTTCAGAAATGTATGAATTGATTCCATGAACGTTAGACCAAAATATTGCCATAAATTTGACTCTTCTTAAACCATAAAGTAGTTCGCACGTTACCTACTGAATTTTTACATAACTTTGTACCGTTACAGAATGAAAAGTAAGTAAACCGTAACTTAGTGAAAAAGTAGGAGAAATACGGCTAGAGCTATAATTAGAGCATATCTCCCGTGTTTAATTAATCTGAGGATGTATAACTGTGTCTTAACATTCCGGATGTCATAAGGTATAATGACGTCATAATAAATGCAATATGAGGATTTTATTAACAGACTTCCAAAAAAACTTTTTTTTTGTTAACTCAGAACTTTTGACTGGGTGAACCGATTTTGATGATTCTTTTTTATTTGAAAGCTGGTGCTTCCTGTGTGGTCCCATTTCAATTTGGTCCAATTCTGTCATTTTTATGAAGTTCGTTTTTATATTGATAATGATTGCCTAAAACTTCAAACCGGTAATACATTTATGGGTTAAGTATATACCTATAATAATGGTTTGGTATCTCAAGAAAGAGCTCAATGAGTACCTACATTCCATAAATGTATACCTAATTTGCATATAAAATACATTGCTAAGTAAAACAATGTTTTGATAACAAAATGAGACGTAGACGGGTTTTAGTTTATCAAAAAAAAAAAAAATTGAGAATGCCAAAAAGCAGGGATTTTACGGGAAAAGCCTTATGGAGAAAGCCTTGAGAACTATTCGAAGGACATGCCTACCGTAGTTCTACGCGTCACTTGTACTGTAATACCGTTAAACTATGTTATCTAGTAATCTAGAGCTCTAAACAAACACTCAGCGCGGAATGTACACCACAGGGGATTACCGGGGAGTTAAGGAGGCTTTACACGCGTAAAAGCCGCACTGCAGGTGTAAGGCGCTCCGTGAAAGAGCTGCCTTCGAGCTCATTTTTACCGACTTCCAAATTCGAGGAGGTTCTCAATTCGACTGTTTTTATTTTTATGTTCGTTACCTCAGGACTTTTATTTGGAAGCTGGTGCTTCCCGTGTGGTCCCATTTCAATTTGGTCCAGTAATAGGCTTGCTTTTGTCCGTCACTTCGCCTGTTGTTAAGCGATGATGCTGTCTACGATGGATCATGCTAGACGACTTGAAGAAACCCCGGGTTGTAACTATCGGGGAACACACAATCAGCAGGACATTCCACAGTCTAGCGATTCGCACAGTAAAGGTGGGATCAAAGCGTATTTTGTATGTACGGGGTTTTGGAATATCAAACATGAAATGGTGTCATTATCCGGTGTGAACCTAGACTAGAGCCAGAAGAACTTGTCGAATAAGTATTTCGTTTTGACTCAAGACTTGCGCAACTGACTTTTATTCACGAGACCAAAAGGAGGCATGCTGTTTACCAGAGATTTCAGACAGATACTGCCTCGCCGAAGTAAACGCCTGTCTCAAAAGTTCAAGACTTTGACCCATCATCACATGGCTGCATTAGAACTCTTTGTGCCCATCAACAGGCGGGTAATCCAAATGCCTACGAGTTTGCGGATTTGTTAGGATAGGATTTGTTACTCAAAGTTGTGCAAGACGTCATGTTCCCAAAAAAAATAAGTTAAAGTAAGACTGGCTTCTTATTTGACAGCTTCTGGGCCTTTTTTCATGTGTTTCCGTTGAAGTAGAAAGAATAACAAATCGAGAGAACTCTTAGCTCTGTGAGAGTGCCATAAATTTACTCCACGCAACGACCAAGCTGCTAAAATTAACGGAGTTTTATTAACGCGTGTCATTGGCGAAATTGTTGTGTACAGCACCATCAACTGGGTTATGGATCAAGACGAAGCCACTACCTACCCGGTTGAATTTTTAAACGATTTGTCTGCTTCTGGGCTTACGGCGCACAATATACAACTAAAAGTTGAAGTACCTACCAATAATTCTGTTGGGCAACTTTTTTTATTATTATTATAAAATAGGCTTGCGCTTGGCCGCCCACTCGCCTGATGTTAAGCGATGATGCGGCTTATGATGGATCACGCTTGCCTAGAAGAAACCGATTCACTTTTGACTCGAAAACACCCAGATTGTAACTATCGGGGAACAACTATTCAGGCAGCGCATTCCACAGACTAACAAGTTGCACAATAAAAGTGGAATCAAAGCGCTTCGTACGGGTTTACATCCATACATTGACATCCAAACTAAACGAGTATGCCAAATTTCAGCTCAATCAGTTGAGGATAACTGGTCCAAGATTTGTCCCAAACATACATACTAAAGGGTCAAGTTAGATAAAAGCTGGTTAAAAACATTACCAATAACATTGTTAAAAGCATAATGAAAACATTTTACTAATACTTTAGTATATTGGCTACTACCAACTATCAAAAACCTAGCATAAAAGTGATCAAAATGTATGGCACAGTTGCTCCAGTGGCGTAAATGGAAGTGAGCAAAATGAGTGAACACAATGAATGGACCTGCCGGCCCAACGGAAGACCAGAGTTTTTCTGTGGCTTCACAATGTGGCGGCGTTTGTCGTCAAGGACGCGAGTAGATTACTCCTACATTTATGAAGGTAATCAAAGTTATGTAGGTACTCGTAGAGGGAGCTCTCGAGGTAGTCCCAAAAACATACCATTTACTTTGGCTCAGTAGTTTTTAACCAGCTCCCTCAATATCAATCATTTTATTGTACGCTTATTGGTTTAAAAATAGGTTTTTTTTAAAATAATTATTTTAACTAAAAGCAATTTCGTGTGACGTAAGCTCTCCGACTACGTACTACGCAAAGAATGCAATAAGCTGTCGTTAAAAAGGAAATTAATGAAAAAAGTTTAAACAATGGTTTAATGAACATTTTTAATTAGTCAACAATTTTTGCTATAATGTTTTGATGTCGAACAAAAATGTAATTTGAAAAGTGCCATGTTCAATTTATCGTTAAGCTTTAAGCATTTTAAGCATTTTTTCAAAAAGGTTTTATTCATTTGGCCACCAGAGGTTAAAGCATGTGCTCTTGACAGCCGTTGAACAATGAGAAATGCATTGTTATTTTGTTTATTATTATTTTAACACAGCAAATAGTCGGGATTTAAATCTACATATTAAGTGTTTTAGGTTTCCGTAGTCTTCAGAACCAGTTTAACATCTATAGTTATAAATGTTAGGAACGAAATTTTTGCACAAACACCGTTTTAGTATAGACAACAGTAAAATTTTAAAAGTGTCAAAAATTATAATAGTGTTTTTAGGCCTCTGGTACATGGGAAATGGGGATGAATTTTATTTGTCCACTGAACCTCCTCGTGTATCGTCGAATAGGTTTTTTGAAATGAAGGTTAGTTTTCATACATACCTCTGTGGGAGGACGATTGCAATTTGATAACACCAATCCCACCACGGATCGTTGACGTACCACCGTTTGATGTTGAAATGTAATTTTCATTTCATAATTGCCCGGTACACCCAAATATAACTGTCCTTTGATGAACGCACGCGTTGCAGTGGAACAACCTGAACGCGCTAACTTATTTATCCGTAGAATTGAGTTAGGGAGCCATAACAGGATATTCTAGCCAGTCTGAAAGCCACTTGTATGCAGCTCGTAGGTAAGTTTAGTTTCATTTGTCCAACTCTGCTGATAAGTTAGTGTGACTGATAGCGTGTTGTCCGGCAGTTCGGATATATCCACAGGGTATAAACTGCAAGGATGTCAAGCTGTGTGAAAACCCATGCTGCATTTTTATACCTTACCTACTATTCAAATAAATTTGTTTTTCAATAGTACAACAAAGTTTTTTTTTGTACATTTACACCATGGACAAAATAGTAGGTACATACCTTTGTTTGCTCTTAAAAAAACTACACTGAATATTAAGACTTAAACTTAAATACGAGTGAGTAAATTTTTTATAACTTTTATATATAATTGAAAATGCATTTTATTTTTAATATTATTTTCTCATTTAATCACATATTATGATCACATTTGGTTAGTACATACATTAGACTTAATACTGAAGTTAGTGAAAAACATAATAATTTAATTTATTTTGACATTATGTACCTAATTGAGGTTCAGTGCGTCCCTCCGGAATCATTATCCGCACTAAATGTCTTAGAAAAAGCGCATAAGTGTCATCTGCCATACTTTTAGGATGCTGTTGCTACTTCCCGCACCCTCCTTGTCAGCGATGCTACTTTTTCCCATATGATAGCATGAAAACCGTCAGTTTGTGCGCAAACATTTCCGAGGCACTACAGAAACGGGGAAGTTTCAACATCACCCTAAAATATTATTATACTGGATGCGTTGGCGGTTTAGAGATTATTGGGTACAGCTTAATCACAGACTACCCGTGTACAGACCCTGGCAGTACGGCTTGAACAAAATAATTTTGATCTGGTCCAAACACCGGCGAATCTATGGGCCAACATATTCCCTCGAACCGCCAAAGTCCTACGCTATCTCGACATCGGCATCTTCTTAAAAGTCGTCGGTAAGATAATGTCCAAGATATTTAAATTGAAAATCCTGATTAATGTTCATTCATGCCATATAGCGTAATGAATGGTATCTAATCTGGACATTTACTGGCGGCCTTAAAGACCATGTACTCACTTTTCTATGACGTTACGAGTGATTTAGTGTTTAATTTACACGGTCAACTGGCTTTCGAAGAGTTATTACAGTTTGCTATGGCGCAAATCAAATATATTTTATATGATTATTCCGGGCTTTACCAGCCCGGAGAGGTAGTAGTAGACATGCTTTTTGGAAACGCTCATGTTGAAGCCATAATTAAATGGGACAACCGTGATGGAGCAAATTAATTTTTTTATATGATTTTTGACGTGCTTCTGCTAAGACGATAGAGATTGAACTGAATTATGCAGTGTACTAGTTAGAGCACTGATCCAACTTGAGACAGGCCACAGACATTCATAGAATGTGAAATGACAGAATCTATCTTGACGACGGTCTGTGGATGTACCTACCTAATTTATTTCCTCTCAGTGTGAATATATTTCTCCCAACACCTGAAACGTAGCTGGAATCCAATAAAACTTTTAAAACCTATTATCTATATCAACAATTTTAAATGCTATAAAACGAAACGGTCGTAAAGCGTCTACTATGGAGTTTGAACAGCAATTTTATTTATTGGTTTATTCAAATTTTATTGAATGAGTTCTGAAATTGCTATGAGAGAGGGACATTGATTTGTTGAATAATAATAATGGTTAGCATCACTGCCTAGGTAGGTACGTGAAAAACGTTCGTGCCAGACAGAATCTAGACGCGCGAGAGCGCGTCAAAGCCAAGTTTCGAGCGGTACCGTTAATAGTTTATCGGCCCAAACTACGCCCTAGTGACCTTCAGAACTGGACATAATTTATACTCATAATAAAATTGAAGTCAAAATACAGGGTTTCTAACTACTAAAAAACTAATCTAGGTATATATTCTTCACAGCCCTTCAATATATCTAGGTATGTCGGCGTGCTGCTCGACTTATAGGCGACGAGATCATCAGCCACTAGGCTGAGAAACTTCTCAGTCTAGAACACCGTCGTAAAGTAGCGAGTTTGTCAATTTTCTATAGGATTCATTTCGGAGAATGTGCATCGGAGCTACACGACCTTATCCTACCATCCCCTTTCTACTACAGGACAAGTAGAAAAACGGCCCATTACTACCCATACATTGTGGACTTTCCTTGGATACGTACTCGTACCAAACGTTTCGATTCTACGTTTCTAATCCGTACGGCCAAGGATTGGAACAACCTGCCGGCTTCCTTGTGTCCTGAGAGATATAATCTGGGCCTTTTCAAGGCGAGAGTGAATAGGTATCTTCTAAGTCTGCGTGCTTCATCTTCGACCACATCGTCGCTCACCTACAGGCAAGTTGGTGGTCAAAAGATTTTAAAATATTATTCAATAATAGGCTTGCGTTTAACGTTAACTCGCCTGATGATAAGCGATGATGCGGTCCACGCTGGAGCACGCTTGCCTAGAAGAAATTTATTCACTCGTGATTTGAAAACACCCAGATTGTAACTATCGGGAACACCAAACGAAAAAAAATCTCACTTCAGTGGGAACACCCATTCCGCCAGCGCATTCCACAGACTATAGCAGTTCGAATGACTAAATTCGCTAAGGAGTTCTCACTAAATTCTCAAACATAGGTATTATATATAATTTCAGTTTCTTTCCTACCTATTACCGGTGCGTAATTAGTATCTACCTAAATAAAATTATTCAGTATCGAGTTCAATAAAAACCGATAATACGTACGATAATGATTGTAACATGGTAATCGGTGTAGCGCTCCCTAGCGGTGAATATTGGAATCATTCATAACAAACTTTTTTTCGACATGGTTATCTTTCTACGGATATTGGATAACACTTTATAAGTAGGTAATTACTTTTCAATATTTTCGATTTGACAAAAATAGCTTTAGCAGGATAACAGGTAGCGCGTTCAGACAGACCAGTTTTTCGTATATGGCTGTAATGGAAATCTTTAGGCAATTTTTCTTCTCGCTTATTATTTCGCGTTTGACCACCAACTCGCCTGTTGGTAAGCGACGATATGGTCGAAGATGAAGCACGAAGACTTAGAAAATACCTATTTAATCTTGTCTTGAAAACGCCCAAATTATATCTCTCAAGAAAGAAATAAGGAAGCCGGCAGGTTGTTTCAATCCTTGGGCGATGTCATAGGTTTTCGAAGTTTTATTTATTTATGATGGACTTACGAGTACGTATGGATTTTTGCACCATTGTTTTCAAGTAACGCGAAAGTCAGTCATATATTTTTGCATCATTGTTTTCAACCAAGAGAATGTAATACTCCTACGGGTTTTCAAGTTAGCGACACTGTCAGAGTCATATATTTTAATCGCAACTTATTTTCATTTGTTTTACAATTAAATTGTGATTAAAGTATACACGCACGAATAGGTGCCTTGAGGATAAAAAGAGTTCGTCAAGGCCGATAAATAATTTCATATCAATACTTTATTTAGTCAAACAAATAGTGAAACCTACGCGTTCTCGAAGATCTTCTTGATCTTCTGTAGATATACGCTGGCACTCTTCCCGAGCGCCGAGAAGGTTTCCGTTTGCTCGTTTTCATTCGAGGCTTGCTTGTCGATGTCGTTGCTGGCGTCGCGCCGGTCCTCTTCAGTGCGCCGCCGGGAGACGGTGTTCTCGTCGGGCTGGTAAGCTGGAACATACCATCAACGCACACGCATCATTGGACGCCCTGCCTTCTACCTCCTGTATGAATCCTCTCCATCCTAAGATTTCCTGGAAGAAATTGCTTTTGGCGATAAGGCCGCCGATATCCGACATTTCAATGACTTGGGTTGGCTATCGAAGAAATAAAATCAAATGGTTATATGATTATTTACGGGGTATTTGCCGGAAGGAGCTCCCGATGAGTCTTCCCGTGAACATGGTGCATGTAACTGCGCCGAAATATCGGGAGCTTCTTTCACAACCTTACCACGGTAAATATTCTATTAGGAATCATGTAACTGTAGTGAACAACCGTGATAGTTTAAAATAAAATAAAACGCTGTGAAATAGAAATAGACCGAAGACCTGGTTAATGCGAGGACTTGGGAGTTAACTATGAAAACTGATACTCCTCATCGCCGTCGTGTCATCCCGATCACGCCATATTACTCACTTTACACCAAGAGCGAGAACCTAGTTACTAAAAAGAAGACCTACTTAGTACTAAAACGAGGATCTAGTTAGAAAATCGAGAACCCAGTCACTAAACTGAGAACTTAGTAATCCGAGGACCTATTTATTTACTAAACCGATGACCTTGTTACTAAATCAAAGACATATTTACTAAATCGAAGACCTAGTTACTAAACCGAGGATCTAGTTGCTAAACCAAGAGCCTAAGTAAGTCACACTTAAACGCACTTCAAAGAGGTTTTGCTCAGAAAATCTGTAAGTCGTACCGTACTGTTTCCCTTAAGTCAGCACTCGCCCTTTCAGGCCTGCTCCCCCTTGACCTGAGAATACAGGAAGCAGCCAGCTTGTACAGAGCGAAGAAAAACTTCTCCCAAGAATACCTCCCACCGGAAGTGGAGCTCGAAAAAAATATCAGTTACCTGGACCAGCCACACCCATCCACCCAGACATCTGTGGAGTTCGAGCTCCTAGAGAACATCTCCAACCAGCTAGTAGGACCCCAAATCTATACAGATGGCAGCAAGATAAAGGGTCAAGTCGGTGCTGCCCTAACCTGGTGGGAGAACGGCAGAGAAGTTGAGTACTCGACCTTCAAGCTACACTCCGAATGCACGGTTTTCCAATCTGAACTTTATGCCCTTTACCAGGCGACCCAAATGGTGATAAAGAGTAAAGATTCCGAGGTAAACATCTTGAGTGACTCACGATCTTCACTCGATCTACTCCGGAATCCCAAAACGAGTCACCCTCTGGCAAGGAGTATAAAGGAAAACATTGGAATGATAACTGCAGAAGGGAGATCTCTTCGTCTTTTCTGGCTGAGGGCGCATGTTGGCACCGCCGGTAATGAGAGAGCTGATGAACTCGCAAAATTGGCGGCACTCACTGGCGACTCCAGAGACTACGAAGAGATTCCCCTGTCCTACGTCAAAAGGAAAATCCGTGAGGAATCAGTCCGGAAGTGGCAGGACCGATATGAAACCTCGGACAAAGGAAGAGTCACACAGACGTTCCTCCCTGATATCGCAAACGCATATAGGGTGACGCGAGCTACAAAGTTGACTCCCTTCCAGGTACAAGCTTTGACAGGACACGGAGGAATAGCCGAATACCTGCACAGGTTCAAGCTCAAGAGCAGTCCTGGTTGCGAATGCGATCCTGATGTGCCCGAGACGGTCTGGCACGTACTCATCGAGTGCCCCAGATTTTTGGCTGCGCGACAGGACCTCGAAATGCAGATAGACAGAAAACTTGTGGTCTCGGATCTCCACAACATCCTAGCAGACCCAGGTAGTAGACCACACTTCCTGTCTTTCGTAGAGAGGTCCTTCCGCATTGCGGCTAAGAGAAATTCTACCCTCCCCCCACTCCAAACCATTCCCCCCCTCCAAACCAATAACCCACTCCAAACCACCTCCTCACTACAAACCTTCCCCCTACTCCAAATCCTCTCCTCCTCCTCAACAAACACAACACACACACCGTCCACCGAAGCCACGCAGAGTGTGACCCCCGGCCAAGTTACTGTTCCAAAAAGCGTATCCATTCACCAACTTCTGGAAAACGCAGAAAGTGGAGTGCCGGGAATCATAATTCGCGGTGTGGCTCTCTTCATGGACAGCAATAGAGAAAGATTCGGAATAAGCTTTTGCCTTGCCCGGAACCAGAAACGCGTTCGCCTGTCGCCTGGACTAGCATGTCTCCTCAACGGGAGTACCGCTAAAGTTACTATGAAGCGGAAATCCTATGACGCTATGCCAGTGAGCGAGGTAGACGGTCACCAATTCCGACTGGTGCGATCGAAAAACAAAACAATCGCACTTTTCGAGTGGGCGGCACAGTCACCTTTCGCACAGGCTAGCTCACTGCTCGAGTACCTGAGCAGGAAAGCAGACAGCACATCCCGGGTGATAAGCGTGGACGCGATGATGGTAGAATACTCGAAAGCGGAAGTCGCAGATCGGCTAGGTTGCACCAAGGCCTCTGAATACCATGAGGTCGTCGTGTATGAAGACAGGGGAGAAAACTTAAGTTTTCTCAGGGCTCCTACACACGATTGCACAAGTGCAACAGACAGCTGGGGACACCCCGTTCCGAGCTCAACCACTCAATCTGGCTCCGAAAGAGCACAACATAAAGCAACCGCTGAAAAAGCCGCAGCCTATCATAGAAGTGGTAGCCGAGATGGAAGAGAAGGCCAGATAGCGACTTTCTTAACAGCTTTCAGCGCTGCAACGCAAAGTTTGTTCCGAATCACGCCCAAATCACCTCCCCTCCTAACAGCAGTGACCCCGAGAGCAGCATCACAACCTCAGGCATCCCGGACGAGAGCCGACATGGGACAGGTCGATCCGCCCCGTTACATTTTGGCCTCGGGGCCCCAAAGCCACGCTAGAAACGCCTTCCTCGAATTCCTAGCCACATTGAGAGCGACAAGACAAGTCAATCTCAGGAACTGCCATTACATCCTGCAGTCCTTTAAGCTAGGAAGCGAAAGTCTACTAAAAAAGGGACTTGAGGAGGCAGAAGCAGCCATATACAATAATGTCACTTCCCAGGTCATCAGGGGAACCATGAAAGGACAATATATGGCAGCTTACAGTGCAGAAAGTGGGTTTGTGGCACTGAACGAGACTGAGACGGAGCGAACAGGAAGACCGAAATACGCGATACCATCGAATGATCCAATTGTAGTCATCGCCAAGTGTACCAAGATAATGCTGGACGACAGGATCCTTGAGATGGCTAAGACTGTCGAAGGGAACTCAGATGTCGAGGCAAGCTGGGAAAGCTGGGCAGTGCCAAAGATACAATGGGTTAACGGAGTTCCAGGGTGTGGCAAGACAACATGGGTGATCAGACATTTCGATGTGGACAGGGACGCTATCATCACCACAACAACAGAGGCAGCAAAAGATCTGAGGGAGAAACTATCGCACCGCATAGGAGACCTGGTAAAAACCAGAGTGCGAACCATGGCTTCCTCCCTCGTAAATGGTTTTGGAAGAGATAACTTCAGCCGCCTTCTGGTGGACGAAGCTCTCATGAACCATTTTGGAGCTATAGTAATGGCTGCACGGCTGTCTGGTGCTAGCGAACTTGTCCTCATCGGAGACGTCAATCAGCTACCTTTCATTGACAGAGAAAATCTCTTCGAAATGAGGTACCATCGCCCAAACCTGATCACAAATATCAGCCAGGAGTTGCTTTGTACACACAGGAACCCAATGGACGTCGCGTATGCACTGAGGGAAATATACTCCGGTATGTATTCCTCCGCTCCCCGTATTAGGTCTCTTGAGCAGAGACGGTACAATGGGGCGCAGATACCCAGCACCCTCCCCAACACCCTTTTCTTAGTGCACACGCAGGAAGAAAAAGAGACCCTTATCAGCCAGGGTTATGGGGGAGGTACGGGGTCGCGCACTCTTACCATACATGAAGCTCAGGGACTAACATACGAGTCGGTAATCGCCATAAAGACCAAGCCAAAAATGAAGCTGCACGAGAGCGTGCCGCACGCGGTCGTTGCAGTATCGCGGCACACCGGGACCTTCGTCTACTACGCTGACGACATCGAAGACGATGCCATCAGTCGATTCGTGCGTCGAGCATCGGCTGCGTCACCGAAGACCATTAAAGACTACAACTTGCAGATGGCCATCAGAGATCGGAACGCGGCGGTGATGGAGGCCCTGGGCCGGGAGGAGGCGATTGTAATGTAAAAATAGGATTTGAAATGTAAAAAAAAAGCGTTTAGAAATAAGGATTATGTGTATGCCTCGAGCATTCATGCTCACCATCGAAGGCACCTTCTTGCGGCGGCGTTGTGTGTCGGGTCGCTCTCTTCCCTCAAATATGGTTGAGGAGGGCGATGGCTGGCACATGAGTCATACTCGTGATCGGGTGCTGCTTGCGGGTCGCTGGTCTGCTCGCGGTATACACATAAACTAGTAATAACATGACTAAATTGTTTTAACCTTAGATTAAGAATAACTAACTTCCTCTCCCTGTATTGTGTAATGTAAATTCGTTAAAGTTAACAAAATAGTAGTAAATTATAACAAAAGTCACGGACCCCGGTGTCTGTGGAGTGATATTTTAATTATAAAAAAAAAAAAAAAAAAAAAAAAAACCAAGAGCCTAGTTACTAAACCTAGGACTTAGTGAGTTTGACTCGAGGATCTGTGGCCTTAGTACGAGAACTTGCGAAAATGTTATCATTACGTAAACGATAGCAAATATATGAAAAAAACAGTTTCGTTTTACATCCGATAGAGGCGCTGTTCAATTTTTCATACATTTTGCTATCGTTTACGTAACGATAACTTTTTCGCAAGTTCTCGTACTAAGGCCACTGATCTGTGAAACAATTATACAAAAATACATACCCAGTATGATGGGGAAGAAAGGTTCTTGATTGGAGACCGCGAACCGGAAGACGCAGCGTAGGTAGGCCTCCCACTACATGGACCGACGACATTGTAAGAGTCGCGGGCATGCAGTGGATGCAGATGGCAGGATGCCATTCAGTGTGGAGGTTAAAGGGGGCCTATGTTCAGCAGTGGACGTCTTCTGGCTGATGATGATAGTGATGACATACCCAGTATAATATCCTCATCTCCTGCCCTCATATTAGCCCGGGCCTTGCCCAGGTTAGTGTTGAACACATCATAGGCGCGGCGCATGATATTGCCCACCTGCCCACCGATGGGCGACTGGACCACTCGCGTGCCGATGTTCCGTAGGTCATCCAGGTTGGCAGTCAGAAGGATGTACGAGTGGACCGCTTGGATCACCACCAGGAGCACTTTGGAACAGTTTGGAAAGGGAATTTAGAATCATCATCATTACCAGACTGTCATGTACCCACTGCTGGGACGCAGGCCTCTTAGAGAGAGAGAGACAGAGCTGAGATTGAACTGTTGAGGTTAGGTTAGACATAAAATAAATAAATATCTGGGTTATTATTACACACATGGACATCTGACCCCAAACTAAGCAAAGCTTGTAATATGGCTGCCAGATACTGATATATGTACATATATATTTTTAAATACATACTGAAAATAGATATTAACACCCAGACATAGAACAAACACAAATGTTCATCACACAAATGTTTGTCCTACGTGGGAATCGAACCCACGCTCCCAAGCGCAGAAGGCAGGTACATTACCAACTGAGCTAACGGGGCTGTCAACAATCAACATACCGGTTTCCTCACGATGTATTCCTTCAGTGCAGTTTAATAATGGCATCGAAACGGCACATAATTTATTTAAATTGGTACTAAATTTAGCGGTGCAGGCTGAGCATTGAACCGGGTGCCGTCAGATTGTAAAGCGCACATACAGTAGTTTTGTCACCATGCATTGCTCCAATGACAACTTAGAATCAGTCTCATTTTTTGCTGGATCTGCGTTTGGCTATTAAGTTATTGAACCAATTATAGTATCTTTATTAAAATATACAACGAGGTGTAGTAATACTGAAAAGTATGTAAATATCTGCACTCATCATTATCAACAACTATGGGACCAAACATGAAATCGTGAAGAAATCAAACGGTCATTGACACTCGACAAAATGTATCGAACAGTCTGGGAACAGCAGTTTTTTTCCGCGATTTCAGAGTTGATCCCATTATAAAAGTTGTTTTAATGATGAGTAAGTATATAGGTAGGTTACCCTTCAGCATTAGGTACTAAACCTTTAGTAAACACCTTGTAGGTGTAGAGAATAGAATAGATACAAGAATCCAATGAAGGCTGACTCACCCGTGGTAGGTACATAAAGTTGATACTACAGAGACAGATAATATAATCGTGAATCGAGAAACTTATCTAGCTCATAAGGGTTATAGACTATAGTATAGGCGACCCTCAGAACAATAAAAATAGCAAGATGGATTACGACATTTACGACGACCACGATAAGTGAAGCCACTTTTTGAAACATGTGTGCGCAGTCGTTTAAAGTTTTCAATATGAAATTCACATAGTTTTGAATGCATTATGATTGCGAGTCGTGTATTTATACCTACCTATAAATATATTACCTACTAGGAATTCACGTAGTTTTGGAAGTGATTTTGACTTCACTTTGGCAGTATGTATGTCGTACTTATCCATATGTATTTTCAACACGCTTTTATTAGCTTTGTATATGTATCTATGTAGTAACGGAATCTTTGAACGTGATTTGCACCCCTTTCAAAACAACAAATTGATTTGAAACTTTGTACACTTATCAAGGAGCGATGACAATGCAATAGTTAGTTTGGGTCAGATGACCATGTGTGCAATAATGTCCCAGATATTTATTTATTTATTAATAATTTGTAAAGTTTGTCCCATTATTCTTTCTCAGGATCTTCAGGATTAGCGATTATAAAGCGTGTTTTTTAGTTTTTTAAACTGCGAGAATTATTTAATTGGCCTGAGTAACTTACGCGCTATCCGTAATGCTTTAACCATTTCGTCTTGACGCGAGGGTGATCGATAACAAGAGAAACTTCATAAAATTTGGATTGGCTGTAAAGGCATTTTATATTATAATGTTTTATTTCGATAGGTAGGTTACTTAGGTAGGTACCCCAATGGGTAGGTAGCGTACGCGTAGGTAGCATACGCGTAGAAACAATAAAATTACTTATAAAAATTAGTAGGTATACTTATACGTTTATGTCGTTGTTAGTTAAGTACTGACCCCAAGGATTCAAATAAGTAAAACTTTCTGTAGAATGGCTACCTACATTAGGTAGATTTCTGACATCATCATTACTATAAAACGGAACAGTGTCAAATTGATGTCGTCAAATCGCGTGTGATTCGGTTTCTTCTAGGCGAGCGTGCTCCATCATAGACATTGCCATCATAGAATACCGGGTGCAACTCTCGCATTATGATGTTATTTTTTCAGATATAAAATGACTGTGTATACTTTTGAAAAATTTGCATCGGTCATTCTATTAGGTTAATATATCAAAATATTTAGAACGCGAACAATAAAAAGTACTTATGACCAGAATAAAAGGTAAAAACTAATTATATATTTTTAGTGGTGACAATAAAAAAATATTAAAACAAAACTTTGTTGTAAGTAAATATTTTGATACCTACATAAACTTCTCAAAATAACCGAATCAACATTTTTTTCAAAAAAGAGTCATTTTATAATAACTATGGTGTTTTGGAAGAAACGCGAAAATATATCTTTTCACAAACACTTATTTATATGAGGTGAAATGTTTTTTTATGTTGGCGCCAAAACTCTGTAGCTCGACTCTGTTTTTTTTCCACTTTTTCACTCATTACTGAGCTGGCTAAAGTTATTAAGGTCATACCGCCTCGGCTTACGTATTTTACTGACATAAGCAAAATCCGTAGCAGAAAAAAAATTGTCTGTGTACATAAGTATACCAAGGAATTTATATACCTACTAGACCTAAGTATAATATAAATTCCTTGAGTATGCCAAAGTAGTGGAGAATTTTTTACAGCTAAGAGTTTTGGAAGCACCTTATAGATGCACAAAGTGACGTATTATTGAGTGTGATCTCTATGAATAGCGACGAAATAGCTAGTGTGATGTGACAAAAAAGCGTCAGAACCCAACACAACACACCACTCTGGGCGGGTTTCAAATAATAAATTGTGTATGTAGGTACATAATTCGGTATGCGTATGATATATCAAAGTCAATGTCAAATTTTAATCCAAAGTTTTGTTTTCTTCATGTCATTGATGTTTGATGTCATTATTGTTATTGTCATTCTTCAAAACGAAAACAACTTTCAACTAATTTCACGATTTAATTTTCATTCTATTTTCTATCACGATGGAAACGAATCTTCAGCACGAAGATCTGTTAATTAAATTGCGCGCGAAGTTGAATGAAGAGAAAATCAAGCTATGGGAGCAGCCATATCTACTGCCAGACGACACCATATCGCAGAGTCTGCAGGCAAGTTTCTTTGTTTACCTACAATTTTACAATACCTATTTCTCTTGGGTTTTCCCTAATGCGATACAGGAAACTAAATATTATAAAAACTATCACACATGCAGTGACGAAAGAAATCTTAGTGATTTGACCTTGTACTGCAAGCGAATAATTCTACGAAATGACTCTTTGTTTCTTTGTTTGGGTTAAAAAATAGTTTGGTTAGCTAGCTTTCTGTTTTATTCACCATTGATCATCGGATACTTATTATATATTTACCTATTAGTAAAACTTTTTTTATTTGGTACCTTTTTCTCCGAAAGCGAAAGTATGAAAGCGACTTTCTGCAACTTTTAATTTTGTATTTCTAGACACCCAAAATGATATTCATTGCGATGAAATACTTGTGTTGCAATATAACCGTATTAAAGTTTTTATTTTATTTTTATTTCCAAACTGACAACTACCTTTACAGATATATTACCTAATGCGAAAGCCTAGCAACATTCAATTAATATCTAATTACAGAAATAACCCAAATTCATTAAAGCTATCTTTGTTGGAATATTAAATTTGCCAATGCCGGATTCTGACTGCTACCAAGACTTTTCAATACCTATAATAAGTGCTGTCTCAACTGGTAGTCTAAAGTTAAGCCATATTATGCTATCGATTATCTGATCACTGTTTATCACACACCAGTGAAATCCCACTTCGTAGGACATTGTGTGTGTGCACAAGGTGCGTTTTCTATGAAGTAAAGCGGAACAGAGCTGTGTAGCAGATACAAGCAGACTTGTGAAGCGGAGGCAAGCTGACTTTGTAGCGGAGTCGAGCAGAGCATGACCTGATACATATTTACGAGTGAAGCGGTATCCACGGTATCCGTCAGAGGATACCGGATGCTCACCCTGTGCTCTATATCCCATGCCTCTGCTCCACTCACCGCACAGCTACACTCCACCCTGCTCTTCATCGCTATACTCTGATCCTTTCTGCTGCACTACTCTGCATGCCTTAAAAAGACCTTTAGAGACCAAGGCACCCTCGGAGTCTCGTTCCACACTATAATAATAACAGATTTACTCTTATGACAATAAAGAATATCTTATCTAAAGACTCAAAAAAAATATTTATAAATTAGAAGTAGGCTAATATTGATACATTTAAAGATTTGTTTACAAAGTTTGTTAGTTACCAATGAAACTAATAAAAGTGTGTTAAAAACAAAAGTAATTCAACAGGAACTTGCAACAAAATATGCGTCAGAGCTCTCTTCAGATCAACAGACCATCCTCGACGCCCTCCATGAGCTCCAACTGCACTCGCTGGAGCGTTCTAAGGCCAATGCAGACTTCCAAGAAACTGGATACGCATCGTTTCGAGTGAGGGCCACTGTGTCAGGGGAGAAGGCTCAGGTGTTGACGATAAGGAAGAAGCTAGATGTGATGGGCAGCGACCTGATTGCTGCTGTAGCTGATCAGATTCAAGTTGAGGCATCTATGTATGTTACATTTCTTTGCTGGCTTAGATAGCTTTGATAATGTTTGCTTAACATCAGCCAAGTGGCTGTCAAACGCAAGCTTATTAAATAATAATAAAAATAACATATAAACCCCTTTATAACAATAGCCATGCAGACTAGCTTGCTTAACTAGGAGGAACCTATATAAATGTTATACAGGGTTAAGCAGAAAGGTCCATAGTACCCATCATTATTAACAACTTATAGTGTGGGACCAACTCTGAAATCAGGACAAAAATATCAGCTGTTACACAGACAAATACCCGACAAAATGTATTGCAGTATAGGCTGTTGATGATGGTGACCAGCCTTCGTTCACAAAATAAAAAAACCCACACCAATTTATTTGTTTCTAAAAGTCACTACTATATATTTCAGGGTAAAACTAATTGTTAACGGTAAAGTGATAAAAGCCACTCCAAGCTTAGAAGAACAAGGCCTCAAGAACGGTGCTCAGATCATGGCACTCATCATGACGGAGACTCCCGAGGAGGTAAAGCAAGAAGACACAATGTACATGGAGATGCGGCAGACGAGAGACGATGCCACTCTGTTGTCGGAATGTGTGAACGAATTAGCTGGTGATGATGAATATATGAAGGTATGATATTCACAACAACTAATAAAGCTTTTATTGAAAGTGACATGGTTTTCATACATTTGTTTTATATTTATTATATTGCGAATAAAGAGTATTTTCATTAAAACATAACATACCATGTCCATTTAATATCAACAAAAAACTGCGGCAAACCTTGACCAAAAAAGCAAAAGAGCAAAAAGCAGTAGCAAAAGAGATTATATCTAAACTTACATTAAAACTCTTTACACGTGACTATAAACATATACAAATTATATGCTCATGCCGTGCCATTTAACTATAGTTGAAGTAATCAACTTAATCAAATTCTATGGTTCCGTACATCCGTATCAGACAATACAAAATGTGAGATGAGATTGTTTACAGTCTTGTCTTACCGTTTCAGTTAGAAGACCAATCAGGTAATGCCATCCAGCTGCCCACCGCAGAGAAGCGCTCCTTGCTGGTAGGGCTCGCGTTGCACGAGCGCGGGCGCAGCCACGTCAAGAAACAAGAGTATGCACTCGCTCTAGTACTGCTGCTGGAAGCTGACCGACAGTTCAGGTATCAATCATACAATGATGTTACAACAATACAATTACTTTATTGGTCTTTATCTAACCTTCTAAAACGGTAAATGAAAACATCACAAGGAAATCCATATGTCCTAAACCTCAAAACTTCAAGGACATTATGACATTCTGGTGAATGTCGCGGTGGTGAAATATGCACTGTCGCACTTATGTCAATTCGAATGACAGAGATAAAACTATTATCCCAGCAGGAGCCTTGCCTCCCACGAGCCTTGGACAGATTGCCTTTCCACTGTTTTTATCCCGCTAGAAAGAGACAAACGTATCCATATTCTAGCTATGTCGCGTCTACACGCGGATAAAAACTGGGAAGACAAATTTTCCACGGCCCGTGCTAGGCCTGCTGGTCCTGGAATAACTGCATAGATTCTGTGTCAGATGTGTTAGCTTAGTATCACATTGATCTCCAGCGAATGCCGTTCGTCGATCCTCCAGTCAGTAGACAACTACGCCGTGCTCCAAGTGGACATTTCGTGGTGTTACCTGTGCCTCGCGGCGCTGCGGGGCGCGGGGGACGCGGCGCGGCGTCTCGCGCGCGCCGAGCGGGCGCTGCACGACACATACGGGCAGCGGGGGGAGCGCGTGCGCGCCGTGCAAGGAAACGACGGTGAGCTGGGGGGGGATATCTTTAAAAATGAAGCACGCACACTTAGAAGACTAGACATATGCGCTCTGAACATGACAAGTCTTAGATTCCCCTTTCCCCTTCCTCCTCCCCTTTCTACTACAGGACAAGTAGGAAAACGGCCCATTACCACCCGTACATTGCGGACTTTGTTTGGATACGTACCAAACGTTTCGATTCTACGTTTCTAATCCGTACGGCCAAGGATTGGAACAACCTGCTGGCTTCCTTGTTTCCTGAGAGATATAATCTGGGCCTTTTGAAGGTCAGAGTGAATAGGTGTCTTCTAAGTGCTTCATCTTCGACCACATCGTCGCTTACCAACAAGTGAGTTGGTGGTATAACTTATTTGGAATAAAAAAAAAAGAAATAGGAAACAAGTAAGCCGGTAGGTTGTATTTTTTTTATGCTGTATTAATTAGAAACTTAGAATCAAAACGCTTGGTACATATCCAAGGAAAAACCACATATGTATGAGATAAGATAACTGAAACCATAATGGATACAGGCGGCGGAATCTTATTAATATTTTAAAAAGACTGCAGTGATCAAATCTCTTCAATATAAAAAAAATATATTATAATGTTCTCAATCAAATCTCTTCAATCTTTCAAAAACCTTATCACAGCTTCCAAAAGTAGTAAAACTTATTTTGACTAAACTTGTTTGCAATATTGCAGCGAACGAACGTGTGTTGTTCATGCGACTGTACCTGCTGCAAGGCATCGTGGCGTATCATCAGAACAGACGGGACGAGGCAGGACGCTTACTTGAACAAGCTGAGGTGGAAATCAACGCACTCAGGGTCAGTTCCACCTTCCTACTATAATCTACAAATTTACTGTGAGAGAGATGTTTACAGATGCCCTTTATACAGTTAGTAATTTTATAAATGTATCCTACATTTTATTTAATTACACAATTTAATTTATATTTAATGAACTTACTTGGTCGCTGTACAGGAAAAAAGAGTTGACTTAAATTCAAATTCAAATTGTTTATTGCATGTAACCATGGACTCATATATAAAATTAACATACCAATTATCACAATGTCAAAAAATAATAATTAAAATACAAACAAACAAAATTAAAGTCTATTATTTGACAGTGACATTTCTTGTTTCAAAATATTGTTGTGTAATTTTCTACATTTCCAAAAGCCCCAGTTTGATACTTTGTCATAATTATGTTAAACATTTTCCTCTAAAAGTTTGTGCGTAGGTGAATGAAGACGCAGTAACCGCGCTAATGGAGCTGGGCTGGTCGTGCGCGGCGGCTCGAGCGGGGCTCCGCGCCTCGGGGGGCGAAGTTCAACAAGCGCACCATTACTTGGCGGAGCGACGCGAGGGGAGGCGGCGTGCGAGAGGACTTCACAGGGAACAGAGGTAACTATGTTCCCACATACAATACCCGGGGCATTGCAAGTGCATTAACTTTGAGAACTCCATTTACTGGAGCCTGATTTCGGGAAGGGCAACAGACTTCCAGATCCACCAAGGCATTAGCTATGCCTTTGTGAATCTGGATCTATAGCTCTGGAAATATAAATTATTTTGTCTGAAAATTCAAACATAACCTCTGTGTATTGGTTTTTTTTCTTATGGAAAAACGTGTACAATATAAACCTCTCTAAATAAAGTTTTTTAAATTTATCTCAAAGTAGGTTATTATAATTATGGACGTATTAAATACCATGTTAGAGAAAAATTTATTTGTATTTTTCTATTTGACATAGTCATAGTATTTTATTAATAACAAAAAATAGTTTCATATTTTTTCCATAGCATTTCTGCCTAACCCTGTATACTATATATTCCAGAGAGGCCCGTCTTCTTGGCGTGTGCTCCGACGGCACTCTAGTGAACCAGCAGCTGGTGGAGGCGCTGGTGGGGATGGGATACTTGCGGAGCGTGGCCGTGGCGGCCCTGCGCCGCTCCAACAACCACGTGGCGCTGGCGGTGCGCATTATACAGGAACAGCCGGAGCTGGTGAGTAACTCTCTACTCTTCACTGAACCAGCAGCTGGTGGAGGCGCTGGTGGGGATGGGATACTTGCGGACCGACCCTGCGCCGATGTAAAGGGTTTTCCAATAAGAGGTGTTATTTTGATATTCAAAGAAAAATGCCATTTTTTATTATAAATCATCAGATGTTTATTTCATTACAAAGAGGAAGGTATGCCGTTAATAGTGGAAAATAACATCAGGCAAATGACCACCACGGCCACGCTTACAGGACAAAATCCTTTTCATGAAATTTTCCATAACTAAATCGCAAAGTGGCTGCTCTATGTCCTCGATAGCCTCACGAATTCCATCTTTGAGGTCTTGAATCGATACTGGGCTGTTGGCGTAGACCTTCTCCTTCACGTGGCCCCAAAGAAAGAAGTCGCAAGGTGTTAAATCACAAGATCTCGGTGGCCAATTGTGATCACCTCTTCGAGAGATAACACGGTCCGGAAACTTTTCCCTTAAAAGATCAATGGTTTCGTTGCTTGTGTGGCACGTAGCGCCGTCTTGTTGAAAGTGAACGTTGTCCAGATCAATACCATCCAATTCCGGCCATAAAAAATCGTTAATCATCTCTTGATAGCGCAATCCATTCACCGTAACTGTTGCGCCAGCCTCATTTTCGAAAAAGTAAGGTCCAATGACTCCGCCGGACCATAAACCGCACCAAACAGTCACACGTTGAGGATAGAGAGGCTTTTCAACAATAACTCTTGGGTTTTCTGAGCCCCAGATGCGACAATTTTGCTTGTTGACGAAGCCACCGAGGTGGAAATGGGCCTCATCACTGAAGATGATTTTTCGATGGAATTCCGGATCATTTTCATGCATTTCAACGACCCAATCAGCAAAGTCACGACGTTGTTGATGATCGGCCGGCTTGAGTTCTTGTGTTAACTGGACTTTATAAGCCTTAAGACCCAAATCTTTATGCAAAATACGGTGTAATGACGTTTGTGGAATACCTAATTCCAAAGAACGACGAGGAATGGACAAACCTGGGTTTTCTTCAACACTTTCGGCTACAGCAGCAATATTCTCGGCTGTTCTTGAGCGACGTGCACGGGTTTTATTCTTCTCATCACTAACTTGTCCCAACAGCTCGAATTTTTCCACCAATTTCTGTATTGCGGTCCGACAAGGTGCTTCACGACGACCCAAAAATGTTCGAGTTTTACGAACCGTCTCTGCCAAATTTTCACCATTTTTATAGTGAATTTTAATAATTTCAATGCGTTGTTGAAGCGTGTATCGTACCATTTTTATTAATGGCGTAGTTTCTACTTGTCAAATGCCAAGAAATGACAGCTTCAAAAGTGACATCTACCGAAATAGCGGGCTATTCAAAATAACACCTCTTATTGGAAAACCCTTTAGATAAAGTGATAATTGTATATTCTAAGCCGAAAGAAGTCCAGTATATACCACCATTATAAACAACATTTACAATGGGGCCAATACAAAAAACAGCTGTTCCATACATTTTGTCGAATGTATATGACCGTATTCTATTGAAACCGAAGATTTTTTTGTCGGGGTTTCTGTGTTTTTCCCATAGTAAAAGTTGCTTAGTAAACCCTTTCCGCGTAACTTTGTATAATGTGGACATAACATATTGTCTGCAGCTAGCAGAGGAGGTGGCCGAGTCCTCGTCCGACACGGACAGTCCGAGCTCCAGCGAGTCCCTCGTGGAGCCAGACGACAACCTGGTCGCGGAGGTATGACTTTATACGAGGGGAGACTCTTACGGTGGAAATATGCTATTTGACTGTTTTTATGAAACCATCTTAACATGTCTAGGTGTACCTAGACACGTTGAGATCTATTTTGATCCGATGACTGCATTTGTAAGGTAAGCATGACCTGAATCGACATACAGGATTAGATCCAGAGAAATGAACTCCTCAACGGGCAATATCACAGACACGAAATTTTGTGTATGATTTGTATTATGATAGCCCGTTTTGAGTTCTACCATGACATGGTTGCTTCATTCAGGGTGGGTTCCTGACTAGGGAACTGCTCAATAATTACCAGCACAGACATGACATGTCGTATACACATTCAATGTGAGGTTTTCCGAAAGGCAATTGGAAAAAAGATCATAAAAATGCGATAGAGATGACAAGACATGGGTTTGAAAATTTTGCAAAACCACAGATGAAGAAAGGTCAAAAAAAAACTTGCTTATTTTTGTAGATAGACAATATAATATATCTGTCTGTCTGACATTGTCTGTCATGTTTGCTTTTGTGTAATTTTATTTCGTGGTATAAGTATACTTATACTACGAAATAGTACTTGTTTTTGCTGCAAGACATATATATACCCACACCGTAGAACAATGATGTCTGATGTGGATCGGCCTCCTCCCGTCTCGACATAACTATAAATTATTAAGTTACTAGCGGCCCGCCCCGGCTTCGCACGGGTATATGTTTTATTATTTTATTATATATATAAACCTTCCGTGAAAAATTATCTTACTGATAGTGAAAACCGCATCAAAATCCGTTGCGTAGTATTAAAGATCTAAGCATATATAGGGACGGACAGACAGAGGAAAGTGACTTTGTTTTATACTATGTAATGATTCCGTACTATCAGTTGGAGGCGATGGGGTACACGGTGGAAGACTCCCGCGCAGCGCTGAGTCGCGCTCGGAACCACGTGAGCGGCGCCGTAGAGCTGCTGGTCGCGTGCGGAGGATGTCTCGCTGATGGTGAGATATCAGCATTCTATCTACTACCACCCTGCAGTGTATACCTGTAACTATACCTACGACCCTCATTCAGAATAATAAACCGGACAAGTGCGAGTCGGGCTCACGCACTGAAGGCACCATCACAAAATACAAAAAGTAGTGCATTTGTATTTTTAACTGACTTCCAAAAAGGAGAAGGTTCTCAATTCGACGTTTTTTTTTTAAATATTTGTTATTTCAGAACTTTCGACTGGGTGAACCGATTTTGATGATTATTTTTTTATTTGAAAGACGGTGCTTCCCGTCTGAATTTAAATTTGGTCCCATTTAAATTTGGTCCAGCTCTGACATTTTTATGAAGTCGGTTTTTAAAAAAATAATTATTTGTATTAGTGTAAACATCTTTTTGGCTTTTGTGTAACTGTTTACCTCATATCTACTGTGTTAATTAGCAGCTGTTTGTTGTACATGTAAAATAAAATAGATGTGTCTGTGTCGATTTCCAGCGCCAGCGCAAGAGAACCCGTCGACGAGCTCCGACGCAGTCAAACGTCACCACAACACTCACAACAAGGACAAAAAGTTAGTACCTACTGTTCCTTGTCCGGTAGCGGAGCACCCCAAAAGTATCCGGGTTTACCGCTGACGAATCACATATTATTAGTATAATACAATAATGTGTGTTTGTAATTAGCTTTTTGTGCCCCGCGGTTTTACCCGTTTTACATATCTTCTTGAAGTGACCGCCCTGGTAGCGACACCAACCACCTTTGACTTTGCTGTTTTTTTTCTATGATGTAATATGTCAATGTCACTTCAATTTTAACTGTTCCATACAAAATGTATGGGAAAATGAATTTTGTATGGAATGGTTAGAATTGAAGTGACATTGACATATTACATCATACCCATACGTGTATGGGAAATGGGGTATAATATTTTGTTATACAATTTTTTTCATGAATTTTTCCGATATACTTGAATTATTCTGCTATTCGTGGCAGAGAGAAATCAATAATAATGAAAATCGGTCCAGCCGTTATTGAGTTATAAATGGTTTAACTAACTCGATTTTGTTTTTTATTGTACTAGCGATCCGCCCCGAATTCGCACGTTTGTAAATTTTATAATTTATAAATATAAACCTTTCGTGAAAAATTATCTAACTGGTGGTGAAAACCGTATCAAAATTCGTTGAGTGGAAGGAGTTAGCGCATATACAGACAGACAGACGCGGAAGGCGAATTTATTTTATAATAGTGCTGTTGCCTGCGACTTCGTACGCGTAGATTTTCATGTAAACTTTTTTCCTCCCTTCATCCGGCCCTTCTGCAAAATAACTTAGCCTATACTTCAATCTTCCTTCTTTAAAAGGAAGGGAGACCTTTGCCCTGCAATGGGATGACCACGTCTGAAATAAATATACTTCAATCTTGTCCATAGCTAAGCATATTCGTGAAAACCGCATTTAAATCCGTCCAGTGGTTTAGTAGGTGTGCGTGGACAAACAAACAGACAAAAATTCTAAAAACTGTCTTATAACGTGTTCAGCTGCTTATTTTAAAACGCTCTGTTTTTTTTTATATCTCGCTATTACAGATTTTTTTTATCTCTACGTTTTTACTATATGTATAGATAGATATACTATGTAGATATATAGATTCATGTCTGTCTAGTCATATCTGACTACAGCGTCCACAGAAAAGATTTTATTTTTTGTTTAAATTAAAACGGCTGTCAAGGCATTTTTGTAAGCCACTTGCACCCATATAAACACTTAGCAACTGTGACGCGGAGTTCGACGCGTTGACATAAATAAGAATGTTCAATCACATATGTCACAATACCTGGCGACAGTTTCCTTCTCATTTCCGTTTTATTTACTTCTCTTTTCTGTGACAGCGTCACATAAGATGAGCTGTGGTCAGACGCGTAGCTTATAACAATGGTTGGTACAGGCACCACGAGCGTCAAGCAGCGCTGGCTCGACTGAAAGCTGTGATTCGCAACGAGGAGGACGATTACCTCGACTCCTCGCTACAAGAGGAGGAAGACTTCCTCGTGCAGTACAAGTCGCTCCTCTAACAACTACTCAGGGAAAGAAGGATAACACAACATGGGGTTCTTCAAAAGGAGAGTTAATAGAGTTCTAAAGGGTCGGCAACTTATTTGTGATGCCTCTGGTGTTACAAGTATCCATAGTCGACGGTGACTGCTTACCATCAGGCGGCCAGTCTACTCGTTTGCCACCTATGGGATAAATATTTATTAATTTATTTATAATACATGGTTACTGGTAGTCATATAGCATCCTCTAAAGGGCGACCTCAGTACATCAAAACAAACTTTTGTTCTACGACTTTTGAAATCAGCAAATAAAAATCAACCGTTCCAAAAAACATCATTCATCCCGATAAAATATATGAAACAACAGATTTTTGAAATTTTCAGAAAAGCAATTGCTATTTCATATTTTTTTTTAACATTTTCAGAAGTTAAATCTGCTGTTTCATATATTTTTTTTTTAATTTTCAGAAAATATATCTGCTGTTATCATATATTTTGTCGGCAGTGACTGTTTTTTTTTTGTATTGTACAGATGATTTCGAAAAGTCGTTGAACAAAAGTTGTGTGTTTTTGCAGAAATCTTTTCTGAAAATTTACAGAATAAAAATCTGCTGTTTCTAATAAGTTGTAGAACAAAAGTAGTTTGTTTAGACGTATTGAAGCCGCTTACAAGGATGCTAACAGATTACCAGTAACCCTGTATAAACAGATGTAAATCACACGACTTAACTATATCGTCCGTTTTTAACTAAGTAATTAGACTTATCTCACTTTCGGCTCTCCCTTGAAGTTCCTCTGTGTCGGGTGTGCTCTCAGATCAGACATACAAGGGAGATATGGTGTGGTGGCGTGGCGGGTGCGATCGCATCAGGCCTTAATAAGGCTTGATGCTTTTATTTAAATTCACCCAGCAGATGATATTGTCGCCCTTTTTGCATGTATACTCAGATCAAACAAACAAGAGAGATATGACAGTAAAATTATCGTTCGTGTTCAAAAGTCGAAATTTTTCTATAATTTATCTATATAAAAAACCGACTTCATAAAAATGTCAGAAATGAGACCACACAGGAAGAACTAGCTTTCAAATAATAAAAGTATGATCAAAATCGGTTCACCCAGTCGAAAGTTCTTAGATAACAAACATTTAAAAAAAAAACACAGTCGAAATGAGAACCTCCTTCTTGAAATTCGGTTAAAAAACCCACTATACACCAAAACTGTAAGTACAGCTTTTATTATTAATTTTTCACGCACACTAAGAATTTTCTAGCGACATCAATGAACTAAAAAAAGGCGTCAAGGTCTGCTAAATGAGTAAGACTAAAGGCATCAAGCCTAATTTAGGCCAGATACATTCGCACCCGCCACGCTACCTAACTATATCTCCCTCCCTTGGTTGTCTGATCTAAAGTAGTACTTATATCTAAAGAGTTGTGATTGGTTACCAGTCCACTGCTATATGTGTAACAGAACTCTTAAAAAAAACTGTCTCGAAACGATTTGTGCCATTTATTTATACGAAATTGGTGTCTATTGACAAAATTTGACAACTAATTATATAAATTATTATCATAATAATTCTAGTTGTATATAAGGAATTGAAGGACTCATCTAATGAGCGAGAAACTAGATATAAATAAAAATATGTATATTATACAATTTATTTCATACAATTGATGTTTTATTTTAACATTGCCTTAAATAAATACAGTCATGATAGGTTACTTAAATTAAATAACAGTTAAATTGAATTAATTCTTAAAAACTTAAAAAAAAAATGCTAAATGCGGTCCAAGCTTTGCTCTAACAGCTGTAATATTATTTTAAAAAGCTAAATAAAACAACGGTAGTTTGGATCATCTGAGCAAAAAATAAAGTATCCACTCACAGTTTCATTTTAAAAGATCGTCGCATGAGTGCCTGCAAACAAATTAATTCTTACCGTCACTACGTGCAGCCATCTTGTATGTATGATGACGTCACCCACCCAGCGATCATCCCTGAACCTACACGAATCTATCAAGACCTCATTTTATCAAAATCGGTCGAGGCGTTTAGGCTGTAAATGAGAACATACAAGCATACCTATATAATACACACATGAACACGGGTTTTCATTTGCTTCATCGTGTAAAAACTAACTATAATCTTACTGAATCCTTGCTCTGAGGGCCGGTGGCACGGCAAAGGATTTTTTCTTTGACAGACAGTTGACAGATGATAATTAAACCTATTTCAATGATTATTGAGCACATACATTCCTTTATTTGAACACGAATAGGACGATAGGTGTCATGTGATGCCGCGGCACGCCGCACTGCATCTCGTGAAACGCATAGGCAACTTAATGTCGTTAAAGGAATGTGAGTGTTAAGTAGTTGAAACAAGGTTGAATCTATCTTCCGTCTCGTTGGATGCCACATGATCTTTTGGCATTCTTCAGCACGTTATAACATAACTACGCTCTCCTAGTTTTCAACGGCTATATTTTTCGAACCGTAATAGACAGCTAGTTGAAATTTTTACTTTGGCGCAATTTGATATATTTTTAAATCGTCAGTAAAAGGCCTAGCATGGGCCGTGGAAAAAATGTCTCCGCTGTTTTTATCCCCTCGTAGACGTGACAGAGCTAGAATATGGATACGTTTGTCTCTTTCTAGCGGGATAAAAACGGTGGAAAGACAATCTGTCCACGGCCCGTGTTAGGCCTGCTGACGTGCTACTGCCAAGACGACGGAGATAGAAATGAATTAAACGGCGTGCTAGTTGGGGCATTGGCCCAAATCATGACACGTAAAGTAGGCAAACTAGCGGGGTAAATTTTTTAAAGAACAGTGGCCTTAGTACGAGAAACGTATGAAAAATTGAACAGCACGTCTATCGGACGTAAAAGGAATTGATTTTTTTCATACATTTACTATCGTTTACGTAACGATAACTTTTTTGCAAGTGCTCTTACTTAGGCCACTGTGGTCAGCAAAGTTATCCCTCTTCTGTGTGGTCACGTCTAAAGACATGTATCTAGGTAGGTATCTATTGGTTAACAATGAATTCTAAGAACATGACGTCATTTTTCAAGTAATCAAACTTGTCCAAGCTGGTGTGCGGTATGAATATATACTGTCGTTTCAACTGTAGCACCGACTTGTCTAGAGCCTCGTTGGACTTGGACTTCTCGTCTTCGCCGTCGTCGTAGTCGTGGCGCTTGGAGGAAGACTTGCGCCGGAGCTGCAGGGACTTTACGATGTCCATTGCCTGAGAAAAGGAGGGTAGGTCAGGTGAAGGACGTTTTGAAAGTTTTTAGAAAGAGATGGTAGAAGCAGATTGAATAGTTTATATAGCCCGTTGCAGAGCTTGTGCAAATATACTCGCGTTGTAGCGTTCAAACGTAAATAGTCACTCGCGTAGGGACGCATACAACTCGCGTGCGAGTAGGTACGTACTGACGCGGGTGTTGCACATACGCATTAGGTGTTGCGCTTGCGCATTAGCCGTCGCGCGAGACGGGTGGAGGTGCGGTAGATGTAGCGCGGGGAATGGAAGCTTCACTTGCGCAACTAGTTGCACTTAGCAAAAAGTGTTGCTCGTGGAGTTGTTATTACTCGCGCAAGTACTAGCGCGAGCTACTGCGCATGGTCTGCAACGGGCCTACATGAAATTGGTTGGGGTTCTTTGCGGTGTGAGAAAAAATACGTTTCACATTCATAACTCTGCGCAAGGATTCTGTGTCCGGGATGTCATAGAACACACAAAAACACGGACAACTACCACCCCGACCAGATATTTATATTCATATTTCAAACATCTCCCCGAGCCGGGAGTCGAACCCTGACATCCCTGCTTATGATGCAGACTTGCTACCACTGAGCCAAACCTGTGACTGTCAAAGGAATAACGCACTTCACAAAAATTAGCAGGTTTTTTTTTTGTTCTATACCTACTATCCCACTCGTGGGCAAAGGTCTCCCCCCATGTCTTTCCTGATAGTGTGATCACCTGTCAGATTTGACCACTGTATCGTAATATCTGGAACTGTATTTTAGTTCTCGGCCTGCCATGGCTCCGTCCGTTTTCGTTCGTTGGATTGACTAATTGTCATTGATTGCTGATTCTATTTTTTTTTGGCACTTTGGGACTAGTTACAAAACGAGGCTTAGTAGTAAACAATGAAAAGAAAAACAACTTTAGACTTAATCGTAAGAATTAAGACTACATGGTTCAAATGGGATTAGGCGAGCCATGTCATTAAAATGTGTCTACTTCACAGATCTATATCAAGGTCTTGAAAAACATAATATGACAATAGGCGTGATGACTAATAGTTTTTTATTACCTCATAAAAAAGCTGATCAACGAAAACAAAATTTAAATAGTTTAAAAATAAATAAGTTAAAAGTATTTAAATTTCATGCTAGACAGAGAGCATGCACTATGCTGAGCTATGAAGTCAAGCCTCAGGCGCGGCATACAAATGCTTACTAATAGCCGTAACAGGCGTATCGAACTTGGCTGACGAACTGCCGTCTGACCAACAGGAGGGAAAGAGAAAATTTTCTCTTGTGGTTGACCTCAGCCATGTTCGTACGTCTGTCACGGCTATAACACATAAACACACCCTTTGCGAGAAAGGAATAGAGCATCCCCTCTATCCCCAGCTAAAATTTTAAACGCTCATATCTCAGAGATTTATCAGCCATTTCAATTTATTTTTTCAGTATGTGTAATGTTTTTAGTTATATTCATCGCTAAGCCTGTTATTTGTTATAATTTAAACAGGACACATGCCTGTTCTCCGGGAGAGGAATATTGAAGGAATTAGCTTATTGTTGTCGGACGGTTCGTTAATGTAGGACTCTTCGATAGGGTCGGGCTGTTCGGTGATGCCGGTCTGTTCACTGGTGGCCAGGACAGTGTAGATCAAATGAAAAACTAGTATAATCACCTGTCTCCGATTAGCGGGCTGATCTTTCAGTACGATGTTGATGGTGAGGTCGCAGGGCCACTCCAACAGCGCGTCATACGGTCCACCCACGAGCCGCACCGTGCACGTTATGTGCCGTCCTTTCCACTTCCCCATGCCGTTCAGACTTACCTCCGCCTTAAAAAGAAAAAATAACGTCCAACATAACTCCTTAGTTATTTCCGACTGATTATAGAAACGGAAAGCGACATCATTGACGTGCTTTGATGTAAATAGGGCTGTGTCAGCGGTGCCCAGGCACAGGGCGCAGAATTGACCACACCAGGGCCAAGTTTTGTTTTCAAGGGCGCAGTTATAGAAGCTCGCACCGGGCGCATAAAAAGCTAGTTACGGCACTGTTAAGTCTAAAGTATTAGAAACGAGTGTTAATGGTTGCCAGGCTAGACGTCACATTAATTTTTTTGTTCAGATGTAATTTCAAGGTCGGCAGAAAAGCAGTAGATAAGACTGGCATACGACCAGAATAGCGCCTAGGTACATGAGGATGCTCATACTCAGCATTAGGTTATCCTGGATTAAGAAGTAGAAGAAGAGAACGAGTAAATAGGTAGTACTTTTAAGGCAGTAATAATATGGGAAACTGTAGGTAGGTATGACACCGCAAGGACGTGTATCTAACTTATGACAAGTAGGTAAGTAATCATTGTTTTGGGTATCGTATTGTAGATGGGTATACGGATACGGAAAGCAGACGGATATAAACAAGTAGGTACTCCAGTAGGTACCGTCTGCTTTTTTAAACATCGTGTGAAATTTTTTAATGTGGCCTTTTGTTTGTTTTTGTGCGTCTGGTAGTTTTCACGTGTATAAACTTCATCATAATTTAGACATTTTTGATGATATAGCCTACCTTAAGCGTGTATCCGTATCTGCTAGTCCTGAACATCGGACTGGTCAGGACTGCATCATTTTCTTTGGCCTCTTTCATTCTTGTCAAGAACTGGTCTATTCTCCATATCATGTGGCCTGTAAAGAACAAATATCATCAATGTTACAACTCAACAAAACGTTCTGTCCTTAGTAACTGACATCCACAGACCTGCACTTCACTAGAATCCATGTCTGGATTCTCTTTTCCCTTATATCAATGCCAGCGAGCACGAGCGAAACAAAAAAACTTTTGAAACTATACTTCGAAGCTAAAATTACCAAAAAAAAAATCTTCTTACCATTGTCGCTTCCAAGCTCCTGCCTATCGAAGCTGACTCTGGCCTGGAAGTCAGCCAGCTCCGTTCTCAGCTTGTGGTAAGACTTGGTGAGTGCTCGAAGGTCGCGGGAGACCAGGTCCATCCTTGAAGACTGCTCGGCAGACTCGGCGCGGGCGTCTGCTGTTGCCACTTCAAGTACTCCCAAGCGGTCTATAGACTGCGGACGTAAAGTACCATCAGATGAAGAGGAGTAGAACAAAGACATATGAAAGTTACTGACTATCTGTTTCGAATCAATCATCTGGAACCAGCGAATTAGTTATCCAATTCGCTGGCTGGAACTGGTGAAACTATTAGTAGGAAGTATCCAGCTAAATTAAGTGCGAGAATTTTCCTTAACAGAAAATGTGCGTCTTCCAATTAACCTACTGAGCCATAAGTTTTTCCAGTTTGTCATGAGAGGTTGTATTTTTTTTGCGAGGAGTAAAGTCTTAAAGTTTGCTTATTTATTTTATCAACATTGTTGGTATAAGTATATTTTGAGTTAGGATAAAGTCAGGTCGTACACCGAACTCGTACCTTCACAAAGCCAAAGTGCTTCGTTGTAAATGGCTTTAAAAATGGTCGTTTCTAGTCTAAACTCCGACATCACGATCTTGCTACCCAGCCTACCTATACGATCTTGATTACTTACCGGTCTCTCGGGAGCTGTGTTCTGCAGCTGTACTCTCAAAGCAGCCAGTTGTCCCAGCTGCTCTGAAGATCTTCGCGCTTCCATCAGCTCAGCTTCTAAAGCTGCTCGGTTCTCAGCGTTCCTCTCCCGTTCTTCTTCGACGGTTTGCTTTATGTAGACTATCACTTCCTCTGGGATAGCCAAAAGTATGTGATAAGTCGATGATTTTTTTCATTAATATCGACTATTAAAAAGGTTTATTACATATACACTTATCCATAAAAGGCCATATTTATATTATGGCAGGTCACAGACAAAGAATGGGAAAGTATTTTGTGTTCCCTGAAGTTTGTACTCTCTACTATCACCTAATTTAGTTCTTTAGAGACTTTTAATCGACATATGGAACACAACCGAATGGAAAATAAAAATTTAATCATTTTAGTACCTACTGACATGTATGGGAAAAGTTTTTTGCGATTAAGTTTCTACTTAAGTTTCTAGTCCTCGAACTGAACCTGAATCTCCCCCAAGTACAGACTTTTGATTTATTATTTGCACAGAATACATAATAGTTATTAACGTAAGTAAATAGTGGGAAAAGGTAAATCCCCCTTTTTGAAACAGTCTTTGTACAAGCTTTTGAAAAAATTATAACGCCAAAAATCCAGTTTTCATTGCTCGCTAAGTAAAATGTTACCAAGTTTGTCGACGGCCCGGATCCTGGTATGATGCTGCGTGAGAGCCTGTTCCAGCAGTTCCCGCTCCCGCTGCTCGTGCAGCAGGCTGCTCACGGTACTCTCCAGCCGCATCACTGTTGTCAACTGCTGGCTCTGCAACTCCTGGAGGACCACACAAGCCAAGAGTCGACGATGTAAGCCTTGAAACCATGGGTATTTCCTCGTGGCCTAACTAGATTGCCAGATTTAGGTTAAGGCCGAGATCAATGCAAATGGCTATCTCGGTCGCACGTTCAATATTTTTGAAGATATAAAACCACTGAGTAGATTTTTTTTATGACTACAAATATTTTGAACGAAGTTTTACATATTGCGTATATTTTGGTGAAGAAGGTAAGTGTTGTGTTGTTATGTGTGTCTAATGCATTGGAAGATTATTAATTATATCATTGCGGATGGTCGAAAAAAACATTTAATAAATGAATATGCGATGAGCGCACCGTCACCTTCACACTTATTAGACGTAGTTATCTCCACAAAACATGTTGGACTTGTACCTGTAGAGCCAGTTGTACATTTGCCAAGTCATGCTTAAACTGTGCCGCCCAGTTGGCAGCCCTCTCCGCCTCGTCATCCACCGCGGCCCGCAGTGACACCAGGGTCGAGAGGAAGTGCTGGCTGCGCTCTTCCACCAGCACCAGCTTAGAGCGCAGGGTATCGATCTCCGTGGCTTGCACGTCGCGATGGCTTGACTCGTCCGTCAGGACCAGTCTGCGGGGATACACAAGCAAACTCTTTAATGTTCACGACAAATTTCAAACTAGAATTACTCGGTGAGGGTTATTTTGGTATTCCTAATTTGTCCGTTTGCCTTTTTTGTTACATAAGGCATAAAAGAAAACTAAAGTTATTCTAGCATACCAAAAATAGGGGACCAAAGCACAGAGGCTCCGCTGGACATGCACCACCTGAGAGACCTTGGTGGACGTGGAAGGTTGTGGGAAATGTCAAGGAGGCGTATATTGAAGTTCTCGATGGTTGACTAGATATGGTTGCTGTAAGTAGTAGGTAGTAGTAGGGTAAGCTGGAAAGGTGTCGTAGAGTCAGAACTGTGTAAGTTCCAAGTAGGCGAGAGACAGCGCCAGGACCGAGGACTGATGGCGTTCTCTAGTCTTGGAGGCCAAAATGTACTTTAAGTCGCTGCTTCAACGGAGTAATTATGTAAAATTAGGGAGTGCCAAATCAAATGGGAAGACCGAAACTCAGTATCGTTTATTACTTATTAGGTTCTTACTTGACTGTCGCGAGTTCTTTCTCGAGGTAGCTGACACAGTCGTCCAGAGGCACTGCCCTCGGAGACCAGGTGTGGTTCTTAGCTTGCAGACTCACGTACTCTGGCGTAGGGGCTGGCGTAGATGCGTGGCTGGGTAGGGTCGCGTTACGGGACTGAAGGGAACCATGGAAAAAGGATTAAGTACCCCGGTTATCAATAGGCGGTATCTATACCTGGAGCGAAATGGCAAAGTAAGCAAACAGACTCTGGGAAAGTAGAAATTTTGGGAATTTGTAAGTTAACAGCCTAAGCCCTCGTGATGGTTTCCTTATGCCATATTAACGACTTAAATTGTTCCTCTAGTTTTGTTTTTCATCACACAAAAGTGAAAGTCTGCCTGGGAGTCACTTCCCGTCTTGTGGCACCCATAGCCGACCATAGATAGAGGCCGGTGTCAATATGTGAAGCATGGTACCCATGTATCTCAAGCTTATCACACTACATCAGGTGTAAGCCAGGGTTCAATTACTGGACCATTGCTATTTCAGATTATGATTCACGACCTTCCTAAAGTATTGACCACCGCTAAATGTCTTTTGTACGCAGACGATCTTAAGCTCTTTATTGAAATAAAATCTCCCAGTGACAATCTCAGCTTACAAAAAGATATTAATCGAATTTATGAATGGAGTGTGAGAAATAAAATGCTATTTAATGTTAGTAAATGTAATGTAATGACCTTTGACCGTAAAAGATATCCAATTAATTTTAATTATCATTTAGACAACTTACCAATAAGTAGAGTAAATTGCATTAAAGATCTGGGCGTTACCTTTGATCGCAGCCTTACTTTCCATGATCATGTGTCGGATCTAGCCAAAGAAGCTTATCGTCGTTTGGGATTTGTGTTAAGAAATTCTAGGGATTTCGAAAGTCCACAAGTTATTAAAACACTATATAACAGCTTGGTTAGAAGCAAGCTGGAATCGAGCGCATGTATCTGGAATCCGCATCAAGTCAAATACACGCGACTGCTCGAGAAGGTCCAAAAAGCCTTCTTAAGGTCGCTGTACAAGAAGCTCTATGGCTATTACCCGTTCCTGTACCCGACTAAGTTTTTGCTCGGTCAGCTTGGCTATAATTCGCTAGAAGTGAGAAGGATGCAAGACCAGCTGACTATCTGCTGCAAGGTCCTTAGAGGATCAGTCGATTCTCTAGACCTGCATGATATGTTATGTGTTTTGTTCGTGCCAGACTATCCCGGGGTTCCAGCAAATAGACGTGGTCGACTGCATGACTTGTTTCATGTGGACCAGGGACGCACTGTAGCACGATCTATGTCACCATTAATTCGAGCCCGCCGCCACTTCAATGCACTCCTTGCTGCCAACCCTGATTGCGACTTCATGTTTGATAATTGGAAAACTATCATGACAGTTTTTTTGACCTATTGTGAGAATTTAATTGATCAATGGGACAGGTGCAAAAAGTCTGTTACATCAACAGAATTTTGTGACTGTTTTGACGATCTATGACATTAATTAATGAATTTTGATAAATTAACTGTTTGACATTTGTTGTATTAATTATTTGACAATTATTTATTTGTATGTATTTGTTCTTGTTTAAATTAGATATGTGACATTAGATGGATTTAATTTTAATTTAATTTTAATATGTGAGATAAATGTAACTGTATAATTCGTTTTTGTCTCAATTCAAAAATAAAAAATAATAATAAATAGCGTGACTATTTTACCTACCATTCTGAATGTATTCTGATTTTTCTCAGCATCGGGACAACATAGCCCACATCAAAAAAGTTGAATATCGTAATAGTAACTTAGTATTGTACTTACATTATAATTATAACGTAAGGTAACTAGGTAGGTACGTGTGAAAATGTGCTGATGCAAAGTGCTATAATATTAACAATATCGATGTACCTATCGGCATCTTTGGCATTAATTTATGTTCATGTTATTTACAAAACCACACAAAAATGCTACTATGCAAGTTACGATCAGCTCTCCTCCCATATGTAAGTTACATATTGGAACACATATTTTTTTTTATCACGAATAAGTCCTCGGTTGTCCACACCAAGTCGCCTGCTGTTTAACACGTTTATTTTGCTAGGCTTTAGTATGTCATGCTCGAGATTATCTCACTGTCTCGAGTGGCCGGGATACCGCGTGTAGTTATGCTCGCCGGCCTCCTGCTTGCCCATGAAGGCTGCAGGAATCTGGTGAATGACGATTACAGGGCTGCATCACTGCGTGTCCAACAGGCATATATTTCCCTTGTTTGGCTAATTTGGAGCAGTATCATAGCCTAACTACTTACTATAATTCGGAACTGACCTTTTCCATCTGTGGGCAGTCCTTGACGTGTGTCTCCTTGTGTTTCCGCTGGATCCAGGCCCCACAGCGCAGCGGGCACTGCTCCAGTATGCTGCCACATTGCTTCAGGTGGCTCTGTGGATATATTCATCATCAGCTTTTAATACATTTTGCTTTAAGTAGCCATTTTGCACTGGAGTCTAGTCCACTGTCTGCTGGACGTAGGCATCTCTCAAGACACGCCAATTAAAGTGATTATTTACGCTTTCAATGACAGTCAACAGAACTGCTTTATGTATATCGTCACTCCATCGAGTGGCAAGGAGTTCTTACCTCACCTTGAGCTGACCTTGACCTATGATGATTCGAGGTCTGCGCTCTACGAGTAGAACCGGATATAGGAAGTTGAATTTACTATTAGGAGTATAGATGCATAACCATAGGTATTCCGGCTTTTTGATGGAGAGTTGGTTAAATTAATAAATACTGTCTGAGACATGTTATCACGGCAATACAATGTTATGTATGACGCTTGAAAAACAATTGGTAGGTATAAGACAATTAATTGATTCTAAAAAACTCCGCGGGCATGAAAAAGCGACACCACTTTATGGTTGATATTCCGAAAACCTGTACCTACTGCGAAGCGCTTTGATTCCTTTTTTATTGTGCGAACTGCTAGTCTGTGGAATGCGCTGTCTGAATGTTCCCCGTTAGTTACAACCTGGGTCTATTCAAGACGAGCGTGAATAGGCAAGCGTAGTCACGAGCTGACCACGAAGAAGAAGAAAAACAAGAAAGCTGAAGTTATTTGTAGGGTTCCCAAAGGGTGTAAACGGGACTGTATTACTAAGCCTATGCTGTCTGACTGTCTGTCTGTCTCTCCTACCTTGTCTTGTATTGTTATCTTTCGAACCGCGATATAGCCAGGTGAATGTTTTACAGAATATATGCATAGATATCTAATGTTACAGCGGATTAAATAAGTAATGATAAAAAAAGTCAAAACGTAAGAATTAAAGGAGGTCCCCCATACAACATACTTTCTTGAACGTATTTTTGTATTTGCTCTAGTTCAGCTTTATAGGGAACACCGAGGCAGGGAGCGCATTCCATTCCTGTGCAGTTCGTATTAAGAAGAAATTTTGGAAACGCTGCTTTACCCAAGTTCACGACGTAAGGATGGGATGATCGTCTCGATGACCTATGTAGCGTAGTAGTGGTAGCACAGAATACATATAAGTACCTTCAAGTACAAAACATACACTCCGCAAAATCATTTAAACAAGTAGCGACCCTTGCTACTACACAATAAAGTGCAATTCAGGACGTGCGAGCCCTAACTACCTACAGCTATAACCTAGAAGTTGCCTCTCTGTCTATCGCGTTATCTCTGTCTATCGCGCAGCGGCGGGTACGGCAAGTCCGATATGACGACTACTTGTAGCTTCATAACTAAAGTGCGGAGTGCGCCAGGGCTGGTGGTAGCTCATGTACTTATTAGATTTGACGATGGCCTTGTGTTAGGAAGCTGATTCATGATGATGACCAGCAAATGTCTAACTCATTGTTGGCACGACCTTGCTCGTAATACCAGGGTATTGGTCATAAACTAATATGTACCTATTAAAAATAAGAAAATATGTTTGTTTATACTACTTTTACGCAGCAATAGATCAACGGATCGACTTGACTTTTTAACCGATTTCCAAAAAGGAGGAAGTTATAAATTCGACTGTTTTTTTTTTAATTTTTGTTACGTCAGAACTTTTGACTGGGTTAACCGATTTTGATTCTTTTTTAATTTGAAAGCTGGTGCTTCATTTGGTCCCATTTCAATTTCGTCTAGTTCTGATGAAGTCGGTTTTTTATATTTATAATTGCATGATATGTTCAAGAGACGAAGAATTATAAAACAAAAAAAAATACGGGTTCTTTGGGTGTGTGAAGGCTGATAAAACCGCGGGGTGCAGCTAGATAGTTATAAATCAAAGTAAGATAATAAGGAACGATGTCGTCATCAGTTATAATATTATTTAGTGATTCTTGTAAAGAAAATAAAGCTGAAAACACGACTAATTAATTATGAGCAGGTTCGAATGCCCTTCGCCGAATGATAAATATACGAGTAGGTATTACATTCTGTCTTCATTCTGTGAATCTTACTTATCTAAAATCATTCTGATTGTTTTTTTTTTCACCTGCCATGGTTACCAATTGCTTTGAACGTTTTGGCATTTTGCTTTGAACATACATAACATAAAAGCGGCCAAGTGCGAGTCGGGCTCGAGCACTGTGGGTTACTTAGAAAGATAGATAACTCTTTATCTCTTCTCTTCAGCGCCCGACGTTGCTTGACTTCGGTGATCGTACGAGAACCGGTGGTGAACAGAAATTTGTCACCGACTCGCACTTGGCCAGTAATTCTTATTTGTTGTACTTTATAGTTTGTAGTACAATCATACCAAGTTTGACGCTAGTACCTACCTACGTATTATCATATTTACACTAGAGCAAATAAAGAAATAAGTATAAAAAAAAAACTTTTATTGTATGGGACTTTTATTTAATATTACTTTTTCGATTTTATTATTAAGTATTTCTCAGTTAATCCGCCGTAACATGACATATTAGTTATGTGAAAACAAAACGTAGCACGCAGAAAATAGATGGGCCTATGGGGCCGAAAGGTTCTCGAATGGAGACCACGGGCCGGTAAGCGCAGCGTAGGACGTTCACCCACAAGATGGACAGACGACCTAAAAGTGACCGCAGGGAAACGCTGGATACGAGCCGCTTCCAACCGACCCCTTTAGAGATCGATGAGGGAGGCCTATGTCCAGCAGTGGACATCCTATGGCTGAATTGATGATAATGAATCAAAACGTAAACAATAGTCCCTACCTGTAGATGTCCCATTTCAAACAGTTCATTGCAGAAGTAGCAAGGACTCTCCTTCACGTTCCTGGCTTCCACCAGCCTCTCTTCTGGCTTCTTGCTTCCATTCATTTTGGACTCTGACACCTCCCACTTAGTATCAAAATACTATACCGCAGATTATATTCATTCTTCGTTCGTCTCGAAATGCAACAAATTATTTGACTTTCGGGTCGATTACTTGACCTTTCTTGTAGTAGGCTATTATATATTTTATTGAACTGGTATTTCAGCTTTATAATCACAATGTTTGTAACTAAGTATGTAAACCTTTCGTATTGTTTCACTACTGTTTTGATTCACACTATCATTGTCAAATCAAAACAAGGCACAACCAATATACAAATGTTGGAACACTTGAATACATCACTTTCACATATACTATTTACTAGATTTTCAGGTGAATATCACTAATTTTTTATTTTATTTTCGTTAAACAACCGATCCTTGTTTTGAGTCGCAGTGTCTATATACGTGAGTGGAGTTGTGGAGTGCGACGTGAATCAGCCTTATCAGTTATCTGTTGATACGTGATACGGGGCGTTGTGCTGATAACGACTCGTTGCAAATACTTCGATGATTTGTGGGTCAAGGGAAAGGGCCCGAAATTTATTGAATTTATCGATGGATTGAAGCCACGGATCGTTAAGATTATTATTATTTATTGCACGAGCCAAAAATGATCTATTTACCAATCGAAAATATATTTCATATGATTTTGGTCCATTCTGTATGTCATGTTTCGCTCGCATTTCTAGCTGCTCGGAATTGGTATGAGCATCGGGCAGTAGGTACCTATGGCGGAAATATATATAGGTACTTCGCGAAAAGATATTTGGAGAACTGGGTTTAAAGTTGTTACTAGAACACAAAATATCAGCTGGATAGATCTCAGATCAGTCAAACAAGGGAGATATAAAAAATATAAAAAACTGACTTCATAAAAATGTCAGAACTGGACCAAATTGAAACGGGACCACACGGTAAGCACCAGTTTTCAAATAAAAAAGAATCATCAAAATCGGTTCACCCAGTCGAAAGTTCTGAGGTAAGTAACAAAAAAAGCAGTCGAATTGAGAACCTTCTCCTTTTTGGAAGTCGGTTGGTTATCGTTCGTGTTAAAATTATCGTTCGTCTCTGTGTTTTTTTTAACTATCATTACCTAAACGCATAACACATAAACTATGAGTAGGTACAGTTCATTTTCAGTTACTAATTTTTCACGCATACCTTTGTAGCGAAACCAATGAACTGACTAATATTATATTATTATTATATATATATTATATTATATATATAATATATTATTATATAAAGTCCACAAAAAACCGACCAAGTGCGAGTCGGGCTCGCGCACTGAGGGTACCGTACCACCACAAAATACAATAGGTAATTATAAATTTAAAAACCCGACTTCAAAAAAATATGCAATTTGGATTCGGTGAAAGAAATGATGACGTCGTCTGAATAACCGAATATCATTAAGGAATTCAAATTATTTTTTGACATAAAAACGAACGTGCATTTACCTACATTTATGGCACAAGATAAAATTAAATTAAAATGAATACAGCGCTATTTATACAAAAATATTCAAGTCACAGTAACATACATTATTCAAAATATTTATCGAAATAAAATAGATAAAAAAACTAGCATGCATTTGCATCACAAGATTAAACACTTAAAAATTATTATTATTAAATTATTACAGCACTATTTACACAAAGTCAATATCTAATAGTCATACGTAATAGGGTCCCGTTTTTACCCTATAGGTACGGAACCCTAAAAGACAGGTAGAAAAGCGCAAGTCAGTGTCACTTTCCCATTATTTTTTCTAACGACCAAAATGTTCTTAATCGTTTTCTGGTCTACACAGTTTCCTTTTTGATATGACATAATTTTCATAATTGCTAACCATGGAAGTAGAATGACAAAAAGAGCAAAAAGTGGGAAAAGAGAACCTTAACCGCAGCGTGCAAGTGCATTCAGTTCATAAGACAACTTTGCTATAGAGACCCAGTCACAAATCACACAATTATTTTATAATAAACCATGCTCAATCGTGTTATAGCTGAAATATAAACGGCATACATCTACCTTCGACTATAGATAGTCATACATCTACATAATGTGAGTGTAGTGACGGGATGTCTAGCCGAGGCTCGCACTTGACCGGCGCGGGCGCCGCCGTCAGATGCTAAATGTCGGCAAACATTACGTAAGGAAGGTAATGTGTAATAATATATGCAAGCGATTGTACAGATCTGGGGCATACTCGTGTGTACACTCTTATTTCAATACTCAGAAGGATATTCAAGAGCTGGACTTTCAGATCGTTGTTCTATAGTGGCTGCTGACTACTAAAGAAACCCCTAATAATAACAATTTTCTTACTAATGAGACTAGGATTGTGTCTACGGAAGCGTATTAGTCCCAGACAGTGCTCGGTATATTTTTCCGGGATAAGAAGTATCATAATAGATCTGTTGCTGCGTGGAAGTCAAACTCACCCAGCAAAAGATCTTGCCGCTCTTTTTGCATGTAGACTTTAGAAGTTAGAGTTCATCGATGTCAAAAGTTTCTTAGTGTCTGTGAAAAATTAATAATACAAAAAAAAACCGACCTGAAATGGGACCACACGGGAAACACCAGCTTTCAAATAAAAAAAGAATCGTCAAAATCGGTTCACCCAGTCGAAAGTTCTGAGGTAACAAACATAAAAAACAGTCGAATTGAGAACCTCCTCCTTTTTGGAAGTCGGTTAAAATACAAGTACCGAAACGCACGACTGTGAGTAAGCGGCATGGATTTGCTCCACTAAATACGACTATAACACAATATATTAAACCTTATGGTCATCTGTAGTAACTAGTAACATCTACCAGTCATCCACCAGGTTGGATCAAATGAAAATCTCAAAATGAAATCTTATGTGCTTGGTCTAAGTTTCTTTTAACTCCGACAACTGGAATATCATTATAAAAGATGATTGAAAAAATTGAAATATCGAAGATCCACCCACAACCTTATCACGGTAAATATCGCTACAAGCGTGATACTTAGTTGAAAAAAGGTATTTTTGAAGACATTTCCTCTTAATATTTATCTGTAGTAAAGTAATATCGGCTACCAGCTGCAATATTACTTTTAAGCTAACAAAAATGACCAGAATGTACAGTAGTTTTTAGCTTTTTACAGTACTGCAGCTATCAGACCTAAAATAAATTGAAACTAGTACCTATAGTGTTTTAGATTGAAGGGAAATGTTTCCAGGGAACATAACTAGGCAGAGAGAGATGTACCTACTTACACACACAAACGGGAGATCACACTTATTCACTCATACATAAACTGCGCATAGAATATTGCAGGCTATTTGCATTTATTAGTTTGAATATTATTTTATAATTTTCTATCCTTTGGCTACTTATTGGCATGGTAATCGAAATTCTAAATTGTTATTATTATTTTTACCTATGTTTAAAATACTATATTTCTGTTTTGGTATAATTAATTAGTTGATACATTAATAGGAGAAGCCATTGGCTCCGTCACAAAGTCTCTGAATAGTTCGGGAGCCTCTGGGATCAAATAAATTATGCCGGATAAATGATTTGATTATATGTCTACATGCCAAAAATGGTGCCAACGTCATCCGCAGGGTTACCCTGATTTAGGCCTGATGCGTTTGCACACGCCACGCCACCTTACCATATCTCTCTCGATTGTCTGATCTATGGTAGTCATCAGGGTATCAATTTCTCTCGTTTGGTGTAGCTCCATCTGTTCTATCAGAACGCACCACGTCGTATCTTTAACCAGTCAGTAGGTAGGTACCTACTTCAGAACTTTACCTTGTGGCTTGTGTATCTACCTGGGTTTTCCGTCAGTATTGGTAGGTAGAGTTAATATGTTGTATAAATAGATCAATTAAGTTGTTTTGATGCGGTAACATAGTCATGATGTAGCTTTATATTCCGAGATGGTATTATGATAAGATGTTGCTAGATATCTTTATTATTGTAGGTAGTACCAACTTTTTTGTTTTTGTATTGGGTTATGCGGAAAGGATATACTGAGCCGAAACGTGTCCAAAGTACAAGTCATTATGAACCACTTTTACTGTGAGAGCAACTCTGAAATCGCGAAAAAATATCAGCTGTTTTATAGAAAATTTTTATTCGTATACTTACAAGTTACAACGAAATACCTTTTGTAGGTATATGAATATATTGAACAAATGTTAATTTTTTCGGGTTTACATTTGTTAAACTATATGGTAAAAACCCCATACAGCAAACGTAATTTTAACCGACTTCCAAGACAGAGGAGGTTATCAATTCGACTGTATATTTTTTTTTTGATGATTCTTTTTTAATTTGAAAGCTGGTGCTTCCCGTTTCAATTTGGCCAGTTCTGAGGAAGTCAGTTTTTTATAATGATAATTACTTTAAATGTACCTAGATATTTTTGTATTTGCTCTATAATGCAAATACTGTAATAGGTACGTACAAACGCCAAACTAGACATGATTATAGTACTCACTAAAGTATAACAACAAATATCTAATAAATAATGACCAAGTGGGAGTTGGTAACAAATTTTTGTTCACACTGGTTCTCGTACGATCACCGAAGTCAAGCAACGTCGGGCGCGGTCGATACTAGGATGGGTGACCGCCTGGGCGTAGATGGATTGTTGGCTTTTTGCACTCTTTTTTCATTTAGTAGCTAACAAGTTATGTGATGGTACGGAAATCTCAGTGCGCGAACCCGACTCGTACTTGGCCGGTTTTGTTTACATCTGTATTTTAAGTATTATTTTTTAAATAAAACTTCTTATCGATTTAACATAATATTATTTTGTTCCAATAGGGAATTAAAAACGTTTTCAAATCAAGAAAGTTTAAAGTTAATAGAGTCTTAATGGGTCGGCAACGTATTTGTGATGCCCCTGGTAATACAAGTATCCTTAGGCGACGGTGACTGCATACCATCAGGCGGCCTGTCTGCTTGTTTGCCACCTACGGCATTAAAAAAAGTTATACCTTCTAGATTTAGACGGAACAACTCGGATTAAATTATCCAGAAATGATAACGAACGTATAATGCTCACATCTTACGCATATACATAGGTACCTACATATTATAGCTTCAAATATAACACAAAGAAGCCGAGGTTTGATAATGCATCATGTAGTATCCTGGTCACGTCAAAGTAGGTAAATTACCTATTTATATACCTAGTTTAATAGTTTTTGTGTTGTTCTAAAAATAAATTGGTAGTTACGGCCATAATAATATTCATGATTGGTTTAAAACCGGTAAATGAAAACCGCTTTTTGACTTCACTTATATACTAGCTACGCTAGTATGTCAACAGGACAGGTAAAAAAAAAACTTTTGTTCGGTATTAGGGTAAGCAGGGGGAATAGCGCTCACTGGGTAATGGCGCTCACCTCTGAAACTCTGTTAAAATGGAACGTAGCAATACGCCACGTTACGTGAAGCACGAGGGGAGAGGGCCTGCGATGCAAACGGACAGTCAGCTCGAGTCATGTGACCGTGAAGTGCGTTTCTTCGTTTGCGGCCGCGCTGTCCTAATTTTTGGCTAGGTGTTATTGTCGGTAAGTCCAAAATTTTAATGCTTATTTAATTATTAATTTTACTTTTCTGACAATAAAACAATTCTATTATGTGATAATGCAATCAATTTTCAATAATTGTGTATGATATTTTTTTTTTATTTCATATTAATTACAAAATGACCATTTGGAGTTATACCGCTCAGCTGAGCGCCATTACCCTTTAGTGACTTATTTTTTTACTGTTTTAGATATGACAAGAAATTATTTTAGAGGACAAACAAAAGAAAAAAATAGCAAAACTCAATAAGACATGAAAAGATGATAATCCAAGACCAAAAAAAGTTGTCAAAGAAAAGAAGAACAAACATGAAACAAAAAATTGTGAAAAAAATGTTACAAGATATTTTTTTTACAAGTAAGTTCTTTCGAGAGTGATGATGAAGAGCACCTTTGCGACGATGACAGTGGAGACGAAATGAATGTGGATGATGAAAATTATGACAGATGTATTATTTGCGAAGAATTTGGAAAAAATTACGAGTTGTGGTATCGCTGCACCATCTGCGGACTGTGGGCTCATGCTATATGTTTAATATGGGAATCGCTAAATGGATACACCTGTGATTTATGTGTCGAAAAATAAAATATTACTATTTCTAATGTGTCTTACCACTAATTATAATAATTATTTTATACTATATTATTACAATTGAAGTTCATTTGACATCGAAGATTTTACTATATTTGATAAATTGAAAAAGGCTAAGCTTACGTACAAATGGGGATAATTGATGCTAATTTGTGATTAGAGACTTTACTTTTATTGTATTAGTTTGATCTCATTAATAGTTGATTAATTAAAATGTATGTTACTTGTTATATTCCAAAAAACATATTTGAGCGTCATTACCCCGTACCCTGAGCGGCATTGCCCAAAGTCCGGGGTAATGCCGCTCAAACATGTTTTTTTTTAAGTTTTCCTACAACTAGCAGGTCAAAGATATATGCTTTTGTTGTTAAATTGTTGATTACTCGATGATTGGAGAATTTGTTATTTTTCTTTATTTTGATTTATAATAAATAAATAATTTAGAAAATACAGCATGTTTTCCATAAGTGAACGCCTTTCCCCCTCCTTACCCTACCTACTTCCAATTTGATGCCATTGTCACCAAGTCAGGATCTGATGATGGGATCCCAGGGAAAGCGAGTACAACCCTCAAATTTTATAGGCACTTATTACGTTTTTCATATATTTTTGAAGTTGATTTTTAGGGTTTCATACACAAAAGGTAAAAAAGGACCTGCATGTTTTATTTATTTGCTCTGATTGTTGCAATTACATTGTAAAAATCCGAATGAAAACCAGAAAAGAAAATGTTTTATTCCGCCTTTTACAATGTTATTGCAGGTGTCAAAGCAAATAAATGCTTGGGCCAAGTTTAGTGTGTTCTTATTAACTTCAAAAAAACCAGCCAATTTTTCCTCTAAAATACCAGTTTATACCAGCGGTCAAAGTCCCATCTCGAATGGTTAGCGCCGCCGTCCGCTGCAACCTTTGATTAGAAGCTTCGAAGCTGCGCGTACGCAATCAAGTTACCTGCTTACCTGTATTTCTTAACTTGACTACGTCAGTATCACTCTGTTCTCCGAGTTGGGCGCACGCCTCTCGTCCCCTCACTTACGAAAGACGCGACTTACAGTGTTTGTTTAAAATTTTAAATAAAGTGCAGTGTCCTGTGCAAAAAGGTTTACATCTCAAAGTTTTAGAGTGTGAGTATATTTTTAATTTGAGAAGGTTAATTGTTAGCTATTACACTTATAAAAGCTTAAGAATTGTAATAATCCTTGGGAGGTAGAATATAATGATGCGAAATGTCAGGCTCAAGCTGCATTGATGATTCAATTCAACATTGTTAGCATTTAAACCATTGAAAGTTTTTATTGCATGTACCTAGGTATGTTGGTTCAAAGAAAATACACAAGCTATGAGAAACTCCTTGAATTTTTTGGTTCACTAACTAGGTAGGTATGTCCTACGGTTTCTCCCGAAATCCTGGAGAAACAGTTTTTTTATCGGGTTAAAAAGTAGCCAATAAGCTTTACACACAAACTAACACATTTTTATCATTATGAGGTGTGATAATTTTATTGGGGCTTCAAATTTTTATTTGATACTTAGCTCATAATTATTACCTGAGACTTTCAGGCAGCCTTAACTGACGCACTTGGCGTACACGACAACTTAGCATAGGAAGAAATATAACGTATCTACTACTTATTTAACAAGGGAGGTAATCCTACTTACGTCCTAGGGAAATCATCATCCCTTTTCTGCTTAGTAGGTATATAAAAAAATTGGTTAAAAAATTACATAGGTGAGGTAACAAACATAAAAAACTAATTGACAACCCCCTCCTTTTTTGAAGTCGGTTAACAACATGGAATATTGGCGAACGATTCAGTACGCCTAAGCCCTGCAGTGGTCTGAGCTGCCGATGATGATGATGAAGGCTTGTCTAGTAGATGCATATCTAGCTTTAGACTATAGGTATAGTAGGCTATATCAAAAAATACCAACTATATGAATGTGAATACTAACAAACTGCAAGAGATAAACAGGAATCATAAACAATGTTTTTCTTGTAAATTTTATTAAACGTTTATTTATAACAGTTTTACAGCTGTTTAATATATAAACATACCACCTACCTTTGGCTCTTTTTTATATAGATACCTAATAAAGGTACCTACCTATTAGGTAGGTACTTTTATTCTTCGTTATTGTTTTCTAAGCGGTCACCTTATAAATAAAAAGAACAATAAACCGGCTAAATGCGAGTCGGGTTCAGGCACCTAGGGTTCCGATTCTGTACCACCAACTAATTATCAATATAAACACCTGACGCCTCCACCAATCGTCTGGCCAAGTCCCGATAAAGCCCTAAAGCGGCCTGCCCCCACGGATCCATCGTCTCTAACCCAAACGGAGCAAATATGTACACCCGGTGTGCATATTTGCGCCGCTTGAGGTTTTCGGCTTGAGCGACGGCAGCGCCGGCCCTAACTGACGTTGCGGAAAGGTGAGACGGAGCCATTGTCTCTACGCATGTTGCATCCCACACCAATGGCTGCCCCACCTTCCAAGGTATGAGGGTCATTCCGTCGGGTCTTTAAAAATAAAGTATGTTTTTAACAATAGATATGTATGTAGATATGTATATATCAGTATCTGGCAAGCATATTACAAGCTTTGCTAAGTTTGTAGTCAGATGCCTGTGTGTGCAAAAATATCCTGAATATGTATTTATTATTACAATACAATACTTTATTAATATAAATAAATAAATAACTAACAAGTTAAACTTCTCCAGTACACTCTTCTACAAAATTGTATATAAAATTATATCTTAATAATTATGTAAAGGTCAAGGTACATTAAATTCAATAATAATTTATTCAATAAAAAAAAAAAATATTATGAACAAAAATGTCATTACAATAATAATTAGGAAGGTATGTCAAATTCAAAATAATAAAATATATTAGTAGCATAGTAGTAGTTTACGATATTCAGATTCACCAACATGCACTGGGCCAGCATGGTGGATTAGGGCACATCCTCTCTCTGAGAGAAAGCCTGACCCCAGACCCCTGTACTGGGACCATGATAGGCTGATAATGATACATGTAGGATTAAACAATTTAAATCACTTCAAAATGTAACCAAATGGAAATGGGATATTTTACGTGTGTACCTATTCACCCTACATCTATATTTGTAAATCTATGCCGCGTTTTTCCACAATGTTCAACTTGTTGAAATGTTTGTAATACATCAGTCGAAACAAAGAGCATAGAACCCGATCTCGTATTGATTCTCACAAACGCAACTGTTGTCACAACCTCTACGATTAAAATCCACACGCATTGTTTGCAACGCTGACAATGAACAAGATAATCTATGCTGCTAGCAACATGGCTAATTAAACGATTTGAGAATTCAATGCGTGCTCTATGGGAAATATCTCAGATCAGACAAACATTAATATTAATTTGGGCTGTTTCATACGAAGGGTGAATAAAATCCCACCGAACTATCAACTTGAGCCTCTTGAAGCATTAGCATTAGCATAGTAGAGCTGTTAGAATTGTCTCCCGACGATCCCAAACTCACCGAATACCTAGAGCAGGTCAACATGCGTAGAGACGTTGGGTCTTTGTATCTTTTATCGCATTTACAACGGGGAGTGTTTTACCATCGCACTAGCCGCCACCGTTTGAAAGTGCATCCACATATCACAAATCAGTGGAAATCGCACACTGTACGATTCACACGATCTTTCTTGCCTCCCACCTGGAAAATTAGCTACCTTCCAGTGTTTCCGATAAACTACAACATGGGGTTCTACAAAAGGCGAGTTAATAGAGTCTTAAGCCGGTATACCACGGCCAAGAAATTTGATGAATAGGTATTTAGCAACTCTATTGCTGTCTCGCTGCGCCCTGACGAGCGAGCTATCGACGTGTGCGTGTCGAACAGACTGTGCGTGTGTGCGTACCCGCCCGTGCTCCCTAGTTGCCTACAAATTCATTTCGCCTCGCAGTCTACTCGGCTAGTTGATATCGTCGTTTGCCGAATGTCGACTGATTTTTGTTATTTTGCGATCTGCTCATATTTTACTAACCGACTACGCCAAATAGACCAGGGTCGATAATTTTTGAAACAAAAAAAAAAACACATTAGGATGGAAGATGAAACCCATTAGAAAAGGAGGAGAATATGATAAAAACGAAAGGAAAAATAAATAATTGGCCAAGAGCGTGTCGAGACACGCATATGGTAGGGTTCCGTAACTAAAGCCATATAATTGTAGTCATAGTTCAGAAATTGATAGTTATAGAAAAATTCGAACGAACGAAGCTCTGTGGACTTAGCCAAATTTCAGAGATGTACCATCCCGACATAGCATATACTTTTTATGGTTCAAACATAGAGAAAACTGATTGAAAAACATTATTTGTTTGGATACGCTTTGAATTTATTACAGTTTTATCGCTGTTACTCAAAAAGTCATCATCAGATAATGTTCAAAATAATTTTGAATGAAGGTTTTAAATATGACCTATCTGTATTGTAAGGCTCAAGTTTCTATGTCTAGTTTAGAAATGCAGGGAGGGGGGGGGGCAACTTTTTGCCACTTTGGCGGGCCATATTTCGCAAAGTATAGACTTTATAAAAAAGTGATGTATCAAACTTTACCTTCATTTTAAAAGACCTTTTCAACGATATCCCACACGAGTAAGTGGATTAAAAAAACAATTTCATCCCCATTTCACATGTACGAGTGCCACCCCTAAAATGTAATATAATATATTTTTTATACTTTTAAAATTGAGATCTATATTATATTACTGTAATATTTTTTTTTTTTTTTTAATAATTACAGAAGTAAGATTTTAAAAAATTCGGACGTACGGACAGACAGACAGACAGACAGACAGACAGACAGACAGACGGACGGACAGAACGAATTTATAAGGGTTACTTGTCGGGCTACGGAACCCTAATTACGGGCGATCTGAGTTCGGGAAGTGGGAGCCCCCCCCCCTCGTTTAAGGGTAAAAAATGGTTTATCTCGATTTCCGGCAAAACTACAAGTTCTATGGAAAAAAGATTAATGGCAAAGTTGTACGTAATAAAAAGATCTACAACTTTTGGCACAATAATTTTTTCACATAACCTCAAAATTATGTGAAAAATTCAAATAACCAAGTTTTTGCTTAAAATAATATACACGTTTATAAGTATGTATATTAAATACATACATACTTATGAACATAAAACGAGCTAATAACGATACAGTAGCTACTCCAAGATATAGTGCAGTTTCACAGGACGCTTGAAAACTTCCCTGTGAGGGTGCCGGTCTAGAATGTGATGATAGTTACGGATAGGATTACCATGTACAGTTCCTATGGGATAACTTTAACTATAATCTAATAATCTAAAGTAAAGTAGGTAAAGTAGAGATGTTGTATGAGGACTTGAGGAGATATCCGAGACCATACATACCGCCGTAACATACTTCACCGTTGTTATGGGTGACTTCAACGCAAAGGTCGGACGCGGAATGTTGATGAGTTAAGAGTGGGGTCATATGGGTATGGTACAGCGGAATTCGAGGGGCCAGCGGCTGGTTGACTTCATGGAGAAGGAGAAACTCTATTTGATGAACTCCTTCTTTCAGAAGCGACCATGCAGGAAGTAGACGTGGATGAGCCCCGATGGTTCGACCAAAAATGAGATCAACTTCATCATGACGACCAAGAAGCGAATATTCAATGATGTCTCCGTGATCAGCAAGGTGAAAACCGGTAGCGATCACCGTATTGTCAGAGGCACATTGAATATCAACAAGCTCGAGAGGTCGCGTCTGGTGAAGTCCACGCTCCATTCTGATCATACTCAACTCCAAAACTTCAAAGACTTCCAACTCGAATTGCATAATCACTTCCAGGGCCGAAAGCGGAACTGTTCGTACTAAACAATGGGCTGGTGGAAATTTTCCAAGCAGTGGGGTCCAAGTTATTTAAGATCCCACGCCGGAAAAGACTTCAGAAGCTCTCAGATGAAACCATTAAGCTAATGAAAGATCTGACTGAGATGAGACTGCAACCTTCAGCTGATATGTCGGAATATGGCAAACTTAATAGACGAATCTCGAAATCGGTGCAACACGATCTAAGTTCCTATAATACAAGATGTAGTAGGTACGCAATTGAGCGGAACCAAGGCTCGAAAGTGTTCGCAAAGAATTCGTCTATTGCGAAAAGCCAAATGTCGAAACTGAAAATCGAGGTTGGCAGTATCATTTCATCGAAGCCGGAGAATCCAACTCAGATGGGCAGCATTTGGGAAATTGCGTGACATCTTCTCGTCCAAGATACTACAGTGCTTAAAGACAAGGGTCTTTGACCAGAGTGTGTTGCCAGTTGCCAGTAATAACATATGGTACTGAGACGTGGTCCTTAACTGTTGGCTTTTTAGAAAAACTCAAGAGTCACACAACGGGCAATGGAGAGAGCTATGCTCGGAGTTTCTTTGCGTGATAAAATCCGAAACGTGAATATCCGCCAAAGAGCCAGAGTCATCGACATAGCTATTCAAATTTGCAAGTTGAAGTGGCAATTGGGCAGGCCACATCGCTCGAAGTACCGATAACCGATGGGGAAGAAAGGTCCTTGAGTGGAGACCACGAACCGGAAGACGCAGCGTAGGTAGGCCGACTGACGACATTGTGAGAGTCGCGGGCATCCAGTGGATGACAGGATGTCGATCACTATCAGTATAGAGGTCAAAGGGGGAGGCTGTTCAGCAGTGGACGTCTTCTGGCTGATGATGATAAGCTATAATCTAATCACTTAGCAACGTAATAACCTAATGTATTTGAATAACATTTTGAAAAAATATCTCAACAAAATTAACTAATATTAAGAGAATTATTTATTTATAAATTTTTCCACTTGTTACGATCCTGATATTCCTGATACACAAGTTACAATATTTTTTTTTTATTCTTTCTTTTCGTACTTAAATGTGTTATGTGTGAAAACCACGTCAGTTTCCATAGTAAAAATAAATCATGTTGTGCGTCAACAATTTTGTCCAAATCCTAACTTGCCGGCCGTTGCAGTAATGTGCTAAATTCACTGCACGCACAAAACACTAACTAAAGACGAGAACCGTCACATATCGATATCGATGGACAGCACTAATGTGTCTATACAATTATCGACTACATGTCTCTTCTCTAACTGTATACGTATTAGACCGACCCTCCCCTGACCTCGAGCCTCTGCCCGTAGAGCGCAATAAGGACAACTGCAGCTCGGATCGATTTATACCTACGAAAAGTAGACAAAATCATCGTCTCGGATTCTTCTGTTTCCTCATTCAAAAATAGGCCGATTTCATTATTTTTTTCAATTAATTGTTTAAAAAGGATTGATCTCGGCTTCTGTCATTTATTTTTGTTTTACAAACTCATAAATTTTGTTTGAGAGACGTCTGAACACGGAGGAAAAAATTTGATATTTTTTGGGATTTTTAAAGGCTCATATTTCTTATAGTACTTAACTTACGAGAAAAAATAAATGACACAAGCCTGACCATAAATGAGATGAATTTGATAAAAAAATAATATATAGCTCTAGCGGTATTATCCAGGGAGGAAACAGGAGAACAAGTTTGTATGGACTAAACGCTGCCCAAATTGCGCCTTAAAGGGTTGGCAACTTAGTTGTGATGCCTCTGGCTGGTGTTACAAGTATCCATTGACGACGGTGACTGGTTATCTACCATCACGCAGCCCGTTTGCTTGATGGTAACAAAGGGATGTATCCCTTAGTAGGTATCATATTTTATCGTTTGTCATTCGTGAATATCTCACTTACTTATTTTTCACGCACACTAAGAAACTTGTAGCGACACCAATAATTACCAATAACCAATACCCCTTTTTGCATGTGGAACTAATAGTCCACATGCAAAAAGGGCGACAAGGTCGTCTGCTGGGAGATTTCGAGTAAATCATCCGGCATCAAGCCTGTTTTAGGCCAGTGCGTTTGCATATGCCACGCCATTGCACCTTACCATATATGCCTTTATTTATTTAGTTAGAATGCCTTGTTTGTCTGAGGAGTATCCGAGGAGTACTAAGGTACCTATACCTAAGTCCTTTATGGGTTTTTATGACAAATTCTGTCACAATAAAAGCAGATCTCTGGGCTGCGGAAGGATGACCGACTGACGTTCTCGTGGGCGGAAGAGACGAGACAACACAGTTGTCTCGAGAGGAGCTGTAGGGCGGTGCTGAGGTCTCCGGTGCTTTCCTCTGGAGATCCCGGAGCTCTCTTGTCGAGCACTAAGGCTAATCTTCGGAGGGGTTTTACTGGACATAATCCTACATAACCTGTCTGCACCCCAATACAGCCGGGTATCTTTGGAAGATTACCCCCTCGATGAAAAAACCTAAAATTTAATGGGATCTTTTACGCATGACCAAAATAGCGTGTATCTGGCTCAACGCATAAGCATTGCCATTCAGTGGGTAATGCCGCCAGCATGCTGGGTATGCTGCCAACTGGTGGGCTTGAGCATTTGTATTGTCTTTAGACCTTCAACGGTCTATGAGTAGTCACTGTTTTTGTAGTGTTAGTGTTAACATATATTTTGTTTAGTTAATGGGAGTAGGAAGTACTTAAAAAACAAGCGAATCATTGAAAGTATTTCATAATAATATCAACTTAAAGATCAGAGTCACATGGCCGTAGCAGAAGCCGTGTGAACATTATTCGTAAATAACAATGTTATTGTGTACGTTTCCACTTCCTCAGGAATCCTTCTACAAGTCGTGCGAATATAATAATTACAGGTGAGAGGAGTTTACGTACCTTCAGTTTAAGATATTTTATATTACATCTCACTGCCTCCAGTAAAATAATTCTGTTGCGCTACTACCGTCATTAGACTATCGAATATAACCGGCCAAGTGTGATTCGCGCTCGCGTATCGAATGTTCCGTCCGTACCAGCACACAATTAGGTAAATATGCATGGTTACTTCTTGTACAGTGCGTATTTATAAGTATCGTTATTAGAACATATTACACGTTTTTGATACGCTTTTATTAATAGCTTGGTATGTATATATGTAACCAGTGAGATAAATATCTTAGTACCTATGTAACTATTATTATTTAATTTCGATAGGGTTTATTTACAATAACTTAAATAACATTCCAATAATAAATAAATAAATAAAAATAAACAAACCAAAACTATGTATCTATGTAACGGAATGTTTGAACGTGATTTTCACCCTTTTCAAAAAGTCTGATTGATTTGAAACTGTGCATACTTATCAAGGACCGATGACGATGCAATAATTTGTATAGTTTGTCCCATTATCCTTACCAGGATTTTCAGGATTAGCGATTTTAAAGCGTGTTTTTTTAGTTTTTTAAACTACGAGAATCTTTTTACTAGTATTTTTTTGTATTATAATTATGAATCCGGCACTGAATAGATAAGATTAGTGCAATAACTAGTAGAGGAGAAAGGTTTCTTATAAGTAGAACAGTCCGCGTGACGCGGTACCCTAAAAAGTGGGATCGGCAGTTGTCTTATACCAATATATAAAGAGGAAACATTTAATTGTTTGTTTGTTTGTTTGCATTGAATAGGCTCTGAAACTACTGAACCAATTTTAAGAATTCTTTCACTGTTGGGAAGCTACACTATCCCCGGGTGACATAGGCTATATTATATTTTGTAGCGAGGCCGAAGGCCGAAGTTACACCCGTGCGAAGCCGAGGCGGGCGACTAGTATATAAATAATACTAGTCTACTAAAATAAAATAACAATAATTGCAATGGTTTATAAACTGCACCAGTGTCAGTTCTCACAGCGCGGGCGCATGTTGCAACAATTTGCAAGCGACAGACGATCGGTTGGGCAACAGATCGTTATTTCAGCCATTACTTCTGTTTAATCTGCTTACTAAGTAGGTAGGTATAATAGACCAGGGTAGAAGCCTTCAAAAATGGTAAAAAGTGAAAAAAAAATAGTAGTAGGATGAAACCCATTAGAAAAGGAGGGGAATATGATAAAAATTAAAGGAAAAATAAATTACGGGCGATCTGAGTTCGGGAAGTGGGAGGGGGGGGGGGGGGGGTTAAGGGTAAAAAATGGTTTATCTCGATTTCCGGTAAAACTAAAAGTCCTATGAAAAAAAGTTAAATGGCAAAGTTGTAGGTAATAAAAAGATCTACAACTTTTATATCCACAATTTTTTTACATAACCTCAAAATTTATGTGAAAAATTTAAATAACAAAGTTTTTTTTTTTTTTTTTTTTTTAAATTTTTCTACGAAACTTGGTGAAAACTTTCCTTTTCCTTATGTCCCAAATACACTGTAATTTATTTGATTTAAAATATATATTTTTTCACCTTGTTTTGACTTAATATCAAAAAAGCACCCTAATTTTCAATCGAAAATTCTCGTGTCAAAATATTAGTTTTTTTTTAAAAGTCGGTGTGCTTTTTGTACGTTGAAATCTCTACTTTCTGATGGTTAAAAAAAATATGAACATTACAATAGTAAATGTTCTCAGAAAATGCAAAAAATCGAATTAAACTCTAATTCATAATCCCGTAATCCTGTCCACCGAGCGTCACTACATAGGTACCAAGGCTGGTAAAGGAAACTATTGAAATCTCGAAATGCCAGAATTTCAATCGAGGTGATGGTTTTCAACTTGCTAGTGCGTGGAATCCAGTATTATAAAAGTCCGCGTTCAAAATGTGTTCAAAATACTATACGCAATGATACAGTGAGTGTGTTTTGTCGAGACTTAGGTTCGAGTTCGAGTTCCAGTGATAACCGTACCAAAAGACTAAGAAAGAGGGTAGATCGTTTTGTCTGTACCTAACTTTGAACTTTTTCACCAACCACCTGCATTCTTCAGTCTTCCCGTGAACATGGTGCATGTAACTGCGCCGAAATATCGGGAGCTCCTTCCACAACCTTACCACGGTAAATATCCCGTAAATAATCATATAACTTTAGAAAAGACTGCATTTTATAAACAGGCGCCATAAAACGTATTGTTATTAATTAAAGTAGGTACCTACAATGTGCTGGTAGGTACGTCATCTTGAGGAAGACCGTTCCGTATAGCCATTTAATTCTATGATAAGGTGTGTAGTTACAGTACCTACCGATATCAAGTACTAGCGAATTATCGAAGCTATTACAAGCCTATTAACACGTGACTTAGGTAGCTAGTTGTACCTACATGATAAGTCAAATGAACAAAATTTAAAATCTACCTAGCCTCGAGCATTCATGCTCACCATCGAAGGCACCTTCTTGCGGCGGCGTCGTGTGTCGGGTCGCTCTCTTCCCTCAGATATGGTTGAGGAGGGCGATGGTTAGTACATGAGTCATACTCGTGATCGGGTGCTGCTTGCGGGTCGCTGGTCTGCTCGCGGTATACACATAACTATTAGTATATAGTAACACAACCAAATTTTAAGATTTGACTTTCCTTTCCCAGTATTGTGTATAGCTCAAGAAACAAAATCTGGAAAAACAGACAGGGACCCCGGTTTTGTTGCTTATTTAATTAAAAAATATATACTTTCAATGACAACACTGAATGTATCCAGTAATACAAGACTTAACAGGAGTTTTGAGTTTTATTAATTCAAGCTCACATAGTTCGCCTAGTGGAGGACACCGTGCTTGCCCCATTGCCCCAACCGTGCCCTTATCAAAGGATTGGTTTTGGTTAGTGATATTCTTCATTATATACCTTTAGCCACGTCGTATGAAACCAGCTTAACCTTTATAGGTAGGAATTTGCGTCCATAAATACCTACTTACCTAAGATTAAATTGCAACCTGTCTTATAAAGTTAGTTCTGTATATTTGCATATAACCGCGCACGTCAACGCCGGTCGTCGTGCGCAAGCGCAGACCTCTGACCAAAGAATTCATATCAAAGATGCGTACTGAACACTCAGGCTATTTAAGGAACAATTTTTTTCTTTTTGAGATTTACCTTTCTGAGGTTAATGTTTTTCAACCGTTCTTATCACTGAGTTATACCTAGGTACCTATTCGTTCGTACCTACTACTTAACATATCCGTGGTTCTTATTCTTATTTTAACCGATTTCCAAAAAGGAGGAGGTTGACAATTGTTTTTTTTTTTAAATATATTTGTTACCTCAGACCCTGGTATGTCCTAAAACTGGGACCAGAACCACCGGAGGATGGGCAGCAGCGTCCTAATAGTACACGGTGAACGTACTGCGATCCCCAAGCCGCCTGCCAAGCGTGGGGATTATGGCAACACCCCTCTCTATGAGGGAGGCCTTGTCCAACAGTGGACGTTAATTGGCTGATGATGTGTTACGGAACTTTCGGCTGGGTGAACCGATTTTGATGTTTTTTTTTTTTTAATGGCGGTGCTTCCCGTTTGGTTCCATTTCCCGTGTGGTCCCATTTCATCCAATTTGGTCCAGTTCTGTCATTTTTATGTTTGGTTATTTATATTGATAATTATTTTAAATTCTATTTGTTGCTCGTAATTTTTGGCGATTTTAAATATATTTTTGTTTTTTTTTTTTTTTTTTATTCTTTGACTATAACTGTAACTTTTCAATATTAAAAATCGTAAATAACTAAGTAAAAGTATATATTTTAGAAGCTGCTTATTATGTATCTACAATTAAATTCCGCCAATACAAGCCGCCGCGTCATAGTAGAACCAATACAGTGGCCGCGTGCTGAACGCTTGGAGTAAACTTAATGATGGCTTCACACGGCGCGTAAGATCACGAGTCGCGCTGCGCCCGCGCCGTAGCCGAGTCGGTCTGTCAGCCAAGTTGACACAGCGAGTAGGTCTTTGACGCGCCTCACGCGCCACCCGCCGAGGGTGAGGCACAGCGTGCATTGGACTCCACCGCGCCAGCCGCGCCGTTGATTCTATTTTTGTGGTCCGCACTTTTACTTCCGTAAAGCTGGTTCGTTTTCATTGGGCTACTCCATGTTCACGGATGCGAGAGAGTATACGATCGGAAGGGTCGCAACGAACTGAACGATGAACTCAATACAATACAAAACAATAACCTTAATGACTTCCACGCACTCCACGCCATGGCTTTGAGCTTATCAGCTTATTGACTATGAGCGGATCGGACGCGCCATCTCACGCTACCTCAAGCCGCTGCTACCTTCATACGGCGCGTGGCGTGGCGTGAGCTGGCGCGTGGTTCAGCGCGACTTATGTAATATTATAGCCGTAACAGACGTATCGAACATGGCTGAAGTCAACCACGAACCGCCGTCTGACCGTCTTTTTGTAGTGGTAGGACTCTTTTATTGTGTTCAGGATTGAAGGGCAATGTTTCCAGCGAAATTACAGGGCACACAGAGATTTGACATCTTATATCTCGGGGTGACGAGCGCAGTGCATTGCCATCCAGGGTTGTGAACTGTTGAAGTTTAAAATACTGAGTGGCGTTGAGCTGTTATGGGCAAGCGTGAAGAGCCATCAGGCGAGCGACTTCGCTCGTCTCGTCACTCAGTATCATGAAAAAAAAAACAACAGGAGGGAAATAGAAAAATTTCTCTTTCTACCCTGCTGGTCAGACGGCGGTTCGTCAGCCAAATTCTATACGTCTGTTACGGCTATTCCGCGCCGTGTGAAGCCAGCATCCGTCCACAGGGTCATGAACGAGTAACTATGTATAAACTGTGGGCTCGGGTCAAACGAGACCTGTCTTTTAAATCTTGTAATAGTAGTTTGGTTTTATTTATTTTTGTCATTATGCGTACCTTGACCGCGTTAAATTTTATTTCATATTTCTGGTTGATTTATTGGGTTTTTTATTTTTCCGTGGTAAGAATTTATTTTCCTAGTTAGTAGTAAGTCATCATCATCATTTCAGCCATAGGACGTCCACTGCTGGACATAGGCCTTTCAAAAGGGCCGGTTGGAAGCGGCCTGCATCCAGCGTTTTCCTGCGGTCTCTTTTAGGTCGTATGTCTATCTTGTGGGTGGACGTCCTACGCTGCGCTTACCGGTCCGTGGTCTCCTCACTCCTCACACATCACTCAATAAAATTATAAACGCGAACTGTGTATGTGTAGTGTTTGTTTGTTTGTACCTCTTTCAAGCATCAGCAGATCGATAGATCGACGTATTTTTTCCGTATAGATAGTTGGAAGGCAGAATATAAATACTATTTATTTCCGAAATGTAAGGTTAGAGGAAGTATCCGCGTACGCAGATGAAACCGCCGCCGGCGCCGGCGCCGCTGTACCCAAAAAGCAAACTAAATATCGCTGTAGTAGGTATAAAAAGATTTGAATTTAAATTTCTCGCTGAAGTGTCACGTGTTAAAACGAAACATTTTGCATTTTCAACCGACTTCCAAAAAAGAGGAGGTTCTCAATTGAAAGAAGAAAGAAAGAAAAGTATATTTCATGTTCTCCTTGGTATCTTGTTCTCCATTTCCTTCGTACTGGCGCCAAAATCTTACATTTAACAACTCAAAATGTCATCACCACAGACTAGGTATGAGTTACTATAGGGCATCCTTTTGTCGGAGTTCGAAACTGGTGAAAATATTTTTTTTAGGATTGCAAGTGTCTTTATTAACTAAAATAATTATCAATATAAAAAACCTACTTAATAAAATTGTCTGAACTGAACCAAATTGAAATGTGACCACACGGGAAGCACCAGCTTTCAAATTAAAAAAAGATCGTCAAAATCGGTTCACCCAGTCGAAAGTTCTGAGATAACAAACAGTAAAAAATTAAATATAATAAAATAAAAACAGTCGAATTGAATACCTTCTCTTTTTTAGAAGTCGGTTTAAAATTCAAGCTTACACTAACATCGAAACTACACTAACAGACTGTCCAGTGTCCATAGACCGTTGAAGGTCTAAACACAATCCCAATGCTCAAGCCCACTATCAGGTGGCAGTGTACCCAGCATGCTGGCGGCATGAATGGCAATGCTTATGCGTGGAGCCAGAAACACGCCAACATTTTTGTCACCAGGCGCTCTGAAAGATTTGAAAATGAAGTGAGCTCCCGGCAGGGGCGTATTTACCCTAGGGCCAAAAGGGCCATGGCCCGGGGCGGCAGGCTGTGAGGGGCGGCACAAGCAACACCTCACGCTCAGCTTTGTGCGTTTTTCTTTTTGACTTTATTATGCTTGAAATTGCTTTCATTATCATCTCAGCTCACGTCAACACACTACTGGCATAAAGCTACTGGATTTTATTTTATACATAATTAAAAGTTTTTACTTTTTTCTGTTAATTTATGGGGCGGCGAACCTAACAGGCCCAGGGCACCGAATATTAAAATACACCACTGGCTCCCGGTCCCCAAGGGCCCAATGTCTCGACCCCAAACGCCTCAAATGTAACCACTGTGAACATTATTATTTACGTCATTTCCTGAACTAAAGGTGAGATGGCAGTGAACTGTAAGTAGTTTGCCCCGAACTGTTACCTCGCGACCCTATTATCTTCTCAACAGATTATACTCATATTGGAAATTAAAAATTGTATTGAAATGAACTACTTGTCTACAAAACTTTAACGCACCTTCCGTTGAAATCGGCGAACAAATATAAAACGTAACGAAACGCTGACTTATCCAGTAGAATCCGAGACCTATCTATCTCTTCGCTTGATCCTTCGATCATAAAAATACAAAGATGCCACAATGACGTGCTTATCGCGGCAATACTCTATCTGGCTGGACTCAATATGCAGCCAGATTGGATCCACAGTCACGCGATAGTTGCACAAGCCGTAAAACACCGTAAGAACCGTAACAGACACGTCAACTTGGCTGACGAACCACCGTCTGACCAACGGGAGAGAAAGAGAAAATTGTCTCTTTCTCTCGGGAGAGAAGTTCCCACTTGCGATTCAGACATAATCGCCGTCTCGCTTGCTCAACGACGCGACGGTTCACGACTTTTGACGATATTGTGCAAATCGAACAGACATTGGAGAACTGAGCCATAAATGTATAAAAATACGGTTGGTTTTGCTAAAATAGTTTTGTTTCGATATAAATTGTAAACAGCTCTGTTTATATATGAAACTGTGGACATTTATTGACTTCTATGTATAATTTTTCGAAGGCTTGGTCAATAATTTTACAGTTCGAACGCAAGAACCGTCAAGGTGTTGTGCAGATAGTAGTGTCGCGGGGTTGCAGTTCGGGGCGAACTACTTATAAGTGCACTGCCATCTCACCTTTAATGTTCAGGAAATGACGGATACGTTTACAGTCTATTTTGGCGCCAGTACGAATGAAAACGGGAACTATTTAACCAAGGAGTACATGAAATATACTTGCCATGCATCGAGATAGGTAGAATACAATAACTCTTTATTAAAAACCACAAAAACAAGGATAACATTATAAACTACAGTAATTATCTAGGCTTTTAACATAATACCTATAGAGTCACAATATCTAAGATGACTAAGATGTGATCTGAGATCTAAGATCTCTAAGATGTGAATCTTAATGATGTACTCATCATTATAAACAACTATTACAAGGGGACCAACCCTGAAATTGCGAAAAAAAAACAACTGTCCATAAATTTTTATGAAACAGCTGATTTTATTTTCGCGATTTCAGGGTTGGTCCCATAGTAAAAGTTGTTCTTAATGAAGAGAACAATGACCTCCTTTCTGCTTAGTAACCCAGTATATAGGGTTGCTATCTCTAAAATTTGGCAACCAGGACAAGACACGTGAAAACCCCGGATTTTAGAGCCCAGAACCCGGACATGTGAACAAGTTTTTTTAAACATAGTGTAAAAATCGCGGCGGGCACAGCAGTGCGTGTCTCGCGGGCGGCCCAAGACTTAATTTTTTTAACCCGGGATATTAAACTAGCCCCCCCGGATGCTCCCCGGACGCCCTCTAAACTAAGACAAATCCGGGGAAACCCGGACGGATGGCAACCCTACCTGTATAACATAAGAAAGATATGCAATAATTATGTATGTTGGTGCAATATCACCCCCTGGTCCTGCAGCTATGTGCAAAAAAAAACAAGTCGCTGCTAAGTGTTGAGTAAACGGACATTGATCATCACACCATCAATATGTTATATACCTACCAACATGGGTGCAGTAAGATATGTCGAAATTAGGGTAACTTGGCCATGACCCCTCAATAAGCAAATAAGCAATATTTATTAGACCTTGATTATAAAACTATAAGCAATCGAAATGCTAAATTTTTGCTAACACATTATACCTACATACGTCTATATTACGAAAAATCTTGATCAGCCCGGTTGTAGACAGCGCGACCGGTCCGAATAACCGGTCTCGGTTGGCCCTTTATAGTGGCTTGCTTGACGTGTAGAATGAGTGACAGCCCTAGTGTCAATTGTAGGTTGGTCTAAAATATCTGATATGGTATAACGATTCTTGTTCTATACTTAAGAGTCGATATATCGTCAGCTCATATCCAAGTTTTGCCCCTGCTCGAAACAGTGACAAAAATATTCGATCTACGCACAGAAAAGAGAAGGAAATAGAACGGAAATGAGAGAGAAACTGTCGCCAGGTATTGTGACATATATGTGATTGAACATTCTTATTTATGTCAACGCGTTGAACTCCGCGTCACAGTTGCTAACACAGTTGCTATGGGTTTATATGGATGCAAGTGGCTACAACAAATTTCTTACAAAAATGCCTTGACAGCCGTTTTAATTTAAACAAAAAAAAATATTTTCTGTGGATCTACGCATGCGGGAACAGATATACGCACGAGTTGGCGCCCGCCTTAGAACTAAATAACGAAAGCAACAATTATGCTAAAAACTCCAAATTACTCAAGCAATATTATAATTTTAAATAAAACGAATTTACATTAAATTACATTATACAAATCACCATTAGAATATGAAAAAATGAATTGTCAAGAACTTCTAGACTCGCAGAAAAAACTAAAAACTTGTTTTGAAAGGTCTGTTTTCGCCGAAATATTTTATCGAGAAAAGTTTTACCATACATGTTTCCAAAATTACATAATACTTATTAATATACTCAACTATTTATAACCAAAATATGAATTTGTTACTGTTTGCCATAACTACACAACAACGCAACCCAAGTTGACGATATATAAACTCAGCGTCACATTCAAAACATGGTAGGGCCACAGAACATTTACTACTACTAACTACAAGACTTATTTCAGATCAGAAAAACAAGATAGATATGACCGGGTGTACATGTTTGCTCCGTTTGGGGTGGAGACGATGGGTCCGTGGGGACCGGCCGCTATAGGGCTTTATCGGGACTTGGCCAGACGATTGGTGGAGACGTCGGGTGTTCAGAATGCTGGCTTCTATTTCGGACAGAAATTGAGCATTGCCATTCAACGTGGCAATGCCGCCAGCATTCTGGGGACCTTTCCCTCCACTAATGGTCTTTTAGTTTAATTTTTTATTTATTTACTTTAAGTTTTAGTTTTTAGTTAGTATTTATTTTAAGTTTTCTTTAATTTTCTGTTTTTTTAGTTGTGCATAATTTTTGATTTCTTCTAAAAAAAAAAGATAGATATGCCTTAGTACAATAATTATCGTTCGTGTTCAGTCTCCGTGTTTCACCCAATATTTTAACCGACTCCCAAAAAGGAGGAGGTTATCAATGCGAATCTTTTATTGTGTTTGTTACCTCAGAACTTTCGACCGATTTTGATGATTCTTTTTTTATTTGAAAGCTGGTGCTTCCCCTTTCGGTCCCATTTTAATTATGTCTAGTTCTACTATGTTTTATTTTATTACAATGTAACAATTAAAATGTAATTTCCATACAAAAAATATTATAAGAGACATCTGTCGGAACACTTCAGTACTGAATCAGGCATGCGTTCTCTAAAACCGATAGTGCCTAATTAATGCACGCGCTATGGGATAGAGGGCGCATATTTGGTCCAGTTCTGTCATTTTTATTAAGTCGGATTTTTTATATTGATAATTATTATTCCGTTAAACCGCTCAATGAAAAAAAATATTTCGGCACACTTACTAATTTTTCACGCATACTAGTAAACTTGCAGTGACATCAACAAAGTAATTAGTCCGCATGGAAAAAGGCGGTAAAGTCGTCTGCAGGGTAAGTTCATCAAACCCGCTTGAGGCATGACGCGACACGAAATATACGCCACTTTACCATATTTCCTTTGTTTATCTGATCCGAAATCTCAATCCACCCAGCAAAAATCTATATTTTTTTTTATTTTTTATTTTAACGACTGTCAAACTGTCAAGGCATTTTTGTAAGAAATTTGTTGTAGCCAGTTGCACCCATATAAACCCACAGCAACTGTGACGCGGAGTTCGACGTGTTGACATAAATAAGAATGTTCAATCACATATCTGTCACAATACCTGGCGACAAAGTTACTTCTCATTTCCGTTCTATTTACTTCTGTTTTCTGTGATCTATCCGGACAGTTTTACGTCCGGATCTAGGTATATTAGTTCGTCCGGCTAGTTCAGCTGCCACCACTTAGAATAGGTACCTAGACACAGGTCTAGGCTGGGTGTCAGGTTACAATGCAGCGAGGAGACATGTCTTTAATTATTAAATTCCACACACGTGACGTGTATACGTGTTTCTCTGATTTAAAAATGTAATATGAAGCTTCAGTGCTGCGCATCAAAACTTAAAGAAATATGCTAATATAAAAAAAAACAACCCTGTATTTAATTCAGGCACAGAAGACTTAGTATATAAGTACAGAAGATTCACTCTGCAAAATCATTTAATTAAGTAGCGATTCTTGCTACTACACAATAAAGTGCACTTCAGGAACCTACATAATAAAAAAAACTACATATTTACTTTACTAACTTTGTACAATTATCGTAATTGTGGATCGCTATGAACTGGGAAAGTAGGTATAACCTTTCCACAATGGAACCTTGCAAAAATGTTTACTAACATGTACTTTCATACATCAGTTGGACGGATAAAGTAACCAATGTAGAGGTCTTCATCATCATCAGTGAAGCTGACTGCCGACCTTCATTAATGGAGAGGCACTGCGTGAAGAAGAGGAGTAGTTTATAAGCCAAGATAATCCTTTATTAAAAGACTACACATTAACAGATCTTATATAGAAGGTCATATTCGATTTCGATTCGATTCGAAAATATCAACTTTAGGTATTTGCAGGAAACTATTAGCTTAGCATATTATAAAGTAAACAATGGTGACTTGGCTGATCAATGCTGATCCAACACCATTGAACCGTCGCGGCAAAAACTCATTTGAGATATGAAGGAAACCAATTAACCCACTTCTCAACTACTATAGTAGATAGGTAGTATTGTTTTAATAAACTCTATCGGTCGTGGTGTAGGTACCTCAACTATACTCCGTCCAAGATTTTTAGCTCGTGACAGCTGTAACGAAATTGTGAAAAGTTAGACTCGCCAAGCATTTATTTGCTCTGACATCTGCAATATACCATTTAAGCTGGCAAACAAAAATTAGTTCTAAATATTTTTAAACATATGACTGACGCACATTTTTCAAAAGTAGACACTCATTTCATACCATAAAAAACATCAAATGCGTAATCGAGATCGCTGAACCCGTCAAGATAACATCATGAGGAAACTGGTATGTCTAAGAACCTCAAAACTTCAAAGATATACGACATTCACCAGCGTGCACTGGGCCAGCATGGTGGATTATGGCCCATCATCTCTCTCTCTCTCTCTGAGAGAAGCCCTGTGTCCCGGCAGTGGGACAATAAAGGCTGATAATGATTATGATGACTTAAACTGTTATAATAAACGCTGTGTTTTCATTTAACACGTTTTAAAAATACGGTCGACATGATTATTGGTAATGTCATTGTTCTAAGCAGTGGAACCGGTCCGACGAGCAGCCATTGTGCCAAGATACTGGCAATTACCATCACTACCAGTACTCATTATAATTACTATTAAATTAATTTGATAAGAAATAAAGATTCGGCATAAATATAGCTTTTTAGACAGGATGTATATGTTTGTGCCGTTTGGGGTCGAGACCTTAGGGCCGTGGGGGCCAGCCGCCCATGATGTATACAGGAACTTGGCCAAACGTTTGGTGGAGGCGACAGGTGACCGAAATGCTGGCGCCTACTTTGGCCAAAAAATTGGCATTGCCATCCAACGTGGCAATGCTGCCAGCATTCTAGCCACTTTTCCCTCCACCGAGGGGCTTTTAGATGAGTCTTTTAGACAAGGTGCCTACGGTTTTATATACGCCTGTCTCGCATTGGCACGACAAAAAGAATCTACAAAACCCTCTCGCGGTGCGCATGTTATTGTTAGCCCGCTAGGTAAGTGCGTAAACACCTTAGATCATAAAATCAAGGATGTGGTAAGATGCCGAGGCTGGTGCGAACTGCGAACGCATCTGGCCCAAATTAGGTTTGATGTCTTTAGTCGCGAAACACTGACTGCCAGAGCGGGCACGAAAAACCGACACCGCTTTATGGTTGACATTCCAAAAACCCGTACGAAGCGCTTTGATTCCACTTTTATTGTGCGAACTGCTAGTATGTGGAATGCGCTTCCTGAATGGGTGTTCCCCGATAGTTACAATTTGGGTGTTTTCAAGTCAAAAGTGAATCGGTTTCTTCTAGGCAAGCGTGATCCATCGTAGGCCGCATCATCGCTTAACATCAGGCGAGTTGGCAAGCCTATTTTACAATAAATAAAAAAAAACACGTGTAACAAGTTAAAATGTCACCATTAGTGATCAAACAACACTGCAACTAATGCAACACTGGGGCTCAATACCTAATAGGTACGTATTTTATTTTAAACAAATCTTGTTTATTAAGATTGCATACTATACTACAAATAAAAACTTTCATTCCTTTTTTAATTCCTAGATAACCAAAAACTGATAAAACCACTGAAGTAAGAATTTTCCCTTCTCTTTTCTGTGGATAAAACGCATAAAATTACTGATTACGGAACCCTAAAAACGAGTGTTTTTTGTGGTTAATACGAAGCGCCTTTTCAAGTCTAAAACTATTCCTCTCACTGACCACAAGTAGATAATATATTCGCATATTTTCATCATATTTTAAGATAAATCATTGAGTGAGAATCATTTGAAACGATTGGGCGTTATCTATACCTACATTTGTTCATACTTATTTATTTTTTATTTTGGCGGAGATCGAAAGCAATTAGTCTCAAAAATGTGAACTTTACTAACATAAAACCTATAGAGTATAGGTAAAATTTGCAAGTTGAAGTGGCAATGGGCAGGCCACATCGCTCGAAAAACCGATAACCGATGGGGAAGAAAGGTTCTTGAGTGGAGACAACGAACCGGAAGACGCAGCGTAGGCAGGCCTCCCACTAGATGGACCGACGACATCGTGAGAGTCGCGGGCATCCAGTGGATGCAGACGTGTGCAGTGGTGTGGTCGTTCGGTGTGAAGGGTAAAGGGGGAGGCCTATGTTCAGCAGTAGACGTCTTATTGATGATGATGATAGGTATAAAACTCATAGTATACGCAGTAATAATGTATGAACAGAACTAGTTTTAGTATAGTACCTACTTCTCGAGCCGGATTTTGCAATAGAGTCCTATCAACAGACTAGGTAGAGCTACTACACCAGTGTTTGGTCCTACCTCTCGATTGTCGCTAACGATCCCAGCTTGTACATTTTATTCTGTTTTATCCATCAATTTAGTAATAGGTTTTATCAGTTAAATAAAGTAGGTCTAATTGGCGGGCTCGTTCACCTTGCCTCACTTCAACTTCACCGAAACTTGGCATAGTCATGAACTTCACCGGCACTAACTTTATAATAGTAAAACGAGAGAAAGAAAAAAAACATGTTCAATTACACACAGTTATTAGAAAAAAAAAAGATGGACTCTCTAGTATTTAAATTTAATTTAAGTCATTACGTCTGAGAATTTTTTGTTAAAAGAGCAACCAAAGGCGTGGACGATTTTGTCCATGGTGTAAATGTATAATATTATATTTAAAAAAAACAATTATAATCATTTAAAAAATATATATGTATGTATATCAGTCTCTGGCAGCCATATTACAAGCTTTGCTTAGTTTGGGGTCAGATGACCGTGTGTGCAAAAATGTCCCATTATATTTTTTTAGATTTCGCTTTATATTATAACTAGCGACCCGCCCCGGCTGTGCACGGGTATAAATTTTATTTTATATATAAACCTTCCGTGAAAAATTATCTAATGGTGTAAACCGCATCAAAATCTGTTGCTTGGTTTAGGAGGAGTTAGCGGATATACACACAGATATATCTCTATTACTTAATTTTGAAAAATAAAATATTGAATATTAACGATAGAACGATTAACTGCCTCGGTGGCTCAGTTGGTAGTGAACCTACTTTCTGTGCTTGGGGGCGTGGGTTCGATTCCCATCTAGGACAAACATTTGTGTGATGAACATTTGTGTTTGTTCTATGTCTGAGTGTTAATATCTATTTAAGTATGTATTTAAAATATATATGTATGTATATCAGTCTCTGGCTGCCATATTACAAGCTTTGCTTAGTTTGGGGTCAGATGACCGTGTGTGCAATAATGTCCCAGTAATGTATATATATATATATATAACAAATTTGTTACTCAACCAATTTTCCGCTCTAGAAATCCTAAATCAGTTTTATTGTAAACTTCCCGAGTGACAAAACGAGTTTCCTACGAAAACTAATATTTGGAACCAGTTTAGAACTATAAACATAAAACCTAGGCTCTTTCTTACGTGTTAGTGTTCTGATAAATGCCAAAACATATTTGTATATATTATCTTGTGTGGTGCGATAGGTACTCCCAAGAAGCCTTTTGTCCTTCTCAGAATATTGTGAATGCATCGCTTAGCAAAAAATTGCTTATTATTGCTTCAAGGTTATTCGATAAAATAATAACTGGCCAAGAGCGTGTTGTGACACGCATTGGATTCAATAGCCAAATATAATAATTCTGTCACATTCATGGTTTAGAAATTTGGTTTTTAGGTATAGAATTTTTTTTTATGAATGGAACTCTGTGACAAATTTCAGAGATATGTATATGCCATCCCAACATAACGTTCACGTTTTATGGTTTAGTCAAAGAGAAAATTATGAGGGAAACAAAGATCATTTTACGAAAATTTCAATGATCTTTGTGATATAACGTCTTGAATTTTAGATTACAGTTTTATCGTACTCTGATTTTGTTTTTTTTTGTGACAACTGACTTAATTTTATTTATGTTTGACATTTAGAAAATTGTTTTATACCTACTATTATTTTGACATTTAGGAAATTGTATTGATTATTATTTTAGTTGACATTTAGATTATAACCGATATTATTTGCATGCAATTGTATATATTTGCACATACATTTTTTCCCCCTTTATTATTGTGTGACGTAAATGTAATTTATGATATCGTTTTTATCTCAATAAATAGATTTAATTTAATTCACTCCCATTTCAATGTACCAGAGCCACCCCTATAATACCTAATCATATTTTTTATACATTTAAATTTGAGATCTATACTAAAACTGTAATTATACAAAATATCATGTATTTACATCTACCTTAAAACATTGCTATACATATTATCGCGGAAAAAAACATCTGTTCCATACATTTAGTCGTGACCGTTTTATATAAAACAGCTGGTTTTCTTTTTAGGAATTTCAAGTTTGGTCCTGTAGTAAAAGTTGTTCATAATGATGAGTATAATGACCTGCTTTCGGCTTAGTACAGGGTATATGCGTAACCCTGTTTTTTTTATATTGTAGAATAGGCTTGCGCTTGGCCGCCAACTCGCCTGATGTTAAGCGATGATGCGGCCTACGGTGGATCACGCTTGCCTAGAAGAAACCGATTCACTCGGTCATCAGTCGGTGGTCGGTTCATTCGGTTCTACGTAGTACATTATAACTTGATGCTCTAAAATAACTATAGATGTTAGAAGGTTCCACAGGAATAATACAGGACAGAACGAACTTTAAGAGTTCCTTGTACGGAATAGTAGTACGGAACTCTAAAAAGTAGAGACAATTTCGATGTTGGGATGGAAAAAGCTACAAATTAAAGTAAACTGAGTTTCAGCTACCGTTGAAGGAAAATATAGTAAGGAAAATAAAGATAACAATGAAACAAAGAGAAAGTCTTTCAGAGCGCCTGGTTAACGCGACGCATGACCAAAATGCTGGCGTGTGTCTGGCTCAACGTATAAGCATTGCCATTCAACGTGGAAATGCCGCCAGCATGCTGGGTACGCTGCCAACTGAAAGTGGGCAGTGGGTTGAGCATTTGGATTGTCTTTAGACCTTCAACGGTCTATGGACAGTCTAACTGTTTTTTTTTAGTGTTAGCTTGTATTTTGATTATTTAATAAAGGCACTTAAAAAATTAAAAAATATTTTTGGTAGATATATAACAAATGTATTGGGTGGTGGTAAGGAATCCTCTCCTCGGTGTACGTTCCGACTCGCACTTGGCCGGTTTTCCTCTAAATGTCACGATCATAGCCTGTCCACTAAATGATTATGTCTAGCAGGATGTGGGAACTACTAATTACTTTACATAATTTGTATTTACAAGAGTAGGTAGGTACGTATTCTTTCTGCTTGTCACTAGTTATCAAACGACTCAACTAATTGAGCCTGACAGTAGAGCCAAGGGTCCGAGACGGTTGTATGTAACAAGTAAATAATAACTAATATTGTAATAAAAGTTTCTATGTAAGTGTGTGTCGTACTCAACTCAGTAACAACTAATTAGGTAGCTTATACATTGAAAACACATAGACTATATATAATAGGTCGGGGAAAAAGTCTTTTTGTATTTTGTATGTATAAAGTTGTAGTAAAATCTCATCGGTTGTACTGTTTGTATCTGGCTGGTTTTGATACCATTAAAAATATGAAATTTTAAAAAAGAAATACAAAAAGTAAAAAGCAATTTCCCGCCATTTTTCAATTGTTTTTTTGTTCGATAAAATGAGTGAATCTGACGAAGAAATTCGATATATTTTGAAGTTTTATTACAAAATAGGGAAAAATGTGACACAAGCCGTGAATAAAATATGTTACGTTTATGACGTCAAGAGTAGCACAATGTTGGTTCAAGCGTTTTCAGTCCGGGAATTTTGATGTCAAAGATGCAGCTCGCTCTGGTCGCTCGCCCTGTTACGGATAAAGTCGATGCCATTTCTGAAAAAGTGGAGCTAGATCGGCATATTAGTAGTTACGACGTAGCTGAAGAACTGGGGATTGACCACAAAACAGTTTTGACCCATTTGAAAAAGTCTGGGTATACAAAAAAACTTGATATTTGGGTGCCACACGAGCTCACTGAAAGAAACCAAATGAATCGTGTACTCATTTGCGATTCTCTATTGAAACGTAACGAAACCGAACCGATTTTGAAAAGATTGATCACTGGTGATGAAAAATGGATCACCTACGACAAGAATGTGCGCAAACGATCATGGTCAAAAGGCAGTGAAGCACCACAGACTGTAGCGAAACCCGGATTAACACGTAATAAGGTGATGCTGTGTGTATGGTCGGATTGGAAGGGCATCGTTCATTATAAGCTTTTACCGCCGGGCAAAACCATCGATTCGGATCTCTACTGCCAACAGCTGATGAGACTCAAACAAGAAATTGAGAACTACTTGTTGCATTTTTTTGATCAGAAGTCCCAAAATTTCTACAGCAACAGGATCATGTCACTACCTACAAGATGGCAACAAGTTATCGAACAAAATGGCACATATATATTATAATTAAAATTAATTAAACTTGAAAAAAAATAATGTCTTGAGCATTTCTACGTCGCTAGAGCATTTAATAAATTCATGATTATGACGTTGTCAAAACGAACAAAAACGTAAAAATAATAAATTGTGAATACACCTACTTTTTGAATATAATTATATAAAAATAATAAATTGTGAATACACCTACTTTTTGAATATAATTATATAAAAAGATTTAGGTACTTTATTACAAGTTCGATCTATATCCTACAAACTTCAAGACTATATCTTACAAACTATGTATCGGTAGTTTTTACCTAAAAAAAACCTAAAATAAATATATAATAAGCTAGCTGTACCCCCAACTTCGTCCGCGATTTCTTTAGAAAAAAAAAAGCCTATGTCCGTCCTCATGATACATACTATTACCTCGCAAAATTTTATCGAGATCAGTTAAGCCGTTTAACCGTGATTATGTAGCAAAAGACAGACGGATAGAGTTACATTCGCATTTATAATATTAGTGTGATGAACTACGATGACTGTAAGTCGAATATTTTTTTGCAAGTTTTTATATTTTTGATGATAAACTTTTATGGACACTGGAGAATTCTAGAGACCTTTAAGCTTTTAAAATTTGACATACATGTGAGACTTTTTTTTGTCTAACAAATACACTACTTTGCCGCTCCTATAAAGTATGATAATTTAGTTATGACCCACGTAGGTACATAAAATTATCTATGGAATTGGCATTCATTTTTAAATTTTTTACTCAAATATTTTGAATGAACAACGAATTTTTTGTTCTAACAAAAAATTACAAGCTAGGTGTTTAACAACAACTCAGAGTGGATGATGTGGTTGAAGATGGTAGCACGCCTATGCTTGATTGGAAACAGTCTCCACTTTTAATGATTTGACCATGAATGAATATATATACATATAGTCAAGTTACGTTTCTATTCAAATCCTGGTCACTAATTAGTAGAGTCATTAATGTTAATTACTGTCATAGAGTTTTAACTTCCTCTTACTACGGTAGCAAAATATAACAAAATACAATATTGTCTAATGGTTTCTCAGGTTTTCACGATTATTTTTTGGGTTCCGTACTCTTTTTTTTATGATACTGGGTGACGAGACGAGCTAAGTCGCTCGCCTGATAGCTCTTCACGCTTGCCCATAACAGCTCAATGCCACTCAGAGTTTTGAACTTCAACAGTTCGAAACCCTGGATGGCAATGTACTGCGCTCGTCACTCGAGATATAAGATGTCAAATCTCTGTGTGCCCTGTAATTTCGCTGGAAACATTGCCCTTCAATCCGGAACACAATAGTGTTTGCACACTACTGCTTGACGGTTGAATAACTGGCAAAGGTATGGTACTTCCCCAGGCGGACCCCTGTAAAAGAGTCCTACCACTACACTACTCAAAGGGTTTAAACAGGACCCTATTACTAAGCCTACACTGTCTGTCACCTTTTTGTCTTGTTAATACAATACAAATACAATTGTATATATATTTTGAATCGTAATAAATAGCCAGTTACAATTTTCACAGAATAGGTACGGCGGATAACTAAGAAATAATAAAAAGTCAAAATGCAAAAGCTAAGGGGAGTCCACAACAAACGTTTTATAAAACGTATTTTTTTATTTTTTTTTATTTAATAAAATCCACAGCTCTCGAAATTAATACATTAAACTTATAGAAATACTGACAGCCAATAACGGATTTACATTTTATAGATAAATATTAAAAAAAAATAACAATTACTAAATAAACTTAAAAATCATAAGCATGCATGTCTAAAATAGATCTAAATAAAAATAATCATACTTAGGTATATAAATATTTCAAATGTTGTGTAGTGTGTGTGTATAGTTACGTGGTGTGTGTAGGGGTGTGTGGAGGCGTGTGTGAGTTTAAGGGGATGCATGTGTGAGTGTTTGGTTTCATTTATCCTCATTAAGAGCTTGGAGAACCTCCCGTTTGAACCGAAATTTGCTGGTGTGGAAAATATCAATATTACTGAATTTTTTGTTATATTTCTAATTTGTATTTGCTCTAGTGTAAAAATGGTAATTACAATGTAAATCTTGGCGATCACCGAAGTTAAGCAACGTCGGGCGCGGTCGGTACTTGGATGGGTGACCGATTTTGATGATTCTTTTTTTATTTGAAAGCTGGTGCTTCCCATTTCAATTTGGTCCAGTTCTGTCATTTTTATGAAGTCAGTTTTTTATATTGAGAATTATATATTTCATTGAAAGGATATACCTATACCAAACATGAACAGGGTTTCTTCGAATTTGTCATGATATTATTGCATGACGTACTATTACGTAGTTCGTATATTGGTGTCGATGAGTTTCTTAGTGTGCGTGAAAAGTGAGTAAGTGTGTACAGTTCTTACAGTATTTGCAATATGCGGTTTAGTTTTGCATTTCGCATTCTCAGCAAACCCAGCTCCCTTGTTTGTGTGATCTGAGGTACCTACTTTATTAAGTTTACGGTCGCAATTGGCCAAACGAACATAATTCCATAATGCGATGATTGTCGTGTTGCAAAATAGGTACCTACTCATCATATGAGTTAATGGCGCCGGCTCCATTGTCCGCTCACTGATTTGATATGTTTACTTATATTAATGTACGCACAATGAATGTTTTCCAAATGTAATTTAAAATGTTTACAAAAAATATAAACCGACTTGGGAAGTGGATGGAATTTAATAAACGCGATCCCCTAATTTTTCGCTTTTAGGGGTAGAATATTTACTTCGATTTTCAGTTGGCAGCGTACCCAGCATGCTGGCGGCATTATCACGCTGAATGGCAATGCTCATACGTTGCGCCAGAAACACGCCAAACATTTTGGTCATGTATCGTCTCTAAAAGATTTTTAATCTGCGACGCAAACAGAGGGCTGTGTGTGTTGGTCTGTGACATCGTACGATAGTTCCCAAACGGCTGATCCAATTTTGATTTAGTTTTTTTTATTTTGAAAGGTGACTTCCATTTTTTTCTTAACTATTATTCAAGAAAATCAGTTTAGCCGTTAGAAGATTATAAGCTATTTTATAGGTGGTTTTAAAAACCAGTTTAAACTTGTTAAAAATGAGGTGAGCTCCAGATCCCTAAGGGCTTAATGTTTCTTGCGACCCCAAAATTGATTTCAGGCCGGTCTATATAGTTTTTCCTTGTTTACTCTACATAGAGCAGAGACCTGCTTAGATAAAACTGTGCTCCCTTCATAAAATCTACACACTCGCTCCACTTCGCCTGTATATTATTGATCACCATCAGCCTGAAGACGTCCACTGCTGAATATAGGCCTCCCCTTTTAAATACCACACTGAACGACAGCCTGCCATCTGCATCCACTGGATGCCCGCGACTCTCACAATGTCGTCGGTCCATCTAGTGGGAGGCCTACCTACGCTGCGTCTTCCGGTATATTATTGATGAAACCCACTAATTAAAATTATTAGGTAATGAGATTTAATAAAACCCGTAAAGTAGCGAGTTTGTCAATTTTCTATAGGATTCATTTCGGAAAATGTATATCGAAGCTACACGACCTTATCCTACCATCCCCTTTCAACTACAGGACAAGTAGGTAAACGGCCCATTATCACCCATACATTGTGGACTTTCCTTGGATACGTACTCGTAACAAACGTTTCGATTCTACGTTTCTATAATCCGTACGGCCAAGGATTGGAACAACCTGCCGGCTTCCTTGTTTCCTGAGAGATATAATTTGGGCCTTTTCAAGGCGAGAGTGAATAGGTATCTTCTAAGTCTACGTGCTTCATCTTCGACCACATCGTCGCTTACCAACAGGCGAGTTGGTGGTCAAACGCGGACTTATTCGTGTTAAAAAAAAAAACAAATAGATATATGGTAAGTATGAATGTTTTATACTTATGAATATGTATTTTATTTCATCTCAACACCTTCATCGCGGCATGCCTTGAACTATCCAGTGGAAGATGGTGGATATCACGTTTCTGCAATTACACTGATAAACCTTCAACGTTCCTACACGTTACAATCTACACATTATGAAACAAACAATTACTTACTTTACTAAAATCATTGTTTGTTGAAGCATTGCTTCACTGAGGAGATCATTAAGTACTATTTAGGAAACAAATACTTAATCATAATCATATTTTTTTTAGGAAAACTCATGGACGTAACAAACATCAAAACTTAATATATCGTGTTGCCATTTATGTCCATCACGAATGATCACGATAGGGGAAGAGGATGTGCATGTATATTTTTGTGCGACCACATGAAATCCCGAACGAACGAAGTTGTCTCTAAAAAGCAAATTTCGACCTTCATGTCTGCCTGAAAACTTGTCATTTTGCAACTCCTATACAGCCACTGCCAGCTGCTTTACATATAATATCATCACTCCACCGAGTCTCAGGGCGTCCTACGCTATGTTTGCCGATTCGTGATCTCCAGTCTAGAACACGTCTACCCCAACGTTATCAGTTCTGTGACAGATATGACCGGCCCACTGCCACTTTAGCTTGCTAATACGCTGAGTTATGATAATTATTATTTTTTTAAAAATATTTCAAAATTTGTAAAATACACAATTTCGTTAGCTACTTGGATGTCATCTAAGTAAACGAATTTTCCAGTTATTATGATTTAGAAACCAAACTATTGAACCGATTTTGATGAAATTTTTATGGGATTAATCTGAATGTGTACTAATATCTTTTTTTTTTTTTTCAAATCTGTTAATAAATGACGGAGGCCTGAGTAAAACAAAAAAAACTAATATAAACATTTATGAAGTTGGTTAAAATGGCTAGTTGTTACCTATACTTAGAAAAATGTAGAGTCTAGTTCTCGATACAGACAGAGGTGCGTGCAACAAGTAGTCTACAAAATTCAGAAAAAAGATGAGATAATAAGTAACCATCACAAATCTTATTATGCGCATCCTTCATGCGCGACCGCGATAATCGCTATACATAATAGCAGTCCGCTCGTCCGTCCGACCGTGTTGTCACTTCCTGTCACCCAGCGCCACAGCGCGCTCGCGTGACACCTTGCTATTTGACAACCCGCGGCTTGACGGTCAGTCTGTGTCGTTATACCACAGACCAGACAGACAGGATAGACACCGCAGGCACTTCAACTTGTATTAAAATACACGAATTTTTTGTACCAGCTAAGAGGAATAAGATACCGCAATGATATTTTTTTCACACCACCTGCTCGGCAATGTCTAATTACATATCATGCAACCTCAATGTAAAGTAAAGCATTATCTCTTAAGGTATATAAAGTTATATGAAACTCCCTAGGGAATAAAATTATTTGAATTTGGAACGTCAAATTCGTGTGGAAACTCGTGGAAAACTCCAAGTAAAAAAATGCCCATATGGCATTGTTAAAGGTTTGTTCAAAAATCGAACTGGCCACCATAAGCAGAACACCCAAAAAAAAAGGTGCGTTTACAAAGAATGTAAAATAAAAGACGGTGTTTGGTGATATGACTTTTCATTTAATTTTATTGCAATATTCATGTTGATTGTCTCGCAGAAGGTGTGAAAAGCTCCTCTGGAATAAAGCCTGTCTTCGTCTTGGGCAGCTTGAACCTCTCGCTTCACTCAGGCAGGACTCTATATAACTCTACAGTCCCTCGTTACGCTCAGGGTTCAATATGCCCCCCGCGACGTTCACACTTCTTTATTCCCTTACTGCATAATCTACTATTTTTGGTCATAAAACGTGGTTTGGTGGTTTAGCAGTTTTGGTCATAAAAACTGCTGAGCATAAATAGAATTAGCGGGAGTAGAGTGGACTGCAGGACGAACAGACGGACTAAAACTGAAAGGGCGGGAAGGGAGCAAAGTGGATTTATATACTACGCGAGCGAAGCCGCGGGCAAGAGCTAGTAAATAATAACTTAAGATGCGCCACAGACATGCTAAGTATGTGAACTTGCTATGTCTATAGCCTGACAAAGGACTGTGGGTTATGCTTTATTAGGGTTCCGTACCCAAAGGTTACAACGGGACCCTATTACTAAGGCTCCGCTGTCCGTCTGTCCGTCTGTCACCAGGCTGTATCTCATGAACCGTGATAGTTAGACAGTTGAAATTTTCACAGATGATGTATTTCTGTTGCCGCTATAACAACAAATACTAAAAAACAATAAAATAAATATTTAAGCGGGCTCCCATACAACAAACTTAATGTTTTGCTCGATATTGATAACGGCAACAGGTAGACGCTAGAAATATTCACAGAATATTTAGTTACATATTCATTTGTAGTGGTAGGACTCTTTTGCAGGGTTCCCCCTGGGGAAGTACCACACCTTCGCCAGTTATTCAACCGCCAAGCAGTAGTGTACAAACACTACTGTGTTCCGGATTGAAGGGCAATGTTTCCAGCGAAATTACAGGGCACACAAAGATTTCACATCGTATATCTCGGGGTGACGAGCGCAGTGCATTGCCATCCAGGGTTTTCGAACTGTTGAAGTTCTAAATTCTGAGTGGCGTTGAGCTGTTATGGGCAAGCGTGAAGAGCTATATAATAAGGCGAGCGACGTCCCTCGTCTCGTCACCCAGTATTATAAAAAAAAAACTTAAATAATTCAAATAAAATTAATATTTAAGGGGGGCTAATACAACATACGTGATTTTTTTGCCGTTTTTACAGATAATGGTACAGAACCCTTCGTGCGCCAGTCCGTCTCGCACTTGGCCGGTTATAAATACGGCCAACAATTTTATTGTCCATTGAGAAGCAATCGCTAATTGAACAAAAATGTTTTATTCTAAATTAGTTTTTATAACTGCTTGAATTCACCGAGTCATTTTGTAGATTTGGTACCTATTATAAAACATTGGATTTAATGATGTTATTTAAGAGCGATGCTCACCGAGAACAAAATAAGCAAATTATACATAGTAAGACTATAGGTAACTCCTCAAAACCATATGCAATTATTTAAAAAAATACGGACTGCATTGAGAATCTTCCTTCTTTTTTGAAGTCGGTGAAAATGGCGGAAATGTAGTCTGCTTTTTTATGCCATATCCACAACACCATATTCAAGAATGAAAAAAATACGGACTGAATTTAAAAACTTCCTCCTTTTTTTTGAAGTCGGTTAAAAATGGCGGAAATGTCGTCGGCTTTTTTTGCCATAGGTGGCAAATAAGCAGACGGGCCGCCTGTTGGTAAGCAGTCCCCGTCGCCAATGGATACTTGTAACATCAGAGGCATCACAAATACGTTGCCAACCCTTTAAGACTATTAATTCTTCTTTTGAAGAAACCCATGTTGTAGCTTTTTGGAAACACCGCGGAAGGATGCTGGTTGAGTTTGACTAAAAGCATCAAGCCTAATTTAGCCGCCAAGCAGTAGTGTGCAAACACTACTGTGTTCCAGATTGAACGGCAATGTTTCCAGCGAAATTACAGAGATTTGACATCATATATCTCGGGGTGACAAGCGCAGTGCATTGCCATCCACGGTTGTGAACTGTTGAAGTTCAAAATTCTGAGTGGCGTTGAGCTGTTATGGGCAATCGTGAAGAGCCATCAGGCAAACTACTTCGCTCGTCTCATCACCCAGTATGATAATAAATATATATTTTGGTCTGCTGCGTTTGCACCCGCCATACCAATTTACCATATCTCCCTCGTTTGTTTGATCTGAGACGCACGCAGTACCTCCTTATGGGCCAGAGCCAAATCGTGATCAATGGTTGGTATTCTGCGGTAGAAAATGTACCTACTTAGTAAGAGAAACAATGGTTTCACAACCGTACGCATAAAAGATTTATTATTTGTGCAATCCGTACAATGCAAGCTGTTATGTATTCGAGATACTCTTCCTCATCTGTTTTTATCTAACGTTGATGTATCTTATAAAAACTTGGAAGTTATTTCAAGTTTATACTTTTTATGAGTCACAAAAAATGTGAAAAATATCCTGTTCAAGTGCCAATTTGATAATAATTATTACCTATGCCACCGAATACGTAATAGTACATTTATACTTGCTGCGGTGGGGTGCCAGGTCTAGATACTGCGAGGTTATATTGGCTTCGATCTTTAACCTAAACCTTGTTGATTTTTTGCAAGGTTTTTATATACTTACCTACGGGGCTACTGGTAATTAGTTAGAATCCTAACTAATTACAACTAGCCCTGTATATGAAAAGCTTGCAATACTGACGCGTTGTGCTAGGTACCGGTCAGTATTTTGGTCACGGACTGCTTGGTGAAGTTAAATTAAAATAATTTGATAATGGGAAAAGTACGCAACGTTGGAGCCGCTTTGGAAATTCGTGCCCGTTGCCGTAGAGACCATGGGTTGTTGGGGGACTGAGGCCAAAAAGCTTATTTCGGAGTTAGGGCTCTGGCTCAAGGAAAGGGTGTGGTGACTCCCGCTTCGGCACGTTCCTGTTGCAGGGGGGTTATTATTTTCGAAATAATTTTTTTCAAGATCGTCTAAGATGCGTTACATCAAAGAAAGTGAATGTTTCCACTTGCGTAGTCTGAGTGCAGTGGTATTGTTTGTTGCAGTGATGTGAGGGCCAGGGCAGTGAGGCATGACGCGCGGCGGCTCCCAGCTGCGGCTGCTGCTGTGGAAGGACTACCTCATACGGAAACGGAACTTCGTGAGTACACCCGCGACAACATGTCTGGGTCACACTGCGACACACGACCTAAAAGAGACCGTATATTTTCATGACTCAGCTGGATTAAGAAACTCACTAAACTCTTGTCTTCATTTCAGATAACTCTAGCTGGTATAATATGGGCGTCAGGCATAGTATTAGGGTTCTACATAGTGCGCCGCAATGTCGACAATCAAGACTTCCCAACGTGTCAGTTCCCCGCCCGAGCGCTGCCCAGCGCTGGGATGCTGCCTTTCCTGCAGTCCTTCGTCTGCAGCGTGGGAAACGAATGCGAGCCTATGGATAAGTTTGAAGAGATACCTGCTTATGAGAAAGCCATGTGAGGACCTACCTACCTCAATAATACTCTGCCTCACAGACATCACATAACTGCCTAAAATGCACTTATTTTTTGGTCATCATTCTCATAATTTCAGCCATAGGATGTCCATTGCTGAATATAGGCCTCCCTTTTAGACCTCCACACTGAACGACAGCCTGCCATCAGCATCCATTGGATGTCCGCGACTCTGACGATGTCGGCGGTCCATCTAATGGGAGGCCTACCTACGCTGCGTCTTTCGGTTCGTGGTTTCCACTTAAGAACCTTTTCTTCCCCATCGGTTATCGGTCCTTCGAGCGATGTAGCTTGCCCGTTGCCACTTCAACTCAAATGCTATTTGTGCTAATGTAATGTCTGAAGACCGGCAAGTTGACATTCTTGATCGTTTATTTCAGATTCACTCAAATGCAGCGCCAGTTCAGCCCGTTATTGAATGACTCGGTCCTGGAGCTGGCGTCCTCGATGCCTGACGCTGTCAAGATGCTCGCCACTCTCGCAGACATCGCTGACGAGCCCACCTTCAGAGACTTCAGCAGTATGTATTTTCAATACTAGTTACTGGATGGATTGATTTTCTCGTTGTTATAGCAATAAACACCAGCGAAATGTGAGTTGCGCACACCGAGGGTTCAGCACCTAAAAATTTGTTTTTTCCTATTCAGTTCAGGATCTTTAGTGCGAACCGGACTCGCACTTGGTTGGTGTTTATTATTTCTTCTTTTAATTTAGAGTGTGTCTATATAATCAAGTTATGTTTGACGCTAGTCCAATGAGCTCCATGCGCCTGCGTGAATAAAGAATATTATAAAAATAAACGCCGAAATAATTATTAAGAAAATGAGCGGAATAGTTGCTACTTTGATGGCAAATTGTCATCTCTAGTTTTTGCTACAACACGGTTGTTGTATGGTGTCTTTTTTTTTCAGAAAATGGTTTGAGAGTTTTCGATTTATTCAACAATCCGTTGAGAGTGAAGCGATACGTGACGTCACACTTGGGCCTGGATGATGACGAGGCGCAGAGCTTGATGTCGTCAGAGATCAGTTTTCAAGGTGTAAGTTTTTACGTTACCTATTTGCTCGAACTTAAACAGAAGCCGGTTGCTTAGCAGCCGGAGCTTGTCGGACTGCTTCCTTATAAAACAAAACTGTTTAAAAAAATGTCTTTGTATAAAGGCAAATGGCGATGCACCAACGGTTCCGAATGTTTTAGAACATTTCGTTTTTGGTCGAGTAACCTAGCACCTTTCCAGGCTCTAGGCCCAAAGCAAATCAACTGCCAATGCGGCTTTTGCGTGCTAATAGCAAGCAGAAACCATTAAAGAAGGCAAACAAATACATATCCATCAATTTCTAAAGACTGTCAATTTTTTATTAGCTATAGAGTCCAAATATATTTTCAGCTTCTTAAAAGGGATTTGGACAGATGCAATCCAAATTCAATATCACACACTTTGGTGATCAAGAACCGTGAGCATTTGAACTCCATCGTGAAGAAACTCTGTGCACCGACCGATGAAGATTTGCAGGGAATGTTTAAGGATTTAATGTATGAAATTAACTTCAGCAAATATGTTAAAATGGTGAGTTGGAAACCCAGACATAATATCTTATAGGAATATAGGATATTCATACACAGGCGTGGCTTTTCCCTAAGGAGATTTTTACCCAGTGAGACAGGTTTGGGGGAAAAATTACTAAAGTCTATTCCCAAGAGCTTAAAAGTGTATTTCTGCAGCATCTCTTTAAAGCCAGTTTCCTTTCAGTGTGTTCTATCTTTAAACTAATCAAAAATGTACTGATTTAGTAATTAATAAAGTTCTGAGAGTACGACAATTCAATACAATATTAATATTGTATTGAATTGTCGTAGAATACGCAGAGAAAATTTGTAAAAGATAATAATGCTACATTCAACCACAATACCGCAAACTGATAGAATGTGACACGATGGTTAGATAGCTTTCAGATAATGTGTATGATAATAACAAGCAAATGATTTCATTTTCGTTTTCTTTATTATTAATTTCGTTTTTATTGGTTTTATATTGTATTACGAGTATTAATATGTTTTCAGCTGGGTAACATGTATTACAAGCTATCAGGTGACGACAGGATCACTCAGCTCGCTGACTTCCTCACGGCGTTCCTCCGGATGACCAGACTGAACCATTTTCTTCCTCCCGAAGTGACCAGCCTCTTTGGGAAGACGAGTGACTTTAGCTACTTGAAGCTGAACATGTAAGTACTACATGTGTATGCTTGTATTTATTTTATGCTGCTGACCATCATTTACTCAGTTGCAAGCTTTGCACCGCTTAAGTCCCACTCCCTTGCCTTCGTACGTAATTTGTTTACAGATGCATTGGTATTTCGATCAGCTTGATTAAGGGTTCACAACTGTCATTAATGACATTGTCTCTATCAGAGTTCAGAATTCAGCTTATTATTTTATGGTTTAGACGAAAAAAACTGATTCTATAACATGTTTATTTGTAGGTAAAGCTCCACCTTTTCAAAATATGATCGTAACCCTTAAAATAATTAAGTTTGCCATTTTTATTTCATACAGGATACAGAAATTTGTAGATCTATTCCAGCCAACATTCGGCGATTCCAAAGAATTTCAATCGATTAAAGAGTTTGCTGACACTGCTGTGATTGGCATCCAATATCTGGATAAAATATTCGGCCAATCCTATAATAATGATACGACTGAAGACGTTACAGAATTACTTGTATCCAATGTTGGTGCCAAGCTTGACCTTAATGAAGGATTGGATAAGGTAAACAAAGCATTGAGTAATGCTGCAAATGCTATTGAAATTATGAATGACAAGGATTCTAGTATAGACCCGTACAAAGTGTAAGTACTATTACAAATGTGATTTGTTTTGCTGTGAAAGGCCTTCAAATATTCATCACAATTTTTGCATTGTTTTATTTATTTTTAGATTGACACAAATAACAAAACTAATCATCAAGTTCCTACCAAATAACTATCACCACGATGTGCTGTTCTACACGACTCTAATATCAAAATTGATGGAAAGTGCCAGCCATGTTGTAAACATCAACATGCATATAGAAGAGATTGCCTATAACACCTCCCTGAGGCACCCTCAAGCCATTCAAGTACTAAGAGACTTACCTCCACATATTGTTGGAAAGGGTTTCGAAGCCTTAGTCAGTCCTGAAAGGACTCAGGTAAGATCAATACAAAATAACATAGAATTAGTTTTTGAGCTATGTAATTTCATTTGATAACCTCTTATTGATTTAGCTTGCGCAAAATCGATAAGTTAATAGCATGAACCTACTATCCAAATAGGTTCATGGTTAATAGAGATCGATGCTGCTGCAGTTTTGATAGCATTTTTTTATATTATGTTAAGTGCATATCCAACTTATCCAATCCAATAAAAATTATATCGGACACAAAGCACCATATATTAAATGTGTCTTCTAACATGAGTATCTTTTTCAGATCTTAACCTCAAAGCTAAACTCCGCCGGTCAAATGTTCTGCGATCTCAGCCAGCTTCAGAACTTCTTGCTCATCACGAAATCCGAAGCTGAATCCGTCAAGAAGCTGTTCTGTTCTGATGCATGGAAGAACTATGTCAATGACTTGATCAGCTCGTTTGGTGTGTTTGACGTTAAGAACAATGTAAGTACCAGACGTGAAGACACATTTCATGACTAGGATGACTAAGTCAGTAAGCAGATTCTAGGCTAGGCATTTGAACATCTACAACAGCACGGGTCAATTGTACTGCGCGAGTTGTAACCAAGTGTTCAATACTAATTATGGTTTGCCAGATACAGGACCACAGCCTTGGAGATAGCCAGGGTTGCCATCGTCTGACTCGACATGGACTACATGACATTTTAATAATTAATTTAAATATCCGTTGTGCAATACGTATTAGTTGTTTATCACAAACATAATTTACTACTTCATATTTTAAGACTGACTAACAAGACTGGTTGGTTACTCTGGCATTACTTTGACTCTGAAATTAATTATTTCACTTCATTCTAAAAGTATTATTATTCATTAGTAGTATTCTTCAAGTACTAGAAGAATATTGTCTATGGAACCCAAGATAAATTTGTCAATAAGCAGCGTTTACTTATGCACGTCTGTTAGTGTGTACCACATTTGACCGGTTATCTTTCCTAATACCATGATTTAATTTTTCAGATAAATGACATGGCAAGCCTTCTCATTCAAGAAACTCTAGGTAAAGACACGTCATCACAGTTGTACCCTATAGAAAAAGACTTTCAGATATTGAAGAATTTCACCAGTGCATTAGTTACGATGGAAGCTGAAGAAAAGCCAGTATATGACTGGAGGAAGTTGTTAGGAGTAGAAGAAGATTCCAAGTTGATGATAACTGTAAGGGAGAAGGTGCATTTGGGAAAGCTGATCTTGTAAGTGAAGATACTTGAATTATCATTATGAATGGAGAATTGGTCCAAATAACTATTTCGAAACTTTTAATTAAGTAATATTACAAAACTGATATTTTAACAGTAAATATGTTTCAATCATATTTATAACCTTGACCTTGTCTACTAATCATTTAAAATGCGCTTTATAGACTCGCAGATTTAATACAAAATCAATTCTAAATTCAATTTAATCATTCTAATCTCCTAATATCCTTTGTTGCCAAAAGACCCTTTGTTTGAAATATGCGGAAAGACAATTAACTAAAAAAAAATATCACAGAATATCTGTCCATGGAGCCCTAGCAAAAGAGATAGTGAAGCAAAACGTCATCCTTCAATACAAGATCTCGCCCATACTGCTAGATGCCACTACCCTTGTCACAGCATTCAATGAACAGCTGGAAATTACCGCAGCTGCAGTGCCTGAAGGGTTGAGGAAATACTATAAAGATGTGGTGAAAACCATACTGCTTACAACTCTGAATGAACACAAGGTAAAAATGGTTAATATGATACTTATTTTTTATAAAGGTAAGTATAATTATGTCACTCCCATTATTTGTCTATTCTCTGATGTTCTATCGAACAGAAATGAATTTGAATCTCATATCAAATAAACACCTACGTAATATAGTAGATATACTTAGTATATATTTCAGTTACCTAAATAACATTCCATCTTCTTAATATTAAAAATAATAATAATAAAAATGACATATTAATATCTAACTTGCACTACCTACTACCTACCTACCTTGAACTACCTACTAAACCAATCTATTAAATCGCTACCAGTGGGAATTGTCCCCAAAATGACGCCACGTTGTATGGCAATGCTCACTCTTTGAGCAAAGTAGAGGCCGGCATTCTGGTCACGAGTCGTGATGACAAATTTTTGATATTTTTTGAGCTCCATTAATATTACAAGTAAATTTATAAATATATGAATCATGCTTTCAGTCTCCATTAATATTTGTTAAAGGCAAATAATCCTTTACCTACATTATTTCCCCAATTTTGGTATATTTTTCATAATAATTATGTTAATCTCTTTAGGTTTACAAATCTCTATCAACCTACTGCGAAGACATACTCTGTCACGGAGGTGGAAACGCTGCAAAATTTCTAGAATTCCCGAAAGAAACGGATATCCAAGGTCTTGCATCGGCGCTTTGCAATGCCTCTGTTGTTATTGAAAAAGGACTCCGAAACGACTCCATCGTGGCTAAAGCAGTAAGTATTATTAATAATACTAAGGTTGTCTGGAAGAGATCGCTTATCAGTTTTTTTTTGTCTTATGTATGTGTGTCATTACATGTGAACAATGAAGTGTTAATCTATCTATTATTGTATTACCCACTTGAAAACTAACTGTGGGGTTAGTACGAGAACTTGTGAAAAAATTATCGTTTCGTAAGGAAATTTATGAAAAATTGAGTTTCCTTTCACGTCCGATAGAGGCGCTGTTCAATTTTTCATACATTTTGCTATCGTTTACGTAACGATCACTTTTTCGCAAGTGCTCGTACTAATACCACTGACTCGTTCTTATTACCTAGAGGGCATCCATTTCAGGTAAATGTGGGACTGACTTTGAGATGGAGGCCAATACAAAACAGAATCGAACAGAAAACCTACAAAGTAATAGATAGATAGAAACTCTTTATAGTGTACACCAGAAATAAAAATTACAAACAGATAGAAAACACGAGTTAGTGCCACAAGTGGCGGCCTAAAGTAATATTGCATGTTTTTATTTTTCAGGTTGCTAAAATCAGTCGCACAACTCACACAATCCTACAAGAAGTAAACTGGACGAGGCTAATAACCAATATTCAAAATCTTTACATGAAACTGGAGAACGACTACCCTTACCTGTTCGAGTACTCGACATATGACATGGACAATGTTACACAACAACTTGTGCACACGATGTTTAAAAAAGCAAAGGAAAGTTGGTTTAGCATTAAAAATATACAAAAAGGATTACATTTGAGGTAAGCCGTGATTTTCCGTACTGTACCCTTAGTACAAGATTTGACAGTTTTCGAAAACTTTTTTCGTTTCCGTATTGTCCCATACATTTTAGTAAAGCGCCTCTAGCGGAAACGCGGATGAACTAAAATCGGTAGTAATCGGCAGTATAGGTTGCTTCACTCAAATACGAAAAATAGTTTCGAATAGCTTTCAGCCCAGCAATGTATGCATCAAAACGAAAACGAAAAAAGTTTTCGAAAACTATCAAATCTTGTACTAAGGGTACTGTTTTGCAGACCTCAAACTAAGTTATACCACCTAGCGCACTCCGCACTTTAGGTATGAAGCTACAAGTAGTCGTCTTGTCGGACTTGCCGTGCCCGCTGCCACGCGATAGACAGATACGCGACAAGAGTTACGCGATAGACAGAGAGGCAACTTGTAGGTTAATATAGTTGTGGGTAGTTAGAGCTCGCACATCCTGAATTGCACTTTATTGTGTAGTAGCAAGAGTCGCTACTTATTTAAATGTTTTTGCGGAGTGAACTTGCCGTACTTGTACATAAACGTATTTTAGTCAGCTGACGCATAATTATTCTGCGAAAGTGTTTTTTTTAGCTTGAGTTAAAGCGAGAGAAAAGAGTTTGCCGACTTGAATTCCGTCGATGTCTACTTGTTTCAATTTGATGAATTTTTAGAATCTTCCGTTAATATTATTCAGGATCAGAATATCTTTTTCTTGAATATGCCCAGAAATTCTATCATTATTTTGTCAATTTTGTTCGAGATGTTGCATTACCTGGTCAAATACACGCAAGCAGAAGCCGGCAAAGTTAGTATCACAGATATCTACTGTACTAGTCGGAGGGTTCGTATAAAATTTCTTGTTTAGCAGACCGAATAAATTACCTACTATGGAAACTTATCTGTCGTGTTATTTACAAGTGAAATGAACTTTTTACTCTAAAATATGGCATCCAAGGAGGTTACTTGTCAAATAGTATTTAAATTTCGAACTGGCCTGCAAAATGTGTTGGTGCCACAGACTAGATAAAGCTACTAGGTATAGAAGTATTTTTTGGTTGGTCCCATAGTAAAAGTTATTTATAATGATGTCTATAATGTTAACCCCGAATATTTCCACTGTCTAACCAGCCACCCAATATAAGTATCACAGATTATTCACCGCGATTTTCTTGTAGTAATTCAAGTATACTGAACAATCTTCACGGTGGTTTATGTCTAAAACCATGTGTTATACAAAAAACATACCAAATTGATAATGATATTGTTGCAGTATGAAACTAGGATTCCGGTTACTGGATATATTGGACCACGGCATATTTAACATGACGAATGAACATTGGCTGAAAATGAAGTTCGTCATGTCTTCGTCCATAGGACCAATAAGCGTGCTTCATGATACTGTCAAACTCGTTACAGGTAAGTTCATGAACCTACTACCCAAAGGGACAAACAGCTTCAAACAGAAAAACTAGCAGAGCTAGAGGTAACATCTTTACACATTTAAAATGATTATACAGATTATCTCTCCATAGTATACAATAAAGTCGCTTTCCGCGTCTGTCTGTCTGTATAGCCGCTAAATCCTCCAAAACTTCGCACCGGATTTTAATGCGGATTTCACCATCAGTTAGAAAAAAATCACGGAAGGTTTATATATATCATAAAACAGTGCAAAGCCGGGGTACAGTGTAAATTGATAATTTATTTATTAAACAGCTAATATCACAAATTACCAATCTAGCCCCCCGGGGCTATCGGTAACGTCACCATAGATCAGAGTATATATCGGGAAAAACCTCACTACAGAAACTCATTTGGCCAACCCTGCAAATAAGTTGTTTGCTCTGTAAGATCTAATGAGCTCCTACTGGTAAGTGACCTTGTTGCTTCCATAAAATTCTTATTAATATTTTTCAGGTCTCCTTACCAATTCATTTTATAGCTCGGACCTTCCTCCGATCACCGTTGATTCTATGAGCAGGATCATTCTCAACCTCCCTGAACTGATAGTGGACTCTGTCGATATAATAGCCAATGATACTACTGATGTGAGTACAATAACTACTTAACTAAGTTTTGAACATTTAACAACTCAACTATAGAGTTCAAAATCAATTGAACTTATCACCTTGACTATGAGCAATCAACTGATCAGCCACAAGGTCACGAGTAAGTTGGTGAACCTCCCCTTTTAGCTCTGTATAGTATTTGCCGCTGCCAGTCTACCCAAGCCAGCCAAGCTCCTATAAGTAATTCAGCATGGCTTTGGGTTGATGAGATAATCCCTGTTACAACCCAATCGCCATCATGTCATCCCAACTCGACCACATGGTGCGAGAAAGCAATAGCGAGCTTACATAGCAAGCTCCTTCCTGGTAACGCGATTCTACGTGACTACTTGCTGCATACCATAGCTTTGAATGTTGAAACTTATGACAATCATGTGGCAACTTGGCAAGCTAGAGGTCTGAAAAAAGTGGGGTTGGAAATGGTAAGCGAGTTTGTCAAGTTTTGTCAGAAAATATGAAAATTTACGTTACGTACACACAGTGAACTAATCTCATCTTTTTGTCATATCTTCTATTTCAGTTAGACACTGTTATCTCTCTCCTGAACTCGGAACCAGCCTGGCCGTGTTCAACCAGCCTCTCTCAGCTGCTCCCGCTGCGTGCGCCGGCGCAAGAGGCGGTGCAAGCGCTTGAAGCGCTGCTCTGCAAAGAAGAGGTGGTTAGAGAAGAGTGGGGGCTGTACTTGGACGGAAGGAAAGCAAGAATAAATGTATGTATTCACAGTTAACATAGTATCACCTTTGAACTGAATTAAGAAGTATACTTCCCTCTTTATTTTATTGGCATCATCATCAGCCTGAATGATCTACAGTTAGGTGTGTTAGGATTTGTAGTGGTAGGACTCTTTTGCAGGGGTCCGCTGGGGAATTACCACACCTTTGCCATTTATTCAACCGCCAAACAGTAGTGTGCAAACACAACTGTGTTCCGGATTGGAGGGCAATGTTTCCAGCGAAATTACAGGGCACACAGAGATTTGACATCTTATATCTCGAGTGACGAGCGCAGTGCATTGCCATCCAGGGTTTTGAATTGTTGAAGATCAAAATTCTGAGTGGCGTTGAGCTGTTATGAGCAAGCGTGAAGAGCCATCTGGCGAGCGACTTTGCTCGTCTCGTCACCCAGTATTATTAAAAAAAAATATCTCGTATATAAGATTATAATATAATTTATAAGTATATATAATTGTCGCTGTCGATCTAGCCTCTTTTTAGGAAGGAAGATGATAGAAAGTGCCGTTTCCTACCTATTAGCGCACGATTAGAGCAAACCAAATCGTCTCACCAATCAACTTTATAACGTAAAAAAAAACTGATTGCTTTACTTTTACAGAAAACGTTAAAATGGAATGACACTGCGTTTGAACCACATCTGTTCCTAAACTTTTCTGCAATCTTCGATGCTCTAGTTAATGATACAATAGCCGTGAAGGAAGCACTGCAATATATCCTCAACGGCGATACCAGTAATGACCATATTGGGTTGAAAGCAGCCTGGGAATACGCTATTAATGCCTTTAATACGCCGGAGAGAAATACTATTTTGAGGTAAGTGATTTTTATAGAGAGCTGTCATTGATCCATTGTATGATATTTGTACTTAAATCAATGACTGTTTCAAAAAGGGGGTGACGCGTGACATCCAAACATTGTACTTATTAAATATGGCTCAGTTCAAACAAAATTTTAACAAGTATTTCACGTATCGCAAACGCCAGTTCGATTGTGACTGAAGTCGATTAGGCCCGTGGGTCTAATTTGTGCGGTCCACGTCAAAGAGTTCGTCCCGTGTCTTCCCACTATTTCCTTACATCAATGACTGAAATATGTAAAGTCAGATTCTTACACAATGATTTTTGGCAAAAAAATAATATACTTTTTAGACTGTTCATTTCGATTTTTTTATCTCATGAGATAGCTGAACGATTTACACCATAACCCTTATTATTATGCGCTTTAAAACATCTCGGTCTATCATATTTTTTTTATTGAAGAAACTATGACCACAGTAGCCTCTAGCTCGCAAGATGAGACCAAACCTTAGACAGTTTCACAGGTTTCAGTGGCCCAAAAACTGCAGGCTCAACCTATATAGAAAGAAATTAAGTTCACCTTTTTACTTTTATTTTTTAAATTTCCAGTAATTTCCTACACAAATTAGACACCGTCGTGAACTCCATCGCAGTGACACATCTCGATGGCGCCGCCTCTTTACACTCAGTTTGGGAGAAGTACATGAAGTGCAGCAATGGTCCTGACGTTTGTCGCGCCGCTGGTCGCGCCACCTGGGTCTACACCTTGAAGATGATGTCGGTCATATTAGACAATGTGGCGTTGGATCTGTCTGTGTACTTCACTGAAGCTAATGGTAAGCAGTTTACAACCTTGAAAATTAAATTACTCAATTGCAATCATTACCATTAAGGAATATAGAGTTCTATTAATACTTCCAACTCCAGACTTCTAGAAGATTTTTCCATTCTTCTATTTCCATATTTCTATATTCAACTCCAGACCTCTAAAAGCTTTTTCCAAAAAGACAGACGAGGAATAGGCCAATTTTTCTCAGCAGATTTTCCCCGAGTACCTTCATAGCATTAAGTAGCTTTATGTAACAATCGTTATTCAGGGGATTGAGGACGTCCTTACGCTTCAGTTTCTTTATTTCTTGAAACGCTGATACCTCAGTGTTCATTAACAGATGCTGGACTGGAGTCTGGAAACTCTTACTGTATTATTAAGCTTTTTGTGTAATAAACTAACGGAATAATTATCAATTTAAAAAACCGACTTCATAAGACAAATAAAAAAAGAATCACAAAATTGGTTCACCCAGTCAAAAGTACTAAGTTACACTAAGGTAACAAACATAAACAAAAAAAAAACAACCGAATTAATAACCTCCTCCTTTTTGGAAGTCGGTTAAAAACAGCATTAAGACACTTATCAGCGCTCTCCTGGTAGCCAAAAAATATATTATGTCCCCGAAAACCTAATAGAGCAGTGGTCTGCCAATATCAACTCAACGTTGCCAAAACGAGTTCGTATTTTGTTCAAGACAGTCTGGAAAGAGAGTCTGAAATTTTCTACAGCTTAGATGATTATTTACGAGATACTTCCCGTGAACATGGTGCATGTAACTGCGCCAAAATATTGGGAGCTCCTTCCACAACCTTACCACGGTAAATATCTCGTAAATAATCATATAAATGTAGGGAACAACCGTGATAGTTTAAAATAGTGAAATTTTCTATTAACTAGCATCTGGCAAACTTTATTGAATGACTTAATACTTTATGGTTTTTTTCCCAGAGCCGGACTCGAATGTGCTCCAAGTGCTGGGCTTCACAAGAAGCACCACAATGTACATGCTGTACGAGCGACTTCCTGAGTTCGTAGCTGTACTCGTCAACTCGTATTTTGACTACGGGTTTATGAGTCAGGTTAGTAACTTATTTAGAAGCAATAATTATCAATTTAAAAACTTACTTAAAAATTAGTAAAATACGCAATTTCGTGTTTCACATTTTCCAACAAATTTTCCAGATATTATGATTTATAAACCAATCTACTGAACCGATCGTGAAATAAATATTTCTTAGCCTAGCGCTTGCTGCGTCTTGTTGAATGTCTACTTTACTTTGACATAATTATGCACCTTTATGAAACCAGAGTAACAATATGTAGGTATCAAGGCGTACACATTAGGTACCTACCCAAATGAAATAGTGCAAAGAAAATGAATCCTACAACAAACTCTGTAATACAATCCCGTGCATTCGTTCCTTCAGATTCGTCGCGCGTCACAAACCCAATTCTGGGACTGCGAGGCCGTGGTCTCGGCACTGGTCCCGGCTCCAGACAGCTCCATGCAGGTGTCTGACATCAACCGAGTGAAGCCCTACGTCTGTCCCTCTTTCATATACTGGCTGTCTCTGCCCCGGGGGGACAATGTGCTGTTCAACCTTGTGGCTAAACCTGTAAGTGTTACTTCCTTGTTTCATCATCATCATCAGCCAGAAGACGTCCACTGCTGAACATAGGCCTCCCCCTTTAACCTCCACACTGAACGACATTCTGCCAGCTGCATCCATTGGACGCCCGCGACTCTCACAATGACTTCCTTGTTTACTGATGATAAAATAATGATCATGATAAATTAGCTCCTGCTGCATTTCCGAGTAACATGGGGGTCTTCAAAAGGGCTGTTAATATAGTATTTAAAGGTCGGCACCGTATCTGTGATGCCCCTGGTGTTACAAGTATCCATAGACGATGGTGATAGCATACCATCAGGCGACCCGTTAGCTTGTTTGGCACATAAAATAACAAGTTGCGTGAGGTCATATTTTTCCAAGGAAATAATGAATGTGTATATATTTTTAAAGCGGTTTCCAAAAAAAACTAATGTCACAAAGATAAGTTTAGAACACATACAAAGCCGAGGTAGATAGTTAGCTACGCTTATAGCTTACACACGGATTGTCATTAAGTACATCACGAACCATAAATATTTTTCATAGTTTTACTTGTGTATCCTTGACTCCACTGAACGTTTGGACTCTGTATTTAAAAATTACACAAATTCAGGTCCTAAATTGTTCAGGACTAAGTGAAAGCTAAATTAGTGAGGACATATCTTAATTTCTGAAGAATATACCATAAATGTTTATTATATTTAATTTCCAGCAATATTTCTTCTACTCTATGCCAGTACAAAATGCAACGGCTACATTTGAAGGCGCTTTCACCAAAGCCACAGACTTGGCAGACTATCTCACTAAACTAGCCAAACAAAACAAAACAGAACTCGAAAATGAACTAAAACTTAACAATATACAACGAAATCTTGGTAACTTAATTGACAAATTAATAAACTATAAAGTAAATATGACCGATCAACTGTATCGACAATTCAGTGATGTGAACAAAAAGCAAATCATTTCTAGCATATATTTGACGAAAATTGTTGCAATCGTTAATAAATTGTCGACAGCATTAAATAATATAACAATAAACGAAACCACAAATTTAAGTCCAAATGAATCTGAGAAGCTAAATGCCGATTTAAAGATAATAAGAAATATATTTAAAAGGAAAGCTGTAGATGCTATAGCTATACATTACGATATCTTGAGTGACGTTCTTTGGACGAATGATGAAAACTACAAACTCGTCGATGCAATGGATACAATGTGCAACAATTTGAAAGAAAATGACAAAAGTAGGACTGTTTTAGTAGAAGAAGTGAGAACGGCTGAGCAGCTTTGCGCGAAGAACTATAGCTATCTGTTTGGACTCGTGCAGGATGGTGTTAAAGATGATTATAACAATGCAAGACAAAGTTTGATGAATTTTTATGATGTACTCCAAAATGGTGATGATGCAAATGTGACTGATATATTTGCTTTTTTGAATAGCAGGTGAGTCTGTTAATCTATACTACAGATCCTATAAAAGCTCCTGATAAAGATCTGTGATCTATAATTATCTCTTTTTGAAAGAGATGTACGTCATTATTATTATTTTTTTCTCCAGTGGTTATTTTTTAAGTTTTTCCTTACTTACAGAGAGCAACAAGTCCTTTCTCTAAAACATACCATCAAGTACTCTTACGATCTTGGCTTACCTCTCTACCTGAAGTACCTTCACTCCAACCTTCGAAGCTACAACGTCATCATCACCTTCCTCTCTGGAGGAAACTGGTGGAAAGACCTCAGGGAACAATATGATGGACCGTATGCCATGAAGTTTTTTGGAATCTTGGAGCAAAGTTTCGAAATCGCCCACGACTTTTTGAATAATTTAGATGGAGTTCACGTAAGTTAAGAAAACAAACTATTGGAGATATTCCTTACCATTATTCCGATTTACCGAGGTGATGAATGCAGTGCTTCTGTGCTGCATGTGACTGTTGATCAAAACCCTAGACCTAATTCAAAAAGACCGGCGTACATTAAATATAATAGGGAATGCTCTGATGAACTTTTGGACCTCATCCTTACGTCCCGGTATTACCAACAAACTGGCCGCCATTGCCAGAAATGTGTCCAACACATGAAATCAACACATTATAGATACGAGAAATTACGCACAGTTTGATTTGATCGATTGTTTTTGCCACTTACCTGTAAGTTTTTGAATGACGTACCTTACCACCTTTGGTTTTTCCTCCGAAGTATGATTCGGACTTTTTCAACGAAGGGTGAATAAAGTCCTCTAAGATAAGCAACGCACTGACCGGGTATTATCCGGGCCGGGTATTGTATGTGTCTATATAAGGTGGCGGTCGTACAGCGTCGCTTGTTCGCCACTTATTCTACAATTAAAAAAAACACTTCGCCGCGGCATGTCTTGCTCGTCTTATCACTAGTTGGTGCCATTAATGGTGTGCACAATAGTTTCTATATATCACTGCATTTATCTTAAGAACTTCTTTTCCAAATAACACTTGTTATGTGCATAGTTGGTCCGCCTCATCCGGGACTCGAGCCAAAACGACTCGTCAACATTCTGCGAGCGCAACCTCACACTATCCGACTACATCCCGGATCCTACACGAGCGCTAACCGAGCTGAACACGCAGATCTGTTCTACCGATATGGTGGAGCTGTTTAGAGAGATACCACCGTTGCTCTATACTTCTCAAGTGAGTTTTATTGTTACCATTATTAGGTACTAAAGAGCTGGACTACAATTTACTACTACTTCAACAACATCGGTTCTGTTACTGTACAAACCTTCACCTTGAAAAATATATAGGTATATTTTTTAAACCTACAATGAAATATAGGAACTAAACGCCATTTTTAACTTTGCTGGCGCAGCAACCCAAGATGTTTATTGGCCTCCGGTAAAAAGCGACAAGTAAATCCTTTTCACAGTACGATCCTCTCCTATCCTTGCTAGATGTCTAAGCCAGCAAAGTCTGTGAAACTTTATATCATCAATAATGTTATGTTCTGCTACCAGCTCTTTAAAGTTAAATATTACTTCATATAGTTTTCACTTCAGTAAAGTCCTGCGGTTTGACAATAGTCAGAAGTGATAATTTTTTTTTATTCACAGGGCTACGAAAGCAACCTAACACTACCCAAAACCATAGACTACCAGTCTATCAACGAGGACATATACACCACTACCTCCAAGTTGGATCTCATCGGTAAGGGTCCATCAGACCCCCAAATACCTCTATGGGTTACTGATGAGAAGCTGGAGATATTTAAGAGAGATGTCATGGGATTGGTCTCAAAAGAAACTATAACGAAGATGGCGTTTGGGCTCATTGGCAATGTGGTCGATGCTGGAACCTTGTTTTTGAATAATAGGTAGGTATTTTGAGATATAGGAAGGCTGCTTAACTCAGGAATCGTCCAAGATACTACAAGGGGCCAGAGGGCGTAAAAGATGTTGTTGAAGTTGATCAAAGTGGCAAATAAGATGCGACTACTTTGTCGCCTTGACCCGCACACCTTTCTCTTTGTGAGCGAATCCTGTGTTAAGTGGCTGGCCTTGACGATTTTATTCTGATAAAAGCCTTGAACACGTCAAATTGTATGAGAACCCAGCGTGCTGCATATTTGTACCTTCTATGATATTGTTGAAACTTATTGCACAGTTTAAATACACTTCACTATTTCTTTATGGAAGATGATGTCTATGAATTATCTGTCTCTCAACTTACTTGAAAAACAAAGGAGTGTGTTTTTTCTCTTGTTGAATATTATAATATAATTTAAAGTAAAATAAAAGCAGCTTCTAATATTATAAACATGTTTATTATAACTTAACCGAGATAGAAAATCTATAGGTTATGGGCTCCTAGCTTCATAAGCTGAAAATGGGTACGGCAAAATTGTACGCAAATGTCGAACCATTAAATCGAAACAATTTCGATACATGGAAAATTCAAGCAGAGGCAATACTTATAAAGACCGGACTGCACGAATGCCTATCGAAATCATGCGACAAGCAAAAGGATTCTTTGGCCAAAGCCGAACTTTTGCTGATCATCGCACCATCAGAGTTAAGGTTAGTAAAGTCATGTAAGAGCGCAAAAGAAATATGGGAAACGCTAGAAAAGGCTTATCAAAGCCGAGGACCAGCGAGAAAGGCAACTCTTCTGAAAAAGCTCATAAAAAAGAAGCTCAAAATTAATGAAGATGTAAGAGATCACATAAATGAGTTCATGGATCTCGTAGAAAAATTGAAAGACATGGAAGTTGAAATCCACGAGGATCTTTTGACCATAATGATGCTGTATAGCTTGCCTGAACAATACGAAAACTTCAGAATTGCAATTGAATCGCGAGACAAACTTCCATCAACGGAAGAACTAAAAATTAAAATTGTCGAAGAAAGCGAGGCTAGAAATAACTATAAAGAAGAAGAACAAGAAGAAGAGGCACACTACAGTAATAAAAACAAAAACCAATATAAGAAGAATACAGAGCAACAAAAGAAAAACGTAAAATGTGACAACTGTCAGAAAAAAGGTCATTTTGAAAGGGATTGTTGGTCTAAGAAAAGGCAACAAGGTAAATCTTTACTTGTGAAAGAAACCTGCCTATCAATCAAAAACACAGTCAATCAGGAAAACTGGTGCTTAGACAGTGGATGTACCTCACACATGTGCAACGATAAAGCAATGTTTAAAATAATAACTCCAACAAATGAAAGTCTAAAACTGGCATCAACTGATAAAACTGAGAAAATTGAAGGTAAAGGAACAGTTGTGATACAAATTAAAGATCAAATAATAAATCTGACAGACACATTGTATGTACCAAACTTATCAACGAATTTAATTTCGATTGCCAAAGCAACAGGAAAAGGATACAAAGTCATTTTTGATGAACAAATTGCTACAATATATGATAAAGAGGGAACATTAATGAAGGCACACAAAGAAGATGGCCTATATTATGTCAAAGCTGAGAAGAAAGAAATGTTTCATCTTGTTGAAACAAAATTGATTGACGTTTGGCATAAGAAATTAGCCCATGTTAACGAACAAGATTTAAAAAATGCTTGCAAAAATGAAACAATAAGAGGTTTGGAAATAAACCAAAATGAAAAATTATCAGAATGTGAAACTTGTATTAAAGGAAAAATGGTGACTCTTCCTTTTCCCAGTGAACGTCACGAAGATGTGAAGGCCAAAAAGAGGTTACACATTGTACATTCGGACGTATGTGGACCAATGCCTGTGACAAGCAATGGAGGTCACAGATATTTCATTACATTTACTGATGAATACAGCAGGTACTGCAGAGTTTATTTTCTAAAGCAGAAAACCGAAGCTTTACAAAAGTTCAAAGATTTCAAGACTGAAATGGAAAACTTCACGAAAGAGAGCATTATTATGTTTCAATCCGATAATGGCTCAGAATACATTAACAAGGAGTTTAATGATTTTCTTAAAAAAAATGGCATAACTAGAAGATTATCAGCACCATACACGCCTCAACAAAACGGGTTGTCTGAAAGAAAGAACAGGACATTGCAAGAAAAAGCACGTTGTATGCTGATAGAATCGAATTTAAAAGAAAATTTTTGGGCTGAAGCAATAAATACGGCTAATTATATAACAAATCGATTGCCAACTAAAGCAAAAGATTATAAAACGCCATTTGAACTATGGGTCGGATACGCACCGTCTGTTAGACATATCAAACAATTTGGACTAAAAGCATTTGTCCTAAATAAAAGGAAGAAAAATAAATTTTCTCCAAAAGCTGAGGAAGGAATTTTACTTGGCTATTCAGACACAACAAAGGGATATCGAATTTGGCTAGAGGAAAAACAAAACATCGTGGTCAGTAGAGATGTAAAAATACTCAGTAAAATGTATTACGACAAGGAAAATTTCCAACAATATCCCCAAAGTACTGATGCTAAAGATAAAGAAAATTACCTGGAAATATATGAAGATATTACAGACAGAAAGGAAACTGAAACAATGGATCTCGAACCTGAGGTATTAGAAAGCTCTCCAACTCAATTAGCTTTGTCAGATAGTGACGAAGATGAAGATTTCGACGATGCAGATGATGATGCGACTGAAGATATCACATCTGAAATAAGAGAAATACCTACATCAAGTGGAAGACCTCAAAGACAGCGGAAATTACCTGCATGGGCGGAGGATTATGAGATCGAAAATAATATGCAAGTAACCGAAATCACTTGTTTAAATGAAAGTGAACACGATGAAGAGTGGCATGATGCAATTAAATCGGAAATACGAGCTCATATCAAGAATGGAACTTGGAAAATAATAAAAAAGGAAAAGAATATGAGAGAAGTAGGTCACAAAATGGTATTGAAAGACAAGATTGGGCCGAACAATCAAGTAATTAAGAAAGCTAGACTTGTTGCGCGTGGTTACACACAAAGGCCGGGAATCGATTACGACGAGACATTTGCACCAGTTGCAAAATTGAGCTCAATTAGATCACTTATAGCACTGGCCGCTGAGCAAGATCTAAAGTTATACCAAATGGATGTTACCACAGCTTACCTAAACGGTGAATTAAGCGAGGACATTTACATGAAAGCCCCTCAATACCTTGAACAATACATAAGTGAAATCATGGTAGACGAAAGTGATAAAGATCTCCATCTATACAATAAAGCTAAACAAATGCTGGAGGATGCAGTAAAAAACAAGGACAAAGTCTGCAAACTTCAAAAATCACTGTATGGTTTAAAACAATCGGGAAGACAGTGGAACAAAAAATTGGACGAAGAACTTAAAAAACTTGGACTGATCAAATCGAAAGCTGATCCATGCGTATATGTGTTAGGAGGAGATGAAATGATTAGAATCGCCATTTATGTGGATGACATATTAATTGTGTACAAATCAAAAGAAAAGTTAAATGAACTGAAAGATAAACTCAAACAGAAATTTGAGATGAAAGACTTGGGTAGACCAGAAAAACTTTTAGGCATCGATTTTGTATACAAAAAGAATAAAATCAAGATATGTCAAAGGGGACTGATTGATGATGCACTAAAAAGGTTTCATATGGAAGAGTGTAAGCCAACTCTAACACCAATCGAAACTGGTTTGATTCTTGAAAAACATAACCAAACTTTGCCAGATTTACCATACAAAAACCTAATAGGTACATTAATGTATCTGGCTATTGGTACAAGACCCGACATAATGTTTTCCGTGAGCTACCTATCACAATTTAACGATTTTTACAATGAAACTCATTTCAAGAGTGCAAAACGAGTCCTAAGATACCTAAAAGGAACCAAAGATGTGGGACTTGAATATAAAAAAATGGAAAAGCCACTATTCGGTATGGCAGATGCAGACTGGGGAGGAGACAAATTGGACAGAAAGTCTTTCTCAGGATACTGTTTTAAATATGCCGGATCTTTGATCAGCTGGATGGCAAGGAAGCAGAAAAATGTGGCGCTCTCCACAGCGGAGGCGGAATACAACGCTTTATCTGAAGCCGCTAAGGAGGCCATCCATCTAAAGTCAATATTCGAGGATATTGGGGTGGATTCAGGAAATTTGATAATTTATGATGACAACCAGGCGGCGATAAAATTAGCCTCAAATCAAATTGTGTCCTCGAAGTCGAAGCATATTGACCTCAAAATATATTTTATAAGAGACTGTGTCGAAAAGAAAATGCTACAGATAAAGTATTTAGAGACAGGTAAAATGGAGGCAGACATGTTTACCAAAGGTTTGCCTGGACCTCGTCTACAAGAACTAAAATACAGGGCCGGTATAGAATAGCTTGTGAGGAGGAGTGTTGAAACTTATTGCACAGTTTAAATACACTTCACTATTTCTTTATGGAAGATGATGTCTATGAATTATCTGTCTGTCAACTTACTTGAAAAACAAAGGAGTGTGTTTTTTCTCTTGTTGAATATTATAATATAATTTAAAGTAAAATAAAAGCAGCTTCTAATATTATAAACATGTTTATTATAACTTAACCGAGATAGAAAATCTATAGATATCACGAGAGTAATTTAGTGGCTGTTTAACACCATTTAGTGAAAATCAAGATTGAAAGTTATCTCTACAAAAAAATCGTCCAAAGTCGTTTAATCGATATGAAATGAAGCGGGATCAGACACAGACAAACTTTCACGCTTATAATAACAGTGTTATTTTCCAGCCAATGCCATGCCTGTTCAGAGATGACAAGCTGGCTGAAGCAGCTCAACTTGCAGCTTTTCAAGAAACAGGAGTACGACTCGTTGCTGTGCCACCTCCACACCCTCACCCTGGACGAGGTCTACCGGACGCTCAGGACCGACTTCCACTGGGACATGTTCATCAGAGAGGTGAGACATTCTAGCCGTCGTAGTGCTAACAAGCTTGCTGAAACAACAGTTGTTCATCGGAGAGGTGACACCTTCCAGCCGCTGTTGCGCTTTTTGTTAGTCAAAGCAGCTGGACCTTATGTTCAAGAAACAGGCGTATGTTGCTGTGCCCGGTACCCACCTATATTTCAATGTGCATAGAGGTTTGATTAGATTTATGATGTATTCTCTAAAAAGTATCATAGAGGCATAGAGGTTAGATATTCCAATTGATGTCCTGTGATTGGTCATAGTACAAGCCATTGTTTCGTACTTTCGTTGCTAGACGTTTTAATGAAATATGAAACTTACAGAGTTCTCCATAATTATTAAAATGTCTCTGCCCCAAATATTACTACTTTTTTACGAAAATATCAATCCAATGTTTCAGAAGAGTATCTTCAATACAAAACGTAGCGGTAACCGAGCATTTCTAGACTCAAGTATCCTGGCTTCATCTACGTCTAGAGTCGCATTTTTAAGTTCGGCCATAAACGCCTTTTTTTGGAAGCTGCAGCTATTATCGTTGAAAAAAGACTGGCGACAATCTCACCTGCTGGGAAAGGATGCGGATAAACACTTGCCTTGTATTTATATTGCTCACTGGTTTCAGATAATATCAAGTCGGAACTACACCAAATGGGAGCTAAACAAGTCTCTCAACCAGTTCCTGTCGTTGGTGAAAGGCCACCTGCTAGAAGACATGGCCGCGCCTCGCACGAAGCTCAGCGAGTGTCTCGCGCACAATGTCACCACCAATGTATTTGGGTACGCCTCTCTGTAAGTATCGTCGCCATTTCTTAAGGTGTGAGAAATTGCTTAAACCTCAATCATGAGTTTAAGACTTTGCTGCTGAGGAAAATATTGCGAAGAAAACCATCTACATGCCAATGTGTGTACATCTTCTAGTGCTCGCCTATTAGCTGCAATGTTAAAAAACAGTAAGTCCAGGCAGCTTCACTTGAAAGCTAGTTCTCAGTACCAATTTGTACCTACTATAGCTACTTCAGTAAGTAATCAATACCAACGCGAAACGTTACATACGAAGTTTTACTTTTAGAATTTTATCTAGTAACTTATTTAGTTCCAAAACTGGTTTGGACGCCCCGCTAGGTAGCCGCGGGAACTGCATGATGTACGGGGGGCGTGCGGGCGGCCGCAGTCCGCGACGTTTGCGTCGCGCCCCCCGGGCAGTTACCCACTTTAGATTGGCGCGAATGTACGTCGCCACGACGTGCGCCAGGGGATTCCGTGCGAATTGAACGTCGTTAAAAGACGCGCGCGAATTACACTCTGTTTAGGCGCGACCGGATAGTTTCCTTGAGCTGACGTCATCAGCGGAACTTGCGAGATCGGGTGTGTTTCGTATAGCCCGCGAGTGTTAAATTCAGTGTTAACACACTTTGAACATTACTTGTGAAGTGTTTGAGGATTCCGAGGATGGCCGCTGGAACGATAAGGCTGAAGTCTGGGCCCAGACAGGTGATAGGATCGTCAGCTGTCCTCTGGTAGGAATTTCAGTACTATTTTTATTATAATACGGCCTCCGCGTATCGCGGACATGTACAAGAATGTTGGTCTCGTACATAACTTATTATTATAATCTATAATATTTACTGCGTGAACTGCTGCGCTGCCTGAATGGGTGTCTGCCCTACTAATTACACTTGCTACCTTCCGCGGTGTTTCCGAGAAGTTACAACATGGGGTTCTTCAAAAGGCGAGTTAATAGAGTCTTAAAGGGTCGGCAACGTATTTGTGATGCCCCTGGTGTTACAAGTATCCATAGGCGACGGTGACTGCTTACCATCAGGCGGCCCGTCTGCTTGTTTGCCACCTATGGCATAAAAAAAATATTACAAAATCTGACTCTCCATTTCCAGAGTGATGTCAGTTCTAGCCAGCACTACTCGCCTCCTTCGAGCTGAAACCCCCCACGTCCACGAGGTCGAGGGTATCAAAAGCGTCCCCTATCTTAACCGACTACACTCCGACGTAGCTCATAACCTTCCAGTGTGGAGACCTCTCAAGGAATACGTTACGAGGAGAATTGACGAGGTGGTGATCGAGGTGATTAAAGATGATGAGGTGGTCTTAAGTGTTGAAGATGCTGAACTTAATTTGAATGAGGTAAGTTCTTGCACGGTCATAGTTATCCTGCAGTGAGATGGGTGGAGGATTTTGCTAAAATCGCTTGTCGAACCTGGACTCGAACAGCGCTTGGCCGTGATAGATGCCACAGCAAGACAGAGTGCCTTACCCAGCAGTGGGATGAGTGGGACTGTGGAAGTTGATGGTGAAATTAATACAGTCAGTATCTTATGGTGGTATTATACCAGTCAGTATCACGCAGCACAAGTATACATTGTTTTTTTAAACTCCCTATAAGAACTGATAATCTTCAAACAAAAAAATAATAAATCATTATCGGTTCAGCCGTTTGGGAGCTACAATATACAATAACAATGCCATAAACAGACAGACAGATACGTACACGTTAAACTTATAATTTATCTGTTTGCGTCGGGGGCTAGAAATGGTTTGGTAGCGCGTCTACCTTCTATACCCTAGGTTCCTAGGTTCAATTCCTGGCTGGGCTGATATTTGAATGACGAAAGTAAATATCTAGATGTTATTGTATGTGTGTTCTACAACATCCGCAACACAGAAATCATAGTAAATATAGCTAGAGTGTTTAAAGGTTTTAATACATTTTGTTTACAAATTTTTCAGGCTCATACAGAAGGGAAATTGGAAGTGCTGCTACACCTCTACACTAACAGCTGGACGTATATTTGCGAAGAGCACAACTGCAGCGACATCTACACTGTTATTAGGAACAACTTGAACCTGACGAAGATTGAGAAGGACGTAAGTTAGAATAGTCTTTTCAGAACAGACAATCATTAATTTTCTCAAACAAACGCCGCGCGATTTAGAACGTTTACCTTATTTTTCTGATATAAGACTATCCTTTATTCTAATTCCCTCTTGGCGTATAAGTTTGTGGACCCGGGTATGTCCTAAAACTGCGACCAGAACCACCGGAGGATGGGCAGCAGCGTCCTAATAGTACATGGTGAACGTACTGCGATCCCCAAGCCGCCTGCTAAGCGTGGGTATTATGGCAACACCCCTGTCTATGTGGGAGGCCTTGTCCAACAGTGGACGTTAATTGGCTGATGATGTGTGATGTGTGTGTGTGTATAATTTGTATCATCATTATGCACATTTCTATTCCAAATTCATCAAGATTGGCTTAGTCATGACAAAAGGACAGAGTCTAGTGACTAACAACCTGAATTATTTTTTATATTAACTGCACAGGAATGGAATGCGCTCCCTGCCTCGGTGTTCCCTATAAATTACAACCTGGGTCTCTTCAAGACAAGAGTGAATAGGCACCTCATGGGCAAGCGTGCTCCATCTTAGACCGCAACGTCGCTTACCATCAGATGAGTTGTGGTCAAACGCTAGCCCATTTAGTCACAAAAAAAAAAGAAAAAAACTTTTAACATTTCAAGTGGGTATATCGGGTAACTTTCTTTTATTTTTTGGCTTAATAATAGGCTTGCGTTTGACCGCCAATTCGCCTGATGTTAAGCGATGATGCGGCCTACGATGGAGCACGCTTATACTGCTACAGTCTTACGTTCAAAAACCCAGCGTAAGACTGAGTTTAGTGGACGGTAACTATTCCAAGGGTGCTGTACTTTTATTAATAGGGGTAATAGAGTTTATTTTCAATCCCCAGCTACCATCCCTCCAGTCCGGCGAGTTCTGGCGGTTCACGTTCGTGCGGAACATTTTGAAACACGTGGAGGATCTCCTGTCCCACGTGGCGCGGCTGGTCGGCGCAGCTAGCACGCTCGGCGTAGAGAATGCTGCCTCTGGCTCGCTCGCGGGGACCCTGGACTTGGCGCTCAACATACTCGGAGATGACACCTTCGATTCCATCATATACAGGTGGGTACAGAGCTTGTGGCGTTGATGCTAATTAGTATGGACCTCGTCACCACGACCACGTCAACTTATATAATTATCAATATAAAAAACGGACTTCGTCAGAACTGAACCGAATTAAAATGGGATCACACGGGAAGCACCACCAGCTTTCAAATAAAAAAAGAATCATCAAAATCGGTTCAACCCAGTCGAAAGTTCTGAGGTAACAAACATTTTTAAAAAAACAGTCGAATTGAGAACCTCCTCCTTTTTGGAAGTCGGTTAATAAATATTACACCACAGAATAATGCCATAGGACATTATTGAGTGGATATAGGCGTAATAAACCTCCTTAAGATAGCATTCAGTAGCCATTGGCTTTCATGAAGCCCAGTCTGGCTTTCATAAACTCTAGTCTGGCTTTTATGAAGGTCAGTCTGACTTGCATGAAGCCCAGTCAGGCATTCATAACCCCCAGTCTGGCTTTCATGAAGCCCAGTTTGGCGGTAAGTTTGCGGATGGATGTGTGATATTTCTCTTCAATGATTTTTGTTTTGGTTTTCCAGTCTCCAAGGCCTGATAACAGAACTGCGTCCACTTCTAAAGGGTACTCCTCTGTCAGGAGACCTGGACGCCATCGCTTCTGGACTGAGGATATTCTACCAATTCAAGACTTACCTCGTTGAAGAAGAGGATTTGAAAGGTAAAGGAGAAAGGTTTCTACCTAGCATACCCTTGACAAACACCAAACACCCTTGACAAACACCAAACACCCTTGACAAACACCAAACACCCTTGACAAACACCAAACACCCTTGACAAAAACTTACATATTATGAGCATTCTACTAAAATTGTTGACTTTGTTGTGATGTTTTTTTTTTTACAATGAGTACAAAGTTGATGATAAAAAGGATTTTTGTACGAGTTGTAACATTCGACTTTTCAATTGAATTGTTAGGAAATTAAATAGTGATATTGAAATATACCTTTAGTTAAACTTAAAACTGAAATTTGAACAATATTCTCGACAAAACTTTTACTTGGGTCTTTAATAATACTCTCATCGATGAGTACCTCAGGTCCAGGCAAACTTTCTACATAATATATCACAAATTGATCCTCTACTAACAATTTTAAAGAGAAACTGACGTGGGTTTCACACTTTATATTTATATTACACGGGAATCACTCACGTAAGATGCAAAGCGAGACGCAGCCGCGCGCGCGCATTCACCTTGATAAAGACCGCCGAATGCGGTTGAAACTATAGTCGGAGTAACCGGCCTAATCTTACGTAACTCCTGTGTAATATAAATAAAAAAATTAAGATATTTATATGTACTAGTGCATATAAAGCAAAATCTTATGCAGTAGATAAAAAGCCGTTTTAGTGCGGGAATAAAAAAGAAAATCAGATTTTGATGTACTTAATAGAAACATTATTTACAAACTTAAAAAATTAAGTCCGCGCTTAAAATTTCGACCAAGTTACTGCCTTTTTGCGCAATTCGACTAATATTGTATTGCGCGAACTTTTAAACAAATGTGTCTATAGCAAAATTTGAGTCGTATATTTAGTTCATATGTTCAATATTTCAGTGCAAGTGTCCCAGCTGTTCCCTGACCCCGGCAGCGTAGAAACAAGCCTCACTGCATTAGGCATTAACAACACCAACTTCTGGTCGCTGGCAGCCCCTAGAATACACGCTGGATATATCCAGCTCAAACCGGTATGTTTTATGGTCTATTCTTCGAAAAATTACCTATTTAAAAACGTGGCTCAGGCGGCAGTGACGCATCAACATTGCTGTGCTCGAATTCATACATTTCCATATTGCTTAAAAATTTATTTTGAAAGGTCTATATTCATTTTAAATAATCAGTTTTGTAGAAATTAGAACAGTAGATTTATTTTCAAGTAATGCTGTTGCTCATGACTTCGTACGCGTAGATATTCATATAAACATTCAATTCATTTTTCTCCCTTAATCCGGCAAATAAAATAACATAGCCTATACTTCAATCTGGTCATAGCTAAGCATAGTAATTTTTAAACTTTCGCGATTCGAACACATGTTTTCATATTTTTCGGGACTTATCGCGCACTATTAAATATAGGTAAAAATAGATACCTTTCGCTCGACGTTTCGACCATGTTACAATGGCCGTGGTCACGAGCTGACTCAACACGGCCATTGTAACATGGTCGAAACGTCGAGCGAAAGGTATCTATTTTTACCTATATTTAATAGTGCGCGATAAGTCCCGAAAAATATGAAAACATAGCTAAGCATGTTAAGCATATTCGTGAAAACCAAATTTAAACCCGTCCAGTGGTTTAGGAGATGTGCGTGGAGAAATAAACAAACAGAAAAAATTCTAAAAACTGTCATTTAGTGTTCTGATGCTCATTTTAAGAAGCCGTGTGTATATATATATATATTTTTTGATATCTCTCAATTACAGAATCTCTCTATGTTTTTATTATATGTATAGATTTCATATTATTTTTTTATGATCACCTTTTGTTTTTTTAAAATCTAAACTTAATGTTAGCAATAGTAATGTTAGCAAATTATAAAACTCTTGTTAAGTCTTAAATTGAGGGTAGTTTGACATGAGATGAACTTACAATAACATGATTCTTTGCTGTTTCAGATATTTATAGTATCATTCATATTATTATACGTTCACTAGCTGCGCCCCGCGGTTTCACCCGCGTGGTGATGAAAATCGGTGATGATGATGATGAAAAGTAGCCTATGTGTTAATCCAGGACATAAGCAATGTATATTTCAAATTTCATCCAAATCCATTCAGTAGTTTTTACGTGAAAGAGTAACAAACATCCATACATCCATACTTACAAACTTTCGCCTTTATAATATTTATTAGATACTATTGTTACGTCACCGATGCCGGAGTTGCGTTGCTCTCTAGTTCAAAGCTTCAATTTGTGTGGTCTATTTAGTTAATTTTTTAGCCATTTCTTGAGGCTTAAACTCGATATGCGGATTATTACTCAGCTTAGAAACCGACAAGAAAGTTATATTTCTACAGGACTTATTTGGGTTTAAAGTTTCCAAACAAGTCATGTAGTAATTTTAAACTAATACGCGTTTTGTACACGTTTTGTCAACACTACTTCCACGTGAAGCAAAAATGAACTAATATTTCATCGGATTAAAATTGGAACAAAAATGATGTTTCAAAATGTTTAATTTCAAGGTCTTGACACCAAAGGAGCCCAACTACCACATCTCCAACTTCGTATGCAACATGGATGCCATGTCAACCGTGGTGCTCCCGAACATAGACTCCGTGCCAACCGTGCATGAAGTCACGGTGGAAGACGTGCTGGCAGCTACCGTGGAACAGTTCTGTGAACTGCCTGACTCCAGGGGGAAGGAAGTGGTGATGGTGCTGATGAGGAATATGGAACTAAAGCTGGTTATAGACAAGGTATATCATTGTTGATGTTTTCGCAAATTGCGAACTATTCTTTTACTTAAACAATTTAACAGTTTGAGAATATTTAGCTATTATGCAAGCCGCATGTTGAATGAATTGGAACAAGTTCTTGCTCTATTTGTAGCATTTATTTTTTTATGTCTTTCCATCGTGGTCACTCTAATCTTGGACACCATGACAACCACCGAAGTGATAATTGTGATGCCAACCATGCAGAAAGTTACAGTGGAAGACATATTAACAGATATTTTAAAGCATTTCTGTAGACTGCCTCAACTGCCTGACTCCAGGGGGAAGGAGGTGATGGTTCTGATAAGTTATATAGATTCAAAGCTAGTTATAGACACGGTGTAGGCATTAATTTTTATTTTTGTATATTTAATTATTTAATGACACCAACATGATGTACGTCATTACATAACATAGGAGAGACAAGGCACAAGAATTTGACTAAACGTCATCACAATTATAGGTGCAGACTACATGTGTTTAGAAAAACAAGAGTTAAAGTTTTGTTATTAAGAAGTTAGTACATACATTACACATTAAAAATCCAAAAAGAATATAATATGCTTGCGCTTGGCCGCCAACTCGCTTGATGTTAAGCGATGATGCGGCCTACGATGGATCACGCTTGCCTAAAAGAAACCGATTCACTCTTGACTCGAAGCCAATCAGATTGTAATTATCGGGGAACCCATTCGGGCAGCGCATTCCACTGACTAGCAGTTCGCACAATAAAAGTGGAATGAAAGCGTTTCGTACGGGTTTTCAAAATGTGAACGATAAAGCGGTGTCGATTTTTTGTGCCCGCTCTGGCAGTCCGATAGAAAAATGGACAGGAGGGAATTAAATCATGCAGATCTGATTGATTCTTACAAAAGACATTTATTAGAATCCTTTCAACTTGGGTTATCTAAAATAGCAGTACTGCCACCAATATCGGCTTTGAAATATCATGAAACACTGCTTTACGGTATCACCAGCAGGCCTAGCATGAGCACCGCGACAAAATCTGTCGATTCTTACATCGTGCGAAAACATATGCGTATAAACAATATACGCCTGTCTTTTTATAATACTAGAACTGCACGAATCATTGCCTTGTCCACAATCTTTTAGTGATATATTTTTTTTAAAGAACCTAAGTTTCCCTCAGTTTCAAACCTTGTTGACATAAAAGGTACTAAAATTGAATTTTTTTATGATACTGAGCGACGAGACGAGCGAAGTCGCTCGCCTGATGGCTCTTCACGCTTGACCATAACAGCTCAACGCCACTCAGAATAGTGAAATTCAACAGTTCAAAACCCTGGATGGCAATGCACTGCGCTCATCACCCCGAGATATAAATAAATATAAAATAATAATAAATAATAACAACTGCAAAATAATAACTAAATAATAACTGCACACTACTGCATGGCGATTGAATAACTGGCAAAGGTGTGGTACTTCCCCAGGCGGACCCCTGCAAAAAAATCCTACCACTACAAAAAATATTATTTGCAGGTGAAAGACCACCTCCTCAACATGCTATACTCCGCATCGGATTTGACTCCTGCTGAAGGGACACAAGTGGTGGAGCGTTTCCCTCGCATGGCAGCCTTACTGCCGTCTCTGCAGGACAGCCTCGGAGGCGCCCTGGAGACGCTCAGCCAGGAGCCGCTGTTCCGCAGCTTAAGGGACTTCAGCTCCGTTGGCAGTTTAGTGAGCTGTGAGTTTTAGAAACTATGAGTAGACTGTAGAGTAACTATACCCTGTAACATATCTCAAAAAATCCTAAACGCAAATGCAAAGTTGAAATGTATTTTTATCAGCAATTTATTATAAAGTAGCTGCTCTCCGCGTTATTACCCGTTTTTTAGCGTGGACTTTCTCTCAAAAACCATTTTTTTTCTGAGGAAGTTATTTCGCTGTTCCACCACGCTCCTGCACTCCAATCACGGTCAATTCTTCGGCTTCCATCTACTCTCTACATAGAAGACTGTCTGTAAACCCAATTATGTAAAGCATGTTTGTTTGAAAAGCGGTGTCTTGTGACGATCCTGACCATATGCCGGAGTTTGTCAGGTTTGAGATTAAGAATTCTCCGAGAGTATCTCGCATTTAGTTTCGGGAAGATCTCCCTTGTCTGCCAACAGTTTTAGAACTTGCCCTGTATTCCTTGTGAAGTCTTGTGTTTGTTCCCCAGCGGCACAGTTTCTATCCGATGCCGGTACCATGCTATGCGGAAAACCCTTCTCGGCCGCAACTCCTCGCATCGTACGCAGCATTATCAATGCGCCTGACCTCACCACCGCGCCCGACCAGAAGCAACTCGACGCTCTTCCTAGTGAGTATACTCCGAAGTTGGCTTGACATACTACCTTGGATCTAAAAAGTAATGTGACATGTTGCCATCAGTTGTTTAATTTAGCTGGCTATAGGTATGTCCACCAGTCGTTGTCAGCTTTTAATGGTAGCCAAAAATCCGTTTGAAAACCAATACTTTAGTTTCTGCAAACCTCTGGTAATATTAATTAACGGTACTTATGTTAGACGTTCTAAAGTAAAAAATATAGCTCTTCAATATAGCTTCATTGTGTTGTGGCAATACTTTTTTGCACCAATCTTTTTTTCGTTTGCAAAGCCAAAGAACAGATACAAAATCTAAGCCATTGATAGCCTGCTCCATCAAGTTCTATTGACGCTCTTCACATCTAATCTAATTCTAAATTCAAAGTGGAAGTGACAAGACCTGAACTGACGTCCCGCTTGGGGTGTATTGTTCATCCCCTGTCAGCCGACCCAAACCATAGATCAGAGTATATACTCAAACCATCCGAGCTCCTTAAAGTAACAGAGCATGGCTTTGAGTCACTAACTACTTTTATAACAGCTGAGGTATCTGTATCTGCTCCAAACAAACCTTGCAGCGCTCTGTAGGTGTACTCTGTAGCCGACGCATAATTAAAGTACAATTAAATATTGCCAGCCCAATTTTGCACGGTATGACTGAATCCATTGAGTCCATATATCCACGAGTGTTTTAATTTCGCAGCCGACTTCTGCCGAAGCATGTACAAAGATGTGATCAGCATGGAAGGCGGAAAGATTCTATGGAGCTTCGTGAAGCCTCTTATCATGGGGCGCATACTATACACCCCGTCGCGTCCCGCCGTCACCAGGATCATACAGAAGGTAAGGAAGGTGGTAGCGATACTTGCGCTGACTATTGCACTTTTGAAACATAGTACCCACAGAAAACACAATATTATGATTATTGGAATTGAAATGCAAACCCGAAAGGGGGCACTCATTACTCATCATTATGAATGAGTTAAATTATGAGACTAACCCTAAATTCGATAATTATCTGCTTTGTAAAAAAAAGGTCATTCGTCAGTCGGCAAGATGTTGTTAATTTCAGAGTTGGTACTTTGGTAAACATTGTTGTTAATGATAACAATAATAACCCCTTTCCGGTTTTGCATAACACTTCTGTTTAACCTTATACATAAATATACTTCATCACACATTTTCTAGGCTAACTCAACTTTCGCTGGAATGGTCAGAATGGCTGGTTTGGTCCAATCGTTTTCCTCCGCCTTCCCCTCCCTGGAGACCATCTCCAACCACCGCCAGGGTCTGGAGTCGCTGCAACAGCTGATGGTTGCTCCTGGCATGGATGCTGTCAGGAAGATGCTGCTGGGAGACCAGGAACTAGACGTCAATGTAGACGTTGAAGGACTGTTCGACAAATTTGGAGATCTGCAGGTATGATAGAATTGATGTTTTTTTTCATCTTTATTTTTAAACAGGTTTTGGTCAGACATGACCATGCCAGCCTCATTGGTCCATTCTTAAATTTATTTTCTTCTCTTAAGGTGAAACGTTTCACTTTGGCGGGAAAATCAAATTTCAAACAGTTTTTTTGTCCTTCTAGCTAGGCCGGGTAATTATTGTTAAATGGCATAGTGTTCGCGAAAATTGTTGGTAGTTTTTTTACATTATCATGTACAGTTATTAATCAGTTACTCACCATATTACTTACATTTGGCAAGAATTGATGTTTATTGAGATTTAAATTGCAAATAGTCAGAATTTCAGAACTTTTTAACACAAATTTTGAAGACGCGCAGAAATATTTGTTTAATGACCGGTTAGAATTTTTATTCACTGTATCTAACTCATTTTCTCTGGATAGTTGTAATTAAAAAGCCATGATTGGGTGTAAAACAAAGAATCCAAATGTAAACACTATGACCAGTGAATACAAATCTCAAAAGGCAAAAATATATGTTATATAAAATTCTGCTGTATTTGAATCAACTAATAAAGCATTTTCATTTTGCGACTTATAATTCGTGTCTTTATGAGATAGTTTTTATCTCTCGGCTAATGAGAGAGCAAGACAAAATTCAATGTTAGATTAATATAAGAATGTTTTTGAGACTGTAGCAAACCCCCTGTCAGTCAAAACCATGACAATGTCGACACTGAATGTGCCAAGCCTAAAATGAGGTAGCGAGAAGATTGACTCCCACTGCAGCGGCTGGACCACAAAAGCTCTCAACTGTGAGGAATGAAGGAAGGCAGGCCAAATCCACCAGAGGCCCTGCAGAGGAATGCAGCACTCACGGCTAAACTAATACTTTTTTTTCTTTCAGGGTATAGGCAGTCTACTATCAAAAGCATCGAACCTACTGCAGTGCATCAACCTGAACCGGTTCCAAGCGGTGCAGGATGAGCATGAACTCATGCTGGAAGCAGCGCGCCTGATGACCGTCAACGAGTTTTCAGCTGGTGAGTCCTGGAAGACCTTCAATATATACTTTTTAGCTAGGGCGTACAAGTCTCACCGTGGAGCCGAAAGTTTGATACGGCTTTTGTATTCTTTAGGGTCTAAAGTTCTCAAAACAGTTTACTATGCTGTCTGTCAGTCTGTTCTTGGATACTGTGTCTCTGTATGGGGATGTGCGTGCAAAACTCATTTGATTAAACTTGAAAGAGCTCAACGTTCCGTCCTTAAAGTCATGTCCTTCAAACCTTTCCGATATTCTACCGAGTGCCTCTACCGTGATACTCAAATTCTGACAGTTCGCCAACTGTTTATTTTGAACCTCGTTCTCTTGCATCACAAAACAATCATATTTAATCCTGACCGTCCTAACCTACGTTTAGCCAAATCTAAAATATGTGAAACTGTGTCATGTTTCACTACATTTGCGAAAAAACCAGCCTTATTATCGCAAAGCTTACCTTTATAACAAACTTAATAAAATTTTAAACTTTTACCCCATGACACGCTATTCTTGCAAAATAACGCTAATTAAATGGTTATTGTCCTTAAACTACGACTCAACCGAATCTATTCTCACAATCGTCACATAGCTAGTTTCTTGTTGCTTTTCCAATCGCATTGTCTCTGGCATACTACTCTCATCAATCCCAACCCAATCCTATCCCTCCCTCCCTCCCTCCTCATTACTTACTTACATTTTATTCCCAGAAATTATATTGTTTATAATTGTATAATTATAATATATCAACCCTCAAATCGTATTTTTTTTTGTTAAATATGATAAATTCTTTTTCATTTAGTTTTATTCTTTTCTCCAAATTTAGCTTATATGATTAAGTTTGTATTTTTGCCTAAGACTTACCAATATGTTATATTACCATTGTTATTTGTTTGGCACCGGCGGAGGGCCCTGGTATGCCATTACACAGGTTATACCTAGTTTGGGTACCAAGGTCATCCTACCAGGATTGTCAATTAGGACATTTAGTTGCATGCTTTATATGGTGATAAAATGATGTTTGTGTATGCTCAATAAATTATTCTTATTAGTTTAGGCCAATCATATTAGTTGGATGGGCTGCGGACAATTACTCTGACTGAATGGCTCCAGCTTGTCATACAACCACCTACAGACCAGGGCCTGCATAACTATACTAAAAATAAAATAAATCCACAATCGATTGTGAAAAAATCTCATAACTTTTAAACCGCTTGACAGATTTTGATCGAGCATATTTTAGAACCCACCTCCCAAGCTAGCCCCCACATCTTGCAAAGCTGGGAATCCCACACAGTTCGATTTTTCCGCTCCTTTATTTCACGGACCTGTAAAGTGTGCAATATCCTTCCCCCAAGGTCTTCTCGCCGAGCCGAAAGGAGGCCTTTGCCCTGCACTGGGACGGAGAATATAATAAATAATGAAGGCAATGACACGTGGCTTGCGTGTTGGAAGGTAGGGGGGAAAAGAGATTCTGATTTCAATATACCGCTTTTACCGGGATATAGCCTTAAACGTATCTATTGGAAGGGTAGCAATGCATTTCTATCGAGATTCCAATGGAGTTTTCTGCAAATTAGTATAATCAGCCTTCTAGCAAGTAGTCAACTGCTGGGCTTAGGCCTACTCCTGAAAGGGCAATTGGGCCATATTGACCACGCTGGCCCAGTTGCGGGTTGGTGGATTCACATACGACATTGAATTTCTTCTCCTTATACGTTTCCTCACGATGTTTTCCTTCACCGAAAAGCCAGTGGTATGAAGTACGGGCCGGGGATGTGAACCCGCGACCTCACGCTTTCATGTCTAGCAGTCTCCCAAATAGGCTTACACGGCTATCAATGCTTAGACTAGACAGCTAAACGGGTAGGCTACTCATGACCTCAAAAAAAATGGAAGCGTTATACCTACAGTTTCTTCTTGAGCACTTACACCCCCCCCCCCCCTCGGTCGTCCATTCGTATTCATTTTGAGCATATCGTTTGCAGTTGTGTGCGCTGAATATTGAAGTGTGCGTTTGTAGAACTACTATGTCAGTGTGTGCAATACGTGTTTACCTCGCCTCCTTCAGTTTTTGGCAGACTTTTTGGGTACTAGCTCGAGTTTAAAGGCAGATCCAAACTATATATTAACATATTTATCAAAGCTCATGACTAAGGTATCTATTTCTGTATTTTGTATTTGTCCAGGTGTTGTGTTTTTGAACGTGGAAGAGCTGGATTCGCTGACGGACGTGCAATACAAAATACGAATGGACATCGAAAATGCGCCGACAACAGCGCGGAAGAAATCTTAGTAAGCAACATTGATAAGTACCTCTTTTTGTAGGCTAGTAGCCGACTCTAGTGCCAGAGATACACGCACCATGTTTTCATCATCATCATCAGCCAGAAGACGTCCACTGCTGAATGTTCAGCAGTGGACGTCTTCATCGACATCATCCATCTTTTAATTCTATCTTTTTCAAAAATATTTCTGTGTATATCGGATCCACGTTCTAAAATGTTTGAAACAAATATATAATATACTAAAACTGTAATAACTATTTAGTAATCGCTACATTTAGACTTTGGTTATACGACACGTCTTGGATTTGTTAAAAATAAGAGGCTTGGTGAAAAACATAAATTAATGTAATATGTACCTATACGAAGAAATCATTTACAAAAAAAACCAGTCGTATTGAGAACCCCCTCCTTTTTGGAAGTCGGTTAAAAGTAAGACATTTCAACCCAGCTCTGCTCCACACAGTTTTTGTGTCTACCAACCCTTAAGTTGTTCTAATACAACATGAGTCTAGCACCAAGATCCCGCTTGGGGTTTACTGAGCATTTCTCTCATCAGCATCTACTCGAGCCAATCCAGCTCCTCAAAATACCAGAGCGAGGCTCTGGGGCGCCGGCTATGTTGCTCCAGTAGCGTAGATAAATGTGATGATGATGATGAAAGAAATCTAGCTGTTATGGTAATATGGATAACGATGGAGTCTCGTGTTAAAGGTAATCTTTGTTCCAGTTTCTGGACGCCTGGGCCGGAGGCGTCGTTCGTAGAGAATATGCGATACTTCCGCGGGTTCGTGCAAATACAAGACTTACTGGACAAGGCCATCGTACAGCTAGCAGCTGGAGGTACGTACGACTTACACGCTCTCTCAGTACTCATCCTTCCTGCTAGATTCTTCAAGTAAACTCAAAGGACTCTGCACACCACATCGGTCTTTTCGCAGTTTCCGTCGTGAAAAGAAAATCTAAAAAATGGCGTGAATTCTTGACACTGCGCTATTGGCAAATACATGGCTCTTACCATCGGAATGATTTACTCCTCTCTTTCTATTGTATAAAATAAAAATACGGACAGTTACTTTCATTAAAGTTAAATGATTATTTACGGGATATTTACCGTGGTAAGGTTGTGGAAGGAGCTCCCGATATTTCGGCGCAGTTACATGCACCATGTTCACGGGAAGACTGAAGAATGCGGGTGGTTGGTGAAAAAGTTCAAAGTTAGGTACAGACAAAACGATCTACCCTCTTTCTTAGTCTTTTGCTAAGGTTATCACTGGAACTCGAACTCGAACCTAAGTCTCGACAAAACACACTCACTGTATCACTGCGTATAGTATTTTGAACACATTTTGAACGCGGACTTTTATTTTTAAGGCAACCTAATACTGGATTCCACGCACTAGCGAGTTGAAAACCATCACCTCGATTGAAATTCTGGCATTTCGAGATTTCAATAGTTTCCTTTACCAGCCTTGGTATGTAGTGACGCTCGGTGGACAGGATTTCGGGATTATGAAATTCAATCCAGTAGTTAGGATATATAAGTTAGGAATATCCCGTAAATAATCATTTAACTTTAGTGAACAACCGTGATAGTTTAAAACAGAGTTACTTTCATGTGGAGTGTTTATAACAATCTAGTATGATACTCGTATGTTTCATTCCACACCACTATCCATTGCTTTCCCACATATACACACTTTTTACAGTGATTCTGAGACGTGTACTCGGCAGTGGGAGGAACTGCTACTGATCGTTTTTGTTTCTCAGAAGCTTCTAGAAGTAAACGTGAGGCTGTGGAGACGGACTATGCAGTGTACACCCAGCAGGAGCCCTACCCCTGCTATAGGAAGGACTTGTGAGTATATCTTATGTGCTCTTTCTTCCATATGAACTTTTATTCAGAATACTTACAAAACAAATGGGTTCTTAACCGCAGTGTTGCCAAATTAATCAATTCAAGCACAGTGGTTAGTGGTTTCTTCTAGGCAAGTGTGCCAGTGTTTAACCCCCGATACAAAAAGAGGGGTCTTATAAGTTTAACGTATGTAGCTTTATATCTGATTTAGCTTTTTTAGTTTGATCGAAAGTTTTCTTAGCTATGATTAAAAAATCTGTTCAACCTTTTATCAGGGGTTTAAAAAAACTATTTATGCTAAATTATAACTCCTGTGAACAGAAACTAATGACATTCGGATCTTTAGTCGTTAGCTGCTGATTACTGGTTGTGTTGTCGCTTGCAGTGTTGCTGCGCTTGTGTTTTATTATCGTGTGTTGTGTTGCAGCTTCCAAGCATCGTTGTACGAGTCCCAGGCCATGTTGGTGGCGTTTTTCTTCTCTCTTCTGTTCACTGTGACGTCGGCCGTGCGATTCATAGTGGTCGATAAAGAGACCGGGAACACTATGGTAAGAAATTCGACAATAATGGCGTCCTAGCATATGACAATGTTGACTGCTAAAAATAGAGTAGGTATACCAATCTCAGATCAACAAACAAGTGAGATATGATAAGTTGGCGTACAGGGTGCGAATACATCTGGTCTAAATCAGCCTTGCCTTTTGTCAAACTCACCCTACAGGTGACCTTGCCACCCATTTTTTTTGCTTGTGAACTACTAGTTAATTCATTGGTTCATACCATATCTCCCTTGTTTGTGATCTGAAGTTATTTTCGAAGCATGAATTTAGGATTTACAACGCATATAGGTACCAGCTAGTTAGTTAGTTTTCTCCTGTAATAAATATTTTAATTGCAGTGAGGTGTAATAAAATATCTTAGTTTATTTATGTATGTTTCTTTTATATATATTTTTTACGTTTGGCCACCAAGTCTTCTGATGGAAAGCGATGTCGTGGCCGAAGATGAAGCACGCTAGAAGGTACTTATTCACTCTAGCCTTGAAGATATCCACGCAGGTTACAGTTTTTAGGGAAACAAGGACGGTGGCAAAGCATTTCAGTCCCTAGCAGTTCACATTAAGGTCGAGGTTAACCGGCTAGTTCGATCCGGTGGCATGTTGACTATGTAGGGATGGTATTTATGTGTTCTCCGACTTGACTTGTTCCGTTGTAGAAGGGGGAAGGAGAGATTAATTCGTGTAGCTCAAGCGTATCAGTCTCACAGTGACCAATGACCTTTGCAGCTAATGTCAGTGATGGGCGTGAACCTGGCGTGGTTATCTCTCTCCTGGTTCCTGTGTTCTCTGGCGGAAATGGCTGCCACTATGGCGGCCGTCACCGCCATACTCAAGTGGGGGGAGATTCTTCCGCGGACGGATCCTACCCTGGTCTTCGCGCTTCTGATGATCTTTGGACTCGCCGTACTTAGTTTTTGGTAAGTTTTTTTTTTGGCTTATCATAATTTATGAGTAGCTATATGATTTTTGTTTATGTTAGATTCAAAAATAAAACGACTGACTCAAAAAAAAATCTCTCACAACGCTTTATGTTTTCTCTAAAACGTCCATCACATCTTTTGTGTTTTGCTGCGGTCTCTTTTAGATCGTCTGTCCATCTTGTGGGTGGACATCCTACGACTTCTACCTCCTGTACCAATCCTCTCCACCCTAAGGCTGCCTGGAAGAGAGGGCTCTTAGCGATTAGGTCGCCGATTGTTGCAACCAGTTTTTAAGCTCTTTTATCATGTGCGTGTTATTTGAGATGTAAAGAATAGAGATGATCTATCTAACTAATAATGCTCATGAAGCGTCATGGTCGTTGATATAAGTTCTATAACGGAGTGGATGTTTTAGCGGAACCATAATGTGTTATGGGCTGATGATGATGATGAATGGCATAATAACTGTGTATAATATTCCAGCTACATGATGTCAAAGCTGTTCTCGAGCGCCAGTTTTGGCGCGGTGTGCTCCGGGGTCGCGTACCTCACATCCTTCATGCCGATTGTGTTGGTGCTCTCGTTGGAGGCTGTCATGGCACGCGCCTGGAAGCTGCTTGTGGTACGTTATCACTAGAACATACACTCTGATGAGAGGGAGAGACTTGGGGTGACTGACATTTGAACAGACTAGAGGAGGGTCAATTTAACACACTACTGGTTGGACCAGAATCGGATGCAGCCGGGAATCTGTTCGGATATGTGAGTCAGTTCAAGAGACAATCGACTCTTTGTTAGTTGTGTCTATGTTTTGTTGTATTAATTTTTATGTTTGTGTTATTATTGTCATTTTCCTAGATTAGGGCTGCCACGTAAATTATTACAGGCGCCGTCCCCACAGCAAGCGGTGTACAGTTCTGACTTTTTAGTTTTCGTAAATTTCTTCGATACAATAACATGTACATTAGGTACTACTTATTTTTGTATTTTCTTGATAATATTTATGATTGAGTAGAGGCCGTTGTTGCGATACCACTGAGGCCGAGACGAGTGGAGTTGAGCAGAGCTGGGCTATGAAACTATGAAAAGAGATGAATATTTCCACTGGAACAGAGATGAGCGGAGCTGTATAGCGGAAGGCAAGCGTAGCCGACATAGTTTAGTTCTCAGGTTCAGTTGTAGTGCATCTGCTTTATGAGCAAGAGGTCCATGATTCGTTTCATGGCCGAGCAGACGTTTGAATTAGGATTGTTCTGGAAGTGGGTTAGCTGTCAGTGTCTTGATGTGTTCCATGACATCCCTGACGCAGAGAAACCTAGTGTGGGGCTATGACTATGAAGCGTTATTTAATATTATAGTTCGTTGTCCCCAGTGTCTATCGATGTCTTCGTCTCTCTGCTACGCGTTCCTGCTGATCACTCGGACAGAAGCACGGGGCGCGGGTGCAGCGTGGGGGGACGTGTGGGACGCGCCGCCGGATGACCTCAGCATCGCGGCTGCTGCGGGCATGATGCTCGTGGATGCGGCGATTTATCTCGTCGTGGGGTGTGTCATTGATAGATACTTCGGTGAGTTTATCACTGACTATCGTCATGTAACAGGGTGAAGAAACATGCTTCGTTCTGCGCCTTAAGAGTCTAATGCTTCGTAGGTCTTCTATCTTGCTCAAACATTTCACTATCCATCTCTTTTTGTTTATCTATCCATCTTAGTTTTCCAAACTTCAATAATGACGTAACATTTGTTCAGGTATAATATCGATCCGCGGCAGCATCAGTACAAGCACACGCGTGGACGAGAAGGCTAGCGTGAGCATCGTGAACGTGTCCAAGGAGTACGGCGAGGGAACCCGCAGGCACAAGCTAGCTCTCGACAACGTCTCCATAGACTTGCATAAAGGACAGATCACGGCGCTGCTGGGACATAATGGAGCGGGGAAGACCACTCTCATGTAAGTTTTTAACCGACTTCCAAAAAGGAGGAGGTTATCAATTCGACGCTTTTCGTTATGTTTGTTACCTCAGAACTTTCAACTGGGTGAACCGGTTTTGATGATTATATTTTATTTGAAAACTAGTGTTTCCCGTGTGGTCCCATTTCAATTTGGTCCAGTTCTGACATTTTTATGATGTCGGTTTTTTTGTATTGATAATTATATAAAACAAACTGTGGCTACCTAGCTAGCTGTTGGGAATAATACGGCTGTCAAGAAAAATATCTCCATTCTATCCCAATAATGATAATACTATCAAATATTTTGGAATGAGCTTCCCTCCTGCGGCATTTCCGAGTACCAATAATATGGGGTTCTTCAAAAGGCCTGTTTTTTTTTTATTAGAAGTTGGCTCGCGTTTGACCGCCAACTCGCATAATAGAGTATTTAAGGCAACGTATTTGTGATGCCTCTGGAGTTACAAGTACCTATCCATAGGTGACAGTGACTGCATAACATCAGGTAGCCTGTCTGCTTGTTTGCCACCCATGGCATATGTTTTCTTATGTTACTCGTTTAAATAAACCAAAGGAATCCAAACCCGAGGGATCATTACACTTGGTGACAAGGGTCTGTTGATGGAGCCGGAAGATGGATTGTGGAACTCTTGATTTATAACTCGTTAAAACAAACCGACAAGGCCCAATCTCGAAAGGATCACTATAAAAAAATTACAATTGAAGAGTTCCGCTATGCGCCTCCCGCCTCCATCATCAGATCGATGGTATTATAAGCTATTGTATTGTCATCCGTATTCCATATATCTACTTGCAAAATTTCAAATCAATACGATGCAAATACATACCTACGTATTTGCGTAGGTATATTAACATTTGAACCGTTTAGGGTCGAGAAATTGGGCCCTTGGGGACCGGGACCCCAACTCATTTTCAAAAATCATTCAGAGTGCCTGGTTAATACGACACGTGACCAAAATGCTGGTGTGTTTCTGGCTCAACGCACAAGCATTGCTGTTCAGCGCGGTAATGCCACCAACATGCTAGGTACGTTGCCAACTGATAGTGGGCTAGAGCATTTAGATTGTCTTCAACCTTCAACAGTTTATGGACATAGCCTATAGACTGTTCTAACTGTTTTTGTGGTGTGAGTGTTAGATTTTATTTAGTTTAGTTAATAAAAAACAAATGATGTGTTACAATGTTAAAAATGATGTTGTCCACAGAAAAATATTGACGGGTATGCTGGCTCCAAGCAAAGGCAGCGTGGTGATCAGGACGGAGTCAGGGGCGGGCTTATCGCTGGGCGTGTGTCCGCAGCGAGACGTGCTCTTCGAGTACATGACGCCGAGGGAGCACCTCTCACTGTACGCACAGCTGAAGAGCGGCCTCGGACCCGATGACGTCAGGGATGAAGTTGACAGGTCAGTCATCACCATCATCACATCTTTGGCAGATCATTATAAAAAGCAGCGTCAGGAAATTGTGTACTTACATACTGGCGCGATGACCTCAAAGTGGATCTTGGCCTCTAATAAAAGGTCATACCATACCAATATTATACCAATTAGACAACTGGAGCGCACGCAAATCACTTGGACGCAGGGAATGAATTTGTACTGCACATTCTAATGCAAAGTGGGGCCGATAAGATCTGCACTAACGTCCTGCTAGAGGTGTATCCCCTGCCAGTCTATCCAAACTAGCTGAACTCTTTAAAATAACAACAGCACGGCTTGGGTATCTAGCATAACTGTGCTACCTACTTTTTATAAGTCCGAAGGCTGCGATGGACATACTAAAAATATTGACTTTTGTAGAAAACTATGTGGCAAAACATAGTGCCAAAGTCGACACAGACAACGCACCTTAGACCGGAAATTCTTCTCTCTCTCTCTCTCTCTCTCTCTCTCTCTCTCTTTTAATAACGCAGACTTTTAGACATTCATATTCCACCTTTTTCGCATAAGACAAGATTTTGACATCTACGCTGATTAAGTTGCCAAACCTGGATCTCTCCGCCACAATTGGTCAAAGTTCCAGGTGGAGCAAGCAGGTCTAACAGTACTTATCTCTTCCCAGGATGCTGAGCGTTCTGGCGCTAGGGCCGGTGAGTGACCGGCCAGCCGCACACCTGTCGGGTGGCACGCGACGGCGGCTGTGCGTGTCGCTAGCGTTTGTCGCGCGTCCCGCGCTCGTTGTACTAGACGAGCCCACTGCCGGCGTGGATCCCGCCGCGCGCAGGTATTTATTCTTTTTTTAAACCCCCTACGCAAAACAGAGGGGTGTTATAAGTTTAACGTGGGTATCTTTATGTCTGTCTGTCTTTTTGTGGCATCGTATCTCCCAAGTGGCTGAAATGATTTTGGTTTATTATTACTTTTGTAAAGGTGTAAAATGTTGGGGGTTTCCTATCCAATAAATGATATACTTGTTCACTGTAGAAACCCATTTATTGTCTATCTTACGTTACATCAAGTACTATCTATATTAGAAGCTCGCACGCACACTAGCTAATACTTACATGCTATACACAGTTACACACTACATTACACACTACCGGTGACTTGTAAAGCGTTTGTTTTAAAATTAATTATTAAGTCCAGGAAGGGCATACGTTATCTCAACGACGTGTAATGGCTTTTGCCTACGATCAGCTAACCGACCGGTATTATTGTGTTCCAGAGACATCTGGTCTCTGATAGAGCAACTGAAGGCGGAGCGCACGGTGCTGATCACCACCCACCATATGGACGAAGCAGAACTGCTGAGCGACAATATCGTCATCATGCACAAGGTAACATCATCACAATACTCAGGTCCATTCAAAATCAAGCACTTCTTCTTTCGAGTAAATTTTTATTTTTAATTAAGTTTTATGTTTCGGCACTCTCCGTGGCTATTTTTAGGCTGCCCACCTGAGTTCCCTGACGCTCTAAGCGTCGCGTAATCTATCGTCGACCGCGTCATTGTTTAACATCATTTCATTCGCAAGAATTCTCGGTACACTTAAATGCTCAAACCAGTCTGCGATTCTACAGTGCAAGTGGTTGAAAAGAAAAGTGAAATAGACATTCTATCGCCCTCAGACCCCAGGGGATTGTACGTGGATTCTTTACCGTTATGTTTCTCTAGGAAGAAAAACTTAGTAAAGAAAGGATTGATGGAACAGACCCAAAGTTTTACGAAATTTATGTGTGGGGTTTATATTTTACCCAGGGTCAAATCCATACCACCGGCTCTCCAATCGAGATCAAACGCACACTAGGAAGCGGGTACAAACTGACAGTGTACCTGCCGGACCGGCAGCCAGACTGGCAGTACAGCACCGAAGAAAAGGCCAAAGAAATACTGACATTGGTCAGAGATGTGGTCAAGAATGCCAGCGTGGTGGACGTTGGTAGCGGACAGATCGAGATTATTTTGCCGTTTTATGATGCAGATGGCGCCAGTAATAAGTAAGTACTTTCCATATAGTTGTATAATCTTATTATTTTGGCTCATATCAGCTGGCCTATTGTGGCTTCATTCATGGATGCAAATCATTATCATCATCAGCCTACATCAGGATGAAAATTAAAGACAAAGCCTCTTTACAGCTGCTGCTGCAAAATTATTGAGAAGGCCATTTTTACAGCCGCTAATGTGTAGGAATCCGGAAGACGCAGCGTAGGTAGGCCTCCCACTAGATGGACCAACGACATCGTGAGAGTCGCGGGCATCTAGTGGATGCAGATGGCAGGATGTCGTTCAGTGTGGAGGTTAAAGGGGGAGGTCTATGTTCAGCAGTGGGCGTCTTCTGGCTGATGATATGTTGCCCTGTATACTTTATCATATATCTTGCGCGATATAAAAAAAAGGAAAAAAATTGGTGTGGAACGTATCAGCCTAGGCCAGCTGGTGAAAGTAAAAAACTTTCACCAGCTGGCCTGATACGTTACGATTACGTTAGACTTACCACATCAATATGTCGTTATTTCCACAGTTTCCTTCAAGTATGCACGGTGTTAGAAGAAGCCCAGGGCCGGGTCGGGTTCCGCAGCTTCGACCTGGACTGCAGCACGCTCGAGCAGGTGTTCTTCGACATCTGCGCTCGCGCCGACTCGCAGGACCACCATCACGGTAGGTTTCTACTCCAGGAAAATTGGACGTGGGCATATATCCTCATCATAATCAGCCTATCTTACTGCACTGCCATCTCGCAAGGATCGCCACTCGACACTATCTTCGACTTATCGCTTCCAACCTGCTGCCAGCTGCTTACGCAAATCGTCACTCCATTAAAATAAAAAGTGCGAGAGGTTTCCGTACCACCACATAAATTCTGTGATCAAAATCATTTGAAACTTTTTTCATTAAGATGTTGTTTATTTGTTACAGTAGAAGAGCTACCATCGAAAAGCGCATCAAACTCGTCTCTCCGTTCATTAGAGGAGTCCCTCACGCCGGTGGAGGGCGGAGGCGCGCGCCGTGGCTCACGCATGCACCAGCTGGTGGCGCTGCTCCGGGCGCGTCTGCTGCATCACCTCAGGAACAAGTCAGTACCCTCTGCCCTCTCTAAGAGAATAATAACGACAGGGCTGCGCTGCCTGAATGGATGTTCCCCCTTCTAGGCAAGAAGATGCCTTTACAATCTTATTGCAACTGTCAGAATAAATAACGTTTTTTTTTTTTTATAATATATATATATTAATTTTTTATAAATAGTGTAATTGATAATTGATAGTTTATTTTGTTCCAAACACAGTGGCCAAATTTGACGGGTGATCGCACTGTCTGGAAATAGATGGGGGAAAAATTTGCCCAGGAGTGGGAAAGCATAGGTTAAATAAATAAAAAAAAAACAATAGGAAATTGTTACTCACTTTGTTATCGGTTATCTTTTGGTTAATGAAAATAATTCTTCATATTGTGATTGGGCGTCCGTTGATCGAGACGTGGGTAAGAAACTTTAGCAGTGTCTAGTTTTACAGGTAAAGAGTCCAAGAATGTTTTAATTATCATATTCACCTGTTTATATCTCCATAATTTACATGTTAAGAGTTTACGAGTTCATGAGTTGACATGTTTACCTGCTCATATCTCCAGAATTTACACATTTTTCCTGTTCATACCTCCAAAGGTGACATGTTTACCTGTTCATATCTCCAGAATTAACATTTTACCTATGCATATAGCCATAATTGTCTTTTTTACCTGTCCATATCCCCAAAATTTACACGTTTACCTGTTCATACCTCCAGAGCTGGCATGTGAATATCTTCAGAATTTACATATTTACATGTTCATATCTCCAGAATTTACACGTTCACCTGTTCATATCTCCAGAATTTTCATGTTAACATGTTCATATTTCCAGATGGCTGCTATTCATGTTGATCGTGCTGCCGACTGTATTCGTAACACTTGCCATGGCATTCTCGACCATCCGGCCGCCGCCAGACAACGAAATCTCTCTGAAGCTAGCTGAAGACCTCTACCCTGGCAGCACTGACTATATTGTGTGAGTGAGACAAACTTATTACTTGAGACTTGGAACTGGCTTAGTAAAGCCAATGCTACCGGAATGACAATTGGTTTCGACTTGAAGGTATCTGCGGTCACGAGCTGTAACATTATGTTGCGACAGTGATATGATTATTTACGGGATATTTACGTATGTGGTAAGCTTCTGTCTTCCCGTGAACATGGTGCATGTAACTGCGCCGAAATATCGGGAGCTCCTTCCACAACCTTACCACGGTAAATATCTCGTAAATAATCATATAAATGTAGGGAACAACCGTGATACTTTAAAACAGCGTACTCGTATTATGTTGCGAGTTTAACTCCCAATGCGAGCCCTCATCTAGTATAAGGCCTAACTTCTATTTGTTTTCTGATATATAGTGATGTCGATTTTGTTGTTACCATTCTAAACTAAACTTAATTTGACAGTTCTAAAACTGTTGCCATCGTTCACTCATCTTTGAAATGAAAAGAGATGCAGATAATTTTCGTTCCGTCAGATTGGTTTAGCGATTGGTACCTATGACAGTACTTATCTTCCCTATTTTGTCTCATGGTTGCCGGGACAGTTGACAGCTTGTTGTGGTTGAAGCTGGTAACATTAGGCTTGTCTCAAATCCAATATTACAAAACTAATAATCTGAATTGTTGTTGTTTTAGATCAAATCCGTCGCTACACTCAGAGTCGATGGACGCAACGTTTGCACGAAGAGTTCTGAAACAACTGACACTTGATAAAGCATTGAGAAACTGGACTGATACGGTAATTTTGTTTCCTTTTTCTATATCCCACCCAGCCCCCACCCCTACTGTCGTGTAACTGTCAATAAGAACAACTGAGAGAACTTTTCAGATTTTTAGGTCAAATTCCAATCTTAACTGCTAAATGCTAGGTATAAGCCAATTTTATACTAAATTTGATCCAATTTTATTCACCATTTGACCGCAATTTGTCGTGAAATGCGCATCGAAAGTGCGCTCTGTACGCCAAGCCATTTTCAACGTATTTTACATTACAACCTATTACCTAATATATTTTAGACCTTATTTACTTTACCGTTTATGTTTTTAGACCTTTTTTGCTGTACCTTATATGTTTTAGACCTTATTTACTTTACCGTTTATGTTTTAAGACCTTATTGACTGTACCTAATATGTTTTAGACCTTATTTACTTTACTGTTTCTGTTTTTAGACCTTATTTACTGTACCTAATATGTTTTAGACCTTATTTACTTTACCGTTTATGTTTTTAGACCTTTTTTAATTTACCATTTATGTATTTAAGGACACGCCAACCTGCAAGTGTATTCTGACCCGTCAAGAGTGCCAATATGCCCCCGGAGCACCCCTGCCGGAGCTGATGTCCCTGCCTGATGTCACCACACTCAACACTTGGCTCGTCAACTCGCATGACAACTACATTGAGAAGAGGTCAGTACTATTAATTTGTAGTGGAGCAGTAATACAGTCAGTGAAAAGGGGGAAAATAAAGTAACAAAAGATGTCGTACATGAACATTCGTTGTAAGTTTTTTAAGACTGGTTAAAAGTATCATAAAATTTCGTGTTTTCATCTTAAGTTGTATAAACCTTTATATATTTTTTTTAAGAAATATAAGTCGAGATATAGCTCGGAGTGGCAAGTTTTTAAATAATGCATAAAAAAAGATGAAATAGGTATTTGGCAAAGGTCAATTTGCCAAACTTCAACATAGAGCATTAAAACCAAGTGTTTACAAACATCTCTTCTGGCTGGACCAACCATCCAACCATCGCATACCATCAGGTAGACCGCAATAGCCTGTATGAAAATAAATATCATTTTATTAATTACTAGTCGACCGCCCCGGCTTCGCACGGGTGTAAGCTCGGCCTTCGGCCTCGCTACAAAATATAATATAGCCTATGTCACCCGGGGATAGTGTAGCTTCCCAACAGTGAAAGAAATTTTCAAATCGGTTCAGTAGTTTCGGAGCCTATTCATTGCAAACATACAAAAATAGGTACAAATTTTCCTCTTTATAATATTAGTGTAGATGATAAGAGCGATTGTGGCTGAGCGGTAGAATTTATTTATTTTCTTATAAAAGTGCGTTTTACAATCTGAAAGGACCCAGTTCGATTCTCGGCTCTCCACCAAACACTTAAGTATTTAGCATTTAAACAAATTGTGCAGTTTCGATGTCATCGCTCAAAATCAGTGATGGTAAACATCGTGAGGAAACCGGTATGTCCAAGAACCTCAAAAGTTCAAAGACATACGACATTTACTGGACCTGCATGGTAGATTAGAGCCCATACTCTTTCTTGGCTGTGTCCCAGCAGTGGGAATATGATAGGCAGATAAAGTCCTCAAGGGTTAAACAGCGTTACAAAGTTCAAAACTGTTCCAACTCAGATACGGCGGGTTCACATCCACCCTGGCCAACAAGAAGACGACCGTGATCGCGTGGTATAACAACAAGGGCTTCCACGCGCTGCCGACGTACCTGAGCGCGGTGAGCAACGCCGTGCTGCGGGCGGCTGCCGGTCCCCACCGCGCCATCACGGCTTACTCCCACCCCCTCAAGATCTCCAAGGAGCAAATCAGCAAGTCCACTGTGTAAGTACGCGACTTTTCATGAGGCACGTCAGGAAATGTGACGCGTTGCTGTTTTCGTGGCTATCTAGTAATGGAAAGGCGATTGATTTTGTTAACGCATCTACATGATGATAAATAATATTCTACACTATTCAGGTCGTATAAAATCAATTAATTCGTTATTGCATCAGTCTATTTAAATGTCCACCCGTCTCTTTTAAAGAACGCCACAAAGCGCTCCAATTCCAATCCACCTGCTTTACGTATCCAGTGCCACCAGCCGCCTTTAGCAGGTCGTCGCTTCACCAAGCTGCCTTATACTACGTTTGCCGATACGCTGTTTCTACTAAAGAACTCGTCTGCTTCAACGGTAGTTGGTTCTTGTAATGGCAAGCCGATTGCCATTACAGTTGCTAATCTTTTAATCTATGTCGGTTGCTTAAGCACTTTCATGGATCTCATATTTTTGATTCTGATAGCATAGCTAGCTGAGCGACTTTAAATAGATAGGCTAGTTTTACTATTAGTGTCTACGTGTTTCAGCTCCGTAGTTTATTACCAACTTGCGTTAACTTTGCCATTCCATTCCATTCCACAGGTACCAACATGTAGCAGACGCGGGGATATCGGCCCTAGTACTGGTGGCATTCAGCCTCGTCAGCGCTGGAGGCGCCGTCTACCTGGTCTCAGCGCGCGCCCGTCAAGAGAAGCGCTTGCAGCTGCTATGTGGTGTCTCGCCAGCTCTCTACTGGACCGCCGCGCTGGCTTGGGACATGATGGTGAGTGCAGTACAGCCAGAAGTACTTGCAACTGATGTGTAGTGTCTTGCCAGCTCTCTACTAGATCACCGCAATGACTTGAGGGGGATATGATGAGGAAATTGGTTGAGTTTTTCTTTGTGGAAAAATATATATTGAAACTTAAATGTAGTCTAAATGTTGTTTCAGATAATTTGCATCAATATTGCAATAACGGCGACTGTGATGTGGGCATTCGGCTTCCCAGTGTTCGTGGAGAGAGACAACCTGGCCGGCATCTGCTTACTCATGTTTTTATACGGGTACGTATTCAATCCACTCAATACCCCTTATTATACCAAGGAATATGGGTCCATCTACAGCAAAATGTCTTGTGAATACGTGGACAATGAGATTTACACCAGAGTGCTTCAGTACACCAAGTGTAGACAACACTTGGTGTGCTCAAAGTTTTTCTTGCCAAATTCTGTTGTTTTCGGCAGGTTAAATTACTAACAAATTTAGAAAATGACCACTGTATCTTGGCAAGCAACTTTTCGTGCTATGACAAAACAAATCACTATGATTATAACATCAGATTTTAATATTTTGTTCAGATTCGCGTGTGGCAGCATGATCCACTGCTGTGAGAAGTTGTTCCGGGAAGCCAGCCTTGCCAATATGCTCCTCTTCACAGGGAACTCGTTCCTTGGCCTCGCCGGCATCGTGCTGCTCCTCATCCTCGACATCATCTCCGAGTCGGACGTGAGTCACTGCCCTAGCTCACGAGCCAACCGAAGGTGTCATGAGATAGATTTCTATACTGTGACTCTAGGGGTATCACAGAGTTATGTAGGCTTATCACGGGCTTATGCCACGTGCGTTCATTATCTCGTTCGCGCATTTACATAAAATCTATGAAACGTAGGATGCAAATTCATATGGCACCTAGACAAGTTTTCATTGGTTTATGTTGAAAATTTGAAGTGTTATTTTATTATCGAGTCTTTCCATAACTACCCATTCGGTGCGCAGGTGACGGATGAGGCACGGCGCGTGCTGCACAAGGTGTTCCTGCTGAGTCCGCAGTTCGCGCTCGGAGACGGCATGCTCGAGATCGCGAAGAACACTATACAGGGACAGGTAACTGCTTCCTTCACTTGATGGAGTGCTGCACCCTGGACCATCTGAGTGCGGCTCGTATCGTAGCGTTCAATAATGCTGGACATCTCTTCTATCATCATAGTCCACTTCAGTCCACTGTGGAACATTGGCCTCTACAGGCAGCTACTTATATCTCGAATGAACTCTGTAACCTATCGAGATACAATACGAATAGAGTCACAATCGTTCTAAAAAAAAAAACGAAAAACTCGGCGCACGCTACGAACTGCGCAGGCTTTTTGGTTAGTTGTAAGGCAACCACGATCCGACTACAACGTCGCGCGATGCCAGTGCTACGATACCCGAGCCGACAAGCGGCGTTGAACACTATGGAAGCGACATAACGTCTAAATTCGAGTAAATGCGGCATTGTAAACTACATAATTGATGTTTAGGTACACGACGCTCGGAGATTTTTGACTTTTATGATTATTTACGGGATATTTACCGTGGTAAAGTTGTGGAAGGAGCTAATCATATAGCAGTAATAGAAAACCGTGATAGTTTAAAACAGGGTTTATTTTTTGACTGTTTTCACTTAGAGATCATATAGGTTTTGTACCTCGATGCTGTAACAGTTCTGTTCGTATGCAGGTGCTGAATCGTTTCGGCATGGACACGTATCGTTCCCCGCTCCACTCGAACATCGTGGCTCTGCATTACTCGTACCTGGTGGCTGTAGGCGCCGTCTTCTCAGCCCTCAACCTCGCCATAGAGTACGGCTACCTGCAGTGGATACTTGACAGGTAGGTGCTATAACAAGTTGTTCACAGTAGCAGACTATCACTGTGTCTGCTACTTCTCGCACCATGTATTGATAGATCCCACTAATCACACTTCACACTAATATCATATATGTGAAAGTTTGGATGGATGTATGGATGGATGGATTTTTGTTACTCAATCACGCAGAAACGGCTGAATGGATTTGGATACGTAATACTGTAAGATATGGATGTAAATCTGGAATAAACTATTTTCATTTCATTAATTTTGACCACACATCGAACATAGAATTGTTTACTTTCCTTTTTTCATACTACACATTTATTTTTATGACTAAATTCACATACTGAGTACCGGCAAAATAGGAGAACTAAGTACGAGTATAAAATACCTAAGACCAGTGTATAACCCTATTTTTGTGAATAAATTTCATTTCATTTCAGTAATACTAATTTAACCTACGAGTAACATGAAAAAAAAAAAAAGAAATATGAAAAAAGTAAATTTAAAACTATGATGATAGATTAATTTAGACCAGGAAATATAATTAGTAAAAACAAAAGAGAACATATTTTATATTTTTGGTAATTTAGTTGATTGCTGATTTCGTAATAAACGTAAAGACGTTAGAAAAGAAATCCTAAAACTCAAGTGGAAATGGACCGATCACATACAACGGGTAGAATCGGATAGGTGGGCAAACAAACTGGTTACACACTGGGTGCCTAGGGCAGAAAGAGTAAGCTAGACAAACCTGTCAAGTGTCATGCCAATTCAAACAGACTATATATAAGACAACCTGACAAACAAACTGGTTGCTGAAAATCATATTATTTACCATACACGGTTTATAAATATTTAATTTTTCATTTTAATACTATTTAGGGAATTATGGTCAGCGAATAAAGGCTTTATCTATCTATCTATATCTAAAAGGTATGATGGTTGTAAGAAAGTATTTGATGTTATGAACGTTTGTGATGATAACATTCGCCTGGAAATTTACCAATTAAGTATTAAATACATATTGTAAAACCTGACGGCTCTAAAAACATGCAATATGTCTACAAAGTGGTTTTTTTTTACCAGATTGACGTCTCCCGAAGTATACGCCGCGTGCGGGGAGCGGCTGACGCTGGAGCCAGCAGACGTGGCAGCGGAGCGGCGCGCGGCGGCTGCGCCTGACGCCCCGCCCCCTCTCGCGTTACCCACCATCGGCAACATTAACAGAGGTACTGATACTGACTCCGTGTAAAGCTTCCCCTTGATAGCAACGCATGCCGTTGCGGGCAGCGTAATGCGGTGTCGGACTCTTTGTATAAATAATTTTCAATATAAAAAACCGACTTCATGAAAATCACTGGGACCACACGGGAAGCACCAGCTATCAAATAAAAAATTAATCATCTAAATCGGTTCACCCAGTTGAAAGTTCTGAGGTAACAAGCATTAAAAAAAACGATCGAATTGAGAACCTCCTTCTTTTTGGAAGTCTGTTAAAAAAACGTAAGCGATTTGCAGCGTTGTGTATTCCCATCAAGAAACCAAAGCTTCATCATGATCATCGTCATCATTTCAGCCATAGGACGTCCAATGCTGCACATAGGCCTCCCCCCCGATCTCCAAAATGGCCGATTGCAAGCGGCCTGCATCCAGCGGACATATTGTCCCAAGCGCTGATTTTGCTGTTTACGTTCAAATAAATTGTTTATTGAAATTGTCTTCGACCGTCATGCCTGTGCTTCTTCAATGAAATATAGTTTGTAAATGAATGTTCACAGTGTTAATTTGTGGTTGCAGGGTTTGTGCACACAGAAGGCAAGAACAACTCTCTTACGCGCTCAGTAGTGGCAGGACGTGCGGCCGCCTGCGTGGAGCTCGGCAAGGCGCACGGCTCGCGCGTCGCTGTGCGCGCGCTCTCGCTCACCATACCGCAGGGGAAGGTATGCCGCACGTTGTGTTGAACGCTGTGCGCGGCACACGCGCCGGCGGTTCGTTCTGAACATCTCGCTGTAACATGACATGTGTTGTTTCCAGTGCACGGCTCTGCTGGGAGAGAACGGCGCGGGCAAGTCGACTACGTTCGCGATGCTGACCGGCGCCGCGCGGCCCACGCGCGGGCACGTGCGGCTCGCTGGCGCCCGCGGCCGCACCTCTCGGCACCTCGCGCGCGGCCTCGTCAGTCAGTACCTACTACATTATTATACTAATACTTATTATGAATGTGAAAGTGTGTTTGTTATTTTTCCCGCAACACACAGCAACGGATCGACGTGATTTCTTGCATGTTTAATTAGCTTAATTAAAAGCTACATGTGATACCTTTTTACTCGGAAAAATATGCTGTCATGAGATTGCTTCAAATCCACAGGTGAAACAATAGAGCACGTCTAAGTTTTTGTAGGTACTAAACTAAGCTTAATTTCGCATTATTTGTTTCGTCTAACATTTGTGTAGATATATATTTTTCTGTCTTATGCAGAGTAGACATCTTTAAATTTTCAGGCATGGCGACATTATTCAATTCCAGCTAAATGCGTGTTTGTGTTCATACCTAACCTATAGGTACACATTATACTTACACGGTGACATTAAACAAAATGAGTTTTATTCCATTAAAGATATCTGTTAAGTCAAAAATATATGTTAGACGTAACTAATAACTATGCATACCTCCGCAGATAGAATAATGTAAAAGCGTTTCAGAAATATTTACTCTACTTCATTAGATCTTACACAACCCTCGATCTGCATTAAACCTAACACCCTTCTATTGGCTTTGACAAAAGGTTAAAAGTGAGATCTAAACCGTATGTTATATTTATTCAAATCAAATGATTTATTTGTCAAATGTATTATTTATTTCAGGTTACTGTCCGCAAAGCAACGCCATAGACCCCCTGCTGACCGTCCGGGAGACGCTGGACCTGTATTGCCAACTTAGAGGCATTTCCCACCCGGAACAAGTAAGCTAACTCGCAATACTTAGTAAGCTAATATAAAAATACTTTAAACGAGAAAAAAATAATGGAAACCACGAATAAACACAAATAGGATACCCTATTTTGTACTTATATGCAATAACTCCATCGTAGACCGACGTGACGAGACGGTGGTCAAACGCGAGCATAATTTCGAATAATAAAAACAAAAGCTACATCTACTGTCTAGTCCAGTTTTTTTTTTTTTTTTTTTAATTTTAAAACAGGCTTGCGTTAGGCAGCCAACTCGCCTGATGTTAAGCGATGATGCGGTCTACGATGGATGACGCTTGCCTAGAAGAAACCGATTCACTTTTGACTTGAAGACACCCAGATTGTAACTATCGGGGAACACCCATTCAGGCAGCGCATTCCACGGACTAGCAGTTCGCACAATAAAAGTGGAATCAAAGCGCTTCGTACGGGTTTTCGGAATGTCAACCATAAAGCGGTGTCGATTTTCCGTGGCCGCTCTGGCAGTCCGATAGAAAAATAGGCAGGAGGGAATTAAATCATACTGATCTGATCCACACTCTCCAAAATGTATCCGATAAAAAAACGATAGACTAGCAACTTTGGTTCATAGAATTGATGTTAACTAGAACATTGAAGTTGGACATGGGGGTTGTTTCCAGGTGATAGATCGCAGCTTGGAGTTGTTCGACATAGCGCGGTACGGCGGCGTGCGGTGCGGCGCCCTCAGCGGCGGCAACCAGCGGAAACTGTGCACGGCGCTCGCCTTCATGGGCCGCGCGCCGCTCGTGCTGCTTGACGAGCCCACTAGGTACCGCACACTGGCACCCCCTCCCCCGACCCCCTACACACACCGTATATAATTATATTTTGTACGCTTCGCAAGAATAGGATTCGTCTCAGTGGCCGGCCTGGTGGCAACCAGTCCCAGGTCCCGTCCCAGGTGTGGTTCGGGTGATTTTAATAAATAATTGTTCACTCTATATATACTAAGATAACCTACTGTACACATTTACTATTATTTAGATGTATGCCGTCGATGTAGACTGCTGAATCAGCGCATGGTTGAATGGCATCGTTCGTCCGATGACCCATAAGGTTGTTGTCACTGCTTGCAATGGGCATTGCTGACTATGTTCGGTTCGAACAGCGATACTATCGTGTTCTCTTGGTGCTTATATATTATCTAGGCCAGTGGCTATTTTTCGATGTGCCCCTGCAGGTATTAGACCATATATATTTTTTGTTTAACTCGCGGACTCGCGTCACCTCATAAACACAGATTATAGATTAATCGTCATCAATTGAGTCGGTGTAGAGTAATAATGACGTTGTGAAACAGCCATGTTGTGATGTAACAGCGGCATGGACCCGGTGTCGCGGCGGGTGGTGTCGGCGGGGGCGAGTCGTGCTGCTGCGGCGGGCCGCGCTGTGCTGCTCTCCACGCACGCGCTGCCTGACGCACGCGCACTCGGAGACAAGCTGGCGCTGCTGCGAGCCGGGGAGCTGGCTGCTGTGGCGCCGCGCGCCGACCTACACAGGTGAGAGTGGTATCAGCGGGGGCGGCACTACTCTCCAATAATACTGGAAACTAGCCACACATAGTCCAGCGACAGTTGATTCTTGTCTAGTTTACAAACTAAACTCGGCTCCTAATATTTATTTGCTCTGCAATAACATTGTAAAAATCAGAATGTAAATCGCGAATTCTGATCACTTTATTTAGGTTTTTGAACGTTAAGTTTAGTGAAATTAAATTTTAAAATTAAATGTTTTCATATAGTGAGTTGAGTGATATGTGTTGTCAGGTTCGGCGGCGGGTACGTCGTGTCGTGCCGGGCGCGTGACGCACGCGTGGCATGGCGGCGCGTGGCCAGCGTAGCGCCGCATGCAGTCCCACGCGTACTGCACGCCTGCGACCTGCACTTCCTCCTGCCCGCCACATACACTGGTATGATACATATTGGATCTTGTACCCATGATACTCTACTTACTGCTGGACACAAACATTTAACATTTTGACTGTTTGAGCTTCTACCGTGCGACACTGCGCTCTCCACCTTGCTCAGATGGACAGTATTGATACGGGGGAAAGTGACCCATGAGTCAAACACCGGGACAACAACAACAAATAAAACAATAAACACCCTCGGGCCGAGTCTTCATCGATAAACTAAAGGCTCCTACAATTTTTTAATACTATATGTGACAAATAAACAAGCGACAGCACTACACGACACGATAAAATGCATTTGCATCACCGCACCGCACGACTTAACCACGGTTTGCCAAAGACTTTTCGGCTATGCCGCTAAATTGGGACTATTTTGTTGCTGTATATAGCGGCTGTAGTAACAAGTATGGATTACTTGCGACGCATCGTACTTCGTTCGGGACTCACTTTCATGCGTGAAGCCTACATATACCCCGCGACTGCCGTAGGTACAGTTGCGAAATCATCTCAACAGTCGCTTGCAGTCATCTGTCGTATATCGTGACCGCTAATAGTGTCGTGGCTTGTAAAGTAGCTAAGACACGTGTGGATTTGGTTGACGGACCGCCGTCCAACTGGAGAGAAAGACTGAAAATAACATATTTACCTCTCTTTCTCTCCCGTTGTTAAGACGGTGGTTGAGGTCAACCAAATCCACACATCGTTTAGCTCTTTAAGAAAACGCGCTGAAGCTGCTAAAACTGGGTAAAAATCACCATGCAGTGCCGTAAATAGGCACAGGCCCAGGCACGGGGCGCAGACTCTGGAGGGGCGCAGAAATAACCACACCAGGACCAAGTTTTGTTTCCAAGGGCGCAGTTATAGAAGGTCGCACCGGGCGCATAGAAGGCTAGTTACGGCACTGTCACCATGTGTACTCTCTCTCATCGTATGAACGTACCTTTCCAGTGGAAGGCAAGGAGGTGCGCAGCCGGCTGAGTGACGTGTTCAGACTGGTGGAGAGTCTGCAGGCCGCCGGACACATCGAGGACTGTACACTCAACCAGAGCTCGCTCGAACAGGTACCGCTACTGCAGCTTTCTATTTATATTATATTAACTATCTATAACAATTCTATATATCTATATATATAATAAAAACGTAGAGAATTTTTTTTAGTAATAACGAGATATCAAAAAAATACCACACACGGTGTTTTAAAATAAGTAGCTGAACCCATTAAGACAGTTTTTAGAATGTTGACTGTTTGTTTGTCCACGCACATCTCCTAAACCACTGGACGGATTTGAATGCGGTTTTCACTTAGCTATAACCAGATTGAACTAATAGGCTATGTTATTTTGCGCAAGGGCCGGATTAAGGGAGTAAAAAAGGATTGAAAGTTTATATGAGAATCAACGTATACGAAGTCGCGGGGAACAGCACTAGCATTATATATAAATCATCACGGTGTTTGTGGTCGCACTCCTCCGAAACGGCTCAACCAATTGTGATGTTTTTTACGTATATGTAGGTATAAGAATAAGTCTTACAGTATTTTTCATCATCATTACCACAATTTTTCATCACCAAGCAGCTGAAACCACGGGGTTATTATAACTATAAACTATTTATATTAACACCGTTATAAAAGGAAGATGATTCTCGGATGAATTCTAATTCAAAAGGGGATGGTTGCACTCTTCGATTTATTAGTAGTTCGCCCCAAACTGAGACCTCGCGTCCTCAAGGTGTTAAAAAGACACATGTACCTGTATATTTACTACCTTCTCCTTTGCAGTTCATTTTTTTTATTTCGTTTGTTGATTTTGCTCATATTTTAATTTAAAAATGAAATTGGCATAAACTCCTTACATACAATGATCGGTTAGAGATTTGGTGCGTAAGTTAAAAAAGAAAATACATTAAAACCCCAATAAGAGCGGTCATACATTTCGGGAAGTGTGCATCAGATCTGCATGATCTAATTCCCTCATTCCCATTTTTCTATCGGACTGCCAGAGTGGGCATGAAAAATCGACACCGCTTCATGGTTGATATTCCGAAAACGTACGAATCGCTTTTATTCCAATTTTATTGTGCGAACTGCTAGTCTGTGGAATGCGCTGCCGGAATGGGTGTTCCCCGATAGTTACAATCTGGGTGTCTTCAAATCACGAGTGAATCGGTTTCTTCTAGGCAAGCGTGCTCCATCGTAGACCGCATAACATCAGGCGAGTTGGCGGTCAAACGCAAGTCTATTACTGAATAATAATTGAAAAAAAATAACTGGCCAAGTGCGAGTCGGACTCGCGCACGAAGGGTTCCGTACCATTTTCTATAAATCGGCAAAAAAAATCACGTTTGTTGTATGGTAGCCCCTTAAATATTTATTTTATTGTATTTTTTAGTACTTATTTGTTGTTATAGCGGCAACGGAAATACATCATCTGTGAAAATTTCAACTGTCTAACTATCACGGTTCATAAGATACAGCCTGGTGACAGACGGACGGACGGACGTTTTACCCATTGGGTACGGAACCCTAAAAAAGATGGTAAAGTGACATATTGTTTGCTGATATTGTTTATTTTTGTCCGCAGATGTTCCTAAGTTTCTCTCAGAAGACGGAAGGCGGAGGCCCGCGACCGGCGGAAGAACTACACTCTGTTACTTCACTCTAGTTATAGTTTAATGTAAACCTACCTTTTAATTGAAGTTTGATTCTTACATGTCCAAGTATTATTCATCCACTGTTTAAGAATGGCTTTTTCGTGTACCTTAATGATACTAACCGACTTCTAAAAATGAGGAAGGCTGTTGATTCGATCAGTATTTGTTTTTATGTATGTATGTACGACGATTACTGAGTCATTTTCGACCCGATTTTTACATATTATTTTCTTATAAATTTACAGCAATTTACAACATGTTAATTATCTGATTATTTATCTTACAAGATTTTCAGTTAGAACAGTATTTCAAAAAATATAAAATAATCAAACCCAACAAACGCTGTCCTAGGGCCTTACCCCTAGCTCGAAAAGTTGACCCGCATAGGTATTATTTGTCTAAACGGTACCATCAACTACGATAAGCGGTTGTTATTTGATATCCGCCAAGCTTTGTTATTTTCACGCACACACGCATAGTAAAACGGATTTTAGTTCATTCAAGTTAGACGCTTTTAAACGATGCAGCTTAAATGAGTTGGTTAATTTTAGGTACCTATCAGGTACCTACTAAAAGTTGGCTCGCAAAAGTGAAGCTAGGGGTAAGGCCCCTGTCCAAATTTTGATGGAAAAAGAACTTTCAGATTTTCCAATTTAAATTATCTTTTAAACTACCCCTCTGTATTTAGGTAAACAAAAAAATATAATATATTTTTCAGTTTTATTTTTTAGTGAAACTAACGAACGGCAATCGATTAAGTATAATATATAGATAGATTATTTTATTTTTACATGAAAACAAACAGCTACTAACAAACACGGTAGATACGAGTATAGGATGAATAGTTACACAAAAGCCAAAAACAAGTTTTCACTAATACAAACTAAAATAGTGTAAATGCCCCGTTGCACACCAACTCAGATTATAATTACAATATGTAATAAATATAATAATTAATAATATAAATTTAATAGAATAGGTAATTTAACATCTAGATACAACAGGAAAATTGTACATAAAATTTTAAAGTAATATGTAGGTAGGTAATGTTACCAGGTAGATATTAGACAGTGTGTTATTTTGTATTCTAGCCATTATTTGTGTTTAAACTGAAATCTTTATTTGATGGGGATACAATGTGTTATTCCGCATCCTGGTATTTACATAACACCTAGTAAAAAGACTAAGGAAAGCCCTAAAAATAATTTTGCCTGATGTCTGTGTGAGACTTAAAAATCCATCTTATTCTCTAGCGTAGAGGATTCAATTGACATTCCAAGCAGTTTCCGTGTAGTTATTTGCGATAGTGGTGACCTCATGCGCCTCTGTGCAGTTTCGTGCACTAATGGATGGATACTAAAAATTAGGATATAAGAACACTAAAAATGCAATACGCGCGTTCTGTGATATTTTAATAATGTATGTACCAATGGTTTATTTAATAAACGGTTTCTGGAATATACTTTTTTGTTTTTTATTCACGACTATCTGGAATAATGAAATTATGGCATAAGGAACAAAATGTGGGTAAGTGAATATCCAACTCGGCTGGGCAGCGTTCGGTAAACTTCGTAACGTCTTTTCGTCCAAAATACCTAAGTGCCTTACAACCAGTCTTCGACCAGTGTGTGTTGTCAGTGATAAGATACGGCACTGAAACGTGGTCTCTCACTATGAGCCTCATAAGCAAGTTCAAAATCGCACAACGATCTATGGAGAGGGCTATGCTCGGGGTTTCTCTACGAGATCGAATTAGAAATGAGGAGATCCGTAGGCGAGCGAAAGTTACCGACATAGCCCACCGGATTAGCAAGTTGAAGTGGCAGTGGGCAGGGCACAGCACGCAGAATAGTTGGCCGATGGGGCCGAAAGTAGAAAGGTTCTCGAATGGAAACCACGGACCGGTAAGCGTAGCAATATAAACACAAGCTAATTAGCTTGAGTGAACGCAGTCCGTCCTCTGTCTGGTAACGACGCAAACGTACGATGCGTGATTTTGGAGAGCGAAAAATAAAATAAAAATGCCATGTTGTGTGTTAAGGAAGTGAAACACTTATAATGGGACGGCTGTAAAGTTCTATGGGTCTTATGCAGGTAGCTTTAGTGAAATATCTCCATGTTATAATGATCATGACGTCTCTATTGATAAAACCTTATTGCCTACATAGCGTCATTTTGCCAGTTATTATGTACGATAATATTATTGCAACAGATTTTACAATTTTTATAATTGTCGCCTTTTTTAAAAAACGTTGTGTTGTCATATAATTCGCGTAACTAAATAAGAATATGAAAAACTTAAAAACCATTACATTATTTTGTAACTTCACAAATACAATTATAATAACAGCCAGAAAAATATGTAAAAATTGAATAGATGAAATTCAAATAACAGATAACAATAAAATTTAGACAAAAGCTGTTGACATTTTGTTCTTCGGAGACTGCAACAGCTAGACTTCAAGGTATTGACAGAATCAAAGAGAATACAATAGAAGAAGAGACGGGACACCATAGACAAAAAAAGTTTGCCAAACGTCAAGTCGGAGCGAGATTTTATGTCAATAATTATACACGATTTAATGTCAGGTTTAATAGGGATGTGCCACCTCCTATCCAAAATGTATCGATATCGATTTCATACCTACTACATATGGAATCCAATATTATTTATTACAGAACCTTGCGCCACTGGTTTTGTTTTAGTGGTGCAAAACAAAATCTGTGCCACAACATTCAGTATATTGTGATTTTTGTAAGTACAATAAAAACACAGACTAAAATGTTGTATTTTATTTATTATCATCTTCATCATTTTCGTATAGCTACAGTAGTAAAAACATAATTGTGCACCTGACGCCGGACGCAACGCCGACAGACTGAGTTGTGTAGCGCACATGCTACCGCTCGGCCACCATCGATTTATAATACGGTCAATCAGTTCTGGTCGTCACGGCGGTAATTAATTGTAGGATGAAACGACCTGAAATAGATATTGTTATTATGATTTTTTAAAGTTACGTGAAAATGTGTTCTTTTTCACGAAAAAAGTCCCGCACAATTTCAAAAGTTTGGACTTCAAAACTAGATGATTAATTTAATTAATTAATTAACTAAATGATTAATTAATTTTTAATTTGTCATCTGACAATGGCTTAGCACAACAATGGTCTTATTGATGGAACTGCAGATTTCTTCAACTGTTTTTTTCTTTTGTAGTCCTTATCTTCAAAATGCTTTCCACATACAAATTTATTTTGGTGAAGACTTTCGATCGGTATATGCGCTAAATCTTCGTGAACCGACATTTTCACCAATTTCTTAACGCTAAAAAATAAGAGTATCGTTATCGATATTTTATAAATATATCGTTACGTTGCACCACACTATTTTCAGAATCAAAATAGATAATGATGATTTTTAGATATTTTGGCTCAAAAGAAGTATATGGGACTCTTTAACTAATGATAACATACCGATCTTCATCCAGAGGATATCTCGCCATAAAATCACGTTTTGTGCCGTTTTTCGTGCTGTTTTGAGGCCGCATATTTCGCACTTCGTTTGGCTCAGATACTTTTTCGGAGGCATTACACACACCAAAACATACACTAGTAATATAAACCCCTTTTCAATAAGTATCTCTTTTAGTAAAGTTGTAGAGAAGTAAACAAAATCCTAAATAATTCACTCAGGAAAAAATACAAAACACGGGAGAATTCGGGACTGATTGACAATCAAGGAAAGAACGAGAACCGTTGAGGAAGTGAGTGAAAGAGCATTCTTTACCACACATTGGCCACAGATATGCAATACATTTTCGCCTCGTTTCATACTCGTTTTTTTCTTCTAAGTCGCGACAGACTGGACAGAATGTTCATGTATTATGCATAATACCATCGACAAAAGATAGATCCATCCTTGATAATACGTATTTGAAACATTGCTAGGTAAAGCTGCAAGCTCCTTAGAGTGCCCTAGATGGACCGACGACATCGTGAGAGTCGCGAGCATCCAGTGGATGCAGATGGCAGGATGTCATTTAGTTTGGCGTGCTAAGGGGGAGGCCTATGTTCAGCAGTAGACGTCTCTTGGCTGAAGATGATGATGTATCGATTCTTACGGACGGCGTTGTAAAGATTCGCGGCCACAAGACAACGAGAATGTACAAGTAAAAATCAGCACAGAACCATAACCTACTAGGTGCGCCTAATAAATAATAACTAGGCTATAACAGCTGATATCGGATGGATAGGACCGTGATTGATTGACCGTGCGTGTTCCCAGCAACTAGGCACTTAAATACTGACTAAGCTGCGGCTACCACACCACTTAGATAGTTATTAGAATCAGCAGTGCAGCGATTACATGTACCTAACCGACAGTGTATGCATGGCTGATACGGCCCGTTGCTCTGAACTCGCCCGAACAGATTGCAGTGACGTGACTGTGTCTAATTGTTTCTGCATGTAGTTTTGAGCTATTTAAAAGAGTGTTTTCATAATGCTGTTCAGTTTCATAAACTGCATCGATTAGCAAGGTGTTATCTCCACAGCGACAGCGTGAAGCGCAGATACATACTTATTTTCAAGAAAAAAAATGATTTTGATTTTCGCAGCAATGATGTTTATAATTTTTCTTTGGTACTTCATTAACACCATGATCAAGCCGAAAATGTTTCCTCCGGGTGAGTACCTTAAAAGACTATAAACAACGTGTCATCAAAATTACGCAATATCCTTTTTTACCGACTTCAAAATAGAAAGACGGTTCAATGTTTCTATGTACCTATTATTATTATTATATATATATACTACCAGATAATGGAACTCTTCAACGATCAACCCCCAAGAGTTGGTCCCATAGTAAAAGTTATTTATGATGATATGTACTAAGTAACCCTTTTGGGTTAGTATACCTACTCTTTTCACGTGACCCATAATTATTATTTTTATATATTATACGGTCGTTTTTATGTATACCTATTAGCCTATTACATTATTTTCTCACAAATTATAATTACTCGTACCTAAACATAAAAATTGAAAAAATATAAAGGAAGTACATTAATCACAAAATACAAACTTAAAAGAAAATTATATAAATAAAGTATGAAAAACATTGAAATTATTGTCAATAATATACAAGTAAAATTAAAAAATAAGAATAAAATAAAAATGTCCAAAATCGCAAATTCAATAAAAATTCAGAATGAAAAAGACAATAAAAACAAAAAAAAAAATTACAAATGTCAGAAAAACAAAAACTTTAAAAAATAAAATAGTCATCAAGTCTATATTGTCCCATATGGTGGCTTCATAAATTAAGGTTTTCTTAATAAACGTTTCCATTACATTTACATCGCTATTTTGAATATTTGAGACGTCTGTCTGTATGAGTGTAATTGTATATTTTATTTCCAGGTCCCAGATGGTATCCGTTCATTGGTTGTAGTAACGTATTACACAAGTATACCAAGCAGCATGGATCTCAGTTCAAGGGTATGTTGGAGTTGTCAAAGGAATATTCCACAGAAGTGCTCGGCCTGAAGCTAGGAAGTGAGCGGGTAGTAGTCATTTACGGAGAGAAAAATGTCCGCCAAGCTTTTACCGAGAAATCAATGGAAGGTCGTCCAGACAGCTTTTTTGTCAGATTAAGATGTCTTGGCAAGAGACTGGGTAAGAAGAAAATTTTCTTAAAGAAAAGTAGGTACAGTATTTTTAAGGTTCTACCCAATGGGTGTAAACGGGAACCTATTACTACGCTGTCTGTCTGTCTGCCGTCTGTCCGTCCTACATTTTGACGGTTGTATCTTTCGAACTATAAAACTCTAAACAGCCTGTTGAAATTTTCACAGAATATGTAATGTTACGGCGGATTAACTAAGAAATAATAATAAGGCAAAAATTTAAAACTAAAGAAGGGGTCCTCATACAACAAACGTTTTTTTATAGTTATTTTTTTGTTTTGGTATTTGCTTTTGGGCCGCCGGATGGTAAGCAGACACCGTCGCCTGTGGATACTTGTAACACCAGAGGCATCACAAATACATTGCCAACCCTTTATGACTAACTCGCCTTTTGAAGAACCCCATGTTGTAGCTTCTCGGAAACAGCGGCAGGCATCTCATTCCATATTTTTTCCTATTTTTAGGTGTGACATTTACGGATGGGGATCTTTGGCGAATACATAGGCAATTCGCAGTGACCCAGTTAAAAAATGTTGGTTTTGGGAAGAGTGTAATGGAAAAAGAGATTCAAAATGAAATGCTGGTTGTATCTGACTATCTGAAAATTAATAATAAGCAAATAAGTCCAAGTGAATTCGTGTCTCAAGCAGCCATGAACGTTCTATGGAAGTTCGTAGCGGGTAAGTACTGTCAGTTTACCCTCTCGTAAACTAATACAGGGTTACGCATATAGATTGTACTAAGCCGAGAGGAGGTCATTGTGCTTATCATTATGAACAACTTTTAATACGGGACCAACTAAGAACCACTGGAACCACTAGAAAACGGTTATTGTCACACGACAAAATGAAGAAACAGCTGATATTTTATACGAAAAATATTAAAACCTAAAACGATTACTTAATTATTTATTATAATATGCATCTTCCTATATACAATGAAAATAATTCACGTAGTTTATTAAACTAAAAAACACGCTTTAAAATCGCTAACACTGAAGATGCTGGTAAGGATAATGGGACAAACTTCGGTCCTTGATAAGTGTGCAAAGTTTAAAATCAATCCGTCGTTGTAAAAGGGGCGAAAAAAACGCGATTACAACGTTGGTTCCATTATAAAAGTTGATCATAATGATGAATACAATGACCTGGGGCCTTACCCCTAGCTCGAAAAGTTGACCCGCATAGGTGTTATTTGTCTAAACGGTACCATCAACTACGATAAGCGGTAGTTATTTGATAGCCGCTAAGCTTTGCTATTTTTACGAACACACGCATAGTAAAACGGATTTTCGTTCATTCAAGTTAGACGCTTTTAAACGATGCAGCTTAAATGAGTTGGTTAATTTTAGGTACCTATCAGCATGGATGTAACGTACTTAGAGTTTGTCGATGCTATCAGGTACCTACTTAAAGTTGGCTCGCAAAAGTGAAGCTAGGGGTAAGGCCCCTGTTTTCGGCTCAGTACAGTCTATACTTATACCTACATAGGTAACTCTGTATACGTTACGTAGCTGTACCTACTATACGTATCACAGTGGTAGTTTCGATTACTTAATAATCATTATGGAGGTTAGAAGTACTTGTACTAGAAAGAATCCACAAACAAATTGCTTTATAACAACTTTGTTATTGCGATGTTTCAAAACTGAGCCACTCATATTTATTGATTATTGATTAAAACGATGTTTTGTTGAAGTTTGCTATGATCCTTATCTATTCAAGAGAATAATACAGAACGGAACATAAGGGGTCATCCATAAATTACGTCACATGTAATGGGGGGGAGGGTATCACCGGAATGTGACAAGGGACACGGCGAATCAAAAGCTTTGTGACGTCACATGTTAAAATTCTAAATCCATAACGCACAATTTATATGTGAATAAAAATCTACAAACTTGATCTATTTTATTAATAATTTAGCACTCTCGCTATGACATTATCTCTCACGCAACAGTTCACTTCTAGAGCGGCGTTGTAATGCAAGTGAGACTCTAAAATAAACATTAAAAAAACTTTTCTTTTGATTATTTTTAAATACATGCATAAATTTGAAAAATGTGTGATGTCACAGGGGGGAGGGTGTTCTGAAAATGTGACAAGGACGGGGGAGGAGTTAAAAAGTCCTAAAATTCGTGTGACGTAATTTATGGATGACCCCTAACTGGGTAAGTAATTATGTTTTTTGTAACTCTTCTTTATTTTAGGTGAAAATATTAAAAAAGAAAAATGGGAATTCATGCGAGAATTATTCAAAAAGCGATCAAGTGCTTTTTCATTAGCAGGTGGATTAATAAACGAAATGCCGTGGTGCAGATTCCTTATTCCGCATCGTAGCGGGTATTCACTGATTAAACAATTAAATAGTCAAATGTCTGACATTTTAGAGGTAAAGTGTTCTCTATTGTTTGGACTTTTGGATAACAGTAGAGCAAGGCTGAGAACGCAGTTCTTAGTCCGGAATATGAGATGTCCCACAATTTTAATGTTTGGAATTATAGTTGTTACCTTGTTACCGAAAAAGTATTAAATTAGGTTTTATACATAATGCCTAGGTATGGTATGCAATAATTAAAATGGCCAGTCTATGTGCAAATACTATCTTTTTTCTCATATTTCATTGACATTACGTGTCTTCGCAACCGGTAATGTAGGTATAGGTAAAGATAACAGGCTTGATCATACTTTTTTTAAATATCACGGTTCTTTACTACAGTCATATGTGTAGTAGGCATAAGTATGTACTCGTACTTTGTAAATATTACCAAAGTTTCATACATTTCCGGTAACATACCTACCTACCATTGCGTTGAGGTATCATACCGTTCAGTTTATTTGTACTTCGTGTAGGAGGTAACGTGATATATAAGCTCAGTAGGTGATTATTGGGCATTCTAAATCATTTTTTATCTCCTCTTTAGTCGATAAAAATTTATTTAGAATGCTCAATAACATTTTGATTTATAATTCCAAATCACATTTCTATAATATCTGTTTACAGAAATGTGATTGGGAACAGATAATGTGATCTTACCACAGTCACTTCGTTGTTCTCAGTAGAGCACTTTATGAAACGAGCTAACTAAAAACACTTGCAGCTTTTGGTCACGCTGAAGGTTATGCAAAATTCTCAAACAATTCTCTGGCCATAAAAATAGTACTCAATTTGTAGAAAAATCACCATATAGTTCAGCTGTATTAACCTATATATATATATATATATATATATATATATGTAAACTCTATCTTCTTTAACTATATAATGCACGCTACAGATTACTCTGGTTCATTTCGCATCAAAACTTATATCAGCAATCAGTAATGAAATTTGTGAAACAAACATTATCATTGGATGTCGGAAAGATTTGCAATGATTCTGATAAAACTGGTTGTCGGCATGGAATGCTTTTACCAAATACAATCCGTTGCATTATTTGTGGGCCATCGAATTGTGGCAAAACTAACTTGATGATTGGTCTTCTGTTACATAAAAATGGATTGCGCTTCAAAAACATATACGTATATTCAAAAACGTTGCATCAGCCCAAATATGTTTTCTTAGAAAATGTTTTGAAGTTAGTTCCACATGTATCATTAGCAAAATTTTGCGAAAAGGAAACCGTACTTAGTCCAAATGAAGCAAAATACAATTCTATTATAGTTTTCGATGACATAGCTTGTGAGAACCAAAATAATGTTCGCGATTACTTCGCTATGGGTCGACATAAGTATATTGATTGTTTTTATTTAAATCAGACATACAGCAAAGTTCCTAAACAACTTGTTAGAGATAATGCTAATCTTATTGTCCTCTTCAAACAAGATGACACAAACCTGAAACATATCTATGATGAGCACGTTAGTGCAGATATGTCTTGGTTACAATTTAAAGAAATGTGTACTCAAATTTGGAGCGAACCGTATAGCTATCTAGTTATTAATAAGGATTGTGGAAAACATGATGGTTGTTACAGAAAAAGATTTGACACTTTTGTCATGTTTAACTGATACACATGAAATATGGTAATATATATAGTAATGACTTCCATGATTTGCGTTCATTAGTACTTTAGAAAACTATAAGTCAACTGCTTTGTACTAAATTAAAATGGAAAGCGAAATATCTCTTAAGCGTAAAGTTGTTGATGCCGCCGAAGCTGTAAAAAGAAAAGTTAAGCAATTACGTAATATTGACTCAGATAATGCTATAGTTTTAGAAAACGTATTTAAACCTATAACAAATCCTCTTTACAAACTATTAGACTCTAGTAAATATGATAATTGCAATGAACCATCATTATCGCCTAAAAAAAAACAAAAAAATGAGATTTTTCAACCATATAATGATGATGAAAATGACATAACAATTAAAAAAAAACCTTTAATATATCATGATGATTACGAAAGTGATATCTCTGAAAATGCATCAAATGAAGACGAAACTGATGAAAATACATACAGTCTGAGTAATGAATCGTTTAAAACAGTTGGATCAAATAGTAATCTAGCTCAATACAATGACCCATCTTGGTCTCTGAGTTCTGAAACTTATAATGATGTTCCTTTTGGTGTAACAAATTGTAAAGGAAATCTAATGATGGGTTCAGAACGAGTAACTATTTCTGATGACATAATTACTATTGCTGGACGTAGCTACAAACAATCTCCTGGCCTTCGAGAACTTTTGTTTAAAAGAACACCTGATTTAGACATGGTAACATTAGAAGACACTCGCAACTATAAAACTATATTGTTGGATACCAATGCACACAGAAGGGATTATGATCCAAGCAAGCCTATTAAAAGTAATAAGGGAAAGAAATACTTGAATGTAATAAAACCATTATTCAAGTCCAGTAAAATCTCTACGAGCACTGATGATGACTTTGCCCAAGGTTCAGGTCTACCATTACTGAAAAAGTGGAAGAAAAATGTAGATTACGTGTATTGGGATGATCCGAATGAGTTAGTTTCAAGACTGAAATTACTTATTGCTTCAAAAAACGCTGGTAACACTGGAGTTGATAACGAAATAATATCTATTATTGAAGAGTTGCGCGAGTGTAGAATTATATCCTAAATAAATACAATATTTTTTCATGATTTAAATTACTCTTGCTTAATCCTTTGTTCCTAACAGTACTTACCAAATTTATCATTATGAATGTTGACAAATTTGGTCATCACATACACAAACGCATGCGTTTATCTCAATTATTTGAATTCGATGATAAAACGTTACGAAAGTCTGAACATGGTGAATATGACGTAAAATCTATGGTATTAAAAGGAATAAAGTCTCCTTTAGCAGCTGATGAAGCAGTAAATAAAGATTACGTCGATAAAGTTGTTCAAGAATTTTACAATAAAAAAGAAACTGCAAATAAGCTTGCTGCTTTAAAAAGTGAAATACTCAAGTTATTGGATCAGTACGAATTTAAATCTAAAACTATTGTACGTAACAAAATAAACTAAGAAACAGTGATAAAATGAGTAAGCAAGAAGTTGTTCACGAATTACACAGAGATGCACGCAAAAACTTTATTCGACGTCCTGTTATTTTGAAAGATATCGATGATTTATGGCAAGCTGATCTCATTGATTTACAGAATCTACAAAAGTACAACAAGAGTTTTAAATATATTTTAGTTATAGTAGACTGTTTTTCAAAATTTGCGTGGGTTGCCCCAGTCAAAACTAAAACCAAATCTGAAATTACGAAAGCTTTTGCATACGTAATGACCTGCGCTCAGAGACATCCTGTTCATTTACAAACTGACAGAGGAACAGAGTTTTACAACGATTTATTTCAAAAGCTAATGAAAACATTTCATATTAATCATTACTCTACGTATTCAGTTAAAAAAGCCTCTATAGTCGAAAGATTAATAAGAACTTTAAAAAATAACTTATATAAGTATTTTAGTTTACATGGCACTTATAAATGGATCGGGGACCCGATAAATAATGTTGTCGCTTTATATAATATAACCATACACCGAACTACCAAATACAAACCAATCGAAGTGTGTAATGCAAATAAGATAAATGTCATGAAGAACATTAATAAATCACACATTTCATCCAAAAAAAATAAGAAAAATAAGTTGCAAGTTGATGATTATGTTCGAATAAGCAAATTCAAATCACATTTTCATAAAGGATATACTCCTAATTGGTCAACTGAATTGTTTAAGATAAAACGCATTAACAACAGTTTACCTGTGACTTATCACATTGAGGATTTGCGACATCAACCAATATTAGGAACTTTTTATGACCAAGAACTTCAAAAAACAAAGTATCCAGACGTATTTTTAATAGAGAAAATTCTTAAGAAGAAAGGTAATAAGCTTTTCGTGAAGTGGTTAGGTCTGAATGACGAAGAAAATAGTTGGATCAATAAAAACGCAATTGTCTAAAGACGTTTATCATTTTAACATAAGTGATGAAAGGAACAGGACTTGTTAATAATTTTATTAATCATTTACCATATGAGCTACACTTACCAGGATTTCAAACAAAAAGAAAAAATGACTCTTTGAAAGATATGTCCCAGTTTGATCATTGCAACATGCGTAACATTAAAGTCTATCTAAATTCAACGTACTTCCCTTATGAAAACTTAAATGTTAACATCCCTGAGAATAAGTTTGCCTTACTGTACGAACAATACGCCAAATTTCAGCAGTCGTACTACGGACATAGGTCAGAGCCATTGTTAAATTCATTAGCGTTTAAAGAGAAAGCGCCGTTATATATCATTGACTGCTCAAGACAATACGATAATTTAAAAACAGGACCTGTGGTCAATGTTCAACTGGAGCTCGAATGTAATGCAGAAGTGCCGGACCATACTTCAGCGTATTGTCTTATTCTCAACGACTGCATCTTTGAATACAAACCACTCACTAATATCGTCAAAAAGATATCATGATGAATCCCATAATTGACGTTCAAAGGATTCAAATATCTTAAAAACAATTTTATTGAAAAGGAGTTGGCTTTAGCTCATACGGAAATCACTCAACTATTTTTGATTAAACCTCCTTATCCTTTTTCAAAACTATCTAATGAATAAAAAATGATAGTGCGATGTATATAAAATAATCAAGGTATTCGTTGGAATGAAGTAAATATCGATTACCGTGAATTTAAGATAATCATGAAGTTAGTTTTATATAATAGATATATATTTGTTAAAGGAAATAAAAATAAAAATGGGTTAAAGATCTATGCGAAAATTGTGAATTGGTTTGTCTTGATTTTATGACACTTTATTATTTTTATTGTAAAATAGTAATAACGTAAATTGTCTATTTCATTAGAATAAGTGTGCCCTCAAAAATATTATGTGATTAAAAAATGGTGTTACGATAAGAACCTAAAAAATTTGTAAGTCGTATTGATTTTTGAATAAACAAATAAGTTATTTTACTATTCAAGTTTAATTACCTACCGATCTTATAATCTAAGGAAGATAAAAATAACAAATTTTAATTATGTTTTATTACAAATAAGACATATCTACATTAAAAACAACATTAATACTAGATATAGATAGGTATAATTCGTATCAATAGAAAAAATGTTGGGGTTCACATAATTTTTTAGAAATGTTATGAATAATACCTTCTGTCTCTGCCAAAATAGGATCATTAAGGTCTTTTGCCATATATTGCGCTTGCAGCATCACATTCGAGTCACTGTCACTTTCCACTTCACTATTTCTGTTCGAGTCTCTGCTTATATCCACCAACATGATTTTGATCAACCTATTCGCTTTTTCAGCTTGTTTTGTTATGACGTACGATTTCTGATGAAGTTTTTTCGAGGTTTCCCTTTTCTGCTTACATTTCCCTGATGCACCTGGCCGAGATCCTGGTGCGCGTTTTGAAGCTGAAGACTTATTCTTTTCAGTTGATATCTCAGGGTCAAGGAACGGGTCGTCATACGTTTGCGCGTATTGTGAAAAGCAAATAGTATCATCGCTCATCATCTGAAACAATTTCAAATACATAGTATAACAAAAATCTATAGATGAAAGTAGATTTAAGCAAATTAATAGTAAAATTTTACTTACTACACCTTTAAAGGGAATCAACCCAACCTTTCTCGGATGCGCCGCAATGAATAATGCAATAATGTTTTATTTGAAAGTGCAATTCATCAAATTATTATAAACTTGTTTTTACTTGCACTGCGGCACAGTATATAATATACCTACTCAATTGTAATTTGACTCTACTTGCAAATTTAATATTTCATGCACAGCTATTTCAAAATATTACATTATTTAGTTGGAATACAGTCAGCAATAAAATTGCAAAGTACCCACTTCTTTCAAAGTTCAGTATAAAATATTTCTTAGCAATCTATTTAGAACTGCAAATACTTTTCAATCAATTTGACTGTACTTCTCTTCCTATTTAAGAACTTTGTGAAAGGTTATTTAAAAAACAAGACATATTTTCATATCACCATTTATTCAAGAAAAAAATTATATAAAATTATTAACTAGATACACACTAAAACCCATCTTATCTTATTCTAGAACATTAAAACACGTCATCATAAAACATCCTTATCACTTAACTCATAAGTAAGTAGATACCCAAGTATTCTATTTTTTTAGGTAATTGAAAGTTTTTCATTGCGAGAGCGCTGTGAGAAGGTTTCACAACTCACTTACTGACTAATTCTTTACGAAATCTAGAAAATTATTTAATGTATGAAGCTTAAATTCGGCAGGCAAATGTCAATTATGAAAAGGATTTTACGACAGGCGAATTACGGAGTCAAAATAATGTTGAAAGTTTACATAAATTATAACGCGCACGAAGTCGCGAGCAACTGCTTGAGTGAATAAAAGGATTTCATTACTACTTGCAAATGATAGTAATATCTAAAATCAGCGAGACCCATCCCTTACAAAATGGAGTTATGATGACCCCAAGATAGAGTAGACTTTCTATCTTTCAGAACAATGCGTTTATCGTCATTCGAAGAAAGGGAGACTTTGTTCAGTTCCTGGGTAAATATTTGATGTTTGATGGATCTAAATAAAATGTTTTTCTTTGATTCAATGGAATTATTCAGAAAAACTTGTTTATAATCACTAAACTTAATTTTGTTGATTACATTTTTTTTCACTCCTTTTGCTTTTTTAAGTTCCTCATCTAGAGTTTTAATGCAGTACAGTTTAGACCTAAGCCCCACAAACTCAACAATAGGTTTCCCACCCATCTCATCTTTAAATAATCCGGGAACCTTTTTGTTACATCGATGTATTCCATAAACATTATTTTCTGAATAATTGCTTGTATCAAAATATGATAGAAAATGTTTATTTAAATCTCTGTAAATATCTTTAGTTTGTACTGAATACAAGAAACTATCAGTATCCGTATAGCACAATTTTAACTGATGGCTGTAAAATGGTTTCATTACTGAATAATGAAAGTTATACATATGGCTTTTCGAAATTTCTAATACAGTAAATCCTATGTAAATAGGTTTATCAAGTACAATTGTTTCCGGTTTCATTTGTATGGCGACAAAATTTTCTGTAAATATAGTTGAGCTATGGTAGTTAGGCCTAGCTATCAATTGTTCTGCTGTATTCATCTTTTTTGTTTTGTTTTTCGTATCATTCCATTGATTAACCAATTTAACATTGACCCTTTTTTCGCTATCTTCCAATGTCTTTCCAAAAATGCTATTGTTAAGTAACTTAAAAAAATCTTGTTCGAATGCAGATTTGGCTTTTGTTCGCAGTTCTGTATTTAAATCAATATACTTTTTCAAGAACGGGCTTTGCTTAAACTTTATAGCTCTATGAATTTTTTTTAGCAACAACCCATGTTTCAAACATGTTTTAAGATGCACATAATGAATCACGTACTGAAATTTATCATATAAACAGGGTATTAATTTTTCATTCTTTGAACCTGGAGGTGTGAACTTCTGCGGGCAAAATGGAATGTCGTTATGTATATCATGCAAACATTCAGGATATTCTAGGTCTACTTCTAAAATATAGCCATAATTGGAGTCATTGGGTATGCTTAAAACGTTAAACGTAGTTAAATCTGTTTCAGATAAAAGTTCAAAATCTGAACAGGGCATGTAGGCACACATTGCGTAGCCATATAAATTATTACAATCGATATACAGTAGATAATTATCTGGAAGAGATTTATCATAATTTGGCATATATTTGTTGTTAGCACTCGCGTATCTAGTAGAACATAAGCATATCCCTCCTCTAATACCTTTTTGAATCATTCTTATAATTTCCAAGTTACTTATAAGTTGTAATTTTATGTTAGTTTTAAGCATCATCGCATGAAAACTCAAAGCTGGAGCTGTCAGATAAAATGCTGGGTCCAAGCGATAGTTCGTTTTACAGGTTTTACGAAATTTTTCAAAAATGTCTGTTAGTAGGAGTACATCTGATTTAAGGTATAAATCTGTATATTCGCCCATGTTTACTATATAGAAAGTTTTCCAAACGCTCTTTGCATGGTCGTAATCCGCCTGAGAAATAACTTCATTGCATAATGTATTAAAAAAACAGTGAATCGGGGGTAAACGTTTTTCTTTATAAGAACTCCAGCTAGTCATATGATTATATGGAAAAATTCCTTTACGTTTTAATAAATTTAAATGTTTTTCTCGGGCAAAAGAGCGAGATAAATGTGTAAAGTCCCCATCATCTAAAGTAGCAACTAGTTTTTCTAAACTACTGCCCAAAAATTTAAATGAATCTACAAAGCGGACAGCCACGACAGTTCGTTTTTTGTCTGCAACGAAAAACTTCGTAAACGAAATGTAGTTTTCTTTAGTTTTAGCAATAACTTTTATTGCGCCCTCCATTTCACCTAACTCACGTATAAATAAGTGACAGTCGTATCCAGACAAATTATGAAAAAACACTGGTATGAACTTGGGAAGCTGGAATCGTACGTTACAGTAGGAATGAGCAGCCCCGCGATATTTTCCCGTTAAGTGACAGTGATCTCTAACTTTATCATCAAACAACAGATTATTACATAGAAAACAAAACTTTGAATTCAAGTGTTTTATTGTGTCTTTTTCTGTAAATGTCATTGGAACGATTTTGCTGAGAAGGTTGTGTATTTTAGTTACATCTTCCTGCAGATTTTTCAAAAATTTACTCACACAATCTTTACCCCTATAAGAAACATATTTATTGAATGTGCTGTCATAGGAACATACGATGTAATAGCCAAACGCAGCAGGTATGTGTTTGTTCAAAGACTTAGTTTTGCTTGTACCTAAGTCATCGGAAGCGGTGGTTATCGGTTCTAAAAGTGATTCGAAATCTGCGTAAATAACAAAAGGCAAATCTTGCATCCTTTCGTAATGTTTAAATTGTATAAAACACCCCTCCTCTGGTAAAATTGTAGCGACACCCCCGCATATATGAGCGTCTATTTGACTTTCGCTTTTAAAAAACAGCATACAGTCATCACAGAAAAATTTTTTGCCATGATGCTTAGTAACTTGCGATCTAAGTAATCTACTTAAGTCTTTAATCAAAGAGTAATGATTTTGATTACCTTTCTCAATGAACAACAAATTAACATGATGTTTCCTTTTGCAGCGCGATTTGTAAAGGGGACCCACAATATCAGTTTTTTTTAATCCATAAACGTTTACACTTATATCTCGGTTATGTTTCTCAAACGTTTTTATATCAGAAAATCCAACAGGAAACGTCATGTTTTGGGTGTTCAAAATGTTATCAAAATGAGGGTACGAACATGTTCTGCTACTATTGTGCTTTGCAGGAAATAAAGCCGCCATAATCGACCATAAAAAACAGAAATTATCACGGTTTTTTATATTAATACATGCTCTTTTATTTATCAACCACCGCGGTAGGTCTATAAAACTAGAAGCTCTCAAAGGATTGTACTTATTGATATTAACTTCTAAATATAAGTTTCTAATGAAGCTCCAGCCGCTCTCTTTTTGCTCAAACTGATCAATCTTGGTGCATATATTACGAACTGCTTGAGAGTATAACTCTTTAAAATCAGAATTCCCGTAAAATATTGTATTTTCCGTAGCGAACGATTTTATTTCGATAGAATCGTTTTTCGGTAGTGAAAATTCAGCAAAAAACTCAAAGTTAAATTTGATTGTGTTATGCACGGCCTTCCTTGCCTCGATTAGGGCTTGCACAGATTTGCAGAGTTGACGCAAGAAGTGATCGGGTGGCGCGAACGCTGACTCCGCCTGTCTCGAGCTCGTATCCGGCGCCGCTCCTACTCTGTACGATGCTATTCGATTACGAAATGCGGTGCTTATCTTTTGAATGCCATCACTGATTTCAATAATACTATTATTTTTATGAGCACTACTTTTCAGATGCGCAGAAAAGCTTTTATTGTACACTTCTACGTCGCACACAGTGCAATGTATCTTAGTTTTCGACATTATTACCTGAACTATTTCCTTACATAAATAGTAAAAATAAATGGAATAAAAGTGAACTAAACAAGCGCTTCGCAAAGAAAAAAATAAACTAAAATAAAAACACTCTTAAAATAAAATCATGAACATCAGCCAGTGGTCACTGATCCATTTATAAAGAAGAATTGAGGAAAAAATGCATTAGCTCCCATTTCAATTGAGTATATTATTGATTCAATACGCGCGTGCGTACTGTGTGAGAAGAAGTACTAATTCTTTTTATCTGCAAAAAAAGTGCCTTCGGCCTTAAATGATGGTTTAATGTCAGCTAAAAAATGTTTTAGATTTTCTAGTTCGTCTTCGTTACAGCAATATTTAACGTTTACTGACGCTTTTTCCCATCGATTCTTTGGATCTACATTCTTTATATGATTGGTATCGTACACTCTTAACTCTATAAACAGTCTACCGTTGCGTTGCGCGGTGCGGCGCAGCACTCCGTCGGCGACGCGTCGCGTGTACGAGGACACCGGCGGCGGCGGGCCGTTCCGTGCTCTGCTCACTGCGGACTCGGACTCGCTGCTCCAGCCGCCGTCGCTGTCGTTGTTCAGCCAACCAAGGACGTTGCTCCTGCCCAATGCAGGTGTTCCCTTTGCTGCTGCATGAAATTTTGAACTTTTCTTCTTACTGTAATGAGAATGAGAATACATTATAATAAAAGACATTTTAAAACCTTTTTAAAATTGGTAAAAAACTAATTGTTTCTTGAGCCAATTAAACAGAATTAAGATAGGAGACGAGATAGGCAGGTAACGCAATAGGGTTCATGTACACGATAAAAATCATCGAATATTGAAAACTACCACGATAGGAATATACTATGACACATTGATAGAGAAAAATACATTGAGACTCATGTCATAGATGGCAGCTTTTATTTTGGCAAAAAATAATAGATTTAACAAATATTTACCTTGCTGAGACTTCGTTGTCCGAAACCGGGACGCTTGGGCTAGGCGCTTGCCGCCTTTGCTGCTTCGGCTTTGCCTTAATTTTCTTTGTTGTTTTCTTTGTAGAACTGTAATAAAAATATGTGTAATTTAAATAAATACTTGCATAGTTTTTTTTTTCTAAAACTGCTGCATAGTTTCATGTTAAAGCCGTAAGACCTTAAAAACTGATTCAACAATGGCGAAAATGTTTAATAAAATTCTCCGTAAATATATTGTTTCGTAATTACCGTGCAGCGAGTTCTGTTTCTGAATCGGAGACGCTCAGGCTAGGCGCTCGGCAACGTTGAGGCTTGCTTCTAATTTTTTTCACGCTAAAACAAGAAAACTTTAATTAAGTACGTATAAGATGAAAATATATTAATCAGATAACAAAAAGATTTTACATTACCTTGCTTCAACTTCATCCTCCGAATCACTGAAATCCCTTTTTGCTTGGCGCGCCTTCTTGCGAGTATCGAAATATTCAGTATCCGACCTAAAAAATAAAGACAAAGTTTTGAATAACCAAACTATAAATGTTTTTTTTTGTGAATAATGATTGGCATATATAAAGATTACATAGTCTATTTTACTATTAGAAGAACAAAAATTATTAAAAACTTACGAACATTATATCAACACAGTGGATCCTTATCTTGCGAGATTTGTTTAGCAGCAGCAAAACTCAGTTTAGGCAGGCACTGAGCACTTGGACTAAATTCAAACACACGCGCGTATTGAATCAATAATATACTCAACTGAAATTGGAGCTAATGCATTTTTTCCTTTTATACGTAAAGAAAAAATGCAGAGTTGGCAAACATTTCAGCAAAAATGCATTTGTAATACTGTAATTTTTTGTGGCTGACAAGTAGTTTTCAACAAAATGATATATAACGCATAATTAAAAATAAGTGCATTAGTAATATAATTCTTATCCCACTAAATTATTTTTGGTATTGTATTCAAATATTTTCTTTGAACTAAAAGTTTTAATGGATAGGTACCTAAGTTAATAGCTTGCAGAATGCAAAAACAGCGTTGGCTGAAGGGAATCGAAACCACAACGACAGAATGTCAGTCCATTACACTACACTCTGCTCCAACCAGTCTGTTTCTTACACAGTATAAATTGAGTGACACATTAGTTTAAAAAAATGTTTGCAACACCTTTGTTAAATTTTTCGCTGATACGAGTACCTACTCGTACATGCAACTTACCTATCCGATTGTGAAAAACAATATATCATATTTACTTCAAATACGCAGTAACTCGATATTATAACAACAGCTGCATTGCTTTTGAAGAACCCGCATTACCTATCGATATTATACTGGGGTGTCCATAATTTTCAAGAGACTATGATTTATTTGTCTTACTTTCAGGAAATAACAAAGGGGAATCGTAATTTTTAGAATTAAGTAACTTCGATGTATTCTTTCTACATAGTTTTATCATTGATTTTCTAGCATAATGATATGACGAGATAAGAGTTCGTTTACGTTAATTTTTTGATGAGCTGATCAATAAAGTAATAATATTAAAATGTAATACGAAGTATTGTGTGTTCTCTTTCTTTTATAATCATAAATTAGATATATAAATACTTACAAATACAAAGTGCATAAATATATTATAGTATCCAATCAAAATGTATCTCAAAACACGTGAAGTATGGTAATGCGAGTGCCGCACAGGTTATGCGCCGCATTCAACATCTTTACAGTTCATTCGGAATCGCGTTCCAGTGATCATTGGTATGATTGCACGATAATCAGTGCAGCTATAAATGAAAGATTAACTTTGATTTAGGTTTGCTTAAAATGTGTTGTGAAGGAACAATCATCTCTAGGTGTCAAAATTTGACACGAGCAAACGGCCTAGAGATTGATTAATTCCTTGAGCAAACGGCCACAACATTAAAGACGCCCTAACTTTGTGAGAAAATTTTCACGAACCATCTAAAAATAGATTCAGTCAGCTGTTGAAATGTTTTCTGAGCAACCGGCCACATTGTATAGCCAATTTAATCTTTCACAAAACTGTGTTGATTTGGTTAGTTGGGTTTACTTAGGTAAAATATGTGTTGTGAGGGAACAATCGTCTCTAGGTGTTGAAAATTCAACACGAGCAAACGGCCTAGAGATTGATTAATTCCCTGAGCAATCGGCCACAACATTAATTTACTTAGGTAAAATATGTGTTGTGAGGGAACAATCGTCTCTAGGTGTTGAAAATTCAACACGAGCAAACGGCCTAGAGATTGATTATTTCCCTGAGCAATCGGCCACAACATTAAATACACCCTAACTTTGTGAGAAAACTTTCTCAAACCATTTAAAAATGGAATCAGCTGATGTGATATTTTCTGAGCAACCGGCTACATCGTTAGTCAAAGTGATCTTTCACAAAACTGTACCTACTGATTCGGTTAATTCAATTCATAAACTGCTCTACTGATAACAGTGAAGTGACTGCAGTAAGTTCACATTATCTGTTATTAGGAACTTCAAATAGCTTTTTTGTAGACTAAAAACGTTATAAAAAGTGATTTTGAATTCCCAATCACATTTCTGTAAACAAATATTATAGAAATGTGATTGGGCATTCTAAATCAAAATGTTATTGAACATTCTAAATAAATTTTTATCTCATAATCAAACAGATATTATAGAAATGTGATTGGGAATTAAAAATCAAAATGTTATTGGGCATTCTAAATAAATTTTTATCGACTAAAGAGGAGATAAAAAATGATTTGGAATGCCCAATAATCACCTACTAAGCTCTTTTTTCTGTTTGTTCAGGAAGCCATAGAAAAGCATAAAAGAAAGGAAGTAGAAGGACAAGATTTCATGTATTCTTTTCTGGAGGAAATGTCTCAAAACAAGGAAACTTTTACAGGTAAGACATGTCCATAGTAACTGCACCCGCGTATTTACAATTTTCCAATATTTTGACGTCGCACACGTCATTGGCTCATCATCAGATCTCCCTTGTTTGTTCGATCTAAGCTTTTCGCTAAGGTACGCCACAAACATAGATCAGAGTACCTATATATTGGCCGTAATATCCGTAACAGACGTATCGAACATGGCTGACGAACCGCCGTCTGACCAACGGGAGAGAAAGAGTGAGAACATTATTTCCCTCTCTTTTTCTCTCGTTGATTGAGGTGGTTGACGTCAGCCATGCTGACTCGTCTGCTACGGCTATTAAACCAAAGGGGGTTGCTTAGGTTTACCAATGGGGCCTTATGGCTACTTCTTAAGGGGCCTGTTCCGGTCTGCAGTTCTGTCGCTCGTACATTTTCACATTAATGAAGATATGTAATAACTGTTATCAATAAATTGATTATGATTATAAAATCAGTGAGTGTGAATTTCCACAAAATGATAAAAAAATCTCTTAGTGTTTAAAGTAACACGAAAAATAAATAAATTGACAATGTAATATATTTTAATATGACGGAATAATATGGTAACAAGATAAAAAAAACACTTGTTACGATATTACTAGGTCAAATTTAAACATATCCAATTGACAATTTCTTTGTTTTAATGACACCATGAGATGATTTTGTCACTGTGGAAATTCACACTCACTGATGTTATATCTTTAATAATGTGAAAATACGCGAGCGAGACAGCTGCAGACGAGACAGGCTCGAAACAGCGTTGAAACAGCGTAGTGCGAAAAATCACACGAACGTGAGCCGTAACGCCCCGAGATATGGTTTGCGATCACGCAACTTTTCACAATCACCTAAAGGCCCCAGGATAATGCCACTGTAGGTATCACGTCACAGGGGGACCTTACGTTTACCCTGGAACACAACTTTTCTTTATATTATTTACAGAAGAACAACTTAAAACAGTTTGTCTCGATTTGCTCATTGCTGGTTCTCAAACTACGAGCAACACTCTCGAGTTTGCCTTCTTACATCTATTGAGAAATAGATCCATTCAAGAAAGAATACAAGAAGAAATTGATCAAGTCTTAGGGGATAAGATACCAAGTTGGGCTGACAATACTAAGTAAGTACCTACATACATTACGGTTTGCACTTTCTATGAGAACATTTGCACATCATACTTATTTGTATAGGAACTCGTAATTCATTATGAAAACTGAGCACATGGGCTACTTTTTATTCCGGCAAAATGATCGATGACGCTAGTTTTCAGAAATGAAACGCGCCGAAAGACAATATCGCTTTACCCCAGTGTTTTTCAAACTTTGCCACGACGCGACCCCGTTTGTATGAAAAAAGACCCCACGACCCCCTTGTGGCATGGCGACCAGGGGGTCGCGACCCACAGTTTGAAAAACACTCACCTATGGCAGATTTTTTCGCTTTTCATAATTTACTATGCGCCTCTTATTGCATAGAGGTTCTATAGTCCAGTCATTAATACGTCGGAAAAAACGAGGTAGAAATGCAAGTCAACAGAGAAAGCTAAATTTTTGATATTACGTGGGGAGGGCCTAAAAAAGCTTAACGTCAAAATGTCGATCAAAACTGGCTTGTGAAATTTTCGCTATCTTAAAAAAGGGTTAAATTCAGTTTTTCCATAATAGCTTGTTGTTGCTTTCTTTAGGATCTACATTTAAGGTCCTATACATTTTTCACCTATTTATCTAACGCTGCTGTTGTTTTATGCATCATACACTAGCCACTATACCAGTTTCTGGATTAAGCGGAACCATAATGGCGTTCTTGTCTGTCCGGAAATATGTTCAAATATTTATACCATGATTTGCTTTTTCGCCATTGGTGGAGCCATTTTTTACATATTAAATGTTTTAGTAATTTATAGCTCATAAAATAAACCCTAATCTAATCTAAAGGCAGATTGAAGTACCTTATCAAATCGAGTTGATATTTACAGTCCCAAATCAGACAGATAAGGGAGAGGTAAGATGGCATGCAGGGCCCACTTTCCCACTGGGCGCTTGCCCAGGGCCCCAACATCGACGGGGCCCCCAAGTTCCCGCCAGATCACCAAACAATAACCGATATTTATTACCGAAAAACATATTTATTTCGAAAAAATCAATGGATAATGACTGACTACAATAACTACTTGCTTATTAGCTTCAGCATGCGCGAATCTACTCTACTCTCACACGAAAATAGTGTGCCCAGGGCCACCAATAGGTTAAAGACGGCCCCGATGGCATGGCAGAGTACGAATGCATCTACTCATACTGCAAACGACTTTGCCGCCTTGTTTTTACGCATGTGAACTATTAGTTCAAATGGTGTTGCTGCAGGTCTCTAGTTTGGGATCATCATTATCATCAGCCTATACTAGTCCACTGCTGGATATAGCCCTCCTCCGTAGCACCCCACTCAGCATGCTCCTTTGCTTTTCTCTTCCAGCTACTGCCAGTAGTCTTACGTAGATATATCGTCACTTCAACGAGTGTGGGTTGAAAATGAGTAAATGTACTTAAGTAAACGTGAAATAATTATCAGTATAAAAATCGACTTCATAAAAATGTCAGAACTAGACCAAATTGTAATGGGCTAAACGGGAAGAACCAGCTCTCAAATAAAAAAAGAATTATCAAAATAGGTTCACCCAGTCGAAAGTTCTAAGGTAACAAACATTTAAAAAAACAGTCGAATTGAGAACCTCCTCCTTTTTGGAAGCCAGTTAAAAAGTAGGAGGCACACAGAGATATTTGATTAAGATCGATAATTGTACTCCCTTCCGCGCCCTTGCTTTGCGAACGATGGTGGGCGAGCGGTAGCATGGTGCCCTTTACAATCTGACGGCACCCGGTTCGATCCTCTGCCCTGCACCAATGACTAATTAATAAAACATGTGCAGTTTCGATGTCATCGCTCTAAAACGGTGAAGGAAAACATCGTGAGGAAAACGGCATATCGAAAAACCTTAAAAGTTTAATAAAGACATTTTATGACATTCATAGGTACCTACACCGGGCCAGCGTGGTGGATTAATATAAGCAAGAACGATATAATATATATTCTTGGTAAAATACAGGTTGACAGACAATTTCTATTTTGATTGTTTGCATGAAGTAATGAATCAAATTTAAAGATGTTGGTGTCAGGAAAGAGAATAAAGTGCAAGATTACGTTGATATTGTTTTATTTGTGTTGTCTTTCAGATTAGTGTATACGGCGGCCTATATATTAGAGCTACAACGATATTATACCATAGCGCCTCTGGCTGGGCCGCGGCGCGTGCTTCAAGATACTCTCATAGACGGGTATCTCATACCTAAAGAGACGACTGTACTTATATCCGTTGGTGATATCCACTCCGATCCTGCACTGGTGCCCGACCCGCATGTCTTTAATCCTGAAAGATTTATAGATGAGCGTGGAATTGTGAAAAATTTACAGCACATGTATTTCTTCGGATTAGGTGGGTGAAAATGTATTTTTTTTTTCATGTAGGTATGCTTTCTTTTAAGTTTTACAGCTTGACATAACATGAGTTTTTCGAGATGGTTTGATCCCACACTCCTCCACTGAGTCGATACCACTGAAAAAGTTCCATTGGCCCTGTGAAGCACAAAATTATGAAACAAATTAAGATAAGATTAATGAATGATTAATCGATTGTATTGTGTTATAGCTAGCTAAAGTAAATGCGTTTAAGTTAAAAAAATTGTAGTCACATAAATATAACAGAAGTCACGGCCCCGGAGAAAAAAGATACTTATGATTAATTTTAAGATTTACATTTTTATGCCAGAATTCAACTAGTTGTTTACCTACTTGTTTCGGATCTAGGTGTAAGTTGTGTATGGAACACACACATGTATGAAGCAGGGAGACCTAATATAATGTATTATCTTGTTTCCAGGTCGCAGACGATGTCCCGGAGAACCTTTAGCGAAATTATTCATCTTTCTCATGTTGGTCGGTATTTTGCAAAAATACACGATCGAATGCTCAAACGGAGTGTTACCCTCGGACGAGCCCGTCATAGGGCTATTTGCTTCGCCCAAACCCTTTATAGCTAATTTTGTGCTAAGAAAATAGACATTCCGAAAGATTTAATAGTACTTTTAAGCTTTCTTTAAGAAAATTGAGTCTTGTTTTATATACCTACTAGGTACCTAAGTAACAATCATCACCATCATTGGCAGATAATTATGCATGCAAAGTTATTTTTGCGGTTTATCACTAACATTTGCTTGGGAAGATCGAGCCGTTGCCGTTGGTCCGTTGCTGCGTGAAAGAGTAACAAACAAACACATTTTCATGTTTATAATATTAGTAAGAATTGTAAAGACCAACCAACTTATCTGTGGTCGATCAAATGATAAAACTATTAACTATACATTTGTTTTTGATTGTTGACTTACCTAATAGTACAAGATCGGCTTGAGGTTATGTTAGTTTCAGAAAATATGATGGTGCCTCGTAGCTCTCTCTTTACCTCTATAGATGAAGTGGTTACACTGTACCTACAGCGACGTACCTAGATACAAATACCATGTAGGTATAGAAGTTTCTGAATAAAAATAAAATAAAACTGAACAAGTGTTCAATTCACTACCTACCTACCACAGAATATGGACTTTGATTTATGCATACAATAAAAACAACACCACAATAGGTACCTACTAGGTAAAAATGTGCTATGTTTATTTAGCAATTATAATAATGTCTACTTATCTGTTTTTAATTATTAATGAAGGCTTTTTTTGTGTTTGCTAGATAATTATATAGGTACCTATGGTACTTTTAAGCCATCCCTCTAGATTTGTACGCCTAATAACTAGGAAAATTATGATTCAAAGTGACTAATAAATATGGTTTAAACACCTGTTAGCGCCACTCAGTGACGCCTTATTTTATTTCATCTTACCTACCTTTTCCTACCCTTATCTTCCAAGAACGACGGGTCGACGGCTGTCACTGTTAAGTACGTTTCGTGATTTAGATGAGACACGCTGCTTGCAGACGAGCAGTTTGCGCTTGACTTGACCCTTGTGGGCGAGTTTATCTACTTAATGGTGAATTATTATTTATTAAGTGTTCATGGAGCGGGACAGCATAGGTTAAATAAAAAAAGTGTTCATGAATGCGCTCGAGTGTAGAAGAGTGATATAATGGGTAGAAACGTGTATTTTCATGTTGATACTAAACTCCTAAAGAATAGCCTCTATGTAAGTCCCTACTACTTTACTGGGGTAAATATACTACTTACGTCAGGAAAATAATATTATAGAAGATGAGGCGGTATGGTCTTAATGGCTTTAGCCTATTCAGCAATGGGCGAAAAACACCAAACAAAAAAAACACTTGACACCCCATTTCTGTCAACTCCTGTGAAGTCTGGGTGGTACCTAACCTAAAGACCCTAAAGTCAACTTAGATAATTTAGATATTATAGTACTCTGCAACTTAGTCAACAAAGGGTAAAAAATAGGAATAGGAGTAAAATTTGGTAAAACGGAATACCTATAAATTATTACCTACCATTGGTAGTAAAGTAACGAAACGAAGGATGTTTTTTGCTTGTTGTACTGAAAAACCGAAATCTGTAATATTTTCAGCTCGTCATATCATAACATAATCTTATTTAGACACGTTAAATAGAATTAATACTGGTTTAACCAATATTCTCTGTATCTGGAAACCAATAAATTATGTTTGGAGTTATCAAAGCTTTTATAGACTGGATCATGTAAGTAAAAACATTCCGTTTTGTAATTTCTAGTTTTTTTATAAGAAAAACGTACAATAACATTACTCATAGATAGTTGGCAATAACTCACACTTTTGTTCAGCCAACCTACTCTTGCAGTGGACATTACTGATTAGGTATTTATTGACTTGACTTAACGAGGAAATACATATTCATTTATCATTGCCTACCAACACGGGGAATCTGGAATGCAACATTCAGCACCGAATAGCTGCAGCGTGGCTAAAATGGCGAGAAGTAACATGTGTTACATGCGACAAAAGGATGCCAGTTAAGCTCAAAGGTCTGATATAAAAACAAAACAACAATTATAAGGCCAGTACTAATGTATGGCAGTGAAACATGGGCCATGACTCGGAAAAACGTCCATACCGTCCAAGTTGCCGAAATGAAGATGCTGAGGTGGACGTGCGGTGTAACCAGGCTAGATAAAATCCGCAACGAGTACGTGCGAGGAATCCTGGGCGTACGTGACATCTCCAACAAGATGCAGGAGGGAGTAGGCTGCGATGGTATGGTCACGTAAAGAGGAGACCACCTGACTACGTTGGGAACATGGCACTGCAACTTTCCATCTATGGTCAAAGATCCAGAGGCAGACCCAAGACAAGGTGGAAGGATGTCGTGCTAAAAGATATGAGCGAGTGTAAGGTTTCCGAAGACGATGTCGAGAATAGAGCGAAGTGGAGGAGAAAAGTAAGGAAGGCTGACCACACCACCATGTGGGATTCCTAGTCGGGAAGAGGGAGAGAGAGATTGCCTGCGCCTGCATTGTGTCAAATTTTATATTCCTTATCCAAAGACAAAAATAAGTAATTACTTAGGTAGTATATGTTTAACCACCCTACAAACATTATGTTGATATCTATGTAAACATCCATAGTTTCACGTCAGAATACGGAGTTGGTATCCCCTGCCTGGAGAACCTACCAAAAGGCGGCGGACTGATGGTGGTACAACCGTCATGACTAACAGCATAGCTAGATTGCCAGTGCAAGGAGCTGCGTTCCTGCAGTCACCAACCCGCATGGATAGGTGGCGACTATGGCAATACCTCCCTATTACAGGCCACATATCACCAGTTACGGCCGGGTGGCTGGGAACTATGCTTGGCGGTGATCACAATATCGGCAAGGGAAAAAGTAGCAGTGTACAATGGGGAAAATTGGGGTTACAGACATTACCCTATGTAGAGGGTGTATAGAGACTGAAGAAACAGCCACATTTGCTGGTAGAGTGCAGCAGCTTGGAAGAACAACAAAATTCTATCCTCGGATCACCGAGAACGCTCTGGGAGGCCTGCACAGGCATCAGCGAGCTGCTGGCTTATATGCAGGAGACCGGGTGGCTGAACTAGCTGCAGCCGGGTGATGCAAAATGGTCCAATGTATGGCCTAGATGCGGAAAACGCCCGTTACACAATTAACAAGTAGCATGAAGCATTCTATTAGTAACTTTCTACTTTAGAAAGTCATTAGAGAAGGCAAAACATTATTACATTTCATAGGTTAGTTGTGCAACACTTCCAACTTCACTAACCAATAAAAAATATATTTTAATATGCCAAAACAGTTAAGGGTGACGTGAGGGTTTAAGGTTCCTTTATTAACGTCTATAAATATGAGGGTAAGTAATGACAGTCATTCACAAAGAACTACACAGTCTGGATGTGAATCAGACCACTGGCTCTAATCTTGTTTTAGACTTGTGCGCCTGAATTGTTTCTGTGCTAAAATGCTGGATGGATACTGGCTCTAAAAAAGTAGTTGTGTCAACCCTCCCAGTTGGCAAGGTAGACTCAGCTACCTATATATATATTTTATATATAAGAAACGGGAATTAATCAGTATGATTATTTATTTATTTGATGATAGGCGAGCAGCATAGGCTGATGTGCCTATATCACACAGTGTCATAATGTATTTATCTGTTAAGATTATCTTCTTCATTCTTATCCATGTGTCCAGTTTGTTTCTTTATAGCCTTGGTTACTCTGACTATAGTTTCAACCGCATTTGGCTTGATTGGTAGCGAACCTGCTTTCTGCGCTTGGGGGAGTGGGCTAGATTCCCAGCCCAATTCACCTAGGGCAAACATTCATGTGATGAACATTTGTGTTTGTTCTATGTCAGTACCCTTAGTACAAGATTTGATCGTTTTCGAAAACTTTTTTCGTTTTCGTTTTGATGCATACATTGCTGGGCTGAAAGCTATTCGAAACTATTTTTCGTATTTGAGTGAAGCAACCTATACTGCCGATTACTACCGATTTTAGTTCATCCGCGTTTCCGCTAGAGGCGCTTTACTAAAATGTATGGGACAATACGGAAACGAAAAAAGTTTTCGAAAACTGTCAAATCTTGTACTAAGGGTACTGGGTGTTAATATCTATTTAAGTATGTGTTTAAAAACACTTAATTTAGGTATATCAGTCTAGGCTCAGTTTCAGCATTCCTTAAAAAAATGAGAAAGAAAACCTTCCATTGAAATATGTTAAGAAAAACATATTAAATTGTGTATTTGATTGATTCCAGTTTACTGATCGTCGCACCGACCTTGTTCATCGGAATCCTCCTGCTATGTGCATTCACTCTGGTACCGTTTGCGTTCATATTCGCATCCTGGTATATGAGGATTAAGGAACGGAAGCTGCAGAGAAGAAAACGGGATGGAGCCAACGTGGCGTTCTTCCACCCTTATTGTAACTCTGGAGGAGGTGGGGAGCGAGTGCTGTGGGTCGCTATCAGAGCTTTTCTCACCAGGTATCTATCTCCCTATCATATTTTACTAGCTTGTTCCTTACAATGTTTCTTCTGTATCTAAATTTGATAACACAAGCGGTGGTACTAACTTGAAAAGAGTTATTTGTAATGCACAGTATAATGTGTATGGGACTTATCATCTAAAACACTATACTGAATTCAATAAGGGATCTATAACGAAACTTATTTAGGATTAAAAAAAATATATACCCATATAACAAGAAATGTTATTACAAAGTTATAAATTTTATTAATCTTCAAAAAAATATTTTTTTGATTGAAGTTCCCAAAGTGGTCCAGGTGGACCTCCAGGGAATACAGGAGACCCGGCGGGGGTCTAATTTTTTGTCGAGTTTTGGGAATATGGTATTAATGTCGCTGCAGGAGGTCTACCGGAATCAGCTAAATTTTGAAAGTGGTCCATGAGAAAAAAAAGTCTGGGAACCTCTGTTTTAAATGATAAATTTTTGTTATATTATTATTTATTTTTCAATTACATAAATGTCTATCTGTTAATTAATTAGATTAATGAACATGAAATTATAATTATTGAAATTGTATCGACTATTTAATAATAATAAAAAATCTTCTTTTTCTTACATTTTATAAAATGCGATGTGTGTATGTATGTTCCCTATGGACTCCAAAACGGTTAGACCTATTTTGACGGGACTTTCACTAGCAGATAGCGGATGATATAAGGAGTAATCCATGCGAGACGCAGCTGGCTGGTGGTGGCTGGTGCTGGACGCTGGTGTTTTATAATAATTACCGTATTCTTATGCCATATCTTTAGATTTGTATGGCTATTGACTAGGCAAAACATGATGCAAGATTGAATGAGATTAAATGAGATTTAACATCTAATACCTCAAGGTTCTCAACTGTTGAAATTCTAAATTCTGAGTGACACTGAACCATTATAAGCAAGCGTGAATCTTACCATCAGGCCAGCGACTTGCTCGAATCATCACTCAGTTACATTTAAAAAAAAACATTGTACGTCATAGTGAACAACTTTTAGAATGATATTAATCACAGAAAAGAGAAGTAATTTTTTTTTTCTTTTCTGTGATATTAACCCAGAAATTTTAAACTAATCGTTTTGTCTACATAGATCCAATAAAGTGTTAATGTATTGAAAATAATAGTAATCATCATCATCATAATTTCAGCTTGTCGTGTTCTCTCAGTTGTCGGGACACAGGCCTTCTCTGAGAGAGAAAGGATGGGCCGTAATCTACCATGCTGGCCCAGTGCATGTTGGTGAATGTCATTATGTCTTGGAACTTTTATGGTTCTTGGACATACCGGTTTCCGCACGATGTTTTCCTTCACCGTTGTTGAGCGATGGCATCGTAACTGCACATAATTTATTTAGTTAATAAATACGTCATTGGTGCATTGCTGAGTATCGAATCGGGTGTCGTCAGATTGTAAAGCGCACATATTTCCGCTCAGCCACGATCGCTCGTAACTAGAAATAATAATACTGGTAACATTTGACAGCCCCGTTAACTTAGTTGGTAGTGAACTTGCCTTGTGCGCTTGAGGGCGTGGGTTCGATTCCCACCTAGGACAAATATTTGTGTTTGTTCTATGTCTGCGTGTTAATATCTATTAAAGTATGTATTTAAAAATATATATGTACGTATATCAGTCTCTGGCAGCCATATTACAAGCTTTGCTTAGTTTGGGGTCAGATGACCATGTGTGCAATAATGTCCCAGATATTTATTTATTTATTTTCCAGATATCCAGATTCTAACATCTTCATCTACACGGTGGAGACAGCTGAGCCGCAGAGCATCCTGGACCGGGCCCATAACCAGTTCAATGTGTCCGTTGACTTGGATCGGATCACTTTCATCCGGCTCAGCCTGAGGCGAGCCATCGAGGCGGACTCCTACCCGTACTGCACATTACTGCTGCAGAGCCTGGGTTCCATGCTGCTCGGCATGGAGGCTCTGATAAAGTTCAACCCTGGTCAGTTTCCAAAAAAATATTTATGTACCTACTAGCCGACCTGACAAAAATTTCAATTTTATTTTCTTTTAAACCATACTCTGTGAAGTGAACAAAACAAAAAAAAAATACTTATTCAAATCGGTCAATCTGATTTTAACCGACTTTCAAAAAGGAGGAGGTTTTCAATTCGACTGTTTTTTTAGTTTTTTTTTTATATGTTTGTTACCTCAGAACTTTCGACTGGGTAATCCGATTTTGATGATTCTTTTTTTATTTGAAAGCTGATGCTTCCCGTGTGGTCCCATTTCAATTTGGTCCAGTTCTGTAATTTTTTATGAAGTCGGTTTTTTTATATTGATAATTATTGTAATTTTTATTGTTTTAGCCAGACTAACAAACAACAATTGATTACAGAAATCACGAAAAAAAAACAGCTGTTCCATAAATTATGTCAAGTGACAATGTCTATGGTTTCTTAACAGCTGATTTTTGTCGCGATTTCAAATTTGGTCCCATAGTAAAAGTTTTCCATAATGTTGAGTAAAATGAACACCTTTTCGGCTTAGTGCAGGGTAGATGTGTAACCCTGTACAAGCTACTTTCAATCCATAAATTAAAATGTGTGTAATATTGTCCGCAGATGTGTACATAGACACAACTGGGTTTGCGTTCACGTACCCAATATTCCGGTACCTGGCCCAGTGCCCCGTGGGGTGCTACACGCACTACCCGACCATCACGCGCGCCATGATGCGGCGCGTGAAGCACCGAGTGGTGGCTCACAACAACGCGGGGGTGATCGCTCGCAACCCTCTCGCCACCTGGCTCAAGCTGCTCTATTACAAGATATTTGGTGTGGTGAGACCTGCTGCAAACAATATTATACATTTAACACATACAACGTTACACGAAAAGGACAGAAAATTATTTAAAACCATATTTATGAATTACTACGTGAAAACTAAAGGGGGAAGGGGGTATTGGCATATACATATATATAAAGGGGGTATTGGTGGTCATCGAGGGGGGTAAAAATGAAAAAAATTTATGAAATGTCACGTAATATGGGTAGATTCCCTTATCTGTATAGTGTATACCTGTTTCTCATTCATTAATAGGCTTGCGTTTGACCGCTATTACTCGCCCGATGTAAAGCGATGATGCGGTCTACGATGGAGCACGCTTGCCTTGAAGAAACCGTTTCGTTTTAATAAGTCGACGTTTGACCACCATCTGGTCTGTTTGTTGGTGGTGGTAAATAGATGTTAACACCCACATAGAACAAACACAAATGTTCATCACACAAAAATGTTTGTCCTAGGTGGGAACCGAACCCACGCCCCCAAGCGCAGAAGGCAGGTACGCTACCAACTAAGCTAACGGGGCTGTAAATTATGTTTCCCCCAGTTGTACGGCGTGGTGGGTCGCTGCGCGCACGTAGTGATGGCGAATGGTTCCTGGACGGAGGATCACCTCGACGATGTGTGGCGCAGCCCCCTCAACACTCACCGGGTGTACCCGCCTTGCGAGGTATGTACAACACTACATACTGTAGAGGGTTACAAGGAAAGGGTGTACTAACCCGAAAGAAGTCCATCTATAATACCCAATATATATTACTGCTACACTAGTAATGCCACTGATGGTACTACTGACACTTTTACGTCACTAGTACCATTAATGGTACTAGCGACGCTGTATTGTATTTTTCATGTTAAAAGTACCATTAACGGTACCAACAATGGAGAATTGTATCCTTTATGTTAGAAGTACAATTGATCAGTACCATCGATGGTACTACTGAAATCTCTACGTCACTAGTTCCATCAATGATATTGATATCAGTTGAATCAGAATCGATTCTATTTGTAATCGTAAAAGGAGTATTTATGACTTATGTGTTTCGAATTTATATTGTTTTACTAACCGACTTCCAAAAAGGAGGACGTTCTCAATTCGACTGTTTTTTTTTATTTTTATGTTTGTTACCTCAGAACATTCGTCTGGGTAAACCGATTTTGATGATTCTTTTTTATTTGAAAGCTGGTGCTTCCCGTGTGGTCCCATTTTAATTTGGTCTAGCACAGAATTTTTTATGAAGTCGGTTTTTTTATATTGATAATTATTCTAATCTTAAATGTTTTATTTTTCTTAATTTAATTTAGCTGGTTAATATTATTATTCCCTCTAATTTCACTGGAAACATCGTTTATTCCTGAAAAACAGTGCACACTACTGCTTGACTCCACCTGCGTATATTATTTTCCCGCAGGTGAGCTCACTGAAGCAGCTGACCTCCCTGGCCTCCGAGTCAGATGAGATCATCATCCTGTCGGTGGCGCAGTTCCGTCCCGAGAAGGACCATCCGCTGATGTTACAAGCCATGTACGAACTGAGGAACTTACTATCTAAAAACGAACTGCTCTGGAACAGGGTACGTAAATAATTTGAATAATATTTTGAATTTATTTCACTATTGTTTAAGTTACTGAAACGAGGAAGATCTGACGAGGTCCTTATACAGCCGACTTTACTAGTTACTAGGGTTAGGATTAAATTGAATGATCTCTCTGATTCCAGATCAAGCTGGTGCTGGTGGGCTCGATCCGCAACGAGGCGGACAGCGAGCGCGCCGTCAACCTGCGTGACCTGGCCTCCCACCTGGCGCTGGAGGAGTCCGTGCGCTTCCAGACCAACGTGCCGCACGCCGCGCTACTAGACCTCTACCGACGAGCCACTCTGGCCATACACACCATGTGGAACGAACACTTCGGCATCGGTGAGTGCTTCAACCAGTCACTTCCTAGCATTGGCCGAGAGGACTTCTAAACATCAACTGGTGACAATAGCCGGCTCGAGGACTCCCACAGCCAATGTATGATAATCTTCGATCAAGCTGGCTTATGTACACTTTCAACCATTGATCGAACACTTTGTTTGTACTTATGTATACTTTCAACCATTGATCGAACACTTTGTTTGTACTTATGTATACTTTCAACCATTGATCGAACACTTTGTTTGTACTTATGTACACTTTCAACCATTGATCGAACACTTTGTTTGTACTTATGTACACTTTCAACCATTGATCGAACACTTTGTTTGTACTTATGTACACTTTCAACCATTGATTGAACACTTTGTTTGTACTTATGTATACTTTCAACCATTGATCGAACACTTTGTTTGTACTTATGTATACTTTCAACCATTGATCGAACACTTTGTTTGTACTTATGTATACTTTCAACCATTGATCGAACACTTTGTTTGTACTTATGTATACTTTCAACCATTGATCGAACACTTTGTTTGTATTTTTTTGTTTCTATCTCACCTTGTATAGCCTAAACGGCTTGACCGATCTTGATGTATGAGGTATCGTTAGATTCGTTTTCATGTCCAGAGTGTCATAGGTTACATTTTACAGTTGCGCATTTTTTTTAATAGTCTATTTGTTTGTCCTAGGTGAGAATCAAACCCACGCCTCCAAGTTTAGAAGGCAGGTTCTCTACCAACTAAGCTAACGCGGCTGTTTGTTGTGATGTGTTCTTCCCCCGCAGGCGTGGTCGAGTGCATGGCCGCCGGGCTCATCACGATCGCGCACCGCTCCGGAGGCCCGCTCGCCGACATCATCGAGCCGGCGCCCCCTTCCCAGACAGGATACCTCGCCGCCGAGCCGCGCGAGTACGCACAAGCTATACTGGAGGCCATCGCTCTCACCGCGGACGAGAGGGACAAGATAGTAGCTGCTGCCAGGTGAGAAACTAAGCTAATACTGCCCGCTAACCAACTACAATTAACGTCATCGCCAAATTCGTCTTCCCCGCTTCACTTACCCATGTAAATCCCGCTGATATCTTATTAGGTTTGGGTTTCCTCTGCATTTTTAACCGACTTCCAAAAAGGAGGAGGTTCTCAATTCGACCATTGAAAAAAAAACTTCGTCATACAATACAATATAATACAATACTTTATTATTACCTCCATAGTTACAAGTCAAACTTCTCCAGTACACTCTTCTACAACAATGTATATAAAAATTTAATTATGTAAATCTAGGTACATCAAATTAAATAATAATTTATTCAATAATAACAAATTACGAACAAAAATGTCATTTCTATAATAATTAGGTATGTCAAATTCAAAATCATCCATCGTTATTAATAAAATGACATGTGATTGTTTCCTTGTTTCAGAGCATCAGTGGACCGTTTCTCCGAGAGCGAGTTTGACAAGTCATTCCTCCGGGCGATAGAACCTCTCATGAGGCTAGATTAGATATACCATTCAGCATGGTATAATAATAATACTTCCCCAGGTATGGTATTCCGAGATATAAATGTCACGTGGGTGACACTGACACATGTCTAAATTTTTTTAATTTGTTTCTTGACCATGGATACTGAGTCCTTTACTCGGAATAATAATATTTACGAAGTATTAAATAGCATCAAACAAGTCACAGTCAAGCAACGTAAGTCACGGTCAAGTCAAAGTCATGCCTTTTCTTTCGAGGGAAATCTTCCAAAGATACCCGGCAACTGCACGGTGACGTAGACAGGTGTCAACTCCCGGAATGTCAGACCTTGGGTCATGGTATTATGTCAGACTGCATTTACTATCAGAGTGAGGGAGTAACGTTATTACAATAGAAAATCACGCTAACAGCAGTGGCGGATTTGCCCTAAGGCCCAGTAGGCGCGGGCCTAGGCCGGCCAATTGTGATAAAAAATTCACTGATAACAAGAAAGAACTCAAAGTACCTAAATATTATAAAACTCGCGCACATTGTGGCGGGCCGCACTGTATGTACCGCATCTTATAATATAAGGAAGAATATTATTAACGCGCGATCCTTAAAAACACTACCTCATACGTTAGTTGGTTACAACAACTATAGAAATAAACTAGCAAATATTATTAACTGACTTCCAAAAAGGAGGTTATCAAATCGACTGTTTTGTTTGTTACCTCAACTTTCGACTGGGTGAACCGATTTTGATGATTCTTTTTTTTATTTGAAAGCTGGTGCTTCCCGCGTGGTCCCATTTCAATTTAGTCGAGTTCTGTCATTTTTATATTGATAATTATAGTTAATTAAATTTGTGAATTGATTTCGATAAAAGTTGGTAGTAAAGTAAATTCAGTATGTAGTCTAAATGAGGGGTGCTGAGGAAGGGGCGGCTGGTAGGTACTTACTTTATGGCCGAGGGCGGCCAATACTGCAAATCCGCCACTGGCTAACAGTGTACTAGGTTACGCGGAACGGGTGTACTGAGTCGAAGGGGAGAAAGAAACAGTTTTGAAGATGAACTTCCGCAAACGCTTGATTCAATCAACTGAATATTATTCAGTTGCAGTCATATCCGTTGCGAAGACAATGGACTAGTAATGTGTGAAATTCTATAAAACAAGTGTTCACACTGCATGCATTCCGTCTTATCGCAAGCAACGTGACGTCTGTCTGTTGGGGTAGCACGAGTGTCTTATGACCAGGAGGTCCCATGTTCGATTCCCGACCGGACAGATTGTAAATATTATTATTTGACTGCCCCGGTGGCTCAGTTGGTAGTGAACCTAACTTCTGTGCTTGGGGGCGTGGGTTCGATTCCCATCTAGGACAAACATTTGTGTGATGAACATTTTGTGTTTGTTCTATGTCTGGGTGTTAATATCTATTTAAGTATGTATTTAAAAATATATATGTACGTATATCAGTCTCTGGCAGCCATATTACAAGCTTTGCTTAGTTTGGGGTCAGATGACCGTGTGTGCAAAAATGTCCCAGATATTTATTTATTTATTAATGAATGACAAATTCAATTTCACTGGGTGTGAGTGTTTTTTGCCCGTGTCTGTGTGTCTCCGACACGAGGAATCCTAGTGAGGAGCTATATGTGTGAAGCGCATCGAGATATAATAACGTCCGAGCGTCAACACACGGCCTCCGGAGCGGTGCGCGATCGTGATGAGCCCGGCGGCCATGCACTCCACCACGCCTGCGGGGGAAGAACACATCACTACAAACAGCCGCATTAGCTCAAGTTGGTAGTGAACCCGCCTTCTGCCAGGCCTTTACAGGCCAGGCGCACTCCGCACTTTAGGTATGAAGCTACAAGTAGTCGTCTCGTCGGACTTGTCGTGCCCGCTGCCGCGCGATAGACAGAGATACGCGACAAGAGTTACGCGATACACAGAGAGGCAACTTCCAGGTTAATATAGCAGTAGGTAGTTAGCGCTCGCACGTTCTGAATTGCACTTTATTGTTTAATAACAACGCTTACATAGTGTTCAACGTCGCTCTTCCGCTAGGGCATCGCGCCGCGTTGTAGTCGGATCGCGGTTGCCTTACAACTAACCAAAAAGTCAGCACAATGCGTATCGTGCGCCGAGTTTTTGATCAGTTTTTTTTTGGCACGATCGTGACTCCATAGTGAAGCGTTATAATTTCACACATTACTGGACACACACACATGGACTGCAACTTGAATCTGGATATATTGCTTGATTTACACGTTATTAGTAGATAAGTTATTTAGTGCTTTATAGTCAATTAAATTTGACCATGTAAGCAGTCTCGGTATGACTGAAACTGGATGTCCATCAAGCATGTTAGAGTTAGAACTGCTTACCGCAGCGTGGTGTTCAGATCATGAGTCCTCGGCTTTATGTGTGGCCGAACCTTAAGAATTATAAAGAACAATTCAATTCTAGAATGTGTACTGAAACATAATTATTCCTAAGTACATAATTATTTTAATTAAGTTGTTAATATTGTGCAATTGCATTTTTGTTCCATTAGACATAAGGATAATGAATAAAATTTTACCAAAGTTCTTAAGCGTTTTATTAAAAAATCATAGAATAAACATTAAAATATAATATATTAAAAAAATATGGTACAAATTTAATGCTTAAATTAGCGGAATGTTAGTTATGAGCTGCCGACGCGGTCTCGGGGGATCAGCCTGAGCTCGGAGCCATGTTTCAGAAACACATTGCCTGGAATCACAGAAACAATCACTTTGTAGATAGATATAAACTCTTTAATGTGTACCAGACCACAAATAAAAATAGTATGTCTTTATTTAGTAGGTCGAAATGTTTTGTTTTTATCTTGCCATGTGTGCTGGTGGTCATGGTTATTCTTTATTCGTTTTGCAATGATGTCTATTTAGTTTTTTTTTTAATAGTTTTGCCTTTGACCGCCAGCTCGCCTGATATTAAGCGATGATTCGGTCTTCGTAGACCATGAACCGTGTCGATGGAGCTTACTCCATCGTTGGAGCACGCTTACATAGAAGAAACCGATTCACTCTCGATTTGAAGACACCCAGATTATAATATGTTAATTGATATAATATGAAATGATTATTAATTTGAATGTCAGGTATATTTGTTTTTTAATAAACATCAGTTCAGCTTTCGTTCAGCAGCCCAACTTGTCTTCTGGATTAGCATTCTCCCTAGGGCAATCTAATGGAAGAAATTTCATATATTGGTAAGTGTGATACTAGAGAATGATTCATTTCAGAGGCTTTTCAACAGACAAAAACTGTCACTAGGCAAAGCAGGTGTTTTTTGCTTTTGACTGCAATCTCGTCTGATGTAAAGCAATGATTTTCTACAATGGAGCACCCTTGCCTAGAATGCACCCAGATTGCGATTATCAAAGAAATCCCATTCAGGCAGCACATTCCACATTCTAGCGGTTCACACAATAACAGGAAACAAAGCTCTTCGTATGGGTTTTCGAAATATCAAACATGAAATGGAGACGTCTTTAAAAACTCCATACCAGCGGTCTGTTGCGGGTTGATGCCAATGCCGTCGTCAGTGATGATGGCGCTGGTGGCAGGTTCCACGCGGAACTCCTCGGCCGCGAACTTCAGGACTGCGGTGAACGGAGTCGCCTCGGGCACGCTCAGTCTGCAAACATTTCATCACAACTACAGACTTTGTTGTGGGGCGCGGGAGGAGGCATCCCACTGCTCTAGAGCTTTGTGTATATTGTAGGCTACATAGAATATTGTATGTATTTTGATTAGTTAGTAAAGACAATTTGCCTGGTAATATACAGGGTACGCGGAAACGGGTCCAAAGTACCCATCATTGTGAACTACTTTTACTATGGGAACAACCATGAAATCACGAAAAAAACTTCTGTTCTATACATTTTGTCGAGTGTGACCTTTATCAATGTACCAGCTGTTTATTTTTTTCGGTTTCAGAGTTGGTCCTATAGTTAAAGTTGTCCATAATGATGGGTGTTATGAACCCCTTTTGGCTTAGTACACCCTTTCCGTGTAACCTACGTCTTCCTCATCAATTTCGATATTTTCGATAGTTTTAAAAATATAAAATAGAAAGGGCCAGCAGATTATTTTTACAGATGCTAGTTTGGTTTGTACCTATTTAGTGTGTTTTCGTAAAAGTAGAAGTGGCGGATTCAATCAATCCAATGAGAAGAATTGTATGACAATTGAAGTAGCGCAGCCGAGCAGCGGAGTATGCCAGTACGGTTGGAGTGAGACAGTATAGCGGCAACAGCAAGCAGAGTATAACGGACCAAACACCTATGACAGTTACTATTTCTTTACCTAAAAATTCGTCAATTCATGCTCTGCTCACCTCTACTACATAGCTCTGCTCGCCTCAGCTTCAGTGGAAGTAATAGTTGTAAAGTTTTATAATGATAAATATTCTATACTCTGCTAGCGGTACTTTGAAAGTTGGCTACCCTATTTCATGCTATTTGAAAACAAGAAACAATAATATTGCTATATGTTGAAATTACTTACATCAATAATTATATTTGTACTATAAACGTTGTGACATTTTTAGCTATATAAAATACCATCTCACATCTATGGCAGGCTTTTATTTATAATCACACTAATATTATAAATGTGAAAGTAACTCTGTCTGTCTGTTTGCTACATAATCACGGCTAAACGGCTTAACCGATCTCGATAAAATTTTGCGAGGCAATGGTATGTATCATGAGGATGGACATAGGCTATTTTGTTCTGAAGAAATCGCGGATGAAGTTGGGGGTACAGCTAGCTAATTATATATTTATTTTAGTTCATAATTTTTTTTTTGTTTGTAATAAACATAAACATTGGTTTGTAGTGGTAGGACTCTTTTGCAGGGGTCCGCCTGGGGAAGTACCACACCTTTGCCAGTTATTCAACTGCCAAGCAGTAGTGTGCAAACACTACTGTGTTCCGGACTGAAGGGCAATGTTTCCAGCGAAATTACAGGGCACACAGAGATTTGACATCTTACATCTCGGGGTGACGAGTGCAGTGCATTGCCATCCAGGGTTTTGAACTGTTGAAGTTCAAAATTCTGAGTGGTGTTGAACTGTTATGGGCAAGCGTGAAGAGCCATGAGGCGAACGACTTCGCTCGTCTCGTCACTCTGTATCATAAATTAAAAAAAAACATATCTTCTTAGACCTTTATAGAAAAATGGTCATTCGGTGAAACTAGTTGAAGTATTAATACCAAAAATAATACACTTAGATTGTTTTTGAAAAATCACATTTATTTGATTACAGTATGCTCTTCAACAGACCAAAAACAATGCAAAATGTGTGGATCCTTTAAGATGAATTCATATTTCTTTTACATACACTCATTAAAAGACAAAAGAATCCAAAATCTTTGGACTCTATTTGTTAAATAAATATTTACTTGAATTTAAACCAATGAAAACAAAAAAAACTATCTGAAATCATCAACTTCAGCCTATAACTGTTCACTGCTTGACATAGGCCTCTTCTAATGCACACCACTGAGCTCAGTCCGCAATTCTTTGCATCCAGTTGTACTGTTTCGGTCCAGCCATTCTCAAGTTATGCGCTTACCAAGTAACAGCATTTTTTATTTTATTTATGTAGACGTAAACAAATACATGCTCAGCATAGTAACAAAATAATGTAAAATTCAAAGCTAGGCATCAACAGAGAAACATCTTTTAAACTCTACTCTATTACTCAAGTGACATTGTGAGGATTGGTTCCTTTTTGATAAAATTCAGATTTATTTATTATTATATCGGTTGGCAAATATTTCAGCAGGGTCTGTTTTGATGATGCTTCTAATATTAAATCTGTGAGATAACTCTCAAGTTTCTCTTCTGAAAACAGTTGTACAAATAACTTAAAAGCAACATCCATGTGGCTAATCTTACAATCAGAATTGATGATCTTTTTTAAGATATACTTTGAAGGCTCAGAGAGACATGCTTCCTCGAAAGCATTCGTTGAACTTTGAGCACTTAAAGTTTTAAGAAAAACATTTAAAGTTTTATGTTTTTGGAATCTCTCAAGGCACTTTTCAATATGGTAAGATTTGTTGAATGCACTTTTTATTTCTTCGTGGGTGGTTTCGTTTGATGGCCAATCTTTCCACTGGCATAGATCAATGAAATCTTGGAAGAAGTTGAGGAACTGTCGCGCGACTGCTGTGTCCATTATATACGACGATGTAACTTCAACGTAGAGCCCGCATCCAACTCAGCATCTGTTAACATCAACAAACTTTGTTTCATAACAACTTTTAACCTGAGAAGCGATACCTAAGTTTTCCTACATCATTTTATCGTGTAGCCTACGTTGAAGTTACATCGATGATACTAATATTATAAAACTTAAAGCTCAAACTTACACTTTAAAGGGCAATTTGGGGTCTGAAGTCAGCGTGATTTTAAAAGTAACTTTCGACCTGTAAATGTAAATTTTCTGTAAATATTGTTCACAAAACAAACACGTGGACTAATCTTTTAACAACTCACATTTTAAATAGTTTTCAATAAAGATCACTTTTAATAAGAGAACTTGATCAATCAAAAATTGCTGATATTAATAACTCTGAATTGCTGGTAAAGTAAAGGTAAACGAAAGAGTTTTTTATTGATATAAATGACGTGCCAACTCCCACGTTCACATTGACATTATAGTTAAAAGTTTTTTTTTCTCCTGGGAGGATTTTGGCGTCGTACTTCTTATGCATTAGCCAGCGTCAATTACTGAAATATTTTCAAAATAGTCAATAGTAAATATAGTCAAGTCAGAGTCAAGCAAAGTAAGTCACGGGTAAGTCCAAGTAATGTTTTAGTAAAGGGACGGAGACTTTCCCAGAAGCTTCTATGATGTTTATGAACGTCATCGACGTCGGTCGTTTTCTATCACATTTCGTTTCACGCAAGTTTCACGTTTGTTACGAATGTTAATATATATATAGATGTGTGTATGTACCCTATACACTCTAAAACGCCTGGACTAATTTTAACGAGACTTTCATTGTTGAATTTGAATGATAAAATAACACATTTTGAATGACAAAATATTAATGACCACCAAATGAAATCAGTATCAGCCAATTTCTATTAGAATGTGCAATGTAATTAAGAATAGTTTTTTCAACAAGTCCAAGTACCAGGAATGCATAAACCATGAATAGGTGACCCTTCGTGACCCGTGATCACACTCTTTGTGAATCTAGAGTGAAATACCTCTCATCGTTTCTGCTATCCTGGAATCGACAAATTCAAACAGATTTTTTTCCTAGAACAGGTGGATGACAATTAGACTGACTACCGTTTGGCTATAAGGAACTATGTTTCCTTGTAACCAAATTAGAATGATAAACTAGGAAACAGTCTTTTTTTCTGATCTCTATTCAACCCATTGTCTGTATTCACCTCACCATTCAGCTCGGTTGGCAGTTCTTTGCACACAGATTCAACTTAGTTCCGATCCATTGTTAATACCTGTGTCCAGCAGTAAGCTGATGATAGTGAAGGTAATTAGGTCAAGCATTGGTATTGGGGGAAAAAAAAAACACTTCAAAAAGGTTGATACATTTATTCGTATAAGTACAGAGTAACATGCTCAGGTCAGGTCATCGGTAGCGAGCGGGTCAACTCCGTCCGTGACCTCGGCCGCGAGGTCAGCGAACTTTGCGACGTAGTCCACACTCGACTCTGCCATGAGCGAGTGGAGGTGTCCGTCCACCTGCAAACAAAAATTTCAGAAGTTATGAAGTCGGTTCTTTTTTTTATTTATTTTTTCTTCTTCCCCGTATTGGGGCTTTTGGCTCCGCATGATTGACGCAGTTGCCATATACAAGTCTTATGAGTTTTGGTTTTAGAATTTAAAGGTAGGGAAACGATACGCGATAATTAGGATTTAGTAAGGATTAGGATGGACGGATCACAGGAGTGTAAAAGATATAGAAATATAAATAAAATTTAAAGTTTGATGTTATTCAAGATGATAAAATTAGATAGAGAATGATAGATAGAAAAGGAATTGCTACTGAGAAGAGATTGTATATTATTAGGCAATGGAACACGGAGGGATATCAAGTCATCGTAAAAGGAAGCATGGTCATGTAAAGGACAGGAGAAAAATATATGGTCCAGATCCCCATAATCACCACATTCGCACTGCGGACTATCTATGATGTTAAACCGAGCAAGGTGGGCGGGACAAGTGGTATGCCCAAGACGCATCCTGATCAAAATCGTTGATGGCACCTTGCCAAGGTTTAAAAAAGAAAACCACGGCTTATTGCGAATGACCGGTTGTATACTAGCATAATATTTTCCTTTATACATGCTGCTATCCGCCCAGACTGCTTTCCAGTCGGTTCTTTATATTGATAATAATTTTCATATTACATCATAGATAATATATACTTAAGTATATAAAAGTCATCCAATTCAAAGGAGGATTATGACAAAGACTGAGGTTAGTGTCACTACCAAGGAGAATGTATTGTTTTCATCTCTCACTGTCAGATAACTGATGTTATAAGGAGTAACTTAGTCTAATTTTGACCGGGATACAACGCGGTGCGCAGCAAGTGTTAGATATATAGTAGTTTGGTTACCGCGAGGTCGACGGGCGGCGCGCGGCTCTCGAGGTGCCCCAGGAAGGAGGAGAGAGAGAAGTCCTGCGCGGAGCCCTCCAGCCAGCCCTCCGCGTCGCGCAGCAGCCGGGATGGAGACAGCGACATCGACTCGCTGCGCAGGAAACCTGCACAACACAACATTAATCAACAATCCATACAGTGTTACGCGGTTTTCACGAATATACTTAGCTATGTTTTCACGAATATACTTAGCAATGTTTTCACGAATATGCTTAGCTATGTTTTCACGAATATGCTTAGCTATGTTTTCACGAATATACTTAGCAATGTTTTCACGAATATGCTTAGCTATGTTTTCACGAATATGCTTAGCTATGTTTTCACGAATATGCTTAGCTATGTTTTCACGAATATGCTTAGCTATGTTTTCACGAATATGCTTAGCTATGTTTTCACGAATATGCTTAGCTATGTTTTCACGAATATACTTAGCAATGTTTTCACGAATATGCTTAGCTATGTTTTCACGAATATGCTTAGCTATGTTTTCACGAATATACTTAGCTATGTTTTCACGAATATACTTAGCAATGTTTTCACGAATATGCTTATCTATATTTTCACGAATATGCTTAGCTATGTTTTCACGAATATGCTTAGCTATGACCAGATTGAAGTACAGGCTATGTTATTTAGCGAAAGTGCCGGATAAGGGAGGAAAAAAGGATTGAACATTTAATATACAACAACACACATTTACATTATTTACATTTTTATTACAAGCTTTGCTTAGTTTGGGGTCAGATGACCATGTGTGCAATAATGTCCCAGATATTTATTTATTTATATGAAAATCGTACCAAGTCGCGGGCAACAACACTAGTATACAATAATAATATACATACTTATATAAAAATATTACATACATAAGTACGAGTAATATTTATACAAATCAAAATAAACTGTCCCCAGTACTTACTTCCAATATCCCGCCCCTCGTGATCAGGTTTGGAAGACGGCTCACCCTTGACGCTGGTATCTTTACAACCATCTCCCTGGATACCTGGATCCATGGAGACCTCGCCCGCGATGGGGTCTTTAGGAGCCTCCGACTGGTCTCCAGAGGTCTCCGCCGTAGCGTTTACTTCTTCGTCGTCGGGGGTCTCGTCTTTTACTATAAGTGTTTCCACTGCGAAAGAAAGAACATTTATTAGTTTCAAATATATATAAAAAAAAAAAACATAAAGACGAACATAGTACCTCCTCCTTTTTGGAAGTCGGTAAAAACTATGTATATAGGGTTAGGGTTGGCGTTTAAAAATGTATGAACCAAAAGTACCAAAGGTAAACCCTATTAATGGGTGTTCCCCGATAGTTACAATCTGGGTGTCTTCAAATAACGAGTGAATCGGTTTCTTCTGGCAAGCGTGCTCCATCGTAGACAGCATCATCGCTTAACATCAGGCGGGTTGGCGGCCAAGCGCAAACCTATTTTTTTAAACCTATTTGCAAAAAAGAGGAGGTTCTCAATTCGACTGTTTAATGTTTGTTACCTCAGAACATTCGACTGGATGAACCGAATTTGGTGATTCTTTTTTTATTTGAAAGCTGGTGCTTCCCGTTTGGTCCCGTTTTGTCATTTTTATGAAGTCTGTTTTTTAGATTGATAATTATAGATAGATAGAAACTCTTTATTGTGTACACCAGAAATAAAAATTACAAACATAGAAAACACTTAGGAGCCAGTGCCACAAGCCAACAAGGCAGCCTAATCGCTAAAAGCGATCTCTTCTAGGCAACCGTTGGAAAGAATTTACGTAACAGAATCGACGGGGGATGCTAAAACACTTTTAGTGATACCATTAAACAAATTATTTAAGTGAACCATATACGGGTGTTCTTTTTGTCTATAGATACACCATATATACCCCTGGTAAACATAAATGTCTCACCTTGGTTGGGCTGCGTGATGGGTATCCTTCGATCTCCGTCGTGGAAGTAGAACTGCCCGTTCGACTCACTCAGCACGTAGAAAAACGACAAACTACAGACAAACGAATATTGTTCTCTTAACAATCTGTGATTCATAGACAATGAACATACATTCGTCGAAGTAGGTTCTTAACAATCTGTGATTATATATGCAAAATTTCATAAACATTTTTTCCGCAATTCTAAAATAACATTTCATAAAATAATTACGTCCATTATATATTTATACTAGCTTCCGAACGCGGCTTCGCCCGCGTTGTTTGAGAGAAATATAATCGAGTTCTCTACAAAGTAGGTACTTATATTTTAGGACGATATAAATATTTCAGCCTGGCTATTGACGACCGGTATGGCTAAGTACTAACCCATGTGCCTTATGAGCAGTAGGTTTCTGGTTTGATCCCGGCCTGGCAGATGTTTAAATGGTGAATTTTATTAAATATTTACATGCTTTGGGTCTCAGTGCTAGTTATCTCTGTTTTTTTGTTTTTCCCAGAAAACTACTACTAACTACATCGAAAGTTTTTTTTTTTACTTTTCTTCTATGTTTTTCCACGGGAACCGGGAACCATAATTTGTTACGGGGTCAAAAGTATTGTGTATTTTAATATGGACCATTGCTTATCTTTAGATCATCATTTCATTTATCATTCATCATCATTCAGATCATTTAGTAGTTCCCGTGGAAAAACATAGAAGAAAAGTTAAAAAAAAAATTTGGTTAGTATAAAGTTATACTAAATTTTACCCAGCTGTCATTGGTTACGGTATCCTACAGGAATAGTCTTTTTTTTTTGGGATACAAAGTAGTCTATATCTACTATAGTCCTTGAACAATCTCAATAAAAAGTAGTTAGTAGTATTAAATAGCCTATGTGTTAATCCAGAACATAAAAAGCCTCCGTACAAAATTTCATCGAAATCCGTTAAACAGTAACGGAGTTTTGATTGAAATTATCCTACAGGAATCTTTTATTTTTTCGGGATATAAAGTATGCTATGTGATAATGCTAGGATAAGCTACCTTCATATCAAATTTCATCGCAATCCGTCTAAAACTTACGAAGTTGATTAATTGAAGTTATCCTACAGGAACGAAATATTTTTTCGGGATAAAAAGTAGCCTATGTGTTATTCCAAGATATAAGCTACCTCCATACCAAATTTCATTCAAATCCGTTCAGCCGTTTCAGCGTGAAGGAGCAACAAACATACATACATACACACACACACACTCACACACAAACTTTCGCTTTTATAATATTAGTAGGATTATTATTATTTAATACTTTATTGCACACTTACAAATTAAGTACAATGCACAAATGGAGGACTTAATGCTAAACATTTTCTACCAGTCATCCACCAGCAGGCCGCATAGGCCGTAGAAAAATTGTCTTTCCACCGTCTTGTCGTTTTTATCTACGCGGAGACGCGACAGAGCTAGAATATGGATACGTTTGCCTCTTTCTAGCGGAATAAAAAAGGTGGAAAGACAATCTGTCCACGGGCCGTACTGCCGTAGGCCTGCAGGAACAAATGGTATGTAGGCGTGCATGAAAAAAAAGCTAAAAAAAAAAACAAAAAGCTGGTCAACCAAAGAAAATAAGTCCATTGTTAATGTAAATAGAGGAAACTCACTCTGAAGTGGAAGTGGGCGGCGGCTTGGGCAGTATCTTGGGCGGCGCGGGCGGCGAGCTCGGGGCTAGCTTCACTGGGATCAGTGCTGGGGATAACAACTTCATTATATTTGTAGCAGACTAGCTGCTGCCCGACACTTCGTTCGCGAAGACGTCCATAAATTTTTAACCACTTTTTGGGAAAAATCTATCGCAAAATTCCGAACCGAGTCAGTTGGCCCAAACTAGGCTGTTACTCTTATGCCCTAATAGCTGCGCCCCGCGGTTTCACCTGCTTGGTGATAAAAATCGGTGATGATGATGATGATAAAAAGTAACCTATGTGTTAATCCAGGACGAAACTAACGAAAGATTTACTATAAAGTAGATGAATTCCATAAGGACAATCATTATTATTTTGAAGTCGGTACTTGAAATTATATTTTATCTAACAGGAATTAAATTTAATTGGTTATTATTACATAAAGTTTGACATATTATGTACTGAAATATTGTATGCCCGTTAAGGACGAAGCTGTTGAGACTTAAGGCGAAAGGTAAGCTAAAGTGGCGCACTAATAATAATAAAAAACTTAACAGGAAAGATAAGTAAATAAAAATTCGACACCTTCAGGTTCTCGAGTTAATTAATTAACGCTGTCCCCCAGTTCTAGCCAACAACAGCCTTCCTTATACACTACTGGGTGTAGGCCTCTCTCTTGCCCTTGCCATGATCCTGTCCATTAGCACAGTCTGGACTTTATTACAAGTCCAGGGTTCTTATGCCCAACTCTAAACGGAAGCCCGAACAGGTGCAGTTTGCAAAATCACGCGACCGCAAACCATATCTTGGCACTTTAAGGTTCGCGTTCGCGTGAATTTGCAAACTGCTCCTATTCGGGCCCGCGTTTAGAGTTGTGCGTAAGGCTCCAGGATCGACTTGCGATGGTGACGTTATCGTCGGTCATCTTGCGGCTGGACGACCGACGCTCCGCTTACCTCACCTCCGCCACCACTCTGTCCCGACCATACTCCACCTGTCATCTCTGCACCTAGCAGCAACGTGCCCTGCTAACCTCCACTTTAAGTTCATTCGAGACGTCATTTACCGCGAAACGTAGGTATTAGAATCATAAAATTTAGGGAAACCCAAAATAAAACAGTAGACATGCAATTTACGTGATATAATTTGGGGACCTTTACAGGTAATAGAATTTCCTCTTTTGCACTTACTTTTCTGATACAGGAAAAATTGAATTACATTTAGTTTAATATGAAACATTATTATTAGTCATTATTATTTACTTATTCCCGACAATACGTTGTCGCGAAACAGTGCCTCGATTTGTGACAAATTATTAGTATTCATGATATCCTCGTGTATTCATCGCTCTATAGACTATTGTACGCCATCGATTCTCCCCAAGTATGGATAAAAGTGCTATTTTAACAAATGTGATAAGACTATTTTATTATTAAAGTGGCTTACTCAGTGCAACAGCATATAGAGTTGCGACAAGAACACACGCTTTAGTTTATATCCGTAGTAGAGAAACCAGTGCAGTCATGATGGATAATGTGAGGGATCTGGAGTGTGAAGACAACGCGAAGGCGGAAGTCGACAATATATCACCGCTGCGCAGGGTGCCCTGGTGGAAGACGCCGCGACTGATGTGGCGCTGCCGCTGGCTTGCTATACGGGAGAGCAACGCACGCGCCACCAAGAGGAGGGTAAGCAAACAGCATACAGAATTCGAGTATTCGAAGAGAGCTGGCACGTCTGGTGTGTCCGGGCAGCTGTATGAAACCAAGCTGCTTTGTCTAATTCTCCAACGAGCGTTGAACGACAAAGAAATAGAGCATTTCCTCCTCGGAACCAACATCCGCGGCATCGGCGACATGGACGACATCTGCCTGCGGTATCGAGTTAGAGGCCAGGATAGACCGGTCGTGCTGTTCGTACAAGCGAAACACAGGGAGGACCGTGAGAAGGGGAGACTCACTGTGGAGGATGTACGAAGCGCCTCTGGGGACTTTAGCTTGCGGAAGTATTTCGAGAGTTATCTTACGATCAAGGACCGGTTCCGAGCAGACAACGAGGACCCCATGTTCGAGGGAAACTTTGGCGAGGTCGCGTGTAATCTTGTCATTTACACGCCGGCCAAGGACTGCTTCACTAAAAAAAATACCGAGCACCAGGTGAGTGAAAAAATGCACCATCTCATAAACACAGGAGATATTACAGAGGTACTTCAATACGACGAAAATGAAGACGACGTCGAAAATTTAATCATAAATATAGGAGACAATACGGAGGTATTTCAATACGACTACAACGAAGATGATATAGAAAATTTAACCAAAATGACAGTCATGGAGCGACTTAAAAAATTGGGTGCAGTTTTCCTAGAACTCATCATGTCTGAGAAAGACAAATCAGAAATGATATTGGTGGATAAACTAATAGCGAGATACCACGTGGTCATGGCACGGGAAGTTTTACAGCCATGCGAGAATCAACAAGCCGGCAAGGAGTATCGCATGTGGGAGTTCCGACCTCAGTTTTTTGAAACCGACTGCGAATATTTGACAACTCTGAAAATAACGTTTGTTAAAGAACTATCAACGAATCGCTGGGATCAATCCAAAATAACTGAAGAAGACCTAAAAAATTGGAAGGTAATATTACAAAATCCTTGCGCTGCTACGATCAGCAAATTGATCGGAAAAATTGCAATATACAACGATAAAACCACAAAGTTACAACTTGTACAAGTTACAGCTCTCAAAAAAATAATCAAATCAGCAGAATTCAAGGCCCTGCCGGAGCATTTTAATGATATTGAAACTAACGATAATGTTATCAGTAAATCCATTGAAATAAAGCTATCATCGATGAAAATGAAATTACCTCTAGCGTTTGGAAATTTAGACATGATCTTTCGTGGGAGCGACACCAAGATAAAACGAAGGATGAACTCTGTGGCGGAAAAACTCATTCGTTTGTTTGAAGCAAATAAGCACACGATTATTGTTGATATTAACGATGACGTCGTAGGGCCGAGGAAGATGATAGAACAAGGCATTGTTGACATCAACGGCGGCATCGGAAGTGCCGTGGGGAACCTTCTCGTTTTAGATCCAGCTACAAATATGCTGAAGTTTGATTTGGACAACGAAACACTGCCAGTGAATGCTGCATTATTTTTAAAAGTGTTGAAAGAACACCTATATAAGACTGGTAACAAAGAATTAGGCAGCTACAGAATCACAATCAATATTAACGGGTTTCCGAAAGATTCATTCAATGGAGACGATTACGACAAGAGACAAGCGAGAGATTTTTTTAATAAACTTTGGTTTTACACTAATCAGGCCAAAGAAAACGAAATAGAAAGTATTTTAAAGGATGATATCATAGAAAACCACAAAAGACATGGCAATCTGTCAAAATGCAAAATAAATTCGGATGCAATATTTCTGAGAGCTCACGACGACATACAGAAGTGGTGGATGCAGTCAGGTAAAGCGCCTTATCTTTCTCGTTCGAATGATTTTTGCAAGCAACGATCGCTCACCTGCGCCACAGGCTGGCCGATCGGAGATATAGTTCTGCCCATAACTAGCGCGCGTATACCCTGATGAAGGAGCTCTAATCATTAGAGCTCCTTCATCAGTCTAATGGCTGCGAAACCGGTCGATCGTCTTGACACATAAACATAACGTAAGTGTTCTACGTTCGTTTCGTGTTGTTTAACGTTTCTAATTCGTACGGCCGAGTACGGCTGAGTGATATAATCTGGGCCGTTTCAAGACAAGAGTGAATAAGTATCTTCTAAGTCTGCGTGCTTCATCTTCGACCGCATCGTCGCTTACCAACAGGCAAGTTGGTGGTCAAACGCGGACTTATTCGCGATTAAAAAAAGTAAGCGGTTTTGTAATAATTCGTCATCATCAGCCTTTCATGTACCCCTTCCCACTGCTGGGACACAGACTCCCAGAGATAGATGATGGCCCTGATCCACCATGCTGGCTCAATGCATGTTGGTGTATGTCATATGTCTTTGAACTTTTACGGTTCTTGGACATATCAATTTCCTCACAAAGTTTCCATTGCTGTTTAGTTTTATTCAAATAAAATAAAAAAATTACTGTTTTTTTTTTGTACTAACTAGAAAGTATGTAAACGTTTGAAATCAAAATTAAATTTTTACGGAAAAGTTTTGATGTTATTTTATTTATTTGTTCTGTATAGATTTCTTTTTTTTAGACTTCACATCAAGTTTACTCAATATTTTTTTTAAATGTTGAAATGCACGAGAAAGATAGAGCACACCAGAAGCATGGGCTCTTAAACCTATTTTTGCTTCTCTAATGTCTTATTTGTAAGTTTCAATTTGCAAAGATATTTTTAAGCATGTTTTTCTCTCTAAAAAAAAGTATAATGCTATAAAGAGGTTATTAATAGAATTTTAGACAAAAAAATTATTGTTATTTCCAGTTGCCTCGACCAATTACTTTATTGTGTCATTACCTTATGTGAAATAAATAATTTTGTATATTTCTAATTTACTTGACTGCTACCATGACTTGTTTGACTATTCAATAAAACTTGTAACCAGTTCAATACCTACTTGACACTGACAAATGCACAAGACGTGGGACGCCAAAATCCTAACAAGAAAAACATAAAAAATAATATGATGTATAAAATGACTAAGCAACTCATCCTATTAAGGCGAAAGGTAAGCTAAAATGGCGCGCTCATTTAAAAAAAAACAGGAGAAGGTAATGAAGTATTTTTAAATTATTATTTTTTAATAACATAATGTATTGCATAGGTTATAAAACTTATTACCGCCAAAAACGGTAGTTTTTTACCTAATCTACGTTTTATAACATAAGGTCGGGGAAAAAGTCTTTTCGTATTTTGTATGTATAAGGTTGTAGTAAAAATCTCATCCGTTGTACTGTTTGTATCTGGCTGGTTTTGATACCATTAAAAATATGACATTTTAAAAAAGGAATACAAAAAGTAAAAAGCAATCTCCCGCCATTTTTCAATTGTTTTTTTGTTTGATAAAATGAGTGAATCTAACGAAGAAATTCGATATATTGTGAAATTTTATTACAAAAAAGGGAAAACTGCGACACAAGCCGCGAAAAAAATTTGTGACGTTTATGGACCTAATGCAGTGTCATCAAGAGTAGCACAATGTTGGTTCAAGCGTTTTCAGTCCAGGAATTTTGATGTCAAAGATGCAGCTCGCTCTGGTCGCCCTGTTACGGATAAAGTAGATGCCATTTCTGAAAAACTGGACCAAGATCGGCATATTAATAGTTACGACGTAGCTGAAGAACTGGGGATTGACCACAAAACAGTTTTGACCCATTTGAAAAAAACAGGGTATACAAAAAAACTCGATATTTGGGTGCCACACAAGCTCACTGAAAGAAACCAAATGAATCGTGTACTCATTTGCGACTCTCTATTGAAACGTAACGAAACCGAACCGTTTTTGAAAAGATTGATCACTGGTGATGAAAAATGGATCACCTACGACAAGAATGTGCGCAAACGATCATGGTCAAAGGGCAGTGAAGCACCACAGACTGTAGCGAAACCCGGATTAACACGTAATAAGGTGATGCTGTGTGTATGGTGGGATTGGCAGGGCATCGTTCATTATGAGCTTTTACCGCCGGGCAAAACCATCGATTCGGATCTCTACTGCCAACAGCAGATGAGACTCAAACAAGAAATTGAGAAAAAACGGCCGGAATTGATCAACAGAAAGAGTGTGGTCTTTCATCATGATAACGCCAGACCGCACACATCTTTGGCCACTCAGCAAAAATTTAGAGAGCTTGGTTGGGAAGTGTTAATGCATCCACCATATAGCCCTGACCTTGCACCCTCAGATTTCCACCTGTTTCGATCTCTTCAGAATTCTTTGGGTAGTGTTAGATTAACATCAAGAGAGGACTGTCAAAACTACTTGTTGCATTTTTTTGATCAGAAGTCCCAAAAATTCTACAGCAACGGGATCATGTCACTACCTACAAGATGGCAACAAGTTATCGAACAAAATGGCACATATATATTATAATTAAATGTAATTAAACTTGAAAAAAATATGTCTTGAATTTGTTTAAAAAATACGAAGAAACTTTTTCCCCGACCTTATACTAGCTGTACCCGCAACTTGGTCCGCGATTTCTTCAGAAAAAAATTGCCTATGTCCGTCCTCATGATACATACTATTACCTCGCAAAATTTTATCGAGATCGGTTAAGCTGTTTAGCCGTGATTATGTAACAAACAGACAGACAGAGTTACTTTCGCATTTATAATATTAGTGTGATGTGATGCAATACATTATGTAATCTACACTAATATTATAATGAGGAAAGATTTGAATTTTTGTATTTTTTGGATGCTTGTAACGAATTATCTCAAAAACTACTGGACCGATAAAAAAATATATTTGACCATTAGAATGCTACATTATCCCTGAATAATATTTTATTAAAAATAATGGTTCAAAAAATACATCATTACCTTCTCGAGAACCTGAAGGTGACGAAGACTTTAGTATACCTGTTGTTTTTAATGAGGGCACTACTTTATCTCACCTGTCGCTTTAAGTGATTCAGATAAGAATGTGGATGCGAGTTGTATACTGACTGGGCGGCGGCAGTTTGGGCAGGAGCGGCAGGAGTCTCTGGACGACAACTCGTCGCTCCGCCACCCGCGCCCGCCCGCGGCGCCCGCGCGGCACGTCTGCCAGGTCCAGCGCAGGCGTGCTCTGGAAACAACATCTATTAGAACTACCAATACTACAAGTAAATACAGTGTAAACTCTAAATAGCGACACTCGATTTAACTACAAACTCCTTATAACGTAGAAATTACTTGACTTTGGTTGGCTTACCTTGTTGTCCATACAATAATACACTAGACAAACTCAGAATAAATACAGTTTCCCCATTAGCACTTACATCCCCCCCACCCTCGGTCGTCTATTCGTATACATTTTGAGCACATCGTTTGTAGTTGTGTGCGCTCAATATTGAAGTGTGCGTTTGTAGAACAAGTAAGAATATGTCAGTGTGTGCAATACGTGTTTATCTCGCCCCCTTCAGATTTTGGCAAACTTTTTTCGGTACTAGCTCGAGTTTAAAGGCAGATCCAAAGTATATATTATCAAAGTCTATAAAGCATCAGAGTCACTCTATATAACGACAACAATACGTCATTATTCGGTAATAAACAGGTGTTGGACCTCGTATTTACCTCGACTGTCGCCATCACACGTAACGAAGATTCTAAGAAATTTGTTTGTATTAATTACCTTGCACGTGTTTCCCTCCGCTTAGCTTATGTTATTCATCGTCAATACAATATAATAAAATTACAATCATATTCTTAGACTATACGCAATTTTTTTTGTTGTTTGAAAACTTTATACTTCACCAGTAAATACATATTATAATAATAAAACAATATTGATTTTTCTTCTCTCCATTTGACGAAAACTCTCAATAAAGTCATAAAATGCGCAGTTCCTTAAACGTCGCTATAAAGCTCCAAAACATTTAATGTTGATATGATCCCATTTTTTATAATTTTAAACTAACCATAGAAGTAGACAGACTTAAATTAAAATGACAGAAATTGCTAAACGTCGGAAAAGATGGTTTGCTCGCACCTACGTTATGGTTAAAGAAAGGTTCTTGTGTGGAGACCGCGAACCGGAAGACGCAGCGTAGGTAGGCCTCCCACTACATGGACCGACGACATTGTGAGAGTCGCGGGCATCCAGTGGATGCAGATGGCAGGATGTCGTTCAGTGTGGAGGTTAAAGGGGGGGGCCTATGTTCAGCAGTGGACGTCTTCTGGCTGATGATGATGATGATGATAAAATTATGGTTTACAAGCTGTTTGAAGAAGTAGATACCTCGGCTAGTGGGCGCGGCGCGATAGGCGGGGGCGGGCGGAAGACGGGCGGCGGCGGGGGCGGGGGCGGGCGGCGCCGGGGACACTCGTGTCCGCATGCACAGCGCGCCTTACCCACCGACACGTGAGGGTTACCCGCCAGAGATAACAGCCGCTTCAGTCTAGAACATAAACAAAAATGAAGTAAAAAATGACTAAGCAACTCATCCTATTAAGGCGAAAGGTAAGCTAAAGTGACGTCCTCATAAAAAACACAGGAGAAGGTAATGAAGTATTTTTGAATTATTATTATAGTAACATAAGGTATATAGTTATAAAAGTCATCATCATCAGCCAGAAGAGGTCCACTGCTGAACATAGGCCTCCCTCTTTAACCTACACACTGAATGACATCCTGTCATCTACATCCACCGGATACCCGCGACTCTCACACGGTCGTCGGTCCATCTAGTGGGAGGCCTACCTAAGCTGCGTCTTCCGGTTCGTGGTCTCCACTCAAGAACCTTTCTTCCCCATCAGTTATCAGTTCTTCGAGCGATGTGTCCTGCCTATTGCCACTTCAACTTGCAGGTTTTAATAGCTATGCAGTGTAGAACATGGGGTTATAATAATAACACTCAACCAGACTGTTTTTATTTAATCTGACCATAAATAGAAGCGATCATCGAAAACAAAATTTAAATCTGTTAAAAAATTAAGGAAGATACAAAGCTTTTAATGTCTTGCTAGATAGAGTGCACTATACGTGCCGTAGATGACGTCAGTATGGAATTTTGTATGGCGCACTCACAAAGAACACCATACAAAATTCCATACTGACATAAGTACGCCATATAAAATTCCATACTGACATAAGTACGCCATATAAAATTCCATACTGACATAAGTACGCCATACAAAATCCCATACTGTCATAAGTACCCCATACAAAATTTCATACTGACATAAGCACGTCATAAAAAATTCCATATTGACATCTCTTTCTAACTTGACCAAAAACTTTAAACGCTTATATCTCATTTCTTCAGTAAGTATAAATTACATTAGATTACCTTAATTATTTTATCTAGAATTATTTTAATGATAGATTTTATATGAGCAACAGAAGAATAAGCAATTAATGATTTACTACACTTATTTAAATTTTTAAGTAAGCTTTTGTTTCTTTAAAAAAAATAAAAATGATAAAATTGGCTAGCTTTGGCCACAACTCACCTGATGGTAAGCGACGATGCGGTCTAAGATGGAGCAAGCTTGTGCACATTCTCCATAATGAAGGCGATTTGTTCAGCATGATCAGGAGTACGTAGCTTCGATGATAAAATGTGTACCTTTCACTAAGAAGTGAGAACCCGTTGTCTGCCGGCTGCGGATGCAGCGGGCGCGGCCGGTTCACCAGCTTGCTGACCAGCTTCAGGGAGCTGGACGCAACCTTGTGTTCCGGTGACCACGGCTGCTCGCCTACACACACAAATAATAAATATCTGGGACATTTTTGCACACACGGTCATCTGACCACAAACTAAGCAAAGCTTGTAATATGGCAGCCAGAGACTGATATACGTACATATTTATTTTTAAATACATACTTAAATAGAATATTAACATCCAGTAACCAAACATGAACTGACACTGGCAAGTGCACGAGAGGTGCGGGACCATAATCCTCTGAGAAGAATAAAAAAGTTGGAATATGATTCAATACAAATATGAAAATAGAATTAGTTTTTATTTTTATAATTTGAGTGACTGTCAGTTGTCAATTGTCATTGTCAGTTGAAAGTAATTCTCCCTAGGGCTGAAATATATTACTTTCAACCCGCTCCTCAGGTAACTTCAGACCTACTTTCCGAGTATGAGTAATGAAAAATAACATGTTAGTTACCTTTCCTCTCGTCTCCGGAGCCATCGTTACTGTCCTGACTAAACGTATTTTTTGGTGAGAATATATCCGTGTCGCTTTCCCTGGCGCCTTTATCGTCTTCTACGGAACTGTCGGTGCCCTTGTCCGGGGTCCTCTCGGTCTTCTCAGTCTTCTCAGGCTTGATGTAGGGCTCCGCGCGCGGCTTCTGAGGTAAAGGTGGTGCAGGCTCTGCCCACCAATAGTCCAGCTCGAGTTTAGACCGACTACCGAACTGAAATGATAAGTTTTTTTTTTATAAATATCTGGAATAATAATAATATTTATTTACCAATAATAATAAGAATAGAGGTCCTTAAATACTAGTTTTAAAACTTCTATAATTGGTGGTTCCGTACTATATCTGAAATAGTTTGGCAGTAAACCCCAAACTAGGCACAAGTTTTTGACGTGATAACGTCTTATAAATCGATGAACGCCGGCTGTACGCACGAAAAAGCATGACTCATTGTCACGTTCCGCCTGATCCGAGCGTGCAAGCGAGAGCGCGGAACAAGCGATATAGAGGGGAACAAGCGATATATTTTCCGTCCTGGGCATAGCACTGTGTCTGCGCTTGTAAAGATCACCGACGATATACGCTTGGGTATGGATGACGGCAAGCTTACTGTTCTAGCCCTGCTAGATTTCAGTAATGCTTTCAATGCCGTTAACTTTGACATTTTGTTGGCGATCCTACGCTCTATTAACATATCTCCATTGGTAATCGATTGGTTTCACAGTTACTTGTACGGGCGCCGGCAGCGTATACGCCTCGAAGATATGTTTTCTTCTTGGTGCAATACAATAGCTGGTGTACCTCAAGGTGGCGTTTTATCTCCTCTACTCTTTGCTATTTTCATTAATTCTATTTCCCAGCGCCTTTCTTCTTCCTACCACCTATATGCAGACGATCTCCAAATTTATTCGCAAGCCCGACTCAACGATCTGGACATAGCCATAGCTACCATTAATGCTGATCTGCGCCGTATTATAGAGTGGAGCAATTCCTATGGTTTAAAAGTCAATCCCACTAAATCGCAGGTCATAATCATAGGCAGCACTTACATGATCTCTAGAATAAGTTGGGCTACAATTCCTAAGGTAGTCTTTGATGGCACTGTAATACCGTTTAGCGAATCTCTGAAAAACCTTGGCGTGATGTTTGATCGTACATTAAGTTGGGACAGTCAAATAAAGTCAATCAGCTCCAAATTATTTGCGTCTGGTGGTTCGCTAAGACGGCTTCGTAATTTTCTACCAACTGCCACCAAAGTTGCGCTTGCACAGTCTCTCCTTCTTCCTATCCTAGATTACGCTGACGCCTGCTTTCTTGATCTTACCGAGGACCAGCTAAATAAACTTGAGCGCCTCCAAAATTACTGTATTAGATTCATATTTGGTCTACGCAAATATGATCACGTTTCCCAATTTCGTGCAAAGCTCAAGTGGCTACCTATTCGACTTCGCCGGAATGCTCACTTACTATCTCTTCTTTATAATATCCTTTTCAATCCCACCACCCCAAACTACTTGAAAGAACGTTTTACATTCTGGCACTCTTATCACACTCGACCTCTTAGATCAAAGGATACCCTTTCCCTTAAGTCCCCCTCAGTGCGCTCAGAAACTTTTTATGGCAAATCGTTTGCATTTCGAGCAGTTCAATTGTGGAACGCTTTGCCCGTGCCTATCAGACACGCGCCATCGCTCAATATTTTCAAAGAACGTGTTAAGCAATTTTATCAGTCGCAGTTGCCACCTTGTTGACGTTGTTATTATTTATTCAACTAATCATAATTATATATTTTATATACTTTTATATATTAGTATATTATAGTTATTTTAGGTTATTTAAGTATTAGAATGTGTTATTATTAGAATGTAAGTAACATATTTTTCACTATTTCACGCCCCGCCTTCTACCTTCTGTATGAATCCTCTCCATCCTAAGGTTGCCTGGAAGAGATCGCTCTTAGCGATAAGGCCGCCGATTGTTACACTAGTTTGTTTTGTTTCAAGCTGTTTTATCGTGTTATATGTTATTTGTGGTGTGAACAATAAAGAGTTTATCTATCTATCTATAGAGGCACGATCGGCCTGAGCGTTCGGCTTGTGACGCATACGTTATCACGTCAAATTATAGTCCGTAAACCGAACTTCACAGACAACCAATTATATTTTTCTTGGGACTCGAATGCGAGGAAGTATGGAGTATTGTATTTGAGGGCAATATATCCCCAGCGTGCATGAGGTCTCACCATGAGGTAGAGGTCCCCGAGCGTGAGGTCCCCCGCGTCGTGCACGCTCCAGCCGGCTCGTATCTGTTTGAGAGCCAGCTCCACGTCTATATCGGGCCGCTCCTCGCGGTCGCAGTCAGCTACTAGCGTGTAGATACTCCCGCCACGCTTTTTGGGCCGAATGCGGAATTTTACCTGAACAATAATATAATATATATTAGAAATATTCTAGTCATTTTTGCACCCACAGTCATCTTATTTTTTTTATCGCGAATAATTCCGCGTTTGACCAACTCGTCTGTTGGTAAGCGACGATGTGGTCGATTCATCATTATGAACAACTTATACTATGGGATCAACTCAAATCACGAAAAAAAATCTACAGAATTGACATAAATACCCTTCAGTATTACTACACCTTTAGTAAACATGTATATTTTCAAATACATACTTAAATAGATATTAACACTCAGATATAGAACATACACAAACATTCATCACATGAATGAACCTCCTCCTTTTTGGTCTATGTAGACACAGAAAAACTATTTATCAAGGTCCTATAATGGAAGCATCATAGGTTTTTCTTTTTTAAGTATTTCCTTGCACTACTACTTTGATATTTGTATAAAGTAACACTTTATTGTAAACTATATCATTGTACCTTTGGAAGATACTGCCTTGCAATACAGTGTTTTCACTAAAGCAAAGGCAGAACCACTATTTCTTTTTGTACATAAATGTTTATCAATAAAATTATAATTATTATGTTTATTCTATTATATTCACAAATCTGTCAGAATTTTCATAAAAAATTACCCTTATTATCTTTACCTTAAGGTTGTTAAACTTCCGCTCCTTGCTCTTCCCATGATCGCTTTCGTTGTCCGTATCACTCTTGGCATATTTTTCGTCGTCCTCCATTTCTGAAAAGCTATCCTTTTCCTTCTCGGACATGTCCCTCTCTCTCGTTCCGTCCTCTCGCTCCCTCGCGCCGTCCTCGCGGTCTTTGAGGACGTCCTCTTTGTCTTCTTTTTCGATTTCTTCTTCTGGAATAATTAAGATGATTCTTTAAAGCCTGTCATCTTGACAGGATCCATATTCACTAACCATAAACATGCTTGTAACGCGGTGCGTCTTGTTAACCTCGAAAAGATTTTTTTATAACAGATTTGCGTTTGGCCGCCAACTTGTCTGAAATTAAGCGATGATGCGGCCTACGATGGAGCACTACGATGGAAACTAATTCGCTTTTGATTTGAAGACATCTAGATTGTAACTATCGGGGAACACCCATTCAGGCAGCGTATTCCACAGACTAGAAGTTCGCACAATAAAAGTGGAGACAAAGCTCTTAGTACGGGTTTTCGGAGTAACCATAAAGCGGTTTTTATTTTTGGCCGCTCTGACAGTCCGATAGAAAAATGTGCAGGAGGGAATTACATCATGCAGATTTATCAAAGTATAAAGCTCATTTTTAATACATTTTACTTGGAATAATATTACAAACCACGTTATCCATTGTCAGACGCTTAGTACAGTTGCAACCTCTGTAAGACACCCTTAAATTATAATGAATTATAATTATACTTACGTTATACTATAAAAGTAGAATTTTATAAAATATGTTACTTGACAAACTATCAAAAGTTGTTTTCTCAGGCATCATGTCAGACACATTAAAAGTCTGTCGTTCGAGCGCTAGGTAAATTATAATTACGCAAAAGGGTGCGAGTGAAATACTGCATTCGGTCCATTGAGATATTTCACTGCTTTCAACAATTATATAATCTATGGGCAATGAAAGGAACAAATAGAAAAATTCAAGTCAAGAGTTACAACAATCCACATACCCACTGCGGCACGCAAATCAACATCTTCTTTACCCTCCTTTTCATCCTCCGTGCTGGGCCGCTCATCCTCTTGATTGTTCTTGTAGCTGGCCATCAGTTCGATGCCATCGATAGCAGTTTCTTCTATATTTATCAGCTTTGTGGCATCTTCGTCTAGTCTGGACTTCTTCTGTTCTACTTCTTTGTCCTTTTCGGTTGTGCTGTCTTTACGCTGACGCTTGGGAGTGCGGATTTTCGCTGTAAATATAACATGGACCTGCATTTTACAAGGGTGGAAATTCAATTGAGGCGTTAGGGCCGCCACATTGTATGACGGGTTTGAAACTGATTTTAGATTCCGTAGCTCGTGGTTTAGTGTCATTTATAACTCTTTGGGCATTTTCCTTTGCTAACTTGATATTACTTATGCAAGTGGAAATAATAAATAAAAACGCCATTGAACGTGCAACTCGATTGAAAACCAGTTTCAGAAAAGAAAACTCGTCGCATCTTTTGTAAAAGACTCTAATTCTAATTCAAAGTTATAAGACCTGGGGCCTACGCCCAACTCTAAACGCGGGCCCGAATAGGTGCAGTTTGCAAAATCACACGAACGCGAACCTTAACGCGCCGAGATACAGTTTGCAGTCGCGTGATTTTGCAAACTTCACCTATTCGGGCCCGCATTTAGAGTTGGGAGTAAGGCCTATGCACTGACATCCCTCTTGGGGAGTATTATGCATTTGCCCCTGCCAACCTACACAAAAAGGCTACTTCTTGGTGTTTAATGTGTTCATTTTTATTTAATTTTTATCTCGAATAAGTCCGCGTTTGACCAACAGTAATTTGAAGTATCTTCCTTGAAAATTGTACTTTAAAGGCTCGACCTCGACTACAGAAATTATTGGCTAATTTTAGTCTCCTCTGATTATCCCATACGTGCATACAATGTGTACATACGTGCAATACTTGCCAAATTCCGTTAAGATCGGCTTAGCCGTTTAGTCGTGAAAGCGAACAAACAGAGAGACAAAGTAACCTTCGCTTTATAATATTAGTCACGAGTGAATCGGTTTCATCTAGGCAAGCATGCTTCGTATAGTCCACATCATCGAGTTGGCGGTCAAACACAAGCCTATTGATCAAACTAATATTATAAATGTGATAGAGTTTGTATAAGTGTGTATGTTTGTTACGCCTTCACGCAGAAACGGCTAGACTGATTTGGATGAAATTTGGAATATAGATAAATAAATATCTGGGCCATATTTGAACACACGGTCATCTGACCCCAAACTAAAAAAGCTTGTAATTTGGCTGCCAGAGACTGATATACGTACATATATATTTTTAATTTTATGCTTAATTAGATTTTAACACCCAGACATGGAACAAACACTAATGTTCATCACATGAATGTTTGTCCAAGGTGAGAATCAAACCCACGACCCCAAGCACAGAAGGTAGGTTCAGTACCAACTGAGCCACCGGGGCAGTCTAATCAGCAGATAGCTTAAGTCCTGAATTAACACATAACACACACAACACACACAGCTACTTTTCATCATCATCTCTGTTTTTCATCACCACGAGGGTGAAACCGCGAGGCGCAGCTGGTAGATGATAAAGCTAGTGAGGATGTATCGGTAAGCGCAGCGTAGGACGAAAGACCTAAAAGAGACCGCAGGAAAACGCTGGATGCAGGCCGCTTCCATCCAGCCCTTTTGGAAATCGATGGGAGTGGCCTATGTCCAGCAGTGGACGTCCAATGGCTGAAATGATGATGAGGATGTACTGACTTGGCGGGTCGGTCCCCCGGCGGCCCGCCATGCGCTGCAGGTAGGAGCTGAAGCAGATCTTCTGGCTGGAGAGCTGCGCGCTCGGACGTACCTCGGGCAGATGCAGCTCGGCCTCAGGCCGCGGCCCCACATGCAGCGCCTTGCCGTCTGTAACTACATACTCATCTGTAACACTTGAACCTTACACACATTGCATCCTAATAATAAACATACTGACTATTTTTCATCTATATATATAAAAGGCGATGAATGTATACAGGGTTATAAGGAAAGGGTATGCTAAGACGGAAGGGGTTCGATATATTAACAACTTTTACTATGGCACCAATCCTGAAAAAACAAAAAAATACCAGCCAAGTGCGAGTCGTACTCGCGCACGAAGGGTTCCGTATCATTTTATTGTTTTTGAGTATTCGTTGTTATAGCGGCAACAGAAATACATCATCTGTGAATATTTTAACTGTCTAACTATCACGATTCATGAGATACAGCCTGGTGACAGACGGACAGACAGACAGACAGACGGACGGACAGCGGAGTCTTAATAATAGCGTCCCGTTTTACCCTTTGGGTACGGAACCCTAAAAACAGCTGTTCCGTTCCTTTTCTCGAGAGTCAAAGACCGTTTTCTATAGGACAGCTGATATTTTTTCGCGATTTCAGAGTTGCATTCATAGTAAAAGTTGTTCATAATGGTGGGCCCCTTTCGGCTTAGTACACCCCTCTGCCTAATGGAAAATATAATATCTGATTATTTTACTGAGGATTGAAATATCTGGGACATTACTGCACACATGGTCATCTGACCCCAAACTAAGCAAAGCTTGTAATATGGCTGCCAGAGACTAATAAACATACATACATATTTTTAAATACATACTTAAATAGAAAAATCGGCTCTTAATTGTATTTTTCACTATTCCTAATATTTTAAGTTTCGGCATAGTTCACCCTTTCCGCGTAACCCCTTAATTATAAAATGTCTAAAATCCTACCTTCAGTGGCAGGTCTGTCGTTGTCCAGGTCGAGATGGTCGGCGTCCTCGCGCCGGTCCTGCGATCCTTCCTCGAACAGTTTGTGTTTAAAGCCAGGCTGCTGGGCGGTCAACGGAAATTATACTGGGAGTTGTACACATGGTGTTTATTTTTAACCTACTTCCTAAGGAGGAGGTTCTCAATTCGACTTTTTTATGTTTGTTACCTCAGAACTTGTGACTGGGTGAACCGATCATGAAGATTCTTTTTTTATTTGAAAGCTAGTGCTATCCGTGTGGTCCCAATTTGAATTTTATAAGTCGGTTTTTAATATTGTTAATTATTATTTTATAGCATACTTGTAACTGGTCTATCCAGGTGGATAAAATAATACCATAATTCCTTAACCTTCTTTAAACGAATACTACTACTATACTAAGGGCTACTACTATATACTACAATCCTAATGTAATCGTTCAAAATATTCACTTGAGTACCAAAAGAATATGTGGCGACATACGCCACGCCACGCCACACATTAACGTGCCTTGTCTATGTCAAGAGCACACTTCTAGATTGTTGACACTTGTCTATGAGAGATGGCATCATCTGCCCGCCAATAGTATTATTACTCTCTCTCTTGCTACCGCGCCTCGTGTTGGAGACTGTTTGTCAATAGTACTTAACTCTTTGCTCTATAACTATTTAGTCCATATAATAACTACAAATAAATAGGCATCAATCATTGACCTATGTGAGATTTCATTGGCATCAACCATCCCAAAAATACATATTAATAAAAGTAATTCTTAACAATATAGACGGTACGCGTGCGCATCTTAGCTTTACCTATGAACTGAACATATTATTATACATATTTGAAATCGTAACGAACTTAATATTTTGGAATAGAAAGAACGACTGGAAGACTGATGATGTTGTCTTCCCGTGAACATGGTGCATGTAACTGCACCGAAATATCGGGAGCTCCTTCCACAACCTTACCACGGTAAATATACCGTAAATAATCATATAACTGTCAATTGAGTTTACTTGTTTAATTTTATTTTTTCGGCACTACTGTTCTTACAGTTTACATACAGGCAACACTATCATACATCGATACGACAGGATTGGAGTTTTGGCGCCAACGTGGAAAAGACATGTCGGCTCATTGTATTATTTTCCTAAACTTGTGTATTTCCGAGTGTTAATGTGCAATAATGGTGGATTATTATTTATTCAGGGCTCGTGAACGTGCTCGAGTGTGGACAAGTGATATAATGAGGTGCCACATGTCTTTTCATGTTGTTTTCAAAACTCCATAGAAGCCTATTGTAAAGCTTCCACCACTTTACTGGGGCATGAGTTTGACTTCACCGTGACTTAATTTGTTTGACTCTGACTGTGACTATGACTCGTTTGACGCTATTTAATACTATGTAAACTTGATTAATATTACGACCAAAAGACTTTGTATCCATGGTGAAGAAAAAATTTACAACAACAACATCGATACAGTAGATTTTGTACTTTTTAGTGTATTCGGAGGTGTATTTGACATTATAAATAAGTAGTGTAGCAAGTAGGTATGTTGTGTAAAGGATACACGTGGTGCCCAGCGCCGCTGGAGCGCGTGTATGAGGCTGCGCAGTGAGGCAGTGGGCGGCGCCGCGAGCGCCAGCCGCGGGTTGTGTGCCGCGCCCTGCACGCGCGCCCACGCAGCCCCGTCCCGCGCGCGCAGCGCCACCGTGGCGCGCGCGCACACCCGCGACCCGCATGCCCGCTCTAACATACATTATTACATTACCGTTGCACCAACCAACGCGCTACATAATAAAACCACGGATCATCATCATCAGCCTTTCCCAGTCCACTGCTGGACATAGGCCTTTACTAACGCACGCCACTGAGTTCGGCCGGAAATTCTCTGTATCTCGACTTTAACCGACGTTTTTGGAAAAACACAAGCGCCCATATTATTACTCACTAATCGTCTCGTAATATTATCTCTAATTAACTAATGGATAATACTAGTAAACGACTGTATAGTTTGTAGAATTATTGTTTTATGTTTTTAGAATATGCTTAAAAGGTTTTAGATATTGATAATAAATTTGGCCAGATGTCTCGTCATAAGAAACGATGAACGCTAAAAACACGAGCTTTTGGGCAGTCGTTTTAAAATTAGTAGAAACTAATTGGGACTGGCAATTCTTTTTGTCAGCCCTACTGACCGATAAAAAGATTTGTGAGCTAATGCCTGCAATGCAACGCGCTGCGCGGCAATGCCTATATAGACAATATATACAACTCCCCGCTTGTATGTGTGTTGGCCCAAACTGGTACAACTGACCGGTGATCTGGTTGAGCCTGCGGAGCGCGCGGCACATGGGCGTGCGCACGCGCATGTTGCGCCCTCTCGCTCGCACCATGATGCTCCCTCCCACCACCATCTCGCCGAGTCGGCCGCAAGTCTTCTCGTTCACGCTGACTAACTTCTTACGTAGCTCACCGTAGTTTATAAGGGCATATAGCTCTTGAGCTACTTTCTTCACATCTGCAATAAAAAAACAGACTTGTCAAAGTATTTGGTCCCAACCTCCGGGTTTTAGGTTTATTAACCGACTTCCAAAAAGGAGGAGGTTCTCAGTTCGACTGGTTTTTTTTTATGGTACAGAGTGACGAGACGAGCGAAGTCGCTCGCCTGATCTCTTCACGCTTGCCCATAACAGCTCAACGCTACTTAGAATTTTAAACTTCAACAGTTCAAAACCCTGGATGGCAATGCACTGCGCTCGTCACCCCGAGATATATGATGTCAAATCTCTGTGTGCTGTAATTTCGCTGGAAACATTGCCCTTCAATCCGGAACACAGTAGTGTTTGCACACTACTGCTTGACGGTTGAATAACTGGCAAAGAAAATGTTTGTTACCCCATAACTTTCGACTGGATGAACCGATTTTGATAATTTTTTTTTTATTTGAAAGCTGATTCTTCCCGTGTGGTTATTTGTCAGAGTCTTCAGTCAAGTACTTATATTTTGTATTGTAAGTTTTTTGTCATGAATCTCTAATGGTAGTGAGGGGCGCCAATGTCAAGTTTTTGGGTCTGCTCGATTTTTTTTTAGATCTGGGGCTGTCTTGAAGACTCCCAGAGGTTGTTGGTAGCTGGTAGGTATCTCGTAAAGCGATCAAATTAAACCCTGTCGACGCCACAATGAAGCGTACAGATAAGAAACCAATTAATTGCCTAACGACCTGTCATTACGTGAAATCCATTTACTGTGTGCACGTGACAGAAATGGTGTAGCCCACTAGTAGGTACCTACAGTGACCACAAACGACTATTATTAAAAAACAACTGCTAATTATAATTATCAATATAAAAAACCGTATTCAAAAAACGACAGAACTGGACCAAATTGAAATGGAACCACACGGGAAGCACCAGCAAGAATCATCAAAATCGGTTCACCCAGTCGAAAGTTCTGAAGTAACAAATATTTAAAAAAAACAGTCGAATTGAGAACCTTCTCCTTTTTGGGAGTCGGTTAAAAATGACTTCGAATGCACAATAGTCGGTTTTTCGATCTCTTTCTCTGACCGAAGGGTACGAAAGTATTTCGACCGCTCGGATTCGCACGTTGGGTACTCTGACGACTGGCAGTGGGGCTTGAACATTTGGATTGTAAGTTTATAACAAACTACCACACATGATTAAGGACACAAGCTGTTCTTTTGTATTTAAAAATAAATTAAAAGGGTTTCTTCTAAAAATATAGTTATATTACAGTATTAACAATTTTTTAAAAGATAAAACTATATATTTTCTTTCTTTCTTTTCTTTCATATATCGATTTAAATTGTAATAAGTAATATAATACTTGACATTATAATGTGATGTAGGTATTAAGTATATAATTATTTCTGCACATTTATTGTTTAATTTCTACATTTATTTTAATTTTCTGGAATAATTATGTTGCATGATGTTTTAATATTTTCACATCACACACATCAGCCAATTAACGTCCACTGTTGGACAAGGCCTCCCTCATAGAGAGGGGTGTTGCCATAATCCCCACGCTTGGCAGGCGGCTTGGGGATCGCAGTACGTTCACCGTGTACTATTAGGACGCTGCTGCCCATCCTCCGGTGGTTCTGGTCGCAGTTTTAGGACATACCCGGGTTTAATATTTTATTTTATGTTTAATTCGATTAAAAAGGAAGTATGTAGCTAGCTAAATAATATTAATGTAATCAACTAACTTAGTGATATTATACAATTTGCACGCTCAATAAGGGCTGAATATAGTGCTACAATTATTTAAATTTAGGACATGTACCTAGTACCTACTTATATTCAAGCAAATAAAGAAATTTGATTTGATTTCACCTTCAACAGTCAATCGGTAATTCAACTAGTGTTTAGTGTAAGCTTATACTTTGTTTACTATTAAATATATCCTTGTATCTAACATACATCATAGACCAAACCTGTTTCAAATAATAATCAACTTAATTTCGTGCATTGCAAAAAATATATAATGTTTTTGACCGGTCTGACTTACATAAAGCGTTCTGGAAATAAAACTAAAGCTTTAAAATTTAATTCACGTATTTTTGAAACTATTGTAAATAACATAGTATATGCGTCGTCCTCTGTCTCATTATCCTTTTAACATATTTTTATCATATAAAATGATCGAATATACTTATAAAAATAAAATAAAAATATAACATCTTTAAAAAAAAATACGCGAGCGTGTTAATAGACACACCAAGCATAGACACTTAAAAGTGATGTTTTTTTTTTATGTAATTAAAGATTTTACTTGTTAGGTATGACCTACGCCAGTTGCCAGTGCTGAAACGAATCAGAAATGTCAGAAATGTGTGATCTGTTGACGAACGAAAGTTACCGACATAGCCCACCGGATTACCAAGTTGAAGTGGCAGTGGGCAGGGCACATAGCGCATAAAACAGATGGCCAATGGGGCCGAAAGGTTATGGAGACGGAACGGTAAGCGCCCACCCTCAAGATGGACAGACGAACTAAAAGAGAGAGGCCTATGACCAGCAGTGACTGATGGTATTGTTGGCACAAGCAGTGACGTCCTATCGCTGAATGATGAGCTATGGATCTTGGGAAGCTGCGCCTGCGCGAAGATGCTAATCATACTGTTATTATGCATGCAAATATTTTGTTAGTTCGTATTTCAGACAGCAACAGAACAACGGATCGACTTGCTTTTTAACCGACTTCCAAAAAGGAGGAGGTTATCAATTCGACTGTATTTTTTATGTTTGTTGCCTCAGAACTTTCAGATGGGTGAACCGATTTTGATGATATTTTTTTTATTTGAAAACCTTTTTGTGAAGTCGGTTTTTTATATTGATAATTATTTACATATAGATATACATATGTGTGTATTTTAACCCGGAAAAATGTTCGCTTGCTGAGCATCCCGCGATCTCACCCGCCTGGATCCACCCTAGTTACAATTACTTTGTACAGTTACAAATATCCAACCATTTCTACAGGGTTAGGCATATATGCTGTACTAAGCTGAAAGTCATACTGATGAGTACAATGACCTCCTTTCGGCTCAGTATAATGTTTATGCGTAACCCTGTATGCATTTAAGATAACGAATCTGATGATGCTACTGCCAGGTTAGTTCACCAATAAAAAAATCTTTTTATACGACCGTATAATATATGAATGGCTTTTATTAACTTTAATAACTACAATATAATTTATGTGACCACACAACTGCACAATTTAGCTAGTTTGTTGCAATTGCAGGTTTTTATTATAATGGAGATACTGATAAAATTAAAATACCTACTTCCGTAACTCGACTAGGACTGACACACTCTTACAACACAAAAGCGTTATACCTACAGTTTCCTGTTTAGCACTTACACCCCCCCCCCCCCCCCCCCTCGGTCGTCCATTCGTATATAACTTTATTACACCCGACAACATGTATGAAACAGCTGTTTGTCCCCCGCGAATTTAATAAATCGTAGAACACAAGTTGTTTGTTTTGATGTACTGAGGTCGCCCTTGGATGGTAACTGATTACCAGTCACCCTGTGTCATCATCATCAGCCATAAGTCATCCACTGCTGAACATAGGCCTCCCCCTTTAACCTCCACACTGAACGACACCCTGCCATCTGCATCCGCTGGATGCCCGCGACTCTCACGATGTCGTCGGTCCATCTAGTGGGAGGCCTACCTACGCTGCGTCTTCCGGTTCGTGGTCTCCGCTCAAGAACATTTTTTACCCATCGGTTATCGGTTCTTCGAGCGATGTGGCCTGCCCATTGCCACTTCAACTTGCAAATTTTAATAGCTATGTCGATGACTCTGGTTCTTTGCCGAATATCCACTTTTCGGATTCTATCGCGGATACTCCGAGCATAGCTCTCTCCATTTCCCGTTGTGTGACTCTGAGTTTCTCCAAAAGGCAAACAGTTAAGGACCACCCTGTATAAACTAATATTACTGTGATGCGATTTATGTACAAAATTTAATGATCCATGGCACATGCCACTGTCCGAGGTCATCCCATGTCACCCACCATTTAACATAATATCACGCCATATACATACAATAACATAACGAAATAAACATATTCCATGGTAGTTTTATAAACACCTACATTACGCAGATCTGAGGACGTACTGAGATTAATGAGGGATATTAGAGATGGCATACGGCTAGTCAATTCTATAGTTTAGATGGAATATTAGGAGAGGCACTTGCCAAACACTTGCTCTTTGACAGCCCTGTTAGCTTAGTTGGTAGTGAAGCTGCCTTCTGCGCTTGGGGACGTGGGTTCAATTCCTACCTAGGACAAACATTTGTGTTTGTTCTATGTCTGGGTGTTAATATCTATTTAAGTATGTATTTAAAAATATATATGTTGCAAGCTTTGCTTAGTTTGGGGTCAGATGACTGTGTGTGCAATAATGTCCCAGTTTTTTTTTTTTTTTTTACATATATAAAATTTATAAAAAAGGATAGAATAAAAAATATATGATATATTTGCTGATATTATATAGAATTTTGATTGACTTAATGTACATAATATTGAATTGACATGAATGTATGATAGTTTAATTTAAATTTAATTTTTATTGTAATTGTTTTAATGTATGACTCGTTCGTTACACGCCTTGGCGTAGCTGTAAGTGTGACGAATGTCTATAAATAAATAAATATATACGGAAAATTTTTGCACACACACTCACATCACACTTACATCATCAGCCAATTAACGTCCACTGTTGGACAAGGCCTCCCTCATAGAGAGGGGTGTTGCCATAATCCCCACGTTTGGCAGGCGGCTTGGGGATCGCAGTACGTTCACCGTACACACATACTCTGCTGACCCCAAATTAAGCAAAGCTTGGACTATAGCTGCTAGAGACTGATATACATACATACTTCTTCTTCTTAAATAGATATATACACCCAGATATAAATGTTCATCACATGAATCGGTTCCTTCCAGGCAAGCGTACTCCATCGTAGATCGCATCATCGCCTAACATCAGGCGAGCTGGCGGTCAAACGCAAGCCTATTAAAAAAACAGCTTGTCCAAGGTGCGGGATCCGTACTCATGCCCCCAAGCGCAGAAGGCAGATTCACTACCAACTGGGCCAACGGGGTTATCGCAAACATGCTCTATTTTCAACCGCATCGTCACTTTCCATCGGGTGAGATCGTGGCCAAATGTTAACTTAACCCGATGTAAAAAAGAAAGTACTCACTCTCATCGAAATGTACATGCTTCGACAACTTATGCCAGGTCCTGTAATAAAAGTGGCTGACTTGAGTCTTCGTCTTCAGATTAACATCAGGCATGCCCTTCTTCTTCATCTTGGCACAGATATACGCGGTGACGGCGTCGAAGTCTTTCCCATACTCGTTGAGGGCCTCGAAGAATAGGTTCTTTTCGTCGGTAGACCAAAGAGCTTTGGGCATGCGTTGCTTCACGGGGAATTTGAGCTCTTCGGAGGTTTTATTGGGGGTGTCGCATTCGGGTACTTCTGGAATGGTGAAAAAATATTAAGTAAATATAAAACATGCGTGAGCATAACACCATCTATATATATAAAAATGAACCCCTATTTCTCCTGGTCACGCTATAATTTGAGAACGGCTGGACCGATTTGGATGAAGTTTTGTGTTCCTGGAGCGGGTCATAGTAGGGAGGCTGAAGGCCGAACTCAACGCGTACGAAGTAGCGGTTATCAGTTAGTTATATATGTATATAAAAAGTCTGTATGTTCCTCTTTCAAGAAACGACAGAGCAACGGATCGGCGTGATTTTTAACGGTTTTGTGGGATAAAGTACGTGCTTACGCGCTTACGTAGGTAAGCGCGCTCGCTTGATACAAACATAACACAACTCCAATAGACTCATCTAACTAGTATCAATTACAACATTTGAAAAATACCGATAAAAGAGCCGATGATCTTCAAATGGCTGAACAGATTTTCATCATATCTAAGAACAGTCTCGATTAAGTCAGCCAGCCAGCCAAGGTGAATAGGTATCTTCTTAGTATGCGTGCTTCATCTTCAACCACATCGTCGCTTAGCGACAGGCGAGTTGGTGGCGATTGTTTTTAAATGTAAGACTGTAGCAGGTACCTGCATGGGCGTAGGTATGTTGGGGCAGGGTGCGGCAAGCGCCCCAGGGTGGCTGGCCTGGCTGGCCCAGGCACGTACTCTGGGGTGACCGATTTATTCAAATTTACAGCACTTAATATTCATAAGACAAGGGTCTATGACCAGTAACCTGTAAGTATGTTGCCAGTGATGACATATGGTACTGAGACGTAATCCTTAACTGTTGGCCTTTTGGAATAACTCAGAGTCCCACAACGAGCAATGGAGAGAGCTATGCCCGGAGTTTCTTTGCGCGATAGAATCCGGAACGTGAATATTCACCTAAGAACCAGAGTATGTATGTTTGTTACTCAATAACGCTGAAACGGCTGGATGGATGGATGTATGTTTGTTACTCAATCACGCCGAAACGGCTGGATGGATTTGGATGAAATTAGGAGCAAACATTGCTCGACATAGCTATTAAAATTTGCAAGTTGAAGTGACAATGGGCAGGCCACATCGCTCAAAGAATCGACGACCGATGGGGAAGGTTCTTGTGTGGAGACCACGAACCGAAAGACAGCGGCAGCGTAGGTAGGCCTCCCACTAGATGGACCGACGACATTGTGAGAGTCGCGGGCATCGAGTGGATGCAGATGGCAGGATGTCGTTCAGTGTGGAGGTTAAAAGGGGGAGGCCTATGTTCAGCAGTGGACGTCTTCTGGATGATGATACTCATAAAATGGTTTTCCTTCTTTCATTCATATTATTTGTATTCATAGAGCCTAAAGCATGAATGTTTTGTAGAAGCCAACTTTTTAGGAATTCCCAAAAAGCAATAAGAAAAACAAACAAAAAAAAACTTACTGAAATTCAGATAAGATTTTGCCAGAACCCTCATGGGCTAGTTTTAAAAGAAAGTTTCAATGTTAGGATATAGGTGTTTTTATGATTATTAACTAAATAAATTTTCGGGTACCTACTTTTCGGTTTTTTAGGTACCTACTTTACATTTTTACTTTTTGCCCCACCCTAAATTAAAACCTGGCTAAGCCCATAGGTACCCAATATACTACAGTGAAAACTTGAAAGATTTATTTTTATTCAAATTTTTACAATGTTTTCCAGGCTTGATGAACCAAAGTCCCATGGCCCCGATTCTACTAAACCAATTGTTTTTCAATTGTTAATGAACTGCCTAATTTTTTTTTACTTTTGACACTTTATCTATACAAAAAGTGTCAAAAAGGTAATTTTTGAGGCAATAAATTCACAATTTAAAAACAATTCGTTTTTCACTTTTGACACTTTATCCATACCAAAAGTGTCAAAAGGGCAATTTTTGAGGAAATTCATTCACAATTAAAAAAAATGGTTTTTCACTTTTGACACTTTATCTATACAAAGTGTCAAAAAGGTAATTTTTGAGGAAATTCATTCACAATTTAAAAACAATTGTTTTTTTTTTAATTGTAAAATAGGCTTGCGCTTGGCCGCCAACTCGCCTGATGTTAAGCGACGAGAACCGAAGCCTCGGTTTAGTAGAATAGGGGCCCTGGACAAACAAGTCTAGTTACGTAATGAACCTAACTGCATTGACATGAGACATACTTTGCAATGTTTGATGGACATGTTATTTTCTTTTTATCCTTGTAGGACAAATCGAAATTACCCATGATGAAGACATGAAAATACAATGGCATTACAAATCTGTTTACGCCAATTCAATCAAAACAAGATACTGTACAAAATGTATTTATTATTTCAACGGCTATTGATTCACTGCAATGACTATATAATTATATTTGATTCACAGCTAGACCTTCATTACCTAACTAGCTGCGCCCCGCGGTTTCACCCGTGTTATACACCTCCTTGAAGCAACCTTCTTGGTAGCGAGAGCAACCTCCTTTGACTTAAATGTTTTTTTTTTCTATGATGTAATATGTCAATATAGGTTTCAATTCCCATTGTTTTTTAAAGGAAAAACTCAGGTCATATAAAAATTGCCACACGGATTACGACGAACACGAAAAGTGAAGCCACTTTTTGAAACATGTGTGTGTAGTCGTTTCTTTATAGAATTGATGTTTTCAGTATGACGTCCTGAAGGGAAATTGACGTAGTTTTGAATGCGTATATGTGTGCGTGAGACGTGTATATACTGGGAATTCACGTAGTTTTGGAAGCGATTTTAACTTCACTTTGGCAGTACGCGGTAATCTATCTGTATTTTTTATTTGACCTGAGAGGCAACATAATAAAACACCAAAAAATAAAAAAATTACGATCGCTATACCCAACTTCAGAGGATCACTTTTTTATGCCATTGGTGGCAAACAAGCAGACAGGCCTCCTGATGGTAAGCAGTCACCGTCACCTATAGATACTCACTTGTAACACCAGAGGCATCACAAATACTTGCTGTAAAATGTTATCAAAATCAGTACAGCTGTTTCGGACTCCATAGGGAACATACGTACATACATACATCGCCTTTTATATATTAGCTAATAAACTAAAATCAGGAAAAGCAAAACAAATTGAAAAGCTTTTGTAAGTACTAACTCAATACAATACTTGTTTGTGGCTGAGTAAACAACTTTGATATGATGATTCGAAGATGTTTAAAGCTCCTGATCTCATCCATCTTGCCTTGGACCCTGCCATCATGCGTGATCGTTGGACTGCATATTAGTTTCCGCTTCTCTAGGCACAATTAATAATACATACTAATATATAAATATCTGGGACATTATTGCACATACGGTCATCTGACCCCAAACTAAGCAAAGCTTGTAATATGGCTGTCAGAGACTGAGACGTACATATATATTGTTAAATACATACTTAAATAGATATTAACACCCAGACATAGAACAAACACAAATGGTTATCACACAAATGTATTTGTTTGTGAATATATAACTAAATATTCTGTGAATATTTCAAGCGTCTACCTGTTGCCGTTAACAATGTCGAGCAAAAACGAACAAAAAACAATACATTTGTTGTGTCCCCTGTGTGTTAGGGGAGCCCTCTTTCCATTCATTCTATTCTATTCAATGTTTTAGTATTTGTTGTTATACAGCGGCAACAGAAATACATCATCTGTGAAAATTTCAACTGTCTAACTATCACGATTCATTGGATACAGCCCGGTGACGGACAGACGGACGGACAGCGGAGTCTTGGTAATAGGGTCCCGTATTACTCTTTGGGTACGGAACCCTAAAAAAGGTCATATTTCTGTGACCGCTTTGTCCTATATACGTCTTGCAGTGTGCCACCGACCTTTACTTGAACTCTGAAATTCATCTAGCATCAGACACGCGCGTACGACGGCCTTATTTATAAGGGGCCCTTGTCTGTCTGTCTGTCAGAGAAAAACTTAACATACCACACTTCATGGCACGTAGATCTATGTTAAAACAGGAGGTTCTTAATTCCACTGTAATTGAAGTGAAAACTTCTTCAGCCGCGTTGAGCTAGTTTTGTTAGGGGTAAAACTTATGTGCTCGCGTCACCGACATGCTATTGTGACGTGTTGCGTCAGACTGAGTTTTAACTTCTGTCGGAACATGCGAAACATACAACAAAATAATTATCAATATAAAAAACCGACTTCATAATAATCAATCTGGGTGTCTTCAAATCTCGAGTGAATCGGTTTCTTCTGGGCAAGCGTGCTCCATCGTAGATCGCATCGCGCTTGAAATCAGGCGAGTTCGCGGTCAAACGCAAGCCTATAACCGAAAAAAATATATTCAAAACTGGACCAAATTATATAACTGCTTATTACATCCAAAATTTTAATTTAATTTATAGTCATTACTCATTACTGACAGTTTTTTTTTTTTGGTATATAAATAAATAAATTACAAATTAGTTTCAGGTACATCGAATTTTTTGGTTCAATTTTTTTTTTAATAGAGCAAGTCCCTTTTTTAACTAAACATCGCATTCGTTTCTAATCCGTACGGCCAAGGATTGGAACAACCTGCCGGCTTCCTTGTTTCCTGAAATATTTAATTTGGGCCTTTTCAATGCGAGAGTGAATAGGTATCTTCTAAGTCTGCGAGCTTCATCTTCGACCACATCGTCGCGTCGCTTACCAACAGGCGAGTTGGTGGTCAAACGCGGACTTATTCGCGCCGACTTCATGAAAATGTCAGAACTGGACCAAATTGAAATGGGACCAAACGGGAAGCACCAGCTTTCAAATAAAAAAAGAATCATCAAAATCGGTTCACCCAGTCGAAAAATCTGAGGTAACAAACATTAAAATTATTAAATAACAACTGCAGGGCGTACCGTGACGGACAACTTTTTAAAAATAAATAAGGATTAGACGAGTTGGCGGTCAAACGCAAGCCTATTATTAAATTAAAATTATAAATAACTAATTAATTTTAAAAAACTTAAAAACAAAAGCAATTTTCATTGTGGTGGTTCTTGGTAATATTAGATAAAAATATGTCAAGCAATTTAAAAGTTATGATCTCTTTTCAGTTTCCTAAAAAAACATGTCTATTTAAATTATTGCATTGTCATCGGTCCTTGATAGAATTTGCAAAACTTAGAAGTTTTTAAGACGTTGAAAATCAAGTTAGAAGATTTCGTTACATACATACCAAGCTAATAAAAGTGTGTTAAGAAGGTGTACCTCGAGGTAGGCCCAGCCCAACGTTCCAACTCTAAGGATGGAAAATTAGGGAATGAATAACTGCTATATGAATTGTAGTGTATTCAATGCTTCGACGCCGTATCAAGTACAATAAGGAATTAGGGATCGAGTATTTGTGTTTAAATTTACAGAAATTTGTTAATGAAGCTAATTTAACATAACAAGTTGAACCAGACATTCACTAGAGATTCGTCAAGAACCAGTTATAAAGATAAACTTAACAAAACTGGAATTGATTATACTTTTTGTTTCACTGAGATCCATCATGCATCAGTTGTAATTTTGATTAATTGACTAAATATGAATTATTTTTTGCACATATTTGTGTTATATAATCCATCTACGGATTAGTGTAACAAAAAGTAGCATCAAATTACATCACCCACAAGTGTTTAGTGTGCGCGTGTGTGAATGACCAGTGTTTTTGAATACATGATAATTGCATATTAATATCTATACTAGTAGTTCACCCCGAACTATGACCTCGCCACCCATCAATTTTCGGAACTCGATTTTGCCCATTTTCGAATTTAATTTTTAACCGACTTCAAAAAGGAGGGCGGTTCTATGTTCCACTGTATTTTTTATGTATGTTAACCGGTTTCTCCGCCAACTGTTGACCGATTTCAAAAATGTTTCTTTTGTTCGGTAGGGTATACTTTCAATTTGGTCCCATTGCCACCAAGACAGAATCTGATGATGGGATCCCAGGGAAAACGAGGGCAACTCTCAAATTTTATAGGCACTTATTACGTTTTTCATATATTTTTGAAGTGTGTTTTTAATGTGATCCAATTATTTATTGAAATGAACTACTTACCTACAAAGTTTCACGAAGATCGGTTAAGCAAGATATCGTTGAACAAACCATACACGCCGAAACGCCAACTTGTTCCATTAGCCATTAGAATCTTAGACCTCACTTCGCTCGGACAGTCATAGAAAAAAAATGTCATCGAAGTCATAGAGGTTGCTGTCGCTGCCAAAGAGGTTGCTCTAAGGAGGTTACATTGTTTTCATCTTTCACTGGCAGAACTGATGTTACTTTATTTATATTACACGGGAATTACTCACGTAAGATTAGGCCGGATACTCCGACTATATATACGTCTACAGATACGTCGTAAATCTTACGTGAGTAATTCCCGTGTAATATAAATAAAATGTGTGAAAACGACGTCAGTTTCCACAATAAAACTGATGGTATTTTATAAGGTGTAACTTAGGTTACTTTTATCCCAGATTATAGGTGAAACCGCGGGGCACGGCTAGTTACTGATAAATATAAATAATAAATGTTACTATATAAACATATCAATGAATGTATACGTCACCATAAATAACAAATGGAAGGAACTAACGACCAAGACACGGGCTTCCAACAGTTTGACCAACAGCCAGAAGACGTCCACTGCTGAACATAGGCGTCCCCCTTTAACCTCCACACCGAACGACATCCTGCCATCTGCATCCACTGGATGCCCGCGACTTTCACAATGTCGTCGGTCCATCTACTGGGAGGCCTACCTACACTGAGTTTTCCGGTACGTGGTCTCCACTCAAGAACCTTTCTTCCCCATCGGTAATCAGTTCTTCGAGCGATGTGGCCTGCCCATTGCCACTTCAACTTGCAAATTTTAATAGCTATGTCGGTGACTCTGGTTCATGGATGTACATTTCTTGAAAATATAATTTGTATTTATCATGTGTTTTTGAAATATATTCAGTGGATTAGAGTAGATCACCACTTTATTGAAGCTTACCATCGGAGGCGCCGTCGGACCGCTTCTTCTTGTCGCCCAGCGGCTCCAGCTTCAGTTTCTTGATGACCCTGGCGCTGGTGCGCTGTTGCTGCTGAGTGGTCAACGAGCCGAGGAGTTCTGAGCCCCCATCCGCTGGTGGAGACATCTCCTTCGGCTGCTCTTTCAGGACCGTCTGCTAGAGAATGAAACATGTATTTTAGTGGAGACATATTTTTGCCTAAAATAATTAATGGTCTTCGATCTAATATGTTTATGATAATTGTAGGTCTATAAAAGGATCTATACGGCTAGCTATAAGACTTGGCAGTCTTGTATATTCTCTACTAATGTAGAGTAATAAAGTATTACAAGATAAGATACTTCAAATAAGGCGGAGGTTCTATGTTCCACTGTATACTATATACATATATATTTTCTGTTCATCGATTTCCCCGCTAATTATGAATTGATTTGATGATTCTTTTTTTGTTTGGTAGGGCATACTTCAGAGGTGGACCTATATAAATTTCATCAAAATCGGTTTTATAGTTTGGTTTTTAAATCAAAACCAAGTAACCGAAATTGCGTATTTACTCATTTTGAAGTCGGTTTTTAATGTGGTCCACTTGATTATGTGAGCATTTATTGACTTGTAGATTGCCGTTTTATTAATAAATTATTTATGACTTAAGTTTTTGTAGCTGTCACAGCAAATAAATGCTTGGACCTAGAATAGCGTTTCTAAGGCCGTGATTGAATAAAGTAGATGAACCATTAGTGGTTGAACCACAAATTGGCGCATCTACGTGCTGTACGCATCGCAGTCACGGCACATCGTCATCTTAATAATATTAAACTAGTTTACATTTGTATATCCGCCATTTTAATGTCCTCGTTATAAAAATAACACAAGTATGCAAAAATAACATGTTTATATTAGTCCTTCCTAACATTTTATAGTAGTAGTATGAAATCTTTGTTTGAGTCCTCCATTTTATCACATAACTAGCCCGTCCCGGCTTCGCATGGGTGGAGTTTTTTTTACATTCTAGGCTTTACTTAAAAACGTTACTCAAGTTGATGTATGCTTAAATAGCTCTGTCTCGTTTTCGCGTGTGAGGATTGCCGTCAGCGAGAAGTTGAGAGACCAATTTTAAGCATAGATTAACTTGAGAAACGTTTTTAAATAAGGCCCAGTATATAGCCTATGTTACTCAGGGACAATGTAGCATTATAATGGTGAAAGAATTTTTAAAATCAGTTCAGTAGGTTTTGAGTTAATTCGTTACATACAATAATCCAAATCTTTCCTCTTTATAATATTAGTGTAGATATGTATTGTATACAACGTGTTTACTAAAGGTGTAGTCATACTAAAAGGTATGTATGTACTCAACAACTTTTACTAAGGGACCAACTCTAAATAGCAAAAAAAAAAACAGCTGTTCCATACATTTTATCGAGTGTCAATGACCGATTTCAATCGAACAGCTGATATTTTTTTCGCGATTTCAGAGTTGATCCGATGTAAAAGTTGTACATAATGATGAGTACATAAATACCCTTCAGTAAACACATATATATACATATATTTTTCAATAAGACAAATAACATTTCTATAGTTGATTGAATCAGACGTTACTTGCGGAAGTTCTGTTTCGAAACAACAACAAAAACAAAGTGCTCTAAGGAAATGGATAATTAATTTATATTTATAGTCATTATTCATTACTGGCAGATATTTATATTTATAGTCATTACTCATTACTGGCAGATATTTATATTTATAGTCATTACTCATTACTGGCAGATATTTATATTTATAGTCATTACTCATTACTGGCAGATATTTATAGTCATTACTCATTACTGGCTGATATTTATATTTATAGTCATTACTCATTACTGGCAGATATTTATAATTATAGTCATTACTCATTACTGGCAAATATTTATATTTATAGTCATCACTCATTACTGGCAGATATTTTTTTTGTAAATAAATACATTACAAACTCGTTTCAGATATACCGAATTTTTAGTTTCATTTTTTTTAAAGAGCAAGTGCCTTTATTAACCAAACAAAATACAAGCTAACACTAGCAATACAAATAGACCGTTGAAGAATTAGTTAATTTTTGTTTCAGGTTTATGCATTTTTTTTAAATCAGGTTTGTTAAATTACTATCATTAACAAATTTCAGTAGAGTAAAAAATTTTTTTTATCTCGTGGAAGTAGAGTAAAAATAATTGATCTCAAATTTCTTATATGACAGGCAGACAGACAGCTTAGTATATTAGGGTCCCGTTTGCACCCTTTGAGTAAGGAACTCTAAAAACTAAGTTGTGAATATAACAATTGCCAATGTTTACCGACGTGATAAAGTCAGGAGTGTGACCTCTAGGGGTGGCCTAAAGAGATAACTTAATTTAGTCCACGGGAGGATATCAGTTTCCTTCAGAATATACTATGTTAGTTAGCCATAGTCTACGGATAAATGTATTAATATGAAGATATCGCACGAAAAAGTAATAATTCCAATATTCTGAGAAAGCTTTACTTATTTTATGGCAGAATAGTCTAGGAAACTAAATGTTGCTATGTTCGTAACCCGTACGAAGCACTTTGATTCCACTTTTATTGTTCGAACTGCTAGTCTGTGGAATGCGCTGCCTGAATGGGTGTTCCCCGATAGTTACAATCTGGGTGTCTTTAAATCACGAGTGAATAGGTTTCTTCTAGGCAAGCGTGCTCCATCATCGTAGACCGCATCATCGCTTCACATCAGGCGAGTTGGCGGTCAAACGCAAGCCTATTAATACACTTAAAAAAAAAAATACCACACACAGAAAGCTTCGTAGATTTTATTATGGAAACTGTGGTGTTTGACACGGGAATTACTCACGTATGATTAAGCCGGTTACTCCGACCATAGATCCAAACAGATTTACGGTCTGTTCATACGTGATTAATTTCCGTGTCATAAATAAATAGCGTAGATATTTGAGCTAACATCTGTTAAAAAACTAGTAATGATAAATTAATGCGGAAATCGATCAAATGAAAATGAGCACATTAATAGACCGATACGTTCATTGGTTGGTTATCGGAGTTATAGTTATCTCGGGTAGTTTGGAAATTTACATAATCTTTTGTGTATCGCGCGCGACAGTACGATCTTCCTCCTCGCACGCAACAATAGATTTAAAATTCGAAACAGTTTTTAAATTTTAAATATATAACGCATCGCGTGACGCCATCGTATCGCATTAAGTACAGGCCGCTATGAAAACGCGCGCTGAAGGAACAAAACACATCGTCATAAAAACCCCATGGCAGGACGCGTGCGCTACAACTTTAAACGAAACGTGTTGCGCGAGCGCAGTTGTCCAAATACAAATATTTTATTTAAAAATTAATTTATACAACGACAAATTTAAACTAATCTGCTCGGTCGTTAAACGTAACTTTCCTTAATTCAAATTAACAGTGTTTCCCGATAAAACATGAGGACAGTGTGTTATGTAAATTAGGAAAACAAAACAGAATAAGCTTAAATTTTATCAAACTAAGACGTTTTAGAAGAAAAAAAAATGGATTACGTGATCGTAAACGTTTTTTTGTTATCGTGTTGTAATTTAATATTGCACGGCGACACTCAAGCGCTCAAGAAGGAGGTGCACATGTCGGTGGTAAGTAATACAATTAATTAATTTTAATATATTATACTAGATGTACCCAGTGCCGTAAATAGGGCTGTGCCAGCGGTGCCCAGGCACAGGGCGCAGACTCTGGAGGGGCGCAGAAATGACCACACCAGGACCAAGTTTTGTTTTCAAGGGTGCAGTTATAGAAGCTCGCACCGAGCGCATAAAAGGCTAATTAGGGCACTAGCTGTACCTGCGACTTCGTTCGCGATTTCTTCAGAAAAAAATAGCCTATGTCCATCCTCATGATACATACTATTTCCTAGCAAAATTTTATCGAGATCGGTTAAGCCGTTTAGCCGTGATTATTTAACAAACAGAGAGACGGACAGAGTTACTTTCGCATTTATAATATTAGTGTGATGTATATGTACTAGCTGCGCCTCGCAGTTTCACCCGTATTATACCAATACCTGCTTGAAGAAACCTCCTTGGTAGCGACAGCAGCCTTCTTTGACTTAGATGACATGATTTTTTTCTAAGATGTAATTTGTCAAAGTATTCAATTCTTGCCATTCCATACAAAAATATGGAAATTGAATTTTCTTCATAATTTATTTCGTGTTTTTTTTTACTATATACGTTTATAAATCATAAGATCAAAATATATATCTGGGTGTTTTCAAGTCAAAAGTGAATCGGTTTCTTCTAGGCAAGCGTGATCCATCGTAGGCCGCATCATCGCTTAACATCAGGCGAGCCAAGCGCAAGCCTACTTTAAAAAAAAAAAAACATTTTTAAGATACCGAATCGTTTAAATAAATAATTAGTAAATATATAAAGTTTGCTATTTATAATGGTCGAAATATCTTAAATCAATATGATAGGTACATATTGGCGGGAGCCAGAAGCTCAAGGAAGGTGGAGTGTGGCGAAGCAACACTCAGGGGCGACCGCATGAGTTTCCGGCGGGAGCCCACCTGGAGTCAGACTTGAGTTTCTTAGGTTCGAAATCAGAAACAAAATAAAACCGGCCAAGTGCTAGTCGGACTCGCGCACGAAGGGTTCCGTACCATTATCTATAAAAAGGGAAAAAATCATGTCAGTTGTATGGGAGCCCCCTTTAAATATTTGTTTTATTTTAAGTATTTATTTTTAGAGCGAATATATGACTAAATATTCTGTGAATATTTCAAGCGTCTACCTGTTTCCGTTATCAATATCGAACAAAAACGAGCAAAAAAATCATGTTTGTTGTATGGGAGCCCCCTTAAATATTTATTTTATTCTGTTTTTTAGTATTTGTTGTTATAGCGGCAACAGAAATACATCATCTGTGAAAATTTCAACTGTGTCACGGTTCATGAATTTGGAAAACGGAAAATGCTTTTCTATGGCATTTTTGTGTGAACCATAATTCTATCGGACAAATTTTGGACAGAACGTCTATCGGGTCAGCTAGTCATTTAATAAAATTTAGTTTTAGTTTTTTAGTTAATAATCAATATAACAAATATTTATTAATGTTAAATTATAATACAATATAATAGTCCAATTAATATTCAATACTAATTATACCTACTCAAAAAGTTCTCCGCGCACCGAGCCCTGACCGAAAGTCCCCAATAAAAATAATATAACAATGCATTGCTTAACTTGGTAATGAACAGGAAGTGGTCACCGACTCGCACTTGGCCTTTATTTGTTGTTTTACTTTAGATTGTGTACTATAACGGCTATAACCACAGATTTTTATTTTTTTTTGTTTAAATTAGAACAGCTGTCAAGGCATGTTTGTAAGAAATTTATTGTAGCCAGTTGCACCCATATCATCTGTGACGCAGAGTTCGACGCGTTGACATAAATAAGAATGTTCAATCACATATATGTCACAATACCTGGCGACAGTTTCCCTCTCATTTCAGTTCTATTTTTTCTTTTCTGTGGCTATAACAATGCCAAGTTTGACTGTATGCATGTATGTTCCCTATGGACTCCAAAACGGCTGGACCGATTTTGACGGGACTTTCACTGGCATATAGCTGATGATATAGGGAGTAATCCACGCGGGTGTAATTGCGAGGCGCAGCTAGTATATCATATTTGAGAAAGTGCTTAGAAACAAATATTACTTGTTTGATAGTGCTTACAAGATCTAATAATAATTATGATTTATGAGATATGGCAGGGCAGGCGCGTACTCAAGATTTGTGTTCGGGGGGAACATTTTAAACCTTTTTTAGTCAATGTTCATAGAGCATACTTACCAATTAATAATGCGCGAGCGCAGCGGGTGCGGAGATTTTAAGATGTCTTTGAACGATTTACGACAGATTATTATGAGGCAGGTCCGTATATAAGGAACACAATTTTCTCTTTTAGTCTGTTACGGCTATAAGATTTGGACACCCAAATCACCCCCCCTGTATACGACCCTGTGTCAATGATTGTGTCTTTGAAGTGGTCATGAACTTGGCAAGGTCATGTGCTTCCAGAAACATCCTATTTAAAAAGTACTAATATATGTCTAGCAACAGTCTTAAGAGTATGCAATTATTTAAACTGACATTGATTGACAGTAGGTACATCATAATATACATATACCTACATGTAAGAAAATTTATAAATGTTAGTGAAATTGACAATGAATTGTGAATTATTCAACAATACTTATTATAATTCTAAATATATTACTTTATGGTTTGTTTTGTACCTACCTACATTGTTATTTCTGTCTATTATATGGCACGCAATTTAATTTTATACTAGCGACCCGCCCCGGCTTCGCACGGGCGTAAGTTTTATCATAAACTCTCCGTGAAACATTATCTGACTGCGAGCTTAGAAATTTTAATCCGCTGGACTGATTTCTATCAAACATAACTAAGAAACTTCGCATGAAATCTTTTGCAAAAAAACATTCGCATTGAAATTGGTCAACCCGTCTAAGAGCTACGACGCTACAGAGAGGCACTCATAAGCTTCAAACTTATAACACTCCCCTTTTTGCGGCGGAGGTTGAAAATGTTGAAATTATCAATCACCCTTGTTGGCTCAACTTTTCTCTTCGCCTACCTATCTACTGTTCCCCATTTCACATTGTAAACGTTTCAATAAATGGCAAATGCACAAGAAGTACGACGCCATAACAATCTCACGAGGAAAAAATAAACATGCCATGGGGGACTCCATTTCAAAAACTCAAATCCTAAAACCAAAGACAAAGAAAACAATAGACATCGGGACGCGATCCATTCACTCTTTCAAGAGAAGGGTTTTATATAGAAGAATTATTCATAGTGAAAAGGACAAAGCTATATTATTTCCATCCTGCATTACATGTCCGGTTATTTGATGGCCAGTCCTGCAACTGGAGGCAGACAAATCAAGACATTTTGCTGAAAAGAACTGTGAAATCCTTAGATTTCTATCATTTGTGACTTTGTTGATATTCCCTAGAAGTGTATTTAGTGTTTAGTGATGGTAAATTGCTGTATAATCGGCTGAAAGAGCCGAGGTGATATATATGTTTTTCTGTGTCATGTGGACACGTTATCCCATATTCTAAAGATACCTATTCTTGCCTAAAACTTAATGAGTGAGTTCTAACCTTACTCTTTCAGAAATTACCATAAAGGTCCTTCATCCGTTAAACAGCTCGGAATCGGAAACGAGGCAGGTCGAACTAAAACAATACACAACGAACCTACCGAATTCCTGCATAAATATTCAAAAATATTTAGGTGTGAAATTGTAAACATCAAGTTCACCTGTAAACAATAACATGTCCATATTTTCATGAACACGGAACATGCACATACAAAGCTACGTAGAAAAATTCAAACTCGATGATTGACACAACAAACTTCTTTGTTTCTTTTTGGAACAGATAAAGACTGAGTCAGTGGGACGAACATAGTTTTCAATTTCTACTCAAATGCCTCTGAAAGAAATAGGTATAATGTACTCAAAATTGTATACTAATCAGAACGCAGGTTGGTTGTCAATTCGGGTGAGATGTGGTCAAGCGCAGCAAGCGCCGATCATCTCTTACGTAAATACACAACATTTTTGAAGATAAAAAAATCACTGAGTCAGATTTGAAGAAAAAGCCGATTGGGCGTTATCTTAAAAATAACATTGCAAATAGTATAAAGCAATTTTCTTGGGTTTTCAGAAGATGAAGAAGATAAGAGAAAGTAAATCGTAATAATTGTTTTTTTTGCCAAAATGAAACAGCAACATAAAATTACTTTAAAACGTTTGCAATGTTATTCCTAACGAATGTCCAAATATTTTTATTTATTCCTACTTAGTGAATTTTTATCTGTTAAAAATGACTTAAGATGTGCAAAAGGGGTAACTCTGTCGGTGCCGGTGAGCGCGTCCTTAACAATCTGACAGTTGAAGCAGTGTAAATAAATACTACGTCTGCAGCTCAGAAAAAAGAACTAAAGCATAGTAGAAGTACCTAGTGGTAGTTTAGCATAAACGAACTAAAAATGTTAATCATATGCCAGTTTTTTTTACCAGAACGTAACAGATATATTTTTGACAGGACGGCAAATTGGTGGCATGTGAGGATGCGCTATGCACGTGCAGCGTTTACAATATTCCATACTGCAGGCCTAGCACGGGCCGTGGACAGCTTGTCTTTCCACCATTTTTATCCGCGCGTAGACGCGACATAGCTACAATATGGATACGTTTGTCTCTTTTTAGCGGGATAAAACGGTGGAAAGACAATCTGACCACGGCCCGTGCTAGGCCTGCTGGTGTTCCATTTATTACAGGCTTAGCGAAAGACATAATAAATACATTACACAAATTGAAAAATAATTTAAATTGGCTGATACATTTCTGAAGGAAGATAGATTATTGGCCACCTTGTGCGACATGACAAATTAATGAAAACCATCATAGAGGGAAAGGTAGAAAGAGAGGACCGGGAAGACAAGAAGAGTATTCATAGACCAAATAAAAGAGAAGGCAAATGTCATGTCGTACAGGGAGGTGAAAACGCTGGCAGAAGACCGTCAAGCCTGGAAGTGACCCCACCGACAAGATTGAATGAATGAAATGATACATTTCTGAGATATAAGCGTTTCAAAGTTTTTGGTGGACATTGAGAAGGGATGCCTTGTTCTTTTAGTTACAATGGTATGGCAACTGTTAGCTAAGAGTTCCCTTGTCTGCCTTGTTCAGCAGTCGACGTTTATATCTGATGTGTGATGTGGCCACTGTCAGGTGCATTCTTTCTGCGACCGCACTATAAGTAAAGACGGACGTATTCTTGACAAGTTCATAAGTGAATAGTCCGCAATGGGATTACAAACAACAACAATTGAAACTATTTATATGAAACTGTAGTAATTGAATAGTAACAATACAATCCCGCGAGTAAACGCATTGTTATCCGCTAACAGACAGCCGTTACCATTTATTTTAATGATGATCATTTAACGAGCTGCTCGGATGTAATCATAACCGGGCAGGGCGCATCCATCATTATCATACACGACGATATACATATCATAAGTAATGTCGTTGAACAAATGTAACAAATAATAACGCGCAAAGGGTTTAACCGAAAGGGGACTATTATATAGTAACCATCATTATGAACAACCTTTACTATGGTAGCAACTCTGAAATCGAGCTTAAATATTATCGGAGCCCCCCTTAAATATAAATTTTATTTTAATTATTTAATATTTAAAGTGAATAATATAACTCAATATTCTGTGAACATTTCTAGTGTCAACATGTTGCCGTTATCAATATCGAGCAAAAATATCACGTTTGATGTATAGGAGCTCCCTTAAATATTGTTTTTTTTAATATTTGCTGTTATAGCGGCAACAGAAATACATCATCTGAGAAAATTTCAACTGTCTAACTATCACGGCTCATGAGATACAGCCTGGTGACAGACAGATGTACAGCGGAGTCTTAGTAATAGGGTGCCGTTTTACCCTTCGGGTACGGAACCCTAAAAATACTTTTAGTAAAAATGCGTCACCCATATTGAATTTAGGTTATGTCATTTTATTCTCAGTAAACCCTTTCATTTGATACCCATATTATGGGAGAGCATAAAAAACTGGTTCGCTATCTTTGGGAGTCCGCCATATTGGATTTAGAATGACGTCACTTAGCAAAATTTCAGCTCAATCGGTTGAAGATAACTGGTCTAAAATTCAGTTGCGAGATTTGACCCATACATACCTACATGACAAACTACTAACAAGGCAGGTTAAATTAAAGCTTGTAATAAAACCCCAACTAAAAATTAAACCTATTTTTGTAAAGTAGGTACGTTCCTTTTTTCGCAGTTAGTTTTTTGTCAATAAGACGTGTTCATAAAATATAACAATTATTTTAACGAGGGATACGTTCAAGGAAACTTATTCGACGGCGCGCGTGACATCAATTCGAATTCGGAATTCGCGAGGAACACCCAACGGCCGGCGCACGCGTCTTTATCAAATCAGAATAAACGTGATGCGAATTGATACACTTCCATTGTTTACGGTTTTATATCTAAGTTATTCGACCCTGATGAGACAATTATGGTATAACGTTGCGTCTTGCGGTTTTACCTGCGAATTACTTGTTTTTTTTTATTGACTTCAAAAAAGAAGGGGATATCGTTTCAGTTGTATTTTTAATCAATGTTTGTTCAGAACTCTGTCATTTATGAACTGATTTAGAAAGTTCTTTGTTTTTAAAGTTTGAAAGGATATACTTTCAGATTGATTCCATAGAAATTTCATTAAAATCGGTTCAGTAGTTTAGTAGGCTGTTAGGACCTATTAACTTTGTCGAAGCATATATTTGCTCTGATAGCCGCAATAACATTGTAAATCACTGTTTTTCTACAGCCGAAGCTAATCACAGCAGCGGGCTACCCCTCGGAGAAGCACCGCGTCACCACGCCTGATGGCTACTCCCTGCAGATGCACCGGATCCCAGCGGGGCGGCGCACCGCGCGCCGCTCCGACACCGCCGGGAAAGGGAAAAAGGCGGTGTTCGTGATGCATGGACTGATGGGCAGCAGCGGAGACTTCGTCATTATGGGACCAGAGAGGAGTCTCGGTGAGCACTGATCACAGTACCATGTACTAACTATCAAACTAACAACCCGACTTTACTTTGCACGCTTTCTAAACTTCATCATCAGCCAGAAGACGTCCAGTGCTGAACATGGGCCTCCCCCTTTAACCGCCACACTGAATGACATCCTGCCATCTGCATCCACTGGATGCCTGCGACTCTCACAATGATTTTCTAAACTTGTCTCTATGCTATTGTGATAAACAATATTGCGCAACTTGGGATATCTGTTCTAAAGACACTGTTTTAAACTACCACGGTTCATTACAGTTATATTATGATTCCACCACCCAACCACCATTCCAACCACCCGCATTCTTGAGTCTGCCCGTGAACATGGTGCAAGTAACTGCGTCGAAATATTGGGAGCTCATTTTACAACCTGTTCTAAAGGTTGATATATATTCTCACTGACTAAAAAATCAGGAGATTATAATTTATATTTTGTATACACAATAACAGAGCGATGGTGGCCGAGCGGTAGCATGTGCGCTTTACAATCTGACGGCACCTGATTCGATCCTCTGCCCTGCCAATGTCTTATTTAGTACTTAAAGTATGTGTAGTTTTGATGTGATCGCTCGAAAACGGTGAAGAAAAACACCGTGAGCAAACCGGTACGTCCAAGAACCACAAAAGTTTAAAGATATATGATATTCACTGGGCAAGCATGGTGGATTAGGGCCCATACTCTCTCTCTCGCTCTCTGAGAGAATGTCAGTGTCCCAGCAGTGGAAACATGAAAGGATAATGATGACACAATAAAAATGTTAATGCTGTGTAAATGCCACCAGACGATGGCTGATTACTTTTTTATTATAAAAAGAGCGGCAAACAGTATTCGGTCCATCTGATGGTAACCGCCGCCTATGGCCCCTTGCAACACTAGCGGTATTGACGGTGCTTTGCCAGTCCGGAGAGGTAGTAGTTAGACACCCATTTTGAAACGCTTCATGTTGAAGTTCGGCGGGAAGATCCTCGGGAAAGCACATTCCATGCCTTGGAGATCCGCGGAAAAACCAGACATACATTACTTTTTCCGTTTAGTATTAAGGGATGCGCAAATCTAAATGTATCGTGTCCGCAACACATGCCGTCATGGGTTTAAATGTCATCTCAAGTGTATTTTTGTAACATATTTCCGTTATTTCAGCGTATTTGTTGGCCGACGCAGGATACGACGTGTGGTTAGGAAATCTACGCGGCACCATCTACTCATCGCATCTGAACCTCACTAGAAACGATCCAGCATTTTGGGAGTATAGGTACGAATTAGTCATTTTTAACATGCATAAATTGCTTCATTTATGTTAACAAATCTTACAACTTCTGCGTATCAATTTCAAACTTCAAGTATATGTAAGTAATCCGGATGACAATACAATAATTTGGCACCATTGAACTGATCTGATGATGGAGCCAGGAGGTGGATAGTGAAACTCTTCAATGGTGAATCACACTGACAGAGCCATATTTTTTTTTAAAGAGCGGCATACTATCATGCTGTCCGCCTGATGGCACTGAATACACCAGAGAGCTGATGGTAAGCAGACACCGCCGCCTAAGGACACCTGCAACACTAGCGGTGTTGTGCTTTGCCAGCCTGAAGAGGTAGTTACACCTTTTCGGCCTTCGTTTTTGAAACGCTGCTGAAGCTCAGAAGGAATACCTTTATTTTATTTAGTTTATTGGCACACAGAACAAAATATGGTCAAAACAATTTAAAACTAGTAGATTACTTGTACAATTTTGAACTAAACCATATTCCTAAATATGTATACACAACATGATTATGGTTTTATTTCAGTACACATTTAGTAACAATTAAAAAAGTATTACAAACAAATTTTTAAATAATAATATTAAATAATTTTAATTAAACTTACTAAACAATATTAAACAATATTTTTTACATTTTTTTTTTTTTATTAAATATACGAGTATCAATTGAGTCATGGTGGGCCTTCAATATACCTTCCTTTAGCGGGACATTCCACACCTTGCCGGTCCGCGGAAGAAAGGAACGAAAAAAATTGAACGGTGTGGGATGTCCAGTTTAGCAAGATGTGTGGGTGATCTTTTTTGCTCTAGCGGAAAAGACGCCAAATGCCACATGATCCGAGCGGCGCGGTGTCCACCCCCCTCTTCCGTGTCTTCTCACTATTGTTTTGCTATTTAATGAGTCACGTAGGCCTGTTTTTTATAATTTTTTTAATCTATAATATTTTTACACATGACAACTTCCACTGACGGACATTACAAATGCAGCAGCAGAGGATGCCGCCTGTAGAAAGCGGCAGAAGTACGCGGCAATGGAGCCACAGTATTATTTTGTGCCCATTGCCGTGGAAACTATGGGCAGTTGGGGCACTGCGGCCAAGAGCTTGATCTCAGAAGTTGGCCGCAGGATACGAGATAACGGTGGCGACTCCCGCTCTGGCTCGTTCTTGGTGCAAAGATTGGCCATTGCAATTCAGCGTGGGAATGCTGCCAGCGTTATGGGCACTTTTGCACCAGGCACGGTCCGGGGCGGGCTGTTTGATTAGGCTAGTTTTTATTTATTTAATTTAAATTAGCATTACAAATTGAATTTTCAATTTGTAGTTTCCACGAGCACAGCAAGTACGACGTGCCCTCGATGGTCGACAAAGTGCTCGAAGTGACGGGCCTGCCCAAGGTCCTTTACGTCGGGTACTCTATGGGCACCACGTGCTTCTTCGCCATGATGGCCCAGAGGCCCGACTACAACGACAAGGTGGTGGCGTTCGTGGCGCTCGCACCGGCGGTCTACATGGACAACGTTAAGACTTTGGCCAACTTGCTCCTGAGGACGATTAACGTTCCAGTAAGTTCAGCTGACATTTACCTATTTTTTTTCCAACAACGGCAAAGCCAAATGTAGACTATTGTAGTATACCTATGTATATTTGAGTATACATTAGGTGATTATAGAGCGAGTTTTTAGGTGGAAACAGAATGCACGGGTGAGAACATCGCATCGTCCGGAAGCACCAGTAGTCATATGAGTACCAGAACTGCGCGCAATAGCTATCGAGATTTGTATCTCGATGGCAATAGCCCATCGCTATTGTCACATAATTATTTGCAAAACAGATTTTAATAAATGAGGGTAAGTATATTTATTACGCAACTGCACTGACGAGACGACTAATTATTAATTTAAAAAACCGACATCAGAATTAGTAAATTTATAGGTACGCATTTCGCTTACTTGGATGGCATATTTTTTCCAGTTATTTTTATTTTAAAACCAAAGATTTTTTTTTAATGCAACTGAGCGACGAGACCCTCCCCTAAAGGTAAGCGTCACGCTTGCTGAAACCAGTTGTGAGTTCTACTGTAGTTCTTTAGTACAACTAATATCTGGTATAATTTCCAGGAAACGATGCGGTCGCAGGGCATGATCTCCGCGACGCTCGGTCCTCAGGTCCTCGAGTTCGTGTTCGGCTCGGTGTGCTCGGGGCGGGACCCGCGCCAAGACATGTGCATGTCGCTCATCTACTCACTCGTCGGGGAGGACTATGAGCAGAACGACAGCGTAAGAAAACTACAAATTTACAGCAAACGGCGCGGTCACAAGACATGCTGTCGGCGACACTCGGTACTAAAGTACCCAGTGTCGCCAGGGATCACACCTGGGCCCCATACTCTTCTCGATATTTATTAACGATATCACTACTCATATAAAACATTGTAATTTCAAAATGTTCGCGGGAAGACTACTCTTCCCGTGAACATGGTGCATGTAACTGCGCCGAAATATCGGGAGCTCCTTCCACAACCTTACCACGGTAAATATCCCGTAAATAATCATATAACTTTAGTGATACTTTATATGTTTTTAAAAACAAAATAGTAAAGTCTCTAACCAGAAACAAATAATGTTATAAATATTATATGTACATATTATGTTTATTCAATTATCTTAGTTATATAGTCTTAGTTTTATAATTATATAGTTTTAGTGTGTAACCACTTATATGGTGAATGTTGTATACGCCTATAAAAGGTGTTCATATCAGACGCATGTCTAAAAAATGTAATATTTAAGAATTTATAATATGTTCACTGTTGGCGTATCTTAATAAATAAATAAAGTCCTTGAGTTCGCGTTCGGCATATGCGCGAGGGCATATGAAAATTGTGCGCGTCAGTAGAAAACTACAAATTTACAGCAAATGGTGAGGTCACAAGACATGCTGTCGGCGAAACTCAATACTGAAGTCCTTGAGTTCGTTCCGGCATATGAATAATGTGCGCGTCAGTAGTTTGCTCACTTGTCGGGGATGACTACGAGTAGAATGACAGCGTAAGAAAACTACAAATTTACAGCAAATGGTGAGGTCACAAGACATGCTGTCGGCGAAACTCAATACTGAAGTCCTTGAGTTCGTTCCGGCATATGAATAATGTGCGCGTCAGTAGTTGGCTCACTCGTCGGGGAGGACTACTAGTAGAATTACAGCGTAAGAAAAATACGAATTTACAGCAAACGGTGAGGTCACAAGACATGCTGTCGGCGAAACTCAATACTAAAGTCCTTGAATTCTTGTTCGGCATATGCGCGAGGGCATATGAATATTGTGCCCGTCAGTAGTTTGCTCACTTATCGGGGAAGACTACTAGTAGAATGACAGCGTAAGAAAAATACTAATTTACAGCAAACGGTGAGGTCACAAGGCATGCTGATGGCGACAGTCGATACTAAACTCCTCGAGTTTGTGTTCGGCATATGCACGAGTGCATGTCTCTAAATCCACATAGTACAATAACTAACAGAATTCGTCTTAATAAAATAGGGCCTAATTTCCAGAAGTTAACGCAAGTGGCCATAGCTCGGCTGCAGCCCGCCTCCTGGAGACAACTAGAACATTTCGGGAAAATCGCCATCACAGGTATGTTCAGTATCTCATTCTTTTTTTTCAATTCCAGTCAAGCCTTTAGCAAAGCCTTTACTAGGGCATAGCTTCGACTAGACCGTGACTTACTTTGCTTGACTTTAACTTGCTTAAATAAAATATATTTGACAATGGAAAATGTACAACACGGGCGACGCTAAAATGATCTCGAGAGGAAAGAAACAAAAAAACTTGCCGTTTTAAAGCTGCGTCGGCTTCGGCGGTGCCTTAATATCTAAACATAATACACGCTAACTTACTGCAAAAACAGTTAGATTGCCCAAAGACCGTTGAAGGCAATCCAAATGCTCAATCCCAATACCAGTAGGCTACTGGCAGCTTAATAATGATTACTACTTTTTTAAACTAATAGTCCAAATTAGATTAAAATTTGTAAGAGCATAACTATTAGTTTCTGAATGCGTCATAATGATAGTTTTTAAAGTAAAAAAAAAAGTATAGTTTACAGGAATTATTCAAACAAAAAAAAATAATCTGCAAACTAATCTACTTTCATCAAATTAGATGAGTAGAGAATAAATAGATAGTATGTTCGTATGAAAATTGCCAATGTCATAGCTGTTTCTTTGACAAATTTATATCAATTAGTATAATAAGCAATTTAGGATCAAATATTTTCGTTTGACTACTAAATTAACCTGAAACAAAACTCAATCATCAACTATACATACTCGGAAATATTAACACCTGTAATTTAAAGAAACAGTTTTGAAGATAAAATTCTACGAAGACAACCGTCTGACTCAATTAACTGCTTATGAGCTAGTGAGTCCGTTTGCCGCTGCAGTTATTAATATGTATTTCAGTTAGATACTCGTTGTTGGACCCAACTCTACAATATCTATGTAATTTTGTCATAAAAAATACGACAAAACAATGACAAAGTTTTATACAATACTAAAATTCTCAATATACATTTTTTACTGTCCCAATGACGAATATAGATTTTTTACTTTCCCTTTTTTATTCCAGGTGTATTTACATCATGGGAGGACGGCCTATGGGGCGCCGTGAAGCCCTACAACCTGTCCAACGTGAGAGTACCTGTCAGCCTGTGGTACGGTGAAAACGACCAGCTCACTGAAAAATCTGTAAGTATTCACCTATGTCATCATCATCAGCCAGAAGACGTCCACTGCTGAATATAGGTCTTCTCCTTAGACCTTCATGCTGAAAGACAGCCTACCTACGCTACGTCTTGTGATTCGTGGTATCCACTCAAGAACCTTTTTTCCCCATCGGTTATCTCATATGTTGTATTATTGGTTATCATCTACATATGTAACTTACAAAAAGATAATGGGCAAAAGCGTGTCCAGACACGCATATAGGAAGGTTCAGCAGCCAAAGTCATATAGATGTTGTCACATTCATAGTTCAGGAATAGGTGAAATTCAAACGAAGCTCTCTGGACTTAGCCAAATTTCAGACATGTATCATCCCTATATAACATATACTTTTTTATGGTTTAACCAAAGAGAAACTTAATTAGTTAGTAACATTCTATAATAAGATCATTTTACGAAAAAAACAATGAAATCTTGAATTTATTACACTTTTATCGCTATAACTCAAAAAGTTGTGATCATAAAATGTTCGAAATAATTTTAAATACTATTAATGTTTTTTAAGACAATTTATCAGCAAGACAAGTTACATGTTGCTATGTCTAATAATTTAGAAATGGGGGGGGGGCAGTTATTCCACATTGGCGAGTCATATTTCGCAAAACATACACTTGATAAAAAAAGTGATGATACCCCACAGGAAGGAACCTAGGGCAAAGTTTTTTTTTGGCCCCATTACAAATACACCAGAGCCTCAATTTTTGAATTGAGTCCTATATCATAACCGTAATAGTAAAAAGTTTTATGCACATACCTTAATAACTATAGAAGGTTAGAAGCTTCTAAAGGATGAGGACGGACAGACAGACAGACGGGTAGATGTATGGACAAAATGTACTTTTAAGGGTTCCTTGTAGTTGATCAAACATAACTATAAACTACGACTATTAAACCTAGGAAAAAACGCATTCAAACTAGTCAAGCCGATTTGGAATTAATGCTGAAAATAAAAGCGAACACAGTCTTACCCCAAACTCAAAAATCTTCTCCGTTGCGGCAGGAGTAAACAGAAATCCCTTATTTTTTATAATCTCTTCCATCCCTATAACTTAATGGCATTTTGTAATTTCTTTTTTTAATTTACAGCAAATAATGAAGCTAGCGGATGTGTTAAAGAAAACCGGTGTCCTGGAAGAGGTCCGCCCAGCCTGTGCCTGGCCTAAATTCAACCACCTGGACTTTGTGTTTGCCAAAGATGTAGGAAAATTATTAAATAAGCCCCTAGTTAAATATATCACCCAAATTTACAATAAATACGGCTCATAATATTGCTCTTTTATTTCACTTTTTCAAACGACTTCCAAGCAAAAGGATGATGTTTTTAATTGATAAATAGGCTTGTGTTTTACTGCCACCTTGCCTGATGCGGTCTAGAATGAAGCATGCTTGCCTCCAAGAAACTAATTCACTTGCGACTTGAACATTCCCAATCAATAACTTTACCAATTGTGAACTAATTTTAGTGATTCTTTTGTGGCATGTCTACTATGCTTGCCTTACGATTTGGTAAAATTATTTTTGTCTCTGCTATGACAGTTTCCATTGAAAGGGAACCCTTACAGCTGAACGACCAATACTCACAGCCATTACTCTACTTATCTTTAGAGCTTACCTTATTGTTTATCATAAATTTAACTGTCGGTCCCGACGGCTTAACGCAAGGCGTCGTTGCTGTAGACATTGTTGGCGATGATTTTGCTTCCACATTTTGACGGCTTGCATCTAAAATGACACTACTTGTTAAAACCTTGGCAATTACATAATTTACGAAATTTATCTGAGACAGAACTGTTTCTAAGATGAATTTTAACCAAACATGTTGTAGAAACAGTGTTTTGAAGTGTTTGTATGACAGACGATAGGCAGGCAGGTATAAGCAAGACCAGGTGGGCAGGGCCAGTGTGTAAATATTAGAGTAATATATTACCTTTACTGGGAGCTGTGACCACTGGAATCCTAGTAGACATGGTTTATGCCACTGAAGTGAGAATTTTTTGGTTTATGCAGTTCAAAACGTTTTGTAACAACCATTGAATAACTTTTATGCATGACCCTGGTGAATGTAACACACATTTAATAACATCGCAGTTTGTCAGCTGTTTGTTAACACGAAATTCCCGGATCATTAAGGCTGCTTTAAATACTAAAACGCAAGGAATTAAAAATTACTCAAGATAAAAATAATATAACAGCAGTTTGTTTAGGTAAATTTGTTGATATTAGCTTGACTTGACATTGGCAATATGGCAAAATTGGCAATGTCAATTCAATTTGTCTTTTTTTTTCTTTCCTGTGTGAGGATTTTGACGATGCACTCATGTGAATTCGCCAATGCCTAGTATTTTTATATCTTTGATATATAAATATTATCTTGGATATGTATTAATGTTATTTATCAACCTTGGAACTAAAGATAGCTGTTTTATATATTTCACTGAGACAACAAAAAAAAAACTAAACTAACTAATTGGAGATCGTTTATACTATCTATAAGCAAAGAAGGCCTACGGATAGTTCAAACTGATTATTTTAGTCAAGCAAAGTCACGGTCAAGTCAAAGTCATGCCCTAGTAATATACTAGTTTATATTCTCTTTGCTAGTAAAGCAATGAGTTTAGAATTTTGCCATGGTAGTAAAGTGGTAGTTTCTATTCTATGGTACTTTGGAAACAACACGAAAATACATGTTTCGCCGCGCTAAATAATTTACTCACACTCGATTACTCACTTTTCGCGAACACTATGCCATTTCACAATAATTACTCGGCCTAGCTACAAGGACAAAAAAACTGTTTGAAATTTGAATTTCCTGCCAAACATGAAACGTATCACCTTAATAATACGCAAGGAAAATAATACAAAGAGACGACATATATTTGTTTCAAGTTGGCGCCAATGCTATTAAAAAGAAAAGAGAATGGGATGACAGTAGATATTTGTTACTTTTTTCCTCTGAACAGGATTTTGGCGACGCACGTCTTGTACATTTGGCAGTGTCAAGTATTCTAGAACTATTTCTTGCTGCAGGATGTTCTAATTTTTGTATATATTTTTAGAAGTATTGAAATATTTACAAGTTTTATTAGATATTGTCAATTAGTTACGTTGTGGTAGAGTTCGTAAACATACCTGTCATAGGATTGGTAGACTGTGACTGGCTTTCAGAAGGATCCCCCTGGGAAAACCCAGTCAAATGGTGATGAAATTTAGGTGAAAAATGATTATGTAGTAGGTACTTGGTCAGCAAAAGAATGTAGTACAAATAGAAGAACCTCAAATTCCTAAATATTCTATATTAACGACCCGCCCCGGCTTCGCACGGATGTTAGCTCGGCCTTCGTCCTCGCTACTATGACCCGTTCCAGGAACACAAAATGTCATCCAAATCTGTCCAGGCGATTTTAAAGTAGCCTATGTATTGTTGTTGTTGTGTGTATTTTTATTTCTGGTGTACACAATAAAGAGTTTCTATCTATCTATCTATCAATGTGCTATTCCAGACTATAATCTATCTCTGTGCCAAATTTCATCCAGATTCGTTCAGCTGTTCTGGCGTGATTGAGTAACAAACATGCATCAATCTATTATAATGGGATTAAAATTCTAAGTAAAACAAGTTTTTGTACAACACCAAAAAATGTATTTCATGATCAGAGCACTTGAGGTGTACTGACGTCGGATTACGCACAATAATGCTGTATGTTCCCACTTGTCCTTTTATTTATACTGAATCAAAACACCCTCCAACTGAAACAAGAACACAATGCATGTATTAGGTACATTAGAATGGATTAAGTTACTTAATACTTTACTAATCTACGCTAAACGCTGGAGAAAAAGAGATTTGCTACCCTACTCGTATTTATATTGGCTTTCCACAACTAGTGTATTCGGCCAGTGTTTACTATTGATAATGGGGCCAGTTAGTAGTGAACCTGCCTTCTGCACTTGGGGATGTGGGTTTGATTCCCACCTAGGGCAAACATTCATGTGGTGTACCTACATTTCATCATCATCTTTTCAGCCATAAGACGTTCATTGCTGGACGTAGGCAGGGTCGGACTGGGTCGGAAGGGCCCGGGTGGCTCCCCACAAGTCTGGGGCCCCCGAGACTGGCTAGACTGCGCCCCCTATCCTACTTACCGCCTGGCTTGCGGCAAGCCCCGCCACCTTGACTACTTTCATTCGTCTACGGATCTCCTCATTTCTGATTCGATCTCATATGTGATGAACATTTTGTGTTTGTTTTGGGATCAGATGACCATGTGTTCAAAAATGTCCCAAATATTTACTATGTATAGATACGTACTTCTTGATGCAGGGTCCGATCTCGACGAGCTCCTCGGCCTTAACGTACGTGCACTGGGCGTCATGGAAGCCGAGCAGCTCAGCCAGCATGTTGATGTCTTTGTATGACGGCTCCGCGCGCAGCATCTGGAAACATTAGAATGGGAGCTATGACTTAAAAAAAATAGAGACATCATACTTGTTAAAATAGTACTAAAAACATGGCAAAAGTCACCGAAGAGGTATAAATATTACAGATAGAACCTAGTTGTCAGAGTGCGCCAGGCCTGATACAACGCCAATTGGCAACACATCAATCAATGCGTAACTTTAAGAACTCTATTCACCCTACGTTTGATGCATACATAGGCGTATTATAAGTTTCTTGACCTACCTTTCCGCCTGCCACGAACGTAGTCTACATCTATGATGGACATCGAGATGGAGAGACCAACAAAAAAGTTTTTTTTTTCGTTTAAATTAAAACGGCTGTCAAGGCATTTTTGTAAGAAATTTGCAAGCCACTTGCAACCATATAAACCCATAGCAACTGTGACGCGGAGTTCGACACGTTGACATAAATAAGAATGTTCAATCACATATCTGTCACAATACTTGGCGACAGAGTTTCCTTCTCATTTCCGTTCTATTTACTTCTCTTTTCTGTGGAGAGACCCTACACTCCAATTTTCGGAAAAGATTGTTTTCATGTTCTAGAAAACGTTTTATTAGTAATAGTAGATGGTATACCTCTGTGACGACCATCTTGCGGTCGTCTACTGGCGGCACGTTCCAGAAGACCATCCCGACGACGGTCTCCTCCCGTAAGTAGAACAGTATGCCGCGCTTGAACTGGTGTTTGTACTCCTTGGACCTGGGACCAAAACAAATCATAATTATCATAAACGACAGCGATTAGGGCCTATAAGAGCTGATAATCGTCAAAAGGCTGAACAGATTTTCATGAGTCATAGCTAAGAACACTCGCTATCAAGTCACCTTTCAAACAAACAATATTAAATTAAAAGCAGTCCGCCTTTTTTGAAGTCGGTAAAAAATTATAACAATTTCGACATTATCTCTTCTACTGCTTCTTCACTGTACAAGAAACACATCTCGCTCTGTCATCACATCAGCCACTTCTCCGAGAAGACGTTTAGTTGAGTATTTGCTGTATATTTTGTTTGAAGTCTTTTTGTGTATGGAATATCGGCGCCTGGTTTTTTAAAACCTGCCTTGCAAAATTCGTGGTTCGTTTCAGTTCAGTTTGAAAGTGATAACACTTTCGTTACGCTACATTGATTAGCACTTTAATTACCTATTCCAGGCTAAATAGGTGTGCTTCCCATCTTTGACCATACGCCTGTATAGCCTGTCAACCATAGAATATTGGAGTACTGACTTTTTGAAGCAGGGCGGCGCTTGGTCCCCGCCGGCACCGGCGGCCGACACCTTGGCGGCTGCTTTCGCCGGCGGCGGCTTCGGCTTCTCCGTCTCCGCTTCCTCTTCAGCGCACGGCTTGAACAGAGCGATCGTGGGCATGCACGCTCCAACTTGACCCACCACCTGAACACACCATAACATATCATGGATAAGCAGACCTATTAATTGAATTATATAGATCAAGATTACTTTGTCCAAGCATTTATTTACTGTGACGGCTGCAATAACAATGTAAAAAGCTGAATAAAACACCTGGAATTCTGATCACACTAGCTAGGGTTTTGAACGTAACACCCTTAGAATAAGTACCTAGTAGGTACTTATTTTAAGGTAACATCATAGAAAACATAAATACAAGTACAGAAGATTCACTCCGCAAAATCATTTTAAAAGGTAGCGACTCTTGCTACTACACAATAAAGTGCAATTCAGGACGTGCGAGTTCTAACTACCTACAGCTATATTAACCTACAAGTTGCCTCTCTGTCTATCGCGTAACTCTTGTCGCGTTATCTGTCTATCGCGCGGCAGCGGGCACGGCAAGTCCGACTACTTGTAGCTTCATACGTAAAGTGCAGAGTGCGCTAGGCCTGGTAAGACTGTATACTTACCCACCACCTCGGCCGCCACCTTGCTATTAGCACCTGACACCAACTATCCTGTAGCCATGGTAGACCTGCGACTCACTCTGATCAGAGGTAGGTACCATTTAGGGGTAGTAATATTATGTACCTACACCAGTTACCACAAAAGTAGCGCAACAGTGCCCATCGTTCGGTTCAATAAGCGTCTTCCAAACCAGAAAGCTCAAATTCTAATTGGAACTCTTATAATATTGAATTAGACGACGCAGGGTAAAGTAGTATTACTCGGCTAGTAACACTAGCAGACACTAGCTACTTTACGTTCCAATATTAATTATCAGCCAGAAGACGTCCACTGCTGAACATAAGTTCTTACAACGCCACACTGAACGAGAGCATGCCATCTGCATCCACTGAAAATAGCCGAGCTAGGGCCGCGCCGCATCCGTCGTCTGCTAGAGCCGCCTCCGGGGTTGCACACTGTACGCGCTTATAATGCGCCCACACCGAGATTCATATAACTTATGAATAGCATTCTCTCTCAACACCCTGATCAAGATATATTTTTTGACAAGATGGGTAAATTCAGGTCTGTTGTCCTTGCCCATTTAAGCTGCAGCATGTAATGGTTTGAATTTTCTGTTAATTATATGCTTAATTTGTAATAAAGAATAAAGAAAGACTCTCACGATGTCGTCGGTCCACCGCCACGTTATATTGCAAATTTTCCTTGCTGTTTAGCGCAAATCTTATCTATTTCTGCAAAATATGTGTGTCATCACGCCACTGTTAGATTGATCTTTTAGGATCTTACCCTCGCGTAGGTACCAGTGTCCGACTGACCTTGATATCGAGCGAACGGCCAATTTGCAGCCAGAATTGGTCTCCGTGTTGTCCTTGTTCCTCCAGGTTGAAGTCTTGATCCTCCGCGTTGTCGTAATGCTTCATTCGGTCCTTGCGTCTGAGTACTGACCTCCATTTCGAGCTCATTGCCAAGATGCATCATGAAATGTGGCTCCATGTTGCTGGGCGTCCAGTGTCCCGTCATGTTGGCTCCAGCTATGAACCCTTGCTCCTCCGCGTTGCCGTAGTGCTCCATCCGAATCCGCGTGTCGTGCCACTGCGAGTATAAGCTTGCCGCGTCTCCCGCCTGGAAATACGAGTAGGTGCATGTGGAGCCTATAGATTTGCTTGATTTTTGACAATCGTTACCGTCGCTTGATAAGCTGTGTGATGACGCAGATCTGTCAGATACTTACAGATTTTGCGATTTTATCGATTATTTGATAACTATCCAGGATACGCTAATTATTATACTTATTGATCATTTTTGTAGATCGATACTTTACAAATAGCTTGAGTGATGGTTGCAGCAAAATTTTGCGGGGATAATTAAGTGAGCTGGTAATTTTCGGAGTCAGACAATTTCGACAATGTGTCAAAAATCAAACAAACAGGGAGAGATCTGGAGTGGTAATATGTAAAGTTTGAAAAGTCTTTTCTGAAATAAGTAGGTATTTAATCATTTGTATGTAATACATACTTAGGTATATTATGTTTTCAATTTCACATACCATCCGGTTACATGGCAACGTAACCTCATTATATTAAACACACTGTCACAATTATTGAAATTGTAACACCCTATGTTCCGTGAAATAAATAATTTGAAATTAGATTTGAATTTGTTTAAAAAAAGTTAGTAGCAAAGTATGTACGTACGACGAAAAGATGCGTGCGTGACTCGAGCTCCGTGTTGACTATGTACCCGCCGTTCACGTGGTCAGTCTCCAAGAACGATTCCTCCGCCATTTCCGTGCGAGGCTCCGCCCCCACCGCCACTATCACCTGACACCACGGATAACCACATTACATATCATCAGACACAAGCACAAGGTTGTCGAATGGAGACCACGGACCGGTAAGCGCAGCGTAGGACGTCCACCCGTAGATAGACAGACGACCTAAAATACACCGCAGGGAAACGCTGGATGCAGGCCGCTTCCAAAGCCCTTTTAGAGATCGATGGCGGAGGCCTATGTCCAGCATTGGAAGTCCTATAGCTGAAATGCCCTTATCTTAGTACATACTGACCAATCAGCCATCAACTGTGCGGTTCAAAGCCGGAAAGGTGAGATTTAAATATAATTTCTAGCAAAAAACTGTGTACAAAAAAAGTTTATAACTACATATAGGATTTTGTTAAATAAATAAAATAATTTACATAGTCCGTGATGAGTGAAGATCCGTTGGAGAGTGTCAACTCGAGCCGGTTGTCTTTCGTCAAGAATGCGTCGTACACTTGCGCTGAGAATTAATAAGTTTACATTATTTCATATCTGTACTCACTCTGCTATTTTAAAAACCATAGTGATGGCAATCCTGATGTAACTACCATTCTCTAAACTAAACTAAATTTGACAGCTCTTAAATTGTTTCCATGTGTTTTTGACCTTTTTTTCAGGTTCTTGGACATACCGGTTTCCTCACTATATTTTCCTTCACCGTTTTGGGCGATGGCATCGAAACTAGGTACATAATTTATTTAAGTAGTAAATAAGTCATTGGTGCAGGGCCGGGAATCGCACCGGGTGCCGTCAGATTGTAAGGCGTACATGCTACCATCGCTCGGTACGGGTGGTACAGTAAGTCAAGCTGTTATTGTTGATGCATCATGCATTCCATTAGCAATTTAAGTTTCTTAAAAGGTGATGAGTTTTCATACTGTTAGGCATAATTTTGACACTTTCGCAGCGAATTTTCTCAGCGGCCCATTCCCCGAGGTAGGAGGGCAGGATGCCGGCCAGGATGCCGCGGTCCTTGTAGATGTGCACGAACTGGATCGGTGGCTCATCTTCTTCGCGCTCCACCACCTCGTCTGCACAAATAGTCGTTACAAGTAAGCAGGACACGATTGTAGCGCCTGTTTTATATGTATTTGCAAGTGTCGATGACGATTCTCTATACAGGGTTACGTATATAGACTGTGCTAAGCCGAAAGGAGATCATTGTACTCATCATTATAAACAACTTTTACTTTGGGACCAACTCTGAAATCGCGAAAAAAGCAACTGTTCCATGTATTTTGTAGATTATCAATGACCGTTTTCTATAAGTGTAAATAATTATATTTCTCACTAAGCTTGTTATTTTTAACAAATAAAAGGCCTGTCCAGTAGGCTACTGTATCGCCGCGCTAACAAAGTGTAAAACGAGTAAATAAGTTTACGGGTAGGGATATGTACAAAATAATATTCTACTTAGCCCTACTTATAAGTAAGTGTAAGTTTAATTATATTTAGCCCCACCGGTAGGAATAACTATCCTAAGTAGAACTTGGTGAAAATAAAAAGCAACTTAGACCTACCGGTAGGGATAAGTATAAATAAAATTATACTTAACCCCACCGGTAGGAAAAAGTATTTACAAAATTATACTTAGCCACACTGGTAGGGATAACTAGTAGGGCTAAGTGTAACTGGCGTATGAATACTAACTCATCTTCCCGAGATGCCACGACAGCTCTGTCCCCAGCACGCCGCCGCCCAGGACCACCACGTGCTTCGCCTCGCGCACCCTCCGGAACGCGATCTCCAGGTCTCGGATGGTACGGAACGTGGTCACCTTGTTGCGGACAGCTTTAGGAGCGGACTTGAATATGTTCAGATTCTTCGGTTTCGAACCTAAAGGAAAACTCTCATAAGGACGAAGGGTACATCCACCTCAGTTTGGCGTACCCTCAGATCAGACAAATAAGGGATATATCGTCATCATTTTAGCCATAAGATGTCCACTGCTGAACATAGGCCTCTCCCATCGATAGCCCACCGGATTAGCAAGTTGAACTGGCAGTGGGCAGGGCACATAGCACGCAGAGCAGATGGCCTATGGGGCCGAAAGGTTCTCGAATGGAGACCATAGGAACCGGTAAGCGCAGCGTAGACAGTACACATTCGACTGACATGACCGGCCCAGTCCCTGTATAGACAAGCCTTCTGAGCTACGTCGGCAATCTAACTACCCACCTAAGGCATTAAAATATTGAGCGCAGTTTTTTTTCTTTTTGGTACTGGTACGACCTTAATTAACTTCCACCTATCAGGAAACTCTGCTTCTTGAAGGCAGTTGTTACATATGTGTAGAAGCGGTTCAGCACAAATCAAATCAAATTATTTATTTGTCAGAACATGGTAGGTACATATAAGGTCGGGGAAAAAGTTTCTTCGTATTTTTTAAACAAATTCAAGACATATTTTTTTCAAGTTTAACTACATTTAATTATAATATATATGTGCCATTTTGTTCGATAACTTGTTGCCATCTTGTAGGTAGTGACATGATCCCGTTGCTGTAGAATTTTTGGGACTTCTGATCAAAAAAATGCAACAAGTAGTTTTGACAGTCCTCTCTTGATGTTAATCTAACACTACCCAAAGAATTCTGAAGAGATCGAAACAGGTGGAAATCTGAGGGTGCAAGGTCAGGGCTATATGGTGGATGCATTAACACTTCCCAACCAAGCTCTCTAAATTTTTGCTGAGTGGCCAAAGATGTGTGCGGTCTGGCGTTATCATGATGAAAGACCACACTCTTTCTCTTGATCGATTCCGGCCGTTTTTTCTCAATTTCTTGTTTGAGTCTCATCTGCTGTTGGCAGTAGAGATCCGAATCGATGGTTTTGCCCGGCGGTAAAAGCTCATAATGAACGATGCCCTGCCAATCGCACCATACACACAGCATCACCTTATTACGTGTTAATCCGGGTTTCGCTACAGTCTGTGGTGCTTCACTGCCCTTTGACCATGATCGTTTGCGCACATTCTTGTCGTAGGTGATGCATTTTTCATCACCAGTGATCAATCTTTTCAAAAACGGTTCGGTTTCGTTACGTTTCAATAGAGAGTCGCAAATGAGTACACGATTCATTTGGTTTCTTTCAGTGAGTTTGTGTGGCACCCAAATATCGAGTTTTTTTGTATACCTAGTTTTTTTCAAATGGGTCAAAACTGTTTTGTGGTCAATCCCCAGTTCTTCAGCTACGTCGTAACTACTAATATGCCGATCTTGGTCCACTTTTTCAGAAATGGCATCTACTTTATCCGTAACAGGGCGACCAGAGCGAGCTGCATCTTTGACATCAAAATTCCCGGACTGAAAACGCTTGAACCAACATTGTGCTACTCTTGATGACACTGCATTAGGTCCATAAACGTCACAAATTTTATTCGCGGTTTGTGTCGCATTTTTCCATTTTTTGTAATAAAATTTCACAATATATCGAATTTCTTCGTTAGATTCACTCATTTTATCAAACAACAAAACAATTGAAAAATGGCGAGAAATTGCTTTTTACTTTTTGTATTCCTTTTTAAAATATCATATTTTTAATGGTATCAAAACCAGCCAGATACAAACAGTACAACCGATGAGATTTTTACTACAACTTTATACATACAAAATACGAAAATACTTTTTCCCCGACCTATTATAAAGTAGCATACAGATTCGTAAGAATGGAAACGTATCTCATGTCCTTGCCAGGTTCGGCGCACTCAACTACAGTCCTGTATAATATATGGCTATGGTAAACACGTAGACCCACCAGTCGCCAGCAGACACCGTTCGTAGTATATTGGCTGTTCTCCGCACATGGTCCGCACGTACACCACGTGTTCATCAGCGTCCACTCTGATCACGCACCACCCGCTGGCGATGGACACGGCCGGCCCAGTCTTCTTGCGGTAGAACTTTACGGGGTCTAAGAACATGGTGCAGTCTGCGTAGAACATACTGCAACCGCAACAAATGTCCATTAAATCTCTACTCTTAGCGCGTTTTCTCACGAGTCACCGTACATCAGCAGGGCTAGCATGCGTACCGCGACATAATCTTGTCGTCACTGTGTCGAGTGAGAACGCAACAAGGTGCCTACGGTTTCATATACGCCTGTCTCGCTTTGGCACGATAAAAAAGTCTAAATTTAGTCGCGATGGGCATGCTACCCTGCAGAAATGCCGGCAGATTTAAAGCCGAGGTTTTTGGTCACACCAAGTTCGTTGATCGGGTATGTATGCATATTTATTTATTTCAGGGTTGGTCCCATAGTAAAAGTTGTTAATAATAATTATGAGTACAATGACCTGATTTCAGCTTAGTACAGGGTTTATGCGTAACCCTGTATTGTAGCGATGAAAGCTCAGTGCTTGGCGCATTTGAATGCCAAGCTTGAGCTGCTGATGAAGGAAAACATCGTAAGGAATCCGTAGCATGGTTGTGAAACTTTCTAATGCCGGCTGGCTACCTGCCACCTTCAAGTTGAAAATCTATCGCCAAGCACTTTTTTAACCGACTTCAAAAGAGGAGGGGGTTCTAAATACGGTTGTATTTTGTGTTATCTCAGAACTCCTTTATTTATGAATCTATTTGGAAAATTCTTTTTTTTTATTGAAATGATCAGATTATATATTGATTCAGATTGGTCCCATAGAAATTTCATCAAAATCGGTCAGTAGTTTGGCTTTTAAACAATAATAAAAAATATAGGATGACGATATGATAATCCAAGTAATCGAATTTGCCCATTTTATACAAATTTTCGAGAAGTCGTTTTTTTTATTGATAATTATTTTGCATAAAAATAGTTGGAGGCCAGTGTGGCATAGGATACTTTTTATTCCATGAAATATACGGGTACTGAGAAAACATCCACGCGGGCAAAACTGCAGAACGTAGCTAGTTAAGAAAAAATATTGATAACTGACGTGTATCTCCTGCCCTCTTCAACGTAGTTGAGTTTCTTGATGTCTGGCGGGTCTTTGTTCCACCACATATATTTAGACATGGGCGGCCGCATATACGGCCACATGTCCTCCTTGGTCACGAAGAACACCTGCAGACAAGCAAGCCTAGTCATGAATCTATACCAGAGGTTCCCAGACTTTTTTCTCATAGACCACTTTCAAAATTTAGCTGATTCCAGTGGACTGCAGCTACATTTCTAGAATATTCTCAAAATTCGACAATAAATGTACGCCTACGTAGACCCCTGTCACGTCTCCCTGGACCACTTTGGGAACCACTGATCTATATACCTAAGTTGCTAGCACGTTAGGCAGGTTTCAAGTAGCAGGCTTGCGTGTGACCACCGGACCACGCGTGCCTAAAAGAAACCGATTCACTCGTGATTTTAAGTCGCCATTGTAACTATATTCAGGCAGCGCATTCCATAGACTAGTAGGTAGGTCGCACAATAGAAGTGGAATCAAAGCGAGTTGGCGGTTAAACGCAAGCCTATTAATACATAAAAAGAAAAATACGCTTCGTACAGGTTTTCGGAATATCAACTATGAAGCGGTGTCGATTTTTCGTACCAACTCTGACAGTCCGATAGAAATATATTATTTAAGGGCTGTGGTCAAACCCCTAGCCTAATAACTACGAAAAATCTGATTTTATAAATATGAGTTCGTAGATAACGATAACATAAAAACTTTATATTGTACACACCAGATATTAAAATTCTTTACCAAAGAATTGCTGAGCGCTCACTATTACAATTTTGGATAAGTTTGGTCGCATGGGTTGGATATCTTGACAATTTTAGGTATATTGATCAGGTTGGCAATAATAAATCAAAGCGTTGGTCGGTACATTGACAGTTTTGAGTAAATTGGTCAGGTTGGCAATAATAAATCAAAGCGTTGGTTGGTACATTGACAGTTTTAGGTATATTGGTCAGGTTGCCAATAATAAATCAAAGCGTTGGTTCGTACATTGACAGTTTTAGGTATATTGGTCAGGTTGGCAATAATAAATCAAAGCGTTGGTTGGTGTACATTGACAGTTTTAGGTAAATTGGTCAGGTTGACAACAATAAATCAAAGCGTTGTTTGGTACCTTGACAGTTTTAGGTATATTGGTCAGGTTGCCAATAATAAATCAAAGCGTTGTTTGGTACCTTGGCAGTCTTGGGTAAATTGGTCAGGTTGGCAATAATAAATCAAAGCGTTGGTTGGTACATTGACAGTTTTAGGTATATTGGTCAGGTTGGCAATAATAAGTCAAAGCGTTGGTTGGTACCTTAGCAGTTTTGTCGAGGTCGCTGATGGCGCGGTAGGCGGCCCAGCCCGCGGCGCCTGTACCAACGATCAAGTACTGCACGCACGCCGGCAAGTCCTTGTCGTGGTACGGCTTCTTTACCTTGCGCCGCGGCCGCCCTATATATACAAACCAAATATGACGGCATTCAGAGAATATAGGTACTGAAAAAAAGGTATATTAAATTGGCTGATAAATCTCAAATCAAATCAAATCATTTATTTGCTATAAATGCATTACAATAAATCTGCGATACGACCGTGAATTTTTGGTTTCTCGCAAAGCATGTGTTAATATAGCATTTGTATGGCGCGCTCACGGCTTGACATCACCACGTGCTATAGGGCACTCTCTGTCTATCATGAAATTAAAATATTTATAACTTATATATTTTTGAACAAATTTTAATTTTGTTTTCGTTGGTGGACTCTATGATCGATCAGCTTTTTATGATATCATTATCATCATCATTTTAGCCATAGAACGTCCACTGCTGGACATAGGCCTTCCAACCGGCCCTTTTGATGGAGATCGACCGGGGCGTCGATCTCCATCAAAAGGGCCGGTTGGACGCGGCCTGCATCCAACGTTTCCCTGCGGTCTCTTTTAGGTCGTCTGTCTATCTTACGGGTGGACGTCCTACGCTGCGCTTACCGGTCCGTGGTCTCCATTCGATAACCTTGTGCTTGTGTCTGATGATATGTAATGTGGTGCGGGTAAACGTCCTACGCTGCGTCCTTTTAATGAGATATTAAATAAAAATAAACCAGCTAAATGCGAGTCGGGCTTGCACACGAAAGGTTCCGTACCATTATCTATAAAAACGGCAAAAAAATCTACCTGTAGTACGGGAGCCCCTTCAATATTAATTTTATTTTAATTATTTATTTTTACAGTGATATAACTCAATATTCTGTGAAAATTTCAAGCGTCTATATGTACTTGTTGCCGTTATCAATATCGAGCTAAAAAATCACGTTTGTTGTATGGGATTTGAGCCCTTTAAATATTTATTTTATTCTGCTTTTTTTGTATTTGTTGTTATAGCGGCAACAGAAATACATCATCTGTGAAAATTTCAACTGTCTATTTAAAAACTACTTCTAAATTAGTAAAATGTTGCATTTGGATTCGGTGAAAGAAATAAGGTCGTCCAAGTCACGAAATTACCAGTTATAACTTGGTAATGAACAGAAATTTGTCACCGACTCACACTTGGACATTATTTGTTGTTATACTTTAGAGTGTGTACTATAATCATGTCATGCCAAGTTTGACGCTTGTACGTATTACCGTTTTTACATTAGAGCAATTACAAAAATAGTTTTTTTGTATGGGCACTGGGCACCCCCCTTTTGTTTTACTTTTTTATTATTTCTTAGTTAATTCGCCGTAACATTACATATTCTGTGAACGCTTCGAGGCTATGTAGAAGCGGAATTACACTAGAAATTCATCAGAAAAACTGAAGATGGACTTCCGCAAAGTAACGCTTGTTTCAATCAAATATTCTGTGAAAATTTCAACTGGCTAATATATTACGTTTCCAAATATACAGTCATTTAAAGGTAGGACGGACGGACAGACAGACAGCGTAGGCTTAGTAATAGGTACCAGTTTTTACCCTTTGGGTACGGAAGGAACCCCAATCAGGACACAGGCCTATTATGAGAGTAGGTATACTTACATATGGGTTTACTTTCAGATAAGGCGTCCCATTCTTGTTTCACCAGGTATAATTTATACAACTGCGCAAAAAACAATTATAACATAAATCGGTTTCTTTTAGGTAAGTGTGCATCGTAGACTTCATCATCGCTTAACATCAGGCGAGTTGGCGGTCAAACGCAAGCCTATTATACAATCATTATCAATTAAAAAAACCGACTTCAAAGTAGTTTTTGTAAATACGCAATTTCGTTTACTTGAATGACACGCCGAGATACGGTTTGCTGTCGCGTGATTTAAACTGCACCTATTCGGGCCCGCGTTTAGAGTTGAGCGTAAGGCCCCTGATCTGAAGTTCGCTGCGTTATTTAGAACGCAGCCAGTCCTGGCTTAGCCCATGCGTTAAGGCTACCACCATCAAGTGCAGCCAGTGTAAAGAGCCTTGCGATCCAATTCAACGATCCGCAGTGGAACGGATCGGGCGCTGTCGGTGAAAGCATTTACATAGATTGCAGCGATCTTCAGATCGGACCGGATCGTATTCTGTATGCAGAGGCTGTAAGCTAGGAAGCAGTCAACTGAAATACGATTTAATATAATCAGACAGTTTACTAACAGGCTTACGCACAGCAGCAGAAGTTCTCTGGTCGCCAACGCTTAGATAGTTGCAAAAAGAAAATTCAAGAATTCGGAGGTCAACAGGAAAACGACCGTAGCTATGGGGACGTCAAGTTATTGAATGGTCTATATCATTTTAATAGTTTTTTTAGTGTCGAAGGTTGAACCGCATAGAGTTGCAACGCCAGCGGAGTACTTTAAGGATGTAGGCAAGGATGCTCACCATTCCCATGATAGCTAAGAAGGCTGTCGTGGCAGCTATGTAGGTCCAGTTGAAGGGCACGCGGGGAGGAGGTGGGCACGGCGGGGGGTCAGGCGCCTTCGGGGGAGAACACGGCCCCTTTATCTTCGCGCACTCTATCGCCGCCTGCAAGTTATCGCAAGACCAGTGACGCTAGCTTCAATGACGGAGGTTTTACGCCGCGTTCGGTTTCTCAGTTGTGTTCGTGAGTTTGATCAACATCTATCATTATTTTTACGCTTCGCTTATAGTTATCGAGCCAGAAATGTCCCACTGCAAAGCAGCGCAAGTCCGGTGGGTTTAGGCTCCCAGCCTACCTAACCTAACAGTTCTTCAGGTGCATCGCATCGTGTAAATTTATTTTATTTATTTAAAAAAAATCGTATATAAAATATATGCCTGAACTAGGTAATCCTGTGTTTCAGGCGAGAGGAGCTGATATAGTTCTTAAATAATCACAAAAAATATTAGTAAAAATTACAAATTAATCTAAATAATGGGTGAACTATATAAATACGACAGCAAAATTAAATACTTAGCTAAAGTTAACATAAATATACCAAATATAGAGTACACGATAATGTATTTACATTACTACAGTTAATAACTTCTGTGTCTTCGTAGGACATACTTTGGAGGGTTTCCTGGACAATTTTCTTACAATTGCTACAGCTAAGGGGATATACATTTCGTCGAGTGTTAATGAGCTTTTTGTTTTATTTATTTTATTTTTATTTATTATATACACAAAACAATATCTTAAAAAAATAGGTTCAGACCTGGATGGAACAACTGATTCTTTTTCGCGATTTTAGGGTTGGTCCCATAGTAAAGTTGTTAATAATGATGAGCACAATGATATCCCCCAATATTTCCACTGTCTCACCCACTGAAGTGAGAATTTTTTTCTTCTCTTTTCTGTGGTCTCACCAGTCACTATACCCCAAGAGAATATAATACTCTGACTATACCTATCGGCTTATAGCTACCCAATAATGGAGTCTTCTCAATTATGAACCGGCTAATTCAAAGATTTTCTTTCATTGTTCCTAAAAGTGGTGGTTCGCGTCAAGAGTGAGATTTCACCTAATTTACTAAAATGCTAGATCTGAATAACCAAGATGCCATCTTATTTCTATTTGGAAAATACTACCGGACATGTTATGGATAACAACAAAAAGTCAGCTATATACTTGTCCACAAATTTATTTCCAAACCATATACGACATAACAAGAGATTTCCATAGGTTCACATCGTGGATAATATGACACACGCTTATTTTATTACTCTTTAGCCACAGCGTTTTCGTTGACTTCGTCATCATCCTTATCAGCCTGCTCCAGCAGAGCCAAGCGGTCCAGGGGTCGCCAGGGTTCGTGGAACGCAAACTTAAATTTGTTCCTGCCATGATAACCCAATTTGGGAAGGACATCTTTCTCAACATTCACCAATTTTTTGACAGGCTTCCTTCTCCAATAGTCCGGGTGGACCACGGGGGAGTTGTAGAAGAGATCCTGTGCCCTGGAGGTGGCTTGGTGTTCGCGGTTGATCTCCTGCCCGCGGAACAGCTCGCGCCAGTCCTCGCTCGAAGCCTCCTGTTGACAAAGCGCGATTCAGAATCCCGTCGGTTCATGTATAAGTGCGCTGGACGAACGAGCGAGGATCGGACCGAGCGAACCTTACCGCGACTAGAGGCGGACCATCATAGTCTCTTCGCCTCCCTTCGACTTTCCCCTGATCTTATCCAAGAAGCCTTTCAGTTTGGACATGAGACCCTCGTCTTTGGATTCGTCCTCCTGGACCTCTTGTGCCTGGCTCTGGCCGTACTGTCCTTGTCCGTATTGCTGCTGCTGCTGGGGGTCCCGGTGCTCGGTGCTCGTCAGCAGCATCCACTGATGAACAAAGCACAAGCTGGATTTCATTAGTCCTTTATTCGCGGCGCGATGCTCGGCTAATTCGTCTAACGCACTTTTACACACAGTATCCTAGACAGTCTAATGTCGCAAAAACACGACCTTTACAAGAAATAAGCTTTTTCTGATTTATGATTGGAAGCGTGAATCTATGAAACAATGTAAAATAAATATTGCGAACATTCAAACCTACGTCTAACAAATAAATGTTGCAAGCACCCAATCTACGTCTACTAAATAATTATTGCAAGCATCCACCTAATCTAACAAAAAACATGGTTTGGGAGAGGCAGTTCTTGAAAAAATGAAAAAAGAATTGACTCCAACATTGATTTGCTGTAGGTATTTTAAATAAACTGTTTATTTGGCTAACTAAAATACGCAGACTCAATTCTAGAAATTGTTGCACAAAAACTTAACTCTAGGCGCAACACAAACTCCAAAACTCACTTGCAATATTTTTGTTCGACTGGCTAATAGACGTTTGACAGCAGACTCACTTTATGTTTTTTTTAACAGGCTTGTCTTTGACCGCCATCTCGCCTTTGATATTAATCGATGATGCGGTCTACGATGGATTACGCTTGCCTAGAAGAAACTGATTCACTCGTGATTTGAAGACACCCAGATTGTAACTATTGCTATGAGGAGTGTTAGAATATAGTAAATACGCTTAGCCAGGAATAGGATCTCAAGCGCTGCTGCCGGAAAACGCCTTTTTGTCTTTTTCTATCAAAATAATAACCATGTTTCGAAAACCTGCTCCACTCTTGGTGAAGGGTCACTCTTGAATTACACACTCCACCGAGATGTGACAAAGCGGAGCGGGGGCAAAATGCCTGCTTTATCGAAGTAGACTCAAATAAAAGCTAACACCATAATTTTCTATAAACATAATCGACGTTTAAACCCAGCTTCACTCCACATCAGTGGGCTGTCACACACATAGACATCATTTATTTATGGCAAAAAAATAACAATGTACAATAGAAAATTAAAACGATAAAAATCACAACACACACACACGCAGGGGCATTGACACAATTTGTAAGAGCCGCTCTTACCTTGGCATTGCTAGGCGGCAACGGCGGGACGACCACTTCAGGGACTTTAATCCTATAGGGGTCGTAGTTAGGAGGCTGGGGTTCACGGGAGCACTCGGTACGCCATGGCGTCTGGGTGACAGGCTCGGTCTTCGGCCAAGGCTCCACGCGCCGTCCCGCCGCCTGCGGCACTTCTTTGCAACAATCCTTGTTTCCTTTGTCGGAGGCGAAGCGCACGCGACCTGCAACGGTAACAAATTGAAAGGAATAGTAGTGTAAATATATTGACAAATATTGACGCTGTGTCGCATGAGACCCATGTTAGTACAAATCCTGCATTTCTACCGGAACTTTAATAGATTTTGACCGTTTAACTGACGGTAGTGTTAATGTTAATTCCCGCAAAAAATTTAACTACCCACATTTTAATGGTGATAGACTGACAAATTCAGACATTAATTTTCTTAAGCTGTTCCTTTGACCTCAAGACTGAATTATTTCCACTGAGTGACTCGAGTAAATGTTTTAATCATAGTTAACGCTTTATTGCATATATGTAAAAATCCTGTCTGATAAAAAGTCAGCTACTTTTCAACAAGTCCTGTGCTTTTGACAGGTCTTGTAGAAAAGAGGGGCTCTTAAGAGGTATAACATGTCAAAAACTTACCGATACTACAAACTATTCGTCCGATAACTTCGATGTTGTTAGTTCCGATAGCCAGTACACCATTGATGTTTTTTATGGGTCCGCAGCACCGCAGAGGCGATGCGAACATCTTGATTCCACAATAATTTTAATAAAAAACTAAGACACGAAAGGTTACATAAGTAAATCCAAAAATATTTTAGTCTACATTGTTTTGTCTGACGTTCGGCGATTTTTAATTTGCCATTTTTAAACCAGAATTGAGTTTGACAGCGATTGGAAAATGGAAACTGCTTTTTCTTATAATTGATCATCTCAAAATAGGTAACAAGTTTTATAAGAAAACCTTCATGGTGGACAAAATGTCTAGCAAAGTTTCCACAACTCACTGAGGCATGACCAAGGATCTCGGAAGGAAATGACCTAGGACCTCTTTACGGCACCACGGCCAGCTGGTAGATAATTATACTATACAGTAAAATATTAAAAGAAAATGGACAAGGTTAGAGGGATACGCTAGAATAAACGAGCGAGCGAGAAAGCGGTGGCCGAAGTGTGTCGTTGGGCTTTATTGTGTAAGATTAACTAGGCCTTAGGCCCGTTGCTGACAACGCGCAGTAGCTTGCGCAAGCGCCTGCGATCTAACGTAAATAGCTACTTGCGTGACGACGCGTACAACGTTTACTTGCACCAGTTCAAACAATTACTAATCCCGTTGCAGACGACGCGCAGTACTCGCACAAGTATCACTCGCGCCAGTTTACAGCGCATCGTCTGCAAAAGGCTTTATTGTCTAGTGGCAATGATTTCGTACTATTCTTCTCGCGCCAAATTACTAACAGCATGCGTGCGACCAGGACGGCAGACGCTCTCAGATTAAGTTATTTTTCTTCCTCTGTTCGAATAGTTCGAAGCCGTCAGTACTTTCTTAAATCTTATTAAAGCTAGTCTAAAATACACTACCCATGTATTGTATTTTTAAACTAATATTTATGCTCTACATAGAAAATACGAGAATTTAACCAAATAATCAAATTTATTTTACACTTCATCATTCATACAATATTTAATTTATTTTATATACAAATAATTACAAATACCACATTTGCTTTCATTTCTCTCAAAATTATCTTAATAACAAATTCGGTACTTAAAGTATTAATAAAATAACATAATAATGACAATGTATTGTTGAATTCATTACTTTTCAGTTACATTAATTAAAACAACATTTATTTATTTATTTATTCATAAACATACATTCATGTCGGATTATATACAAAATAAAACGACAAATATATAATCCGTACAGATTGTATAGTCCGCTGATTAAAGACCCATCCAATGCAAATACACTTGTTCTATTCGTCCGGGTTCCGGATATACAGGGTTAATGATAAGAGAAACTGCCTGCGAGAAGCTGTTACCTATAATTATCAATAACCCTGTATAATAGTTGCGGTGTGAATTTGACAATTTTTTATATACATAAAAGGCTCCTTAGCATACTACCGCAGTCGTAGGAAATACCGATCCATTGTCTATCTCACAGACCTTTACCACGATAGATCCTGAAAGCATGTTGTATTGTATTTTAACACGCTTTTATTAGCTTGGTTGTGTATGTAACGGAATCTTTGAACTTGATCTACTACTTCAAAACGACTAATTAAATTGAATCTTTGCACACTTATCAAGGGCCGATGACGATGCAATAATTTAATTTGTTTGTCGCATTGTTCTTACCAGAATCTTTTTTTTATCGCGAATAATTCCGCGTTTGACCACCAGCTCGCCTGTTGGTAAGCGACGATGTGGTCGAAGATGAAGCACGCAGACTTAGAAGATACCTATTCACTCTTGCCTTGAAAAGGCCCATATTATATCTCTCAGGAAGCCGGCAGGTTTTTGCAATCCTTGATCTTGAGGATGATCTTCTAGATTAGAGATATAATTTTTTTTTTAAGTTTTTTTAACTGCGAGAATTATTGTTCCTACTATGACGTCAATTTAGTGGTAGTTTAACTCCATTCGCACGACATACTGCTTTCGATTTTTTTTATTAACATGACGTTTTATTCCCAAGAAAACGGAGATTGCACTGAAATATGCGGCGTGCTAGTTGGAGCCTTGATCCAACTTAAGACAAGCCAAAGACACACAAAGTAGATATACTCGCGGGGTCTATCCTGGTACAGGTCTGTGGTTTTATCAGAATACATAACTTTATTTTAGTCCATGTGGTCTATTCTGGCATGGTCGTGATTGCATCTGGTCACTCATACATTTATGTCGGTCTCTGATTAGGCATATCAGAATTAAAATGACAGATACAATCTCGAGCACGCCAGAATCGAGGCCCAGATAGCGCACTTACCTTAACATTTATTTAACTACTCAATAAAAACAAGGAACACTCATTTGACTGAATAACTTAATAATTATTATATTGTAATCAAAGATATTTAAACCTATGGATATCGGGTCAGTACTCAAAAATTTCCGAACCAAAATAGACTAACAACATACTAACTGTTAATGTAATCCATGCATATATCTTCTATTCTATATAAGAATTAAATGCTGTTCGTTGGTAAACACGTCACTTGACAACGGCTCGACCGATTTGGCTACTTTTTGTCTTAAAAAGTTCATAGTAATAATGGTCCAAAGTAAGTTTTTCATCATCATCAGCAGACATAAGACGTCCACTGCTGAACATAGGCCTCACCATTAGAACTCCACACTGAACAACAGCCTGCCATCTTATTAACATACCGGCGGAAGACGCAGCGTAGGTAGGCCTCCCACTAGATGGACCAACGACATCGTGATAGTCGCGGGCATCCAGTGGATGCAGATGGCAGGATGTCGTTCAGTGTGGAGGTTAAAGGGGCAGGCCTATGTTCAGCAGTGGACGTCTTCTGGATGATGATGATGATATTAATTAAGTATCGTTTAAGTAAACCAAGGGCTTTTCTTATACCCCATTACTTCCCTAGACCCAACATCCACATTTGTATATCAATGATAGTAACACTTATTTCTAAAACAATCTTACGTAACATAAAAATTTACGCAAAATTTTGGATGCTTGATTATTTTTTGTGAAACTACCCTCAAAATTATATAATTTTAAATAACTCTGCAATACAGCGCGATGCAGCTTTTTACAACGTTTGTCTAAAAGTATCAGGAACAATATTACTACACATTTTTACCCCGGCAAAAATCGAAATGTATTGTTGCTAGAAACTAGCAACACTACGGGCGAAGGATGTTTTTTTTTCGTGCTCGAGTGTAGGCAAGTGATATAACGAGGTCAAACATGTCTTTTCATGTTGTTTACAAAACTCCATAGAAGCCTATTGTAAAGCCTCCACCACTTTACAGTTTGACTTGACCCTGACTTACTCTGCTTGACTCTGACTGTGACTATGACTCGTTTGACGCTATTTAAGACAAGTAAACTTGATTAATATTACGACCGAAAGACTTTGTATCCATGGTCTTTTTTTTTTTACAAAATGGATGATTTTTCTCCACCGGCACTGGGCTGGGCAACGCTGCTTACTTCCTTTCTGTTATTTCTACAATTCTAACGTGATTGCGTCGTTTTGCTATTTATATTGGTGAGAGTAAGAATATTTTGTGTGCCCATATATCCAGTGTCTCAGGGCAGACATTATACATTTGTTGTTTCATTTTTTTATCCTACAAGTTTAACATATTAGTATAAGCTGTTAATAAAAAAAAACGATTTTTTTGAGTATGTGTGAATTATAGTTCAATTGACCACGTTTTTAATAATTGAACCTACTAATATCATAATTATAATGTGACACTAGTAAGCTGAATTGTAGATGGTAAAATGTGAAATTTCACTCTCGAATAACTGGCGATTCGTTCTAAGAATAAAATTTACTCTCGTTTGGTGGAATCCACCCTAAATACAAAAAAGTACGCATTTCGAGTTTTGCCGTTTCAAAGGTGTGAAAGCTAAGCATTGAATGAAGCCCTTAACCCCACAGCAAACGAACTGTGCATCGAATCAGTCTCGCCTTTACTAAAACCTTTCAGTATCACATCAGACTAAGATAATAAATTCGAAAGATTGTACTCAACTCAGGCAGGGCATATATACGTAGGAACCAGGTTACCTGCGCTTATCCGAACTGGTTCGCGCAGGTCACGCGCAGGTAGTCGACGCAGGCAATCTTTATACTTTGTTCTACCAGCGCGTATTGCACTTATCGGTGCTGGTTTTGCACAAAGTATAGAGACTGCATGCGCCGACTACCTGCGCGTGACCTGCGCGGACCAGTACCGATAGATCGGCGCTGGTAACATGCTTCCTACGTGAATACGCCCTAACGGTGAACAAATTTGAATTAAATAGTCTATGGAGGTAGATTATACCATGAATTAATACACAGGGTACTTTTTATTTTATGGACCCGGGAGTATGTCCTAATACTGTGACCAGAACCACGGGAGGATGAGCAGCAGCGTCCTATTAGTACACGGTGAACGTACTGCGATGTGTAAATAATGGCATCACCTCTCTCTCTAAGAGGGAGGCCTTTGTTCAACAGTAGATGTTTACGAGCTGATGATGCGATGTGTAATTTTTAGGGTTCCGTACCCATAGGGTAAAACGGGACCCTATCACTAACACTCCGCTGTACTTCTGTCTCTGTCTGTCTGTCCATCTGTCACCAGACTGTATCTCATGAACCGTGACAGTTAGGCAGTTGGCATTTTCACAGATGATGTATTTCTGTTGCCGCTATAACAACAAATACTAGAAAACAGAATAAAATATTTAAGGGGGCTCCCATGCAACAAACATGTTTTATTTTGCCGTTTTTTGTAGATAATGGTACGGAACCCTTCGTACGAGTGTCCGACTCGCACTTGGCCGGTTTTTATATTAACCGCGTTTCTCGACAACAGCTGCAGTGAACCGTGCTCTACACTAATCTACTGGCATTGTGTAGTTGCTCTTTAACTATTTCGGCTATACTTATAAACCATAATAAAGTTAATCAATGCTTAACATTGCTATGACAACGCAAACAAATGCAATTTTAAGCATTGAATAACTTAAGTAATGTTCAAATTTTACTTATGTTTGACCAATGACAATTTAACCACTTGCAGGATCTTTTTCAAGCGAGCCAATACTAGACGCGAATTGAATGAATGACTTTGTTTTCGCCAATCACAAGCGCCATACGATACCCCACCCGCGTGCACAAGCAAATTACGACTCGTGCACGATCAAGTGGTCATATTATCATTGTCTTTAACCCTGCCTTATAAGTTCTTACTTTGATCAATACATAAAAAATAACATTAGATATTCCGTTACAGGATAAGACCGTACTGTACAGTGTTCAGAAAACTAAAGATTTACAAAACATTTAGAAAACGTGGAAATCTCAACATTCAAACTAAGTACCGCAAACTACAGATCTTTACTAATATAGACACCGCGACAACGTCAAGTCGTATAAGTACCCAGTACGGTTGCCTGGAAGAGATCGCTTTAAGCGATAAGACCGCCTGTTAAGAGCCTAGATAATTACTGTAATGTATAATGTTATCCTTGTTTTCGTGGTCAGTTTAAAAAGCCGACTTCGCAGAAAATATGTAATTATTTTTCTGCTTTGATTAGAGTGGCTGTCAAGGTATTTCTGTAAGAAATCCTTTGTAGGCGATTGCGAACATACATAATATGTAAGTTTTTTTTTTAAATTAGAATTAGGCTCGCCTTTGACCACCAACTCGCTTGACGTTAAGCGATGATGCGGTCTACGATGGAGCACGCTTGCCTAGAAGACACAGATTCACAGACAGAAAAAGCACTAGTTAGTCTAAAATCCGAGTATACCAGTCCTGCTACACAAGTCCAGGGGATAGTTCGAGTTCGTTAACGTTAATAAAGTCCGAGCAATCAGCAGCTCACCCGTCATCACCTGCCTCACTCGAGGCCGAACACCCAGTTGATTCCCTGCGCCAGGAACAGTATGAGCGGCTGCCACGCCACCAGCCACCGGATCCAGTCCAGCAGCTGACCGTACATTATGTGTGGACGGTCCCAACTGATACATCAAGTTAAGGGTACATTGAACAAGTGGGATCACATTAAAAACTGACTTGAAATATATTTAAAAAAAAAAAAAAATATAAAATTTGAGGATTGCCCTCGATTTCCCATTATCAGATCCTGACTTGGTGACAATAGGACCAAATTGGAAGTATACCCTACCGAACAAAAGATTTTCTTTTTAAATCGGTCAACAGTTAGCGGAGAAATCAGTGAACGATCATTAAAAAAAAAATACAGAGGAACAGAATCGTCTTCCTTTTTCGAAGTCGGTTAAAAACTCGGTCGAAACAGCGAGAATTAAAATGAGACGGACCTAAAAATGTCATGATAAAATTTCTATCCACTATAATATAGCATTCTAGAGTCTGAAAGTGGCTCGACCAGAATGCTGTTACAAAAACCCAATTAAAAAAAAAAAATTTAAGTGCTTTTTTTCGCCAAGCGAAAATGTCGCACGGAAAGAGAAGAAACCTAATTTGTAGCCTACTCAAAGACTACTTAGAACAGTTCTTTAAATGCTTTGTTCCGGGCACATTCCATTATAATGTGACATAATTATAATCATCTATGATTATACAAACAGGACAGTTTGTTCTTTATTTTTCCATTAAATGAGAAAATTTGTTACATGGATTGTGCCCAGAATTAAATCTAATGGGGCACTGGATCGTTCGGTAGCAAATACCGGTCGACCTGGATGGAGACAGACCCTACATCACACAATCCGATATAGTGAGCTATAGTCTCAGAAAAAATAAATAAATGGAAGCGTTATATCTACTGTTTCCCCTTTGGCATTTACCCCCCCCCCCCCCCCCCCCCCTTGGTCGTCCATTTGGTCACATCATTTGCTGTTGTGTGCGCTCAATATTGAGTGTATAGCGGTGCATACGGCAGCCGTATTATGCGACTCAAGTGGCGCTGGGCAGGGCACGTGGCTAGGCGTGGTGATGGCAGGTGGAGTAGAGCCCTGACAGAGTGGTTACCAATAGCGGATAAGCATTCCGTGGGCAGGCAACCAGCCCGATGGGTCGATGACATCACACCCATCGCAGGCCCTACGTGGATGAGATTGGCCCGAGACAGGGATAAATGACGCAACGGAGAGGAGGCCTATGCCCAGCAGTGGGTTGATACGGGCTGACGATGATGAATATTGAGTGTGTGCAGTGTTTACCTCGCCCCCTTCAGTTTTTGGCAGACTTTTCGGTACTAGCTCGAGTTTAAAGGCAGATCCAAACTATTTATATTATCAAAGGCAACATTAGAATGAAAGTTGTTTTTTTAATGCCATAGGCTTGTAAAGGATACGGGTTGGTGAACATGCGCTTGAGGTCGACTCGCTCGCGGCAGTACGGACAGGTCTGCTTCTTGCCCACGATGCACCACCCTCGGATGCACCACTCGTGGAACACGTGCCCGCAGCTCAACTTGTACGTGTTCTCTGAAACATCGATACGTGACCGTGAATGTCTGAATAGTGTATCTCAAGGGCATTGCCAAGGGGGGGCAGGGAGGGGCAGCTGCCCACCCTGGAGAAAAAAAAAATAGCCAACTGCAAAGAAACCAAATTCCTAAGCCAGTGCAGTTGTCTTGCTTTGTCGATAAATCCCTCACGTCAAAACTCGAAAACTAAATTCAATATCACTAGGTATAAGTAGGTATAGTACAATACAACTTCCTAAGAACAACTTTCTAATATTAACTCCCCCCCCCCCCCCCCCCCCTGGGCCATGGGCTGGCGACGCCCTTGGTGTATGTTAAGGTACTTTTGTGTCTGTGAACAATCACCAAGCGTACGTACGTGTATGTATATACGTACGTCATTTGTGATACGTACTGCCTTAGAATGGAACTCCTTGTTTCCTGAGAACTACAATCTAGGCATCTTCAAGGCTAGAGTGAATAGATTTCTTCTAGATCTACATGTTTCATCCTCGGTCACACCGTCACTTACCATCAGGCGAATTGGTGACCGAACGTAGATCAATCACATCACATCACACTATCACACTACATAAATGTGTTTGGATGGATGGATGTTTGTTACTCAATCACGCAATAACGGCTGAATGGATTTGGATGAAACTTGGAATATACATTGCTTTTGTCCTGGATTAACACAAGGCTACTTTTCATCATCATCACCACGCGGGTGAAACTGCGGGGCGCAGCTAGTTCTATATAAAAAATAAAATAAAAACTAGCTGGTGAAGCAGACAGACAGACGCGGAGAGCGACTTTATTTTATACTATGTAGAGATAAATAATATGAATTTGGATACTCGTAAAAATAATATGTACCTAGTACGCCTTCTTCGTTGACGTTAACTAGCAGCTGGCAGCCGCACACTGCGCACACGTTGGACTCCAGCTGGCGCGTCGGGATACCCTCCTTGGTGTAGTACTGCAACATACACACGGTCTCTCAAACTGTCTATATAACTCAGATCAGATAAACAACGACCGGGTATGTACTAAAACTACGACCAGAACCACCGGAGGATGGGCAGCAGCGTCCTATTAGTAGATACATGGTGAACGTACTGCGATCCACAAGCCTGCCAAGCGTGGAGATTATGGCAATGGATAGTGTGCATCAGATCCGCATGATCTAATTCATTTTTCTATAGGACTGTCAGAGCGGGCACGAAAATCAAATACCACTTTATGGTTGATATTCCGAAAACTCGTACAAAGCGCTTTGATTCCACTTTTATAGTGCGAACTGCTAGTCTGTGGAATGCGCTGCCTGAACGGGCGTTCCCCTGTAGTTACAATCTGGGTGTCTTCAAATCACAAGTGAATCGGTTTCTTCTAGCAAGCCTGTTCCTAAAAAAGTGACTTTATCGAGTGTTCTTAGCGAAATAAGTATTATTTAAATTCGTATTTGTTTGTGTTACCCACTGCTTCTCACGTTGGTTTGTTAGTCGCTCGGCTTTGTCAATTAGGCTCGAAAGAGTATTCAGACTAGCTTGTCAGTCACTTACCCCTATAGAAGCGGCCATCTTGTCAGCACAGTACTCCGCCACATCCCTCCCCAGGACTCCGAAGTACAGTCCATAGAACAGCATCATCAGCCCCACATCCATCCACTGCTGGGGTTTCTGCCCGAAGACCAGGTTCACTCCGAAGAAGGTCAGCATCATAATGATGTAGCCAACCACGCCGATGAAACAAGATACCTTGTATATGAGGTAAAACCATTTGTACACCAACCTGGAATTAATTAATGAACAGGATAAGATTATTATTTTATTGAATACTAGCTGCGCCACGCGGTTTATCCCGCGGGGTTTACTCATAAAATCAGCCAGTGAAAGTTCCGTCAAACTCGGTTTAGCCATTTCGGAGTCCATAGGGAACATACATAAATACATCGTTATATAGATTCTATATCTCGAACCACCCAGACCCATTTAAATTTCATGAAATATTCCACCACTGTGGCAGAAGGACTCCTCCCTACATAGTCCACCAATGTAAATTGCACATCACACACAGAGACACCAAATAAGTCTAAGTTAAAAATCATATTGTTATTAACTGACTTCAAAAAAATTGAGGTCCTGAATTCAGGGTTGTTTTTTTTTTTACTGTAAAATATTTATTGTAAATAGATACATGATATTATTATATTACATGTATACAATTAGTTGAAAATCATGTTCAAAGATTCCATTAAATACATACAGACCAAGCTAATCAAAAATTGTTAAAAGTGCATTGTTATCAAAACTTAACGAACATGTAAAAAATCATTTCCGTAGGATAAGAGGAAGTGTTTCTAATTTAGCTAGCAAGATTTGTCCTTAACAAACCAACAAACATGGATTTTTAACCGACCTCAAAAAAAGAGGATGGTTCTATGTTCCACTGTATATATATTTATGATGTATTTTCACTGATTTCTCCGACAAACATTGCAAATTAAATCAAAGCTTGTAATTCGGGAATAAATCTTGCTTTTATTAAGTTGGCTATTTTTTTGTGTATAATGTGTTTTTTTTTTCGCTGCTTCTAACCACCTGATGAATATAAACTTGATGTTTACCTGGGTGTGGTAACAGACATGGGTTTGACACTGGACTTCCGGATAACGACGAGGGTTAGCAGCGTGAAGATACTCCAAATGATGATGAACCGCCACCACTGGTTCCGAGCACTCATCAGCACTGGGATGGACCACATCGCCAACATTGTAAAGAACTGGAAATGACAATAATGTAGGTATAGACCAGAGGTTCCCGAAGTGGTCCAGGTAGACCCCTAGAGGTCCAAGGGAGACTCTATGTCTATTATTGAACAAACAACTTTTTGTTGTGGTAGAATAGAATATAATTTATCATATAGTCACATTTGTATCGTCCGTCTAGTATTATTTTTACTGCATATAGGTTTACAGGTCTATGATTCGTAATACCACAAGCTTGCAAACGAAGCATAGGAAGCCCTGAGACTTGATGGAGTGACTATATACGAGAATAGAAAGTTAAATAAATTGAATTATGATAATGTTAATGAAAGTTATGAAATAAAATTAAATCAACCATATTGACTTTATTAAATAAATAAATATATAAATATCTGGGACATTATTGCACACATGGTCATCTGACCCCAAACTAAGCAAAGCTTGTAATATGGCAGCCAGAGACTGATATACATACATATATATTTTTAAATACATACATAAATAGATATTAACACCCAGACATAGAACAAACACAAATGTTAAACACTGTTTTAAACACAAATGTTTGTCCTAGATGGGGATCGAACCCCACAGAACACACGCCAAGCACAGAAAGTAGGTTCACTACCAACTGAGCCACCGGGGCAGTCAGCAAGATTAGAAATAAGAAAGCCAGCACAGAAGGCTATAAAGAAATAATTATCAATATAAAAAACTGACTTCATCAGAACTGGACCAAATTGAAATGGGACGAAATGGGAAGCACCTGATTTCAAACAAAAATCGGTCCACCCAGACAAAAGTTCTGAGGTACAAAGATAACAAAACAAAACAGTTGAATTGATAACATCCTCCTTTTTGGAAGTCGGTTAAAAATATCGCCAACACTTACAGCATATGATTTATAGTGTCTCTTCTTCCATTCCACGACTACCACTTGGGCCACGATGAGGGTCACAATCAGGATCAGGACCATTGTGGTGTGCATCGACTCATGGCCTCTATGGAGCTCGTGCAGCTTCTGGTGGTCATACCTGCAGATCGTCAAACAGTCATCTAATTCTCTTATACAGCCGACTTAATTATCGCTTAAGCGCATAGATCTACCCTCATTTTTTTATTATTATAAATTGTCGTTTGCTGAGTGAGACTCAATGGGTCTTACTTACCTTCAAAATATTTAATTGTGTACCAAATTGACGAGTCCATAATAGAAGCATTCGTAGTACATATTTTTATTTAAAAAATTATTACAAATGTTACTTTATGATAATAAATGATATTCTATTCTAATGTTGATGTCGAAACAATAGTAATACAAATAATGATGTTAAAACAACAGTCTTACTAATGTAGATGTTGAAACAACGGTTTTACTAATTTTGATGTTGAGAGAATGATCATACAATATTTTTTTGTTTTCTTATCATGTGATCAGTCTTTTGACTATAAGCAGATGAGGTGTAGGTTTCCTAACCTGGAGGGCGCTGCTCCCAGTGAAGCCAGCCCTTTCTTTTTCAGTCAGTTGTCTGACTACCCTGGTCGAAGATGTGCCGCCTCGTTTTGAGCCGGGTATGGTTTCAGGGATAGTTAGTTGACCCACAAGCTGATTTCGGTGTTTTTCTAGTCTTAATTTGTAGTTTGCTCCACGAGTAACTATTTCTTTCTCTACCATAGACATGTCTTACTAATGTTGATGACGAAACAACGGATTACATACATACATATGTGTGATTTTGAAGAAATGGTCTTAAAAATTGTGATTTAGAAACAACAATCTATATTTTTTTAAAGTTACAGAGAAAAAATCAATTCAAAGATTCGGCAACCGGCATTTAATATGGTGTCAATAAATATATTTGTACAATGGTATATGACTGGAAGATAAAGGATAATTATTAACAGTCAGATTAAATTCCATAGTTGTATATATATCCTGTGTTAAGTGTTAACAGGATAATAGAATAATGTGGTTAATACCCTACAACCTACAACAGTAGAGCCAAAAACAGGGGTTATATATGTTTAACTCATATGTATGTCTGTTCACCTAAAGCTTTAACTAAGTTTGACATTTGAGGTGTCTGTTCACCTAAAGCTTTAACCAAGTTTGACATACGAGGTGTCTGTTCACCTAAAGCTTTAACCAAGTTTGACATATGAGGTGTCTGTTCCCACCTAAAGCTTTAACCAAATTTGACATATGAGGTGTCTGTTCCCACCTAAAGCTTTAACCAAGTATGACATATGAGGTGTCTGTTCCCACCTAAAGCTTTAACCAAGTCTGACATGTGAGGTGTTGATAAATTTGTTTGATAATTTAACAGCTCTAAAATTTTCGCTGCCCTTTTCTAACTTAATAAATTGGCAAGATAAATAAATCTCCGCCAAAGCCACGGGGTGAAATTTATCAGCTCAGTGTTTCATGTAGTCTTACCAGCCTCAGACGCCGGTAGCACACCTCCGCCGCGAAACCGATGCTAGTTTAAATGTAAACCTTATATCGTATAAGATACAGCAGTAATTTAAACAGCAAACTTGGATTGGAGGCACCACTCGTCACGTTTGGCGTTTCTCGCACGCGTATTTAATACTATGCTGTAAGGATCATTGGATAAGGTTCATACTCCAACGAGTAGCGGTTTCGCTGCTACGATTTCGCGGCGGAGGTGTGCTACCAGCGAGAAGGTACGTGTTCTGATGTTTGACCTTACCTCAATTTCTCGTCAACGGTCATCTCTTCGTATGTCTGCAGATGTAAAAACAAATGGATAAATTAACGTACTGAGACTAAGAGCTCCATAAAATCATTGAAAATTAGTACACATACCTTGTTAGGGACTGGTCTGTGGAGATCCATGGTTGTTTATTATAAATGCTGGTTTAAAAGACACTTGAAACAGATTATGTACGTAGGCAGTATTGAATTTAATTAGATTACTTCACTGAAATATCTAAATAATGTAAAAAATAATCCGTTCCCATCCCATCTTTTAGCGGACGGACGGACAGCACAGATTAATATGAAGATGGCTAGCTTGGCAGTTGGCAGATAGGAGCATTATGTTCCGTTCCGTTTCACGCCATAGATTCTAAATAAATTACATTTTCTATGTCGCTCACACCTTCCAAATACCGTTCAAATGGTCTCTTTTTTATGCTCTAAAATGCGAATAATCAAAATCAACACAATGTGACAGCCAGATGACAGCTCAGCTTTAATGAGGCCGTTTTTTTTTTTGGTATTTTTCGCCCATTTTGAGTAAGCTAAAGCCATACCGAGGCGGTATGGCCTACCTATACCTTTACATTGAATGTCCCATTATTATAAAGGAGACTTTACTATAGGCTCTACTTTAACAGAGTATAGGAATCCATGAAAATGTCAATGAAAATACACGCTTTACTCCATTAAATCACTTGCCCACGTTCAAGCTAATTCACGAACACTATGATGTACGGCAGATGTTGAACGGCACGATATTGCACATGATATTCATATTATAATACATTACTAGCTTCCGCCCGCGGCTTCGCCCGCGTTATTTGAGGGAAATATAATCCAGTTCTCTGCAAAGTAGGACTTATATTTCAGGACGATATAAGTATTTCATCCTGGATATTGATGACCGGTATGGCCAAGTACTAACACATGTGTCTTATGAGCAGAAGGTTTCTGGTTAGATCCCGGCCTGGCAGATGTTTGAATGGTGAATTTAACTAAAATGTATTTACTTGAATTTATATAATATTATATGCATTTGGTCTCAGTGCTAGTTAGTTATCTCTGCCTCTAAACTGGCTTACGCAAACCGCTTGCGGCCAAGCAAACGACGCGACATCGTTTTTTTTTTACTTTTGTGTACATCATCTATGCTTGACACTCAAACTCGCGGGCCCAGCGAACCGCGCGATGTCGAAAGTTTTTTTAACTTGTTTGTACGTCACCTTTTCTTGACACTCGAACTCGCGGGCCGCTTGCGGCCCAGCGAACCGCGCAACATCGATTTTTTTTTTTTTACTCAAGTAAAAAAAATATTTTAGGTCATAAAAAGGTGACGTACAATCAATTGTACGTCACCTTTTTATGACATTCGAGCTCGCAACAACATTGTAAGTTTTTTTTTTACTTATGTGTATATCACTTGTTCTTTAAACTCGCCCTCGCAGGTCGCTTGCCGCCCAGCAAACCATGCAACCTTATTTTTTTTTACTTTTTTGTATATCACCTTTGCTCGACACTCGAGCTCGCGGGCCGCTTGCGACCCATCAAACCGCGCGACATCGAAAGTTTTTTTTTTACTTTACTTTTATGTTTTTTTACGGTAACCATAATTTGTTACGGGACAAAAGTATTGTGTATTGTAATATGGCCCATTGCTTACCTCTATACCAAATTTTATTAAGCCGTTTTTGGTTATGGTATCCTACAGGAATAGTTTTTTTTTTTGTTGGGGATAAATGTTGTCTATATCTACTATTGTCCTTGAACTATCTCAGTAAAAAATCACATCGTTGGTTTGTTGCTGCGTGAAAGAAGGAAAAATTAGAATGATTGTTATCCTACAGGGTTATTTATGATGTCCTGGATTTGAAGGTACTTATTTGAGAAAACAGTTAAAAACTAATGTATACGCTAACCTTGTACATTCTAGTGGCACCCTGCAGTTTCAATCACGTGGTGATGTACAATAGTGTTGATGATGACGAAGATGATGATGATTAGTAGTATTAAATAGCCTATGTGTTAATCCAGAACATAAAAAGCCTCCGTACAAAATTTCATCGAAATCCGTTAAACAGTAACGGAGTTTTGATTGAAATTATCCTACAGGAATCTTTTATTTTTTCGGGATATAAAGTATGCTATGTGATAATGCTAGGATAAGCTACCTTCATATCAAATTTCATCGAAATCCGTCAAAAACTTACGAAGTTGATTTATTGAAGTTATCCTACAGGAACGAAATATTTTTTCGGGATAAAAAGTAGCCTATGTGTTATTCCAAGATATAAGCTACCTCCATACCAAATTTCATTCAAATCCGTTCAGCCGTTTCAGCGTGAAGGAGCAACGAACATACATACACACACTCACACACACACACACTTTCGCTTTTATAATATTAGTAGGAGTAGGATAGGATCATATTATATTATGCAGCATGATATTCGATGAACATGTACACCAATTATAATGCTGTGCATTATTATGCCGTATAATATAATGGCGTACATTATATTATCTGTGTCGTGCATTATTGCTTCTCATCGTAGTAATCAATACATCGTTATTTTTAATACATCGTAATCCATCCTTCCATCCTAATCCTTCCTATATCCTAATTCGTATTCGTATCATTTCCCTACCTATACATTCTAACACATAAAACTTAAACGACTTGTATATGGCAAATGCGGCAACGCGAGGCCAAAATGTACTTTTTTGTGTTGTTTCCAAAACTCAACATTCTATAGATGCCTATTGTAAAGTTTCCACCACTTTACTTGGGCATGAGTTTGACTTGACTGTGACTTACTTTGCTTGACTCCGACTGTGACTATGACTCGTTTGACGCTATTTAAGGCTAAGTAAACTTGATCAATATTACAACCAAAGGACTTTGTATCCATGGTCATGAAAAATTTACAACAAAACAACAGAAGCCAAAAACAAAAAAAAGGGGAATTCGCATTCGTGCGTGCGTGAGCAGTTGAGCACCATAGACACGGAGGTTTTGGCTTTTGGCGCCAACGTGGATAAAACATGTCGGCTCGTTGTATTATTTTCCTAAACTTGTGTATTTTCAAGTGTTAATGTGTAGTAATGGTGGATTTTTATTTATTAAGGGCTCGTGAACATGCTCGAGTGTAGGCAAGTGATAGAACGAGGTGAAACATGTTTTTTCATGATGTTTCCAAAACTCCATAGAAGCCTATTGTAGTCTTCACCACTTTACTTGGACATGAGTTTGACTTGAGTGTGATTTACTTTGTTTGACTCTGACTGTGACTATGACTCGTTTGACGCTATTTAAGACTATGTAAACTTGATTAATATTACGACCGAAGGACTTCGTATCCATGGTCATGTTTTTTTTACAAGAACAACCATAGACACGGAACAGGAACACTATTACTCCAAATGAGTGACGCCATCTTAATCTTCTGAATATTTTGTAATAAAATTTCTGTTGTATTCTTGTTGCGTGACGCCGTGACCGACTGGCTGTGGTTGTTTTGTGATTCTTATCGACCATTTGTTTGATTAATATAGCATTACAATTACATGTTACATTACTGCATCTTTCTTCTGCATTCTCTTTGATAGTGATATTTGGTGATAATCGTGCTCATCTTTACGTTAATCGTGATAATCTTAAATTGCGTTACATTCTTTGTTCGTGCTTGCACTACACCATTTTGTACTATAGCTTTGACTATACTATACCATGATGTGTTTAGTCAAAAGTTGTATTTTATTGGTAACTTGTTTTCCCTTGTCCCGACTTGGGGCTCCTGAGTTGTCATATCATAACTTCATGTATAACATTCCATTTTACACCTAGAGTCTAGCGCTAGGATAAAAACGGTGAATTCCCTGTGTTTCGAGTGTCTTGTTCATGGTAATTATGGATGTAGTGGAACAATCAATATAATCGTGCATGCAATTTTTTCCTTTACTTCCTGATACGAAGTTTATTAAGGGCACAGAATTCTCCTCCATTGCATAGTGGCTAAAGGATGTCTTTAGCAAAAAAATATTGAGTTGATAAAATAAAAGGTAGTTATGTGAAATAATATCGTCGCTCCAATGGTAAGCTGGCCAAACTGAAAATGTGCAATCGTTGGTACGCACAGTGCACGTCTTCATCTGACTTGACCAGCGAGTATGATATGCTGAGACAGATATATTCAGTTGCTTCTGTGGTCCAGGCTGTTTTGTTACCTTCATATTTCTGGAGTAGAGACCTTGCAATAGATCAGCGAAATTCTAGTGTCTACGTTCGCCCCCAATGTTATAGCAAGCAATGACGAATTGTTGCCATTCATGTCAATAAGCCACATCAAAATGGGTATATAATATTTTTTTACTCTTATGGCAATCCAGTATACTCCGATATTGGCATCTACATCACCCATAAATTGGTTGTACTGATGTACAAGGTTTGTCTGCTGGATGTCAATTTTCTGTTGGGCAGCCGCTGAATATTGACGTGCTTTTTGGATGGGTTCTACTCAAAATTCATTTAATAAGTGTAACAGTGATGTTATCATGCTATCATACTGCCCATTTATTATGTTTTGTGTCCGACCTGTAGTCATAAAATCCACTAGGCTGCATTTTGGAAGACTTGACCTTCTTTTGAGGACATTTGTCTAGTCTATTTTGCTGGTTCTAGCTGGTTCCTGATGTCGTTGGATCAGGTTCACTGATTTGGGAAGTACATGGAGGTCTGACCTCTTCAATGGTTTTGTCTTTTTCGTGTTGTACTACTACCATCTCGCCAGGAGCTCGTAGTTGATTCCGGTTCAACCTATTTATGTTGTCACAATACTCTTCTCCTGAGTCACAATCTGATATAGTACCTTTAAAAAGCGGGTTCATGTAAATATTGATGCCCTGAACATCATTTTGGTCATATAACTCTTCGAAGGCATCAATAATTTCATTATTTGTGAGCACATGATGAGACCTCAAAAAGAAAAAAACATGAAACAGTATATAATGCTCACGGGGCTGTTATCAACCCACCAAAATGTGATTGATTTTAATGGGAAGAATAATTTGTACAATAATCTCTAAAGCACATACTTGATATATACTACAGAACAATTTTTACTATAAGAGAACATAAAACACAGAAGATACTTATCTACATTTGTACGCACTTGGTCGCAGATTTTTCACTTGAATGAACTTCTCTGGATTTCTTTGATTTGTTATGACTTGAAATAGGCATAAATTAGCAATAATACTCTTTCACTTCACAACAACAGACTTCAGTTTCGCTAGTCATTCTCTTCGTCTGTTACTGTATTTGCCTCTATTAGGCTTTCACCTAGTTCCATATAATAGCATCGCAGCTGCTGTTTTTTTAACCCTTAATAAGGCGCGAGCCTGTTTAAGAGCCAGAAAGAAAGTTCGAGTGGAAATAGGGTAAATTTAAACTGCAGAATTTAAAAAAACTGTTACGAAGGGGAGGGTGATTGTTATTTCCCCCCTTTTTTGGGTGGGAAATAAATTCCCCTTGCCTGATTACGGGTGATTGAATGTCTCGGAAGTGGGAAAATAATTCCCGTTGCCTGTTGATTCGAACTTTTGCCATAGTTTAGTTGTTATTCAGATACTAGTATTCCCCCTGGCTTCGATTATCACTTGTAATTTTTTATTTATAGAAGTCGGTAAATGAACTTTTATTTTATTTACATAAATATTGTCATACATGCTAAATGAAAATCGGTATGAAGTGTTTCACATTTTTATTATAAGTTTAAAACTACTCCTGAGGAGAAGCCTCATGAAACATTTTAAAACATTTCTTTGCACATAGTGCAACTTGGCATGTGGAGCACAATATTTTTGTTCGTTTTTCTTCTTTTTTTGTGCTACAAAATCGACATCTCTTGTAACTGTTACCTTCCTCTGGAAGATGTTATGGGCTGTTGTGAATGTTGCCTCAATCACTCTACCTCTTAAGGATCTGTAAATAATTCGAATACCCACATTCACTCTCTCTGACGAGTTCTTTAAGGTTCTCTTCTATTTCATATCGGATTTGCTCAGCCTCTCTCATTCGTGTGGTTCCATCGTTGAGGCAGTAGGAGGGAACGACCCCTTGACGAATACTCCTCATAAAGGGAAGGGTTCTGAAGTAATCCTTAATCTTATGATCAAGGGTTCCAAGAACAGAACGTGTAGACGTTTCGGGTCCTGTGATCAGTATTAAACTTACTTCAATTTTTCTTGGCGGGATTATGTTACATTTAATCTCAAGAATAGATAACGAGTCGAGAACAGATACCAATTGATTATAATTTTTATGCAATGAAGTTAGTATCGATAGAACAAGGAGGGCTACTGTTTGTTCCTTCCTCATAAAAGGTATGTATACGATCGACTTTTCAGAGTAATCGATAACTTCGGAGTCTCTTTCAATTGATAGGAGACACATCACAAGATTTCTTTGATGTCTCTTTTTCATGAAGAATTCAGTTATCTCTTCTACTTGATACTTCCCTCGAACTGCCCACAAGCAAGGATGCCCTCGTACATCCCAAAGAAGAGGTTGATTCTCCTCTGGGTCATCTTCCAATTCAGTGCATGTAGCTCTCCTAATGGCTCCTGTCTTTCTTCGTAACCACCAAGTTCATCCAAGAAACACACAACGTAAACTTCGTCTGGTACTTCGTCGTAGGGTGGCTGGATGATGGTTTGTGGAATTCACATGCATAACCGAACAACCGGCATCGATTTCGAATTTCCTCATAGGAGTCCTCTCTGTTGATAAACAAACTGGTCCTTTCGAAGTACTCCTTGACAAGAGGCAGGTAGATATCAAGTTTGTCGGTGTTAGTCAAATCGGTCTTAAGTTCTGCATCCATACTAAATATTGTGATCTTCTGATTTACTTCTCGGAGCACCCCAGAAAGTTTTCTCTGGAAAGTTGGGTGGGTTATATCGGTCTCCCCGAGACATGTTTCCTGGATTTTAAGTAGGCGTTTTGTTGGTTTGCAATGATCTCCGAAGAGAGCAGGGGGACTTACGTTGAGTATGTTCTCTTTCTTCTCAACAACATCATTCTGCAAGGTATTGTAGAGGAGAGAGGAGTCGGGGAATATATGAGAGAGATAATGTAGAATTCCCCCTGAACCCTCTGCTAATGTAATGATTAATCCCTCCTTTCCTCGGATTTCTGGGTAGAAACTTAAAACTTGGTGGATCTTCGATGCAGAAGTACTAATTTTCCCAATCTGCCTTGTGCAGTGATGAACCCATTTTGTCCACAAGGGACTGTCTGGTCCTCCATGTTCTAACAGTGACTCGAAGGAAAAGTGGAAACAATCTTCCAACGGTTCTCTTATTCGAACGAAGAAAGAGGATGGCTCTGATCTAATTTTCGACCTCTCAAGTCTAACTGACAGAGGAAACCGGGACTCAATATGTTCGCTTATCTCGTTCTTGAGGTCTCTCCACACTGAGATAGCATCTGTCTCCTCAAATCTTATGTCTACCGATAGGCCCTTCGCAAGATCAATAGGGATTCGATCTTTCCATTCATGGACGTTTGTTCCTCCACACTGAGGAGTCCTGAGGATCCCTCTTTTTTGCACAGTTGAGAGACGAGAGTCAGTTTGTATAATGTGGCGGACGAAGGTCCTCCAGAAGTATGCTTGTTTCGAGACCAGATCAGAGGTAAATCTTGTGAAGGCACAAGCTCTTGCAAATACATCGAGGTTTTGTCGGATGCACTCGAGTACTGATTTTGCTAATATTTTTGCGAGTCCATTGGTTTGAGTATCCTTCATTGTAGAGTCCATTGGTTTGAGTATTCTTCATTGTACATGTATACCAACATTGAGCAAGCGGATCTCATTTGGTACGCCAAAGTTGGAACCCTTTTTGTTTTTGAAAACAACTTTTTGATTTCTCTTGCTTGAGTAATTTGAAATCAGCTCACGAGCCAATCTCAATCTGAAGTCTCTATGAGAATGCGTACTTACTACATGCACAGTGTTGTAAGTGATGTAGCTGTTTATTATTGACGCATCAAACATAAAGAAAAACAGCCTCATCCAGAATTTCCTGCATTTCCTATTAATAGGATAAGACGACCTGAAATGATCAAAATGATCGACGCCTCCCATGGTGAGAGTATACTGAGCAATAGCTTTGGGGATGAGAACATCTTTTTTAGTACCATCTTTCTGAGTCCTCTTTACAAATACTGTGTCAGTTGGATGGTGGGCTGTTGTAAGAATATTAACATCCCTGGTATCGAGCCACTTGATTGCTGTAATTGGTTTAGCAGTTATAGCTGCAAATTGGTTCTTTTCGAGTCTTAGATGTTTTGGTTGGGACTTCTTCGTAATTTCCGGCAGATCCTTTCTATTTACTCTAACAGTACCAACAGCAAAAAATTTCTTTTCATATAAAGCTTCCATTAGGTTACAGCTAGTGAAAAAGTTATCAAACGCTAGCAGAGTATTCTCAGGAAGGCCGGCTGACAGCTTTATAACCACATTGTACCCCAGTCCCTCGTCTTCCATACTGTCCCTTTTTCCTGTGTAAACTTCGAACTGGTAAAGGTAGCCGGTTTCAAAATCGCAACGTGCCCAGATCTTGAATCCACGTTTTATGGGCTTCTTCGGCATATACTGCTTTAATGACGACCTTGCTTTAAACTTTACTATGCATTCATCTATTGTTTACTTGAATTAGCTGTTTCCTGCTGGAACACTTTATCCTCTTCAAACCTGAGCCTTATGCAAATGCAATTTTTTTATTTTTTATTTTTGTATGTAACCCGGAATATTCTTCGGATTAATGTAGTTGCGGAGAGTTGGGGATGAGCGTCCAATATCTCTCATCTTGTATCTGTTTTTCATTTCAAACAGAACAGTATTCACCCTCGCCATCAATTCTGGGCATATATACGAAGGCGAGCCGCTTCTGAGGTACCCTCAGGAAAATCGAAGCCCTCAATTCTTTGTCTGGCTTCCATCTGTATTAGGTCAGGGGGCCCATGCCCAAGGAGATTTTCAGTTGGTATGCTCCCCGGGGGTATCATCACCGCTGGTAAGGGTGGTACTTCTGGGGCTCCTGGTGCCCGCCGAGAATTCAAAACTCTGTTCATTGTAACAAGCGGGGAGATGTAACACTCGTAGACATTATGCGTTTCAGGTGTTACTAGTCCGAATGAGCCGGCAGGAATGTCGTCTGCTTGGGGCTGCGGAACGGCGATGTCGGGTATGTTCGCCTTAATTTCTTCACCGTTGACTGTGGTGGTATTTCCAATGTTGGCCATGAAGTGGAAGAGATTGTCCGGGATGCACAGATCTTCAGGAAGCAGGTCCTGGCACATGCCCATGCCCATCTTCCTCTCACCATTCATTAGCGCGAGATCCATCAGATAGCTGTTTAATATTGAGACCATTGAGTGTTGGAACATTGAAAATGGCATCCGGCGGTCAAGCCGGGGATCTATTCCTCTCATTGTTTCGTACGTACGCTCAACTTGGTCGATAAATCCAGATAGGTCAAAATTTTGGGAATAAGTCTCTTGTACAGGGATCGAGCTGCTGTGTGGCCCGATATCGTAGAGAGGCTCGTCAACAGGGGCGGTTTCCTTCACCGCCTTGAAGTCATATGCAGCGGAGGCATCATCTTTCTTCTCCTTTCTGCTTTCTTTCTTCTCCTGTATCTTTTTCTTCCAATTGGTACTTCTCTGATTAGGTCCTCTAGATTTTGGAGGACGCTCTTCAAAAGGACGGCTCTCAGTCCAGTCTCCTTCGGCGATGAAGCCTTGCTGGTGCTGGTATGCACGTCTTTGATTTCTATTGCCGGAATGTTGCTGTCGGCTTTCTTCGTTACCACTAGCGGGATTACCACGCTGAACCTGGTTAACGTTTCGTCTACTTTCGTAGGTATAAGACATCCTGTCTGATTTTTAAGAGGTCAACTCTAAGTTTAATAAAACTGTCATAAAAACGACATAAATAAACAATTAAAGTTATTTTATGCTAAAATAGGGGTAATTAGGGTTCAAATAAAACATTTTGATCAGTTTAAAAAAAAATGGTTTTATATTTTTGGAAAAAACATGGGTACACACACATATGTGTACCTCAGGTCTATACAATAGAAAAATCCCTAAAATTTGAGAAATTTTCACCCTACTGACTGCCTCGGTGGCTCAGTTGGTAGTGATCCTACTTTCTGTGCTTGGGGGCGTGGGTTCGATTCCCATCTAGGACAAACATTTTGTGTGATGAACATTTGTGTTTGTTCTATGTCTGGGTGTTAATATCTATTTAAGTATGTATTTAAAAAAATATATATATATGTATGTATATCAGTCTCTGGCAGCCATATTACAAGCTCTGCTTAGTTTGGGGTCAGATGACCATGTGTGCAATAATGTCCCACATACTTTTTGGTGTGGAAGACCTCAAAGCAATTATTTTTGTGACACACAGGTATACCTGGCACTTTGTGCACATGGTGCGGCATCGTGAGGAACAGTGTGGGTGTCGGCATTTTGATGCGAACTTGTCTTCCAGGAAGCGAGGGAGATGACCAACGCCATCCAGCCGAACCTCAGGGTTCGGAAGGGCCACCACTGCTCGGTGTTTCTTTTTGGGTTCACCCTGCTCATATCTAGTGGACGAAGAAACTTGTTCAACATCTGCCCTACTTGTGCTGGGTCTGGATGTGAAATCAGGGTCAACCCTCCCACCAGCAAATTTGACCATAGCTGTTGCTACATTCAGCCTGTACTGCAATAGCCCGAGCTTGTCTTTAGGTGCGACGTCCTCCTGGTTGCAGCAACGGCCGTACATAATCCAGCTGTTGACTATGGCTAGGTCCACAAAGTGGCTGAAGGCTCTAACAGTCCACTTAGTAGTACGCATGTCGCTCCGGTAGTAGGCTACGAGCCTATCGCAAAGATCGATGCCTCCCATGCAGGTGTTGTAATTTTTCACCACAGTAGGTTGTGGTACATCTATCTTTCTCTTTTGAATTTTGCACCAGCGCTTACATGTAGTCATTGGAGCACTTCCGGTGCAAGTTGAAAGCATTGTGACGGCTTTCGTGTCCTTCCATTTCAACACGCATACTTTTTCGTCGTTTCGTACTTTCTCATCAAATTCACCACGTTTCAGCTGTTTGTCTGTCTTCAGTTTCTTAGATACATCTCCAAACCGGTTGCTCATGACAGTACCAGTCAAGAAAACATTCAGTTTGTTTTCATTCAAATAATTGGCAAGCTTTAGGCTCGTAAAGAACCTATCTGTGTACAACACGCAGTTTTCGTCGATCGTTCGGCAGAGCAGTTTTACAATTCCAGCTCCTAGTCCGAGATGTGCCATATCTTCCTGGGGTATTGTGTTTGAACCCACATAAATAGCAAAGTCCAGCACCAGACCATCCCTCGCAGCCAAAATGAAATTCTTTAGCCCTAGTGGATTCGGTTTTGATGGTACGTATTGCCGGTATTCGCACCGTCCAGCAAACGGCACCATTTGCTCATCGATAGACATGTGCAATGATCGGGGCAAGCTGTAGCATTTTTGAAGGATTTTCTGTATAATCGGCCTTATTTTCCACAGCTTGTCGCCATCAGTACGTACCGCAGTATTATCTACAAAGTGGATATGGTTTCGTAGTTCAAAAAACCTATCCCGAGTCATCGTGTCCTTGATGAGGGGCACACAGAGTTCCCTGCTCCAGTAAAGCCTTGCTTGGGGATACTTCAGTGTCCCCATGATAATCTGAATACCCGTAAATTGTATCATCTCTATGTAATTAGTTTGAACTGATTTCAAATCTCGCACCTGTGCAGAATACAAGTTGGTTTGCTCTGCGGTCAGTTTCCAAAAGTCGATATCAAGATATTCGAAAAATGAGTAGAGGCAGTTGGCCTTTGAAGTACCTTGGCTGAGGAGTACGTCTTCGTTGATGTCAGGCCCACGAGGAACCATTTCTTTGGTCAGCCAGAATTGACGAGCCGGCTCCTCAGAAGGAATTTCATCATTGCTGACTTGCTCCTCTTCCGACTCTGAAGATGAGGGTCCATCGGCATCGGGCGGAAAATACTCTGGCTCATCCTCACCTCCTGAGATGTCCAGGTCGCTGTCATCAAGTACCGCCGCGATAGCTGCGTCATCCATGATCTACCAAGCAAAAGAAATTGTTTCTATTTTTTCATACTAGTAAAAATCCAATAGTAACAACCCGAGGTACACAAATGTGTACTCTGGAAAAGAACCATGATTTTTCACTGAAAAAACTATATTTTTCTAAAACTTTCGTAAAAATATTAGAAAACAACATTTTACCTACTAAATCACACAAAAAAATCAATCAGTTATCATGTTTTTTCATATTTACCTGTTTTACGAAGTTTCCGCGCCGGCGAAGTGAAAAAAAAACGGTGCACTTTTGAATTCAAATACAGTTTTCATCCACTTGTCACGATGTTCCCGCTCTGGCTGCGATTTTATTAGGAACTAATACGTTTACTCGTCATCTAGTTAGTACCAAAAGCTACTAAGAGATGACGCTAGTAGTAAAAAAAAACGCTTTACTGAGGTGCACATATGTGTACCCCAGGTCTGAAGAGGTTATTAAGCTCTTGTATCATTGGTCTCAACTCAACTTGTACATTTTATCATATTCTGGTGAATCCTTTCTTGGTTCTTTTTCATTGTCATTTATGTGTAAATTTGCAGTAATTTTTTTAAATCTTTTGATAGGCATAATTTTGGATATTTCTGCATTATTGTAAAAAGGGTCATTAGACCAACACAGGTCCATGTCGGGCAATGGGTTTAACCCCATCATTATTAATATTCCAAGGTAATCTTTCATTTCATCTGACGATACTGGTGTATAATGATTGCTGTTTTGCTGAATCGCATCTATTTGTTTGTTCCACTAGAACTTGTACTAAATATTCTGGAAAAAAGTTTTTGAAAACATCAATAGGCCGAGTTTTATGATTATATGTTGATAAGGGTTGAATTGGATTGGTAAATTCTGGAACATTGTGTTTTTCTGTCTCAATTTTCCACTCTCTTGGTTGTCTTACTGTACTGACGGTTCTGCTTGGCCTTGAGTGACTATTCGGTTCTGTTACAGTTACATTACTGTCTGAAGGTCCTGCATTTAAGTCATCTGTCGGAATTGGAATAGAGTAAGAGAGTTCTTCACGGATCTCATCTAAACATTGCTCTATTTCAGTTTCTCTTTGGGTGGGAATTAAAACTTGTCTGCTTTCTTCATGAGTCTCAATGTGTTCATTTACTGTTATCTCACCCACACTACAAATGGGACTATTTTTTTCTAAAATATTTGCCAGAGACTCTACTGAATATTATATCTTGTTCCCTATTAATAATTTCTTCTAAGTTATCGGGAATGCCAAACAGCTCTTCCAGACGCTTTTCAACTAAAATATCTTGTGACACATTCAGATTATTTGCCGGACTGCTTACTGGGGCTGTTTGGTAATAGGCATCATCATCTGAGTCAAGATCAGATAAATCGGACAGATTGCCAACAACTTCTTCTAACTCATGTGCCCTTAGCTGTTTTTTCTTATTCATGGCGTTTGACTCCTAGTAACAAATTATAACAATTAAGTATCATATAAATATAACCTGAGAAGCTTACGTTCAAATTTCAGAGTTATGTCCCTATTCGTATGACTATGAATTATATGTCTGTTGAATTTTTTTAATATATATAATAGAAATAAACTTTATAACTCAATCGGGCAAAGGGAATTATTTTCCCACTTTTTCACTCGAAGATTTCGGGGCTATGGTTCAATATTTTACCTTTAGAAGCAATAAAAAACAACTCCAAAATAGTAATTTTACATAAGATAAAAATATAATCTACTTACAAGATTTTTTGTAGAACAATTTGAAGTTTTTTCTCAGAAGTACCCCAAAATCGACCGTTATCCGCTCACTTTTTCACGCCACTGAAGTTTGACATTTACATATCAGCACAAGGTAGCATGTTTTGAAAAAGAGTTGCCAGTTAAAAATTCTAAATTCTTCTCAAAAGTAGTATATTTAATTGCGTTCATTCTATTATGAACTGTCATGTAAAAAGACCATATTTTTGAATGTAGTCGTGGTGGGAAATAATATCCCCTGGCCTTATTAAGGGTTGGAACTCCTTTTTCCAGCTAGTGTTCCATAATCGACAAAACCAAAACAATCTTTCCCATCAAAATCTATAAATTTCCTTATAGCCATTTCGTCAAAGGTTAAGGCACAAAGTAATTTATGTGCCAGATTTTTGCCACAATAAACTTTATTAAGCAGTTTGACTGCTTCTAAGGATTCACTACTAAACCCCGGGATACCCTGTATGCACTGATACCACCGTGATAGAGTTCGTGGGTGGGGTAGGCATGTGTTGAATTGTTTTCGAACGAAGTTATATGCCCTTGGGCTTATAAAATTCAGAGTCAAAGCAAATTTCCGTAACGCCGGCGAATATTTCCTTTCGGTAGTTTCTTTAGATAGAAACCTTTTTAAGAAACCTTTGTTTGCTGGCTCAATTGAGTTCAGCGTGTCGGCAGCTTCTTCGTTAATCATGAAACGAGCTTTTAATTTATCTATGATGCTGGTTAACTCTGCCGTTTTCTTTTTTAACCGCCAGGTTTTTGCCCTTAAAGCAGCCATTTTCTTTTTAGTTCTTTGTCAGTCATTGTTTTTCGGGCCAATTGTTGTTTTAACTTTCGTTTCCGAGGCGTTTCTACTAAATCTACGACCTGTAAATAAAATAATTAAACATAAATTACGTTTTAACAGTAATTTCTCTCGCAGCTTACAGGCGGTTACTGTACAGTGGCGAAGAGTTTTTATGTATAACAAGATCCCTGTTTAGCTCCTTTTTTAAAATTTTGGGTTAGAGTACCTACCTAGCTACATAACTTCCTATACTAATACCAAGTAGGGGAGACCGGGGTTCGACGTTCCGATTTTGGAGTCGGAGGCAATATAAATGTAATAGAAATGTTTAAAATCAACGATTCCTATATAAAATGGTGCATAATTTATCCTTGTTTCAAATTGTAAACTTAAGTTCTTTGAAATAAGCATATATTATTGCTCAGGATATTTTTTCTGTAAAAAGTCGACAAGGAACAACTCGCCCCACAAAGGGGCTGGTTGTTCCTCAGCTGAGGTAAGTTGTTCCGCTTATCAACTCCAGTCCCTAATAATGTAGTATTAGTTGGAAAAGTATTATATAAAATAAATTAGGTATATGTAATTGAATATTTATTAAGAGTTTTATTTAGAAAAGTACAAAATCTTAATGTTTTTTACAAACTTTTCAACAAAATTAAAAAATGTAATGAACATAACTGCAAACATAAAATAATAACAAGCATTAACTACCAGTTAATGGTTTAGTACAACCTAATTAATAGATTTAAGAATAATAAACATTTTTAATATTACTTAATCAAATTTGACAAACGTTTGCTTGTCAAAAAAAAACAAAATTATTTATTTTAATGAAAACACAAAAAATAACAAATTTTAACATTTCGAGTTATAGTTTCTTAATTCAGTCTTATAGCAATGAATTTACTGAGATCAATAATCTAAACTTATAACCTACTCTGTAAAAACAGATTCATTTCAGTAACTTAAAAAAAAATATTCAGAGTCGTCAGAATTACAATTTTGACAAACATAAGAATGAACATCTTCAGATTTCAGGCATTTTGAATGAGCCCAATTCTTCACACATGACGCATTCAATCCATTGTTCACCTGGTCGTGAGTTGGAATATAAATCGCAACATATTAGACAATACCATTCCATGGTCTCTTCTTCACTATCACTTCCATGATTATCTTCTTGCAGTAGTTTCCTTTTCACATTTTCTTTACCATTTGCGGATTTACTTGCCACTTTATAATTTCGCTTGTTTTTACCAGTTACTTTATTCTTTCTGACTCTTTTTTCAACTTCCTTCGTCTTTATTTTACTATTGCTCTTTACTTTTCTTGCTTTTTCTTCAGCCAAAGCATTTTTTTCAGGCGTATCTGTCAGTATTGCTGATTTTCTTATTCGTCGCTTAGTTGTTACACACGATCTTGGCGGTGCTTTTGGTAAAGGATTAATTGCTTCAGGTGAAAATATGCTAGATGTGGCTTGAACGACAACATTATTTGGCAAATTAGCAATGTTCGAGGACCCTGGTTGAGGTTCATTGGTTGCTGATTCTATTCTTGCTGGACGTGCCTCGTTATCTGGGACGGTTTCCATATCATGATCCAAATGAAATGAAATATTAGCGGTGTCGGGCATTGGTCGATCAGTAACGAACGACGGGGCAAAATCTTCATCCGTAAATATATCAGGGTTGTATGGACTTATGCCTGCCTTTTTAAATGCGTTCATAATGTTATTTGGTGTAGCTGCTAAAGGCCATGCATGTTTGACAATTCCAGGTATCTCATAAATAGACATTGTCTTGCCTGGGTTATTACGTAGCCAGTTTTCTTGCGCTTTGGCACAATACGTTTTAAACGGTCCATTAACGCCAACATCTAGTGGTTGCAAATTATGGGTACAATGTGGCGGGAAAGACAACATCATAACCGAATTTGCCTTTTCAACCACATCAATGTCAACATGTGATTGATGATTATCAAGCAATAACAATACGGGGTCTTCGGGAGTGGGCTTTATGTGTTTTATAAAATGGTCCATAAATATGAGGAATTCTGTAGCCGTCATCCATCCCGAGCTATTTCCAGCTCCAATACTCTCCGTGGGACCATCTCGAAGAAATAAGTCCTTATATTTAAGGCGCGGAAAAATAAACATAGGTGGTACAGTATTTCCCACTGCATTTGCTGCAAGTTCAACGGTAACTAAAGTTCCTCGCTCCGCAGACACTATGGCACCCACTTGTTTAACGCCTTTTGCAGCGACTATTTTCTTCGGCTTCAATACAGTGGTAACACCTGTTTCGTCCAAGTTCCAAATTCTAGACGGTAGCATGTTATATTTCAAAATGACGTCTCCAAGCTTGCTAAAGAATTCATTAACGTTGTGTCGGTTAAAAGAGGATGCGCGTCCTGCACTAATGGCTTCCGGAGCTCTTATGGACAATGACGGATTTCTTTTCAGAAAACTAGTGAACCAATCAGCTCCATCTTCTTTATTTCTATGCCAAGAGACTGGAATATTAGGCATGTCAAATTTGACAGCGCAACTATATGCCAACTTCCTTACTTCTTCTGGCAAAAGACCGAAGTAAATTGATGAACATTTTAGTAAATAATCTGCCAATGTCTTCTCTTGGTCTTGGTTGAACACCTATAGTAACCCACAGTAGGTGTTACACCAGCTTTCAACTTTTTGACAAAGCGAAACAATGTCACATGACATATCTCTGATTCCCGAGCTACCGTCTTAAGTTTACGACCGTCTTTAATAACGGCATCAGCAGCCCGCTGCAAAAGCTCAATTGAAACCTTGCCCCGTTCGGTTTTTCGTTTATAGTTTCTCATCCTAAAACAAAGTTTTAATTTTATTATTTACGTGTTCGTTACGGGGCAGGTTGTTCCGCGGAACAACAAGCCCCCCACCAGAGAAACTTGGAACCCCAAATTCCATTTTCTAAAGTAACATCCAATTATGATAGAATACGTTTGAAAAAGCCAAAAACGATATTAAAAAGTTAATCACTGTAGTTTGCTCGACAGATAATAGCAAGTAACACACAAATAGCTAGAAAAGTGATTGAAATAGACCAAAAAGTATGATGACGAAAAAATTTACTTACGTGATGTTTGTGTGTCACCAATCGACTACCACGCTAACACGCGGGCAGACCGTCACTAAAATGACTGACGCAATGGCGCGATGATATGACGTTTCGCGATGCACTTCACACTTATTGCTATCTCTTTTCTTCGCGGAGCTATTTCAATCGGAACAACCTGCCCCCGGCACTTTGAACCCCGGCCTCCCCTACCTATGCTTTCTATCAAGAATTAAACTAACCTCGTGTAGTGCAGGGAAGTTCATTATTAGATTTATGAGATCTCTACCTACTTACAAATATTTAAACTTACAAAGATTCGAAACCATTTTGGTATGATTTTATATTGCAGCCATGAATAGGCCGTGAGCAGGCCTAGTCCTTCATGTGTGAAATAAAATGATGCGTCCATTTCTTAGTGCGGTACCTATTTGGACATACAGAAAGCATATAATCAGCCAAGTCCACACCGCCCATATTTTTAGTGTATCTACCTACTGCCACACAACTGCGGGTCTGTTAGTTATTAATCAAATCAGTCTAATAGGTTTTATCAATTAAACGAATGTATTATTTGCAAAATCACAAGTATACGATCCTGCTTCATAGCCAGCACATTCACCGTGTACCCAAACTTCACACATAAAGAACTACACCCATTCTTCCCCCCTCCTGTCTTCACTGTACTTCCCATTACAGAAAATACATTCTGCATCAGCTGTAGGAGGTCTTCCACCAAATGAGCTTTCTAGTTCTCCTGACGTATTTGACTTACGACTGTTATAGGAGTTGGAAGATTCCAAGCTTTCAGTATCATCGTCACTGCTTTCAATAAGTTTTCGTTTTTTGGTCTTTTTATCATTTCTTTTTACTAACTTTTCCTTTGTCATAGCCCTTTCTCTTGTAGTCTTTGTTTTGTCTTTATCCTTATTTTTAGTGTTATTTGTTGCTTGTCTTTCCAAAATTGCAAGAGGAATCCTTGACTTTTATTTTTTTTACTATATTGGTCCTTCTTTCTGTCTTTATGGTACCTACTGCAGTACCTGCATCTCCTGTAAGTTTTAATTTCGTCCAGCAAGTGAATACTCACATTCATCAGACTCATCGTCTGGCACTCCAAAAAATCCGCCTTTTTTGTTTTTTGAAAACAATACCTGCAAGGTGCTGTTTTCTTTTCTAGTGGTGTAGTTATTGATCAGTGAACGTGCCAAACGCAACCTGAAATCTCGGTGTGCATGCAATGTTGTAACATGTGTACGAGGGCTGATATTTATGTATCCGGAATAATAAAAAGAAACGAACATCTATTATCATATATGGTTTTATTACTTTTCAAAGTATTCGCCATGATGATTGATGCATTTTTGCATACGTTGAAACCAATTTTCATAGCACTTTTGCCACTCTGATTGGGGTATCTCCAAAACATGTATTTTGAACCCATCAACGGCTTCTTCGCGGGTCGAAAATTGATGGCCACGTAATTTATTCTTCACGCTTGGAAATAAATAGAAGTCGTTGGGTGCCAACGACTGGCAACGGTTGGGTGGCTCTACGGCGGATGACCCGTCAATTCGATCTTTTGACCTTCCAAATACTGAGTTGTTTCGGCCGACGTGTGACAGCTAGCATTGTCATAGTGAAGAATGATTCTACGTTGCCGGTTGTTCTTTCGTATTTCTTCAAAGACTTCTGACAAACAAATTGTCGTGTGACATTCAGAATTAACCGTTTTACGATTCTCTAGTGGTACACATGTAGCCGTCCATTTATACAAAAAAAAAAAAAAAACAGGCGACAATTTGCTTCAAAGTGCTTTTTGCACGAACAACTTTTGTTGGGTTCGGTTTATTTTGGAACACCCATACCGTCGGCTGTTGTTTAGTTTCGGGGTCATACGCATAGATCCAAGATTCATCACCTGTTTAGATATTATAAACAGCTTTTGACAACCTACGGTTGTATTTTTTTTACATTTTTTTCGTACCAATCGCCACGAGCCTGTTTTTGATCAAATCTCAAGTTGTGTGAGATCCAACGCTAACAAATTTTTTAGTTGATTGGAGGTAATATACCTACAGTACCTAAATGTGAATGTTGAGAGGTTGTTGAAAAATAAAACACGCATAAAATTACTCAAAGTCATCATTTATTTATTCCTTGTATTATAATTTTCTATATCTATACGATAAATTCATATTACAGTGACATCAAAGCCAAACGCATGTCGGCAGTGGCATCCAACCGATTTCTGTGCTTGTTTTTAATAGGTACCTACCTAATCAGAAGCGCCGAGAATCCCTGCTCACACAGATATGTTGATGAAAATAAAGTGAGGTAACGAATAGCAATTTCTCGACATTTTGGTAAAGAAATTGCCTCTTGGCTCTAAAAATCTTCAAGATTATAATTCCTGACTTAAAAATATCTTTTAAGTTAGTGTCGTGTTGCATTTCTATGACTTCTTCTTGAATTACATCAGGCTCCTCAGAAACGGTCACGATGAAAGGATTGCGGATCAGTTTCTGAATACTTTTATCCTCGCAGTCGGGAAAATACCGATTGAATTAATTTTTTAAGTTTGTTAAATGCATTATTATGTTCTTCTGTATTTCTCCTTTAATCTCAGCACCCTGTCCGTCAATAATTTGATTGAGCGTATCGAATAGTTTTTTTTTGCTAATTCATAGTTCAATTTTAGCAATAAACGTAACATAAGTGGGAGATGTATTGTATTATTAAAATAAAATAAAACTGTAACTGGTTTACGGAAAAGAACGTGTCGCACGCAGAGTAGACAAAAACAGACTTAATGGCTTTAAACGTATATTCAACGTAAGCTTACGCTAGCTAAATACCGTGTCGAGAGCAAAGCTGCCGTCCGCTATCTATAATGCCGTTAAATCGCAAAACCAAGTTGTGAGATATCAGCAAAAAACGCGCGAGAATTTTAAATTTGATGCTACTTTATTACCATGTACCGTACACAAGAATTATTGATATTAAAATATTGCATTTTTGTAGTAGTTTCAAATAGATGTACTTTAAAATAAAAATACTTATTTATAAATAGATAAAATCTTTTTTTTGCTTTTTAGGCAAGCATTAAATTTGGATATTTTTTTAAAATCAAACGCTATAATGCAGCTAACTATACCTTAACGACATTTAAGTGTAGTATTTGTAGGTAACTGACTATTGAAAATGTTGTATCAAAAAGTTATTTGATATTACTTAACTAAAATGCCGCTAAGAACCGTAACGGCATTATAGCTACGCAATAAAGCTTTCTTTGTGGTGATCTGTCCTTAGCTAAATAGTAGTAATTGAATTTTAACCTCATTTTTGACAAGCATTGTGGATAAAAAAATTTAAAGACTTTAATAATTTAAAAAAAACTTGTCTATAATGCGGTCAACTACTGAATGTCTTTACAAAGCCACTTTTTAGCTAAGCATCTACTACTTAATAATTGAGAATACCATCTAAATTGTAAGTTAACTTCAAAAATTAAACTATGGGTATATACATGAAACTTTATTTTTATTTACGAAATGCTCTTAAAAACATATCTTCTTCATATTAACACTCTTCTTCTTACTATAACATACATACACAAAATCACAGTTTTCTTAAATTCAAATTCTCGTCATTAAATATTTTCTTGTAACTAAGGTGAGATCACTATCAAGTGCTAAAAACGGGTAAAAGTTCTAGTAAAAGAATATACATTCTGTTTTATACTAGGTATTTGGAGAGATTCATAAAATTAAGAACTCATCTCTAACATTAATATGTGAAATATTGCTATGAAATATCAACTTTTCTTACGCTATAATTGTTGTACCTTAAGATAAATGAGATCACAATAGAGTTAACCAAACATAAATGATTATACATACATACACAAAATCACATTTTTTTTATTCTTTATTTTTTCAAATTCACGTGATAAAATAATATTTTAATACCAAGGTGTTCAACACATTCAAGTTCTAAAAATAGATAAAAGTTCTAACACAAAAATACAATGAAATATTGCTATAAAAAATCAACTTTTCTTATGCTATAATTTTGTACGTTAAAGCACTTTATATTCAGTGTTATTGAAAACAATTAAGTTGTTTTCCTATTCTTTGGGTTGGTGCCGTAGTCGTTGTTGGCGGTAGGTAAGTTCTGCCAGAATAATAACTTATGTGTTGGTATTATAGAAGACAGTTTGCTTAACAGGCTCGCTTTTCTTTCTGGTTCTATTCCTTTAGATGATGAACGAAATATTACTTTCATGTTTGTTGGGCATTTTAAATATTTATCGTTCATGAACCGCAGTGTTGTGTATTGTTCATTGAAATCATTTTTATACATGAGATCAAAATTGGTTCGCTGGAAACTTACCTCAGACATGTTTTTAAGATAGGCTCTAGGGTTAGAGTTCTGAATACGCCTGTCGGATACGTAGTTTGGGACGTTGATAAAGTTTTCTGGTGCCAACGACTTTACGACTACTTTAGAATTGTTGATTGAGCCGACTGCGTCTTCGAAGTCAGCAAAATCGTATAATTTTACTTTTTTTTTCATTGCTAGTTCCACTTGGTGATGAACTTGATCACAGCTCATAAAAGTGTGACCGGGATCGAAATAATATAGAGTTATTTGTTCGGCTGCGATCAAATCACTGTTTACCAAGTGAAGCAGCAATGAATAAAATAGCCAGTTTTTATTTTGCGCGCTACAATTATCGAGCCAAATGTGGAAGTATTTCACATCTCGCTTGTTTAGGAAGAAGGAGTAGAATGCGCTCATGATGTCTTCTTGCTTCCTACCCGCTATTGCGTCATGCCAAATAGCTGTTAGGGGTTTCGAGTCATTTGTTATTTTACCAACCGGTGCAAAAGTTTGGTTATAAGCCACTAGCCGCTGACAAAAAATCACTGACTTAAATGATTCCATCCTGGGTAACATTATCACCTTTTCTAAGTCTGAGCTGACAAATATTTGCGATTCATTTTGAGGCATCTTTTTATGAGAATCATAAAGCTCTCTCGCTTTTGTATATCTTTGACGATGCTGCATCCACTCTATACAAGTGTTACAGTCTGCAGTAATTTCTACAATTGCATCATGCGAAGACTGTTGCTTATGCAGCTTATATTTTTCACAACATTCGCACTCCTCGTTGCCGAGCTGTGTGAATGATATATTCATTTTTTTGACATGTTTTCGGTATACTTCATACGAAACATTGGAATATTTGGCATTGTAATCTTTGTGCATAGTTGTAATATTAATATCACTTGGTATATATCTTCGTAAAGGAGCATGCTCACGTCTATAATGGGGTTCGGCTGGATGAAAGGATTCAATATGTTGAGTAAGCAAATCACGATCGAAACCAGGAGTTTTTGTATGCTTTCCTCGTTTATCAAATTCAGTTTCAGTAACAAAGGCGTGTAATATTCTATCGTTTGACTTTTTAAAGCCCAAGGTGGTCAAAAAAAATATTTTACAAACATTTACTAATACGTCATCTTTATTTTTTAAGGTGAAGTTTCTTTTCGGTTTTCTTTGGGGTTCTTTTGTACATTTTCTTTTAGGAATGGCAACTGATGTGTTTGATTCAACAAAATAGTGCCTTTGTTGCCACTTTAGAGTCCAAAAATGTTCATTTATTTTGTTGCGGTCTTCTGGGCTGAACTTTGTCATACATTTTTTTAAACACTTTTCATTGCATCCTTGTTTAACGGAATGTTTAATCCTCATTCTGTTTCTTGCTTCTATTTTTCGTTGTGCTAAGCTAGTGCTGTATTTTTTCCTTTTTTTTTGAGGCTCTTCTATGTCACACGGCTCGGATTGGAATTTGGCATCAGTAGTAAGTCTCCTCTTGCGGGGTTGATTAGAGAGGTTCTCTGTTTTATTGTACTCCATAGTAATTCTTCGCTGTACGATTCTATTTTGAAAAAGGTAATGCGCCCGTGGTTTTTGATGGATAGGTTCGATTGAAGTTAGTCTTTCTGTATTTGTAGTGTTTGGTAATGTACGCAACTCATCCTCGGAATCACTTGATTCGACTTCTGATGGTTTATAGTCTTTGTCAAGAACTGAATCGTCCGAATCAAAATCTGAGAATATGGGCGGTGGTTGTTCTGGTGATTTTTCTGGTAAAATTACTTCTTTACACGTCAAATCTATATTGTGTCCCTCCGACATATTTTGTGCCGTAGGGAATATTTCTTTTAAAGCGTTTATATGTGTGGTAGTTATATGTTGTTTGTGTTTCACAAAACTTGCCGAAAATGGGTTCTGTCATGAAATATGGCCGGGCATATAATCCATTAATAAATGATTTTTCATCGTTTTTATTTATCTGGCCAGCTGGACTCAGTTTCTTTTTGTCTTCGGGTGTCTTCGGTATCATGTTTAATATATTTTTGGCTCGTTTCAATATTCCATGACGCCTGTAATAAATAAATAAAAATAATAAATATTAGGGGCCATTTCACACACAACGTAATCTAGTCCCAAACTAAGCAATTGACTAAATTAACAATTAACCAACTAGCAATTAATTAATTAATTAATATTAAGCGAAGCTTGTACTATGGGAGCCAGGTGACTGATAATGACTTAAATACCTTTTTTTAAATAAGTGCATAAAATTAGTAATCATATAATTTTTAAGCTGTTACATATAATGTTTGACAGAATAACCTTTGGACATAGTCCGACTGATAACTTAATCCTTAGTAGTAGATAAACTAGGGATCAGAACTTGCAAGTTCCGTTCAGCGCAAAATTCTCGTCTTTTTACCACCCACATCGCTCTGTAACCTGTAACATCTCAGACGCCTGGGCACGCGGACTGCGCTAACTTACCGGTCCGTCATACGTGATGGCTAAAATGTAACGACGCTAGCAAACATTATTAACACACTAAAGTGGAACATAAATAATTATTTATTACCAGTATTTATATTGCGGAATAAAACAGTAACAAAACGACGGTTTCGCCATTACAACGTAACACGAAAACATGGAGCCTTCTTGGCGATAAACGCGGGAGTTACCAGCCAATTCTACCTATTAAATATTCGATGATCTTAGTAGTTAATTACCTGGTGAATGTTAGTGTGATTAAAAAATTGAAACCGACTTACCCAGGAGTAGTTGGTGCCATCGCAGGACTTTTGGCGGGAATACTCCCGACACAACGACGCGACGAGAGCTTTCTCGGTGACCGCCGGCCCCGCACTAAGTCCCGAATCGAAAATAAAGTCTTTCCAAATGCATGGGAGGGGATCGCGGTGCGGAGCGGGGTGAGAGCAGTTAATGGGGTTTAATTAGTTAAGGAATGCTGTATAACGTTTTTTTAGTGGAGGAAACGTATAAAAATATTTTTAGTTTCATTTGCGAATTTCATTTGGCGGCTTGTAAGAGTAGTAAATCATAAAATAATATCAGGCGAATACTAATCTAAAAAGCAGTTAAGCGACCTTAATGTCGTTTATGCTAAGGTTTCTTTTGTAACCACGTTTTAGTTAAGGAATTTTCACAATAATTACAAGATGAAACTTAACTAAAAAGCAGTTAAAGTACTGTAACTACGTTTTAGGGTATTAAACACAGTTAACGGCTTTATAGGTAGGCAGTAAGTTGTGAATAATTAGTTGAATAATGTAGTTATTGGCTTATAACGGTTTTTTACGTAAGAAATGTCATATAACGACCTTATTAGCGTGCAAAGTTGAAAAAAAGTGTTACATAGCGACGTTTTTGTTATTTTTATCTCGGAAACTATGACAGGTACAAACATAATTCATAGACAGATCGATAGAGAATTTTAAACTCTATACGATCGTATTTAAAAGTTAAAATCGACCCCATGTCATTTAACGGCATTATAGATAGCGGACGGCAGTTGGCCAGGTGCCGTCCGCAATGCCTCAACTACGCTCAGTACAATATCAAGAGTGCCGATGGAACTGTCTACTCAAGTTATTCGTAGTCATCATTTTCCTATCACTCTCGTTTTCATTTTCTTTCTCCTCTGATGTGTTTATGTTAATATAATAATGAATCGTTCCGTTATATTATCAATAACGGCGTCGTAACCATGAAACTTTTCTTCTTCTTTTATGGCGTGCTAATAATGCTAGGGAGACAGCAGATGTCAGTAGGCACTCTAATAGGAATATTATCGTATCATAATCGCCTACTATATCATTTCTATTCTAAGATAAGTTGATCGGAAGTACGCCGAGTACACCATAATCATTCTAGTTTTCTTTCTATTGTTAGGATTATTGATATTTTAATGCCGCTGCCTGATTGTGTTGAAGTGTTTATTGTGATAAACTTATTTTATTATATTCGGAATTTAAATAAGTTTTAGTTATCTGTAGAAAATCACGGCTGGCAACACAATCAGCTGCGAGCGAGGACGTACTTGATTGTCTTTGTTTTTTTCTTGTAGTGCTATTAGAGACGATATACATACCAACAATACAACCTTTCGCCGGAAATATGAGAAACGACATTTGAAAACAGGATTACATTAAGCTTTTAGTAAGTTCTTTCTATTTCTAGTCGAAAGTAAGGCCAAACCTTTCGCACGCGATCCCCTCCGCTTTAATTATTTCCGAAGGCGTTGGTATTGCAGGTTCCGCTTTACCATTCGGCAGGAAATCCCAATCTGTCAAGAGTGGCTGCTCGCTACTCGTAATTCAGTGTTCAGAGGTGGCCCATGCCAATTATCCGGTTAATCTCGCTGAGTGGGCGGATCATACTCCTCATCCGAGGAGTATTCACGCTCGGAATAGCTGAATTGCTATCGAACGCGGCGAGCTTCATTTTGGGAATCAAACTTCTATGATGACTAATACTCAACTAATTTGTTAATAATGTAAACTAAATAGTAAGTGTAAGTGGCATTCATTAGCCGTTCTTATTATTATTAAATAAATAAATAATAAATAAATGATTACGGCGTACATTTTATCCATTCGCTCTTCTAGGGCATCTACTTTTGTACGCTTAGGTCTCTTCCATGTCCCACTCGATTCCGATTACGAGAAGTACCGCTGTCGCGTTGATGATGAAAACTCACGGTCTGAATCTAAAAAAGCGCCTTATCAGCTTACTTTCTCGACATTGGTTTATCTGGCATAACAGTCCTAAACGGCCTTGGCGGTATGACCTAAAATGTTTATTGCACGCTTCTGCGGCCCCTTATGAAAACTGTCCAATGGGGCAATGTTGCGTTTTTATAATATCTGCACCTTGCAAGTTTATATGTTTTATGTACGTATAGTACGTATGTTATTGATATCAAGGCGAGCAACCGGGACCCACAATTTAACGTGTCCTCCGAGCCACGATGTAGTGTAGTGCAAGCGAATGGGGAACGCCCCGCCGACACCGCCAGACCACCCATGGTCAATTTGTAAGTGTTTTGTATGGAGCGATGAGTGTCTCGGTGAACACGGCGAGGCGGTCCCCGTAAGCCACACCAATTACAATAATAATTGTTACATGGGAATAATTAACAATAGTGAGGTACATGTTGAGAGGAATTTAGTTGGTAGAAATTTACAAGTGACGCAACCGCCGCCGCCGCCGCACGAATCGACTAATGGCATCGTAGTAGACGAAGGTCCCGGTGTGTCGCGATACTGCAACGACCGCGTGCATGCTCTCGTGCAGCTTCATTTTTGGCTTGTCTTTATAGTGATTACCGACTCGTTAGTCCCTGAGCTTCATGTATGGTAAGAGTGCGCGACCCCGTACCTCCCCCATAACCCTGGCTGATAAGGGTCTCCTTTTCTTCCTGCCTAAAAAAAGGGTGTTGGGGAGGGTGCTGAGTATCTGCGCCCCATTGTACCGTCTCTGCTCAAGAGACCTAATACGGAAAGCTGAGGAATACATACCGGAGTATATTTCCCTCAGTGCATACGCGACGTCCATTGTGTTCCTGTGTGTAGAAAGCAACTCCTGACTAATATTTGTGATAAGGTTTGGGCGATGGTACCTCATTTCGAAGAGATTTTCTCTGTCGTTGAAAGGTAGTTGATTGAAGTCTCCATTGAGGACAAGTTCGCCAGCACCAGACAGCCGTGCAGCCATTACTATAGCTCCAAAATGACTCATGGGTGGTAGAGTCTGGCTAGTGAAAGTAGATACTGAAAAAGCGCGGCAAATTAAAAAAAAACCGTAGGGCAACCCCATTATTAGAAGGATACTTAGAGCAACCTAATTTGTACTTTAATTATATAATGTAGGCGCGTCGATATTTTTCGAGTGGCAAGAAACAGAACTGACAATGACAGATGGCAGCAGACGGCTGACAGTTGATGTTTTGACACTCTATCGGAACTTCTGGCGCGTAGTTTTTATGGTTTAGTTAAATTCAAATCCAAATTAAGTTTATTTTATCATAAAATATTTAGTTGATCGCCATTAGCCTAGTTTTGGTGGACTAGTGATGGAATTGGCGCCATCACTGGTATAACGCTGGTACCGGATGTTGTTGACGCGGCTCGCTGATCGGTCTTTGGCGACCAATCAGGTAGCGAGTTTGGCATATCATCCGACAGAGGCGCTAGCGAGAGCGCATGGACAAGCGAGGATCGGGGGAGCTCACTTTGACTTTACCATTTGCTTTGGACGGTGGCACTTTACATTTGGTTTAGACGGTGGCAGCATTTGTTACAAAGAGCGGAATACCTTGTCCCTGAGTAATTTACAATAATTTGAATTGTAAAATTAATCATAGTGTTATGGAGTAAAAGCTGTTATTTTGAACGAGCGATGTCTGATTTCCTCGCCCGCTATACCCACGTCGTAGAACAATGATGTCTGACGCGGATCGGCCTGTCTACTCTTCTACCTACTATCTACACTTCTGATGCCCATGTTTGACGATTCGACTTTTTTTTTTTTCTTGATTTATAAATATACACAAAGAGTGCAAGCAGGGCTCTATAAGTGATTAGGAAGTAGTCTACAGGTCGACTAGGTAGGTACCACCGCAATACCTGATAAACTACCGCGTGACGATGATGATGATGAAAAGTAGCTTATCTGTCAGTCCATGATACGTATAAGCTATCTCCATACCAAATGTTAGCTAAATCAGCTCCGTAATATTTAGCGTTTAGTTTTAGCATGAGAGAGGAACAAACATCCACACATCCACCCTCACAATCTTTCACGTTTATAATATGAGTAGGAAGTTGTTACATCTTCCAGAGATTAAGACTTACCAGACGACACAATATAGCACAACAAAATTGGCCAAGACTTTTAATCTGCCAGAGGTGACATAGGAACATAAATACAAACACACGTTACCGGCCTTGTGCAAACGTTATGTAAAGTACTATTCTTGTGAAATTTAATTTCAGAGAAGATCAATCAACTTCTAATATTTGGCACTTAAAACTGGAATTTATAAATCGAACATTTCTGCAGCCTTCCTCAATGATTTACTAGATAACAATTCATCATACGCTTGCTGATATGCAAATAAGTTCTTGGAACTTCCGTATGTAACGTGTTATCGTTTTTTGGGCATTTCTAGAAAAGATGAATGATTTTTTATTATTAAACCTAATGCCGCAGGCTCAATTTTAGGGTCGTCGGAGTTATTGGGTTGCCTATCTAATCGATGTAATTTTTTAATAGTGGTTGTGAGTTAAGTGGTTTAAATGGTTACTATATTTTCATCGACTATCCTTTATTTAAAAAAATGGGTGCTTCAAACTTACAAACATAAAATATTTACACTCTAGAAATCACAACCCCAGTTACCTTGCGCCATTTATCTTCGGTTTTTGATACTCCAGTCTCTTCGCAATTTAGTTTTGCGGTCAACTCGGTTCATTTTCTTGCTGAAAAATTCAGACCGCGGTGGACATTGTTCGACTTTGATAAATCACCATTTCTCTAAAGATGATTTATCTTTGATAAATGACATACAAAAAAGGCAAGCAAGGCACCGTAATTCAAAAGATAATTACAATCTACTCGTAATATATTACATGCACTATTGATTTGATTTTTTTACTAATGTAAAAAAAACACATCAATCAAAAACAAATCGCGTTTCGTTACATTTCTTCTTGTATGTGAAATGAAGTGATTTTATTTACTTTTCCATAAACTCTACCATTATTAAATGTTGATAAGAGCTGGATTTCATTTTTGAAACTATAATCACCGAAAATATACATGAAAAACTGCCGCACCGCATCCACAAGTTTTTCTTTTTAAATAATTTTCCCGCTAATCCAGATTATGTAACTGAACAAAATGAACGATTTGTTCAGTTGAACAAATCGTTCATTTTGTTCATTTATCAATTTACGGCGAAAGTTTTTAATATTATTATGCAACTTTCTATCTACTAACAGGCATCTCCAGCGAGACTTGAGCACCCCAATACAGCGCTCAACTGTATTCCGGATCTGGCAATGCAGGTCGGTGTATCTTCGGGGAGTTAAGGGCTCAGCATCCACTATTAGTGGTATTAGAGTGGTTCTAAGGGGATATCCCAAATCACATAAAATCAGACTTTGTCATAGTCATAATAAAAAATAAGTGATATTAATGCAGTTATATAATCTAGGCTAAAATATACAGTGTTTCATTTTCAAAGCTGTTAATTATATAGTTATAAAGGGTTTTCCAATAAGAGGTGTTATTTTGATATTCAAAGAAAAATGCCATTTTTTATTATAAATCATCAGATGTTTATTTCATTACAAAGAGGAAGGTATGCCGTTAATAGTGGAAAATAACATCAGGCAAATGACCACCACGGCCACGCTTACAGTACAAAATCCTTTTCATGAAATTTTCCATAACTAAATCGCAAAGTGGCTGCTCTATGTCCTCGATAGCCTCACGAATTCCATCTTTGAGGTCTTGAATCGATACTGGGCTGTTGGCGTAGACCTTCTCCTTCACGTGGCCCCAAAGAAAGAAGTCGCAAGGTGTTAAATCACAAGATCTCGGTGGCCAATTGTGATCACCTCTTCGAGAGATAACACGGTCCGGAAACTTTTCCCTTAAAAGATCAATGGTTTCGTTGCTTGTGTGGCACGTAGCGCCGTCTTGTTGAAAGTGAACGTTGTCCAGATCAATACCATCCAATTCCGGCCATAAAAAATCGTTAATCATCTCTTGATAGCGCAATCCATTCACCGTAACTGTTGCGCCAGCCTCATTTTCGAAAAAGTAAGGTCCAATGACTCCGCCGGACCATAAACCGCACCAAACAGTCACACGTTGAGGATAGAGAGGCTTTTCAACAATAACTCTTGGGTTTTCTGAGCCCCAGATGCGACAATTTTGCTTGTTGACGAAGCCACCGAGGTGGAAATGGGCCTCATCACTGAAGATGATTTTTCGATGGAATTCCGGATCATTTTCATGCATTTCAACGACCCAATCAGCAAAGTCACGACGTTGTTGATGATCGGCCGGCTTGAGTTCTTGTGTTAACTGGACTTTATAAGCCTTAAGACCCAAATCTTTATGCAAAATACGGTGTAATGACGTTTGTGGAATACCTAATTCCAAAGAACGACGAGGAATGGACAAACCTGGGTTTTCTTCAACACTTTCGGCTACAGCAGCAATATTCTCGGCTGTTCTTGAGCGACGTGCACGGGTTTTATTCTTCTCATCACTAACTTGTCCCAACAGCTCGAATTTTTCCACCAATTTCTGTATTGCGGTCCGACAAGGTGCTTCACGACGACCCAAAAATGTTCGAGTTTTACGAACCGTCTCTGCCAAATTTTCACCATTTTTATAGTGAATTTTAATAATTTCAATGCGTTGTTGAAGCGTGTATCGTACCATTTTTATTAATGGCGTAGTTTCTACTTGTCAAATGCCAAGAAATGACAGCTTCAAAAGTGACATCTACCGAAATAGCGGGCTATTCAAAATAACACCTCTTATTGGAAAACCCTTTAGTTAAATACCAATGTTTTGTTTTATTTTCCAAATTTCAATACATACAATTTGTAAGATTAGGAGAATATGTAAAAAAGTATACAATTTGGTACAATATTTTACTTATGTCAAGATTATATAGGCGTAGTTGTACAATTAAACGAGTATTTGTGTGGTTACTGATTATATGTATTAGATAAATGCGTGATTGCACACGGACAGTACATGGGCGAAGAGACTGTGTCAAAATCGATTGACGTATAGACGTCTCTCCATGACGTTGACAGTTACATGCAGGTTGCGTTCAACATATACATTCTGTTAACAAACTGAGCATTTAAGGAATGGTACGCTTCCGGTAAAAAATCTCTCTTCATATTCAGCTGGCCTGACAATTGCAATATGTGTACCATCAATGCACCCGAAAATACCAGGGATACCATACTTCTGATAAAATCTAAAAAGAAGATCTTGAACATAAACTATTGATAATATGAATACTATCGTACCAGCAGTTTTGATACTATCGAAACTATCGATTGTTTTTCAACAGATACTATTGATATTGAGCAATAGTATTGCTCAACATCAATATCTCGCTCAATGTTTGGCATCCCTACATTTTTTATGTCAGTATTCCTCTTCCAATGACATTATACTCATTCTTCTTTCATGCATCTCTTTTTAACGTTCCCTTGCATCTCTTTCAAACCTTATCTTACATTCATGGGCCTTTTCATCTCTTCTTCGCGAGCCTTTTTGGTCAACACGAACAGCTGGTGTTCGTGGTCTTGCTCGCAGCACTGGGAGTTGAACCTGTATAAAGAATAACATATTAAAATTTGACAATTTAGTTTGTTGTTTGTTATACCTATCAATGTAAACAATAATCTAAATTAATTTACTCGGTCGAAATATATCCCATCACTATCATGGGGGTTACTGTTGACCACAAATTCTTGAGGGATTGCCTCCATTATTTCCCGGTCCTTCATAGGTGGGCTAGGTGGAGGGAGGGCTTTCACCTGTCATCTTTCTGGTGCTCTAGTACGCATCTCGGGGCATTGAGAGTGTTAAAACTGAAATTATGAACACAGATAATAATATGAGCTCAAAGGAAATTAAGCAAAATTTAAAAAACAGAATTCAAAACTAATTCAAAAGCAACAAAACAAACCACTGCATCACCTCCACCATGCATATTTTTTTGCGGATTTAGTGTTAGTGCTTGTATCCTTGCTCTCCAGGATGTTGGCTCGTTCCATGACCAGCTTTCTTAGCATTATCAAAAAAAAAAAAACTTAATAACATTAGAACACATGACAAGAGTTTTGACTTCCTAACTGACTGCACAAGTATATGGCATGCAGTATCAATTTGCGAACCGCTATCGCCGGGGGAAAGAGTTTGGCACCCTTGGCATAATGAATCGAATTCGAAACAAGGAATGGTGCGTGGCACGCAATCCAAAACTCTTGGATCTCTTATAATAAATAGCATGTTAATTCTTGCATTTTTAAGGGTCAGTTTACTACTAGGTAAATACCTTTTCCTGCTCACTCCAATTTATGTAGCGATTTCTTTTTACGAGTTCCATTTCTAATCCTTTTTATTTTTAAATTTCGGCTCAAGCAGTGTATTTTCGCTACTGAATGCTGAAGTTGAAACTGTTCATTGTTGAAATTTGCTTGTTTTCACAATATCACAAGTTACAATTGCGCGAAAATTACACCTAGCCTGCCACACATGCTTTAAGTACAGTCGAATTTGACACCTAACGTCACGCTTCGCAACAAGCCTCGCAGCTTTGCCACCTGTGGTTGCCTTTCCGCCGATGTTACTCTGGACACCATGAACTTAAAGAAAATATTTTAGTCTGCATCTCTGCATATCAAGATAGCATACTTCTTAGTGAAGCTATGGTACCGAGCTGATTAGCGAGGGATGTCACCTTACTTTGAAGTGACATTGTCTTCTTTGTCTTATACAGATAAAATAAGATGTCAATCTAAATTACAATAAAAACACTATTGGTCGAATATATATTTATTATGGTTTTCATTATCTTCATACATGGATAACTATTCATCTTAAAGTATTTATTATAATTAATTAAAATTTCTGGCTTGCTGACCGTTTCTCCACGACGTGTTGTTGTTTCTTTCATGTCTGATCCAAATTCTAATGAAACAGCAAATTGTCCCGCCGTTCCTTTCTCTTCATAACGCAAATGTCATTACAAAACGTCCCGCCGTTCCTTTCTTTTCATAACGCAAATGTCATTACAAAACGTCCCGCCGTTCCTTTCTCTTCATACTGCAAATGTCATTACAAAACGTCCCGCCGTTCCTTTCTCTTCATAACGCAAATGTCATTACATAACGTCCCGCCGTTCTTTTCTCTTCATAACGCAAATGTCATTACAAAACGTCCCGCCGTTCCTTTCTCTTCATAACGCAAATGTCATTACAGAATTTTGCTGTTGATTACCGCGTTTAACTTTGCTTTCTGCAACATCCTCGGGTGTATATTTTCGGTTTGCTCGCAACGTTCCACTGCAATATGTTTTTAATGTGAGTAATTTTCTACAAAGGCTGACTGAATTATAAAAAATGTCCATGAAAACAGAATACCCTGCATTCAAATATTTGGAAAGAATTTCCATAACCACTTTGTCAGCATGTCTAGCCCCTTCTAACCAATAGATCTCCAGTACCAGCATAAACTAGAATTTGAAGTACCACAGTGGTACTACCACTCCACATTCGTCAATCAAAATATACAGGGTGATTTTTGTTTAACCGCACCCAAAGGGAAACACTTTACCCTCCTCCTCCCATGGCCCTTCCAACCTTGCGGTTATACGGGCCGAAACTGCGAGCATTCTGGCTGGTGCCAGACTGCTCTACATATTGTGTCCCTTCTACCCCATTAACACTCTCCCCCTTCTGGGGCTGTAAGACGACACAGACGTACTTCGTCGTCGGGCAGTCCCCGCGATTCGTACTCCGAGCGCACAGCGTGCCACTTGTGCGCGAACTCGCACAGCCGCCTAAAACAGGCCGCGTCGTGTACCAGGTCCCCGTAGAAGACCGGCCCCGCCTCCACTAGGCGGGTGGTCCCATCCATCAGTCTTTCACGCAAGTCCTCGTACAGAGGATAGTCCCACAGAACGTGGTGTCTGTCCTCATCAGCCATACCGCACACACACATACTGTCATAACACAGACTCATATCATGCAACCTCTTTCGAAACATGCAGTGACCGGTCAGCAGCTGCGACACGTGGTAGTCCGGCTCAACCCAGTCCATCTGCAGCCTCTCACCGACGTCCGGGAAAAACAGAAAGAGTTCCCGTCCCTTGTCCGACTCCACCCAACCCCGCTGCCACTCCGCCACCACCTCCGCGTCTATCCTCTTCCTCCGCTCCAGCACCTCCCTCCCCGCAAGGCCCGCACACTCCGTGCTGCGTCGGCCAGCACGGGTCAGCTCGAGGTCCGCCGGCAGCACTCCAGCCAACACCGGCAATGCAGCAGTACTGCACGACCGGTAGGCCTTCGTGAGCAGCACCAATGACGGCCGCTGCGTCCGATGCAGGACACTGCGGACCACGTGGAGAGGAGCCCGTCCATACCAAATGGCCGCCGCGTAGGTCAGGGTTGCGATATAAGTGCCTTTGTATAAGACTTTAAGCGCCTTATATCGCACCCCCCGAGTCGAAGACGAAACCCTGGACATCTTACCGAAGCACTTGCTCGCCCGCTCACCTATACTGGTCGCATGTGGTGCAAAGGACAGGGTGTCGTCTATCACGACACCCAGCACCGACGCCTGTTTGACCGACTTGACGGCGTCACCCCCAAACTTAATGGTCGGGGGACGCTGGAATCTTCCCCTCAGCGTAATGGTCTGGGACTTGGCCGGGGCGAAATCGAGCCTGTTCCGGTTCGCCCACCCCGCCACCAGCCCCAGCACGGTGTCGGCCCCTCTATCGTCGCCCGTGAGTTCCCCCGAACCAGGATGGTGACGTCGTCGGCGTATGCGACCATCTCCACTCCGCTCTCCGGAGCCAGCAGAGCGAGCAAGTCGTCCAGTAAGACGTTCCAGTGTCGGCCCTAACACTGACCCCTGCGGACAGCCCATCGTCGACACCTTCCATTCCGCCCGGGTGCCCACGATCATGGCCACACGCCGGTCGCAGAAGTAGTTCGCCAGCATCCTGTAGATGTTTGGCGGGCTACTTCTTTTGGCCTTAACCAAAATCATGGGCCACCAAGCGTTATCGAAAGCGCCGCTAATGTCGAGGAAGATGGCCTGGATGTACTTCTCCCCAGCGGATCTCGCAAAGTCCAGAATCGAGCGCAACGCCGTGACCGTGGATCGACCTCGAACAAACCCGTGCTGGCGGTCGCTAACACCGCGAGTGAGCCCGGGGGCACAACGGAGGAGCACCCTCTCAGATCTTCCCTAACACGGGGAGGAGGGTGATGGGGCGGTAGGCCTTGGGATCGGACAGCGGTTTCCCGTTCCCCTTCGGCAGCACCAAGAGACGACCCGTTCCAGCAGGACGGAAAGACTCCATCACGAACACAGCGGCCGTACACGTGGCTGAACTCTGCCTTGCAGACTGGCCACGCGCGGCGTACGATCCGTGCCGTGAGTCCGTCCATGCCCGGCGCCGTATTGCGCAGAGACCGGATGATGCCCCACAGTGTCGCCTCCGAAACCGGCTCAGCATAAGCTCCTGACGGCGGCAGCAGCGCCATGACACGCACCTGCGTGTGGTAGGCGGTGTCCCTTGACAAATTGTCGTCGGGACAGAGCGCGTGCAGTAGCGTGCGCATGGCGCCACTGACGTCGTCCGAGCTGCCTTCCAAATACTCCACCCCGCTCACCACGTTCCTTGGGGCCCGATGTCTTCCGAACGCGGCGCGGTACGCCAGGCCCCAAGGATCATGGTTGCCACTCTCCGCAATCATCTCATTCCATTCAATCTCCTTTCGCTCCATCTCTCGTCTGTACTTTAAACGTGCCGCGTGGAATACCACCCTTGCATTCTCTTCTTTCGTACCTCCCAATTTCCTGACACTCTGCCATGCACGCCGTGCCTTGCACTGCTGCCGCCGGAGCCGATCCAGCGCAGGAGACCACCATTCATAGCCCTTGTCCGTCTTTGCCGATCTTACTAAACCCAAACGTTCAGTCGCCGTTCGCTCTAGCACTTCCGAAAACCTCTCGCACAGGACGGACGCAGGCTCGTTACCGTTTAGTCGTCCCATTCGCTCGTGGACCCCATCCTGGAAACGCCCCCAGTCCACCCCGCGGTCCCGGTACTGACGCTGTTCAGCCGGCTGGCCTGCGCTCGTAGCCGAATCGCGTATACCGCCTCTTGTGCCGCCTCCCACCGTGAACGTTATGAGCCGGTGGTCGCTTGTAGACGCCTCGGTGACTGTCCACTCCTTGATTTGGACGCCACGCGTGCTGAGCGTGACGTCAATGTTGGACTCGCCATTCGCCGTCGAGAAGGTCGCTGGTTGGCCTTCGACGTTGTGCACCGTCAGCCGACGCGCGTGCACAAACTCTTCGCACTTGGCGCGGCGTTCAGTGGTGGCGCTGCCACGACCCACGTAGTGGCGCGGCTCCGAGTGCCACAGCGGCGAGTGCGCGTTGACATCAGCGCACTCAAGCACGTCAGAGCCACGCAGGTGGTCCAGTACCGCTCCCAGGCGGTGCAGGTACGTGTCCACGGGCTCGGAGTACTGGAAGTACGCCGACAACGCAGTACACGCCCAGCGAGGCCACGTGCACCACACAAATATGCGTGTCACTCAGGTGGTGCAACAGTGCACACGGAAGCTCCCGGTTGCGTACGTAGACGCCCGCTTTCGGGTCCGGCCCACATTGCGTGAGGAACTCGACCCTGGAGTATTGTTCTTGAACAAGAACAACATCCAGGCCGAGCTCCCCCGCAATGGCCGGGAGCTCCCTCGTTGCTACCGCTGCACCGCCCAAGTTGATCTGACCCACCCTGACGGATCTAGTGTACGCCATAGTGGGTCGTGGCGATTAGCCTTGCCTCCGCATGCTGCCTAGATGGACACTCGCTGGATGCCGTCGGGTGGGCGCAATCTCGGCGGAACTTCTTGCATGTGGCGCAAGAAGCTCTGTCCGCCTTGCATGTCTCGGACCGGTGGCCGGACTCGCCACAGCGGCCGCACGTCACCTCCGACGCCCGACAGAACTTCTCAGGGTGCCCGTACTGCTGACACTTGTTGCAGCACGTCACCCGGATATAATCCATCACGTCCACCGCCATCCACCCTATGAATACTGAGCCACGTTGCACCAGCATGTCCCGCAGCGCACCACTTACACTGAACACCACGGTTGTGGTGCCTTGTGCTCGCCGTCCTTTTTTGAAAGCCCCTTTCATCTTGGCTTGAAGCCGAGACAGGGGCCAGTCGACCTCACCAGCCAAGTGCTGCTTGTGCAGACATTCTACGACCTCCTCGAAGGTGGGGTCTCCCTCAACGTTGCCGAGCGCCACTAGTAGCTGACGGCGCTTTGGCTCTGACACCCTCAGCGAGGGCGGTGCCGCCTTGCGGAGCTTGTCCGCTGCGGCAACAGAGTCCATCTGGACCACCACACCCGCATTCCCAACTTTCCTAACCTGGGAGATGCCGATGGACATCTCCTTCGGGTTACAGGCCCTTTTGAGGGCCCCTTTTGTGTCCTCCGCTGTCTTCAGCTCCGTGTTGCCCTCTGAGGGGTAAAAAGCCGGTACCGGACCCGGATTAGACCGGATCGGTCTAGGCTCTCCCCCCCGGTAGGTGCGGAGTACCGCTGCGAAGGACTTGGGTCCACCCTCGCCTGCGCGCGCCTTGTCGTCATGCATCTGTCCCTGGTTAGAGATCTTGGTGCGACACCTTAGTGCCTCCGCCTCTGACTCCGCCAGCATCAGACCAAGGGCCCCTACGATGGTCAGGATATCCTAACCATGGCCGCTGATGCTGTTCACCTCGCCCTTGTTCAATTTTGAACCAGGGCCAGAGGCCACGCCAATGATGGCCCTGACCGCTCGGTTGGCGCGCTCCAGCAGCTCCAGTTTGGACGCCGTGCTGACGTCCAAAGGGCCGTCAACCGCCCGAGCGGTTGTGGCCGGGAAAACGGGGGGCCGGGCAGTCTCGGTGGGAGTCGCTGTGGCCGGGGCCGAGAAAGAAAACCCAGCGAGCGGCGGCAGCGCAGGCGTGCTCCCCTTCCTACCAAGCATAGGCTTACCCAAAGGGAAAGTGGTTATAGCAAATTGTACTCAAAGGAAACATTTCAAAATTTAATTATTAAAAACTGTCAACAAGGTTGTAAGGGAGGTGAGCCATAGTATAGCGCCTCTTTCCTGTGTACATAAAAATCCCTAGCACAGTGGCAGAGAGGAGGGCAGTAGCTGAAAGCTTTGAAGAGCATCATGGTGTGCCAGACTGTTTGGGGTGTATCGATTGCATGCACATTGCAATTGTCACCCCCTACAACAACAACCCCAATGATTCTGTTGAAGTTTTAATTACGAGAGGTGCGGTGGATGTCTCCCTCGAGTCGCCGGCTAGCTCGTTAATCTCTGGGATGTGGGTCCGCGTGACACAAAATTGGGTGTTACCCCCCACCCCACCAAGCAATGAATAAACAGTTAGGACCTATAAAATTGAAATTCAATCATTTGTTCTACGTTCGTGATTTGTATTTTATTCTTTTACATAATATTTGTTTTCTTTGTTCTAGTGAACAAAGGGTACGGTTAGGGTAAGGGTTCACATACTATATTCTCTTCACGGTGAAGCCGTTAATACAAACACCTTATGTTTCTAATTTAAGTTGAAATACTAATATGATTCTGGTATTATATTATGTTATTCTTTTACATCATTTAGACGTTATAGCCGGGCCCTGGCCGAACGTTAAATTACTTCTAAAGTTCTACACCTCAGTTCTAAAAGTTCTACACGGACCATGAGGTCGTTGAAATGTTCACGACGATCACTGATTCTATATCAAAGTTTCATACCAGAAAGGATCTTCGCTTGATTCGCGTTGTAAACTTTAAGGACGTCGTGGGCGCTTCATATAGGTGTGGAAAACGAGATGAGACGACGCGTGGCATCCAAAATTAAGGGTGTCTGGCACGAAACGTAGGTTTTCTGTTTTCTAGTTCTAAACTAAGAATAGCATACTGATGTTCTCTATCAATCTGAGGTCAAAGCCTCAAATGTCCGGTGGTCGAGACCCATGGCGCAGACAGATGGATGGATTGACAGACATGGATTTTCTTGGCCGCTTGTTATCAATTTTTTATCTGTTCTTTTTTTATAAAGGGATATTATTAAATCAACACCCAGTTTGTAAGTATATTTTTATTTATTAACAAGTAGCCATAGGATGACTATGTAAGCTAGCTACTCATGCATATTTACATAACTTTGCATGTAAGTATTTAGCAAGTGCCACAAACTATTAAGCGCTCCATAGTTTTACCTGCAATTATTCAGTAACCTTGAATATTCTGAGATGAGGAGTCTCGTCATAAATATTACTTAGCCATGTTCCTATTGGTCTGTTTTATCATCATGTGAAACGTGAGATGAACTACACTACTTCTTAGTTTGCGTGGCCGAGCGTACAGTCGACAAAATGGTGGAGAAAGAGAGGTCTCGCTGTCATCATCTTTTATCATCTGGACTACCTCGACATTTTTGGTATTTTGAGGTATCATACTGAAGAAAGTTCACATGATATATAGTAGTTTTAAATATCTAACCAATATCTGAATGACCCGACATTGCTATTAAAATTTGCAAGTTAAAGTGGCAATGGGTAGGCCACATTGCTCGAAGAACGATCGAAGATGACCGATGGAGAAGAAAGGTTCTTGAGGTTAAAAGTCCGATGTTATCGCTTGGCCTCGTGACACGGGCACCGTAACTCCGGATCAGGTGCAAGATAAAATTGGTGAACTGTTATCGAAAAGTGAATACCAAAAGGTATCTTCTGATATACTACAGCTTATATGTGGTCATCGCGATATATCGCAGATGTATGCATCTTGCACGATTGCTCTGTCAGACTTTGTCTCGAAGGCTTCGTTGGACAATTGTAAGGATTTAAACTGGTACTTGATGTTCTGTATGTGAGTTTCTTATAATGGTGCATCATGTTATATATTGTGCAGCAGGACAAGATAATTAATGCTGCAGGCTCAGGTTGGTAATATAATACCCTGTTCTTACGGAAACACCGATACACTGCTTTTATAACTCCATCGGTGCGCTCAATGCAGTTGCGCATTTTTGCTAAACGATCATTATAGTGTTGTTCTGCAGAGCCTTCTGGGGGAGTTGGCAATATCGGTGTTAGCATATATGTTTCTTTGGCATAGCCAGAGTCACCTGAAACAATACAAGTGAATTAATATTTGCAGTGCTTATAGTACATTGTATTGTAGTGTGTAGAGTATTAGTAGTACAGTAGTTAGATATTGGTTCATTCATTCATTCATCATCAGCCAGAAGACGTCCACTGCTGAACATAGGCCTGCCCCTTTAACCTCCACACTGAACGACATCCTGCCATCTGCATTCATTGGATGCCCGCGACTCTCACAAATGTCGTCGGTTCATCTATTGTGAGGTCTTAGGTAGACCTGCGCCTGCGTCTTCCAATTCGTGGTCTCCACTCAAGAACCTTTCTTCCCCATGCTGCTTTGCAACGCCTCTTGCTGCTTAAGTACACAAAAAGTCAGTGCACCATATGCTTTATAAGCATAAGACAAGTGTCGTTGAGAATCGTAAGATTTAATTTCTTCGTTAATCTCCAACTCCGTAAAGCCAGAGTAGTTGTAAGCTTTTTGTACTTCAGAGTACCTAACCCCACACCACTCACTCTTGTCAAAGTGCTGAATGTCATTAAACATCTTAAGATAAATCTCCGGGGTTTTGGGAACTGAAGGCTCTTTCAATTTAACCTGTATATCAAATTTGAATTTTTGGGGGTAGTTTGATTTTTCTTGTTCTCCCTCGTAACCATACAAAGACCTACAGTCTTGATTATCCAATAATGATATATAGTCGTCATCATTATTTATTTCCTGCATTTCTGCTGAACCGCGAGATGCAGCTGCAGATTGCGCATCCGTGTTGAAGGTACCGCCCTCATAAAATCGTTTACGAAGTTCGCCTACTTCATCGGATAATTTGCGAAGTAAATCGTCCTTGCGCTTATGCTTGCTCCCCCTTTTTTGTGAGAGCGGCGGTGATGACGCTTCTTTTTAGAGTAGACTAACGTGAAAGCAGGTAAACAGTAAAGTCAGGTAAACGGCCGACGCGGAAAAGCGGCGAGCGGGCGGCGGCACACGCACGTGGCGACATGTTGTCTTCCCACTCTCCCGCCCCTCGCTCGTCACTCTATAATAATAGGTAGCGCGGACGCATAATTTGTACTTGGAAGTTGTATAGTACCATACCTACTTATACCTAGTGAATGTGAAATTATCCGAGTTTTGACATGCGGGATTTATCGGCAAAGCAAGACAATTGCATGGCATTAGGACTTTGGTTTCTTTGTAGTTGGCTACATATTTTTTTTGCAATTGGTTACATTTTGGGTCGCCTAAGATGTTTCTGGGGCGTCTACGGAGGGGTGGAGTGTTTGTCGTGTCTGTCGAGTAGTTCGAGGCCTGGACTACGAGAGGGTTGGGATGGTGGGGCGCCGCATCAAAGTAGTGGCGAGAAGTGTGCTTCATATATTGAAGGATAGACGGGAGTTCGAGATCGCAGTGCAGATCGGCGTTTCGCATGTACCAGCAGCAGTTTTTGTAGTGGTAGGACTCTTTTGCAGGGGTCCGCCTGGGGGAGTACCACACCTTTGCCAGTTAATCAACCGCCAAGCAACAGGGTGCAAACACTACTGTGTTCCAAATTGAAGGGCATTGTTTCCAGCGAAATTACAGGGCACACAGAGGTTTGACATCTTATATCTCGGGGTGACGAGCGCAGTGCATTGCCATCCAGGGTTTTGAACTGTTGAAGTTCAAAATTCTGAGTGGCGTTGAGCTGTTATGGGCAAGCGTGAAGTGCCATCAGGCGAGCGACTTCGCTCGTCTCGCAACCCAGTATCATAAAAAAAAAACAGCTAGGGCCGACCGCTCTGCGTATGAAGCAGTTTTGGATGACCTGAAGCTTGTCCAGGTCGATGCGGGATGCCTGGGCAAACGCCACGGAGGCGTAATTCATGACGGGACAAATGCAAGTTTTGTAGATTGTCAGCTTATTCCTAAGTGACAATTTACTACGCTCGCCGAGGAGAGGGCTTAGGCGGCCTAGGAAGAAAGCCGCTGGGTTGCGGACTATCTGAATCTGTTTAGAAAAAGTGAGACGACGATCGAGGGTCAAGATACTTGGTAGAGTGAGTCCAAGGGATGGGCTTCCCGTGAAGCGTGATAGGCTCAACAGGGGGCTTCTTGGATGGGTGAAGTACATTGCTGCACTTTTGTTTGGATGGTTTTTTATCACCTAGTGAGCTTATTCAATGGTTTTAAAATCTTAACTAACTTAGGTATTAGAACGCTTAAAATAGATGAGGGGTCGACACAATATCAAGTGGTTGCAAGCCCACGCCGCGTCTACCTGCTTGGGCTGCTAACAGTTCTCTCTCAAGAATGACATTTCCCGGGAAAGAATTTGATTGGGACAATTTCGCTTACACACAAGAAAAAAAACAAGCATATTAAAACTATTTCGATAATTTAAAAACGCTACTTCACTAACACTTCTATTACCTTTTTTAATACTTTTAATCCAGTTAGTACATGGCATTACCTAATTGTAGGACATACTTCAAATCTGTGTGCGGCCGGTAAGTATTTAACTTTTCACCACTGTAGGTAAGGATATGTGGATTTACAATAACGGTTCCATTTAGAGATTGATCAATTGTAAATCGGAAAGCGCTATGTTAAACTTCATATGGTAGTTACAGTTCTATTATCTGGTTTACTTACATACTTAAACAGGTATAGGAAGATATTGGTTATAACTAATAACATATTTTAATCATAACTAAACTTATACTAATACACAAAATTACGAGATTTGATCGCATAAAAATAAAAATTCAAAAATTTGTAACGGAAAAAGTAAATCTGGAAAAGGAAGTGTAATGATTCCAAATTTAAAAAAAAAATTACAAAGGCCAATGATATCGTTTTTCTTTTAACTTAAAATAAATTTCTCTTAAAACATTATTAGAGTGGAATCTAGTTTCATATAATTTCATGTGAAAACCAGATAATGATTATGGAGAGGAATGTTCAATCTCTAAATAATCAAAGGGGAATTGGACAGGAAGGGGGATTGGTTGGTTCAGTTCAATTCAGTTCAATTATTTCTCATCTTTCCCGAAGTTCTCACGAGTTCTCATGAGAAGTTCTTATGAGTTAGAAAAAGACAAATATATTTTTCCATATTCTCGCCACTTCCACCCTCCGCGAATAAACTCCCTTACTCCCACCTGGAGACCAAGGCATATTTACCATCCAAATGGGAAGTTGATTGGAGTTGGTGGTGATAGAGAAAACCCTGTCTTCACGTACTAAGCTTCACGCAGCATTATATATATATTTAGATTATACCATTATGATATTATGAAGCTACTCACTTTCTGGAATTGCCCCCATCCTTTCCGATGTGATCCGTCCAATTACTGAAAGTATCAATTGGTCTGAATTACTCCGGGCTGCCACCTCCACCACATTTCCAGTGGCTGACGCAGCCTTATTTGCTATGGAATTCTGGCTTTTAAGGTCCGTCCAAGTCTGAAAAGAAAAGTGAACATAAATTAAGTAATTTCCAATTTAGCAAACTGGCGTTAGTTGGCTTGGCTTATAAAGGTATCTACGCACTGTTTTCCACTGATCGACACTCCCGGACGGACCTATCTCCGCCAAAGACCGCGCCAATTCATCCCACATCGCGTGATGTGCTTGTGCACCCATCGGACACGAAAAAGTACCCAACGCCAGGTCTCTGTTTTGGGACATGTACACCACCAAGGCCTCTTTTTGAGCACGTGTGCATCGTATCTTTTTTCTGTAAGAAATTATAAAAATCAAACTATTTGTATCGTCTCAGAAGAAATAATAATCAGATAGGTACATAGATTTAGTAAGCCGATTAAAAAGTAGTACCTATTACAGTAACAGTAGTAGGGGAGCGCGGGGTAATAGAGCGGTCGGAAAATGGAAGCTATGGTGATTGAACGGAATGTAGGCATATTTGCGCGATTGTAAAGACTCGGCCTCATCCGCCAACCTTCGAGAAACTTCGCCTGACCGGTACGAGCCGTTGGTGCCATGCGTTCAGTCACGAGGGATGGTTGTGTGTTTTTCGCTCCACGCTTATAAAAAAACTGCTGTTTGCCAGCGCCTAGGTAATCATGAAAGTTTATTCTTATTTTATTATGTTTATATTCTTTACATACGTAGATTTATCCACTAACTAGTGCAATATGTTAAATTGCGGTTGAAATTTGAGTTACATTATTTATATTTGAATGGGTGTTCCCCGATAGTTACAATCTGGGTGTCTTCAAGCTAAGAGTGAATCGGTTTCTTCTAGGCAAGCGTGATCCACCGTAGGCCGCATCATCGCTTAACATCAGGCGAGTTGGCGGCCAAGCGCAAGCCTATTTTGCAATAAAAAAATAAAATATTATTACAATTCAAAATGATAGTAAGCGGGAAAAAGGAGCCTAGGATGGCTCTCACTACCCGACATAGCTCCCATTACCCCATTAGCTCTCACAATATATTTTTACACCATTTTACAAACATTATTATTCTTTTACTTCAGATGCCACGTAAAACAATTCGGAAAACCACGAAAGCTTCTTGGACAGTTGATACATTAAAAAATTCAGTCCGTATCCTCAGAGTAGGAGGCATTTCGGTGTACAAAGTATCTCAGCAAACTGGCGTACCTTACAGCACTTTACAGAAGATATTTAATTTAGCGAAAGCTAACGACGATCGGTACAAAAAAACCTAAGCTGGTGGAAGGTAGATCTTATTGCGCTGGCAGAATTTCCTGGAATGACCGTAAGCCCAGCATCCAGAACACTGTGACACGGGAAACACGTAACGTTCACGTTCTACCTTAAACCTGCAGCCAAACGCATATATGTACTCAGGACAAACAGAAGTTTTAAAACAAAGTCTAACAGATTCACTTTCCATCACTATTCATGCGTTTTAAACGCCTTATCGATATGATGTCTGCCGACCCACTGAAAGATGACGGAATTTCTTCCTCACTCATTTCAATATCTATATACTCTCCGTGTTCCGGATTGAAGGGCAATGTTTCCAGCGAAATTACAGGGCACACAGAGATTTGACATCTTATACGAGTATCTCGGGGTGACGAGCGCAGTGAATTGCCATCCAGGGTTTTGAACTGTTGAAGTTCAATATTTGACTTTGAATAGTTGACTCTTATATTTTATTCGTGTAATATTTGTTATATTTTCGTCTCTCAGTCATACTCGTAAGCTTCGCGAAGGCCATTTGTTTCGGCAGTGGTTGCACTGAGAAAAGGCATACTTCAACAAATGTCTCTGATCCGTCTTTGTTCTCGGGCAACATACTTTGAGCGCCAGCTGAAGGGAACATAGGGTCTTTCCTCATTGATTTTTTCTTTGTGCGTTTGACCGAACTTAAATCCTTCTCACTACACTCGAAGAACTGATGACCGATGGGGAAGAAAGGTTCTTGAGTGAAGATCACGAATTGGAAGACGCAGCGTAGGTAGACCTCCCACCAGATGGACCGACGACATTGTGAGAGTCGCGGGCATCCAGTGGATGCAGATGGCAGGATGTCGTTAAGTGTGGAGGTTAAGGGGGAGGCCTATGTTCAGCAGTAGACGTCTTCTGGCTGACGATGATGATGATTACCATCGCGACGCTCCCTAAATCTTGACTACCTACCACAGAACACATATAAGGCTACCTACTTATCTCGATAGTAAAAACAACGAAACTTACATCGGTGGCTCCGACATTGCAGATTGTCACAGATGTTCACAAATCTTTGGCTAGGAAGGAACAATGTTACTCACAAGCTTTTCTAACCAAAATAGTAAGAAAAGTAAACTTAATCAAATTCAAAGCTCAGTTTTTTGTGACCTTTGATACATAGTTTTTCAGTCAGAATATAAAAAAAACCTTGATGCCTAAAAGAGTTCTTCCTATCCCTTTTTTAAACAAGCGTCTTACGGTCGGTCTCAATATCGAATCTTATATCGGGAGATCGGCTTAATCCAAGATAGAAGGAATGCGATCTCCTGATCGCTCCCTTATCTGCGTCCCAATAACAAGAGATAGGATTGATTTCGAGGCAAATATGGATCGATTTTGTCACTGGATTGCCGATCGATTCGTTCCCTCTCGTACGTTCCCACAAGCACACCATAGTAATTATATGATGAACGGAATGCAAACACATTGTCAAATTGTGGTCAATGTCGAACTTTTATTCGATTCGAAATAGAGAATTGGTTGGACCAATCTTTGTCAGGAAAATTGTTTTTGAACTGAGGTACATTCTTACCCTGCGCCATGAGATAGTATTTGATAATCAGTTTTAAGTCAAAATCGGTAAGAGGAAATCCATACTCCGCCAGAGCAGTTAGGTGACAGACAAACGACTTTTCCTCGTCTTCTGTAAATATTGTTGGTCGACCAGGTTTGTTGCCAAATTTGTGTTTCAGTTTGTTTTTTATCGTACTACAAGGAATTTTATACCTCTCAGATGTTGCCCTTTGTGTCATTAGTTTTGATCTGATAGCATTCAAACACTCTTGCAATTCATTACCTACCCCCCAGAAATCCTATGTAATGTGAGATCCAAACTCGTCTATGATCTTGAAGACATGTCAGGTCGTAACTTGGGAACTTGGCATGTCAAGGACTTTAAGCTCACCTAGATAGTCAGTTAATTTGATTTTTTCCAGAAAAAATCCAAACCTAATAAGGGGGGTATGTAACGGTTCGTTACATATCAGGATGTTTTCTCCATAAAATATCAATCCAAAATAACTAATTTATATAATTGTTTTATTTATCTCTAACCTACTAACCCTTTTTACTACTTTTATTTTAATGTCATACTATTTAATGTACCTCAAATCACTAGAATGCTGTCTTCGCGAACGTAACTAATAGTCACGCGCTTCAGCCAATGAGCGTGCGACTTGCGACGCGGGAACCAACCTAACGGTCATGACTCAGCTGATCGCCTGTCGAACAGAACCGCTGGATTTCGGCCGAGACTGCACGCACATAGTTTTGCCGCCTATCTAAATACGCGTCGGCCGTTACTGCATTTTCAATACTATTACTGCTCTTCATATTATTAAATCTGTGTCTCGTGTTTTCCCCGAATTGGGTGAGTGTTTCATGGATTCATTGTAGTTCTGCTTTAGATCATGTGTATGACGTGAATATATTCAGATATGTTCGTGTCGTGTACTAACGGCCATTTTATTTTAACTCCCCGTAATAATTATTTTGAAATACTGCTTGAAATGTGTTTGTACTAAATTCACAATCTAAGGTCCATACAAAATAATAATGATTTATTTTGTATGCTATTTTCATTATCTGTTTACCTCTCGAAACCGTTACCTTCTAGTTACGAGCATATCTGAATGTACCTAGATAGTTTTAATCCGTATTGCTATTATTAAATCTCAGGGAAACCTAACTACTTTAAAATCAAAATTTGAAAAAAACTTGTTTATGAGAGCAGAAAATCTCCTAAATCACATTCATCATCGCATTAATAGGATAGTTTTAATCCGTATTGCTATTGTATTATTAACCGCTAAATCTATGTTTAATTGTAGTGTGTCTCTGTATAAGTTTGACTGCCTCATCTCAGACACTATTCATTGCATTAGATATCGCTTGGCACTTGTATTCACTTCGAGCGACTTGAATGGATGTGGCAGTCAAACCCCGAAAATGGTCAATTTCTAAGTCGCCCAATAATGTGAACTTCCAGGGTTCACCCGCACGACTTGCGCTCACTGCACGACTGCACTAGCTACTACATTCGGCTGCTTGGGGTCGATTCTATACCGCAGCACTGCCTGTGGTCCGAACTCGCTCCGTTACATACCTCGCTACGTGGACGCTGTTTCGGAAATCCAAGGCCAGTGTGTCTCCATAGTCGCGTAACGCCTTTCGATACATGAATGTAACTCACCCCGACCCGTTCTACTTTATTTCATTTTATACTTTTTATAACTACCCTCTTTATCTTTTCTGTATTATAGTAATCTTGTTAACCTTCTTGTTGTTTTCTTGTCTACCTACTACGCCTGGATAGGTAGTACAACTAGGAGCGTTCCAGAAGAAAGAAGAAAATCTCTTCAAAAACAAGTAAATATAGAAAGAGAGAAAGGGAAAAAGGCTGTCCTTATTTACGACAAACTGGTAATCTTGGAAAACAGTTATAAAGACAACAAAACAAATAACAGTAACAAAAGGAGCCTGTCCAAATCACCAGACAGCATACATCCTTCAGAAAGGTCAAACATCTTAATAAGACCAAGTAACAAAAAAAAAGTAACATTGAAAGGTGCCAAAAGAAAAAGATACATAAATACATGGGTTCTCAGGAACAATAAGCAAACCAAATAAATCACAAGAATAGCAACTAGAGACCCTCCAAAGGTCCCCAAGACGGCTGGTCACCGAGGGGATAACTGACCAAAACCCTCCAGTTTCAAAGAAAACAGACATATACAAAAACTACCCCTCAGTTGAGAGACATCAATGACGAAGTGCTGTATATTGGAACATATAACGTCAGATCACTACGAACTGAGGAAAAACTTGTTGAATTAAAATATGCTCTGACAAATATCAAACATGATATCATAAGTCTTTCAGAAGTGCGCAGGCTAGGCCAAACAATAGAAGAAGATCATGACGTACGATTGTACGATTTATCAAAACGTACAATTTCCACATATAATTTTAAGAGGTTTAATACAAACCTCTACCAATGTATATCTAAATATATTTTTGACACCTACAAATACAATTAATATATGATACTCACCAAAAATCACAGTTACACATGAAAGTTTGCAGAACTAAAATTCACATGATTTCGCTTTTTCAGTTGGAAATGTAACTGAAAAGTTGAAACCCTCTGGTATATGTGTTCTGTGGTTGAAACATGTCTGAATTTAGTCTACTGCAACGAAAACCGACGCCTATACTGCCATCTATCATTTTTGATACAAACTAGAACGCCAACTGCCATTGCAACAAAAAGGCAGAAATGAAACTTTTCTCTGCTCTGAGCCAAAGTTACCTTCCAGAGCTAAAGTAATTCGCGTTTACGGCACTTATTTAGTTTTTTTACGATAAGTACTTGCCGCTTCGAGGTAACTTTTAAATGTGGTATTATTTCCGATAAAAGTAACTCTACTGCAGCTTTGTTTAGCCGAAATCTGAATGTAAATTCAGCATCAGAAAGGCTTTGTGTATAGTTAGCGCAACGATAACTTTGTCTTGTTTCTAAACGTTCCTCTTCACTATCCTCAAAATCCCAATCCGAAAGCTGTCCTAGGACTTCCAAATCACTTTCATCACTATTACTTGTTGCTAAATTTCGAGCCATTGTAGCCAAGAGTGGAATACGTTTTCTATCATGTTGTTCTAATGTGTTAATTCGAATGATTGTGCGTAATCGACCGAATATCAAGGATCGTTATAATAAGAATAGATTACAGATAAGCTGGGGATACACATGCCAGTAAATCGGGAAAGTAGGTGGCATGAAAGTTACTGGCATGTACAAGTAACTGGCACACTGCGGATACATTTGCAAGTAATACTGGCATGCATACTGTGCCCTGGCATGCCAGTATTAAGGTGCGTATAAATTAAGCGCGGCAGCCGCGCGAGCCAATGTTCGACCAGAGTTGACGTTCATTTGCCGCGCGAGCCAATATGTAGATATAAATTTAGTTGGACGTGGCAGGCGCGCGCGGCAGGCGATCCATCACGAACAAACCGCGGCGGATAGACAGACCAGTTCACTCTTGTAAACCTGCGAGTATGGACGCGCGTGGTCGGGCGGCTGCCGCTTTCATTGTGATTCACCATCTTATTTGTAAAAAAAAGAAAAGAAAAAGGCGTTGGTGGATGAAAAAATTATATCTAAATAGATCGCTATATGGCCCGAAACTTCTGGAAGACATAAGATATGAAGCCGTTGCAAACACTATAAAAAATTTTACGCGAGTGTCAACTACAGAGTTCGAATTAATAAAATCATTAATAGAACCAAGTGTTATGAAAATGAACACACAATTTCGAGAGGCAATATCAGTTACTGAAAGATTAGCAATAACTTTAAGATTTCTGGCAACTGGAGACTCGTATACTAGCCTGCAATACCTTTTTCGAGTATCAAAACAGTCAATTTCAAGAATTGTTCCTGAAGTTTGTGATGCACTTTGCGATGCACTAAAAGACTGGGTAAAGGTGAGTAAATAAAATATCTAGTTTTCTTTTATTATTATATTTATTTATTGATATAATTCTTATTATTATTTAGGGGAAAAAATCATCCATAGGCAATGGCGTTGGTTCACGTTCATCAGTAGGAGTAGTGTCTGGAATCTGAGAAGACGGAGTCGAAGTCTGAGGAGACGGCGTTGAGGTGTAGTGTGACTGTGAATAATTTTGGGTACAATACCCATAATTCGAATATTTTCCTAGGTCAGCATCAAATATCACATTGTTAATCGCTTGCTTGACGTAAATTAAAGTGCGTGAATCATATTTACGGAGTTCATTAGCAATGTGCTGGCCGTAAGAAAAATATGGGTCAGCAGATGATGCAGCGGATTCAGTTAGAACCTGAAATGCTTTTTTCAGCATAGGGGAATCTTCTTCAGCGTTTACCTTTTTCTTTTTCTTTACTCTCAGATTATCTGGAGCGTTCATAATGTCACTTGGTGGTTCTATTTCTTGTTCCATAGCAGAAGGTGTAATTGGTCCTGTATCATTATTTTGTGCTATTTGTGCTGTTGCCAACTATAAAAAAAATACGAATGTTTAATTAATTGTTGCAGGTACCGGACTCAGAAGAAGAATGGTTGCAGATAGCACACGATTTCGAAAACAAATGGGACTTTCCTCATGCAGTAGGTGCATTGGATGGCAAACATGTAGTGTTGCAAGCACCTATAAACAGTGGCACAGAATTTTTCAACTACAAACAGTTTTTTAGTTTAGTATTACTAGCTTTAGTCGATGCAGACTATTGTTTTACGTATGTAAATGTGGGTTGTCAAGGTAGACTATCTGATGGAGGTATTTTCAAAAATACAAACTTATACAAAAAACTAGAAGAAAAATCTATGAGACTTCCTCCTCCATCCATTCTTCAAGTGCCCTATTCCTTCAAAGTACCGTATGTGATTCTAGCTGACAAAGCTTTTGCTTTAAATGAATATACTATGAAACCATTTCCAGGAGATCTAGAAAGGGGTTCTGAGGAAAGAATCTTTAATTACAGGTTATCTCGAGCACGTAGATGTGTGGAAAATGCATTCGGGATTCTGAGCTCAGTTTTTAGAGTTCTACGCAAACCTATGTTACTGCAACCAAAGATTGCTACTAAAATTGTTTTAGCAACAATACATTTGCATAATTATTTGAGAAAAAGAACTCTGACAAGATCACAGTACACGCCGCAAGGATGTATAGATAGTGAAGGAAACGAGGGGCAAATTATACCTGGAACTTGGAGAAATGAAACTGCCCCTACATCACTACTGCCTCTTAACTATATCCCAAGAAGAGCGGGAAATTTTGCACAACAAATACGTTCACACCTAGCCCATCACTTTGTTACCAATGGTGCAATATCTTGGCAAAATAGATATTAAAACTTGTACTCACATTTTCAGACATTGTGTCCAATGTTTCATTGGGTAGATCTTTATCCCTCATGAAATTAAAATCATCAAACGCAAACCACTTCGAAACGTATACTTCATTTGTCGCTGTAATAAAAATAAAAATTATTTACGTAATTACAATAATGCGTTTTATTTTTTGTTGTAAATGCAAAATAAATAGGTACTTACCAGAACCAGTACGACAACTTTTAGCTATTCTAGATTTTTCTCTTCTGTAGGACGCCAAAAGCGTAGTCATTTTTTTTTTCAAGTCAGGAATAGGTATATCCATTTTCTTACTGATTTCTACCCACGCATCATACCTCAACGATTTATTGTGGTATTGGGAGGATTTGCTGTTCCACAAAAATTCTTTTGCGCTATACAATTGTATTAGTAAACGGCACTTTTCGTTGTCCATTTTTACGTATTCGCCGCGCGAGCCAAATCACCAAAACTACAACCGTCCCCACTGCGCGCGAGCGAACGACTGAAGCTCCTTTGATGCGGTCTAAAAAACCGACAGCGAGCGGATCGCCCCGCGGCACGTTCGAGCGCGGCAATGTTCGCGTCGCCGCGCGCGGCGGTCCCGTCTACATAGAGCGCGGCCGCCGCGCGCACCAATGTTCGATGGTTTGCCGCGCTTAATTTATACGCGGCTTTACCCTTGCGTATACACAGGACAGTTCGTGAGAGTATTTCGTACCAATTCTTGCGGGCTAAACATGGATAATAATAACATTCGAAGTGAATTAAACAAAATCGTGTTGTTACTAGCAATTGAATGTGTAGCAAAATTAATGAGAGATAAAAAGAAAAAACGAAGACGGGTTTGGGTAAGAGATTGGATTAGTAGAAGGGAAGATTTTGGAGCAAGTAGTTGTCTGCTTAAAGAAATGCGTCAAGAAGATCATGATGGTTACAGAAACCATTTGAGAATGCTCCCAGAGAAATTTGATGAATTGTTAGAAAAAATTGGGGACAAAATAACAAAGAATGATACTCACATGCGAAATGCCATTCCCGCAATAACCAAATTGGAAATAACCCTAAGATTTTTAGCTACAGGTGATTCATTTGTATCTCTAGAAGCATTTTACAGAGTAGGAAAATCGTCGATTGCACAGTTCGTTCCAGTTGTTTGTAGTGAAATAGCTACTACACTAAAGGATTTTATTAAAGTGAGTAAAAGAATTTTGAATATCATTCATGGTTTTTATTTATTTCAGCATAGACATTAGGCATTATTCCAAGCTTTAGAAAAAATAATATTTCCTGATTCTTGACCCGTGTTTGGCTGCGTGGGTATTATGATGTATTGATCATCGACAGATTCTGCTTCAGAATATATTGTGTTAGAATACGGAGTGGATGGCTGAGAATATGAAGTGGACAATCGAGACCTTTCTGTACTTAGCAAAACTTGAATTTTGGATTGCATATCCAGAGCGTTATTTAATGGCAATGACCTTAACTGAGCAGCAACACTTAGTCCGAAATAATAAATCTCATCTTTTTGGTTTTCATTTGATCCAGGATTATTGATTGCAGTAGCAATATTTTCCAGGCGTTCAAGTGCAGTTAAGGTTTCGTTTTGCTCTACACGTTTTTTCTTAGTCTGACTAGTTTTATGTGGTTGGTTGATTGCTGCAATGCGAGAAGAAGATCTTTGGTCCTGGAGAGAGGGTGGTGGTGCTTGCTCATTTGTAGTGCTTGCTTCAGCGGATGAGTGTGCAGCAGTGCAAGTACCGTTCTTTATCGATCGTTATAAAATCGACAAATTCGTTAAAATCGCATTATTACGATCATCGCAAGTACGGATCTCCTTTTGTCGATACGTCGTATAATTCGATAAACGGCCCGTAATTTTTATCGAATTTCACGAATTTTAACGAATATGCAAGTACGGATCTTTGAAAGTGACATTTGAGGTCGTCATAATCGTTAAATTTTCAGACTTTATATCAGCTTTTGAAACGAGCTCGATAAAACGCGCCGACAGATTTTTAAGTTAAATATGGATTTCGGCTTTATTTTATTTCTCCAAGAAGAGCAGAGAGCAGACAGGGTCAGTCATACGCTGCGTTGCCGCGGTTTGAGGGATGCAAGTAATCCCATGGAACTTGCAGAAGATCGTTTCAGGACGTTCTTCCGCATTTCGAAGGACGTTGCACTAGCGCTCATCCAAGGTGTTGAACCACAAGGTGAGAAGGACGCGGTCTCACGGTATACCCGTGCACATAGTTGTAAGTACCTAATAACATAATTATTAAATCTAACCATTAACCTAATGGTGGCCATACATGCTACGAGAAATCGTTATGATCAGACTGTGCAGTTCGAACGGTACAGTTTATCGTACATGACATACAAGCTATACACGCAACGAGAAGTCGTTACGATCAGACGGTACAATAAACGGAGCCGAGGCACACGTGTCAGCGATGGCATCGACAGACGACGTTTTTGCAGTTGTTGGATTAATATTCGCCCTGAAAGAAAAAAAGTGAAGCGGAAAAATCGTAGCATCTGGTGCAAAGAATGGCTAATGAAAAGAAAAGTTCATTCTCATGTCAATTTGTTGGCGGAATTAAAGATGTTTCCAAAAGACTGGCATAATTTTTTGAGAATGGATCATGATACGTACTTACATCTACTGAATATGGTAGCACCAATGATCGAGAAGCAAGACACTATTATGAGAAATGCGATTCTAGCCCATGACAGGCTTGTAGCTACTTTGAGGTTCTTATCAACAGGAAGAAATTATGAAGATTTGAAATTCTCTAGTGTTATATCATCTCAAGCCTTGGGTCGCATTATACCGGAAACATGTGAAGCAATATATAAGGTTCTCCGCAAAAAATATTTTAAGGTAAGAAATAAAAAACGACTTATTACTTAGAGCATAACGTTTATTATTTTGTACGCATAATAATAATAATGATGGTTTATTAATTCGTATTAATATCAAAACTGGATAAATATGTAGCCGCTGAATTTTGTATTGGTTGGGTTTGATCTTGTTGATAAGGTTGTAAAATTGACTGGGAACTTATTTGTTGGCTATCAAAATTTGAATTCTGTTAAGGTTCAGAATTGTTTAAAACAGGGCTGGGAGTATATGGAACGGGGCTGGAAGTATGTGAAAAGGGGCTAGGAACGTTGTAGCCATAATTAGTGAAACGCACACTAGTTGAATCAATCACTTGGTGTGAAATAGTCAAATTTTCCATCTCTCCCAGAAATAATGTTTCGTTAATTATTTTTTGGCCAAAATACGTTGATGTTTTGTGAGGTCTCTCAGTTTAGCTGCAACGTTTGCCCCAAATATATCAAATCGATCATTACTGATTGCTGGCCTTTTAAAATGGTTTTGAACCGACTGTAAAACTTCAGTAGTTAGGTCTTCATTGGCATTTCTTTTTGCCTGACTCCTATTAAATGGTCTGTTTGCAATCGAACGAGTCCCTGGGGTTGACTGTTTAGCTGTAGATGGCTGTGTAGTCGACTGGGCGGCCGGAGAAGGCTGTGTAGTTGACTGGGCAGCTAGAGATGGTTGTGAAGTTGATTGGGCAGCTGGAGGTGACTGCGTTTCATTTTCAATTTCCTGAAACAATTTTTTTTTCAGTTCCCGCGTTCGTACGTAGAATGGAAGGATGTGGCCAACGTGTTTGAAAAAAAATTGAATTTTCCGCATTGTTTAGGCGCAATGGATGGTAAACACATAGCTATTTTTCTTCCGGCTGGATGTGGCTCGGAGTATTTTAACTATAAAAACCATCATAGCATGGTATTATTCGCTATCGTTGATGGAAATTATCGGTTTCTCTTATGTGATTTTGGAACAAATGGCAGAATTTCAGATGGTGGAGTACTCCAAAACACAAAGTTTTTTGAAAAACTTCAAAACAATCAGTTGTCTATTCCAACCGACACAGCTGTCGCAAATAGCACTAGAAAGTTGCCTTATGTGTTTGTGGCTGATGATGCGTTTCCACTTAGGACAGATTTAATTAAACCATTTAGGCAAGCAGAATTGACCACAAATAAAACCAAAATTCTAAATTACCGTGTATCACGAGCAAGACGCATTGTCGAAAATGCTTTTGGGATCTTGGCATCTCGATTTAGAATATTTCATACGAAAATTTGCATTGATCCGCAGAGGATAGAGTCTGTCGTGATGGCCAGTTGTGCTCTACATAATTATTTAATGAAGACGTCAGAAAGTTCTTACTGTCAACAAGAATGCTTCGACGTAGAAAATGTAGATGAAGGGTCAATAGCCCAAGGATATGATACAATGGATTCAGCCATAGTTAATTTACAAAGAAGAAATCTTGGTAATACCTCACTTGCAGTAAAAAAAGTCAGAGAAGAGTACATGGAATACTTTTCAAGTGAAGGCAGCGTTCCGTGGCAAAATAATTTTATACATGAACTAATCTTTCATTAAACAACAAACTTTTAGAGTAAAACAATTAATAAAAAGTTATTTTGTTTTATTTAAATACCTACAAGTTATTTCACTAAAGGTGGCCTGCACGAATATGCTTAACACGCTAACTGCGGAGCTTATTTTGACTACCTTCTACTCACTAAATACGTTTAAAGTGACAGCGTTTAACGCGTTTTCGCATTTGCGAAACATGTTTTAAGGAACTAAATGTAATGAAGCATTTTATGCAAGCCGCCTTAAGTATTAATGGTAGGTAGGTACTTCAAAAACATACCTCGTTGTCTGTTGATTCGTCATCCATATTAGAGCGTGAACCTCTCGGTTCTTCTTGGTCATCCAAAAACAGCAACAAAGAGTAATGCCATAGTTTTGGTTTATATACTTCTTCCGTTGCTGCTCCTGATTTCTTTGAATCAGCAATCTTCTTACGCTCTTTTTTGTACGTAGAGCGAATGTTATTAATTTTTTTAACCACAGCTTCTTTGTTTGCACTAGAATCTACTATTTTCAATTTTTCAATCAATTTCGAGTACGCGGAACGTTTTAAGTCACGCATGTGATACTCTTTGCATTTAGTGTTCCAAAGACAAGGTTCACTGCGATATAACTCAATAAACTCTTGTAACCATTCGCGATTAGTTTGAGACGCCATGACGCGTGCGCACGTCCACCCGAACTGCGATTGACAACTAAACTGAACAAGAAAACTGAACAAGTACATACATGTTACGATCAGACTGTGCAGTTCGAACGGTTCCGATAAATCAATTGAAATTTTCGTATTGTTCCGTTCAACTGCACAGTGCTAAAAAATCGGACAAAACTGCACAGTTTTATAACATACACGTAGTGATTTATCGGTACCGTTCGAACTGCACAGTCTGATCGTAACGATTTCTCGTAGCATGTATGGCCACCATAAATCTCCACAATATAGGTAATAAGGTAGGGCCGGCTTTGTGGCCAGATTAGTTTTTCGTCCTCCATTATTACACATCTATACGCATTCACGCCTCTCGTTGAACTAATGAACGGACTGGCAACGGACCAACGCTGCTACAACACATTTCAAACGGGTTTGTAACGGTCATACTCCCCGCTCAGTCACCGTTTAGCCGCCTGCGCGCAGCGTTCTGGCAACGTCGCATGCCATGCACGTAGCGTATCCGCACCGACAAAATATTCCTTCCGACAAATAGTTGACGGCCCGTGCATGGTACGCTACGGTGTCGGCCGGTGACGGAACGGTCTAGTGGGCATAGTCTCATACTTCTCAATAAAAAGAATAGTTTTTTGTCCGAAACGGTCCTAGTACGGTCATGGTATGCTACGGGATAGTGGGCAGACACCTTTAAGGCTCATCAAACTTAGCAAGAATGGACTATCAACCACAGCAATGCTTAAGTACAAAGAGAAATCAATTAATCTGTCTTGTACGAGTACCTATTAATGTTAAAAGATCTTTTAGACGGGGAGAGTTTCTCGTCTCGAAGATACGATTATCGAAGGAATATAAAACATTTTTTTCGTCTAAACAATCGCGAGGAGAGCTCCTCGCTCGTTGCCTTGGGCGACAATTGCCTTGAAATGGAATATTATTATGTCCGTGTAAACAGAATTTCAAAGCAATAATCGTATTTCGAGATTTTATGCCAGTTGCTACCATGAGTGCAGTGCGCGAGGGTGTTTTAATTATATCTGCTCTTCTAAGGCAAGAATTAATTAAACGGAAAAAGAAGAAAAGGTGTTGGGTTAAAAAATGGATAACGAGAAGAAATGATTTGGGAGCATCTAACACGTTGTGCCTTGAATTACAATTGGAAGAAGAAGAGACATTCAAAAATATGTTTCGGGTTACGAAAACTCAATTTATATATTTACTTTAAAATTGGACCATCTATACAAAAACAAACAAATATACAAAAGTGATACAAATATGCGTCAAGCTATAGCTGCTCGTACAAAATTGGAAATAACTTTAAAATATTTGGCTACAGGAGATTCATTTCAAACATTATCAGAATTATTTAGAGTACCTAGGTGTATCATAAGTTACTTTTTGGTAGAAGTTTTGCAAGCTATTTACACTGCATTGGAAGATTTTATTAAGGTATGAATAAAAAACGATTAACTTCAAAATCACTAAACTATCATAAGATTATCTAAGCATTTATTCAACATAAGTCTTGCCTTGATAAGGTAGATTACAAAACAAATAAATGGCAATTAGCTAATAACAAATCAACTTAATATAGATATATTTGGAAATAATTATTGTGCATTCATTGAATCATTTAGAAAATCATCTTGCATGCTTGAATTCCACCACTGTATGTCGCTATCAGTTCTCGAAAATGGAGAATCAGGCATCGGAGTTGTGTCTTTCAAATTCCTCAATTTATATTTTGAGAGAATTGTCTGAATTTCATCTTGCGCAAATATTACATTTTTCTCATTAAGCTTGCGCAAGCTGGATGCAACATACTTCCCAAACATATCCAAATCATCTTCATTTTGCCTAGATCTTTTATCTATAGCGTCTAACCTATCGATTGCCGAATCGATGTCCAGAGTTTTGGTCCTGGTCTTTTTAGTTTGAGTTGGTCTTGGTGTCAAATCAACTATATCAATCATGGAGTCGATAACATGGACATTTTGTATATCTTCAATATTCAACGACGAATCATCCAACTGAGTGTGAGATGTTGTTGCAGTAGATTCATCAGCCTGAAATTTAAAAAATAAACAATGAATGTAATAATCCATATTTTATTTTAGGTACTCGTACCAAGGACCAAAGAAAAATGGGTCAATATTCAGACAGGATTTGCAACAAGATGGCAGTTTCCTTCATGTGTCGGAGCTTTGGATGGCAAACACATACTGATTAAATGTCATCCAGGAACAGGATCAGATTTTTTCAATTATAAAAACACGTTTAGTATTGTTCTTTTAGGATCCGTTGATTATGACTATTGTTTTACATATGTGAATATTGGAGCGAAGGGAAGAAACTCCGATGGCGGCATATTTAATGAAAGTTCATAAAAAAAAACTATCGAGGAAAATTCACTGGACTTGCCTAGCGATGCTGTTTTCATCGGAGATGAAGCGTTTCCTCTAAAACCGTACCTAATGAAACCATACCCACGTCGAAATAATTTATCAAAAGAGCAAAAAAATTATAATTATAGACTATGCCGATGCAGGAGAATTGTTGAAAATGCATTTGCTATTTTAGTATCACGGTTTAGGATTTTCGAAAGGCCAATAGGATTGGCTCCCGAAAAAGTAGATGTCATTGTAAAAACAACGTGTGTTTACATAACTGGTTGAGAAAAACATCGCCAAAAGCATACACTCCTCCTGGGTTTTTAGATGAAGAAACAGGATCTGGTATACGACCAGGCGCGTGGAGAGAAAACCACACAAGTGGAGCCTTTGAAGATTTATTTTCGCAAAATTATGGTAACTCTACCAGAGAGGCAATTTCAGTTCGTGAACAGTATTGTGATTATTTTAATAATCGGGGAGCAGTTCCGTGGCAGGAAAATGCAATATTTTTATAATAAACAGCTTGAAATAAACGAAACCCGGTATTTAATTATTTTTATCACTGTCTAACTAGGTCAAAAAGTGCTTACAAAGTAATGTAGGTACTCACCAGATTTGAGACTGTTGATCGAAATTCTGTTGATTTTCTCAAAAATGAATCTAAAGAATTGTACCAAGACAATTTTGGCACGTACACATTTCCGGCCCCAACTCCAGTCCCAAAAGAAGATCTGACTTTTTTTTGTTCTTGCAAATATTGACTTTGCATATTTTTGCAGTGATTTCCTTAGGACCAAATTCCTTAATACCCAATTCTTTAGCAAAATCATTCAGGGCTGCATTTCTTGTATCACGGTTTTTATAATTGTCATTCTCCGTGTTCCACAAACACTCGTAACTTCTATACAGTACAATGAACTTAATATTGTCGGCAGAACCGAATTTAAAAGATTTTTGTGTCATTTTTACGAACAATGTACTAGTAATCACTTAACTCGACTGACAAATCTCGCACTAAAAACGATTCAAACTGATTTGTACGATACTCGTATCAACTTGAAAATATGTCACAAGAGATCGTGTTGATACAAGTCGATAGTCTCATAAGCAAGAATCTGCTAACTATACTTTTGTTGTGTAAACAAACATAGGCAATTATCGCCTAGCGATAAGTCATATGCGAATCTCGTATGACATAATCGTAGGCGAGATTTTAGTTCTTGCCTGTATGTAAACAATTTGATACGATTGTGTTATTATTATTATTGCTTGTGATAGTAGCGTATGGTTTCTCGTAAGGAAACTTACGAGAAACTCTCCCCGTCTAAATGGGCCTTAATTCTCTTAGTTGCGCTGAAGAGCATCAGCAATCCTATTAAGGGCATCAGCTATAGCTTGAACACCTTCTCTTGTTGCTGTAGCTAAACCCTCTAAGGCTGCAGTGGTGTTTGCCATCTGCTCGACGGCTTGAGAGATAGCCCTCGCTGTGATTATTTCTGCCTCAACCCTTTGAGACTCAATGGCTGCGAGCCGATCCCTGTCTTGGTCCAAAACGGTCCTCCCAGCACGAGTACGTTGTCTTTGGCTGCTGCTAAGAGACCTCTGTGTCGGATTTTGCTGACGTGGTGGTGATGGAGTGTGTGTAAGTGTGTGATCTGCTGAGAAATTAACGTGAATGTTAGTGTAAAATAAATTAAAAATCGGCCAAGTGCGAGTTGGGCTCGCTGAGGGTTCCGTACTACCACAAATTGTTTACTACTAAAGTACAAAAAAGTAAAAGGCATCATGCCCAGGCGGTCACTCATCTAATTACCGATTGCGCCCGACGTTGCTTAACTTCGGTAATCGTACGAGAACCGATGGTGAATAGAAATTTGTCACCAACTCGCAATTGACCAGTATTTGTTATTTCTTTCACTTAGTGTGTGTTCTATCATCATCATCATCATCAGCCAGAAGACGTCCACTGCTGAACATAGGCCTCCCCCTTTAATCTCCACACTGAACGACATCCTGCCATCTGCATCCACTGGATGCCCGCGACTCTCACAACGTCGTCGGTCCATCTAGTGGGAGGCCTACCTACGCTGCGTCTTCCGGTTGCGGTCTCCACTTAAGAACCTTTCTTCCCCATCGGTTATCAGTTCTTCGAGCGATGTAGCCTGCCCATTGCCACTTCAACTTGCAGATTTTAATAGTGTGTTCTATAATGTCAATAATGCCCCAGATATTTATTTATTTATAATCACGCTAAATTGACGCTTGTACGTAGGTATTGCCGTTTTAAAGTGTTAAATACAAATATCAAACACATCAAATACAAATTATACGTTAAAAAAACGTTGTTGTATTGGGACCCTTTAGTTTTTACTATTATTTCTTAGTTAATCCGCCGTAACAAATATTCTGTGAAAAATTTAAGTAGCTGTCTATTACGGTGCGAAAGATAACGCCGTTAAAAGGTAAGACGGACAGACAGACATCGGTCGATCGAGGGTTCTTCTTTCTCAGCTGTGTTGCTGAGGTAGGGAAATCGGCGGCGAGGGATGACCCTTCTTGCCGAGGCTGGGCTCTGGAGGCAACTACCCCCTGGGGTGGGTGGGGATGGGGCGAGCGTCACACCGATCGGTCAGAAACCGACGGTGGCGTCTCAGCCCCCTCCGTGGACCGGGTGGGTCCGGTAGTCGTCTTCTTCTTTCTTCTCTTCTCTCTTTCTGGGTTTTACCCAGCGACTCATCTTCGATCCCTTCTCGGGATCTCTTCCTGGGTTCAACCCAGTGGTTTATCTTCTGCTCGGGTTTCGTCCGGTGGTTGTATGTCAGTGGGTCGCCCCACTCGTGGTCGGCGAGAGACGGCGCATTCTCTTCCTCTCCGTCATCCTTCTCTTCCAGGTCGGTCGGGAGGAGGAGGTCTCTAGGGAAAGCATGCCATGTATGTACGTCAGCAGGGCGCGTGTGATGTGGCGCTATATTGTGTAGGTGAGGGTGTAGTCCGTTGTCTGCGCGGTCGAACATACCGCGTGCTAAACGGACAACGAACTCCCTCACCGATTCGATGCGAACGTCCCTGGCGATTACGTCGTTGCGTACATACCGGCCAGCTTCCGAGGCCATCCTCAGGCTGACATTCTGGACCACCTGGAGTCTCTTCTTAATGGATGACGAGCACAACGCATACCACGCCGTACGTCAGTCTCGTCCGAATATATGTTTTGTAAATGCCGATTTTCGTTCTCAATGCCAGCTTCGATTGTAGTACGGGACGCAGCATCGCTCTAGCAGCCTTCGCCTGGTGGATGGCGTGTGAGGCGTGCGAGCGCATGCTGAGGTCCGCGGGACAGACAGACAACGTAGGCTTAGTAGTAGGGTCCCGTTTACACCCTTTGGGTACGTAACTCTAAAAATTTAATATTCATTTATTAGCACAAACCTCTTACAGCCTCCGCATCCTGTATAGGAGAAGCAGGTGGCTGAGGCAATGTATTATCTTCCACAACCATATGTTGTTCGAAAGGGTTTACCACATCCACAATATCTAATTCTATGGAGTTCTGGGTTTGAGCCTGCAGTCATAAAAATGTATGTAAGTCTATATTTTGAAATGTTACAAAAAGTATATCTACAACGTAATATGCAATAGACAATTTACTGTAGATGGGAATGGATTGGCAGAAACATTTCTGTCTCCAGCAGCAAATTCTGGGCCTCCCATTACTACCATCAAACGCTGGTCGATGGGAGTCTCTCCACGTGATTCACTTCTTTTTTCCAGTCAGCTGGCGTAATTGACTTAATTGCATCTTTTGTAAGTTGTTCTATTTTCTTTTCCGATTGGTCAATGTTTTTATCTGCCACCCTTTGCTTTACCAAGTTCCATATATATTCGATAGGGTTTAGGTCACAATGATAAGGTGGCAGATGCACAACTTCTTGGCCATGCTCTCGCATCAAATCGTCGACGACATATTTTTTCGGCGGCTTTGTTCTCAGTATAATGGGATACAATTCCCTCTTTGTCATTTTGTCATTAAATGGAATATTGTGTTCACATAGCCAATTTTGCATGTCAGCTTTAAGAGCAGCACTAGTGGGCGCTTTCACCGACTACGTCGAATGGTAGGGTGCATTGTCTATGACAACTATACCGTTCGGCGGTAAATTTAGTATAAGCTTTTCACGGAGCCATTTAAAAAATTTGTTTGTGTCCATCTCGTTATGATAATCGCTGATTTTACTTTTACATTTATAAAGTAATTCTGCACCTTCAATGAATCCATTTTCTCCTCCAGCGTGTACAAGAATCCAACGTTGACCCGGATTTAAATTTTTCTTCACACTGCTGTCGGTATTATTTTGCCAGCATTTACTGACCGTATAGTGGGAATGGATCCACGTCTCGTCCAGGTAGGTAACCGGTTTTTTATCAGCGCCAAGGTCATTATTCTCTTTCATACGGCGTAGGTAGCGAGCCCTCCATGCGGCGATGTCCGGCTTTTGTGTCAATACACAACGGATATTTTTACACTTTTTGAACTTGTACCCCAATTTGTTAGTTATAATATTTCTTAAATATGTTCTCCCACCTTGAAAATTTAGGTCTCTCTTAACTGCTGCCAGAATTTTCTTCAAAGTTGGGATTTCTTTTTTTCAGCATAAAAACTGTTGATGATATTTCGTATTGCGTAAATGTCAAAATCATCTACTTCGATGCGTTTTTTGTACTGTTTACGCTTCTTACCCGGTGTCGATAATTTTGGTTCTGGGTGGGTTTCTAAATTATTACTAGTACTTGGAGTCGGACTAGCGCCCGGCGAAGTAGGTGGTTGTACTTTGGCTTCATTTTTAATTTTCAATAGAGTCCTCTTTGATATCCCAGTTGCAGCACAGGTTCGTTTCACCACTTGGTCTACAGGTATGGTGTACTGTTTTTTTGCTTTCTCCGATTCAAAAAACTTGAGCACTTTCAAGATTAAATTTCTTGATTCGCTGTGTATTGTTTTTCCCATGACTTCAGTTTAACAGCTACAACAATTTTAATAACAACCAAACCAGTCCAAACTTAACAGTAAACAGTCTAAACTTAACAATAAATATTAAAAAACAAAACAACAACAAAGCGAAAATATCAAAATTATCGGGACGAGTATCGGCAACGAAGATGCTAACCGTACTGTCGCACCGGGGAGTGCGCGGAGAGGTGACAGGGGAAGCAGGACCCTTAGTACAAGATTTGACAGTTTTCGAAAACTTTTTTCGTTTCCGTATTGTCCCATACATTTTAGTAAAGCGCCTCTAGCGGAAACGCGGATGAACTAAAATCGGTAGTAATCGGCAGTATAGGTTGCTTCACTCAAATACGAAAAATAGTTTCGAATAGCTTTCAGCCCAGCAATGTATGCATCAAAACGAAAACGAAAAAAGTTTTCGAAAACTATCAAATCTTGTACTAAGGGTACAGGAGAGGCGCCGCATTCCAGCGAGATGCACAGATATTGTGACCGGGTTTTACATAGACGAATTATTGCAGAAATTTGAGATGACTGATTGTAAAACAGCTGATACGCCTATAGAGAACAAATTGAATGTAGAAAAGGCAGAAACGTGTACATCAGGCATCAGCTATCAAAAACTTATAAGGTTTTTCATGTATTTAGCAGTCATGACTAGGCCTGATATTGCATACTCTGTTAGTTACCTAAGTCAGTTTAAAAATAGCTACAGTGTTGAACATTGGAACTATGCTAAAAGGGTACTAAAATACTTAAAGAAAACTAAAATGTATTGTTTAAAGTTTAGTAATAAAGGAGAAAGCCTACAAGGTTTTGTAGATGCTGACTGGGCCAGCGATAGCTTAGACAGAAAATCTTACACAGGATTTTGCTTTATAATGTCAGGCTCGGCTATTTCGTGGCAGAGTAGAAAACAGAGAGTCCTCTCAAGTACCGAGGGTGAATATGTTGCACTCTCTGATGCTTGTAGAGAAGCTATATATCTAAAAGAACTGTTGTATGAGCTTACTGGGTCTTTATTAACAATTAGCTTGAATTGTGACAATCAAAGTGCTTTGAAGATGGCCACAAATCATCAATGTCATAATAGATCAAAGCATATTGATGTTAAACATCATTTTGTACAAGAGACTATCAAAAGTGGAAAGGTAGATATTCATTATTTATCTACAAATGAAATGCCAGCTGATTTGTTGACTAAAGGTCTCGGTATCATTAAAAACTACAAGTTTATGGAATTGTTAGGTATTGTTAAATTGTAAAATTACACTAATGTATGGCATTTACTTTATTTTGATAAGTCGGGGTGTTATAATTATTGTATCAAATTCACCTACTAGCGACCTCTATCCTTTGGCATGTGTGTTAAAACAATGTATTACTTGTGTACAGTTAAAATAAAGTCAGTCTGCACTGAATAACCGACGCGTTTCCTTTAGAGTTATATCACTTTCCTACATTCACGAACTCATAGTTAATAATAATATACCATTATAATCGATAAAATATATCGACACCACTTCCGTACTTGCAAATGCTATAACGATTCGTTAAATTTATCGCCTATGACGATTCGATAAATTTCGATCGATAAAGAACGGTACTTGCACTGCTGGTGTCTTGTGATACGTCCGAACCATGATGGATCTAGAAATAAAAATGATCATGGGGTTAGATTGATAAGTGGTTGACCTCTCTTTATTCTAGACTCGTCACTCGCTGGGGCGAGATTGATAGCTATCCATTTCGCCTCGTATGGTCCATCAATGTACCCAGTTTGCAAAGGTAGTCTTTAAAAACAAAATGGCGACTGCACCTCGATCACAAAAATATATTTTAAATTACAAAAAAAATATACAATTACGTTAGGCATTTACTATAAAAGGCCGCCTAGATAATTACTTTAGTTTATAATGTTATCCTGTTTTTGTGGTTTTTAATAAAGAGTTATTGTATTGTATAAATAAATAACAAAAGAGGCGAAGAGTAGTGAAGAAAACGACGATATAACAGTTTCCAACCTTTATTCCAGGAATTTGGTATCGCAGAGTTTGTAATTTCTACAATACTAGACTTTCCTTTGAATTCAGTAAGCAAAATATTGATTTAGACTATTTCATCACTTAATTATAAAATTCCTTAATTTAGTTGTAAAAATAAATTAACAGAATACGGTTTATTGGTACATATTCAATGCGTGGATCCAATTTTGAATTTGGATCTGCCGGTTCCCGGGGTTGTGGCGGTGTATCCAATTTGACGATTTGCCAGCGCGGTCGCTAAGTAGGGGAACCCAAATCTTCTCTTACTGGTGACGGGGTTGCTTGCAGTGGTGAGATCATGTGCAAGTTGCTTGACCAGTGAAACAGATCTTGAAGTTATGTTGCCTTCCTCGTAAACGAGGAGTTTTCTAAAGAAAACTAATTTTCCTTGCTGCTTTTAGGATTGGAAGTCTTTCGCTTTTCAGTGGCACGAAGTGGTGTATTTCTTCTGTTTTATCAATAAAAGACCATACGCGTTGCGGTAGGTTTAGTTGATACCAGCTGACCCCAAGAAGTCTATCCCCAGGAGAGTGCGATTGTCCTTTGCCTCTGGTAATACTGTAAAAGTGATAGGCAAAATGCGGCGACCAATCGTGACTGTCACCTTGCCGTTGAGTAGAACTTGCCTCTTCGTAGACCCGTCAGCTAAACAGACATCTGCAAGCTGTCGCTTAAATTTGACGCCAGACTTCAGCAGTACTTTATATAATTTTTCGCTGGCAATGCTAGTCTGTGCCGCCGTATTGATGAAAGCGTATCCATTTCTCCTTCAACAGTTATTTCTATGGTTGGGATCTTTACATCGTTTTCCACCGTTGATGTCTGTATAGTATAAAACACCACAGGTTTAAGTGGGGTATCTTTTGCACGGCAAATTTCGCAATTGCTGCTAAAAACTCCAGGTGTGCCGCAACCATAACATGTAATGGCTGGTTTTGATTCCTCGGCTTTTCGAACAGGCATCTTTTGTTTGTACTCGTACCTTCCTGGTTCTGTTGTTGCTTTTGTAGTCTGCGGTATAGAGGGCCCAGATTTCTCCAAAGACTCCAGGTGTCGAGCACGTTTAAGTAAGCTGGCAAAAGTTTTTATGTCATTCCGAGCCACTTTTTTCTTTAAACTTAGTTTTAGTAGACCGTAGATGAGGCCTAACTGTTCATCTTCCTTGTGTCGCTTTAGGGGTAACATTCCCAATAGGGCGCGCTTACGGCAGATGAAGTTATCTGTGGGTTCATCCTCCCTCTGTGATGTTGCGAAAAGATCCAAGTAAACTTCATATGGTTGACGCTCGTGGGCAAAGGCAGCTCGCAGGGATTTTATGGCTTGCGTCCATGTTTTTGTTTCGCCTTTTACTCCTTGCCACCACGTACTTGCTTGATTTTTCAGCAACAATGGTATCGACGTCAGAAATATCTTCTATTTTCTTATATATTTCCACTGCTGTTAGGAATTCGTCCACTTTGCTGTAGTCTCGTTTTCCGTTGAATTTCAGTGAGCAGCGGGTAAAGTTTTTGTTTGACGTTTGAGGCGTTGGTTGTCGTTTATGTAGTTCGTCCTCTTCCCAGTCTTTTAGTTCGTCTTTTGCCTTCGGCATAGCGAGTTTTATTGTTGGACGTCAGATGTAAAGAGGCGAAGAGTTTTCTACCTCTCTCTACCTCTTTCTTCTTCTCTTTCCCAGTATTTGTATTTTGCCCTCGGCACAGTGAGTTTTTCCGTTGGGCGCCAGATGTAAGGAGGCGATGAGTGAAGTGAAGGAAATAACAGTCTCAACCTTTATTCCAGGAATTTGTATCGCAGAGTTCGTAATTTCTACAATATTAGGCTTTCCTAACGTTCCCTAACCAGGTGTCTAGAGCTAAGCTTATTACTTACCTGAGGCGCGGGGAGAGGACTGCAGGTGGCTCTCGCACTCCCTTTGCCTTACTCGGCCGATGCTAGAGGACTGCAGTGGCTATCGCTTTAGCACGGTCGCTAGAAAACTGAAAGCTTCGTTTTTTGTTTGTTTTTGAATGTGACTTTTGCTGTTGGCTTTGCGGCCTCTACCGCCTGACCTGACTAGATGGCGAACGCAGATGGCGTTGGGCCAACATGATTTTAATTTTTGGGCGACAAGCGCAAGGGCACCTCGGAGGTACGAGCCTCGGCTTGGGCCGTCGCCGGGAGTGGGGATCCAGACTTGCCCTGGCACCCCAGAAGGGGTGTGCCCTGGGGCCCTAGCACGTTCTTGAACTGAATGATTATTTGGAGAGAATCTAACCGATCTTCTGACAGATCCTGGGGGTCTTCGATCCCGCCGGCGGAATCGTTGTGTATGTGTGTGCCTTTGGTAACCGGCGCCTATACTGTAAAGAAATTAAAGACACTTTGAATTTAGTCTAGAGTACCTTTTATTTCTATTTAATTTTCCTGCTTTATTTATTATGTTTCTTTTATATAATTTTTAAAGGGTTAGTAACGAATCACGCCGTTCTGCCGCACGCGCCGCAGCATTGCCTGTACAAAATGAAATAAACAGCCCTGAACCACCACTCCAGTCAAATTTTCGAGCGCGGCCTGGAGTGCAGGCTCGACATCTGTAATAATATCGGCAGGGCGCGGGTTGCCTGCTGCCTGCCAAATTCTTTGGATAACGGCTTCATACAGAACTTGTCTGCGGTTCTCCATTACAACCATAACGGAGTGGAAGTAAAATCCTTCGATCACCCCGTGTATCGTTAAAATTTCGCAGGCAGGCCAGCCGGCTGGGACTGTCAAAAAGTTGCCATCCACGATAACAGTGCTGCTATCGCGGAGACACCTTCCGAACTCCGGCATCGCCAAAATAACCGCTGAGGCCCCGCCCGCAGAAACTGTAGCCAATAGTAGATCGCTAAGGCGTGGGTGTTCTGCTAGCGCAGCCCCATATTCTTCGAGCGATTGCGGAACCGCAGGCTGCATGCTCCGCCGCCACTTACGCATCGGTGGTGCCACCGACTCGAAGAGGAGATGTGACTAAGCTGAAGATTACGCTTCATGAATCCGTTAAACCAGACGTTACCAGCACATTCAGAATTTTCAGAAAATATTAAGTTTCTTAGCTAACTGAAATGACATTTCTTTAACATCTTTTCTATCAGGGGCAAACCCAACTTTTTCTATTTTTTTTATGTGAGCAACTCATTGTCTCATGTCATGTTTTGTCTCATGCTCAGTAGAAAATACCGGATTTCGACCTAGAGGACCTTTTGGCCTTCCCGATATGATATACCGCCTAAGGGCTTGCGATGGAATTGCGTAGACTCAGGAAGCTTCGTTTACCCCTAATTCTTGGTTCTTGACGCAATAACGAAGACGCCAATTTTGAGTTATCAATAAAGCAGATGGAACTGAAAAAATATCATCTCATCATTCAGGTTGGGTAATAACTGGTACCATTCCTGTAGGTAAATCCATATCTGGCAGGTCTTCACTGACATCATTGTGGTTTAGGGCAATGTTATGTAGCACTACATATCGATCGGTACGTCGGTGATTTGTAGAAAGGGCGAATCCACCAAATCAACACTTTTCAGGACAGCTGATTTTTACTTTCAATTGTAAATATCTTCTACTATAGTATATTTTTGAAATAAATGAATTAAATATCTTTAAATACAGTACCATACAAATACTATGGCATGTTTTATTTTATTTTTATATTTCCGGAAATGTTTGAAAACAGGCAAAATAAGGATGTACGCCCATAAAACATAACATAATCTATCAATCTTTCTACATTCGCCCTATTTTTTGTTAATGCGCTAGGTGTCGGGATCGTACCCTCCCCCCTCTGGGCACCCAGTTTTATCCAAATTTGTTCAGCTGTTATAAATACTTCGTTTGTAAAATACGTATTCTAAAACTTGAATAAGTTCAACGAATAATTAATTAATTATGATACCTATACGCATTACGGAGGATGGATCAGCAGTTAGAAGTTTGTTTTAATGAGAAATATGAGGATCTGAAGTTTGTTCCGCTACGCAAAAAAACGGCTGATCGGATTTAGATAAAATTTAGCACAGAGACAGTTTATACCCTGGATTAACACATATGCTACTTTTTACTACAAATTTTACTTTATTCAGAGATCTATTGTTTTTATTTATAAAAGTAACAAATTATATAATTTCGTATTGGTAATTAATTAATATAAATTTAAGTACATAACATAATCAGTCCAACAAAAGATAAAATTAAATTGTAATTTATCATTAATTAATTAATTTGTAATAGTTTTTTTTTACGGTACATAATTTATTACAATAACTTAAACAACATTCCAATAATAAAAAAATATAAAAAAACGATATGTTATTACCTAACTACTAAACTAATCTATTATACCGCTACCAGTGGGAATCGTCCCCAAAATGCTGGCCCCATTACCACGTTGTATGGCAATACTCACTCTTTGAGCAAAGTAGAGGCCAGCATACTGGTCACGAGTTGCATCAACCAGACGTGATGATAAATCTTTGAAAAAATGTTTGGCTCCTGATCCCCACGGGCCCATGGTTTCGACCCCAAAAGGCTCAAAAATTTACCCACTGTCCAAGGTACTATATTTGCGCCTTTTGAGGTCTTCTGCGAAATCAGCCGCCGCGCCAGCCCTACTAGCCCTACTTTTTACTAGGTATAACGGTTCCTGCGGGATAACGGGTTAAACGGCGGGGCGCTGCTAGTAAGGAAATAAATAAATACTATTTAGTAATAAAAAATGGAACTTGAAATTTTATTTGACAACTAAACTATACTTGACTGCCTCGGTGGCTCAGTTGGTAGTGAACCTAACTTCTGTGCTTGGGGGCGTGGGTTCGATTCCCATTTAGGACACACATTTGTGTGATGAACATTTGTGTTTGTTCTATGTCTGGGTGTTAATATCTATTTAAGTATGTATTTAAAAATATATATGTACGTATATCAGTCTCTGGCAGCCATATTACAAGCTTTGCTTAGTTTGGGGTCAGATGAGCGTGTGTGCAATAATGTCCCAGATATTTACCTAATCTAGAGCATAGGTACTTAGTCGCTTATGTTAGGAAGATCTACATAATATTGGTGGAAGTTTCGTGAAATGACGCCAAATTTACACAATGATACTAAATCATTGTACTTAGCTTTCGTTATAGGGATTTTGTCAGTATAAGCTTGAGGCAAATCTAAAGTTTCATTTCGTCGCGCTCTTAAGGTACGATTCCACCAAAATAGTGTGCAGCACATTTGTTTACAAACATTTTGTGCAAAACTCCAGTGCACGTACTAAGCTTGTATCGCGTTTAGCTTCTGGCTCCACCGGCAAGACTGTGCGTAACTTTTGTAAACGCACAGTGTGGCACACTTGTGCACTGAGGAGAGTTTTCTGTCTTCACTTGTTAATATGGACGGGCGGGAAAACGTAGTGCTTTGTGCTGCAGCTTGTGTTTTATTATGTAGTCTGCTTAAAAAGAAACGAAGAAAGAAACCGCGTTGTTGGGTGAGGCCTTTCCTACAGCGACGAAATAAAGAAACGAATAGATTTGTAGAAGAAATAAAAATAGATCCATTGAGTGGATTTAAAAACTTTACTCGTATATCGTGCGAAGATTTTGAGTTGCTGGTTAATGCAGTTAATCCTCTTATTGCTAAACAAGATACTAACTACAGAAAATGTGTTCCTGTTTCAATAAGGCTTGCAATTACCTTAAGATATCTTGCTACTGGAGATTCATTTGCAAGTTTAATGTATTTATTTAAAGTTTCAAAAGAACTCATTGCTCGGATTGTACCTGAGACCTGTAAGGCATTGATAAGCGTGCTGAAAGAAAATATTAAGGTAATTAAATAAAATCACATTTAATTTTAGTTACTTTTATTGCAATACATATCACGCCAAGTTAATATTTCGCTGTCATTCTGGCGTAAAAGTTCTGAGTAATCATCGCGGACATTAAAACTTGAAGTCGGTCCTTGGCTCTGAGAATTCGACGAATCTGAATACGGTGAAGGCATTGGAGTCATAGTATATTTTCCATTACCAATAATAGCGTCATACAATAAATTATCAATATCTCTTTGTACTAAAATTTTCGTTCGCTCATCTTTAATTTTCCTTAATTTCGCTGCGACGGCTGCAGCAAAAATGTCGTCATAATCATGTCTTTTTGCTTCCATCTGCTTGTTTACATTATCCATTATGGACAAAGCATGGGCAATTCTCGGGTCTTCATCGACAGCACGACGTTTCTGCGAGTTCTTCGGAACCTTAAACTGTTCTACTGACTTTTCCTGAGAGATTCTTGATCTTCATTTACTGTGTGGATATCTTGTATTAGCTGAAATAGTAAAAATATTTATTTTTTCAGATGCCTAACACTACAGAAGAATGGATGATGATAGAGCGTCAATTTGACCAGCTATGGAATTTCCCTCATTGCATTGGGGCTATGGATGGCAAACATGTTGTTATTCAAGCTCCAAATAATACTAGAATTGGGCTGAAATTTTGCATACAGGTAGTCCTAGACCAGAAATAAAACATAGGCTATACTTTTACTATACTTTTTATCCCATAAATCAGTTCCCATGGGATAGAAATAACCTTAAACAACGCGTGCGCAGCCGCTGGCAGAAACTAGTTATATATAATTTAGTAAAACCAATGTTTGATTTTATTCAGATTTATTTTTAAGATACACAAGTACTTAAAATTATTGAGACGTATTACTACTAACAGATGCGGCCTGCATAGCTGAGTGAATGAGATCACTCATGGCAACAATTTTTGTTGATGCTTCTGGTTCTTGGATAATATAAGTATAAACAGCATTACTATCTTCAGAACCAACTTCATATGTGTCGGCTGTCTGACTTTCATTGTAACTTGAATAAGTAGATGCTGGAGTCGCAACTGTCTCGTAACTGTAGGTAGAGTTTGATGAAGCTGATCTCTCCCTATAATCTGTTATCCCAATTTCGGTTAAAATGCACTGAATTTGCTGTTTCAATTGACATTTTTTTTATTGCATCGCAACACTTTTACCAAATACGTCGAATGGTGTTTCTTCTTCTTCTTTAGCATTTACTTTATCGTGCATCATCTTTAAATCATGAATGGCTTTTACAGTTTCTCTAGGCCTCTTTTTTGGTCGTGAAGGAGTAGCAGAAGCGCCAGTAGATGAATTATTTGTAGCATTGGCATCGGTGACTGTAGATTGTGAACAATTTGCTTGAGCAGAAAAGGCTACGACGTCAATTTGAGACCCCGATTGAATCTGTAATTAACAAAATAAAATTGTTTCAGATACCAGATCATAATGAATGGCAAGAAATTTAAGATGGTTTCAGAACTAGGTGGAATTTTCCTGGATGTCATGGCGCCATCGATGGCAAACATGTTTTGATTGAGGCGCCTTCAAATTCTGGAAGTGAGACGTTGGGTCTCTTTGTGTCTTTTATCGCATTTACAACGGGGAATGTTCTGAAAAACTGTTCGATTTGATGCCGGCATCGCGGCTTTATCATCGCACCAGCCGCCACCGCCTGAAAGTTCATCCACATATCATAGATCGGTGGAAATAGCACACTGTGCGTTTTACGCGTTCCTTTTTGCCTTACACCTGCAATATGTGGAATGAGCCCTCCTACGGTATTTCAGAGTAGCTTTAATATGGGGTTCTTCAAAATGGCTGTTAATAGAGTCTTTAAGTGTCGGCAACGTATCTGTGATGCCCCTGGTTTTGCAGGTATCCATAGGCACTACAATAGTTTATTCGGTGGCCGTCTCCGGTACTGGGATAATAAAAGCTATTTGGCACAGTGCACGTCAACAGGCCAGATGGCTCTTGGTTTTATCTGGCCCGGTGACAGTTCTTCGTTCCCTGTGTTGTTAATATTCGGCAAGATATTTATCACGATACTGCAAAGACCACGTAGTACCCTGAATTAATAAAGGACACATTTTAAACAGAAAAAAATATTCAGTTCCTTTCATATTGCAGCCGGTTACTACTAGTTACACTAATATTATAAATGTAAAAGTTTGTGTTTGTCCCCATAACTCGGGGCTGGCAGAAAGGATTTGAATGATATTTGGTTGAAACCTTCACTTCGTTTTGGAAGCCACTCTTTTTCAGGCTCCTGTGGTAGTGCAGGTGTAGTTGTTATGTCAAACTCCTGAGAATCGATGTCCTGTTCAACAATCAACAAAGTGTTGTTTGCGTCATCCTCGAGAAAAAAATCTCCACCAAAGCCGCCTCCACCGAATGGGACTGCAAAGCCAGTACAAGTTGATCCCATCATACTGGCCACTTTGTCCAGCGTTTCATCGGGTGGAATATAATCAGGTTTGCCACCTCCAGTCTGCATGAAATAAAAATATAATCAATGTTAAATAAATTGAAGTATAGACAATATACTGTTGTAAAAGTGCCTTAGGTGCCTGTCTATGAAAACAGAACTGTGTTTACTGATCAAAAACTCCACTAAATTGAAGAGACACCGGGAAAAATATTTTTCATCTCACAAGCTCGGAAAGGCTGTCTTTTTCGTTTCAAATTTGCATCATCATTTCAGCCGTAGGACGCTCACTGCTGGACATAGGCCTCCCCCATCGATCTCCAAAAGGGCCGGTTCGAAGCGGTCTGCATCCAGTGTTTCCCTGCGGTCTCTTTTAGGTCGTATGTCTATCTTGTGGGTGTCTATGACCTATGACCAACAGTCAAACTAGGTAGGTCCAACTTCAAGAAAGAAGTCAATCGGCCAATACAACTCGGCTGGGCAGCGTTCGGTAAACTTCGCAACGTCTTCTCGTCCAAAATACCTCAGGGCCTTGAGACGAAAGTTTTCGACCAATGCGTGTTACCAGTGATGACATACGGCACTGAAATGTGGTATCTCACTATGGGGCTCATAAGCAAGCTCTAAGTCGCACAACCAGCTATGGAGAGGGCTATGCTCGGTGTTTCTCTACGAGATCGAATCCGAAATGAGGTGATCCGTAGACGAACGAATGTCACTGACATAGTCCACCGGATTAGCAAGTTGAAATGGCAGTGGGGAGGGCACATATCACGCAGAACAGCTGGCCGATGGGGCCGATAGGTTCTGGAATGGAGACCACGGACCGGTAGGCGCAAATTTGCATAACAAATAACTATTATAGTGGAATGTATTAATTACCTTCATCATATTCAATCTTGTGATTAGTGATCGTTTTCTTGCAGCTTTTTTCAAATTGTCCTATTTTAACTTTAATTGTTCGTTTGTCCGAGGGATACTGCCGCATTTCGAATTATATGATTCCGTTAGTTTGACTCAAGCTTCTTTTAATTTATTGTTTGAGGCATTCGTTTCCTCGCTGGTAACTGTCGGGAAATTTGCAACTAAATTTACGAATAACATTACCTAATCTTTAGTCATTGGCTTCTTGAAGTTTTTGATCTTTGGCAAATTAATAAAAAAAGACTAATAAGAAACTTAGGTAAAATGTTTCATTCAACAAAATATAACGCCATCATCACATATGAATAGATAGATATTTATAAACTTTTTATTGTGTACACCAGAAATAAAAATTACAAACAGATAGTTATTTAATTACTCTTAGTCTTTGGAGAACCTGAGCTTCATGTATGGTAAGAGTGCGCGACCCCGTACCTCCCCATAACCCTGGCTGATAAGGGTCTCCTTTTCTTCATGCGTGTACCCTAAGAAAAGGGTGTTGGGGCGGGTGCTGTGTATCAGCGCCCCATTGTACCGTCTCTGCTCAAGAGACCTCATACGGGGAGCTGAGGAATACATACCGGAGTATATTTCCCTCAGTGCATACGCGACGTCCATTGTGTTCCTATGTGTACAAAGCAACTTCTGACTGATATTTTTTATCAGGTTTGGGCGATGGTACCTCATTTTGAAGAGATTTTCTCTGTCTATGAAAGGTAGCTGATTGACGTCTCCAATGAGGACAAGTTCGCTAGCACCAGACAGCCGTGCAGCCATTACTATAGCTCCGAAATGGTTCATGATAGCTTCATCCACCAGAAGGCGGCTGAAGTTATATCTTCCGAAAACATTTACGAGGGAGGGCATCTTACAGCTTAGACTAACAAAAAAACAATCTTTGTGCAAAAATAGTAGATTAGTAGCCAAGGGCTGTAAGGCATCAATTGCAGCCCGAGATATTTAGGCGCCCTCGCTGCGCTCGTGCGCCTATAGTTCGAGGGTGCAATTGATGCTTACACCCGAGCTAACTACTCTGCTTTACATCTCGATTGTGAGGTAAGTAGAAAAAACCGACATTACAAGAATAACACATTTTATTAATTAAAATTTATAGTGAAATGAGAACAATTTTCAAATTTTGTGCACCACAAACTAGATGGCTGCAGCTTTTTTGATAGCTCACTAAAGTATGTTAAGAATACAGTCTCAGATAAAGACTTTACTCGTTTTTCTTTTCGCCATTTCATGAACTCGTCGTAAGTTTTCAAATATCTCTCTTTAGAACTTTCAGGCAAAATATTGTTAATTGCTGCTTCAGCTTCCATTTTCATTGTATTGGGAGTGCAGCTTATATCTTCATCACTTGCAGAACTCATGTTTTTTTCCTATCTAGCACGTAATTATAAAAAAATCCCAAAAACAAAAATTATTTAAAGTAAAAGTTTTCTATTCCTGCCATTTTTCATCTTTTTTTAAATGATTTTTTTCAAAAACAAAATTGAGCTTCGCCGTTCGATATTTAAAATTGATGACTATTATACTCATTCGAAGACAAGGCTGAATAGCGAAGCGACCTCTTTTGGCATTGGGCTGAATGCATGATGTCTATTGCCAGTATGATGGTTAGATGTACGCGAACTTTTTTAAGGATTGAAGTTTTTTTTTTAATTACTTACCGCCCTAGGGCTGTAATTTGGTATGAATCTTCGGTCGAAATTACCTAGTACCGGAAATGCTCTTATTTGTTTAATCTTCTTTGGAATGGGGAAGTCTTGAATGGCTTTTACCTTCTCAGTATCTGTACTGATTTCCTCAGTTGATATGATAAATCCCAACATTCTAACTTTTTTGCTGAAAAAATCACACTTTTCTAACCCTGCTCATTCTAGTTTGCTAAGGACGATGTCCAAATGTTCCAAATGGTTTTCCAAATACCCTGTGGTTATTATAGCCAAATCATATAATTAATTTACACAAAAGTCCCTCACTTCATGTCCCAGTATAACATCCATGGCTCTACTAAAACTTCCCAGTGAAGTTATTAATCCTTGTGGTAAAACATTATACACATATGATTTCCCATTAAACGAGAACCCTGTCTATTTTTTGCTTTCCTCGGTTATAGGTATTTGAAAATAAGCATTGTTTAAGTCTACAACACTTATGAAATTAATTTAGCACATCTAACTGTAGAGGTGGCACTTCGGATTCTGGTATCATATACTTATCAATTTCCCTTGCGTCCAATAGCACACGAACAGAGCCATCCTTTTTAAGTGTAAAAGTTAATGGACTACAAAAGGAGTTGCCGCCCTACAAATTATTCCTTGTTCTTCCATTTCCTTCAACTTCTCTTCCACCTTTCCTCTAAAGACATACGATACAGGATAAGTTCTTTTAATTATTGGAACTTGATTTTCCATCTTAATCTCATGCTGATAACAGTTTTCTTTTCCCAATTTAGTAGTAAATAAGCTAACATGTTCCTTTAATAATTTATCTAACTCCCTTTGCTCATATGTATTCAGATTTTCAGTCCTCGCGTTTTACATTTATCTTCTTGTATTCCTTCTTTAAATCTTATTCCTTCAGGTTCCTGAATTCTTTCGGGATTCCATTCGTAAAACTTTATTAGTTCTTTTCGTCCTTGTTGGTTTATTATAATACCCATCTCTTCCTTTTTTGTGCTAATCACTACTCCATTAGTTTTCACCTAGTCAAATCCCAAAATAATGTGATTTATTAACCCTGGTACTATAACGAACCCTGTATCCAAAGAAATCGTTCCTAGCAATAAAGTTAATAGGACAATTTGCCGAATCTCTAAACTTTTATGTCCTTACTTTTATTGCTGTCTTAATTTCATAAGGTTTAATGGGCATCAGTGGAATATTGTTTCCATATTTTGCAGACAACTCATTCCAAAATTCCTCAGAAATACAAGTGATGTCGCTACCTGTGTCCACCAAACAATTTATTTCGTATTCAAATTTTTTTACTATAATTTCAGATTTGAAATTGAATCCACTATTTTCCTCCTTTTGTTCTTCGAATACTGATCATAAATTTTTCCCTTGGTCTGATTTAATTTCGACTTGTTCAGTTTTTAATTTTAAAACATCAACTACGTGTCCCAACACGTTCAATTCTTTGATCTCTAATTCCTGATATCCTAAACCCTCCCTACATTTTCTATGCAATAACTTCCCTTCCAAGGGTTTTTTATACCACTCCCATTTTTACCTAAAATTTGTCCCGGCGTCCAACCCATTTTATTCATCATATTTAATACCACGTTCCCTATACGTGAAGCTGACTCGGGAACAGGAATACCAGCTTCCTTTAGTTTAACGAAGAATTCGGAGTAGACTCGCAAGTCGATTACGTTAACTTGGCCTCATGCTTACTTTGATTGACAATAACGCCTGTAGCAGTCTAATATCTTAAATCCAAACAATCTATGACATCTTTTTAGAAGGCGTTTGTCTTACAATAATAAAGCTATGTTAGTAAGAAGAAAGTGAATGTAAGAATTCAATTTATTAACCGAGTTTAAGTAATTACTACAGAATTATCAGACAGACCTCATTAACAAAATTGACAAATAGAACTTTACGTTTTCCAGTAAATAAATCTACGTTTGAATGTCATGTCATATGACATGTATTCGTAGGCAGTGACATATATGTAGAAGCCTAAATATGTAGTTTGAGATATTATTGAGACTACCTCCATTTATCTCTCTCGTCCGAAGCCAGCTCGAATTTAATGCTACCGTCTGGGCTCCACATGAAACTAAATACAGTCTCATGTTGGAACGCATTCAAAATAAATTTACTAGATATATGTACTTTAGGTTATATGGAGTTTATCCGTTCTATCCACTGATGTATCCAACCTTGTTCGTTTTGGGCATGGTTGGATACAACAAATTGGAAACTAAAAGGGATTTGGCACTCGCATATTATATGATGAGAGTATTCTGGGGTAGCATCTCAAATCCTGGCATACTGCTGATGATGGGGCTGTGTGTGCCGGACGGGTATGTGACGCGGCGCCGGCGTCCGCATCTGTTTGCAATGCCCTGCGCAAAGACTAATTTACTGGCTAAGTCGCCTTTGATACGCATGTTGCATGGGTTAAATCGAGTTGCCGAGAAATTTGATTTATTTGTCTGCTCGGTGGCAGAATTTAAAATGACTATTTTATATAAAGTGTGTTTTTGTGTGTAAAATTAATTTAATTTAATGATTTTATATTTTATGTCTGTTTGTCTATCGTTATAATTCTAATATTATTTTGTACAAAAATAATTTAATGTTATTTCATAAGGTGACTTACACTATTGCATTAGGCTATCCTGTAATAATAGTTGTAATTTTGATAAATAAATAAATAAATAAAAATCTAATACATTACATGTGGAAATAACAAATCTAATAAAATTATATCTATCTCGTTCTGGCAACGGCAATTCTGACACAAGAGCAAAGAGTATGACGAGTCATTTCAGAATTCTCTATGTCAAAGTCATAACTTTGAGATGACCGAACAAAGGCCGCCCCTTGGATTTCAATTCCCGCCATCTTGGAATGCAATATGTCGTCGGCTAAATGACCTAATTTGCTAACTCCGTTTCATACGTCTTTGTAAAAACTAAAAAAACTGTCTTAAAAATAATGTTTCCGCAATGACAGGAAATCTTTTATCCAATTGGTAATTATGGTATTACTGTACATTTTGATAGTAAACATAGCACTACACCTTGTAATAGAAAAAAAAAGATAAACGTTTTGGTCCACTTAACGTCTTTAATTTATTTAATAATAGGTGTACAACACACAACCGAAGGGTTAGCTTCCGTTGGGTAAAAATAAAAGAGGACAGGGAGACGGTCGTTCGGTTTTGCCTTCGCCTTTTCAATTTACAAAACTATCCTTAGAACAACTTAAACTAACGCTTTCACACAAACGATATAAGTTTGGGCAGTATATCTAAATACTAACACCCTAGTAATTAATGTTACGAAGTAGAAATTTATTGTAATGTCAGTAGAAAAACCTTCATCGATCAATTAACATAGTAAACAATGATATTATAGTCCTAATAAACTCACTAGAAAGTAGTGACGTTATTATTATGACAGCACTAATCGGTAAAAGCTCATAAAACGAGTAGTGAACAGTGATATACTTCGAATAAACGCACTAAAAGGTAGTGACGTTCCGATTACATCAACACTACTCGGTAACCGTTCAATAAAGTAGTAGTAAACAGTAATATAGTTCAAATAAACACACTTGAGAGTATTGATGTTCTGGTTACATCAACATTAATCGGCAACCGCTCAATAAATGAATAGTATACAGAGGTATAGTTCGAATAAACACACTACAAAGTATTGACGTTCTGGTTACGTCAACACTACTCGGTAACCGCTCAATAAACTAGTAGTAAACGGCGATATAGTCCAAATAAACACACTAGAAAGTACCGACGTTCTGGTTACATCAATACTACTCGGTAACCGCTCTTTAAATGAATGGTACACCGGGATAATAGTTCAAATAAACGTGCTAGAAAGTATTGACGTTATTATTATATCGCGTTGGTATAAACTGCCAAGGTTCACCACACTTCACGGAGCGTAGTAACTCCCAACACCTCAGACTCGACCAAACAGCTCAGCTCAACCAAATACCTCAGCCCGCTAAACACCTCAGCTCGATCAAACACCTCAGCCCGACCAGACACCTCCTAAAATTTACCAAGTTACATGCTTTAAAACTAGTATAAAAGATAGACAATTACACTACTAAATAATTTTTCTCATGACATTAATATTTTATCAATAATATATTTCGGAAATCTACCTTTTAACTACATTCAGAAAAATTTGTTTTGGACATTCAATCAAACGAACGGAATTATTAAGGCTTTAACTATCAATGTTTGTAATGGAATTTTAACGTAATTTACACATTTACGGGCAAAACCGCGTACCAAAATATGAGTTGAAACTACTACAAGAAGATTATGACTTTTCACATACCAAATTAGAGGATGGAATCCAGGCAATCACGCAGACAAGCACACCAACAAGATCCACAACGCAGCGTCAAAAGCTGTAACCGAAATAACACCAATTTACATCACATGATCAAATAAAACTTGGATTGCGTCGCACAATCTGACACTTACTTAAAGTTTCGAAGATCCTCCTGCCTGGAGATCGTCCACGAAGTTTGGGAAAAAGGACGGCAAACAGCGGGCCTAATCCAAGATGAAAATCGTTCAAAACTCCTGTCTGAAACAATTCATAAAACATTGTAAACACACGCAAACGCAACACAAGTAGAACACTAGCAGCCTCAATTCAATGAAAAACTCACTTTAACACTATCAAGCAACCAAAATATTCGCGTGGAAGAAGCCACTCCTCGTACAAGAAAAATCACGTTCTCTCAAACGGCTCACACCGGAAAAAACAACTTCCGGACATGACGTCAGTAGAAATCGACATTGCCATTAGAAAAAGTCTTCACCACCAAATACACCACAGAGTAGCTCAAGCCACTTACTTGAATCAAGCACACGCGCCCTCCCTACGACTACTCTGTAAACTTCAAAGTGACATTGACAGATTACGAACAGACTTGACGTTGACAAGGACAAACTCATCTGCGTTGAGCCCACCTTCTGTTTCGTTCCAAACAAAACAGTAGCCATCCTTCTTTATATTGTCATAAAAACAAAGATTATGCACTTGCAACTTCGTTTTGTAGTAAAGTGTGCTTACGTTCGATTTTGGAGCCAATAAAACAGCTTGTAAGTCCACTGTAAAGTTTTTGTCTTTATCTTTTTCTTTTCTAGCTTCTTCTTTCTTTAATATATGCAGTTGGTACACACTTTCTTCCTTCGTTCCAGCCTTATAACCTGTACACAACTCACATTCATCTTTTTTGGGTCGACAAAGAGAAAGATTTCTCAATGACATGGCCTCGAAAAAAGTTGTTTTGGATAGTGGTTTAACGTTGTGTGATTGGCACCAGTTTGATGTGTAAAACTTGTATAAATCGATTTTTGTATTCCATTCCGGTTGAAGATATTTTCTCGTGGATGAAGATCGACAATAATGAGACTCCAGTACTGGTAGAGAATCAAAAAATAGATTTTTGCCTTTGTGCAAAATGATCAAACCTCTCTTTGGAAACTCGAAGTTGACTTGGGATACACTCCTTGATCTTTTCTTTCCATGACAATACTGTCATTCTTCCAATGCCTATAGTATTAAGGTACATAGTTTTGCACATTCTTACGTATTTATCATCTATCTTCAAATTGTAGATAAATGAATGTTTTCTACGAGATTTATCAATCTCTTTTCGACCCCTTTGACTTTTTGTTTGAGCTGACTGAACCGTATCATTAATACATATATTTTTCTCTCCCCATGTGTATGTTTTCCAAAATTGGTTAAAGATTTTCTCTCTTTCTTCATTTGTTACAGAAGCACACTTAATCACTCCCTTTTTATCAACATATTTGCATCGATCTTGTAAAGACTTTGGTTCCTTTACAGCTTCATACACCCACTTCGAATCTTTTTTAATTTTTCCGTAATAACGTGATCCTTTTTCGCGCAGCTTTTTATTTTTTTCTGCAAACCAATCACTTTTATTTACTTGCGAATGTCTTTTTCTTTTTTTACTTTTCTGTGGTAAAGAATTATCGCTATCATCTTCAGAACGTGAATACGGAACTAATTTAGGATAGCACTCTTCACTGACGTTGGATATAATATCACAGTTCTCTGTATCCGAATCATCTTTTTGCATGTTTGCGTCGGAAACTGCGTCATTTTGCTCAGTGAGTCCGTAATCAGATGTGGGAATGTTTATGGCAATAAAAACAGGGACATCGAAAGTTTCAATAATTTGTGTATTTTCTACGAAAATAGAATTTTCATTATCTGGCATCAGTGAATCGGAATGGAAAGCGTCAACGTTGGTTTCCAAAATGTTTGCGTCGGAAATAATGTTTGTCTGCTCAATTGGTACATAATTAGAAACAAGTGTGTGAATATCTGTTGCAGAAAAGTCACAAGCGTCAAATATTTCAACTTGTCCATTCTCTACTGACGAGTAATTTTCAATATCGCTCAATGGCACAATCAATTCAAATTCAAATTATTTATTGAGAATAAAAACGGACAAATTCCACTAACATTTATCTCACATGCTGTTAAACTAAAATAGATTTCCTAGTAAAAATAGGAATAATATTATAAAATTACTAATATAATAAATACAACAAATTGCTGTTAAAATATGTCAACATAAAATTAGTATGTCATACAAATTGTCATTATAGTCAACGGCTTTTTTGCCCCTGTCCCATTGATCAGTTAAATTTTCACAATAAGTTACATTTTTCCAACTGTCACAAATAATATCACAATCAGTGTTGGTAGCGAGGAGTGCAATGAAGTGGCGGCGGGCGCGAATCAGCGGAGACATGGAGCGCGCCACGGTGCGGCTGTGAGCCACTTTTTTTGTTTGTTTTTGATTTAGCTGAAGGGTTCCATCATGTACCGCTAACTGTAGAGTCATCGTGGAAATGTTGTTTCTCAACACCATTCGGAGTATATAGGTACTTGGTGTTGCCATATGGCTTGTCTAATTCTCCCGATGTGTTTCAGGACAACATTAAAAATTACTTTGGAGATATTCCAAATGTAATAACATGGTTTGACGATCTCTTAGCCGTGGGAACTACAGAGCAAGAACACGATACCACAGTTTCTGCTATAATCCAACGAGCCAGAAAAATCAAAGCCAAGTTTAATAAAGACAAGTTGCAGTACAAACAAACTGAAGTCAAATATGTTGGTCAAATTTTTAATGAACAGGGTATGCATGTGGATAAAGCTAGGGTAGAGTCTTTATTAAAATTAAACGTACCGGGCAACAAGGAACAATTACAGCAAATTATTGGATCCTTCAATTATGTGAGGCGGTATGTACCTGAAATGGATAAAATTATGGCCCATTGTGCAAGCTGCTTCGTAAAGATGTTGAGTATCAGTGGTTGCCATTACATGATAAAGTATTTAACGACCTAAAGAAGAAAATTTCACAAGCCCCAGCTTTATCTCCATTTGACCCGCAAAAAGAAATTGTGTTACAGTGCGATGCTTCCCAAAATGGTGTAGGTTGTTGTTTATTTCAGAAAGATGACTACCAAACTCTAAAATTAGTTGCTTGCGTGTCTAGGACAATGAATAATTGTGAACTAAATTATAGCCAAACCGAAAAAGAGCTTTTAGCTATATATTTTGGCACACAGAAATTTCACAAATATATCTATGGGGTCAATAACATAAATGTACAAACTGACCATAAACCTTTCTTGTCAATTATGTGCAAGCCTATAAGTAAGGTAGGTTCACCTAGATTGAGACGCTTAAGATTAAAACTTCTGAACTATCAGCTTAAACTCAGTTATGTACCGGGTAAAAGTATTCACTTTGCTGATATGTTGTCACGCAATAGTTAGAAAATCACTGAACAGGACTATCAAATGTTAGAGATGGTTCACTCTGTATCATTACAAATACCAATGAGCAATGAGAGAAAAGATGAATTTCGCTCAGAGACTAGTAAAGACAAAGTTCTATCTGAATTATGTAACTATTACCACGAGGGTAGGCCAGAAGTAAGTAAAATTTCTAAGGAATGTAAACCTTACTACAATTTGAAAGATGAGATTTATGAAGAGTCAGGATTAGTATTTCATGAAAACAAAATAATTGTCCCTAAATCTTTGCAACTTTATGTACTGAAATTAGTACATGATGGTCACCCTGGTGTAAGCAAATGTACACAAAAAGCTAGGCAATTGTTTTACTGGCCTAAATTGTCCCATGATGTTCAAAATTATGTAGCTAAATGTCGCACTTGTGAAAAGTACAGATCAGCTAATACTCACCAACCATTGTTACCTCATAAAGTACCCAGACTAAGATTTTCAAAAGTAGGCACTGATATACTAGAATTTGGCGGGAAACCTTACCTTGTGATTGTAGATTTTTTGTCACATTGGCTGGAAATAAGGCCGTTGCAAAATAAAACTTCTAAATGTGTGATAGATGCCTTACAAGAAGTATTTACAAGGTTTGATTATCCGGTAGAAATAGTCTCCGATAATAATCCATTCAAGTCATTCGAATGTTGTGAATATTATAAGTCCAAAGATTGATTGAATATTATAAGTCCAAGTATTACAACAAGTAGTCCACATTATCCTCGCAGCAATGGGATGTCCGAGAAAGCTGTTAATATTAGTAAAAACATATTGAAGAAAGCTCATGAGGATGGTGTTGATTACCGAGAGTTCACCTTTGTCAGGGCTGCAGGTATCTCCATCGCAGACACTAAATAGTAGACGTGTAAGGACATGTATACCTGTCGCTGAAATGTTGTTAGAACCTAAAGTGGAGAAAGAAATCCACAACTTGTTAAGATTAAAACAATAAATATGTAAAAAAAAACATTATAGACATGTAAAGAAAGAAGTAGAGTACAAGGATGGTGATAGAATTGTATATAGAACTGAAAAAGACGACTACTGGAAAAAAGGCACAGTAGTTAAGAAATGTAAAGAACCAAGATCTTACTGGATTTGTAGAGAAAATGGTTCTAAGCCCTTCAGGCGCACTGCAGAACACCTAAGAAAATCACCTACCGATACTAATTATTACAGATAACTTTATGTTACCTCTCGATGAACCTATGTGTCCTAGTAATGTAAGTATGAATACTAGTAATGTAAGTCCTACAGTAGAACCTATGTGTCCAACCGCTCATCAGAGTGATGAGATACGTACTCGTAGTGGTTGGTTAGTTATAAAACCTACTAGATATTTGTCTATTTGTTGATAAGAAACTTATGGTATAATTTTATGTAACTATTAGCATTGTACTAGCTTTACCTTTAGTAGTAAAGTGTAGTTATAAAACCTACTAGATAATTGTCTATTTGTTAATTTAAAAAAAAAAAAAACTTATGGTATAATTTTATGTAACTATATTAGCATAGTACTAGCTTTACCTTTAGTAAAATAGTGTAGTTGGGTAAGAGTCTGAAAAGGGAGGTGTTGTAAAATAAATAGCTTATCTATGGTTTAGTTTAGAGTTGTCTATGTTTATGTTTATGTCTATGTTTGACATTGACATAGGAATGTCTGCCAATGTAAAATCTGTAAGTTTAATAAAAAATCTGAGTTATCAATTTAATGTGTTTTTTAGTTTAAAACAATAATTGATGGGATTTATCTTGCGGTCAAACGTCATTACTTTACACTTGGTCACATTAAATGTCATTTTGTTTTTCAAGCCCCATGCACAGATTCTATATATGTCCTCTTGTAAGGTAAGGCAGTCATGGGGAGATTTTATTTCGAGAAAAAGCTTAAGGTCGTCGGCATACAAGAGACATTTGGCAGAAGTCAGCACTTTAGGTAGGTCGTGCACCATCATTTTAAATAATAACGGACCAGTGATGGAACCCTGGCTTACACCAGATCTGGTGTGATATGGTCCCGAAACGTGGATACCATGCTTAACATACTGCCGCCGGTCTCTCATAAAGTCCGCAAAGAAATTTAGGAGGCTGGGAGAAAAGCCGAGGTCACATAGCTTTTTTAACAATATATCGTTATAAATTTTATCAAAAGCTTTTTGAAAATCAAAATATATGACGTCGACCTGAGAACCACGATCCATGGCATCGGATATATAATCAACTAAGCCTAACAAGTTCGTATTTACGGAGCGACCCGGTCCTAAACCGTGCTGCTCTTCACCCATTTGTTGTTTCACCTGTCTATATATTTCCTTATGTAGGATATACTCGAAAACTTTAGCGGGCGCGCTTAGAATCGCTATTGGACGGTATTCTTCAACTGTAGTTCTATTACGACTCTTAGGAATTGGGGTCACCCTGGATAACTTCCACTGGTCAGGGTACTTCCCATTTTTAAGAGATATATTTAAAATATGGTAAAGTGGAGAAATGAGATGTTTTTTTTTGTTTTATCAAGGCAGCTTCTGAAGAAACATAGGAAACATCATTAGTCTTGTTAGTACATCTAGTGGTCCTGTGCGAGTCTAATAGTAGGTGGCCCTTTAAACACCTAGGCCCTATGCGGGTTAAACAGTAAAAACTATTCTATCGTATTCTTACCAAAAAATAAAAACCAATTAATCTTAAAACAGTTTAATAATATCGATACCTCTGGGCTCAATGGTCTTACAGGATATTACGTCAAAAATTAGTTTTTCACACTGTTTTACTTAAGTTTGTGGTATCACCCTAATTATTTTAAGATTTTTTAATGGTGTAATGTCATGCTCACAAATGGTACACAAATAAATGATTCATCATCACTAAAGTTGGGCAATAGTACACATTTTGTCTGTAAATCAGTTAGATGAACATTTTTAGTCTGTTAACAACTGACCTTATTATATATTCCTATTTTAGACCTTTCAATAGGTTGATTGTAAAAAAAAACTAGTCAAAAAATAATCACATATCAAATTATACGTATTAGATCACTTTCAATTGTACTAACAACGACGATATCGCAGTGACAAAGCAAGAGTCGCTTAAATGTGTACCTAAAGTACAATTATTATTAAAAATAATTTTCCTAATTACATCATTACTCTTCTTTACTGTTACTGATTTCGTAGACATCTGATGATCAGTACACCTTAAGCAACCTTAGCATCTTGTTCCAATGGTAAATTATGAGATCGTACTAATTTTTTAATTTTGGACATAAAATTTTCAAAAGGAAACGCTGAAAAAGAAACTAACTTTCCAAAGTTACGCACATTCCCTGCCTAATGTAGAAGATTGTGTATGTTATACACGAGAAACTCGTTGCAGTAGAACTTTGGCACATTTTGCACAAAACAATGAACCAAATCGTTAGCATATAGTCGCCATTCCTCGTTTTGACCTATAATAATATATAAATAACGCAATGTAATATCAAAAAGTTTTTATATAAACCATCTGGCAGCACATTAGCTAAAACTACTGGCCCTAAATACAAAATAAATGCTCTAAATTCCGTGGCTTTCCAAAATTTAAATAACTTCAATTGTCTGGGCCGTCTGGAAAACTCGACATGATAATTAGCGCGGCCAATTTTTGACAGTCGTCTTAATATGTTTTCTATTTTAGGAACATGTAATTTGCATTTTTTTTGGTTCTTTTTCGACTCGACATCTAACCATCTTTTTTATAACACCAAGACATACTAAGTGCATGAAGTCTAAAGGGACTTGCGTAACTAATCCTAAGTTGATTTCTGTGAGTATACTCCTAGATACTTGATGATCTTCATACTCTTGGTTATTGAATCTACTATCAGTTCTAAGATGTAAATCAGACGTGTAACACCATACAGTTCTGCCAATGTATGTGCCTGCCTTCCTGTTCACATTTTCGCAAGCGTGTAGGGAATTACGAGATTTTATGAATGCTCTTGCTGGTGCATCCGCTATAATACAACTAACATAAAAAGTAAAATAATAGGTCGGGGAAAAAGTCTTTTCGTATTTTGTATGTATAAAGTTGTAGTAAAAATCTCATCGGTTGTACTGTTTGTATCTGGCTGGTTTTGATACCATTAAAAATATGACATTTTAAAAAAGGAATATAAAAAGTAAAAAGCAATTTCCCGCCATTTTTCAATTGTTTTTTTGTTCGATAAAATGAGTGAATCTAACGAAGAAATTCGATAAATTGTGAAATTTTATTACAAAAAACTGAAAAATGCGACACAAGCCGCGAATAAAATTTGTGACATTTATGGACCTAATGCAGTGTCATCAAGAGTAGCACAATGTTGGTTCAAGCATTTTCAGTCCAGGAATTTTGATGTCAAAGATGCAGCTCGCTCTGGTCGCCCTGTTACGGATAAAGTCGATGCCATTTCTGAAAAAGTGGACCAAGATCGGCATATTAGTAGTTACGACGTAGCTGAAGACCTGGGGATTGACCACAAAACAGTTTTGACCCATTTGAAAATAACTGGGTATACAAAAAACTCGATATTTGGGTGCCACACCAGCTCACTGAAAGAAACCAAATGAATCGTGTACTCATTTGCGATTCTCTATTGAAACGTAAAGAAACCGAACCGTTTTTTAAAAGATTGATCACTGGTGATGCAAAATGGATCACCTACGACAAGAATGTGCGCAAACGATCATGGTCAAAGGGCAGTGAAGCACCACAGACTGTAGCGAAACCCAGATTAACACGTAATAAGGTGATGCTGTGTGTATGATGGGATTGGAAGGGCATCGTTCATTATGAGCATTTACCGCCGGGCAAAACCATCGATTCGGATCTCTACTGCCAACAGCAGATGAGACTCAAACAAGAAATTGAGAAAAAACGGCCGGAATTGATCAACATAAAGAGTGTGGTCTTTCATCATGATAACGCCAGACCGCACACATCTTTGGCCACTCAGCAAAAATTTAGAGAGCTTGGTTAGGAAGTGTTAATGCATCCACCACATAGCCCTGACCTTGCACCCTCAGATTTCCACCTGTTTCGATCTCTTCAGAATTCTTTGGGTAGTGTTAGATTAACATCAAGAGAGGACTGTCAAAACTACTTGTTGCATTTTATTGATCAGAATTCCCAAAATTTCTACAGCAACGGGGTCATGTCACTACCTAAAAGATGGCAACAAGTTATCGAACAAAATGGTACATATATATTATAATTAAATGTAATTAAACTTGAAAAAAATATGTCTTGAATTTGTTTATAAAATACGAAGAAACTTTTTCCCCGACCTTATATTTCCCATTTATCAGTAAGCATTTTGCTGTAAATGCAAACATTCGTTTGCTGTAAATGCAGAAATTCGTCGATAAATGGACGTAGATAGTCATAGTCAGCATTTGTAGGTTTGGATTCTTCATAAAATAGCGCGACAATAAACGGTTGATTGTCAACACTTTGATATAAAATACATAAGATTGGCCAAAAAGCATAAGTAGTGCTCGAGTGCACTGGCAAGCCATCAACATTACAAGTTATAGACAAAAATGAATCATGGTTAATTTCAGATATTTTTTTGGATAAGATTTTGACGTTATACCAGCTAATGCTCTTTCTATTATATGTGCTTCAAGTCCAAAATATATATATGAACCTCCAGCACATTCTACAACGTTAATATTATTTGGTGTCTGTCGAGTCTTTTGGCAAACTTGGATAACGTAATTGTAATTTGTGCAATAAATCATCCAGAGCAGAATGGGTTATATTGTGCTTGTGTGACCATGAGATAAGAAAAGACGCAATATTTTCATCACCTACATTATCGGTTACAATGTCACTGAAAACTGGCTGACGATTGGGAGAAGAGATTAATGCAGGTACATTGGCAGAACAGACTGATAAAGACTAAGGTAGATAATTTGTAGATATTTTTTTATCACAATTACTAAGTTGAACAGAAATACTTTTATTTCACTGAAAAAAAAATATGTTTGCTACCATCATAATTTTATTACTTTTCACCAAGCAACATTATGAAATACAGGAACATAAAGCTGCTTGTTGGCTAGCCATAAAGCCATCTTGATTACCTAGTCAAACAATCATCTTAGTAAAAATGACTAATCAGTTGTCCAATTTGAACAGCGTAATTACTCAACCCTATCAATAACTTTTGGTGTTTTAATGATGCTCTTTATACAATTGTGCAAGAATTGTGATATAGTTTATCATCACCAACAACAGATTTCATAAATACAATAATTATTTAAATAAAGATACTTGGTAAATCTAACAACAAATTTACAAGACAGAAATAAGTGATTTTATAAAAAAAAGTTAATCATTTTATGATTATAACTATAAACTTGATTGTACTCACTAATAATAATGCTGAAATCAATAACATATATTGTTACTGATGTTCATTAAGCTTAATAGATTGTATCAAGCTACATGTTCAGTTTAATAAAATATGATTATGGTCAGTAAATAGGAACTTGATTGTGTATATGATTTAACATGTTGTAACCAATCATATATCTTGTTATTCCTGTTCATCAACTTATATGATTTTATCAAGCTATATGTTCAGTTGAATAATGTGATTATGGTCAGTAACTAGGACTTGACTGTGTATACAACTTAACATATTGTAATCAATCAAATATTTTATTATTCCTGTTCATCAACTTATTTGATTGTATCAAGCTACATGTTCAGTTGAATAATATGTGATTATGGTCAGTAACTAGGACTTGACTGTGTATACAACTTAACATATTGTAATCAATCAAATATTTTATTATTCCTGTTCATAAAAATTATTGAAAATTATCAAGTTATGTAGTTACAATTAGGGTTTGTAGGATGCAAAAAAAAGAAACTTAAGTGAATAAAATTTATTAGTCCTGCAAATCCTTAAAATCCTACTTTTTTAAAACCTACTTTTATTTTAAAGTCCTACTTTAATCAATAATGAACAAATCAAAAACAGATATTATAAAAAATTTCATCCTTCTAGAAGATCGAAAAAATGGATATTATTAACTATTATTGTGTCCATGTTAACATTGCCTCAATTTACTATGAGCTAAAGAAATATACATAAATGTTTAACCCTTTTCCAGGCGTAGTACGTTTTATCGACCACATGAAAAATTATAGTTTTTTCGAGTTGCTGAGCATTTCTTGATATAAAGTTTACTCTATTTTATTACCTGTTTGTGTAGCTTTTATTATATGCTTAATTATATAAATAATAATTTCACCCTTTTTTAAAAACCGTATTCAAAATATGTGGTCATATAATGCCCTACGCCTGGTTGGGAGTGATCAGGTATGGGAACTGTTTCCATTAACTTTTTTTTAGGACTCCATTGGTACAGTGATGTGAAACTGTGACATTGCACGTATAAAATTATGAATTAAAATAACATGAAGCGTCAACTAAAACATTATATTGAATAAATCTTCTGTAGTTAAAAAAACATTCATATTGAATTACTTATTAGCTTATTACTTACTATGTAACTCTGGTGAATAACTCACCCCCACATATTTGGCAATATAAATCGTACAAATACACTTCACTCATGAATAGATGTTGTATATGCAAGTAAGACTGTGTGTGGCCATATTCATCACATATTCCAGTTGGACGGCACTCTTCGTCGCGTACTGAAATGGTTTCATGCGGAATTATTTCAAAAAACAAGTCTAACCATATTGTTGCGGGTAGTCGTAGCGTATACAGCATTATTTGTATGTTACTTAGCTGAAAAATATAAAAAAGAATAAATATGTATCTACATAAATGGCTTTACAAAATCACAAAACCGTAATAAATTTGCATTACATTCTCTAGCACAGAATTCCGATAGTCCTCTAAGTGATCTTTTATAACTGGATCTAATAACTTTAGAACCTCTGCTAAACATTTTGAATATAAGCGACCTGGGTATTTTTTGGAAAATATATTTTTAATAAGAAGTGCCCTGTTAGCCATTTTTCTGTTTCTTCCTCGTTATTTTTCCAACAATAATTGTCATATTTTGATATTTTACAATTAGAACGTCATGGAAGTTTTTTAATAAAATAAAAATTTACCTATATCACAAACTTCTTGGTGAAACTGTTCAAAGCATGGGTATACACAGATAGGTACCTTACAAATTTTACAAATGTACTTCGTTCTTTTTGGCACAGCACGTGTACTGCATAATCTACATCTTTTCGATTTGTCTGGTATAGGCATATGCACTCCTACGTTTTGTAAGCGTACCTCATCTTGGACGCCAAAACGTCCACCTTTTTTTCCCACAAAAGCTGTTGCTTTTCTTTTACGAGAGCTAAAATTGTTTATAAGAGATCGACTAAGCCTTAGGCGAAAATTACGATGACTGCACTCGTTATATCGGTGCTTATAGAGTATAAATGAATTAATTACAGCAGCCTCCACTAAGTACCAGAACAGACGAAGCCAATTTTTTTTAGATCTCCGACCAATAGTATACATAGATTTATATTGGTCGAATCTGTCAACGCCGCCCATAGTTTTTGTGTATTCCCAAATAGCTTGAGGACAAAACATTTGTTTTTTGACACCATCCTTTTGGGTCCTGCAGATTGTTTTTGCCAGTCTTGGGTCAAATGCAGTGGTCATGACTAATACGTCTTTCGTGTCATGCCATCTAATAACAGATGTCGGATGTGCATGTTCGTACATAAATTCACCAGGAGCAAGTTTTTCTTTCTTTTTAGGAGTTTCTTTAATAGATGGTGGTATACCTTGGCGGTTCGCACGGAAAGTTCCCACACAATATATACGTTTATCATAGAGTGCATCTAAAAGAGGCAGGCTCGTAAAAAAATTGTCAATACCTATTAAGGTGTTCGCAGGCACATTTTTACATAATGATGTAACTACTTTATATCCCAGTCCTGTATTTACTGTTGAATCTTTATTCTTCCCTGTGTAAACATCAAATTCATATAAATACCCTGTTTTAGAGTCGCAACGAGCCCAAACTTTATAGCCCCTCTTTATTGGTTTAGCGGGCATATATTGCTTGATAGAGCTTCTTCCTTTAAATTTGACCATACTTTCATCGATAGTCTGTCGTTGTGATTGAGTAGCATTTTCCGAAAATGTAATGTTCAAGATGTTGATCATCTCTCTTATTTTAAATAATTTATCATGTCCTGATTGATTTTGCGGTACAGCATTATAATTATTGCATACATGTACATTTTCTAAAATCTTTTTGAAACGTTTACAAGTCATAACGCGACTAATCACTGGGTTGTTATAAAACTCATCTGAAGACCAGTATAATTCGAGATCTGTTAGAGGATGAATACCCATCATGATTACTATACCTACAAATGCACGAAGTTCAATGTTTGTGACAGTTGTAAAGTTTTTACTGTTTTGTTGCTCAGCATACAAATTTGTATATTTTACAATCAAATCTATGAGCGTTTCAGGAAATAGATCCTGAAAATATTGTAAAGGTCCATTTCTATTAGTGCAATCTTTCGATGGTTCCAATACCTTGTCAAACTTATTTTTAACAATGTTTCCAGTGGCTCTACCCCAATCTTTTTGTTTCATTTCAATGTTCCAGCTTGGTTCAATAGCTTCACAACCAGTTAATATATTTTCAATTTCTTCATCAGTATACATATTTTGAATATGGTCTAATGAAACATTTATATGATTGCTATAATCAGGGTATGGCAAAACATCACGACTTTCACTTTCAGAGGAATAAAATATATGATTTAATTCATTAATCAATTCATCTTCACTTTCACTCATTTTGATACAATGATACGGTTTTCCTCTTTGAGAAATGGCAGCCTCTGGGACCTATGCAGGATGTTCGGTGTTTAGAAAAAAAAGGGAGAACAGTGTTTAATGTTCGGTAATTCAGACAAAATCGGATGGTATATTCAAACACTAATAATTAAATTATCTTGCACTGCGAGACACAAACGCATAAAAGATGACGTCTACTAACATTGACACTTCAACTTTCACTGATAAGTTGTTAATTGTGTGCCAGTGTGCCAGTTAATCTATAAAGAGATTATAAGTTACGACAATAGTATTTTATTATTTCCTAATACATGATTGTATAATGGAAACAGTTACATATCACAAAACATATGCACCAACAGGCACAGGGCATAAAATGACCACATATTTATTTTTTATAATCTAATATTTAAAAAAAATCTACATTAGAAATACATTATTTAGGTTAAAATAAGGGTGGTGTGATAAATAAATACAACTTGTAACCTTTGTGTTAATGGCGCCTGGAAAAGGGTTAAACTGTATGTAGTATGGTTGACAAGGCCTGGTAAATTATAACTATAATGATGGCATTGATACTTTTACTTACATTTTGAGAAATATCAAGTTTGTTAGTGGAAGTTTCGAAAACAAAAGAGTGATTACAAAAATAGTTGGTTTTTGCAAATAAAATTTATAGGTAAATGTTTTAATTGCTTTTATTCATATTTAAGTTGGCATTGGCAAAATAATAAATCAAATCTACATCAATCATCATGTTCAAACACGTTTAAACTCAAACATATCTATGGTCTAAATTGAAACAGCTGATACAATAGTGTGGCTCATTCGGGCAATCTTCGCAGTATGTTACCACTCTTTTAGTTTTATTTCGAGCATGAACTCTTCCAAATTGGGCACAGTGTTCTTTATAACACCTCACACAATATTTACGACAGGCAGAGGCCAATCCTTGTCTTTTCTTCAATTCATGCTTTACTCGCCTAGGTCTAGAGGAGGCACTAGTTTCCGAGACTCCTGTATGCACGAGGTAGTCAACCAACGCAGTTCTAAACTGGACGACAGAGAGCTTCTTCTTGGTTGTTAATTTATATAAAATATATGAATTTACAATCGCTGTATTCAATAATAACTCCATCGCCAATCTTTTGGGCCATTTCGTTGTCTTCCGAAGAGGGGTCGTGTAAGAGGACATTTGGTCTGACAGATCAACCGCTGATTTTGCATGATTATAATCTACCACAATCAACGGTTTAATTTTTTCTTTTCCTTTTTTAGTTATTCTTCTGAATCTTACGGAGTGCTTAGTAGACAGCAGCAGTACATCCCGCTTGTCTTTCCATTTCATAATTGTTATTCCATCGTCATTTTCTTGAGCTGAGAATTCTCCTGTCTTCAGTTTGGTTTGGACAACTGTTTGAGGTAAACCTCGTCTATTTTTTCTAAGTGTGCCTATGAGATGAGTTTGTCCTGCTAGTAGTTTTCGTGCCAGATCCAAACTGGTATACCAATTATCTGTGCAAACCGTATGTCCTTTATTTAGATAATCGTCACACAAGGCAAGGACAACATTAGTCGGTGTAGTATTGACATTGTCATAATTTTTGCCAGCATAAACTTGCACTTTTACAGTGTATCCTGGGTTTGAGCACAGCTTAAAAAGTTTTATCCCGTATTTGTGTCGCTTATTTTTATTGTATTACCTAAAAATAACGCGGCCACGAAATGGGATTAGACTTTCGTCAACACACATTTCTTGATTAGGTGTATAATGACATTTAAAATTAGCATTTAGCATATCTAATAAGTGTCTAACTTTAAACAATCGGTCGTCCTTATTGTGATTTATTTCATTATTGGCAAAGTGCAACATCCTCAAAATGAGTTCAAATCGATTTCGGCTCATAATGGACTTGACAAATTGCTGTTCAAAACATTTGTTAGTGCTCCAGTACAAAGATAGTTGAGGTAGTTTCACTATCCCCATCCAAATTAAAATGCCAAAGAACCGTTTAATTTCATGGCAATTTGTTGGCATCCATTTCTGCATTCGGTATGATTTTGTTGCACTTTTGTTCAAGGTTTGTAAAGCAAAGCGATTTGTTTCTTCGGCTATGTACTCGAATATACTATCAGGTACTAGCAATGAATAAAATTCTGCTGGTTTAGCTGAACTCATGCTGGATCGCAATGAAAATGGCTTAAGCCCAGGACATTCAGTATATGGAATAATACTTGGTTGCTTACCCAACGGATTGAACCATACTTCAGTATTTCGTGAGGTTGGTAACACGGGAATCTGATCATCTTCACTGTCGGATAAAATCTGCCATCGATGATGATTTTTGGTCCGTGCGATTGATACTGTATCATCGAGATCAACGTCAAATACTTGTGTAGCATCACTATTTGATAATGTGTTACATTCTTGATTATACTCTGTTAAATCTAATTGCGATAGTTCGTAGTCCAAATCATCATCAAAATCTTCCATTTTTTGTTGAAAATCACAAATCAGTAACAAATAACTTGCTAAATCACTAACGGAACAACTATTTACTGCAGTCTTCTTCGATGCACAGCGACAAATGACGCGCGGGGGGCAAACACACGCTGCTAAACAATCAAAATGGCGCCGGCGGCGGCGAGCGACGCGTTCGTTTCGCGCGCTTTTGAAATCATATGGCTGACAAAATGACTGACGCGGCCCCATTGAGAATTTTATTACAGTGGCGCCGCGTCAGCCATATATGGCAGCCACCATTATTTATTTATTTATTTCACTATTACATTATGTAAAATGTAACGAAAATAGTGAATTAAGACATTCCTCACATTCCATGGCCGTATTTTACAAAAAAAAAAATACAGTTAGTTCATTTGTTAGTACGGCATTATATGTGTTAAAAACTGTTCTTTTTGTGTTGAAAAACTTGAGCCTGGCATTGTACAAACCGTTCTTCACCTTACGAAAATCCGGAACAACATCCAGATACTCCTCGATTTCCTTGAATTTCGCCATGTGCTCTTCATATAGTGAGGGTATAGGGGTCAAGTTTTGGCAAACTTGCTCTTTACATTGGTGGAGGGCTTTTTCAATTTCCATTTTTTTGGAATCAGGTTCACAGGAATGCGGCTTTTCTCTCTGTATTGTTTTTTTATCAACATGTAACGTTAGTGTTGCGTTACACTGTTTATTTTCACAACGCCACAAACCAGAGCCACTTTTATTAATTTTCTTTAACACGTAGCGATGTCCCGCTCGTATGAGGGCTTGTTTCCCTTTTTTTGTAAGAACAAACATAAGTTCTGGTACTCGTGCACTAGAACTTCCCGCATTATCCATTCCAAATTATTAAAATTGATCCAAATAATAATTATTGAATTATTTTTATTAAATAACTATAACTGCACATTACAAACCCGAGAAAGAAAACAAAAGAAAAGTGACAATGAAATGTCATAATAATTATTTAATTTTTCCTCTTGGATATCTACGTAGGTATACATTAGCAAAAAGGAGTTTCGGACCCTAGGCTCTACTGCAAGGCTCAACTAGTAGAGCCGTTTGGACTTTTCTTTTCCCTTAGGCGCAACTAGTTGTGTCGATTAGAAAAAATTATAATATCGAAGGCCAAAAAGAAATATCAACGGCACCACTAGTATTATGCCCGATGTACCGTTTGCACCATTTGCATTGCAACATCAATGGTGCAAACGCAACTGCTTTGTATGGTTTGCACCATTAACGGTGCAAACGCAACTAAAGTTTTCACATCGTACCGTATGCACCATTGCCCAATGGTGCAGATGCAACTGGCATTTGCAGAAGTACGACCCGTCCACCTGCCGGCTTCAACCCACTAGTGGGAGCACGGGTAATTCGCATTTACCTTTGAACCCACTGCATTAGAGTTGGAAACGAGTAATAAAAAAATTATCGACATTTATGAGGATCAAGAATAGTTTTTTCACCAAATTCAAGTATCAGGAACATGGAGGTTTTCCCCTTCGCGACCCATCCTACTACATCATACTAGTATGGATGGATGTATGGATGTTTGTTACTCTTTCACGTAAAAACTACTGAATGGATTTTAATGAAACTTTACTTTAATATAGCTTATACATCAGAATAACACATAGGCTACTTTAGCCTATGTGTTATGTGCCTTTACCCCGAAAAAAAGTATGGTTCCTGTAGATGTAGTATAACATCAATCACTCAACTCTGTGACTGTTTAACGGATTTTGACGAAATTTGGTATTGAGGGAGCATATTCCCTGGATTAAAACTATGGCTATTTTATACCGAAAATATGTAAGTTCCTGGATTTATTCCCCAGAGATACACTTTCCCCGTAGAGAGACTTTTAGAGCACAAGTGACGTACAAAAATGTAAAAAAAAAAAAACTTTATAGGTCGTGGGGTTCGCTAGACCACAAGTGGAACGCGACATACAGGGAAAGTAAAAAAAAATGGGGTCGCGTGATTCGCTGGATACAGTTATTTAACTCTATTCATCATTCAAACACCTGCCAGGCCAGGAATTTAACCTTAGATCTGCTCATAACCCACCATGTATCTACCGACCATCAATATCCAGATGAAATACATAAAACGTATTCAGTAGCGTATAATTTTTCCCTAGAACAACGCGGGCAAAGCCGCGGGCTGAAGCTAGTAATCCATAATTACACTTTTTTGAATTTAGAGTGAAATACCTCTCCATCGTTTCTGTTAACCTGGTATCGACAAATTGGGCTGTTCCACTTATCTCTACCAACGTAAACCATCATAATAATTAGCCTACTCTTATCAGACGGACTTGAGCTACTCTCTCAGGGTAGATGTGGGCGTTGACAGCTGTCATCTGAAATTAAGATCTCGACGAGATCTATCACTTTTGTAAAGAAACTGCCAGTCCAGGTTTCCGAGATATCATCCAACAAAGTTTGACAGCTGTCACACTGACAGCTGTTAACGCCCTCGTCAGCATATGGAGAGATACCCAAATCCAGCAGCAATGGTCTGATAAGCGTAGGGTAATGATGATGATGATACTGACATCTGTCAACGCCCACATCTAGTAAGCTAATGATGATGATGGTGGATTAGAGCGCATCTTCTCCCTGAGAGAAGGCCTGTGTCCCAGCAGTGGGAAAGATAGGTTGAAATTATGAAGTTTCTATTTTTTTTTGGGATACTTTGCGAATGATGATGATGGTGGGTTAGGGCCTATCCTCTCTCTTAGAGAAGCCCTGTGTCCCAGCAGTGGGAACATGATAGGATGAAATGATGATGATGATGAAATTTCTAATTTGAACCATTTTTTATTTATATTCATGGGTGATCAAAAGACCTTGGGTGGTCCTTAACTTTTGGCCTTTTGGAAAAACTCACTCACTCACTCACTCACTCGAGAGTCACTCAGCGGGCAGTAGAGAGAGCTATGCTCGGAGTTTCTTTGCGCGATAAAATCTGAAACGTGGATATTCGCCAAAGAACCAGAGTCACCGACATAGCTGTTAAAATTTGCAAGTTGAAGTGGCAATGGGCAGGCCACATCGCTCGAAGAACCGATAACCGATGGTGAAGAAAGGTTCTGGAGTGGAGACCACGAACCGGAAGACGCAGCGTAGGGAGGTCTCCCACTAGATGGACCGACGACATTATTGTATTAGCCGAAAGTGGATCTCTAAGGAACAGAAGCGAAACTTTTCTAAAAGTGTCTCTACGGGGAAAGCGTATCTCTGGGGAACAAATCTGTAAGAGTCGCGGGCATCCAGTGGATGCAGATGGCAGGCTGTCGTTCAGTGTGGAGGTTAAAGGGGGAGGCCTAAGTTCAGCAGTGGAAGTCTTCTGGCTGATGATGATGATTAAAAGATACCAAAACAACTATGGTCACCTAGGTGCAGGTGATCAAAGATCCCCTGGTGATGATGACACTGACATCTGTCACAATGACATCTGTCAAAGCCCACATCTACCCTGAGAGAGTGGCTCAAGTCCGTCTGATAAGAGTAGGCTAATGATGACAAATTTGTCCCTAACCAGGTACCAGGATAACAGAAACGATGCAGAGGTATTTCACTCTAGATTCACAAAAAGTGTTATTATGGATCGCGAAGGGGAAAGCTCTTCATGGTTTATGCATACCTGGTACTTGGATTTGGTGAAAAAAAAAATTAGATTTTCATAAATGTCGATTATTTAATATTATATAATTATATTTCGTGCACAATAGTACCGAAAAGTGTACCTATGAGGAACAATTAGTAGGATTAAAAAAAAGTGGATCTCTAAGGAACAGAAGCGAGACTTTTCGAAAAGTGTCTCTACGGGGAAAGTGTATCTCTGGGGAACAAATCTAAAGATAGAAGACGGCTGGATGTTAATTATAGTAGATTATGCACTCAAAGTGAATACTCTACTTTTCATGCCTTATATGAGACAATAACTCTATGCAAATTTTAACGTTCCAAATCTAAATCACTTTAATCCCTAGGGAGTTTCATACAACATTATCTCCCTTGGGATTAGATGCCTTGCTTTACGTTGAGATTGCGTGATATATAATTGGACATTCTGGTCGATTCCGTTATCACGACTTAAAAATTCATTTTTTTTTCTAATTTTTATTCTATTCTTCGATATTTTTTTGGGAATTTTAGGATTTTTAAGTTGTGCTACCGGAATTGACCAGAATGTCGAGCAGGTGGTATGGAAAAGCAATTGGGATTACCCTGCTACAGTCAGAATATTATTTTCACTCCTCTTGCTCAAAAAGTCCGTCATTGTAGCGTGCCCAGAGCGGGGAAAAAATAAACAATACAACAATCGGTGACGGGGAGACACCGGGCTCGAGCCAATACAACAATCGGTGACAAGTAGACACCGGACTCCAGCCAATACAACAGTCGGTGACAAGGAGACATAGGACTCTAGCCAATACAACAATCGGTGACAAGGAGACACCGGACTCCAGCCAATACAACAATCGGTGACAAGTAGACACCGGACTCCAGCCAATACAACAATCGGTGACAAGTAGACACCGGACTCCAGCCAATACAACAATCGGTGACTAGGAGACCCGGACTCTAGCCAAAAGGCATTGGCGCATAGCGCAATCTTTACAGTTTTTCTCTAATTACAAATTGATGAAATTGATTGAATCCTTCTATTCCTTTATTATAAGTATGTATAGATATGGATTATTTATACCTTTGATGACCACAACTAGTAATTGTAAATCCTTAATGGCAATTTTCTTGTTTTTTCCGGTCCAATTGCATGAAAGTGCTAAGGAGTTCGTAAATAGCTTCTCGAGAATTCTTCTTATTATAGTAGCTGGTTTGGTTCCTCCCACCAAAGATAAATAGTTTACCTACAAAGTATAACAAAAATTAAGATATTATACACTAAGGATTACTAACAGTTTCCCCACAGGTAATTAATTCAGATGAATATAATACTATAATAAAATATGATGACGACGACGATAGATGATAATGGTATGATAGATGATGATGATATTTCGTTGTCGTCGTTGATTGTCGTTGTAAACCCTTTCGAACAACATATGGTTGTGGAAGATAATCCATTGCTTCAGCCACCTGCTTCTCCTATACAGGATGCGGAGGCTGTAAAGCTGCGTATCCACTAGAGGCAAACTCAGGTCGAGCAGCCTCAACTTGAAGCAAACATCCTCAGTTTGAGGCTGCTCGCTCTGAGGCAAAGGCTCGAGGCACGTTGTGATCAGCTCGAGGCGAATCACCTCAGCTTGATCCGCAACATGTGCAGTTTAAAGCCAAAACGCGACGGCACCAGACGCGCGTCGAGTAGCTGCTGCTTTAATAGCAATTAACATAATAAAAAAAAGGAAGCAACAAAAAGCTATACAAAAGAGGAAGCACCAATGGTAGATAAAAGAATTATACCGCAATAGAACTCGACATGGTTGTGAGCACTTGCTATTGGACATGACATTTGAAGGTGGCGATAGCTTTCGAAATTTTACACGCATGAGCACCGATGACTTTGAATTGCTACTAACGATGGTTACACCTTTGATAGAAAAAAAAGATACGAATTTTCGTTGTGCTATTTCAGCAAGGGAGAGACTAGTTGTAACATTGAGATATTTAGCGACTGATGATTCATATACTAGTCTACAATATCTGTTTAGAATGTCAAAGCAGTCAATATCTAAAATTATACCACAAACTACTGACGCGATAATCGAAGTGCTAAAGGACTATGTTAAGGTAAGTCAAACGCTATGTTTTCAAATTTAAATGTTTTAATTGAATAAAAATTACCGGGTACCGAAAGGACTATTAAGGAATCATTGTAAGGAATCACAGATTAAATCTAGTGCCGCAAACTGGTTTCGTGTTGGGGCTTGCGGGCTTGGTATAGGTGCTTGCGGGCTTGGTATGGGTGCTTGCGGGCTGGGCGTGGGTGCTTGCGGGCTTGGTATAGGTGCTTGGTTGGATGCAGAAGATGACTCATTTTGAGATTGCTGCGTAAAATATCCATAATTGCTCTGAAATCTTCCCATGTCTGCGTCGAAAATTATGTCCATTATATATTTCTTTACGCATGTTAAAGTGAGGGGGTCATATTTTCTTAATTCAGATGCTATGCATTTTCCGAAAACATCATACGTATCATCGTGGGTATTAAGTACATCCAAAGCATTCTGTAGTAATATGTCGTCGTTGGTAGTGTCTAAAACGGATGAGGCTTCTGCCTTCTTTTTAGTGGCCTTCCTTTTGCGATTGGCAGAGCTGGCAGTAGGCAGATCAGTATTTGCAGATAGTTGACTTGTTGATGTTGCATTAGAGTCATTTTCATTAGTTTCATTATTTTTATTAGTTTCATTATTTTCATTAGTTTCATTATTTTCATGAGTTTCGTTATTTTCATTAGTTACATTATTTTCATTAGTTTCGTTATTTTCATTAGTTACATTATTTCCATTAGTTTCTGTCGCCGACGAGTCCCTCGCCATTGATATGGCGATTGACTCTTGGCGATTGATATATGCCGTTTTCGTCGTGCGGGTAGGAGCGTCAACAAGATTTATAACGCTCTCGTATTAATTTTACAATTTAATTAGAAAATCAGTGTTTATCTTTGACAAAAACAAGTAAAGTGTCTGAATAAAGTGTAATAACGCCGCAGAAACTATAAATTACGGGATTATATTACGTGAAACTATTAAAATAATGTAAACCTCATACCCGGAGTGACTGTGCAAAAGTCATCTTCTGTGTGTTATTGTCGGCAATTATTATGCCCTGTTTTCACCCTAATCAGTGACATACAGTGGATAAAGTACTTTTCTGTGCATCAAAAACCAAAACAGTGATTATAAACTTAATTTTATGAAGTAATTAACACAACTATCGTGGTTTAACTATTGACAAAATTGCTACCAGCGCCATCTATTATAGTTGATCGATACTGCTTCGCTGGCCGTTTAATATTGGAACCTGAATCATCGCATTTATTATATGCTTGCTCGACTCCTTAGTTATTCTCCAGAGGCCGCTAGTTGGATGACACCGCACCGCTGCGCTGGATGCACAATTTAAAAACCACTATTCGAACCATCGCAAGCACATCCACCTGGGTAGCTTCGACAAACGCAATACCCGCTGCGTGGCGCTAGTTGTTCGGGATATTTTATTATTTTAAAATAATATCCGAATTACTTTGCGCTGAAAAGCTCTGATGGCGCCAGTTGACTAATATTGATGCTAGAAAAATATATTTACATATTCTCGAGTATTATAACAAAGTATAAGTTACAAAATCTGCACAATAGTATCTATACTATATTTCCGTGCCTAAAGTAGTTAGTGCAGCACACACAAAGTCTGCATCATGACGACAAGACCTGTAACGAGAAGCCAAACTGCTAAGGAAACAGAAAATAAAATTAAAGAACTTACCTTTGAATTAAACAAAGCGCAGGAACTGAACATCAAACTAATGAAAGAACATGAAGAGTCTTCTGAAGATTTTAAGAAACTCATGTTACAAAATTCTAACCTAAAAGAACAATTAGCTGAAAAAGAAATAGAGCTCAATGAGGCCTTATCTGACAAGCAAAAAATACAAAATGTACTAAACGAGAAAACTTCAGATATATGTGCCTATGAAGAATCACTAACAATAATACGTATGCATGAGACAAATGCTGCACTGTTTGGAGAGCTGCAAAGTAATGCACAAATGGAACATGATCGATTATTAGCTCAACGAAATGATGAAGCTATGGAGTTAAGAGCTCAAGTTTTAAGCTTACAGGCTGAAATTATCAACCTGAAAACAGAAACCAACATTACCCATCTAACTCTAAAATCAAATGATACAGAGAAATGTAAGAAACAGCACAGTGGGATTACGAAAATATGTAATTTGGATAATAATAATAAGGAAGCGGGACCAGAAAGAATAACAAAATGTACGGAAGAAGGAAATCAAACTTATGAACTAAACAAAACCAGGACTAATGAGCCACTAAAACAAAAAAATATAGTACCCACCTATGCAGATAAGGCTAAAGAGAGGAAATACAAAGTTTCACTAAATACACCCATGGATGGTGGAAACAAAACAAGTGATAAATGTAAGAAAAAATTTACAAGAAAGGATAACAAAATGTTGATTCTATGTGATAGCTTCGGCAAGGGTCTGGCTGAGTACATGCAACACAACACACCAAATTATGACTCAATAACATCTATATGCAAGCCTGGAGCTACACTTGGGGCAGTCATAACCGGAATAGAAGCAGTGACCAAAGACTTGACGGAGGGTGATAGCATTATTATCATCACATCAAACCCAGTAAACTATCGTCTAGACTATGTAAAGCGATTAAGAAACTATTGTAATATAAATGGTTTTAAATTACAATTAACTACACTACCATATTCTTACGTGATGGGACTGAATAGCAACGATTATAATAATGAATTGTACTCACTCAATAAGAAACTGTTTAACTTTGTAAAACAGTCCCCATGCATGTCACTAGTGGACATAAACTCTTATGAAGGCAAATTTAGGTCATTTGGAAACAAATTAAATTACAATTTTATAGCATTTTTGCAAAGAGAGATAATATTTAATTTAACTTACCGAATAACAAATCAATACAGTAATTTAATTATATTGACAACAGATATACCAAGTGATTCAGAACGTGTAAATAGAAATGCAGTGTCAGACGACACTAATGACAAAGACTCAAATATTTTTTTAGAGATAATCAATCCCACAAAACTAATCAAGTAACTACATCGGAATTAGTAGTAATGCATCAAAATTGTAGAAGTTTACAAAACAAGGTTCTATCAATGCATGGCCTCGTGGCTATCTACAAACCGGACATATTAATTTTTTCTGAGACCTGGCTTAATAAGAGCAATATAGACAGTATTGTATTACACGGATATCGACATGCCCATTATTTTTTTAGGAAAAGCCGCATTCATGGTGGCGTATCGATATTTACGAACAATAAACTTAAAATTAAAATAATTCCAGAAATAGATAATTTAACAATTGAATACCACTGTGAGTTAGCAGCAATAGAAGTTAAAATTAATAAATACGACGAAAAACTTGTTATAATTGGCATGTACAGGACCGGAAAGGGTGATTTTAAAATTTTTGAACGTATCATGGATAAGCTGTTTGAGTTACTGAATGACAAACAATATGGAAAAGTTATCCTGGCAGGAGATTGGAACACTGACTTTTTAGATAACTCTCCGAATAAACGAGCACTACTAGATATTTTGGACGCGTACGCTTTCAGAAATATTGTAAACTTCCCGACGAGAATTGAAAACTCTACCAAAACTGCTGTAGACTGTATAGTGACGAACATAGACGACAATAGTATTACCGTAGAAGGAATAGCGGCAGCTATGGAACGTACTGATCATGATGCGCAATTGGTCAGATTTAAATTAAGAAAGTCCGAAACTAATAAGACTACCTATATAGAAAAACGTTCATTTCACGTTGAGAAAATAGCAGACTTCTGCAATGCAATGTTGTCATATGATTGGGACAGCATATTTGATATATACGATGAGCATACATTTGATAAATTTATGTCTAAAATAAAATGGAATATGGATATATTTTTTCCTTTAACTAAAACTAAGCGTAAAATTCAACAAAAAGTGCCATGGATATCAGAAGACTTTTTTAAAATACAGAGAGACCTTAACGATTTATATGAGTTCAAAAGACAATATCCTCACATAGTAGAACAAGACTTTATAAATAAGAAAGTTAAACAAGTACAAGATTGCTTAGAAAAAGGAAAAAGAGAATATGTGGAACACCGGATAAAGAATTCAAAAAATCCTAAAAAAGAAGTTTGGAAAGTTATCAAAGAAGACACAAATAAGGATACAAAAGAATGGGACTGGGAGCTAATAGATAAACAATTAAATCTACAAATACCATATGAACAAATACCCGACTATATTAATAACCATTTTATTTCTGTCGGTAATGAATTGTATGTTGAACATGCTCCAGATCGAGATAAAGCTATCTCTTTTTTAAAACAAGCTATCACAGAACTACCTGATTTTGAATTTCCACATATTTACCCACATGAACTTTTAAAACTAGCCAATAAAAAAATCAACCATTCGGACACTAAAGATATACTTGATATATCAGGCAAATTTTTATACCAGATCATGCAATCATTATGTGGTCACCTAACATATCTAATCAATAATATATTACAATCAGAATTATATCCAGATGTTTTGAAGATGTGTCGCCTGACCCCTCTTTACAAGGGAAAGGGAGTCAAGACGGATGTGCATAACTACAGGCCTATAACTATTGTCCCTACTATTTCGAAATTGATAGAGTCCTTGATTTCAAAAGAGATAATGGCACATTTGGATAAGTATGATGCACTCTCCCAAACTCAATACGCCTACAGAAAAGGAAGATCAACTACATCAGCAGCACATGATTTTGTTGATAAGGTTATTACTTGCCTTGATAAGAAGCAAAAAGTTGCAGGTATCTTCATCGACTTATCAAAGGCGTTTGACTCGGTGAACCACCAACTACTAGTTAATAAACTTCGAATATATGGAATTAGAGGTAAAACTGAGAAACTAGTAGAATCATTTTTGACAGGCCGGCAACAAGTGGTTGAAATACAAAATAACGGACAATCACTAAGATCTGGTCCGTGTGAACTAAACATTGGTGTACCCCAAGGCTCTTCAGTAGGTAATACAATGTTTATTGTATTTTTAAATGACATGGCTCATTTAAAATTACGAGGACAGCTGATCCAATACGCCGATGACACTACAGTTATTGTTTCCGGTAAAAACATGGATGAATTAAAAGAGAATATAGCTCTTAATATGGAAATACTACGTGATTGGTTTGATATGAATGGTCTGAAATTGAATTCAAGCAAAACTAATGTTGTCGTCTTTAATCCAGTCTCTCCGAAACGGCCAGTAATTGTAATTCCCACAATGCAAGCTGCAGACACTCTAAAGACTACAGATTTGGTAAAACTACTCGGATTCGAGATTGATCCAGCTCTTTCCTGGAAAGCTCACATAAATACCACTTGCAATAAAATGTCCAAAGGAATTTATGCATTAATGCAATTACGGCCAATGGCTACTGAATGCTATCTTAAGGAGGTTTATTACGCCTATATCCACTCAATAATGTCCTATGGCATTATTCTGTGGGGTAATTCCACAGACAATGAGCGAATATTGAAAATGCAAAAACGCGCTATTAGAGTTTTAGTGAAAGCCAAGTATAGAGACTCGTGCAGAGATCTTTTTAAGAGTCTAGGTATACTTACATCTATATCAGTATACATTTTCGAAATTGTTAAATATGTTCGAATGAATCTCCATATGTACCAATCTCGCGGTGAATATAAAAATTTAAATTTACGGAACAGAGACAATCTGTTGGTAGTAAAGCATAGGTTGCATAGGTCTACTAAAAATCCTATAGTGATCGGTCAACAACTTTACAATAAACTCCCAAACTGCATAAAATCTTCTACGACATATAATACGTTTTGTGCAAATGTCAAGCATCTGTTGCTGTCTAGGACTGTATATAAAATAGATGACTACATAAAACATGACTATCGCAACTATAAAATTAATATTGACTAAATACAATTATTATGACGTAATTATTATTATGCATATTTTATATTTCATAATTATTGACGAAGCCCATATACAGCTAATCTACATTTTAATTATTTTTTTAAGCCCTTGTACAACTTAATTTTACTAATTGTGAATAGATAATTTTATTGTACACTGACATTGCATTTCTATAAAACTTACGTACAATTGTGTAAATCAGACGAGTCCATAAATTTAATCATTATTATACTTAGATTATAATAATTGATATGATCTTATGACAATAAATTATCTTATCTTATCTTATTTCCTGTGATCAAATAATTAAATTTACATTATATTTACAGTTACCATCGTGTGAAGAGGAATGGCTACAATTGGCGCACGATTGGGAAAACAAATGGAATTTTCCCCACTGCATATCATCCATGGATGGTAAACATATAACTCTTCAAGCTCCAATTAAAAGCTTTGCAGAATACGATATATAAATTACAAAGATTTGTTTAGCATAGTTTTGCTTGCCTTAGTTGACGCAAATTACAATTTTATTTACGCGAACGTTGGCTGCCAAGGTCGAATCTCTGATGGCGGAGTATTCAAAAATACTACTCTATTCAAAAAACTAGAAAAAAATGAACTGAATTTACCAGAGCCTAGCATTATACAAATACCTTATGCAATTAAAGTGCCTTACATGATATTAGCCGACAAAGCGTTTGCGTTAAATAATTATACAATGAAACCCTTTGAAGGAAATCCACCGACGTGGAATAAATTTATCTGATAAAAAATCGAAATGGTTATAGGCAAACCATTTTGAAATATAGGTATATGTTGTCTCGTCCTGTTGTCTTGTAATGTCCCTGTAATTAAAATAAAATATATTAATACACACATGTATTTTTTGTATCATTCGATTCAGTCCTGGCCCTTGTTTCGAGAAGAGGTTGGGGTACTTATAGCAATAGCAAAAATTTCGAAAACATACTAAGGGGCTTACTAAGGTTAGTAACCTTTGGGTTACTAGTGAGCTTACTAAGGGGCTAGGGACTAAATTTACGATGAAAAATGTTTACCTTTATAACCTATTTTTTTATTGCTGAATCATATTAAATATGCTAAAATAAGCATTTTTATTGATTACATGTTTGTCATAAACTTTACAGTTTACTGACTAGAGCGGGACTTGTAAATTTTATTTACATACATTTTGTGTCCTAGAATTCACAGATTTGGATCGCTCTAGTTCATAAACGGTTAAGTTTATGGAAAAACTTCATATTATAAAAGATGCTATTTTTAGCATTTTTAACATGATTCAGTAATAAAAAACATAAGTTATTCATCGTGAATTTTTTAAGTCCTAGCCCCTTAGTAATCAAGTCCTAAAATCGGGCCACTCTTGCTATTAACCCTAAAAGACATGCGACCTAATGTCAGCAACGTCATAACTACTGTCACAGGCTAGGGAAACCGCTTACCATTGGGCGGGATGTATGCCTGTTGTCCACCAACATGATATTTTTAATAACACGCACACAAGCATATGCCGCCTAATGGTAAGCGGTTTCCCAAACCTATGAAATCCTGTGACACTGGTTATTATGACCAAGGTTCAAAGGAATAATTATCATGAGTTTTTAGTCTGGTAATAACATTAACGATTTGCTAATAACCTAAAAATTGTAGTTACAGAATGCACAAAAAAAATTACCTGATCCCGTGGTCAAGCTGTTCTTATGTCGTGACTTTTCTCGTCGGTACGACCCCGTAAGACTGGTAATCTTCTTATTTAAATCTTCCACTGCAATCCCCAATTTGGCACTAATAACTTTCCACGCATCCTGCTTCACATTTCTGTCGTAATATTTTTTATGTAACGGGTCCCAGAGAACTCTCTCTCGCTCGTATAATTTTATCAGTTGAATAGTCTCCATTAAATGCACGGCTCGGACTGAGGCTCCTTTGAGCACGGTAAAAAAACCGACAAAATATGGCTCGGCTCGCGGCGACGAATTTGTCTCGTGTCGCGGCGAGCCTCAGGTTGAGCAAGCGTCTCCACTTGCGCGGCCTCGGGCCGAGGCAGCCGCTCGACCCGAGGCTGCCTCTTATGGATACGCAGCTTTAGAGGTTTGTGCTAATAAATGAATATTAAATTTTTAGAGTTACGTACCCAAAGGGTGTAAACGGGACCCTACTACTAAGCCGGCAATACCTACGTACAAGCGTTAATTTCTCAGCAGATCACACACTTCCACACACTCCACCACCATCACCACCACGTCAACAAAACCCGACACAGATGTCTCTTCGCAGCAGCCAAAGACAACGTACTCGTGCTGGGAGGACCGTTTTGGACCAAGACAGGGATCGGCTCGCAGCCATTGAGTCTCAAAGGGTTGAGGCAGAAATCTTCACAGCGAGGGCTATATCTCAAGCTGTCGAGCAGATGGCAAACACCACTGCAGCCTTAGAGGGTTTAGCTACAGCAACAAGAGAAGGTGCTCAAGCTATAGCTGATGCCCTTAATAGGATTGCTGATGCTCTTCAGCGCAACTAAGAGAATTAATATTAATAGGTACTCATGCAAGACATATTGATTGATTTCTCTTTGTACTTAAGCATTGCTGTGGTTGATAGTCCATTCTTGCTAAGTTTGATGAGCCTTAATACTATTTTCAGATTGAGGGTTCGTCGCATCTTCACCATACGCCTTACATACAGAAATAATATATCTCACGACAGCCCTGTCGCACGAATGTGTCGTTCTTATAATGATCTTTACCGCAGTACCGCCCGTGACGACGGGAAAAATGACAACATAGATTTATTCGGACTTAGTTTCAGTCAATTTCGGAACAATGTAAAAAAATATAGAATCACAGTAATACAAACCTTGCTGTGTCGCACTGTAATGTGTAGTTAATCATTATTATTATTTATCTGTTATGTATACATATATATTCAACTAGCTGCGCCCCGCGGTTTCACCCGCGTGGTGATGAAAATCGGTGAAGGGATATGGAAAATAGATAGTAGCCGATTCTCAGACCTACTGAATACGCATATAACATTTGGTAAAAATCGGTAAAGCCATTTCGGAGGAGTACGGTAACTAACATTGTGACTGGAAATTTTATATATATAGTGATGATGATGATGATGATAAATAATAAAAAAATATATATATATATATTTTTTTATAGTTTTAATTTATTATATGTATTTACCTTATTTTATTGTTTTAGTTTTATTTATTAAGAAGCTAATTGTAAAATAAATTAAAATTACAACTGTATCCTGTTTAAGCCATGTTGTGTGCTCATTGTTTTGGGTCATGCTATTGTAAAATAAACATTTTGATTGTAATAAAAGTTTTTTTATTATATAAACACAATAATTATCAATATAAAAAAACCACTTCATAAAAAAGTCCCAACTAGACCAAACTGAAATGGGACCACACGTGAAGCGCCAGCTTTCAAATAAAAAAAGAATCATTAAAATCGCTTCACCCAGTCGAAAGTTCTGAGGTAACAAACATTAAAAAAACCGTCGAATTGATAACCTCCTCATTTTTGGAAGTCGGTTAAAAATACATATATTACAAACTAAGTTGAACTAGGGCGCCGTGCTACCCATAGTTGTGGGACCAGGCGAGCACGGGCTTCAAGCTCCCTCCTCAGCTCAGCAGAGGCAGACTTGCTGGTCAGCCACTGGTGCATCCTGTGGGTCTTGAGCTCCCATGGGTGCTACAGGCATGTCTTCAATATCATCCTGAGACAGGCGTGCTCTGCTGCATATATTGTGTAATACACAACAAGCATTTATTATTTTAGCTGCTTTTTCAGGATGATAGTGAAGAACTCTATGACCCAGAAGACACCTCCATCTATTCTTCAGCACTCCTATAGTGCGCTCCACAGTATTGCGGGCTGTGCAGTGCAATTTAGTGTAATAATCTTCTGCAGAGCCTGGACAAGCATCTACTATAGGGGTCATTAGGTACTCCCTTTGAGGATAACCAGAATCACCTATAAAAAACGGACAGGTGTGAGTAGGACTCGCACCATGAGGGTTTCTTACAAACGTAATAAATATGTATGTAGTAGATAGTTCATCCATCCCGGATAGCAAACCTCGACGATTAAAAAAAAAAGGGTTAAATATTGATCGACAAACTTTGTAGTTGGCAAACAGTTGCTTCCATACATATCAACAACAAAGTGTAATCACAAAAACATTTTTTTAATGTGATGTAACTTAAAATTAACAACTTTCGGCTTATTTCTTTATATGTGCTGTGAGATCTTGCTTTTTGCCAAATTTTATTATTCTAGGTCAACGGGAAGTACCCCATAGGTTTTGATTCCCTTAGTCTTGGCAGACAGATGGACAACAAAGTGATTCTGTAAGGGTTCCTTTTGAAATACGAAACCCTAAAAAAGACAATTTAATACTCACACATATTGCAATTAATAAATATACCATATTAACTGCTTTCTGAAAGTTTAAACAATATTTACCAAGTAAGAAAATTGTTTCACCTCTACTATTCAAATTTATCAAATGATCCTTGATGGGATTTTGGTTCCAGACAAAGCTGTCATGTGTTGAGCCACCAAATGTTGCGTCATCACTGAGGATGTTGAGATCTGCATCACAAATCTGAAAGAATGTCAAAAACTTAGTTTTAACAGATATTTGAATTTTATGCTTCTCTACTAGTGCTAGGACAGGAATAATGAGTGTTCAAACAGTTACTATCTTTCGCTAAGGCTTAGAAAAATAGTCATAATCGATGTTACCGAAATTACAGCGGCATTAAACCAACTCAGTGAGTTAATAGATTCTTAAAGGGTCGGCAATGTAGTTGTGATGCCATTGGTGTTATTAGTATCCATAGGCGACGGTGACTGCCTACCATCAGGCAGTCCATCTGCTTGTTAGCCACCTATGGCATAAAAACAATATCTTAGTCTGAGAAGCACAGTGAACGCAGAACTGCAATACAAAGTTATGGGTGGCACTACACATGAGTAGTGGTTACCACCAGTGAACCACTTGCTTTTTTCGTCAGTTGTACTTATAGAAAAATACAATTAGGACATTTCGTGAATGAAAGCCTTTTCGATTGAAGAACCGCTCCTCATTTTGTGCCGGTCTTATTATGGCGATGTGGGTGCCGTCAACGCAGCCTACTACTGACGGAATTTTAAATGTTTCATAAAATCTGAAACAATAACGGTTTTATGGTTTTATGTAAAACTAACTGCGCCCCACGGTTTCTCCTGCGTGGTGATGATGACGACGATGAAAAATAGTCTAATTGTTAGATTAAGTTTCTTTTGTATTTTTCGGTGTGTAATAAAGATGTATTGTATTGTAAAATGCAGAAACAAAAATAAATCACATATATTATAGTTTCGCAATTAGTTTGATAGTAATTACCTACCTTCTTTTAATAGAATCCCGTTGATGTCTTGTCTGAGGGAATTTCAACCACTTATTTACAATATCATCCCTGTTGAGTGCAGCCGTTACTTCTTTAATCACTCTTGAAACGGATTGTTGGGACATCACGGTGCCTTGCGTTCCACCCACCAATCGTTGGTAGCTCCCCGTGGCGTAAAATGAGAGGGCCACCAAAATCTAAAATTGAAACCGGGATAGGTTAAAAAAACTGGATAGACTGTATGATGTGCCAATGATTTATGAGATATCTAATAACATCAAAATATAATATTTTATAGCCTATGATATACTGGGCAGTTTTGTAGTAAATAAACGTTACAAAGCTACGAGTAGCAAGCCTACATGATCAAAAAGTAGGTAAACTATTGGCTATGAAGGCCTGCGGAGTGAAACATTGTCACGTCCACAGACATTTAATACAGAAACAGACTGAACATGTTTTTTACAACTACATTCGCAAAAACAGTTATGTTTGCATCTCTCTCGATTACACAAAAATCATATATTCGTATCTCTTTTTGTCGTAACGTTGCAACATAATAGAAAAAAATTAGCATGTGGTACGGTGTTCCAAGTTGCCATTTTGCTAAGCTGACAGAAGGCTGACAGCGAAAACCACGGCTTGCAAAAATTACCTAAAATAAAAGTTATTTTAGGTAATTTTTGTAAAATACTTGGTTTAAAAGATACGAAAATACTATGGTGAAGTGCAGTGTCCTCATGTGTTTTAATTCATCTCATAAGATGCCACCCGGTATAACGTTTCACAGGTAAGTTTCGTGTGTCATAATAGAGCTTATTTTGAATTGCTATTTTTTCTTGATATTTTTCATAAACTTTACAATTTGAAGGCTTGGGAAGGTTGTGTTTTTTCCAATTTAATAAATGTACAAGTTTGGTGGGTGTAATAAAAGTTAATAAGGAGTTGTCTTTAAAAAATTGTTGATTTGATCATTGTTTGGCGTTTGAGGTACTTAGACATTGTCCAGGGAACGTATTCAGTAATATAATTAAAATAGTATAAGTTATTTTCTTTAAAAATTCATTGTATCGATCATTGTTTTACATTTACGGTATTTAGACATTGTCCAGGGATTTTATTTCAGAATCAGAATTCGTATTTAGGAAATATAATTAAAATAGATGATTCAGCTTGATGTGATTATGATGACATGAACCTTTTTCATTAATTACTAGCTGTTTTTCTTAAGTATTGTAAATAAAGTACATACCTACCTATTGTGGTTCATGTCATATATATACGTAGTGATCTAGATAGTGTAATTAAAGGGTTATTTAGACATATTTCAAGTAACAAACATTTTTATTACATTTTAGATTTTCCCAAGGATGAAATGTTGAAAAACGCATGGTTGAAAAATTTGAATCGAAAAAATTGGCAGCCCAATGCGACAAGTTTGTTGTGCTCAAAGCATTTAGAGGCACATTTGTTCGACCGGACTGGTTTCCGTACAATCCTTGCCCGAGGTGTAATGCTTATTGGAACAACAGTTTTCAATGATCAGTCGCTATCACTATCATGAATCTCAAGTTGTACTACATTATGATAACTTGCATGTAATAATTTTCAGAGCGATAACATACCAAGTGAAAAGAAAGCCACAAAAAGAAGTGTTACTGGCAAAAATGATCTGCGGGAGCTGCAGAATACCTCATGTCCATCAAATTCAGATCCTACAACCACATGACACATCTGGCAAATTGTTTTATACAAAAATAAATGATTTGTCTTGGTCTGGTGTGTTTGAATATTAATACCCAATGGGTGATAAAATATAGTAAGTAAATAATGTGGGTAGCTTAGAAATTGTTATGTGGGTATGTACTTCTAAGTAATAAAGTCAGTCTGTTGCAAGTCACCAATGTGTTTCAATAGGTTATGGGCCCAGACCCGCTTAAAAGTAGAAAGAATAGTAATTTTATAGTGCACAGTGTTATAAGATGCCTGGAAATTACTCCATCAACGTTCCAAAACTGAAGGGCAGAGAAAATTACGATGATTAGGCATTTGCCGTCGAAAATTTTCTTATCTTGGAAAATGTGGACTTATCAAGCGCTGATGTGCTAAATGCGCAGGATGATAGAAAAGCCAGAGCCAAAATGATAATGACAGTGGATCCCTCTCTTTATGTCCATATTAAAGCTGAGACTACAGTGCGAGGTGTTTGGGCAAAGTTCAAGTTGCTGTTTGACGACTCCGGTTATACTCGCAGAATCAGTTTATTGAGAAATTTAATTTCAATACGTTTGGAAAATTGCGATTCCATGACCAGCTACGTAACCCAGCTTGTCGAAACCGCACAGAAGTTGAAAGGTACCGGTTTTGAAATTAATGATGAGTGGATCGGATCGCTATTGTTGGCTGGACTTCCGGAAAAATTTAGCCCTATGATTATGGCAATCGAACATTCTGGAATGAATGTAAGTGCAGATTCTATAAAAACAAAATTATTGGACATGTCTGCTGATGATGAAATTAAATCTGAAGGTGCTTTTGTGGCGAGAAAATCATACAGGCGCGCCACACACAGCACGAACGAAACGCATTCGCATTTTTTACGAAATGGCCGCGAGTCTAACCAAAAAAGGTCAATCGTTCAAGGGCACGGGCAGTGACGACAAAGGAAATATTAAGAAAAAAATACGTTGTTATTCGTGTAAACAGCTTGGACATTACAAAAATCAGTGTCAGAACCAAAAAGGGACAATGAATGCGTTTAGTGCAACTTTAAGTAGTTTAAGTACTGTTTTCGAAGACGGTGCCTGGATCGTGGACAGCGGAGCCACGGCGCATCTAGTTAGTGACAAAAATATGTTGTCAAATATAAAAACCGAACAAAATCAAACAAAAATAATAGTGGCAAACAAACAAAGTGTGCCGGTATTGTGTTCGGGTGACCTTGAGATCACCACCTGCGTAAGAAAAACAGAACACAAAATCTCAGTAGAAAATGTTTTGTGTGTTCCAAACGTCACCACGAATTTATTATCAGTGAGCAGAATGACAGCAAATGGTAACAAAGTTAGTTTCAAAAACAACCATTGTTACATACAAAATAGTTTAAATGAGCTTATTGGATGGAGTGGCAGGATTGGAAAATGGGGTCTACAAACTCAGTACAAAAAAGATTTTAGCAGCAGCAGCAGTCCAGGTGTCAAGTACCGTTTGGCACAGGAGATTGGGACACATTAATAAAAAAAGACTTGGACTCAATGAAAAATGGAACAGTTGAAGGCGTGGCGTTCAGTGAAAAGGGCCCAATAGGCAAATCAAGCTGCACAGTTTGCTGTGAAGGTAAGCTTACAAGATTACCTTTCGGAAACAGCTCAACAACCACAAGAAATGCACTTGATTTAGTGTCAGTGGACAGTTTTGGGCAGAGGCTGTAAATACAGCAGTATATGTGAAAAATCGGTCACCGGCAGCAGGCTTAGACCAGAATTCTACACCTTATGAGGTATGGACGGGCAGAAAACCAAACTTGAGTCACCTTAGAGTGTTCGGTAGCCCAGTTATGGTCCATATTCCGTGGAGGATTGATTTATTTATTTATTTAAATTAAAGTTACAATACATATTTATGATTTTTATTCTTACTGGTTTTGGTAACGTATGTCCCAACATACATTCAAATGAACATTGATTAATTGTAGTGGTAGGACTCTTTTGCAGGGGTCCGCCTGGGGAAGTACCACACCTTTGCTAGTTATTCAACCGCCAAGCAGTAATAATAATAATAATAACCTCCACCAATGCCTACCAAATGTCCGGGCTAGACCCGAGAATCTCATTAAATAAAGTGTTATAATAATAACATACAACTTTTTATATATCGGCCTCCTTGACGTGTCCGTCAACGGCGAACCTGACTAGCGCCGGTTATGAGCGCGTATATGGCTGGCAAAACCAATCTTAGTTTTAAAGGTCCTGTTGCAAGGCGCACAATGCAACTGACCATCAGCATTGTATGTGTAAGTGTAGGTAGGCTTCGGACGGGTTTTAATGATAAGGCGTTTAGCATCTAGGTCTTGTATTCGCTTCTCTTCGAAATTATTAACAGCCTTATGAACAGAGCTGCGCCACTCTCGCCTCTGTTGCGCCAGCTCACACACTGCACAACTTTTTATACATATTTCATAGTTGCATGTATTTTATATTCAAAAGGGCCTCTTGGTGTTGGCTTCGGCTCCACCAATGCCCACCAAATGTCCGGGCTAGACCCGAGAATATATTTAAATAAAGAGAAATAATAATAAAAACGCAGGGGCGGCTTTATGGCGAGCCGTCGGTGAGTGGCGACACCGCGTACCCCGATTCCATGGGGCTAAATGAGACCCCTGACACCTGGCTTGCCTTAACCGGCCGTCCAGGGGTGGAAAACGCAAGAGCTAACAACCTAAGCTCCAGGGTGGAAGTGTTAAAGGGCATAACGCCGCGAGTAGCTCTTAGTGAAAGTGCAGCACACATCTCTACACCCTAAGCCACCCACGCCGATGTTGCCCCTCCGATGCCAAGATACGGCAGCCTTTATGGGGGGCCCATCCAGTGGGTGGCAAGTCATCACCTGCCTAAATATATTTTGGGATGAGACAGGATAAGGCAGGTGCCGTTTCTCATTCTATAGATCTGTTATTCCATCCACAAGTTGTTCACCTCAATAGCCCAAATTTTTTTAATCCTATACTGTACAATAGTTTCATATTCCTTTTTATACATATTCCATAATTGTATTTTTTATATTCAAAAGGGCCTCTTGGTGTTGGTTTCGGCTCCACCAATGCCCACCAAATGTCCGGGCTAGACCCGAGAATATATTTAAATAAATATCTGGGACATTATTGCACACATGGTCATCTGACCCCAAACTAAGCAAAGCTTGTAATATGGCTGCCAGAGACTGATATACGTACATATATATTTTTGAATACATACTTAAATAGATAGAACACCCAGACATAGAACAAACACAACTGTTCATCACACAAATGTTTGTCCTACATGGGAATCGAACCCACGCCCCTAAGCGCAGAAAGTAGGTACACTACCAACTGAGCTAACGAGGCTGTACAATAGTACAGTAGTAGCTGTCAGTAGTACAATCACTACTGTGTTCCGGATTGAAGGGCAATATTTCCAGCGAAATTACAGGGCACACAGAGATTTGACATCTTATATCTCGGGGTGACGAGCGCAGTGCATTGCCATCCAGGGTTTTGAACTGTTAAAGTTCAAAATTCTGAGTGGCGTTGAGCTGTTATGGGCAAGCGTGAAGAGCCATCAGGCGAGCGACTTCGCTCGTCTCGTCACCCAGTAACATAAAGAAAAAAAAAGAATACATATTTCTTTACCCACTTGGCAATGTATGTAGTAGCGTACATGATTTTTCAGGAAAACTGAAAACTTTAGATTTTTTTACTATTTTTCTGGGCATATTTAGGCTTTTCACATTCCTATTTCAGTATTTGTTTCAATTCAAAATGGTTTTTTTTTTGCCAAATAAAAGGTTAACTTTCCCAAATATTATCACGTTAAAAGTTTAGTTTACAACTAAAGTAATCAATTAAAATTTAAACATACTTGATTAGTTTGTCCATATTAATTTTATCAAGTAAAAGTTAAAGGAAATCAATATTAATAGCTTTATCAACAGTAGTCGTTTTGGGTAACTTTGAATATTTTTTTACAATATTTGTGATTTTACAAATCTCATTTAAATTATTTGTTTATTTTATTGAATAAATAGTGTTCTTTTGGGTTGGTTTATTTTCTACAATAATAAATTTACCCAAAAAACAATAGAACTACACCGAATTTGCCCCAAAACTGAAATTCTAAGTTATCATGAGTTTTGGGTAACTTTGAATATGATTTTTTCGGAATCTAAAAACCTTTATTATTCGAATAATTTAAGGTTTGGGTAACATTAAATGATGTGTTTTTATTTAAAAAACCTAATCTGCCAAAATAACACCTGACACTGACGTGTAAATATGATAGATAGCTTGGTATTGCCATATAAAACAAGGTGGACTAATTTGGTGGAGAAAAGATCGTTATTTTATTATAATTATTTATTAAATCAAGGTAAAGTAGAAAAGCAGTGTGAAACAAAATAAATTATACGTTTATTTGGCCATCGAATGAGATCAAAATCATTATTACAACATTATCTTTAAACAAATTTTAATTTTTTTAAAAGTCATTCACCCCATTCCATAAACAAAATGTCATCGTCAATATAAGTGTGACCGCCTTTTCTGGATACCTGTTTGTCTTTCAAAATACTTATTATATTGGCCTCATTGATTCGACATATTTCAATTTTAGAAGGCCAAGACCAACCCCCTAAAAAGTTTTTTTGGAGCACACAGACTTGTAAGGGGTTAACTTTTTGTATTCTTCCTGGGAACAAAGTTCCCTCTTCTCTAAAGATACAATATGTACCCTCTTTGATTTTCGGGACTTCAACGTCTACCTTTCCTGCACACTTCTCAGTCGCTAAAACCTGTAGCTCCCCACTTGCCTTATCTACTATATATTCCTCTATAATTTCTTCTTCCATTAAAATCACTTTACTACCTATGTCTAAGTCTGTACTTTCATTTACCATTTCTATTTCCTGCCTCATATCTTCTGCCACGGCTTGATTTTTAAAAGTGTTGCTTACTTCACCAGCAGGTGTCTTGGCGTGTTGATGAGGAAGAGGTTGGTGAACTAAAGCTTCAACAATTACTTCTCTTTCAATTTCTTGAGACTCATTATCACATATTTTTTTCAATAATACTTGTATCTTCTACTTCTCCATTCTTAACCTGGTCACTCGGAAAACCTTTATCTTTTTCTTGTTCTTCATCATTAGAAACCTTCTTTTTTTTGTTCTTAGATCCCATGGGTCGTCCTCGTTTCTTGGATTGCGCGTCGTTTTTGTCTCCCTTTTGTCCTTTACTTTTGTTTGTCTTGTCTCGTTCTTCATAATATTTTACGACCTCCTCAGCCGAAACACTTTTCCCCGCTGTGACAGGTAATTGGAATTTTGTTCATTTCCATTTAAATCTCCTTGCCTTATTTCTTCTATGTAGGTAATGAAACTTGTACCAACAGAATCGCAAATTTCTGCCTGAGACGTGTACGTTGGTAGTTTGTTCAAAACGGTAGAAGGTGAAATCGGTTGCAAGCCACAGCTCTTAAATCCGGCTTTCACATTATCAGAAGACGTACCTTCAATTTTGTCTAGAGATTTTTTGAGCAGCTGGGCAAAGAGAGGCTTTGGCAGTGCTTGTACCTTTTTTCCTTTACTAGTCTGTCGATAATCATTGAGAACATTTCTCCAGGCAGTTTTTAAACCTGAAAAATAACCCACATCTAAAGGTTGTAACAGGTGGGTTGAATTGGGAATTAAGCAAATGAACGTGATGTTATGTTCGTTGCAAAGAAGTAATGCTTTTGGTGATATGTGGGCGATGAGATTATCGCACAATAACACCAAATATTGAGGAATCAATCCATCCAGATTCGGACACAGCCATTCTCGAACCTACAGGAGCTTGGAAAAGCCAATCAGACCATAGTTTTTTCCCTTTAAATATAAAAAAGGAGGCAAAACTTCGCCACCAGCATTCGCACAAAAGACGACGGTGTAACACGATTTACTTGTGTTTTTTATAATTTCTGGATGTCGAGAGTCTCTTCTAAAAAGCAACTTCTTCTTTCCAGGGTCGTCATGAAATCCCGACTCATCCATATTATATATATTTTCTGGTGGAACTCCTTCTATTTCCATTTGAATATTTTCAAAGAAATTCTCGACCATTTCTCTGGTGACTTGAGCCCTTTTTCGGGATATGTTATGAGCAATTTTTGCTTTTAATTCTGGGTTTCTTTCTATGAACAAAACACCCCATTCGTAACCTGGCAGGTTATTTTTAAATTGAGGCTTATTATATATATTGAGGCAAATATTGTAAAAAAATATTCAAAGTTACCCAAAACGACTACTGTTGATAAAGCTATTAATATTGATTGTTATTATCAAAACATGCAATCGTCAGTGGGTTATCAAACGTCATCTTATCAGCCATCGCCACAGTCCCATTCTCAACACAAAACAAACTTTCAACCATCTCCACAGTCTCGTTCTCAACGGCGACCAATCTTTCAGCCATCTCCACAGTCTCATTCTCAACAATCTGCGTACTTCCAGCCGTCTCCACAGTCACATTCTCAACAATCTGCGTACTTCCAGCCGTCTCCAGAGTCACATTCTCAAGTATCTGCATACTTCCAGCCGTCTCCACAGTCACATTCTCCACAATCTGCAGACTTCCAGCCGTCACCGCAGTCACATTCTCAACAATCTGCAGACTTCCAGCCGTCACCGCAGTCACATTCTCAAGAATCTGCAGACTTCCAGCCATCTCCACACTCAAATTCGCAACAATCTTCTGATATGGAAGAGTATTCTCATTCTCAACCGTTTCCTGGGTTTGAGTCTCTTTCTAAAGAGTAATCAATTGATCAATTGTATGCAGATGCAGTTTCTAAAATATTTGAAAAATCTGAATAAATTATAAACGCTCACCTTGACTTCTTCTCGCAACTCTTGAATCAAAGCCTGACAAACTTCCATTATGCATGTAGCTATTGTAGATTTTGAAAACTTGAATAGGTAGGCCAAGCTGCTAAATTTATCACCCGTCGCAAGAAACCTGAGAGTTACAGCCAGTCTTTCTTGAATCGGAATACATTTTCTCATGTTAGTGTCTTGTTTTGCGATGAATGGTCCGATTTTGTTGAGCAGATATTCGAAATCAGCTGCGGACATCCGACAAAAATTTTCGAAATATCCAGAGGGTTCTCGAGTTAGGTCATATAGCAGATCTGTAGCATTGTACCTAAAATATTGAAAATAATATTATATTGTACCTAAGATTATTAGAGTAATTGTTAAGATTTAAAGCAGTAATTGTTAAGATTTTTATGTTTTATGTTTTTATGTTCCTATCTGTCTAATTCTTGAATAAATGATTGAAAAATAATTGTTATGTTCTTTATTCATTTCAAGACTAAAAGGCTAGGTTTGTTTACAATACGTTTATATGTAGGTAACTAGGTATGAGGTATGGAAGTGAGACTTTCTACCGCTATCAGGATCCTGGTCATATATGTAAATATTATAGATTCGGACATCAGATATAATAAATATATACTGGTACCGATTCCGGTCACACCACCTAAAAATCCTAAACCTAAAAAATCGTAAAATTTAGGAAAATTCGCCTAAAACTAAAATGGTATTCTGGCAGGAGCATTTTAGGATTTTTAGAAACGTCAAACTCAAATTTTTAACTCGAATGAACGAAACCAACTAAAACTACTCAATTTAAGAAATTTAGACAGTTTTGCTATTCTGGCGCCAAGTTTTAGAGCTGTCATATGTAATTTTAGGTTAGTTTTTTACTAAATTTAACGAGTAGCTTTTTAGATCGTTTCTAAAAAAATATACAAATTTAAAGCGATTTTAAGCACGGTAATTGTATGTTTTTACTTGAAAAAATGTTTAGACAAATATAGAAATGCCACCAATCGTCTATTAAACTAGTTGCTTCAGGAGATTTGTGATCAAACTCAAGTATTTTTTCAGATACTTATAAAGTGTTGTTAAACCTGCTGTTGGAGGAGCAGCTAATTACCTACGTTTAACTATGATCGGGGATTATGTGATAATTCTCCTGTACGAGGATGATGAGCAGTATGTTGATAGGTTTGTTTCTGTATATTAACACACATACACATAACAAGCGATGAAAAACTAGGAGGTTGCTACTCGGACTGATTTAGACAAGCCCCAACAAAACTGTTTTATAACAGAAAAGGCTTCTATAGCATTAATGCCCAAGTAGTAAGAACTTATTAATGTATTTACACAGCTCTTTACTCTGTATCTAAACATATGTATATCAGTCTCTGGCAGACATATTACAAGCTTTGCTTAGTTTGGGGTCAGATGACCGTGTGTGCAATAATGTCCCAGATATTTATTATATGTTAGTACCTGTTTCTGGTGTGAAATGTCAACAACTAGCAGCACTCCGAGGACTTCTGGTCATCATACAGGAACATTCACATTTTTCAATTAAGAGAATTATTATGAGTAAATAGTTCATTTATTAATGAAATAGTCATGAGCTACCCTTATACTAAATTTCATCCCAATCTGTTCAGCAGTTACAGAGATAAATCAGAATATACGTATTAAAATAGAACCATTAGCTTTTAAGACGCGATTTATACTATTTTTTACCCACACTGCCTTTTCCATTCCTGTGCCAGCTTGTAATTCAATCATTTATAATTTTTGTTTTGTTTGCAGATATCTGATCATAAAGGCAAAGTGATGCACGTAAATCCAAATTTCCCAGGCTCTACCCATGACTCGGCTGTGTGGGGGGCTTCAAACATCAATCAATCTCTAAAAGAAGAGTATGTTGGTGGAGAAAGGAACCAGTGGCTCTTGGGTTATTATACCAACCAATTTTTGAACCTAGTATTAGCTTAGAGAAGGCAATCAGGTTAATCTAAATATAATAATTATTTTAAGGGTTCCATACCAAAATGGTAATTTATTTTGAGTCAATAGAATAAAGCACAGGTAGTAAATAAATTTTTATTTTAATAAAATGTTTAGGTTGTCACTTACAATATTAATATCCTGGAAGAAATAGCTCTCAGCGATAAGGCCGCCACTTGTGGCACTAGTTCGTAAGTTGTTTCTTTGTATTAGCTTGAATTTCTAGTGTACATACACAATAAAGAGTTTCTATCTATCTGTCCATCTAATATTTTATAGGTATAGTTAGTTAAAAATCAGTCAAACATTTACATATATCACAAAATTGGTTCCCAAAATAAATGAAAACTCCTCCATCTATGAGAAACTGAAGATAAGCCAGTCTGGAAACTCCTCCGTCATGTCTGGCGATAAGCCAGCCTCTGCCGGAGAGGTCGGTAGGACATTATAAGTCGAACCACTTGGCACGGGCATAGCATTCAGCCTCTGAAAATCAGCAACAATTAAAATATCGCTCCTTGAATGCAAGAGAGCCACAAACCATAAATAGCTTTTTTTACAGTACAGCCGAAACAAAATTTCGTTAAGGATTTTTTGCAAAAAACATGTAGTTTTTATAAATAATTGTATACTATTATATACCATTCGAAGCGTGATTTGTTGCTGTATCTTTCTGCATTATAAATTATATTGGAATGTATTACACACGCTCTAAAAATGCAGATAAGTCCCTTTTGTTTTCAAAATTCAAACTATAATTAGAAGAAATATTCCAAAAATGAAACGAATATTTTTAAAATCAAATTTCTTTATTAATATTTCTTTATAAAAATCCAACAAACAGTTTTTCATTACACAAAAAAAAACGTTTAACTATCTAATTTGTCCATTATACATAATATCTAATATGTATTAAAATGTTTATTTTTAGTAAGAAAATGTAGTACAAGCTTTTTGTAGGAACTAATAACCTATCCAAAAATGTCTTATTACTTTTAAATTAGTTTTGTAGTATCACAATTTCTAAGGAAAAGGAAAAAAAACATAAAACAATTAAAAAATGAAAAGTATCTAGGTATTCTAACAATCGTTAAATTCTTTTAAAGTATATAAAAATAGATAAATTATCAAAATAAGTACTAAGACCATTAAAACTGCTCTGTATCTTTTAATCACATTTATTTGTGTTTATTTAACGTAATAATATTTGAAATTCTTATAAATGAAATTAAATATCTTGTAACTTCAATTATACTACCAAGCAACATTTACAAGCGAAATAAGATAGGATTTGAACTTTAGCTTTTAGGAACTTTCTCATTTCAGCAAAAACATCAGTATTCTTTTCAATGTTGGCATAATTAGCCCAACTTTACAATCAACTGATCCGAAAAGGATATATTATAGTAAATTTTCAAGTAAACTAAGACTAACCTTATAAACAAAAATTAACACTTGACACACATTCGTATTTGTGAACTAACACAATCAAATCTCTTTTCAGTCTTTAATTTAAGGCAACATGCATTTTTTCAACTTGGAATGTATCCTAAAAATAATTCTATTATAACTATTTGTTTCTTAATCAACTACAAACAAAGTTAAATTTTACTTATATTTATATCACATTATAAAAGATATCAAAACTATAATATTAGTATTTATTATAATAAAAAAATATCTTTTGGTAAAAAATCAAAAGTCGCATCTAAAAGTTGGTAACGTTGTATAGCTTTAAAAAACTATCATATTAAATGCTTAAATTTTTTACTTGTACACATAAAGTAAAATTAAAGACTTTCGTAAAAACTTTGGTAATATTTAGGTATGATATTTTTTTCAATAAGTTTAAGTATACCCTGTTTTTTAGATTCAGATATTTTAAGTTTTTGGCTATAAAGATTTTTAGGCGCTACTGCTTTATAGGTATTTTTTTGCTTTTTTGTGACTGTGGATACCGAAATGAAGTCATCGCTATCATAAGAAGTTTTAAATGAAAACTTATTTTTAAGATCGCGATGTACTTGCAACACCTTTATGTCAGCCCATTTAACTTTTTCGCCGTCTTCGGTTGTTGTATAGTTTCCAAAAGCCAGATGTTTTAAATCCAAAAAATTCTCATGCGTCAGCTCGCGGACTACAAAAGGAGAGCCTGTCTTTTTTGCGGTTTTAATTAGAGTTACGTATTGATCCGGCACGTAGATTGGAGAAGATTTCAATGCTCTTGAAATGTTTCTTTGAATCAATGAGTGTGTCATCACCCTCATTTTGGGTGTGCCCTTTTATGAGGAATTCATGAGTGATACTTCGCAATTTTGATAGATTATTGACAGCATATTGATATAAACTTAGCATAAACTTATTTTTTTGCTGACCACAGCAATTATCACTGTAGAAAACTACGTCAAAATCAGTAGATGCTTTTTCGTTTAAGTTTTCTAAATACATTAGTACGCACGATCCAATCTCATTAACACCTCGTGCTCCTTCTCCCTCATGCCATACAAAGCAACTTGTCTTATTTGTATCCAATTCAGTGATTGTAAAATTCAGCAAATTCAATTTTGAAATATAATAAAAGCTAGAGACCTCACCTCGTGGACTAGGCATAACAGCTTGTAAATCATATACACATACAACAAAATTATCACTCACATTATTCTTATCCATTTCCTTTTCAGCTCGAGCCAGTGTTTTTTCTTTTAAATGCAAGTCATACTTCTCTTGAAGCAAAGTCTTGTCGTCTGAATTTTTAAAAGCTGTACAGTCGTCACACTGGTCTTTTTTGGGTTGCCAAAAAGAAATATTGTATTCATTGACAAATATATTATAATAAATCTTATATGAAGCGTACGGCTTACCCTCTTCTTTGTTTTTGGCGATATAATCACGGTGCAAATCTGCAACAGTCTTTCCACCTTCAATATACTGACGTTTAGAGCGAGCACGACAGTAATGGCTATCAATTCTTGGGATAGAATTGATATGCTCTCTAACACCATTCTTTAAATCCGCCTCCAATTTGAACTGTTTACCATGTTTTCCTCGCATATCTTCCATTTCGATTCCTAACATACCTTCGGATTTTTTCTTTACAACAGTTCTTATTGACTTATCCGATATTGCCAGTGTGTTCATGAAAAATAGTTTGCACACTCGGGTGCGTGTATTATTTTTTGGCAAATAATATGCATGATTGAAGTTCTTGCGAGTGCTTCCGACACGAATATATCGATACTTCGGTTCAATTTCAGTCATGTTTTCACTAATAAATTGCCTTTGAGATTTCAAGTCACCTTTTCGCCAGTACTTCTCAAATATATCTTGCCGTTGCTCGACCGAAAATTCGCTTCCACATTTCAATTTACATTTATCTGTACAACTAGGTCCCATTACTTTAGCTTCAATGTTTTTTGTCATAGTAGTGTGAGCTTTGCCGCTGTTTATTAGAGCCTTGGTTACGTTCCTTTTCCACGACGCAGGGTTGGCCTTCCTTTTTCGAGATAACGGCTGAGGTTCTACGCTAGGTGGATAACTATCGATACTGGGTGACTGGGCTTCGACGCTGAGCGGTTGAATCTGGATACTGGATGATTGAGCTTCAATGCTCGATGATTGAACCGATGTTTGCATAATATCAGTATAGGCTGGATGCAAAACCGTCTCGATGTCCGAGTCGAGTGGCAAAGCTGTATCGATTATAGATTGATGTGCCCAAGAAGGACCAGGTTGAGGTGAATCCTGTTCTTCTAATTCTACGCATACCTCTGAGTCTGGAACGAAGTTAGGATCTTTGACACTGTCATCTGAACTAAAATCTTCGCTGGTTGAAGAAGAATCGCTAGAAAAATCACTGCTTGGTCCAACGACGTAGTTTTGATTGTGTAGTGTTTTGTCAATTATAATATCATCAAGCAATGATATTGCAAGATCAGGCTGACTATCAGCGATGGAGTTCGTTCCAGAAGAAAAGTTTTTTGTGTCTTGTTGATCATTGGCCACAAACTGCCGAGTATTGATGTTCGTAGGTGTTGAGTTAGAGTCAAAGTTGTATTGTTCATCTCTGTCAATAGTTTCCATTGTTGCGTTAGAAATAACCATGTTTAAAATAGCTCTTGATCTGCTGGACATCCTGTAATAGCATGAACAGAAATTATTTATTTTTCATACACTATCATATTATATTTTATCACGCCTAAAATAAAATAATTTAAAATAAAAAGCTTTATAACGCATCTGTTCTGGTTAACCGTAAATAGCACGATAACTTATAAAGAGAAGCAATAAATACTGAAAAAAAAAAAAAAACTTAAGATATTATATAAAATGCGTCTATTTTGATGGAAAATGTTTTGTTCAATAAAATTTTATTCTAAACAAAACGAACACAATTCAAAATATTACTGTTTAGCATTAATTATGTAAAATAAAACGTAAGATACATTTTAATACAAAATGGACACATTCCTCATACTATAATTTTAGCATTGCCATATTAAGAATATATTCCAACTTGGTTGAATACAAAACCGGCACATGTTAAAATATGGTGCTTTTGTAATATAATTAATACCTAGTCTTAAATCAATTAGAATGCAATATGGACTCTTGTTAAAATATGGCCCTTTTGTATTTTATATAAAAAGTAATCTTAAATAAACTAGATTGCAAAATGGTCACTTGTTAAAATATTGCACTTTTGTATTATCAATAATAAATAGTCTTGAATAAATTGGAATGTAAAAGAAACACATATTAAAATATGGCACCTTTGCATTTTAAATTATAAATAAACTCACCTGAAATTGGAATGGAAAAAGGACGTATTCCAAAATGTGGCACTATTGCAGGGAAAACTATGGTAAAGTTCAGATCACATTTTGGATTGTGGCTGTTTTGCAGTAAAACCACGTGCGTTCTCTTTGAGGTCTGGGTCACGACTGACAAAATGGCGGTCTTGCACTGAAGTCGGTGCGCAAAGCGGCTAAATGCAAAACAGACGCTTGAGCGGTTTGGTGTCAAAATTAGCGAAAACGATGGGTGTCTTAAATAGACTCTATAGTATCATAGATTTAGAGCTCAATTTTCGAATAAAACCGTTTTTACACTTTTTTGAATTGTGGCCCTCTTGCATTCAAGGAGCGATATGTTAGTGGTACAAAACAATTTATAAATGTATACAATACACTTTGACTACAAACTACAAACTACTTTTCAAATAACAACCTGCAGAAATTTTGGGGTGGAATACTTTGAAGCTACTTACAATAAACTAGGATAAGATAATAATATTTGAGAAATTAAATGATTACGATTGCATTTTTAATGCTAATAAAAAAAATGCACTCATATAAAAGGCATGACAAATTAAGCGCTGGATCAGGGCCCTTATTCCGCATGGTATCGTGGCCACGTTAAGTTTACCTAAGCAATAGAGGCCAACTTTTCAAAAAGTGGGCCTCTATTGCTTAGCAAATAAAGTTCAACTTCTGAAGGTTAACTTAACGCGCCACGATAGAGCGCGTTTGGCCCATGCAGAATAAAGGCCCAGAAAAGTTTAAAATTTGATTATGGCTATTCTAAACTATATACATACACTAATAAAATTAAAATGTGCTACTAGTTCTAGTATTTACATCAAAACTACTACCATGTTAATATAGTGACCACATCAGTCTCCAGTGCAGTGAAACCATACACCGCTGCCCGACCAGATATTTCTATTATTTTTTCTTCAGTGTCGGTCAGTGGTGGCATCGACGGACCTCCTCCTGTACCACTAATTATATCTTTAATTTTACGGGCTTTTGCTCGCACTTTGGTCACCCATGTGGTCCATATCTGGTTCAGATTATGAAAATGATTAGTTCAGGCAGGATTTTAAAATAAATGATCAAATAGAAGTAAAAATAATAAATTAAGGCAATAATACGTACATGCTACCACTCCTCGACAGTCCTGGCACACCCATTCCTGTTGAGCTCTATTGCTACTCCTTTCCACATATTTTTTATGTCAGAGTCTCCCCAATTTCCTAAAAAAAGCTTACATAAGTAGGTTGCAATTACATGGTTAATAATTTCGTTCTAGTCAGTAAAATTGCGCAAAACAGCTTATAACGCGAACAGATCGAACTAAACGAATGGCATGCTTTTCGGAAGAAAGATGTTTAGCTTACCCAGTGCCAGCACTCTATTCGCGTGGAGTTTCTCCACCAATATTTCTTTTTGGAGATTGTTTGACCGCTTCCTTGTAGCACTCATCTCTCAAACGTATTTTCTTTGTATCAAACCAGAAAAATCTTTTGAACAAATTACAAAACAAACTACAAAGATTCCCGCGGTTCAATGTGAAAATTAGTGTTGCCAACACTCAAAAAATAAATAAGTCCGAAATCAAATCGAAAATTTAAGAAAATAACATTTCTGTTTTGTTTTGTGTCAATAAAAAGGTAGGTAGGTTGGGAGTTGAAAGGTGCAGCCACACAGCTTTACCTTTGTGTTACTCTTAAGAGGAAGGCCTCTTAAGATTTTCTCAAAGTTACCTACCTAGGTGTATGCCGATCACAAAACACATTAGTAATGTTACAGCAATACCCACAGAGGTTGCACTTCATGATACATATTATAATATATGATACTGCTTTTGGCCGAGGCATGGTTCGCAGTAGTTTTCGCATAAACTTTTTTAGACTCATGTGTTTAGCCTAAATCTTTGGCATAACTGCAATTCTTCGAACATCTATGTCGCATTACCTCATTTGTCATAAACATTTTTTTTCCTTACCGTATAGTTACACTACTAACAAACAAACCTACAAATAGGTAAATACATTTTTCGTATTTTATTATTAATAAGAAGTAAGATAAGATAAAGTAAAATAGTTACAAATAAGAACGCCAAGTACCCCTGTTGGTTATAAACTGGCAGCACTAAAACTTCATTATTGAAGGAGATGCCACAGGTAATAAAAAAACTGAACCAAATTGGTCAGTCGCTGTCTATGGTCGCCACAGAGTCACCAAAAACATAATGATTTTTAGGATATTTTTCAATCTGTGAATTCAATTTAAGTGAAGGAAATTTAAGTTTATTCCGTTCATTATTTTAGGTAGCGTGTGCTACCAGAATACCGATAGGAAGTAGCCTAAACTAAATTTAGGATTTTTAAAAATTTTAGGATTTTTAGGTTGTGTCACCGGAATCGGTCCCAATGACTTTATATAAAAATATAAACTTACGTTTTGCGACTCTTATACAATGACGCCATCCACCACCGTCTTTTTCGTCTTTCTTTTGTTTTTAAATATTCACCACCGAGCAAAATAACAGTAGCTGCTGCTGCAGCAAGGCGTTTTCTTTTATCCATATTGGAGAACGAACAAGCGGACAGCTCGGTTCAACAGCGCGATGTGTAGCCGCCACGGACGGCTCGGCTGGCGTAGGATCGTGCTACCCCGCGTCGTTTAAACGAGCAGGCTTGCGTCCGTATTTAGCCGAGCCGCATCTCCACGGACGGCTCGGCTCGCGTAGGATCGTGCTACCCCGCGTCGTTTAAACGAGCAGGCTTGCGTCCGTATTTAGCCGAGCCGCATCTCCACGGACGGCTCGGCTTGCGTAGGATCGGGCTAGCCCGCGTCGTTTAATCGCGCCTTAACACGTCTTTCGTGTCATGCCATCTAATAACAGATGTCGGATGTGCATGTTCGTACATAAATTCACCAGGAGCAAGTTTTTCTTTTAGGAGTTTCTTTAATAGAAGGTGGTATACCTTGGCGGTTCGCACGGAAAGTTCCCACACAATATATACGTTTATCATAGAGTGCATCTAAAAGAGGCAGGCTCGTAAAAAAAAAAACAATACCTATTAAGGTGTTCGCAGGCACATTTTTACATAATGATGTAACTACTTTATATCCCAGTCCTGTATTTACTGTTGAATCTTTATTCTTCCCTGTGTAAACATCAAATTCATATAAATACCCTGTTTTAGAGTCGCAACGAGCCCAAACTTTATAGCCCCGCTTTATTGGTTTAGCGGGCATAAATTGCTTGATAGAGCTTCTTCCTTTAAATTTGACCATACTTTCATCGATAGTCTGTCGTTGTGATTGAGTAGCATTTTCCGAAAATGTAATGTTCAAGATGTTGATCATCTCTCTTATTTTAAATAATTTATCATGTCCTGATTGATTTGGCGGTACAGCATTATCATTATTGCATACATGTACATTTTCTAAAATCTTTTTGAAACGTTTACAAGTCATAACGCGACTAATCACTGGGTTGTTATAAAACTCATCTGAAGACCAGTATAATTCGAGATCTGTTAGAGGATGAATACCCATCATGATTACTATACCTACAAATGCACGAAGTTCAATGTTTGTGACAGTTGTAAAGTTTTTACTGTTTTGTTGCTCAGCATACAAATTTGTATATTTTACAATCAAATCTATGAGCGTTTCAGGAAATAGATCCTGAAAATATTGTAAAGGTCCATTTCTATTAGTGCAATCTTTCGATGGTTCCAATACCTTGTCAAACTTATTTTCAACAATGTTTCCAGTGGCTCTACCCCAATCTTTTTGTTTCAATTCAATGTTCCAGCTTGGTTCAATAGCTTCACAACCAGTTAATATATTTTCAATTTCTTCATCAGTATACATATTTTGAATATGGTCTAATGAAACATTTATATTATGGCTATAATCAGGGTATGGCAAATCATCACGACTTTCACTTTCAGAGGAATAAAATATATGATTTAATTCATGAATCAATTCATCTTCACTTTCACTCATTTTGATACAATGATACGGTTTTCCTCTTTGAGAAATGGCAGCCCCTGGGACCTATGCAGGATGTTCGGTGTTTAGAAAAAAAAGGGAGAACAGTGTTTAATGTTCGGTAATTCAGATAAAATCGGATGGTATATTCAAACACTAATAATTAAATTATCTTGCACTGCGAGACACAAACGCATAAAAGATGACGTCTACTAACATTGACACTTTAACTTTCACTGATAAGTTGTTAATTGTGTGCCAGTGTGCCAGTTAATCTATAAAGAGATTATAAGTTACGACAATAGTATTTTATTATTTCCTAATACATGATTGTATAATGGAAACAGTTACATATCACAAAACATATGCACCAACAGGCACAGGGCATAAAATGACCACATATTTATTTTTTATAATCTAATATTTTAAAAAATCTACATTAGAAATACATTCTTTAGGTTAAAATAAGGGTGGTGTGATAAATAAATACAACTTGTAACCTTTGTGTTAATGGCACCTGGAAAAGGGTTAAGTAAATAGAAGCATCATTACTTGCAAAATAGCGTTATTATCCTGTTGCAGCTGGATAAAAGCGTCATGTGGCCGAGTAGCCCTTGCAGGTCGTGCGGGTTGGGTGTAGGATGTACTGGGTGGCGGTATATTTTCCTCATTCTCGAGGATATGCCCACGAGATTGGGGAAAATATAGGGACGGCAGAGGAATGCTAGGAGGGGATGAAGGAGGAGGGAGACGAAGGGTTGGAGAAGGGGGCAGAACCTCTAATGGCTGATCTATTATGTTGATTTCCATGTCACCCTGTTAGAAAAATTTAGAAATGTTAACCCAGCATGCTTAAACACAATAAAACAGAATATTGTATTTCTTTCTAACACTAATTGGGCCTATGATTGATTCTGCAGGGCCAATCCCCGTAGAGCTTTCATGACCTATTGTGTTCAGAACCTTTTTGCAAGCTCTGACACGATCGGTACATTTACCGTGTTACCGGTAGTGTTGAACGCTAAAGCTTTCAGTGCGTTATCATGCCGCGCATTTTTTTTAGGTCTTTCCATATCTGTAATAAAAACAAGATAACTTTATTTTTGATGTATGATTGTCTGTTTACCATATTTATCACTCAAGGTTCTACAAATTAATTTAATAGCAAAGTAGGTAGGTGTAATAGTTTATGATAATTTTAGTATTAACCTGCTTCCACTGATCAATGGTTCTGTCTGGACCATATTCTTTTAAAATATTTTTTAATTTCGTCCACTGGACCTCCGCTCTTCTGCTTCGCCCGTGGCCAAGTAGCGGTCGTTTGACATGTAGTCAACTATCACCTGTAGTTGTTTTTTGTTACTCGATCTATCCAAAAATTAATTAAGATTAGTCCTCACTCTATCGAAATTGCATTTAATACCGTTGATTACTGTATTCCAAAAACTACACAAGTACATTATTTTTTGTAAAGCAACTACTAGGTATTTTACTGTTTTTAAGGGCTATTACTCTACATATACTCTAAATTCGTGTTAAGATTACGATTTAATACCATAAACATATACTTACTTTTTTGCGCTCGGCCGGACCCCACGGTCCCATGGTTTCATCTCCAAATGGAAGAAATATGTATCCCTCGCCGAGATATTCATATTTCCTCCGTTTGAGGGTTTCCGCCGCCGCACCAGCCACTTGATGTGCTCTGGAAGTGAGAGGAAGCCAGCGCGTCCCATACTTAAGGCCTCCCACGACTCCAGGGAACTAACGTTACGTGAAATACTGTTCGGCTTTAAGCAAGCCGGCACGTTAATGGTGGCAAGAGCCCGACGGATGACGTCGTTCAGAGCGGCGAGGCGTGAGAAGCGTCCAGCACTGCGGCGGCAAGACAAACCATTGTGCCCAGAGCGATCAACCTCGCTTCCGCAGCGACATTAGTGGTGTTCTGTTCTAGAGATGCCCAGACGCAGGCCGATGGCTATTGAAAAACTGGAATTATCCAATAGGGTCCCAATAGGGTTATGTTAGAAGAAGGAATTGCCTGCAACCAGTAGCCAGACTCACGTTCACTCGTGGCAAGGAGACGAGCCCGATCCGAAACATTAACACAATCATGTAATACATTTTGTTCAACTTTTTTGCATAATGGCTCGTCCCTCGTCCTCGGCCTCTGTGAACGCTAGATAACAATCTAATATTATTCATATTTATAAACTTACATTATATAGAGTTAATAAAACACAACAAATTAGATAATAACAATAGTCCAAGGCTGCGTTCCAAAGAAGGCGAATTTCACCCGATGAGAGTGAAATTCACTCGATGCTGGTTCCAAAACACCTCGTGGAATTTTCCCCTAGTGTTTTGGAACGCCTACGAGAGAGTAAAAATTCAACCGGAAGGTGAAACAAATCACTCGGCAAAAATCGGGGTTGAAATTCACTCGGCTGTCAGAAACAGAATATGACAGTTAGTATAGTATATAGTATAGTAGTAGTCATAGTATGGTAGTTTCCATCTTTGTGTATAGTACAGTCCGACAAAAGCTTATGGCTATTATTACCTAAGATCGAAACTGCTGCTCCTGAATCAAGCAGGGCGCACGCGTCTATATTATTTAGTGTAATATTAATATATGGTCTAGAATCATATAATTGTTTTAAATGCAGAATTGTAGAAACTCTGTAAGTGGAGGTGAAGTTTTTTATAAATTTTAACCAAGCTTCCCAGTCTTGCTGATTAAAGTTGCTACAATCCTGCGAAGTTAGTTTTTTGTTTGTTTATTGCAGTTCGGACAATGTGGTTTTTTCAGGTCCTTCATGCCGCACTTGAAACATAGTATTGTTGGGGGGGCTTGGCATGCTCGAAGGTTGTGCGTGTTATTACGACACCTAGGACAATATTGAAATCGTTTGTTGGTTGTTTCTATTGTGTGTATATACCTTTCATTGATATTGTTACCGTTTTGTTTGTTGTTTTTTGTTTGTATTTGTTATTTACGTATTGATTCGTTTTGTTTTGAGTTTGGTTATAATTTGGGTATTGGTTGTTTTGATTTTTATTATAGTATTGTTTATATTGATTGTTACCAGTACTAGGATAATACGATGATTTACTTGTATCCTTAGTATACGCAAGGTCTGGTGCTAAGGTACTTGTCGTAGCTTTAGGTGGCTCTTGGAACTGAGAGAGGCGAAATTGTATTGTTTCATAGTTCCTGCACAAGGTTTGCATATCATCTATTGTTTGTATCTGCGCCGCAGAGGCTAAGGTGCTAGCATAACATGGCCTTATATTATGTAAAAGGATTTCTAACCTATCCGCTTCCGAAGGTGGCTTAATCAAACGAGAAAACATTCCATTCATTATAGATAGATAGATTGTGAGATAGTTCTTGTAACGTTACGCCTGTTTAGCCAACTTAAACAGGCGTCCCGCGACAATTTCTAGGTATTGAGAAATTAAGCCAGCCTATCAGTTCCTGCAGTTCCTAATGGGTGGTAAGAAAAACAACAAGGTAACGGATAGTGAAGTTTAATTGACCGGGTTTTATATACCAGACAGTACAGTAATTAAAAAAGAAAACTAAAGGGTCTAAGGGCCTAAGCGCTCCGCAAGTCTTCGCACGCCAGGTATCCGGTGAGGTAGTGGACAGTTGATGTAATTTTTCGGAAGAGGGTACGGAGATCGCAGCTGGTATCCAGGGGTCGTTATGTGAGGAGGTAGGTAGGAGGACGGCAGCGGAGCAAATTCCAGGTCGTTTTCCGCCTTTGAAAAGAATAGTAAGATACCAAGGGACTCACGGTTTCAGCATGCCGGTCCTCTTTTCTTCTAGTTTCAGAGCAGCATAAATTTTCCTCTTTTCCGTCTAGGTTCAGAGCAGCATCAATTTTCCTCTTTTCCTCTAGGTTCAGAGCAGCATCAATTATCAAAACATTTCACATTTCACAATTTGATGTTCCTGCTTTCAAGATTTTTTTCAGAATGACGCTCCGTTTGCCGTCACGGCTTTCGCTCTTCCTTTTTCAAATTTTGAATTTCGACTTGCGGATAATGTGCCCAAAAAGTTTTAACTAACCGATAAAAAGTTTACAAATTTTATATAAAAAATGGATATGAATGAGGATGAATATGAAGGAATACTACATTCTCCAGAGTCAATGACGAACCGTCTCGAGAGCAGGTTTGATCCAGCCTTCCGAACAAGCCGGCGTTGTCCAGCGTTGTCATATCGACTATAGGTGTATCGAAGTGCTGAAGTGTTTGTATAGAAACGTCACCATGTCGATCCGATTACAGGACGAGAGCACGGAACCAATCCAATTGCAGAAAGGCGTGAGACAGGGAGATGTTATCTCTCCGAATCTGTTTACTAACGCACTGGAGGACGTTTTCAAGCTATTGGACTGGAACGGATTCGGCATCAACATCAATGGCGAATACATCACCACCTTCGTTTTGCCGATGATATAGTCATCATGGCAAAGTCGCTGGAGAATCTCAACACGATGCTCAGCGACCTCAGTAGCCTTTCCCAACAGGTGGGTCTTAAAATGAACATGGACAAGACAAAATTCATGTCTAATGTCCATGTTGTACCCGTGCCGGTAATCTTTGGGAACGATACTCTAGAAGTTGTTGAACATTACACCTATCTTGGACAGATTGATCAGTTAGGTAAGTCCAACTTAGGCAAAGAGGTCGCCCGAAGAATCCAACTCGGATGGGTAGCGTTCGGGAAATTGCGTGACATCTTCTCGTCCAAGATACCACAGTGCCTGAAGACAAAGGTATTTGATCAGTGTGTGTTGCCAGTGATGACATATGGTACTGAGACGTGGTCCTTAACTGTTGGCCTTTTGGAAAAACTCAGTCACACAACGGGCAATGGAGAGAGCAATGCTCGGAGTTTCTTTGCGAGATAAAATCCGAAACGTAGATATTCGCCAAAGAACCAGAGTCACCGACATAGCTATTAAAATCTGCAAGTTAAAGTGGCAATGGGCAGGCCACATCTTGCAATTGCAATCTTGAAATTGCATCTCTGAATAGTTTTTGACAAAACAGGAAGAAGCATTTTTTTACATAATGCTTCATGAGTTGTGGGCAAACATTTTCAAGACAATAGGTATTTCACGATTGCCAGAGATACTGCGTATTTGTCAATATATATTTGCAATAACAGCTCAGAATGCAAACGTAGAAAGAGTTTTTTCTATCATGGGAGCTCAATGGTCGAAAGAAAAAAACCGACTAAACGTGTCTTCAGTTCGAGCTCTACTTTTAGTTCAATATAACTTGAAGAGTTTAACTTGTGAGGCATTTTATAAATCAATCATCAAAGAACTTACTTAAAAAAGTTTCTTCAAATATTAAATACGACAAAACTAATTAAGTACCTTGTCTGAGCCGTATTTATAATCTGTAATAGAAAACAAGAAACTCATACACTCACACGCACACACACACACGCTTCCTCACTTCCTTCCTTTCCCCCGCCATTTTTGCCAATTCATTCCGCTGTCAACCGTCGTATGGATACCGCGCATCTCAGCCAAACGCTTCAACGGCTGCCGCGATTACCAACCGGTTGGTGCACACGCCAAGTTCGCGATCATCATCATCACGCGACCAGCTCACCTCAAGTTTAAACAAAAGGATCGAGAACGCAGCCACCATCATCCATTTCCCGTAAGTCCCCAACAATTTGGTCCAATCCCGAGCCGGATTTCCCACTCATTTTCTCACACAAAAAAACGCATTAGCACTCAAAACTCTCTCTCACTCTTTTACACGCATTATTTACGCTATTATTATATATATTCATTTTACTCATATCTATTTTATACGCATTTTTGTAACGTAATTTCGTTGCTAATTACAAACGATCGACGCCATTGTCATTGAACGTCCTTCACGTACGCAATCACAGGTGCATATTTCTCGGTTTTATCGCATCTAACGCATTTATTTACACTCTTATAAACGCATCTCAATATTTATTATATATTTCTTTGGATCAGACAAGTTCGCTAGTTCAAACAACGGTTATCATTGTCGGTGGTTGAACGTTGCTTTTTTGTTTTGTTACTCACCTTCATTTTGAAAAATAAAATATTAAAAAAATGTCGAAGAAAGGGGATACTGAGCCTCAAAATATTAAAATCACTCTGTTAGAAGCAAAAAAGGAACGTTTATTCGAAAATGTACAAGCTCTTTATAATCTTAGTTTGAAAATATCTGATCCGATTTCCAAAACTCAATTTATTACAAGAATCCAGTCATTAGAACATACAAGAACTGAATTTATTGACACGATCGATAAGTTGGTTACCGCTTATCTAGAAAGTGATCCGACGCTCAAACCTAATTATAGTGTTTTAAATTCTTTCGACGAATTGTATTGTTACGCGAAATACGCCGAACAAGAAATCAAAGATTCAAGGTCTAGGAAGTTTCAAGCTGATCTTAATTGCGGTCGAAAGTTACCTTTACTGGAACTTGTGTCATTTGATGGAACGCCTAATAAATGGCCTGTGTTTTACGAAAACTTTAAGTGTTTAATACATGACAATACGCGTTTGTCGGATAGTGAAAAGGCGCAATATCTCGTTGGGAAACTCTCGAACAGTGCCCTTACTGTTTGTAGCGGTATATTACCGACTGGAGAAAATTATCCCTTATTATGGGAAGCTCTCATTAAAAAGTACCAAGATTCGCGGGTACAAGCTTCCTTGTATGTAAACCAGATGTTAAACTATAAATCTAATCAAAAGATAGACTCATTCATTGAACAGTTTGTCTCGGCAGAGAAGGCACTCGCACGTTTGAAACTACCCGATTTATCTGATTTTATTATTACTCATTTAGCTCTTAGCAAACTGGACAAGGAGGTAGTCGATTTGTTCGAGCAGACACATAGGCACATAGATATGCCCACTTTTGAAAATGTTACGAAATTTTTAAATGAACAAAGTAAAATACAATCATTACGCAATTACTCGCTTTATAAAACAACCAGTGTTCAGTGTTCAGATAATTCTAAGATTAAGACAACTCGGTCTTTTGTAGTAAATGACAGCTCGTCGTCGAGCCAGTTAGGTACTACGAAAAGGCAAACTCGATGTGTGGTTTGCAACTTGCAAATCCACCCTCTATTTAAATGCTCGGAGTTTATGAAGTTAGACCCTTATCGTAGGAATGAAATTGTTTCGAAACATCACTTTTGTAGAAACTGTTTGGGTTTCCACGATATTAAATTATGCAAATCTAACAATCGATGCTTTTCCTGTTTAGGTTTACATCATAGCGCGTTGCATATGAATGTCAAATCGAATGAAAAATCGAGCAGCGACCTTCGACCAAAATAAAATGAATGGACGGGCCCAGTAGAAGAGCATTTTTGAAGATTGCAAAATGAGCGCCAGCTCTCATTTTGTTTCAGTCGGTCTCTAGCCGTGGGAAGTGCAACACAAGATTATTGTTACATGATAACGAAACATCTGACAAAAATATGCCTTCGTGTGCTTTCCGGAAGTGTAAAAACACAACAAAAACACAAAATAAAAGTTCAGGTGTCACTTTTCACTCGTGAGTATTTATTCATCATTCTATTTTGTCATAAAATGTAAATTAATTTCATCAAACATCGCTAATTAGTCCCCATTTTGTTTTATTCCATCGTTGCGGGATAGAAATATACGCATATACTTAGTGAGACAAGGAAAGCATCACTATGTTCGACAATCTTCACCGCACATCGGACATGCCGAACTTGAGGCGAATGTACCGACAGCAAACTAATTTCGCAAACTACTATTTTTTTTTTGTTTTTTTCCTAATAGTCGAGGGTGGTGTTTATTTCCTACCAATTACATAAATGTTTATTTGAATATAATTTATTGTAGGTACACATAAATAATGCCCGATGAACTAGTTTTTCTCATGAGGAGGTAAAAAGCATTATTGTATTACACCCCCTTTTTTTTATTTTTGACACCTCGTTTGAGCTTCATAAGTTTCATAACCAGCAAAGATGTATTTATTCTGTACTGATTGAAATAAGCTACAGGTCAGTGAACTTAAGTTGTCGTTGGAACGTTCATTCGATCGGAAATAAATTGACGAATAGCAGCAATTCCCATACGCACCGCATGCCTAACGCGCGTCGGGCACTTTTCTCTTACGCCGACAAGCGGTCCGTAACACACTTGGAGGGTTAAGTTATAATAAGTTTTGCGTAAATTATTCCTCAGCTGACATGTATAGGCACAGCCGGTAGATTTTAAACAATTTATTTGTGCTTACCCCTGTACCCATCCCTCTAAAATAACAGAATAATAATAATATTACCAACTTATTTACCAACATGTCTTTCCCCCCTACGCTTATTACACCTTCTTTGGTAAAAGATGTTTTTCAAGTAGCGAAGTAAACACTGATTTATTAGTCACGTGACCAGTCACGTCCATCCACGGCGAGACGCAGTGAATAAGCGATCGGTTTTGCTAACGCTACTCAACATGTCTAGCCGCCTGGTGTCTGTCAATGTCAAACGGTTCAAGAGCAATAGACAAACACAGGTGTTCTCTTTTACTCACGTAGTTATTATATTAGCTATCTATTTTTTGCAACAAATTTACTGTACATGGTTACAATTAGGTATTGCAGTATATGTCCGACGGTTTTGACTTGTTTTTACTGTGAAAGTTTAATGGTTATGGCATGTCCATTTACTTTATATTTGTCGAAGGCAGCGACGCTGTCTTACCGCAACCGAGCGCAGTAAAACCGGTTACGAGCGGCGCTCGACGCTCGGAGTTGTCGCTGCATACTAGTTCCGACGCGGAAGATAAACAATTACACGAATCACGTACCGTTTTGCTTCCAACAGCTGTTGTTTACGTATATGAAAAAAATTGACGCTCTAACGTAAGAATTTTGGTAGATACAGGTTCGATGACACATTTCATTTCAAAGGAATGCTGTGATAGGATCGAACTTTCAATTAAAACTGATACCTCACGCGTTCGTGGTATTGGGCAGATTGAAAGTGCTTGTTTGGGTTATACTACTTTCAAAATTCATTCACGCTTTGATAAAACTTGCTCGTATGAAGTTCACGCACGCGTATTAAACTCGATTACAGATAAATTACCAAACGCGCTTATAGATACGACGCACTCACGCCATTTCGATAATTTATTCTTGGCGGATAGTCAATGGGAAAAGCCTGGAACAATTGACTGTCTTATAGGTAGTGCTTTAATTTCTGAAATTCTGGGAGGTGATAAGATCATCTCAGGCGATTCATCCTTAATTGCACTATCCAGCAAGCTGGGATATTTAGTGATGGGTAAAGCAAATTATGTTTCTAACTCGTATTTATGCAATTTCACTCGTAATGTCGATAGTGAAGCCGATAAAAGTTTCTTCTGCTCATCAGAAAATTCGCAAACACTTACTCGTCAGACAGAGCGGTTTTGGGAGCTCGAAAGTGTCCCTAGTAAAACTCATATAAGCCCAGATGATGAAGCATGTGAACAAAGTTTTATATCCACATATTCGCGCGATAGTTCGGGTAGGTACGAAGTGCAGCTGCCATTCAAACGTGAACCTTCGGAACTCGGCAACTCGTACGCAACTGCAAAACGCCGCCTAATAATTTTAGAAAAGAAACTCGACGCCTGCCCAGACTTACGCACAAATTACAACGCGACGATACAGGAATATATTGATAAGGGATACTTAAACGAAGTTCAGGGTTTTAAACTCGACAGTGAATGTTATTACATTCCTCATAGGGCAGTGTACCGGCCTGACAAACAAAGCACGAAGACGCGAGTAGTGCTAGACGCGAGTTGTGCTACCACGAGTGGCCAATCACTGAACGATTTACTGTACAAGGGTCCCAATTTACAAAGCAATATATTCGAATTATTGATAAACTTACGCATGTTTCCAACTGCCCTGAGTGCAGATATTGAGAAAATGTATTTTCAGGTGAAATTGGTACCTGAACATCACTAGTTTCAACGCATTTTATATCGATTTCATCCCGACTCAGAAATACGTATATTTGAATTTAACAGAATCGCTTTCGGACTATCTAGTTCACCGTACTTAGCGATGAGATGTGTACGTCAACTCGCCGCTGATAGTCGCGAACATTACCCGCTCGCCGCTTACGAAGCGGACCATAGTATGTACATGGACGATTATGTCAACTCGGTAGACGGTCCGGAAAAGGCTGAAGAAGTTTACCACGAAATGGTGAATATGTTCAAGGCCGGCGGTTTTGACTTAGTCAAGTGGATTTCCAATGACTCAAAACTCATGGGAAAAATACCTACTTCTCATAGAAATCCACAACTCGTCGACTTTGACGACGGATTGTCTGATACTCTTCAGACAAAAATAATAGGCATGCAATGGCATCCTATCGATGACAACTTTCAGTTTCAAATAAACGCTGACATTCCTGAATGTTCAAAACGCACCATTCTGTCTGTTACCGCGCGTTTGTTCGATCCGATTGGGCTCATTAGTCCCGTGTCTGCGTACCTAAAACTGTTGGTGCAGGATTGCTGGGCTGCCGGCCTTGGATGGAACGACCCTGTAACATGCTCGATACAAGACAAATGGACGCAGTTTCGAAACGAACTACCTGATTTAAAACTTATAAAAATTCCACGCCATGTGGGTATCAATTTTAAGTCGCATATAACCGTAATCGGGTTCGGTGATGCCAGTGAGGCTTGTTACGGAGCGAGCGTGTACATTAGGGTTGGGTCAGACAGCACCTCCAAAGGCACTGTCAATCTATAAGTGGCTAAGTCTAAAGTAGCTCCCTTAAAAAAGACCACTCTTGCACGTTTAGAACTTTGTGCCGCCGTTCTGTTAGCCAATCTAATCAACGCGGTTCGTGAGATACTGATCAAACGATGCACGATCGACGGCATCTATACATTCTCGGACTCGACAGTAACACTTACGTGGATACACTCGCCGTCGTACAAATTTCATACTTTTGTCGCGAATCGAATAACTGAAATCAATTCTAAACTACCCGCTTGTCACTGGTACAAAGTAAAAGGCTCGGAAAATCCTGCTGACATAGTTTCTAGACCGCTGACACCGCGAGCGCTGCTGAACTGTGATATGTGGTTCCACGGTCCACATTGGCTGTGCGATCCTATAGCGCAGTGGCCCGTGACCACGTTTCAAGTAAATTCTACGGAAAGTAGTATTGAAGAAGCTAAACCTGTAGTATTGCTGACGGACACACCTTCCACGGTATCGTCGTCGCATGAACTGGTTCACCCATTTTCTCAGGTCAGGCTGAAAGAGTGTCGAGTTGGATGAAGCTACTACGCGTCGTTGTTTACGTTTTACGCTTCTTGAAACGTTTACCTAAAGGCGAGAGTATTACAGTTGCGGATATAGATCAAGCTGAGAATTATGTTGTGCGATACGTACAGGCTCGACATTTTCCTGCTGATCTAGCTTTAATTAAAAATAATAAGATTTGCAGCAAACGCATAATTAAACTTAGCCCGTTCATTGATAATGAAGGCATTCTGCGAGCTGGTGGTAGGTTAAAGAACTCTGAACTGAGTTATGGGCAAAAACACCCCATAATACTCCCCGCGAAAGACCGCATAGTCACACTGATCGTTGACTATTTTCATGTTGCAAACCTACATACCGGGCCGTCTCTATTAATGGCGTTACTTCGCCATAAATTTTGGATACTATCTGCCAGAAACTTAATAAGGCAGAGAGTACACGCATGTAACATTTGTTTTCGCCTCAAACCTAGATATTCAAGCCCTAAAATGGGGGATCTGCCCGATTTTAGAGTTTCTGGAGACAAAAGATGCTTTGTGCATTCGTCAGTAGACTATGCAGGACCGTTTTTTACAACGCATATTCGCCACCGAGGCGTCAAAAGTCAAAAAAGTTATGTTTGTCTGTTTTTTTGTCTTTTTTCATCCTCAATTCATGCGGAATTAGTCTCGTCTCTCTCGACAGAACTATTTCTGGCAGCTTTTAAGCGCTTCATAAGCAGAAGGGGACCCGTCGCTATGATATACAGCGACTTTGGTACAAATTTCTGTGGCGCTCGAACTCAATTAGACGCAATTTACGATTTTATACAGTCCACTAACTACGAAAATTACATAAGTCAAAACTTATTGGAACAACGCATTCAGTTCAAACACAGTCCGCCGTTTGGACCGCATTTCAACGGGGCCGTCGAGGCCAACGTGCGCTGCGTGAAGACCCATTTGGCCAAGGTGATTGGGCTACGCACCCTTACGTATGAGGAATTCAATACGGTACTTGTGCAGGTCGAAGGCTTGTTAAATAGTCGCCCCCTGTGCGTTCTACATTCCGACGACCCAGCTGAGGTTACGGCTCTTACACCTAACCATTTTTTAAACGTGACCCCGCTTAAATTCTTACCCGCTGAGGATTTAACGGAAATCCCGGATAATCGCTTATCTCGCTTTGAACCTGTGAGTAAACTCACCCACTTGTTCTGGCAACGTTGGAGCAAGGAGTATCTCACGTCATTGCAACAACGAGAGAAATGGCACGTTACTTCCAATCCTATAAACGTAGGATCGGTAGTTATAATCAAAGACCAAACCACTCACCCACTAGCTTGGCCTATCGGCATAGTGGAAGAAGTATATCCTGGAAAAGACTCTGTTGTTAGAACCTGCAAGGTTCGCATTGGCACTCGCCACTACATCAGACCAGCAGTTAGATTAGCACCGCTTCCTAGCCAATGAATCTTATCAATATTGCTAACTGTCGAGTGTCACCATAATTTAGATTAAGTTTTAGGGTAAATTACTTCTTATTTAATTAAATAACTTAATTTTCCGCTTTGAATTTTCGCGTTTCTCTTACATAGAGGAAACCTCTAGGCCGGCGGAATTGTCTGAGCCGTATTTATAATCTGTAATAGAAAACAAGAAACTCATACACTCACACGCACACACACACACGCTTCCTCACTTCCTTCCTTTCCCCCGCCATTTTTGCCAATTCATTCCGCTGTCAACCGTCGTATGGATACCGCGCATCTCAGCCAAACGCTTCAACGACTGCCGCGATTACCAACCGGTTGGTGCACACGCCAAGTTCGCGATCATCATCATCACGCGACCAGCTCACATCAAGTTTAAACAAAAGGATCGAGAACGCAGCCACCATCATCCATTTCCCGTAAGTCCCCAACATACCTATTTGGATAAATAAGTATTGATTTTCCCTGCAATTGTTAACAGAAGATGATTATTTTTAGTTTGTTTTACTTTGATAAATAAGGATTGATTTTAACTGCAACTGCAATTGTTACCAAAAGAAGATTATTTTTAGTTTGTTTCACTTTGATAAATAAGTATTTATTTGAACTGCAATTGTTACCAAAAGAAGATTATTTTTAGTTCGTTTTACTTCGATAAATAAGTATTGATTTTAACTGCAATTGTTACCAAAAGAAGATTGTTTTTAATTTGTTTTACTTTGATAAATAAGTTTTTTTTTTTATAGTGCCCCAAGGTCCGAGAAGACGTACCAGAATGGAGAGAACCGTTGGACGCTGGGCAGAGGAATTTCGTGTAGAAGCACGGCAGCGAAAGGAGGCGAGGGCACGGCGCCATGAAGAGTTATTACAAATTTTGCGAGACAGTAATGCTCTATATGAGAGGCTGACAGAGCGCTTAATTGAAAAGTTATAATTTTACCTTGCCCAGTTTAACTAACTGTACATAATATCTATTTGTTCAGTTGATGACGAACCTGTTAACTAAAGGGGTCAACAAAATTACACTGTACCCAGGAAGTAGTTAGTTGCCTTGATTTAAAAAAAGTTGATATCTGAGTTTGCTTTTTTAAAAATATGTCTAGCAAGTGATTAATTTAAAGTTGCACTATCTGAACTAAAAGTGTCGGGTTGACAACATAGTGTTGATTAAATCGAGTATTTATGTAAGTAATAAAGATAGTCAAATTATATATTTGTGTTTTTTTTAAATGTGTAATCGGGATGACATATATATGAAACACTCAAGAGTGGCGACTACTTCATTTATTTAGCAATCGAAATAAACATAGAGATAGCTTATATTATACACTCCCCTCAAAGGCTTGGCGAGCTTGGCAGTGGCATGGCGGCTGTCATTCGTAGTTTCGCAGGCAACGTCACGTCCGTTTTGTTACACTCAACCATCCTGCAACAATTGCTCCCACAATTGGAAACAAACAACAAGGTTTAGTTTCCTAAAGGAACTTCTCTAAAGCTGAAATTAAACTATGAGTCTTCGATTGAACCTTCAATTCAAATTCAAATTATTTATTGAGAATAAAAACGGACAAATTCCACTAACATTTTTTCTCACATACTGTTAAGCTTAAATAGATTTCCTGGTAAAAATAGGAATAATATTATAAAAAACTAATATAATAAATACAACAAATTGCTGTAAAAATATGTCAACACAAAATTAGTATGTCATACAAATTGTCATCATAGTCATCGGCTTTTTCAATGATAGCAGGGTGGAATAGATTATCTATACAGGGTAGAATTCATACACGGTGACTTAAATGTTTAGTTCCAAAGTTAATAAAAAAGTTCGTTAGCTACTCTAGTATTCCCCAGTGGCTAGCTTACTGACAGCGTGTTCTCAAAGCTAGGTCCACAAGCCCCTCCTTCGCTTGTGGAGATGAGACACTTCCTTAGACCTGGGCATCTCTCTCCCACGAAGTGGGGAATATAGCTTGAAATAGGGACAAGAGGACATTATCTTTTAGCTAGCGAAATGTCTAGTAAGTCTGTTTGTTCCCGAGTCATCTACTTGGCACCGCCAGTGTGGGGCTGGCGGCATTGACGGAGGTACTATCCGGACGTTCCAGCGACAGCACGTCGTTGATGTCGCTCGTGAATAAATTTTAAATAGTAGTTTTAACCTTACGTGGAACAGTGAAAATTATAATATAGCGTAACTGGAAAATAACGGAAGCAGTGAAGTGAATTGCAAGGAAATCGGTGCTGTGGCCACTGAGATATAAGCAGAAGAAGTTCAAAATATTAGTTAACGGCTAAAATATTTTCGTCTCGACGCTTGCTATTTCACCTGCAATAGCCCGGCGCGTGAGTCATACGCTGCCAGAGGACAATCAACCCGCCGGCCGCGCTGCCCGCCGCCCCGCCTCACCGCCCGCAAGCACCTGTGCCACCCCCGACCACCTGTTGTCGCCCACTTCGCTTCGCGCCACCGTACCGTACGGACGTGCCCGACCGCCGCTCGCTGCCCCCCGCCTCAATCCGCCGGAGGCCCTGCCCCCGCGCGGGTCGCATCCCGCTGTGCCGCGCGCGCGTGTTCGTGTGTGTGTGTTTTGTGCTCGTAGTGTCCGCCGCCGCTGCCGTTTCTAGCGTGCGTGCTAGTTCATTGTTTAGTTCGCTCCAGCCGTTGCCGTTTTCGTGGATACCAGGTACTCACCTCACGTTATCACTCACTTGTTTTTTCGTGTACTCATCTCACATTGTTGTTACTCACTCACCCGGTACTCATCTCCCTGCCCCGGTAGGGAGACTACATTCACCTTAGCCTGTTGGGGGGACCCTTCCCCCCAACCCAATATTGACTTTGTTTTGACTCTGTTTTTAACTTTGTTTAATTAAGCCTTCTGCTAATATGGCGACCAGGAAGGATCTCGAGACCGCCCTCGAAGCGTTCTCAGGCCCCTTCCTGGCTCAGCTTATTGCCAATCCGGCAGACGCGGAGAACTTTCTCCGCTCCCCAGCGACGTTCGCGGCCTCCTTTTTTACCGGGAAAGCTTCCAAAGCCTCCCCCTCCCCGTCCTCCTCCCTTACCCGTAAGGCTCCACCCAAGCCCAAGCTTGGGCATGACCGTACCGCGGCGGCCAAGCTGACGCCTTCCTTTAAAGGCCCAGCCTCTGCTCCCAAGTCCCGGGCTCCCTCAACGAGCCGCTCTCGCTCGCGCTCTCCCAGGCGCATTCGGTCGCGCTCGCGCTCTGTAGCCCCTCGGGAGAAATCCTACCAGAGGAGCCACTCGCGCGCCTCACTCAAGGTCACGGCCTCTCTCGATCCCATCCCTCCGCAAGAGGAGATGGACACCGCCTGCAACGACGGCTTCACAGTCGTTGGCAAGGGCAAGAAGCGCCCTGCTTCTTCTGCATCCCCCCCTCCTCCGTCCAAGGCCCAGTGCCCATCTTCTGGAGCTATGCCTCCCACCGATGCTGCCGCCGCTCCTCCAACGCCCGTGACAACATCCTCCAAACCCCCCCCTCCTCTTGTCTTACGACGAAGAGAAGACTGGGAGCGCGTCTCCCAGATTATGTCCGACAATGACATAAAGTTCGTCGCAAAATCCGTCAGTGACGGAATTAGCATCAGGGTTACCACCTCTGACAACTACCGTCTCCTGACCAGAGTCCTCCGGGAAGAGAGCCTAGCCTTCCACAACCACCCGCTTGAGGAAGAAAAGGTCCTCCGCGTCGTCATACGCGGCCTTCCCAAAGAGATCCCCGTGGATTCGATCCGCGAAGATCTCAAGGACCAGGGTTTCCCCGCCCGAGAGGTCCACCGCATGTACCGCGGTAGGGCCAAAACCCCTCTTGACCTCGTGTTGGTCATCTTAGACAAAACACCAGAGGGGAAAACCATCTTCAATCTGAAGGCGGTTCTTAGCCTCTCCGGCCTCAAGGTCGAGACCCCGCACCGCAAAGGTGTTCCCGGGCAGTGCCACCGCTGCCAGCTCTACGGGCATGCTGCCCGCTTTTGTCATGCTGCTCCTCGCTGCGTCAAGTGCGCCGGCGAGCACAGCACTTCCGAATGCTCGCGGGAAAAGGGCGACCAAACCCCGCCCAGTTGTGTGCTCTGCGGGACCACGGGACACACCGCGAACTATCGTGGTTGCCCCAAGGCCCCGAAGGCCGCAAAGGGGCAGGGCAAAACCCCTCGTCCCCACCAGCTTTCTCACTCCAAAGGAGCCGGCTCTAAGTCGAAACTCCCCGTCACGCAGGCTCCCAAATACGTGGACGCCCCTGCACCGTCAACCAATGCATGGACCAAGCCCCTGCATGCCCCTCAGGCCTCCCAGCCGCCCACTGCAACTCCGGCCACCACATCTGCTCGCGTCCAGAACAAAGTCCGTCCCTCTCTCGCGCCCCATTCGGCCCCTCCCTCTTCAGGCCATTCTGGTCTAAAGTCGGACCTCGCCTTCCTGGTAGAAATTGCCACGACCCTAGACTGTGAGGAAGTACGGCTGGTAGCCCGCAAAATTCGGAATGCTGACATCACCGACGTCTTCGACGTCCTGGCAGAGCACTCCACTCTTCTTGATTCAATCAAGCGTCTGTCCCCTCGTCTTAATTCTGGTAACTATCATGGATAGTACACCTAAAAGACTGAGACCTCGTTCTTTATCGTTGGCATGGTTCAATGCCAACGGCCTCTCCACAGAATCAAGGGACCAACGCCCCCTGATTCACCAATTCCTCTCGACCCATCAGGTCGATGTTATGCTTGTGAACGAGACTTTTCTAAAACCAAGCAAGAGGGATCCTAGGATCGCAAACTACTTGCTGGTACGTAATGATAGGACTACCGCCATGAAAGGCGGGACTCTTATCTATTACAAAAGGTCTCTTCACTGCATTCCTATCCCTACTCCTCCCCTCATAGCTATGGAAGCGTCCTGTTGCCGTCTCTCGATGACCGGTCATCAGTCCATCACACTTGTATCTTGTTACCTCTCCGGTAACAAGACCCTCCACAGGAGCGACCTCGAGGCCCTCCTGTCTCTAGGAAGCGCCGTCATTCTGGCTGGCGATTTCAACAGCAAGCACCTCATGTGGGGATGCAACGTGTCCAATGTGAAGGGTAACCTCCTGAACTCCCTCTCTGACGAACTCAACTTTGATATCCTCCCTCCCAGCACCCCGACAATCTTTCCCTCCAACCTGGACCTAAGACCTGATGTACTCGACATAGCACTTCTTAAAGGCGTAACACTTCGTTTACGCTCGTTAGAGGTGCTACACGAACTCGAATCTGACCACCGACCCGTCCTTATGCGACTAGGCCCCGACCCGACTGACAGACCTCCTGAAACCAAGACCGTGGTGAATTGGAAGCAATTAGGCGAAGCCCTAAAGGCGATCAATTCTCCAGACTTGGACAAAATCCCCGACGACATCGTGACCCCTGACGACGTCACCACCTCAATCGACGCTCTCACTAGCCATCTTCGCACCGCTATAGGTACATCCTCCAAGCAGGTCCCAGCCGAGGAAGACCAACGCTGGGTCCTGCCGGAGGACGTGAAGGAGCTTCTGAGAGCGAAACACGCTGCCGCTAGGGCCTTTGACTGGTATCGCACCGAAGATAACAGAGCCGCTCTGCGGTATTACGAGCGTGCCGTAAAAAACCGCATCAGTGAGCTCCGTAATCAGAGGTGGGATGACCTACTTTCAGGGATTCAGCCAACCCACCAGGCATACTGGCGGTTGGCTAGATCTCTGAAATCTGACACCGTGACTGCTATGCCCCCCCTCACCCGACCTGATCTCCCCCCCGCTTTCGAAGACGAGGAAAAGGCCGAATGTCTAGCCGAAAGCCTCGAGCAGCAATGCTGCCCCTCTTTAGCTCAGGTCGACCCTGCCCACCGCGAAGCGGTGGACAGCGAAGTCGAACACAAATCCTCCACCCCGCCCGTTGATACCCTCGAGCCAGTCACGGCTTCTGAGGTCGAGTCGATCATCAAGGGCCTCCAAGTCAGGAAAGCCCCTGGTGCCGATGGCATCTCAAATAAAGTGCTCAAGCACTTCTCAGTCTCGCTTGTGTACCTTCTAGTCAGCATCTTCAATGCTGCCATCAACAATTCTATCTTTCCCGATGCCTGGAAGTCTGCCGACGTAATCGGCATTCACAAACCAGGTAAAAAGGCTTCTGAGCCCTCCAGCTACCGTCCCATTAGTCTCCTCAGTACTCTGGGGAAGATTTATGAGCGCATCCTTCTGAAGCGCATCTGGTCCCACATCAGGGACAACAACCTCCTCCCCGACGAGCAGTTTGGCTTTAGAGCCAAACACTCCTGCGTCCAACAAGTGCACCGCATCACGGAGTACATTCTTGAAGGTTTCAATAAGAAACCATCCCACGGCTTCACCCACAAGCCCATCTATCAGGGCACAGTTGCGGTCTTCCTCGACGTCGCAAAAGCGTTCGACAAAGTCTGGCATAACGGGTTGATATACAAGCTATATCAATTCGGAATGCCAGACCGTCTTGTACTCATCATACAAGACTACCTCACGGCTCGAAGCTTTCGCTATCGCGTCGAGGGAGTTCGCTCCTCACCTCACTCCATTGGTGGCGGTGTCCCTCAAGGCTCCGTCATGGCACCTGTTCTCTTCACGATTTTCACAAGCGATATTCCCCGATCTCCCAACGTGAACATAGCTCTCTTCGCTGACGACACCGCCCTCTACACCAGAGGGTGGAACAAGATCATCCAGCGGGCCCACCTTCAACGAGCCCTCACTCACCTAGGTGACTGGTTCAAGAAGTGGGCCATCACGGTCAATCCTGACAAAAGTGCAGCAATGTACTTCCACCCATCCAAAAATCCCCCCGCTAAACCCATCACGCTTCACGGGAAGCCCATCCCTTGGACACACTCCACCAAATATCTCGGCGTGACCCTCGATCGTCACCTCACTTTCTCAAAACATATCCAGATAGTCCGCAACCGAGCGGCTTTCTTCCTAGGCCGTCTCAGCCCCATCCTTGGCGAGCGTAGTAAATTGTCACTTAGGAATAAGCTGACAATTTACAAAACTTGCATCCGTCCCGTCATGACTTATGCCTCCGTGGCGTTCGCCCACGCATCCCGCGTTGACCTGGACAAGCTTCAGGTCATCCAAAACCGTTTCATACGCAGAGCGGTCGGCGCTAGCTGGTACATGCGAAACGCCGATTTGCACTGCGATCTCGAACTCCCGTCCATTCTTCAATATATGAAGCACACTTCCCGCCGCTACTTTGAAGCGGCGCCCCACCATCCCAACCCTCTCGTAGTCCAGGCCTCGAACTACTCGACAGACACGACAAACACTCCACCCCTCCGTAGACGCCCCAGAAATATCTTAGGCGACCCGGACGACCCCATCGCCGTCGTCACCTCGGCGGCGTTGGGCTCGTCCGATCCGACTGCTCCTGGCAACAGGAAATATTCAGTTTTTGGTATAGGCGCCGGTTACCACAGGCACACACACACACAACGATCCCGCCGGCGGGATCGGAGACCCCCAGGATCTGTTAGAAGATCGGTTAGATTCTCTCCAAATAATCATTCAGTTCAACAACCTACTAGGGCCACAGGGCACACCCCTTCTGGGGTGCCAGGGCAAGTCTAATCTCCCACTCCCGGCGACGGTCCAAGCCGAGGCTCGTACCTCCGAGGTGCCCTTGCGCTTGTCGCCCAAAATCTAAACCATGTTGGCCCAACGCCCTCTGCGTTCACCAACTAGTCCGGTCAAGCTGTAGAGGCCGCAAGGCCAACAGCAATAAGTCACATTAGAAAAAAAAAAGAAAAAAAAAAAAAACCTGTTGTCGCCCGACGCATCCCCGCCACATCACCTACATACTGGCTCGTCCGTACTTACTGCTAAGTATTCTGTGCCCATACTGCGATAAACTGTGTCATTGCGCCGTCGCTATTACTTCTTGCGAAGCTTAAAATTAAAATAAAAAAACGAAAGTGGAGGATTTTTGACCGAGTTACGGAGAAATATCCCGGAAAATAACCTCAAAAAACCCGTACTCCGCCACTATTAACTGAAACGCTGCCAGATTTTGAGTGACGACCTAACTTTTTTCGACTGCTCATTGAAGTAGCTTGAAGCGAAGCATAGTTTGACTGAGTCCAGGATTTTTTTCCGGTTAAACTCGACAAACTACTGAATAAAGTTTATAAACCGCGTAGGAACGTGGTCCAGGCCCCAGAAGTTTGAGATCAGTTCGGACAGCTGGGCAGCGTGCGGACACTCAAGACCTGCCAGCCGACACCTCGAAAGCTGAAATTGGACCAAACCCCAGAAAAAAGCAAGGTTTTTAAAAAAAAAAACATGATCTTTGACCTGTCATAGAAATTCAAAGAGATCTGCGACCCCTTGTTTTTTGTACCCCAGGATAAGAAACATATTACCTACAACAACCTTGCAATAAATTTAGAATTTTCTGACCAGTACATTGGAGTAAACATTCATTAAAGGAAATACCTACAAAAAGTGAGGTGTATCAAGAAGGTACCAAAATTATCGTCGACGCGCAGTATATATACATTGCGACACAAGAAAGTCGAGCCCCGGTGATAATTTTGAGTTTTAATATTATATCTTGTTTACGAGAGTGTTTTTCACGTCGCCGTTGCTGATACCTACTGTAGCCATGAATAAGTGTGGTGGTTGTGGTAAATTTCTGTCAGGTGGCGCTGCCTGCTCCAAATGCAATGCTGTGTACCATAGGCAGTGTGTTAATATTACGTCGAACCAAACACCTAAAGGCTGGCTATGTCCGTGTTGTACTGCCTCGGCACCACGGAAGGACAACACCAACACCCCCCTGAAGGAACCGGAGTCTAGGAGTCTGGAAAGCGAGCTGGTCAAACAAGTACCTGAGCAATCTCTTCAGCGTACTGGCGAGGGTGAGCAGGTGCAGAATTTAGTGCTTGAGGAAATACGGGCCTTAAGGAGCGAGTTGAACAGCTTTCGAAGTGAGCTTGGTAGCTTTCGAACTGAAGTCCGGGAAGAGATGAGGGACCTGAGGGCGCTTTATCAGGGTTGTGACGGTAGAATAGATACTTTTACTGAGCGACTGGATGACCAAGAGACAAGGCTCGCGCAACTTGAGGCATCCAGCAAGGAGACACAGGATCTTAAAGCACAGATTTACTCTCTGAAACAGGAACTACAATTTAAGGAGCAGACTGCACTCCAATTCGACATTGAGATCAGTGGAGTGACTGAGCATAACGGAGAGAACGTTATGCACGTCACAGGGCTTCTTATGAATAAAATTGGCTCCAAGGTGGATGAGCGGGATATTGTGCAGGCTCACCGAGGGGGCCCGGTCCGTGATGTACAGGACGGTAAACAGTGGCCGCGCCCCATAGTAATGCGTGTTACTCGCCGCGCAGTGCATGAACAAGTGCTGCGCTGCGCGCGCGCTCGCCGCAACATTTCGACGAGTGACCTTGACTTAGCTGGCGCACCGAGCAATATCTATATCAACGAGCGGCTGACTAAAGATTATAGGCTGCTTTTCAATAAGGCCCGATCGCTGTGTAAACAGCACGGTTGGAGGTACGCTTGGACGCGCGAGGGGAAGATTCTTGTCAGAGAAGGGGAAGGGAAGACTGCATTTCGTGTACGTTGCGAAGAGGACCTCGAGAAGCTCGTACAAAAGTAATATTTCAAGAAATAATAATATTATACTATGTCGAACAGGCGTAGTCGATGTGACGTTTCAGTTGTCTGCACTTAGATACCATATAGAGGGATATTTAGTTTCCGTAACTAACTCTGTGCAGTTCTGTGTTATCTGCGTTTTCGACTCATTCTTATATCAATATTATGTTAAACTTGTAGCTTTGAATTTTGCAATCACTTTATTCGATCATAAGCGGCCCAGTCGGGGCTATTTATTCTTAAGTTTACTCTTAAATTGTATAGCTTGGAGGGTCACAAGTAAACAATGTTTTTTTAAATTTATATTTTTTAGAGTACTTTTTTTATGCTTATACTTACACACCCATCATTTCATACTCATCACTCTCACTTTACACACACACACACATTACAAAAACCGGTCAGATAAAATAAAAACTGATACGGGGTTTCCATTATTGTATCACATTTATAATGGCTAGCCCAGTAAAGATCAGTTTGAAACTTGGTCTTCTCAATATTAGGTCGCTTAACACGGGCAGAGACGAGTTAGAGGCCACCATTGTCACTTACAAACCAGATGTACTTGCGCTGAACGAAACTTGGATCCGGGAAGGACAAGAACTATTTGCTCCTCACCTGCCTGGCTATGTTTTTAAACACAGAGCTCGTAAATCAAATAGAAGGGGAGGCGGCGTAGGTTTCTACGTTAGAAAAGGCTTGCGTGCTCGGGTACGCGCACATCCAGATTCGCAGCTTGAACAGTTGTGGCTAGAGCTCACGCTGCCCGGGGCGCGCATGGCTATTGGGATAGCGTACAGGCCGGAAACGGTTAAATTGAGTACGGCTCTGGACGCGCTTAATGAGTCGCTTTGTGTATGTGCTAACTGTGAGTACGTATGCATTCTGGCGGATTTTAATATTGACTTACTTACCCCACACAATTCAAGAGCTAGGGAATTGTTGACTTTTTGTTCACAACTTAGCCTTGAACAGGTTGTAAAAGAGCCAACCCGAAGGACAGATGACTCGATAAGTCTCATAGACCTGGTTATGACTAATGTTCCTGAGAAATGTAAAAAGGTAACAGTAGTCCACAACACATGTTTGAGTGATCACGCTCTAGTACTTAGTGAATTTAATATCAGAAAGCCTAAACCGGTAGTACGATTCATGGAAAAACGGGACATGTCAAACATTAATGACGAGTCCTTCACTCGTGATCTTAAATCTATTCCATGGAGTGAAGTCTCTATGTTGTCAGAGCCTCAAGATATGATCTTAAATTTTAATGAAAAACTGGTTACACTGTTTAATAGGCACGCCCCTCTTAATCGAAAACGGGTAAAAGAATCACCTAAGCCTTGGATAACTGACATGATCCGGTTCATGATGACATTAAGAGACAAAGCGTTAGTAAAATCTCAACTTAAAAAAACAAGTTCATCTAAAGCGTATTATAAAAGCCTTAAAAACCTAGTTACTGGTGCTATAGAAAGAGAGAAGAAAGCTTACTTTACACACTATGTAAACAAAAATTTACATGAGCCAAAAAAAATGTGGAGATATTTCAAGAATATTAATGGATTGAACAATAAAGATTCCACATTGATCCCTGATAATTTAAATGACCCAAATTTAATAAATGATCATTTTTTGAATATTCCTGGGGATGGTTGTATAGATAATGATACGCTGAATTTTTATAAAACTAGTAAAGCTACAACCGGCGTTTTCACTTTAAGACCTGTATCTGCGGCTACTGTCAGTAAAATAATATTAAACATTAAAACCAATGCGACAGGCCACGATCTCATAAATAATGATATGATAAAACTTACTCTTTCTGAGACTTTACCGGTTATTACAGACATCGTAAACCGCTCCATTGAGTTGAATGTATTCCCTGACGCATGGAAACGGGCTCTTGTTCGACCTATTCCGAAGTCACAATCAATACTGCAGCTTAAAGATTTGCGACCAATCAGTATTCTTCCTGTCTTATCAAAGGTGCTTGAGAGGGTCGTGCTCACACAGTTGGAAAAATATGCCGGCTTAACAAAGATAATACCACCATACCAATCTGGTTTTAGGAAAGGCCACGGAACAGAAACAGCGCTCCTGGCCGTGACCGACGACCTACTAACGGCTTCGGACTCGGGGCAATGTAGTGCGCTGGTTCTCTTAGATTTCTCGCGTGCATTTGACTCTTTGAATCCTGATATGCTCACTGCAAAGCTCTCATACTATGGCTTCACCGATGATACCTGCAAATGGTTTCATACTTTCTTGAACGATAGAGAGCAGTACGTAGAAACTGAATCATCTAACGGAAGCAAGCTCATATCTAGTGTAGGTAATTTATCTAGTGGCGTCCCCCAGGGATCAATTTGTGAGCCCAATACTGTTTTCTTTTTTCACTGCAGATATGCCGAGTAATATTAAAACCTGTAAGTACCATCTGTATGCTGACGACACTCAAATATACTATTCTTTTAATCCTGAAGCTACATCAGAAGCAATGTCTCTAATTAATATTGACCTGAATGAGATTTACCAATGGTCTCAACGTAACTCACTTATTCTAAATCCTTTAAAAACAAAACTGCTTATATTGGGTACTAAATCTCAAACTCATAAAGCATTATGTCATAACCCTAAATTGTCAATAAATGGAGTAGATATTTCAGTTGAGTCAGAAGCTAGAAACTTAGGTCTCATCCTTGATAGTGAAATGAGATTTGATAAACATATTAATGAGAAAATTAGAACAGCTTTTTATAAATTAAAGAATCTCTATTGCCTTAGAAAACATCTCTCGAAAGAGGTGAGAATTTTATTGTGTGATCTACTAGTATTGTCACCTTTTAATTACTGCAGCGCAGTCTATGGATCGTTGATATATGCCAAAACGGAAAAAGCTATACAGAGGGTACAGAATGCGTGCGTGAGATTCTGTTTCAACGTTCCAAGAAGAGACCATGTTACTCCTTTTCTTGTCAAAAATAAAATGCTAAATATGAAAGCCAGGTGGGAGCTTCATCTTGCTTGCTTAGTTCAGAAAGTTCTTTGGAACAAGCAACCTGAATATTTATTTGAAAAATTAACTTGGTTAAAAGACATTCATTTGTGTAATACTCGCTCTAAGTCCCTGAATGCTTTATCATTCCATAAGCACAAGACCACCCGATTTAAAGGCTGCTTCAAACACAGTGCGACTAAAATTTGGAATAACCTGCCCCCTCCGATGAGAAAAAAATGAATTCTGATAATTTTAAGCAAAAATACAAAAGTCTATTATATGAAATACAAAAGAAGAATTTTGAAGCAACTTTTAAAATTACGCGTTAACACCACACACACTCACACATACGCACACACACTCAGTTACACACACACACACCGCTCACACACACACACACGCACAGACACACACACACACCATACACAAACCTAAGTGCTCTAATATTTAATATTTGATAATGAAAATAGTAGTAGTAGTAGTAATTATAGTGTATTACGTTTAACGACAGATATTTTTAGTTTTAGTTTTTAGTTGATTTTTGTAATACCCGCCGTCGCCTAGTGCTCACCTATCATCTTTTTTTCTGAGCAAAGGGGTATGCTGAAAACCAGCCCTGCGTGACCCTTCGGGACCTCGCAGTACAGCGCTGAGCTTACCCCTATTGCCAAACGCTGTTTCTCCTTATGTTTCTTATAGTACATGTTCATTGTTTTTGTTTTTTGGCAATAAATATATCTTATTCTTATTCTTATTGGTGGTGGTAGAAGACCACCTGTTTCTTTGCGAGAACCCACAGGACTTAATTTATAAATCCCATAGGTACTCTATCGGAACATAAAAGGAATCATATAAATAAATAGATAACCTATTCCTTAAGCACACCTGACATTATTACAAACCATATACCCAGAATCCTAACTGAGGTCAAGAGAAAACCTATCGTTCAAAAAATACAATTATTATCTTTTGATCACAGTGACGTTTACAGGTGTAAGTATTTTAACCTTCGACTACCATCAACACTCTGGCAAACCCCTCTGTACCTATAGTTTCATAAATGTTTAATGGATGGAAAGTGACCGTAGGTATTTGTTAAACATTTGATTAAACACAAGTACTTTATGGTGCTCCCACACTGCAACATTTTCTAACACTATAACATTTACTAACAAATGTTATTAATTGTTACATTTTGTTGGAAAATGTTAGATGTTACAAGTGCTCCTACACTGGCGGAAAATATTTACTAACATTTTATAACATTTTTGGCTCGCAGTTTGGTTTTGCGTTCTGAGGTGTCTACATGAAAATGGAAGAAGATTTGCTCATTGGAATAGCTTTTATTGTTTGTTTAAAAAAAAAGAAAAAGCGCTCTTATTGGATGCGCCAAACGCTAAAAGCTAGAGAAAAATATAGTGCCATAGACTATCTCAAGGATTTAGGCATTGATGGTTGCTTAAAAGATTTTATAAGAATGAACAGTTCTGAATTTGAATATCTACAACATTAAGTTGGGGCAAAAATAAGCAAACGAGACACTAATTTTAGAAAATCTATAAGTATGACGGAAATACTTGCGGTAACGTTAAGATTTTTGGCAACTGGTAGCAGTTATAAAAGCCTTGGAGATGTGTTTAAACTGTCAGACCAAGTGATATCTATACTCGTACCAGAAGTGTGTGAGGCTCTTAATGAGGTTTTACAAGAATACATACAGGTAAGTCAAACAACATTTTTATTTATTTTTTATTAGTTTTAACATTAATCGACTAGAAAATTCGTACTTTACTGATATTCACCTTACTGATTAAACCTTTTATAATCAACAAATCAAACATGTAATTTTTAATTTTGGATTGAACTCAACAAATCGTTTAATGACTGGGTCGAATTTTGGCTTGATTCCGATAAAGTAGACGGACTCGGTGCTCTTGCACTGCATGGTATGCGCCCTGGGGTTATCCGAAGGAATGTTTTCATATGAAGCTGAGGGACTTGTTGCGGTGTAGTATCCTCTCGAGCTACCGTCAGCATTATTTTCCGAAAAAACGGATCTATTTGGTCCAGAGTTGTATCCCCAGGTACAACTAGCAGTTGGGTCTCTCATGTTTGTAGGAAAATCATATTGTCCTATTGATGCATTGTACAAAATATTGTTAATGTGATGTTGAGCAGTATTCCTAGCATAATTGCTTTTGATTTGTTTGAGTTTCATAGAAACATACTCTCCAAATGCGTCACTTTCATCCCTGCTCTTTTTAGTTTCGTACATGCTTTTCAAAATGTTTAACGCTTCTTGTTGTGTTGTATCTTTTTCTTCTTCTGGTCGTCTTCTTTTGCGAAATGGTTTTAGGGTGGCGAAAACCTTGCCCGTAGTTTCGTTTAGAGGGACAGTATTTTCTGTTTCGTTTAAATTGAGAGTGTTTTCTGAATCACTTCTGTTTTCTTGGTTACCCTGAAAGAATAGAAGTAAACGATAACTACAAGTTATTTAATCTTATATTTTTATTCCAGTTTCCAACAACACCTCAAGAGTGGCTACAAGTGGCAAATACCTTTTTAAAAAAATGGAATTTTCCAAATTGCTTAGGAAGTATCGATGGAAAGCACGTAGCCATACAAAAGCCAATTGATAGCGGCAGTGAATATTACAATTATAAAGGATTTTACAGCGTTGTACTTTTAGCGCTAGTGGACGCAGAATATAACCTTTTATACGTAAATATTGGCTGCCAAGGACGCATAAGTGATGGTGGAGATTTCGCAAACACAAAATTTAAAAAAAAATTGCAAGACGGTAGTTTGAAATTACCCAATGACAGGTCACTACCAGGCAGAAACAAACCTGTTCCTTATGTGTTCGTAACAGATGATGCGTTCCCGTTAGAAAAACACTTGTTAAAACACTTTCCAGGACCACAGGATAACAGTTCTAAGGAAAGAATCTTCAGTTATAGACTGAGTCGTGCGAGGAGAACAGTAGAGAACGCATTTGGAATTTTGTCGGCCAGATTTAGAGTTTTACGAACTACAAAATTATTAGATCCGGAAAAATCTACTACTTTAATTATGACATGCATGCTACTGCATGATTTTCTAAAAAAAATTGGATCGAGTATATCGATGGACAATGGAGATCAGAACAGCAGCAATTGACACCACTAGAAGCAAATGAGTCCCAGTCGGATGATGGGAAAGAAATAAGAAAAGAATTCGCTGAATATTTTTCAAATGAAGTGTTATTGGACTGGGCATCTAAATACTATTAAAAGATGTTGATATAAAACTCACCTGCAACCCTCCATCGACAGTTGAACTTGGGATATTTTAGCCCTTCAGGAACATGAGTTTTTTAAATGCAAACCATTTACTTGATTCATCAGCTCCTGCACCACATTTAGATTCACATTCACGGTTAAATTGACCTACGAGTGATCGAATTTCTTTTTCAATTACTTTTTTATCCAGATTATATTCATTGGCAATTTCCATCCAAGCATCGTGTTTCTTATTTCGGTCTTTATATTCCTCTGATATCGTATTCCACAATACTTCTCTTGCTTGAAACATTTCAATCAATTTGTAAACATCTTCGTTATTCCAATTATAACCTGACATTTTTTTTGATTGCTTGGCGCACGCGCATCCAATTAAACAAAGGGACTGACAAGACACCAGACACACGGCGCGCAACGACTGGTGGCGTACGCCCCCCCCCCCCCCCCCGACTCTCCGCATAACCCGCTGTCACCTGTATAAAATGTTTACAAACAAAAGATAACAAATGTTTTATTTTGTTATAAAATGTTAACTAACAATTTTGTTCAAAAATGTTTACTAACATTATCTAACATGAAAACATTTTATAACGTTTGTGATCAAATGTTTGTAAACAAATGTTTACTAACATTAGTTAACATTTTCTAACAGCAGTGTGGGAGCACCTTTAGTTTTGCAGGCAAAGTCATGTCCGTTTTGTTACACTCAAGCATCCTGCAACAATTGCTCCCACAATTGGGAACAAACAACAAGGTTTAGTTTCTAATAAATTAACAATGTGTTCAGTCTGAGGCCGACTACACTACTGGCAATAATAAGGGCTACTGGCAATATTAAGGGCTAATGGCAATATTAAGGGCTTCTGACAATTTAAGGGCTACTGACAATATTAAGGGCTACTGGCAATATTAAGGGCTAATAGCAATGGTCATGTTCGTTTTGTTACAAATGACAAAATAGTACTTATGGCTAATCGTTTACAAGATTTTTTAAATAATCTCGTTTGCTGAGTGCAGCAGTTGAGGATTGCTCATTGATCAAATCTTCATGGAGAAGTTCAGTATTTTCAATTTCGTGTATTTGCCCTTCAATTATGTAGTTTTCGATATCCCGTTGAGACTCATTCATGCTTCTCAAATGCTAAGCAGAGACTAGTTCGTTAGCTTTGGTCTCTCGGTCAGTACATAGGTAGCTATACCTACCTACCAACCTACATGAATGGCATCGGCACAAAATATAATAATAACGTAGGTACGTCTCGTAGATACCTAGGTAGGTAGGAACCTATATACCTATCACAGAGTCTGTTATCCTTTTAAATTGAAGTACGTCTTTGGGTAGGTTCATCAAAATATTACTGCATCTTGTAATATCCTTTGGAAATAAGCCATAACTTAAATTTAGTTTACAATTTTTTTTTCTCAAATATCAATAGTTAAAAGAGCATGTTATGTTAATTACCAGATAGACATTTCTATAAATGCGAAATAAATAACAAATCTTAGCAGCAAAATCTCAATCTCGGTATTTGCGAGATGAACAAGTTTAACTTTACTTAACCGGTGTGAGCCGACGTCCCGTCAGCTTATAGCAGTGAAGGTAGTGAGGGGAGGCACAAAGTCACTTTAACTGATTTCGCTAGGGACCAAAGCGTTTACTACCAGCAGGGTATGAAACCAGTGTGTTACCTATTCTACAGATGGTGTCAAAGCGAAGCCTTCTGTAAAACCATTTAGCAGGTCTTAGCAGTATTGTTAAACGCATTCTTCTTATGACATAAATTCATGAAGGATCATCAGAAGAAAAGTACACTGACTCCCAAGGAGAAGATGCAAAACAAAATTGCAACTTATCCTAATCCGCTGTATTGCCACACCTGCTGAGTGCCTCTAGAGCTGAGATCGGGCAGGAGGATTATAATCTTGACAAAAGACTATTTAGAACAGCTCTGCCTTGAAGTAGTTCGTTTTGACTACCTGCAAAAACAGGAACATAATCTCGTGGTAGATTTTCTTCGATCTTCGGTATATTGGCGTCCAATGCCATGTTGTGTAATACACAGCAAGCAAGCACCATTTTCCCAGCTACAATGGGTTGGTAATGTAATGTTCTGTGCTTTAGTAAGCAGCGCCAACGGGATTTTAGTAGTCCAAAACAGCGCTCAATACGGTTTCTTGCCTGCGACCTTCTTGTTCTTCTTGTTGCGACCTCGGAAACACAATCCATTTATTCATAATGTTGGGATGGTTTAATGCCTTAACTACTTGGTGTATGCCCCTACTAACACTTCTTTGGACCAAGTGTTGAGTAAGCTTAACAATACGTTGGTATGAACCCGTCACCAAAAAGCTCAGAGTACACAAAATCTGAAACAAATTATATAATTTTGAGTCAATATGTAGGTTACTTATCTTAAAAAAGAAGAAGAAAAAGACAAAAGGATAATAAAGCAAAGATTAATGTAGGTATTTGAATCTCGTAGGTTATGTTAGATCTACTACAGTTTCCAAGACCTTTGGTTAGGTCTAACTTACCTTAATCTCAAAACTTTATTTCCCGGGTGCCTTTAAGGTTTGTAAAACGGCGAAGATCGCTGCAAAGCATCCGGAAACACTGTTTATTAAGCCGAAATCGGCGAACAAATTCAAGAGTCTCTCGGCATCTCTTCGATCGTTTCCAAGCTATGGCGATTTCTTCCTCTTGCTCGGCGTCTTTCTCTCGTTTCCTCTTGCAGCCCACAGCAATCTTAAAGCTTGCATTTTAGCACAAATGTGAGAAAACTCCGCAAAAAATCTTTATATTTGTCGAAGCAAAAAATTAAAAAACCGCCTCAGCGGTTGATAAATCAAAACCCGCAACGACAAGCGACAGGGAGTTGGGTCACGCTATTATAGAGTGTTGTGGAAAAGAAAAAATAGCGTTTACTCCTGTCAAACATGGCATTTGTCTACCATTTCTATGAGAAGTCGCACGTGAGGAAACGCTAACTTTTCCGCACGCTAATTTTGATGGGCATTTGTCTACCAATCTTGCAGCAGTCACGTGACATCTCTCAAGCTAATGTCATTTTCATACATTTTTTCCTTTCCGCAGGCGTTAACGCTAACAGAAAGTGGTTCTTGTCTAGACCCCAAGGAGAGGCCTATGTTCAGCAGTGGACGTCTTCTTTCTGATGATGATGATGTATCGAAACGTAGATATCAGTAGGGACGGCAAAATATGAATAAATCCGCCACGACTATCTAACATGGCGAGCCCTCCACAGCGACTGGACCAACTCTTGACGATGAATACGCCCTACTTCAATATTATCGCCGTGAGTCTCCCTGTCTGTTCTGCCAAAATTAGCCTCATTATGTGCTTCAGTATCACTCATAGTTGGTGCTGGTAACCCGGCTTTGTTACAAATGTTGTAACAACATGAGGAGGATACAACATGCCACAACAATTTTTGCCACCATGTCGGGATGGTAGTGAAGGACGCGATGCACTAATAGGCATCTAAATCGACCTTTAAGTAAGCCAATAGTCCTCTCCACTGTATTACGGGCAGTAGCTTGAAGGTTGTTGTAATGGCCCTCTGGTGTGTTTTCCAAAGCGTTAGGCACAGGTGTCATCAGATACGGCCGTTGTACATATCCCGAATCACCTGGAAGATAAATAAAATATGTACCTAGGTTATATTGGAAGAGAAGTATATTGGATATCTTTGCACTAGCTAGGAACTCTTTGAAGATTTACTATTCATAATTTTAGATTAAATCTTACCGAGTAAAACTACTGTCTCTCCATTATTCACAAGTGCCTCTAGGTGATATTTGAGTTCACTATGGCTAAAAATGAAACTATCATGCGATGCTCCACCGTATGAAGCATCTACATGCAGGATATTCAAGTCGGCATCAGTTACCTAAAACAGAAAAAAGTATATAATTATGGTAAAAATACCTATAGGTAAGTTTATACTTAAGTTATAACTAGGTAACTTGTTGTTCAAATGCATAATTATAAATCTTATGCAACACCTAATGACATGATCTAATATGTGTTAGATCATGTCCAACTTTGACCAATATAATATCATCACTATTGATAAAATTTCCATGTCACAATGTTAGTTACCGTACTCCTCTAAAACGGCTTTACCGATTTTTACCAAATTTTATATGCGTATTCAGTAGGTCTGAGAATCGGCTACTATCTATTTTCCATACCCCTTCACCGATTTTCATCACCACGCGGGTGAAACCGCGGGGCGCAGCTAGTATTTTATAGGAATGCACTTATTAGTGGTAAACAAAACAAGAACTACTTAATTCTCTTTATCAGATTCTGTGATAAGGTCAGGGCCACCAAAAAATTGAATATAATACCTAAGTACATATATTATGGTGCATACCTACCTATTATTATTTTGCGGTAGGGGTGCATATTTTTATCTATATTATTTATATTTTATTAAATTCCTTTTCATGTTAGGTGCATGTCAATAAATTGCAATTGATAGTTACTATACTAAGTGGTTGAGTCAACTTGCTTAGAATCCTTTGTTGATAATACCTAAACACTTACCAGTTGTACATTTCTAGCATGATTTCCTTTGCGGCAGTAATACCTTTTTTCGTGTTCTTTCGGTCTTATCATGGCCACAAAGGTTCCGTCGATACAGCCAATAACCCCAGGGATTTTATACTTTTCATAAAATCTGAAATAAGTAATGATAATAATTCAGAAAAAATCCAGGATAGGCACTACGCACTAGTAATAATAGTTTGGTACAGTCCGATTCAAACTTAATGGCGGCTGTGAAGTGCGCCGCAATCGAGATGTTGCGTCTGTACGAGGGGTGATCCAAAAGTAATGATAATCAATAATAAACACAATGAATAAAAAAAAAAAAAAAATATTTCTCAACATAGTCTCCTAGCAAGTCTATACATTTAGTCCATCTCTTTTCTAAACCTAAAATTCCCTTAGAAAAAAAATCTTTATCTTGACTCTCAAAAAAGTCCTCATAACAGCGGCCATCACGTCGCTATCATCGTCAAATTTCTTGCCTCGGAGGTGTTCCTTGAGTCGTGGAAAGAGATAGAAGTCACTGGGGGCTAAATCTGGTGAATAGGGGGGGGGGGGGGGTGTTCCACCAGCTCAAAGCCTGCTTCCTGAATGGCAGCCATAGCAATTGCAGCTTTGTGAACCGGTGCGTTGTCTTGATGGAACAGTACTCCAGCCCGCAGTTTGCCTCGCCTTTTCTCCTTAATAGCCTCCCGCAATCTTCTTATTTGTTCTGCATAGTAGGAGCCTGTAATAGTGGCCCCCTTTTCCAAGTAGTCCACCATGATTATTCCTTCAGCGTCCCAAAAAACAGACGCCATGACCTTCCCTGCTGAGCTTGACACTTTGAATTTCTTCGGCGTCGGTTCATCGGACCGTTTCCATGTCATCGATTGTTGTTATGTTTCAGGATTAAAATGGTGGATCCAGGTCTCGTCCATGGTCACAAAACGTGACAAAAAATTATCCTTGTCTGCCTTGAACTTTTCGAGATTTGCTCTTGACATGTCGACTCGATTCTTCTTTTGCTCGTCGTTTAACATTTTCGGTACCCAACGCGCGGAGACCTTTCTCATATGCAATTCGTTTGCAAGAATTCTTTGAATGCTGCCATATGAGAGCCCTGTGACCTCAGCTACATGCCTGATAGTCACTCTTCGATATTCCAATACAACTTCTTCAACTTTTTTCACATTTTCTTCAGTGAGGGACGTCGAGGGGCGTCCTTCGCAGTGTTCGTCTTCCGTCGATGTTCTTCCCAGCTTAAACTCCTTAGCCCAGCGTGCAACTGTGGAATATGTAGGAGAAGAGTCCCCTAATGTTTCCACCAAGTCGCTGTGTATGTCTTTGGTAGACATTTTTTTCAAGCAGAGGTATTTAAAGACGGCTCTGATTTCGTGTTTTTCCATTTTGATGTTCACTCCTTGACAGTCCGTATTCAAACGAATGTAGCTCCCGGGAATCGTGGCCTATCTATATGATTTTTTTTTTCCTGAACTAGTGGGTAACTGAGCAAGTGACTGATATTTTTTTTGTATTTTTATGTGCACTAGAAATAACTGATTATCATTACTTTTGGATCACCCGTTACATTCGAGTTGAAAATAGTTAAAGAGTAAATTTTGGTACCTACTCTACCCATAAGCGCAAAGAAATAAATGATTATGATTACTATAATTATGTTTTTGTAAAGGGCGCTTCTATTACAAAAGTAAATAATAAAAGGTGATGTCCGCGCGCCCGTAATGTTTACCTACTGCGCAGCGTCTTGCGCCTAACCTCACAGCCGCCATTAAGTGTGAACCGGTCTGTACCTATTAGATTTATATACGCTGTAATGTTTTAGTTAGGTTAGATAGGTACCTTTCTTTCAAAACCTTTCTCTCAGCTGCATTCTGCGGAAATGTAATGAACTTTTTGACGATTGATGGATGGTTTAGAACATCAACTACTTCGTTAATGCAACGAGAAGTCGACGATTGTGACAAAAATGCATGTACATTTTTACCGATGTTTTTTTGATAACTACCATTTGCTAAGAATGATAGAGTGCACAAAATCTGAAAATGCAAAAAATAGTTATGATTAGGATACCTAAATCTTTATTTATTCATACACACAAATACTTAGGTAATTCAATGTTTCTTCTTCAATGTGTCTCAACATTTACTTACCTTAGTTCTTATTGTTATTCCACTTTTACCCCATGATCTTCTCATTAATGGTTTGAGATCTTGCTCCAAACTGTCTATTAAATCTTGTGAAAGTCTATACATAGCCACATAATCCAGGTTGCGGAGTAGTAAATGCTGTTTTCTAATATTTTGTGCTTGAAGACGACATTCAAAATTGTCTAAAGAGTTGGCGTCTTCTAACAATTTTGCAAACACAAACATTCGCGCCATACCGTCGTATTATCCTTGAAAACAGTCTATTATGAAATATATTATTAGATAAACACTGTTTTAAACTATCACGGTTGTTCACTAAAGTTATATGATTATATATAAATAAATATCGGGAGCTCCTTCCACAACCTTACCACGGTAAATATCCCGTAAATAATCATATAACTTTATATTATTAGATATTTGTATGAAAAACACTATTCTAATTTTTTTTTTATACAAATACCTTTCACAGCCGATATATACTCTGATCTATGTTCCCAAGAGAATGTAATACAAAGAGAATAAAATATGTAATATTCCTACGCGAAGAGAATACAATAGAAGATCCTACGGAGCTATGTTCCACAGTCTCCGTCTTTTCCACAGTCCACATAGGTGTCCACCAAAGTGAACACAACAGAAGGAGTTCACATCCAAAGAGAATATAATACTACGTAATATTCACGTCTTGCTATTTTAGTACCGAAAATATATAATAAAAAAATAAATTAAATTAAATATCAAAGAGCGAAAGAGTCACTTTTGATTTCACAGCTCAAATTCGACCATATCATGCCCAAAGTCAAACCAAAAGCGACGAATACGACGTTGTTAGAGTTTTCTTCTACAAAATGACATCTAACCCAAGCGTACTCGCTTCTACCGTTCACTTACGGCAAATCGAGTTTTTGATTTGGTATTCAGGATGCAAAAACTCCTTGAGTGATGTGAAATCGAGTCTACGAAAATTACGTCACTGTCGCGTTCGTAGCTCTTTAGCCTAGTGCTTACCAAAACGTAGAAATGATTACCTATCGGCAATTACCGGTTTTTACATTCGGCCATATTACTATATGCAATTTTTTGTTACTATTTATAGCAGAAAAATGGGTGGTCTAAATGCTTAGAGTATTATCTACCAATCTAGCGTCTACCTTTTATTTAGGTAATAGAGTCTGTGCGGAAAGAGAACCGTCGTGGCGAAAAATGGAACTACAAAACAATATGATTTTGATTATTATATGGCAGCCCAGCCCAGCCATCTGTCAATGTAGAAATCGAAAATAGAATCAGTGTAGAAATATCAAGAATCATAGTCGCGCTATAATGACGTAACAGTGTTGTCACCATAGCAAATACGTTAAAAAAACACAGTTGCGCCCTCAAATTTTATGACGGTTCTCTTTCCGCACAGACTCTACTAGTGTTTTTGCCCGCGCGTACGAAGGCGTAGGTTTTCATACTCATACTCATACTCTTTATTCGTAACACAGGTTACATGTCATAAAGTTGTTAGCTAATTGCAATAAAAAATAAAAAAAATCGTTTCGTGCGTATAGGTAGTAATATCTTAGGTTTTATTAATTCTTAGATAATAATCATATAAAATACGAGTGAGTACAGAATGAAAGTAATGATGGTGGACTATTTTTGGGTTACTTATAGTTACAGTCATGAAATTATTCTCTGTGTTGCGGAAACATTCGACGTTACATATTGGTTACAAGGTAAACTTGTTTAATATTACGACCGAAGGACTTCGTATCCATGATCATGAAAAAATTAACAAAAACAACAACAACCTACAATTTTGAAATTGTTTGCACAAACAATACCAGTGTAAAGTCGATGTAGTGTAGACACGAATTGCAAAGGAATAATGAAATAAGTTAATGTATATTATTGTAATGTAGGTTTTTTTTCTATGAGTAAACAAACTTATCTAATCTAATAAATTATTTAGAGAAAACTTGGAAAGAACCAACGGAGGATGGGCAGCAGCGTCCTAATAGTACACGGTGAACGTACTGCGATCCCCAAGCCGCCTGCCAAGCGTGGGAATTATGGCAACACCCCTCTCTATGAGGGAGGCCTTGTCCAACAGTGGACGTTAATTGGCTGATGATGTGATGTGATGTGAAGAAAAATCCAAAAGATAACTTTCATAATAGTAATTATGTAGGCTCAGACAAATAAAGTTCTTTATTTGTCTTACTTAGTAAGCATCTCTTATATAACAGTACGATCATCATACATAAACATCATAATGAACGCATTGTTTTTTTGTGATGATGGTTCGACAAAAATGAATATCACAACATGCCCTCTCTGTTTTCAGCCCAATTGAACGCTCAATGCATCTTTCATCTGCATAATTAGATGCTCTAGTGGAGTTCTTCAAGCTTCTCCATCTTCTCAACGTCGGACGCATTTAAGTAGCCTGTCCGAAATTGTTTTGAGGGTGGAGGAACAGCGGCAGGCGTTAGACAGACGCATTGCTCGTGAGACGTGGAACCATGAGCGTGACCAACAAATGATAGAAGAAGCGCTTTCGTCGATAAAAGATAATCTAAGAAAATCTCTATAATTGTTGCCAGAAGTAATAAAAAATGTTTACATGAATTGATTTTTATTTTAAACAGTAATAATGAACGATAGTTTAATTAATATTAATAAAAGTGCAAGTAAAATCTGATATTACTTATGGGTCTTGATAAGTATGAGGATAATTTACAATAAATGGTAATTGAATCCTTAAAACAATATCTCAAGAAACAAATAGAAATTTAATGAAACAGATAACAGAAATTTTATTTAATTAACGTGGCGAGCCCTCCACAGCGATTGGACCAACTATTGGCGATGTACGTATGCACCATAATGCAGTATTATCGTCCTGAGTGTTCCTTCCTGTTCTGCCGAAATTAGCCTCATGTTGTGCATCAGTATCGCTCATAAGATGGTGCTGGTAACCGGGCTTTATTACAAATGTTGTGGAGGATACATCATGCAATAGTAATTTTAACTCCATGTCAGGATATTAGTACCTATAGGAAGCGGTGCACTAATAGGCATCTAAATCGACCTTTAAGTAAAAGCCAATACTCCTCTCCACTGTTTTTCGGGCAGTAGCATGAAGCTTATGGTGGCCCTCCGGTGTACTTTTAGAAGCATTAGGCACAGGTGACATCAAGTTTTATACAAATACCTTAAAAACAAATCACAAAAAAATATTTTCCAGTATCCTTAAAGGTTTTTGAGTTCACGTCTTTCTAATTCCGCAGTGAAAGAGTAACTTATAATTTGACAGCTCAAATTCCTTCAATCGAAGGCACGATCGTGAGAATCGTGTTTCTTGAATACCTATTTAACTGTCGATCCCATACAAAAGTGTCAGTGAGTGCTACGAACAATATATCAAACTCGACATCAAACTTTACAACCAACTCAACTGTCTTCTGAATACCAATTTCGCGAACTCTATATCAAACTCGACAACAAACTAACCTTAGTTCTGAATGCCTATTTAACTGTCATCCCATACAAAAAATGTCAGTGAGTGCTACGAACTCGATATCAAAACTCGATTAAGTGATCAACTGTCTTTACTGAATACCAATGTCAACGACAATGCTGAATCCGCGCTGTAATTTGACGTAAGTATATATCAGAATCGCAATGCAGCATTGTTGACCACGGATTAGTATATAAAAGATATGAACATGGCGAAAAGAAAAGTAATAAAAATGTACATCAAAATACTAACTAGTGCTTAACAAATATGTAAGTTTAAAAATATTCCGTAGGTAATCACTAAAGTTGAAGTGAAAAAAACAAGTCATGCATGATTATGACAACATCCCGTTGCCAGCAGAGAGACCATGGGTAGTGCCGAGGAAACATATCCAAGGCGTCTTGGGAAAGACAGATTATACATTAAATTAAATTTAAATTAAAAGCCAGGGATACATCATGACGAATGTTTGCTGTCACCACTACCCAAAACCTCCAGCACTGAGCTCCGGAAACCAGTAGAACGTTCATGAAATATGTCGATATTGTCAAAAAGATCGTTATAACATTTAGTTATACGATACAATGGAGATCGCTCACCCAAGTTGGTGCGACAGGTCGAGGTGTAAAAAGTCTTACGTTCAATTCGTGAGTTGATTCATGAAGGAATTTTGTAATAAAGCTTATCCACCAACTCGGGGCAATCATACCGATTGTGAAAAATATCATATAAAAGCAAAGCACTAAGTTGCAGCCTTCTTGACTTCAAGTTGATTAGGTTATATTTTTAAGCAAATCATAACATATAGCGACGGTTACATTTATAGTTCATACAGCGTAAGAATTTCTTTTGTACCCTTTCAATATCTTTAAGCATTTATAGTAAGTGTTCCATACTGGCGCAGCATATTCAAGCTGTGATCGGACAAGTGACTTAAACAATATGCTATAGGTAAGCTCATTTTTAAATTTAGCTGCTGTTCTCATTACAAAGTAAACATTTAACATTTTTAAACCACGAGCAATAACATTCTGTACATGTATATCAAGGGTCATCTGTCAAACTAGAGTGAGGTTGTGTTTTTGCGCTTCATCATATTTTTAATACTTTTTTGGCTATTTTCCCTCGTAAAACCTGCGAATTCTCAAGTTTGGCTCACAATATTAGTGATCGAGTGTTTTCTCAGTGTTCAAAACGGTTTCCGGCTGTTGCAATGAACGATCAAAAGTGCTGTCCTAACACCCTAAAAGGAGTTCAACTCCTGGTGTGTTGCCGCTGCCAGGGTAAATACCACTATTCCTGCGTGAATTTCAGTGAGGACGACTTTCTAGGGTTCACTAAAGATTTCAAAGATACGTGGGTGTGCCCGTCCTGCCGCTGCAAAGAACCCAGGAAAGGCGACAATTCTAACACTCCGCTACGTGTCTTGGCCCCCGAGAACCGGACTGCGACCGAAAACGTCACGTTTCGCAACAAGCCTCGCAGCTCTGCCAACTGTGGCTGCCTTTCCGCCGACATCATACGTGAAATAATCAGAGAGGAACTCGATAGAAAACTAGATACTAAAATAAAAGACTTCGAGTCAAAGTTGGAGAAGTTCGAACAGTGTCTGGCTAAATAAATAATAAAAAACAGAATAAATATTGATAGTGAAGCTCAAAAATCTTCTCTGGTCCATTTGCGCTCAGAGAACGAGGAGCTGCGCACTGCAACTCGCAACCTATCGAGGCGTCTGCTCCAAGCAGAGCAGCTGTCCCGCACTACCAACATTGAGATTCAGTGTGTCCCTGAGAACGACAAGGAAAACTTATATAAAACAGTGCAACAACTAGGCAATACCATCAAGTGCCCCGTTGCAGACTCTGACTTGGAATATTGCAGCCGGATTGCTAAACTTAATGCTGCCAGCTTGCGTCCTCGGTCCATCCTGGTAAAGTTCAATAGCCGACGGCTGCGTGACACTTTTCTTGCGGGAGTTGTCAAATTCAACAGAAACAATCCCGGCAGTAAGCTAAACACAAGCCATCTTGGCATCGGTGGCAGTAGGAATGGTGCGGTCTTCGTGTCAGAACATCTAATCCCGGAGTCCAAAGCGCTGCATGCTGCCGCTCGACAGAAGGCCAAGGAGCTGAATTACAGATTTGTCTGGGTGCGCGACGGTAAAGTGTTTTTGAGAAAAACAGAAAACTCGCACTTCATCTTAGTCAAGGACATTGACAATTTAAATAAGTTAAGCTAAATAGGCCATAAGATAATTAGCTTGGATAAACAACTTAAACCATGGTGGGTACAGTGGCATCTTAAATAATTATATTTTGTTTGTCTCAGCTGTTGACTTCTTCATAAGTTAGGGTTGCTCGGTCAAACAAAGTGCATAACTTGTAATTGAATTTTTATTTAATAGCTTCATCATCTCAAGAAGTAAAGTTTTCCCAAAAGGTATATTAATCTGCCAGCTGATTCATAATTGCATTGTTTCTGTAATATTAACATTTAATGTTAAGCCAATTCAACTATAAGAAATATCTTACTTGTTAATTGATTCTTGCATTGGTTCTGTAATGTCAACATCTGTTTAGGTTAAGCTATATCAATCTTGGGGAGTTCTTGATTTGGTAATTTTTTCTTTATTACCTTGGCTCAGTACTATCAACATTTAAAGGAAGGTTAAGCAATTTCAATTAAAAGCAGTACCTTATTTGTAATCCAATTCATACTTTATTAACTCAGACTGTATGTAACATAATTGGGATCTATATTGTAATTTAAGTCAAATATTGTTGTAGTAACTTCGTGATCTAAGGAAGAAAAAAAAAAAAAAAAAACGTCAAGTCAGCTCATCCATAAGTATTGTGATAAACAGTGTCTTACATATAATTTAATTAATTAAATTTCTCAGGTTTGTAGTTCAATCCTGACATCAGTAACATAAAAATTGTCTTAATCTATCTAAAATAACTACATGATACAAGTTTATTACCAAAATGTAAGAGGCTTAAGGCTAAAAACTATTGACTTGTTAATAATGTTGTATGTAATAATTTTGATGTGATTGCACTAACGGAGACTTGGTGTAACAGCGGCATTTTCGATTCTGAGTTGTTCGATAGCCGTTATGTAGTTTATAGAAGAGATGGAGAGTCTAGTGGAATCCATGGGAAAAAGGACGGAGGGGGGGGTAGCTGTGGCAGTTTCTAAGCAACTCAGTTCCAGGCGTCTGCAGTACTGTGAGTCTAACTGTGAGGACCTCTGGCTGCAGATAGAGTGTCTCAACGACGAGGGTCGGATCGAGCATTTATATTTTTGTACTGTTTACCTACGTTCACCCCTTAAACTTCACTCTTTGGAGGAATTCCTTAACAATTCTAATCTAGTAATGGAAACAAATGATTTTAATAATGTCATATTTCTTGGTGATTTCAACCTTTCATGCATTTCCTGGAAGATCGATAGTAGTAGTGGGTCACTTATTGGCGAGCATTGCGGGAATGCACTTTCTAACATGCTCCTTGATTTCGGTAGGTTGAACGACCTACATCAATATAATCATACTCTTAATAGGGATAACAAAATTTTGGATCTGGTACTCAGCAACAAATCTTGTATCTCGAACTTGCATATTAACACTAGTCCGCTCTCTGTAGTTGATAACTATCACCCACCTATCAATTTCAATGTATGTTTTCACGCTGAGAAGAAAAAGTTAAATCCTAACAACACTTTAAAATTTTGCTTTTTTAAGGCGGACTATGACAATATAATCGGAGACCTTAACGGTATGAACTGGGACGAGTTATTTGTAGATTGCGCGTCGGTGAATGATATGCTTTCGCTCTTTTACAAGCATCTTCGAGAGTTAATAGAAAAGTATGTTCCAAGATCACAGCCAAGAGCTAAAAAGTACCCTATTTGGTTTTCTCGTGACCTAATAAACCTTTTAAAAGAAAAGCTTAAATACAGAAACAAATTAAAAAAATCCAATAATAACCCTCTTGATAAGTTATCATATGAACTGCTCAAGAAGCGTTCGGAACGCCTTATTACTACTTGTTATAATACCTACATAGCTCGCCTTGAATCGAACCTACATTCTAATCCTAAACTTTTCTGGTCCTTTATTAAAAGCAAGAAGAAAAATCAAAGTCATTACCCTGCACAGATGAACTTAGGTGACAAGTGTGCCTGTAATGGCAAAGATATTTGTAATCTCTTTGCCCAAAACTTTTCCTCTGTTTACAATCGCACAATTAGCAGTCCGCTACCCAATGACAACAATCCTGTTAACAACCCTGTTTCCAAGTCAACCAATAATTATCTAACAACAATACAATTTAAAGATGATCAGGTTATCAAGGTGTTAAAAAGACTTGACAGTAGTAAGGGAGCAGGATCTGATGGTATCCCGGCTATTTTTGTAGCAAGGTGTGCACCAGCACTTGCGCATCCTTTGCGCTTAATCTTTAATAAATCTATGAGTACTGGCGTTTTCCCTTCTGCCTGGAAAGTAGCGTTGGTTGTGCCCTTGCATAAGGATGGCCCTAAAGAGCTCATTAAGAATTACAGACCCATTTCCATACTCCCTGTATTTGCTAAGATCTTCGAGCAAATGATACACCCTATTTTGGCATGGCACTTTAAATGTATAATTAGCCCTCGTCAGCATGGTTTTATGAAGTCTAGGTCGACTGCGACTAATATGGTCTCTTTTATTAACGATGTTTCCCTGGAGGTTGACAGAGGTTCGAATGTTGACGCAATTTACACCGACTTCAGCAAGGCGTTCGACCGCGTGAATCACCAGACACTGCTCCAGAAACTCTCTGCTAATGGCATCTCTGAGCCCTTACTGAGTTGGTGTGCATCGTACTTGACTGCTCGGAAGTCGATGGTTGTGGCTAGTGGTTTTTCATCTGACACTTTCTCGGTGCTTTCAGGAGTCCCACAAGGCTCTCACTTAGGCCCGCTATTTTTTAACATATTTATTAATGATATTGGTGATTGTTTTCACCATTGCGAGTACTACTTATTTGCGGATGATCTGAAATTTTTCAAAGTTGTCAATGGCACGTCGGATGTGAAACTTCTGCAGGCTGATCTCGATCGTCTCATCTCATGGTGTCAATCAAATGGGATGGAACTTAATGTAGCTAAGTGCTACTCCATTCAATTCTCTAGAAAGGTAAAATATGCTCATAATAAATACAAAATTAATAATCTCGTGCTGAGCGAGGCTGAGAGTATTAGAGATCTGGGAATAGTGCTCGATGGAAAACTAAGGTTGAACTTACACATTGATAACATTTGCTCAAAGGCGCTCAGGTCCCTGGGCTTTGTGCTCCGCAACTCCAAAGACTTTAAAAGCCCTAAAATTAAAATACTTATTTTTAACTCGCTGGTCCGCAGTTGCTTGGAGTACTGCAGCGTAGCCTGGAACCCTTTTTACGACATCTATACCAAAAGACTCGAAAGCATACAAAAACGCTTCCTGTGGCATCTCACTTACTCATGTAATTTAGCCAAATCTATAAAAAGCTACCCCGACAGATTGAAGTACTTTCATATGGATTCCCTTTCTGATCGAAGACGCATGCTGGACCTACAGTTTCTGTTTAAGCTCGCTAATGGTTTACTTGATACCCCGGAACTATTAGCTATTTTGAACTTCTCTGCGCCAACTAGGTCGATTAGACCATCGCGTTACAAGCTTCTGAGCTGCTCTAACTGGAAAACGAATCTGGGCAAAAATGCCCCTGTTAACAGACTAGCCAGGGAGTTTAATGTTTTCTGCCGAGATGATGTAGTGGACTTATTCGCTAGTGGCGTGGGTAGGTTCAAACTATCTATTCGTAGCAAACTATCAAACTGTTTTGATAAGTGATGATTTTCTCTTTTTTCTTGATTCCTTTATTCAGTCAAAAAAAAAAAAAATGAATTTTTAATGTATAATGTACTCAGTCAATAATTTATTGAATTCTTAATGTATAATGTACTAACTTCTATTCCAAAAACTCTCGCTTTTTATAACCATGTAGTCTGCACCTATAATTGTGGTGGCGTTTAGTTTAAGTCTTGTACCTTGTCTCCGTCATATAAAGTAAGGGCGTACATCATGTTGGTGTTCATTAATAAAATAAAAAATAAAATAAAAAGGGTTAATTTACTATCCAGAGTTACACCTAGATCCTTAATAACTGTGGTTTTATCGAGATTAGTGTTACAGAGAGAATATGTGAAATTACTTGTACTTCTCTTACGAGTAAAACGATTGATTTACATTTTATTGATACTTAGTGCCAGTTAAGATAAAATTAGTTGCTCTTTATGGACCCGGGTATATCCTAAAACTGCGACCAGAACCACCGGAGGATGGGCAGCAGCGTCCTAATAGTACACGGTAAACGTACTGCGATCCCCAAGCCGCCTGCCAAGCGTGGGGATTATGGCAACACTCCTCTCTATGAGGGAGGCCTTGTCCAACAGTGGACGTTAATTGGCTGATGATGTGATGTATGTGTGCTCTTTAAATGCTTTTACTCGCGATAGTGGTTTTAAAAACACTTTTTTTGTAGAAAAAAACAATTTATTGACTATCCCGAACTCGTTTCTAATCTCTTCCGCAACTCGACTCGACAGTAACTTTCTACGACTACTACCACAGCAACTACTAGCAACATTGAAAATACTGCGAGATCTAAGAAGAGGACTAGAGAAATTTTTCAAGCTGTCTCTGATCTAAAAAGAAAAAAAAAGAAAGAAAAAGTTAAATGAAGATGTTAATTCTGAGAACGAAAATGTATTTGATGTGTTTGGAAGAAGTGTTGCATTGCAACTTAGGAATTTATCGGCAGAGAATGCTGTATTAGCACAAAACAGAATTCAGAATATTCTGACCGAATATGGGATTATATAAAATGGAATATGAAACTATTGTACAGTTGAGGATTTGAACAGTCTGGGCTATGAAGTGAACAACTTGTGGATAAGAAAACACGATCTATAGGATGAGAAACGGCACCTGACTCATCTCTTTCTGATATTGAAGTGGATGGACCGAACAGAAAACTTTACTTCAACGAACGACTCACTCAAGAGAATAGACAGTTATTTCGGTTCGCGAGGCAGCGCTGTAGTGACGTCGGATTTAAATACTGCTGGATTAGAAATGGCACTATTTTTGCGCGAAGGGAAGAGGGTAGCTCAGCCATTCCCATCAAGTCACCAGCGGACATGGAGCGCTGCCTGGGTCCAACCTCGTGCAACCAGGTGGCAGCCTCGAACAACTGAATTTCCTGCTATCTGTAGTTATAATATTATCCCTAATTTTAGTTATCATGGATGTAATCTCGTTACTTTGTATGTATACTTTTCAGTTCTTTACCACATTCTGCGTTTAATATTATCTATCTCCGTACTTATTTACACTGCCCAGCCGTCTTACATGTATTTTGTCCTACTGCCGCTACTTAGCTCCTCCTCCAAAGTGACACACAAGGTTCTGCCTCTAAACATCACACAATTTAATGATTATATTGATGTTTTCAGTTAACATTTCAGATGATATTGACGATACAATCTCCATTGATTGTCACAGTCACGTGTCGGTCGAATCTTGTGGTTCATTTCTATCAAGAAATCCACATTATAACTTCAAAGTCATATGTGTAAATATTAGAAGTTATAACTGCAACTTCGACGATTTCGTAGTCTTATTAAGTCGTTTCAGCACATCTTTTGACGCTATTGTTCTGACCGAGTGCTGGCTTACTGATAGTACCCTTCTGCGCCCCCTACCTGCTTACAATAATTTTCGCTCTAACAGACAAGTAAACAAAAATGGAGGAATAATCATATACGTTAAAAACTCTTATCGTACTGTAGTAGTCGAGACTAAGATCGTGGATGCTGACTCTTTGGGGATACAGATCGATGATAAGTCAATAATTTTAGGAATTTACCGCACTCCTTCGTTCGTTAACATTGACCCGTTCTTGACTTCTCTAGATAATACGCTCAAAGACCTTAATAGTAAACCCTCTCTTGTCGTTACGGGTGACGTCAATATAAATTTGTGTGATGCTTTAGACAAACAGGTATCTAACTACCTCTGTGTAATGGCGTCGCACGGACTATTACCTGCTATTACTGCCCCGACCCGGATCCGTACTTGCTTGGATCATATATTTGTTAAATCTGACTCTAAGTCAACCGGGCTGATCTGCTCGTCCTCTGTTACCGATCACTCCATTGTTATCGTAGGAATTTCTCAATGCCCTAAGGCTCATAAAACTTTCCTTAGACACCGTCTTAAAACGAATCTTAACGACGTGGCATCAGAATTAAATAGTACTAACTGGTCCTTGGTAACCGATAGCTCATGTGTTAATTACGCGACGGCTACCTTCAACGATATCTAGCATTATAGCTAAGCACACTAAATCTGTTAAAGTAGGCAGAAAACTGGCCACTTTGAAACCTTGGATCACCCCCGGTTTAGTCCGATGTATGCGTCACCGAGACAAGCTTCACTTGGACTGTCGAAATCACCGCAATGATTCTCAACGCAGCCTCACTTATACTAGATATAGGAATTTTTGCAGTGAGCTCTTGCGCAATGTTAAAGCTCAATACAATAGTCAACTACTAGAACAAAGCAAAAATGACCCTAAACAACTTTGGAAAACAATTAAAAATATCTGCTACACTTCCAAGCAAAACAGTAGTTCATCAGAGTTGTTACAAAATAGTGTATCCAATCCACTCAATCACTGCAACGAACACTTCGTCTCAGTTGGGAAGAACCTTGCTGATGCAATCCTTTCGAAACTTAGTTTGACAGAAAATTCCTTAATTGATTCCCATAGTTCTCAATCTTCTTGTGCAAACTCTCTCTTTTTGTACCCAACTGACCCACACGAAATAACAAAAGTTGTTGCCAGCCTGAAAACTGACAGTGCTCCTGGGCCTGATTCTATCTCTGCTAAACTCATTAAAACATCGCTTCATGCTTTTGTTACTCCTTTATGTCACATCTTTAACTTGAGCCTGGAAACCGGCACTTTTCCAGAGTCCTGGAAAATCGCTGCCGTATCCCCAATCTACAAAAATGGGTTAAAAAGCTCTCCAGATAATTATAGGCCAATTGCGCTGCTTAGTGTGGTTTCTAAAATATTAGAAAAAATAGTAAACGTTAGACTTGTAAAATTTGCAGAGCAACACAACCTAATTGCAAATAGACAGTTCGGCTTTCGTCGAGGGAGATCAACCGAAGACGCAGTGACACTTTTAGTCAATTTGGTTTCGTCTTACGTCGATAAAGGCGATAGATGCATCGGTGTCTTTCTCGACATGGCGAAAGCCTTTGACTCTATTTCGGTTGGCCTGCTCTTAAAACGACTGGACGCATCTGGAGTGAGGGGTGTGGCACTGGAATGGTTTAAAAGTTACTTATCTGGCCGTAGACAATTTGTTAAAGTTAGTGATCATTCCAGCGACCTTCTACCAATCAATTACGGCGTCCCGCAAGGCAGCATACTTGGGCCTACTTTGTTCCTTCTGTACATAAATGAAATCGTAAACAGCATACTCCCTAACGCTGAAATTATCACTTACGCTGACGACACCGCAATTATTTTCCATGGAGAAACATGGTCCCGAACATTCAATTTAGCCGAAGGCGGTCTCGCTGTAATTGCCGAATCTCTTGACAAAAACTTGTTAACACTGAACACCAAAAAGACTAAGTACATAGCTTTCGCCAAAACTTGTGTTTCTCGTCCGCCTGCTCATTTACAACTTAAAATTCACAAATGTTCATCAAATTCCCAATCTCGACCCCTCTATTGCTCATGTACCACTATTAATGGCACTAATAGCATCAGATACCTTGGGGTCACGATAGACGAAAACCTTTCATTTAAACAACACATTAGTGAACTGTCTTCTCGCACACGCAAGCTGATTCACATAATGAAAAATCTATGGGACTGCGCTCCCGTACCACTCTTAAAGCAAATTTACTGCGCGCTGTGCCAGTCGATAGTTCAGTATTGTATCTCAATCTGGGGCAGTGCTGGTAAAACTATCTTTATGAGCGTTGAAAGAACACAGCGGGCTCTGATCAAGGTTTTGCTACGGAAACCTTTTCGCTTTCCAACAGATTCGCTTTATGCCGAATTTAGTGTTCTAAGAGTTCGTCAACTATTTATACATAACGCTGTCTTAAAAACCCATTCCAGCATAAAATCTCGAGAAGACTATGTTGCTATTACGTCTAAGCGAGCGGCTAGAGCTATTCTACTACCACTCCCCCGCACTCGGTCATTACTTGCTAAACGTGCTCCTGCTTTTTCTCTCCTTTGTACGTATAATAGCGTAATGAAGTGGCTGAGCGACTGCAAAGACATAACGAAATATACTCTCAAAAAGAAGCTCAAAGACTGGCTTTTACATCTGTCTTACGACGAGACAGAAGACCTCATGCACAGTTTATATAGAGAATAGTGTTAGGGAACTGAATCTATACCACATTTATCTCATGCTGCAGAATATCTCGATTACTCGTAAAGCCATAAAGAATACACTCATAATTAATAATTACAAAATATTGATAAACTCATTTCACTTTTGGTTTCTTTCTTTACTTTAATAAATTATGTAAATGTTAGTACATAATATATTTAAGCAGGTGATGACTTGCCACACACTGAATGGGCATTCATAAAGGCTGCCGTATCTTAGCACCGAAGGGGCAACATTAGCGTGGGTGGCTTAGGGTGTCGAGAGGTGTGCTGCACTTTCATTAAGAGCTATTATTATTATTAGCAGACAACTATTCAGTTTATTCTATGCGATAATAGACATTAACGTACTTTTTAAATACTACTTATATGATATCTGATTATCTGGGTAAGGCCACGAAAAAATGTTCATATCAAAAATTAAAACGTAGTTGCTTTTGTCCAGGCGATAGACCAAGATTTTGTCACTGTCTAGATGTGAAGCAGTTCAATTTGATAAAAAAACTAGAATTAAGTTCAAATAAAGAAAACGAAACTGGCCAGAAGAAAGTAAAATTGGTAAAAACACCTCTGATCTTCGACCAAAATAAAAGAATGGACGGGCCCTAACCATTGAACTTGATCAGTAAAAACGAGTCAAAACCGTCGGACATATACTTCAACACCTAATTATAAAAATGTACAGTATATATGTTACAAAAAATAGATATCGGTTTTATTTGTGTATTTACACTTCGGTAAAGCATACGAATTCATAATTTTGTACGGCACTTCCTACGGCTAGAGACCGACTGAAACGAAATGAGAGCTGGCGCTCATTTTGTAATCTTCAAAAATGCTCTTCTACTGGGCCCGTCCATTCATTTTATTTTGGTCGAAGCCTCTGATAATATTATCAGATATTAAAAATTCTGCAGAATATCTAAAATACTTTGATTCAACTAAATACGGCCCATTTGCAGTCACAAATTTTGACAAAACGTTTGATATAAGTAGTGCAACAACAAGTCACTATGATAACGTCAAACAACCATCCACTTCAGACTCAATGACTTTAGTAAAAACAAAGAAAAGACAAATAGTAACACTGAATAAAAATTAAAAAAAAGCGTAAACTTCAGCATGACAGCAGCACATATTATGATGAAGTTATATTCTTTAAGAGAGTCTGATGACGAAGATTATAATATTTTGGATGAAAACAGGTGTTAACACACAAACACGCAGCGTAACGTCGCGTCGCGTGTGGAGCCATTGACACCACCAAGAAATATAGAGGACTGCTCTTGTCAATGGACACGGGTCCGTCAATATACTTTTCCTTCCGCCGTTATATTTCGATGCAAACACATGCAATTTTTATCAAAAACTAACAATAACTATAATATATATGTAAAGGTAAACCATTTATCTAATAAAAACATCAAGATACAACCCAAAGAAGATTCATTGAAGTTCCCACACAAGCGCCAAATTATCTACCTTAACAAGGAGCGATGACTTATTTTAGAAGATGAAAATTTACAGATGGGATTAAATTTGTATCCAGTAAAAAACAAAACACTAAATGAGAATGCGGGGAAAGTGTTGAAAACCGTAACAATTGATGATAAACATAATATGATCAACTACATTAACAATTGTTCTAACATATAGATAGAAAGCTATAATAAGTATTATGACAATGAAGAAACAGTAAAAGAGAAAGACGACAATTAAGTAAGAAAAACTGAGTGTTCTGGTCAGATATTACGAACGAGGTGAGGTACATGGAAATATTATATAGGATTGGTCGAAGACTTAACAGAAACGAGTGAAGAAATAACATCGTTTTTACTTATCTCCAACCGTTAGGCCAGCGTACGCCGATAAAGAAGCCAACCGAATTATTTTTCTCATACATATTTTACTAATACGGTTATTTTGTAAAGAAAATTAACTTCTATCATTATAAAACATTGAATTCAATCGATACAGTTAACCGTGACTTTCTGATGGTGCGTTTCCACGCTTGCCAAGGCTTGACAAGCATCCACAAGGCACAAGCGTCTACAAATATCGCTTGGCATTTGGAAGTCGTTTACACGCTTGTGAATGCGTCAGTGTGCGACGTACATCCAAGCATGGCGGACACCGAACTTGTATCGGCTATTACGTTTGGATTAACCTACTTTTATTTCAAATACAAGCAAAGTAAAACAAAAGCAAGGAAAGCCCGACGACCACGAAGATGGTGGATGATAAAGATTCATATAAATCGTACCAGGTAACAAATAAGTTTTTCAGTTTATTATATAAAAGAATTGCTTTCGGTTACCATTACCTGTGCCTTTTATGTTATCCCACAATATATAAGTATATATGTATACTAGCTGCGCCCCGCGGTTTCACCCGCGTGGTGAGGAAAATCGGTGAAGGGGTATGGAAAATAGATAGTAGCCGATTCTCAGACCTACTGAATACGCGTATAAAATTTGGTAACAATCGGTAAAGCCGTTTCGGAGGAGTACGGTAACTAACATTGTGACAATGAAATTTTATGATGATGATGATTATAGTGCTATAAAGTATATATAAATAAATAATTAAATTTGCATTATTGCTTTAATTTGTTACAGACAATTTATAGAAGATTAATTTAATGAACTTCTTTATGAACCATCTGGAGAGTTCGATAATTTCTGCCGAATGAGTTATGCTGATTTTGAGTTGTTGCTGCAGAAAATTTCACCAATGATTTCCAAGCATGATACCGACTTCAGAGAAGCTATACCAGCTAAATTTCGTCTTGCCATAACGCTACGATTTTTAACATCCGGTGATTCTTACAAAAGCCTACACTACTTGTTTAAAGTATCTGTCCCTATGATATCAAAAATCATTCGTGAAGTTTGCCAAGCTCTTAATGAAGTTTTAAAGGATCAAGTTAAGGTAAGTGGTAAAATGAAAAAACTGTTATTATTTATTTATTCAGATTTAATAAGAAATCTATTCCATGTATTCAGTTGACTGGTATTTACTTATCATTTAATTATTAAGTAGCTTCAAATAAGAATTATGCCGATGACTGAAAATCTTCGAAAGCTTTCAGTAAAGCCTCATTTATAATGTTGGGTTCCGGCGGCGCAGGCTGGATGATTTGATCCAATATAATATTAATAGGTGCTTCTGAAGTAGATGGAGCAATTGGACGTGATCGACGTTCAGTTATTAGTTCAGTTATGTTTGAGAAGGGCTGTGAAAGAGAGGTTTGCGTGGATGGAAAAAATCTTTGAGTGTTTGGGATAGGTTCAGAATAAACGGTATTAACTGATGTTGGCCGACTCGGTGAAGGTCTAGAATAATATTGAGGGGATGGTGTATGACGCGCATATGACCTTTGGTTGATTCTTTTTTACAGATGCCCACCACAGCAGGAGAATGGCTTAAAATAGAAGAAGGATTCAGGACCAAATTTCCACATTGTATTGGTTCTATGGATGGCAAGCATATAGTCATAGACAGCCCATCTCATAGTGGAACAGGGTATTTCAATTGCAAGAAAACTTTTAGCATTGTCCTTTCAGTATTTTAATTCCTTTACTGGCTTTCCCATTAACTGGGCAAGACGACTCCAAGCATCTGCAACTTTCTTTTTATCTTTATGGTTAACGTCTTTGAGGTTCCAGATACACGTTTGGGTCTGGTAATATTCCAAAAACGATAAACTCTCTTCGTTCGACCAGCCACTCATTTTGAAGTCAGAACTAGACGAGCGTTCGTCGCGAGATCACAGCGGCTACTAAGCGCGCGCCAACGTGTGAACGCGTCGCAAGCGCTTGCCGCAAGCGCCCTTTGATCTGTGTCCAAAAACCGACACTGGCCCGGATCGGATACACGCGTCCACAAGCTCACGCAAGCCGAGCCAAACGACCTCTTTACACGCTAGTGCTTGTGGATGCTGGTCGAGCCTTGGCAAGCGTGGAAACGCACCATGAGACGGTTCCTTGGCTTTGAACCTAAAAACGTTATTCACCGTCATTACGAAAATTTGCTTTATGCTAAAAAAAAACAGTCCACGAGTTTATTCCTACGTACGTGAACAATTCAACACTTGTTTGCCTCAACCACAAACTTTAACTCATCGGTATCGTTGAGTACCTATGGCATTAAAAAAAGCTGACGGAAGTCTAGGATTCACAATAGAATTTGGAGGCTATCAAATTAAAAGATAAAGTAACAGATAAGATAATTTATGTTTCCTTCAGGTTTGATGAAATGACAATTAGAAAATGTGTGACGTATTCTTTTTTTTTTTTTTGGTACAGTGAACATTCGATCAAGCTCAGGTAGTGACGATGTTCGATCGGCATGTTTGGCCAATCGAATCGATCTTCAGTGTTATGACCACTACCATAAACGATTCGTAGAAAATTCCTTTCGGATATTTTTTATTGACTATCTTTATATTTTTTTATTATTTATGTAGCTGAGAGGTAAAGAGTAACAACCGCCATATCCAAAACTTTTCAGGATGAGCTTTAGAAATGTCTGTAGCGGGAGTTTTGTTGTTAAATGCTAATAACTTGTAATGTTTTAATTTAACTAGAGATTTTTTAATGTATTTCTATACAAATATACTATTATTATAATGTTATTAAATTGATAAAATTAAATTGTTAGTATTTATGTAAATTATGGACTAATGGACTTATTATTCATTACCACTAAAAACGTTCATTATTTTTATTCGATTTCAAAACATCATAATAATAAGTCACATACAAGTCGCCTATTATTCATCATTGTGTGTACTATTTTATAATTAGGTTACCAATAAAAATCAAACAAAACAGTATTTACAAGGACACATTTATTAAAAAAAATATTTAAGAAATACTTATCTGTTCAACTGTATTTTTAACATTTTTATATATCTAATTCAAGCTGGCCATTGACATGGGGCAGGTTTTTATAAAAATCGTGAAATATTTGAGGAATCCATGTCAAAGTTTTTTGCAGGTCTTCAAATTTATTTGTTGAAATTGGGTTTAAGCCGTTTTTACAGGTGTAGGCATTGGAACCTGAGGGCAAGGAGTCCTTTGATTTCTCATCAAAGATACTTTTTGGAAGTCACCATCTTGAAAAGCAGTTTTATTCTGCAATATGCCATATTCATCTTTACTCTTCCGTACATATACCATATCAATGTATGGTACATTTTGTCCATTAGTTCCTTTCTTTCTATTGATTGAAAAGGTGATGTTTTGCTGTCATGTAAATATGCGAAATTTTTGAAATCTTCAACTTCCATATTGATAACATCTATTGGCAGTTTAGATGATGAACAAGCTCTAACAACCTGCTGCCAGTCCCATGGAGTTGCAATCGAAAATTGCCTTTGCCTGTTCTTGTGTCTTTCGATCAATGAGTGAATTCCGTCTACCTCCATGAGCGTGTGTCCTTTCAGTAAATACTTATGTTCAATGACCTGTAAATGTGTAATATTTTTCAGCAACCACAAATAGCAAGCATATAAATGCATGTTTTTGTTTTGCCCTGCGCAGTTGTCGGACCAAATTACTACCGCTTTAATATTTAAATTCTCAGCAACATTTTCCATAAACCATTTCATGAGGCCCGATGCCAGTTCATTTCCACCTCTTCCAGCTTTTGATTTATCCCACAAACACATGTACATTTATTAGAAGAACTGTCCAAAATTTTATAGTTTAATGTCCATAATTTCCTAAGATAAAACGTTTGTCCATTTGTGAGCAGGGGTGTAGGAAGGCACTTTTGTAGGTCGACAGTCAACATTTTTTCAGAGCTATTTATTAGACTGCTTTTTTTGTCTTCTGCTTTTCTCTTGTATCTGCTTGCTGCTTCTTCCATGTGTTTTTTTCTTTTCTGTTCTATTTCTTTTAATTCTTTTCCTTCTACTTCTCTGATTTGAATTTCGTAACGATCGCAATCATCACATGTATCAGTTTGTGGTGGTTTGAATCCTATATTATATTCTGTGTTAAATATATGCCGATATAACCATTTTTTTGGGATTTCTGCTCCATTCTTTTCACTTTTTTCTGCAAATAAACTGTAAAGCTTTTCAACAGTTAGATGGCTACCCAAATACTCTCGTTTTGTTTTTTCTCTACTGTAATGGCTTTCATATTTTGGGAATTCTTCAATATGCTTTCTTATTTTATTCTTCAGTTCTTCTTTTATTTTGTTTCGTGGCTCTTTTTTTCCTCTTTGATCATCCAAAGTCATTCCACAATTAGATTTTCGAAGAGCGTTTGTTACAAAAGTAACGGATACACCAAGAGTACCTAAAACAAGTTTTTGCCACACCTCTTTAGAATAATCATCAATTATAAAGTCGTAAAGTCTTGTTTTTTCTCTTTTTTTTAGCCACACCATCGTCGGAACGAATTCTCTGCCTTTCTACTGTTTTTTCTTTCACACATGTCAAAATAAACTGACGCTTATTCTCCCAAGTTTTATTTTCGTCCCAAAAAAGCTTAAATATATTCATTCTACTTTCTTCATTAATGTTTTCAAAGCATTTTTTTCTGCAACTGCAGGGTTCTTTCAATGATTTAGCAGGGACTGATTTTCCATTCTTTGAGGTATGTTTTTTACCAGAGAGTGCGTCTTTCCTTCTTTTATTACATTTCCAACTTGCTGGCCGTCTTTCTCTATTTCTTGTACTTTTTCTATCTTTATTTTCGGGTAATTCAGGCGCATTATCTTCACTCTCTGTACTGGTTTCTGATATTACTAGGCCATGGTGAGGATGACCTTCAATATCCGAATCATGAATGTAAGTTTCATCAGAGTCAGAACCATTTTTGTCATTAGTTGATATAATCTCCTTATTAACAGCTGGTTCTTTATGAAGAACTGAAGTATTATCATCTGGTAAACCAATACTAACACTTTCAGAATGGAAGTCTTTAACTTCAGCTTGATGATAGCATCTACTCATATTAATAAACGTATTATCATCTGATCCAGATATATAGGATGCATTCGAATCATTCGAATGAGTTGTAAAATCCAAAATAGGCAACGTATCTTGATGGTAACCCGGTATATTTGTCGTTACGTTAGTAGGACCTGGCTCATCAGTATTGTGAGATAGTGCTCTTCCACTGAGAACCGGATTATAAGTTACAAGTTCAGTGTAAATGGCATTGCAGGGTATGTCCATTGGTTCAGGTGAGATATCTGATAACTGAATTGGATTAATTTCCCCAAATTCTTCTAATCGACTATCTATTTCTGGCTAACCTTCTGGATAACCATTATCTGTAATACAGTAATGTTACTTTATCTTATGCCACAGACAGACACACAGATACACGACAAATTTATAACGTTTTACGTCGGGGTTAAAAAACAAACTCTTACATAACGAGACACGATTTTAGTCTAATTTTAGCGGGACATTACATTTAAATAATAATTGTTTTGAAAAATTTTGTATGGTTATTTCAATAAAGTATCATTAATTATCTTATCATATATTTTTACGTATTTAAGAATAGGTAGGTAGGTACTATGATGGTACATTATTATAATTATATAAAGTTACAGTAGGTACAGTTGAAACAGTGTTTTTCTTTAAGTTACAAATACGTCGACTAAAAATAATGTACTCGTACAAAGAATTATTAGTTAGTTACCAGGTGACCCGACAACTCCGACAAGGGTTCATATTTTTCGGGCTCTTGAGTTATTCATTTTTTCATCTTTATTAAACAAATTACGTATGCGCACTTCTTCAATCCTAAATAAGTACTGGCTAGCTCGGACGTGCGGGTGCGGAGGGGTCAACACCCGCAAAAACGGCGCGAACGATTGCGGGGTAACGAATAAGTAGTCCGGATTGAGTGGCGCTGCAGTTCATGCGCTTGGACTTGTTATCGACCGCTCGTATCAAGTTTTGCCACAGCGTCAGAGGTAAACTATGTTAAGGGTGGTAATTACAATTTACCTCTAAAGCTACAACTGACTTATTACTGTTTCATTGGCAAAAAATTAAAAAATATTGCCGATAGGACTTATAACTTTTTACCACGTCATAGAGAACACATTTCAAAAGCAAAATTCATAAAAAAACGATTTTGACAAAAAGTGGACTTGTTATTCTTTACCTCTCAGCTACCGTTTTTTTTATTTTTAATTTTCTTTTTATTCTATCTATCTGGCGAACAAAAAGCTGAATTGATAAAGAGCTGTGTTCAGTAACTAACGTAGTCTGGTGTTGAGGTTGTATCAATTGCAATGGATGCCTATCTAACTTTGCAATGGCTACAATTTTAGGGTGTAAAATTTATTCTAATAATCTACGAGATTTAAAAACTGATTTCAAAATCGACGAAGATAAAAATCAAAATACAATTGTTTTCAATCCTGATCCTCCGCATACGCACGCACGCACGCACATTCTTACGCACTGATAAACTGATGATAGAAGATTTTAATAACGGTAAAATGGTGACAGAATGACAGGTAACTTTATAACCTTTCGTCCGATGTTCGACAGACGACTGAAATATAAACATTCGACAACCAACGCTAACACTCAAGCGTAACAGTGAAACTGGAACATCTGCGATTGGTGAGAAAAACAACAAGCACAACAAACCAACCTCGCATGATTTATTTGGAGCTGACAGCGGTGAAGAGGAAGAAGCAGTCCCTCTACCTCTAAAGGGTAAAAAGATTCCACCTATTTATACCCAGTACACGCTACACGCGTAGAGTCGCGAACGGGATATCTAGGCAATGTATCGAGTCAAAAAGGGGATCCTACTATGCAGAAATGAAAATTTACGATGTCAGCGAAATAGAAAGAGTATTATTACCCATCAATAGATGGCGGCACGCCGTTGTATCCCTGAAAAACAGTACTGATGATGATGCACCCAGCATTTAAAAATGTTACTCAATGAGACGCGGAAAAAATTCAAAGACTGTCCACAAGACTTTCTTAGCAGCTATATATTTTATCTATAAGAGCGATTATGTTTTTTTTTTCAGATTTTGTAGTACAATATGTCAAAAAATAATAAAGGCAGTAGTTCTATTCTAAATCAAAACTACCCTCTACGAGTTCTGTTCAGGGCCTTGCGAGCAAAACTTTTTGTGCAGGAAGTTTTTCAAAAAAAATAACTTTCGAACAAGAAGTGAGTGAGTTGTTGTTGGCTTCGGACCAGTCTGACAAAAAAGAGAACATTGAAGATTTTTTTATATTGGAGTCCGAACTGATACAAAATCATGAAAATTATAATGATAAAAATAAGGAGGTCTTCTCTCTTTCTCGAAAAAGAAATTTAGCTAACGAATGAAATTTAAACGAAGTTTCGTTAATGCTCCTACTCAAATTCAAATTCGGACCAGCCTACGAAGTTCGTTTTTATAGACTATTTTCGTGACCGAGAGTATTGAATGATATTGAATGTACAAAGGTCGGTCACGTTCGACATGACGTATCGTTGACATTCGACTAATTTAAGGAGTACTATTTCACACTAAAGGGCCTGATCGACGGACGAGTAAGACCGCGGTTTTATGGCTCGTCGGTAAAGCTCGCCGGTGTATCATTGCAAAACCACGGTTTTAAATACCGCCGAGCCTGGCTCGCGGCTCGTCGTCGTGCTATATTTTTTACTCGGCTCGCCATGCAAAACCGCGTGTCGAGCACGGCCGGCGAGCCGAGCCGTCACTTTTGACGGCTCGGCTCGTCGCTCGTCGTCGCTCAGCGACAGCGCTAGAGGACGGATGTGCGCCAAAAGAGCTGTGTACCTACCTACTACAAACTTCGTAAAGTGCGTGCTCAGTCCGTGTCACAATAATGGATCTACGTACTTGCAGCCACGATTTTATAATACAATTTATAAATGCCTTTCGAGACTGTCCCTGTTTATGGCAAACTAAATCAAGCGAGTATAAAAACAAAGCAAATAGGCTTGCAGCATATAATAAACTCGTGGATATTGCAAAAAAATATGAACCAAACTCGGTTTTTTTTTTTTTTTTATTAAGAAAAAAATTCAGTCACTACGAGCTTCCCACAGGAAAGAACGAAACAAGGTTAAAGCAAGCATGAGAACCGGCTCCGGAGTCGAAGATTTGTATCAGCCAAAGTTGTGGTATTATAGGGAGCTAGAATTTCTCAACGATCCGATCGAAAGTAAGTATATAGGTAATATAGGTGCGTACCTATCAATTTTACTATAAATAAAAAATAACAAAAATTGGTTATTGACAAGTAGGTAACAATTGTGGTATGTAAGTATGTAGTTCTTTATTAACACATAAATTTATTTTTAGGGTGTAACGGTTAAGTGTAGTCATATTTTAAGGGCTTCTTCTACTCATAAATACGAACAATTTTTACTATTGGAACAACTTCGAAATCGCAAAAAAAACTGCTGTTTCATACATTGCATCGGGAGGTTATTGAACTTTTCTATGCAACAGCTCATTTTTTTTCGCGATTTCGAAGTTGCCCCCATAGTAAAAGTTATTCGTATTGATGGGTAGAACAAGCCCTTAAAATATGATTACATCTAACCGTTACACCCTGGATATATAAACAAATAACATCAACTAATGAAACAAATATGTAATACAGACAATTATTTTACAGCTACAGCATCAATGTCAACTCTTCGAAGTGACGACGATGAGACTCGTAGTCAAGTATCAACTCAAGATTCTCTGAACGATGTGAGTACCTATTATAATTACGAATTTATCATTCTTTCTTGCCATGGTACAACCCCAGAAGTATTGAAGTATTTCACAAAATCTTCCCTAACTTTTTTTGCATTATTGCTTGAATTTCCAGTACGGGTCACCTGTATGGGCTCTAAAATACCACCCGGGCTTCCGACCTTCTTGAATTGTACCAGTAATATGGTTTCTGTGTCACTGTCACCTGGAGTGATATAATCCCTTCTGGATTTGCATAAATAATTATGCAGAGTGCAACAAGCCAATACCACAAAAATAATATCTTCGACTGATTGGAAGTTGATAGCACTGTGAAATATTTGAAATCTTGCGGCTAAACTACCGAACGCATTTTCTACTATCCTCCGAGCTCTGCACACTCGATAGTTATAGATTCTCTTGTCATGATCACTCAATTCTCGTTGTGGATATGGCTTCAAGAAATCTGGTCTTAAGGCGAAAGCTTCATCACCAATGTACACAAATGGTAAAGGATCTGAGTCCTGTGTTGGTTTTTCCGGTGGTGGTATATTTAAAGCACCTTCATTCAAACGCTTATAAAATTCTGTATTTTTTAAAACTCCTCCATCAGAAACGCGGCCGTTAATGCCGACATCAACATATATAAATTGGTAATCTGCGTTGACAATTGCCATGAGAACAATACTATTAAAGCCTTTATAATTAAAGAAATGGGATCCAGCGCCAGGAGGTGGAACTATTTTGAAGTGTTTACCATCTACTGATCCAAGGCAATTGGGGAACTGCCACTTGTTTTGAAATTGTTTAGCTATCATTTTCATTTCTTCTATATTACCAGGAAACTGAAACAAGACAAGAGGTACTTTAATTATTTGTTTTATTGCAGATAATCAGTCCACCGCCATCGCTTAATTCATTGCCTGGACAGTCATCTCAAACTCCATCTCCAGCTACAACGTCTGAACCTCCATCATTTACAAGGAAACGAAAAGACGACAATGTAAATCATATGTTTAGTTTGATTAGTCAACGGCTCAGTCAGAAAGATGATGAGTTTGATATTTTTGGGAAAAACGTTGCTATAAAATTAAGGACAATGACGAAAGAACAGAAAATGTTATCAGAGAAACTAATCAACGATGTAATTTTTTATGGGGAAATGCAACGGCTCTCTGTAAATTCAGAAGTTAACGTGGGACATGGAAATGTAAATTATTTGACTGCAACTGCTCCAGTAAATACTAGGTCTTCCATCTGTACGTCCAGTGCGACAACTCTACCAAAATATCAAGTTCTGACACCCACAGATGATCAACTACTATTACGTGCTCCAGCTTCAGTAAATACCTCATCATCTAATTTTACGTCCACAATCTCAACTCTACCACAGTTTCAAGTTCAGACAGCTACAGATAATCAACAATTTGACTCAGGAAACTCAAACGAGCTGTCATATTTTGTTTCAAATTTTTTACCATAAGTATTTTTTTTTTTCAAATATTGTTGTATTGTTCTCAGTGATTGTTCTGAAGTAGCTACTGTGAAAAATTTTAAGTTCAAATAAATATTTTACTTACCTTCATATATTCGTTTTTCAATGCACCGTAAATAGCTCTGCATGTCTCTGGAATAATTATTCTCAAAGTTTGCCTAGATATTAAAGTAGGATACTGCAAACTGGTTTGATTTTTCCCTTCTGCCAGGTATCTGATTGTAGCAGTCAGACGTTCATGTGGAGAAATAGCTTCTCGCATTACAGTGTCTTGTTTTTGTATTAAAGGTGTCACTAAAGATAACAACTCGTTGTACGATTCTTCAGACATTCTCAGATAATTTTGGTAATCAAGTGGCTCTGCTGCCAATTCTTGAATTAAATGGGTATGTGACAAAGCTTGCCTTTTTTCAATCCAACTTTTAACCCAAACTTTAGGGCGTTTTCTTTTTTTTTTCATAACTGCGTAATATCCTATGGCGAGATAACACAAGGCTTCAGACTCGGAACAAGACATGTTTTGCGACTGTTTTGCTTGCTAATCGATCAGCACCAACGAGCCGCGAGCCAGGCTCGGCGGTATTTAAAACCACGGTCTTACTCGCCCGTCGATCACGCGCTTAAGAACGTTTAGCACTGTTAAATGATTATTTACGGGATATTTACCGTGGTAAGGTTGTGGAAGGAGCTCCCGATATTTCGGCGCAGTTACATGCACCATGTTCACGGGAAGACGTGAACGTTTCTTCCCGTGAACATGGTGCATGTAACTGCGCCGAAATATCGGGAGCTCCTTCCACAACCTTACCACGGTAAATATCCCGTAAATAATCATTTAACTTTAGTGAACAACCGTGATAGTTTAAAACAGTGTTTAGCACTGTATTGTAATTAAACATATCCGTATATTCACTCGCCGTGTTATCAAAGCTGTCAAAGTTTTGATAATAAATTACGATTTTTATTTGTTTACATCCTATCAAAATGTTTTCAAGTGATTTTTGTAGTGCTTCACTATCGCGATATGCATTTCGTGTAAAAAAGTTTCATGACAATATGCATCAGTCTACATTTAGTTGGAAATTGTACAAGTTGTTCCAGATTTAAAATCCTTGTAAATAAATAACTAACCTAACTTTGCTTTTTAATTATAAAATCGACGGTTTTAACAATATCTAACGCTTATAACTATGTATTTTCAGTTTAAAATGGCTCTACACACGGGTTCCGCGACTCACGAGCAACTGGAAACTCCTCAATTTTCTGGATGAGCACAAAGATCTAGCTCGTGGGAGATTGAGGAGTCTTGAAGGAAAAGTTCAGGCTAAGAGGCTGTGGGAAGAGTTGTGCAACACCCCTAATTGCATGGGTGGTTGCACAAAAACTGTTCAGTAGTGGCAAAAGGTTTCTATACATACTTAATTTTACATTTTTAAAGTTATCAATTGCAACTTAAACTTTGACAAAACTATGCGACTTTAAGTATACTAATGTCCTGCTTTCAACGTTAACTGTACGAAATGTGGTAAAACAGGACATTTCTCGAAAGTTTGCCTCAGCAAAGGCGCTCAAGTAGCAGCCAGCGAGACTGCAGAAGAAGAACATGCTACCCATGCAGCGTCTACCTCATCATATCTTTCTTGCATTTTTTCGGCAGCAGATCTAAAAAAAGCAACAGTGCCAGTTATCATAAACGGCCAAACTACAGCCAGAGCACTCATTGACACTGGCAGTACAGCAAGTTTTTATATTTTGCAGGTATGGTTTGATAGAAAACATTTAGCCAAGAAAGCTGCTGCTGATTCTCTGAGGTCGGCTTCAGCAACTGGAGGTGGGCCATCGGTGGCACACCCACTCACCCAGTGGGAGGAAAAGGTCCTCTCACTAATGGGCGATGAGTTTGGTAAACGCCAAACTGGAGCCAGAGTGCCAGCGTTTGAGGTAAATTTATTAGTTTTAATTTTTTTTGACAATTTTCTGTTTGAATATACAATTTTATAATTTTTAATAATAATAATTTTACCTGTATGTAATTTTTTATTATTATAGATAGTGTAACATACCCGACTCTGTTTTTATATAGATTAAAATTCTAATATTAGTCTATTAATAAATTCAATGAAATTTAATGAGTCAATAATCTTTAAATGTGTTATTTTCAGGAGAATGAACCAATCCCCAGCCCCTCCAGAAGCGAGCCGCCAAGGTTTTCACAGCCTCTTAGCTTTTAGAATCCGGAGTCGTGGAACCCATACAGGAAGAACAAAGCCAGCCCATACAGCTGTCAGAACCTGCCATTGAAGAACCCTCGACTGCTAGATGTATGTATTGCATTGCTGTTGTAGTTGCCAGACTGTGCAAGAACAGATATGTTTTTCGAGTATATGTATGTGTATGTATATCTCATTGAGAATATAATAGAATAGAATTATTTATTGGCCTTATAACTAAATTGTCACATTAGGCAAGAATAAAATACTATTTAGGGTATAGAAATGAAACTTATTGTCTAAAAAACTACCTTTCTTAAATATTGTTATAATACTACTAAGGTTCCAAACAATCACATTATCCCCTTGATGGTATAAGGCTGCAATTGCCCATGATGCTGAATTTAGAGAAGGGAGAAGAGTCAGAGGCTAGAGTAATCTTACCAACAGTACATAATATTGTTTTTAGGTAGGAGTGGGCCTATTTAGATAAAACTCATTAAAGCTGTCGAGCAATAGTTGGTGTACTTAAATTGAACTGTCTTTTTTACAGCCTCTTCCACACGTTCAACCCGCAGACGGAGAGCTGCTGCTGGCTCTGATGTTAGAAGCAAACTTCGATTTGGAGGATCAACGTGTAGAGAGAGAAACAGTGCGGAATACCGAACTTGCAGGCATCCATGCTACCGTGTAAAGGCAATAAATACACTGTAAGTCGAAAATCTGCGTGAAATAAAAGCAAAAAAGTGTTTTGCCATGTCATAGCTCCTCGGTAATACCGTCATTGTTGTGGCAAAACACTGCACGTAGTATTACCGTGTTTTGCCTTTTCTAGTAAGGCTAAGTATTGTTTTATTTTATAGAGTGATTTACTGTATCTTATCATCAATTCATAATACGAACAGCCAGCTCGACGATATTACCTGCGTAACGTTGTGATGAAAAATGGTGATGGTGATGATGTTAATGAAAGAGCGCTTATATTTTAATCCAAAATATAAGCTACATCTATTCCAAATGTTATCCAAATCTATTCAGCCGTTTCGGCTTGAGAAAGACAGACATACACCCACCCTCACAACACTACACACACAAATCTATTACATCTTTTACTATTTTTTTAAATATTGTATAAAAATTCAAATTCAAAAAAGTGGCGGTAGAATGAAAAACAATATATAATTAAATTTTGTATTATGAGATCAAAATCAGACTTAACTGTAACATTATGTACTAAATTTTAGGTTAACAGCACTTGGTATGAGATCAGATTACATAAATTAAAATTACTACTAAACAAGAATATCCAGTTAACCACTCACTCATACTTTTAATTGAACATTTTTTTTTATTATTAGCGATAGTACACTGAATAAGAATTCAAATCAATCAAAAATTTTAAACCCCATTCCGCCTCGTCTTCTTCTCGATTTTCATTTACCACAAGATTCTCATAAAAATATGTTCTTGATTTTGGCATAGATTTACAGAGTAATAGAAGCTCCTTTTTTTTTAAGCTCGCTTATGCCGTTTGGTTCGATTTCTCTTGGTATTGCAGCTAAAATATCAGCTTGACCAGAATTTATGTTACCTTCCAAGTCAGAAAATTTATTTTTTCATATTCAAACATTGAGAGTTCACCTCTTCGGAATTCAATCACTTTGAGATTGTGTATATTGAATCCTTTAGGGTACGCTACTTTAAAATCATTAGGAAATATAATCATGTCCTTATGATCTAACACATCAACCTCCAAGTTCTTTCGAGAAGTTTTAATGGTCTGCACAAAATCATTAAAATCGTAAACTTCTCGACGAGCCTTCAGTTTCTTAGTTATTGCAGCATGTACTGCGTCTGCAGCCATAAACGTATGACCCGGTTCAAAGTATTCAAGCGTGATTGTTTGCAAGCTTGTCATTTTATCATTAATTGCTCTAACTAAAGCAGAGAAAAGTATCTTGTTTTTGTTTTGCGCATTACAATTATCTAAGAAAAAGGTAACACATTTTTGATCACGGCAGTATTTTCTGAGAAAATATATGTATGTTGTAGCCACATTATGAGCTTTTCTTCCACTTTCACCTTCATGCCATACTATGCAAACCGCCTGTTTGTTTGTGCCTGGTGGTACAAAAGTTTCGTTATATAGAACAAGTTTTCTAGAAAAAAAGTACTCCTTGGTGGTCAAGAGCGGCATTGAAATAACTTTTTGCATGTCTGCTGTAAAAAGGGCTTCATCGCCATCTGATGCATCCACTCTTTCTACAATTTTCTTCAAATCTCGTCTTGAATCTTTCTTATTGTTTAAATGCTTTTCTAAATCCTAACAATCATTACAATTGCAAGGTGCAGGCAATGTCTTATGTTTTTGTTCATGATTTCGACATTTATCGCAAATATCTTGAGGTGGTTCTGATGTCGAATGATTAAATTTTTTGATAATATTATGGAAGTGAGTCAACTACAAACTTTGAGACATTTTTCTAGGCAGTGTTGTTGAAAATCTTTGTACATCCCTGAGAAATTTATACCTATTGGTAAATGTTTTCGGTTTGGTGCATGGCTAATACGGTAGTGTGATGGGACTGGCTTATATTGTAAAATGAAGTTTTTCATTTCCATTTCGTATTCGGCTGAAAAAGCATTACTCGGTGAATGACGATCTCTGGGATCTGGCGCAGCACATACGTTCGAAGTCTCAGAAACAGTTGATTCTTTACTCAAAATTGCCTGCACTGCTTCGTCATTTGTAAAACCTAGAGTGTTTAAAAAAAAGGTTTTGCATACTTTAATATCATTTAGAGTGTATCTTAGGGTGCATTGCCTTCGTGATCCAAGTCCTTTTGTTGAGGTAGCTGTAGGCATTTTACGCACATGTCTTCGCAACGTCGCTGTCGGTCTATATTCCAAAAGAGATCGTGTATCTTTTCCCTCGCATCTTGGGGTATGGAAGTAATACAAGATTTTCTAAAGTCACAGGCTGGTCTGATGGGGTGTTTTTCTCGTTGTTGTTTTAAAATCAGTTCTGGATTTCGCATTCTTTTAGGGTTTTTTGCGTGCAAACACTGCGTTTCTTCTACGAGGTCGAAGAAGTCTCCGGAATAATCATCTCGTGGTGAACTATCCGAGTTGGGCGCTTGAAGGTTCTCGGCAATTTCTTCCAAATTTTTGGATTCAGTTGAAGGTAGCAAGTCAGTGTAACTAATCTCTTCTCCCAAACCCCAGGGGCGCCCGCGCACCCCCCTCCACGCGAAACATCCTTACAACCATTAATACCTGAGCTCCCGCCAAACGCGGACTGCCGCTTGGTGACTGCAGCGCTCGTGTCTAGATATATTGGTTTCGTTAACACTATACTTTTCGCGCGCATTGTTTTGTTTTGGAAATACACGGTATGTTTGATTACCGTGTTTTGGAATTATAAACCGTAATGATTTGTTAAATACAGTGTTTTATAAATCGTATTATTTCAGTGTGGGTATTATTGAGGTTTCCGTACACTTCTCTTTTTAATTAAACAACGTCTTCACTATTTATAGTTTTATTGTACCCCAAATACGCAACACACCACACCGCCATGTTTTTACAAGAGAGTTATCAACTAGAGATGGGACACTAAACTAAAACCATTAAATAGGGATGGGATGTGCATTGTTCTTCCGACACTCTCCCTCAATGCACATCTCCATACCAAACTTATTTCTTAATATTACAAATTGGGTTTTAGACAAAGGTTTAGTCAACACATCGGCTAATTGAGATTTTGTATTGATATATTCCACATTAATCAAACCTTCCTCTACTTTTTGTTTTACAAAGTTGTACTTAATATCCATATGTTTAAGTCTCCGCTGATCTGGATTTTTTACAGTTTTCATTGTACTTTGGTTGTCCTCATAAATTAACACATTTTGAAACTTTACATTTAGGTCTGACAATGCTTTTACAATCCAACAAGCTTCAACAACAGATTCACATAAAGAAATCAGCTCCGCTTCAGTTGTACTCAACGCTACAGTTGTTTGCTTTTTAGACCTCCATACAATAGTGTTATTAAACAGTTTAAACAGATAACCACTTGTGGATTTTCTGTCATTATCTCTAGCCCAGTCGGCATCAGCATAACCAATTAAAGGTGTTAAAGTATTATAATCATTTTTAGAATATATCAATGAATAGTTTACAGTTTGTTTTACATATCTTAATACTCTTTTCAAAGCTTTCCATAAGTTTTCACTCGGTTTAGATTGAAATCTACTTAAATAACATACAGAGGTGGCTAGATCAGGCCTCGAACCTACTGTTGCATACATTAGTGATCCTATCAGAGATCTACATTGCAGTTCAAAATTCAAGTCGATAACGGAATTTTCATCATACTTGTAATTTAAATCCATTGGAGTATCATTTTCTTTACAATTTTCCATCTGGTATTTTATAAGAATGCTTTTTAAATATTTAGTTTGATTAATTGATATTTGTCCTGGTTTTACATTGATTGAAATTCCTAAATAATTTAAGTTGTTTGAACCCAAGTCTTTCATTCTAAATTTTGAGGCAAGAAAACATTTTAATTTTTGTATTTTTTCTGTGTCATTTCCCATTATTAATAAATCATCAACGTATAGAGTTATATATATATCCCCCATACTATACAAGCAATAGTCATTCTCTGATCGTTTAAATCCATATCCTGTAATAACCTCGTGAAATTTTTCATACCAATACTTCGGCGATTTCTTCAATCCATATAATGATTTTGTCAATTTAAGTACATAACCTTCTCGTATTTCTAGTCCTTCTGGTGGTTTTAGGTATACATCTTCTTTTATATCTCCGTACAGAAACGCTCCTTTCACATCCATTTGATGAACTTGGTATTCTCTACAAGCCGCAACTGAGAGTAAAATTCTTAATGTTTGTAACTTCAAAACTGGTGAATAAATTTCTCCAACATCTTCTTTCTGTTGAAATCCACGAACAACAAGCCTCGCTTTGTGTATTTCTTTCTCTCCTACATTTTTCTTAGCAAAAATCCATTTTGTATCCAATAACTTTTCTTTTTGTGGTTTAGGAATCAATTTCCATGTTTTGCTTTCTTCCAATACTTTAATTTCTTCTTTTATCGCATTTATCCAAACTTGTTTATCACTTCTTTCTTCAATTTCCTGAAGATTTGTTGGTACGTCTTCTTGATTCATTGAAAGTAATGCAAATAATGCTTCATCATTTTCCTCATTTAAATTTACAATATAATCTTTATGCCATTTTGGTTTCTGTCTTGTTCTCTTTCCTCTCCCTTTTTCTGACTCCTCTCGTCTTTGATCTAACTCTTGAATGTTACTATCTTCAATATCTTCCTCCTGTGTTTCCCGTGTTCTTTCTACAATGTTTTGTTTTCCTTGTTCAAAGTTTTCTTCTTCATAGCTAGTCCTCTCATCTTCTGTAAAATCTATTCTTCTTTCGGTCGGTAAGTATACAGTTTTATTTTCCTTAATTTTCTCATCAAATATTACATTTCTTGCATTCACTACTTTGTTTTCTTCCACATCATAAAGTTTATATCCTGATGTGGTATATCCGATCATTATCATCTTCTTTCACGTATTATCCAGTTTCCTTCTTTGTTCTTTAGGTACATGATTATAGGCTACACACCCAAATACTCTCATATTTGTCACATCCGGTTTTCTTCCAGTCCACATTTCGCTGGCAGTGAGGTCTCTCCCTACTGACGGACTTCTGTTTGTTACATACGCTGAATATAATATGGCATCTCCCCAAAATGTTTTATTTAAGCCTGATTCCAATAAAATTGTTCTAGATTTCTCCACTAAAGTTCGGTTCATTCGTTCTGCCACTCCGTTCATTTCTGGATTGAATGGCACCGTGTAATGCATTCTTATTCCTTCTTGTTTGCAAAAGTTTCTAAAGTCATTTGAAATATATTCCCCACCATTATCTGAACGTAAGGTCAGCAAATTTATATTGAAATATCTTGTAGCATAATAATAATATTCTTTGAATTTTTCGAATACCTCTGACTTTTCCTTTATTAAATATACCATAACCAAATGGGTGAAGTCATCAATGAAAGTCACAAAATATTTATTCCCTTCTCTATCTGGTGGTGAAATCATCCCACAGACATCTGAATGAACAATTTCTAAAGGCTTACTAGCTCTGTAACCGGTTTTGTTAAAAGGTTGTCTTGTCAATTTAGCTAAAAGACATGGTTCACACAAAGTATTTTCTATTCTGTTATATTTAATATCACCTAAACCATGAACTAAATTTTTCTGTGCTAAAAGAGAAATGTTTTGAACGCCCAAGTGGCCAAATCGTCTATGCCATAATTTCATTTTACAGTCATCGCTCGATGAGTAGTTAGATTGTGTTTGATCAAGTTGCATTTGGACATTATATAAGCTGCCTTCTGCATTTCCTATTAAAACCATCAAGTTCTTATTATAAACTCTAACTTTACCCTTGAAAAACGTCACCTCTAATCCACTAGCTTCTAATTTGGATACAGACAGTAAGTTCTTTCGCAGTTCAGGTACATGATATACATTTTTACAGTGGTGTAAACTTGTCTTTTCCCGACAAAACATATTGTTTGAATATTACCTATCCCTATAGCTTTTATCATGACACCATTTTTAGCAGCAGCAATATTTTTAGGTACTTTTAGTTCGATATAGTCTGTAAAATAGTCTTTATTATTTACTAAATGATCGGAGCACCCCGAGTCGACACACCAGGTAATGTATGTATTATCGCAACTATTCACTTTCACATCACTATTTTCACTTGGAAACTCAAAATCACTTACTTGATTTTCTGCGCTATACGCTTGGTAATTGGTAGAACCTCGTCCTTGTCCTGTATTATAGCCTCGTCCTGAAGAATAAGTTTGTCCTCGTCCTGGATTGTAACTTTGCCTTTGTCCTGTATTGAAATGTTGACCTCGTCCTGTATAGAAATGTAGACCCCGTCCTGGGTGGAAGTTTTGCCCTCGTGCTGGGTTGAAGTTCTGTCCTTGTCCGTTAAAACTCAAGTTCCTGTTAAAGGCACTGTTGCCCTGCACCTGAGTATGGCCCTGCGCATGAGTACGGCCCTGCATTTGTTTACATTGATATTTTTTATGGCCAGATTTTCCACAGTTGTAACATAAAAATGCGTTACTAGACGTCTGGTTAGTATTCTGATAGTGTTTCTTCTTCTTTTCTTCTTCTCCAAGCAATCTATTTTTCACAAAATCAACTTTCAATTCGCTCATTGTTTCTAGTGCTGTTATTATACCCTCGTATGAGTCGGGCATGGATAATAATATATAGTTGACTTTTTCTTCCTCAGTCAGCAATGTGTCGCTTTCTTGTAGCTCTGAAAACATTTCGTCCATCTTTACAAAATGTTGGGCTAGGGAATCCGTATCCACGTATTTTACTTCTGATAGTTTTCTCCTTATGAAAAGTTTACTTCTAGTGCCTTTTTTTTGAAAATTCTGTTTTAGGTTTTCAAACATCAAAAATGCTGTTTCCCTTTTTATGTATTCAATATGGCTGTCGGCCACGCCGGCTATCAAAATTGCTTGCGCTTTTGCTTCATTTTGCGTATTTGCTGCGACGGTATGGTATGCCACGTCCTCGATTGCAGCCAGCACTCCATTTTCACGCAGTATGCTCTTTATTCTGAATGACCATGTATTAAAACCCACGCCGGTAAATTGCGCCACAGGGAAACGCAAACGATGATCCAACGACGACATTTTAGTTTATTTTCTTGTTCACAAAAAAACCACGTAATGCTACCACTATTGAGGTTTCCGTACACTTCTCTTTTTAATTAAACAACGTCTTCACTATTTATAGTTTTATTGTACCCCAAATACGCAACACACCACACCGCCATGTTTTTACAAGAGAGTTATCAACTAGAGATGGGACACTAAACTAAAACCATTAAATAGGGATGGGATGTGCATTGTTCTTCCGAGGTAAGCAGAATATTTTTTTTACAGAAGCATAGAAGAGACCATAAGAAAACGATTGGGCCCTGTTAAGCCAAAACACTGTAACTTGAGTTACAGTGTATTGCCTTTACACGGTAGCATGCTGAGCTTGCCGGTATCCACAGCGAGGCTGCAGGCATTAGGGCTGTTCTGCTACAGCTGTATGGGCTACTTGATAAATATTTAGATAATAGGCATAGATATTAAGATATTATTTAGATTAAATACATTTTAGAATAATTTTATTCTGTTATTTTTTCCACCTTGTTTCTTACTTCCCAAACAAATAATCTTTGTTATGGGTTGTTCTCTCATGATTTTATAACACTATGATTATAAATGCGAAAGTTTGTGTGTATGTTGTTTTTACCGTTTGTTACCTCCTCACGCTTAAACGGCTTATACAATTTGGATGAAATTTGGTATTTAGGTAGCTTATACCCTGGAATAACACATAGGCTACTTATTATCCCGAAAAAATTGACGATTTCTGTGGGACGCGGGTAAAACCGCGGGGGTAAACACTGATATAATGAATGTGAAAGTTTTTCTGTATGCATGTTTGTTACTTCTTCACACTGAAACAGCTGAACGGATTTGGATGCTATTTAGTATGAAGGTAGATGATAGCCTGGATTAACACATAGGCTACTTTTCATCACCACGCGGGTGAAACCGCGGGGCGCAGCTAGTAATAAGACTAAGCTAGAGCAACACCAAGTAAAAGACAAGAAGCCATACCACTGAATATTTATTATTTGTGGTAAAATAATTAACATTAAGATATTCTCAACACGGATTGCTGTAATTGAATTATGTATTAATATATATATATTAATGTATTGGCTAGGAAAATAACTTTGCAAGAAACTAGTCCTTCTCCTAACAGACACAACAATAAACTTAATATCGCACATCCGGTGCAAGAATGGCATAAATGCATAGATTATAACTTTGGAGGAAAGCCATATTTAAATTCGGATTGCATTTTTATCGTAATGTGTGAACATAATCATCCTTTTTGGTGGTTAAATGATGATATGGACTTTCAGCTCACTAATTAATTAAATAAAACATCAGACATTATTGAAAACAACCCTCAAATAAATTAATAAAAAAAATACAATATACACTTGTGTCGTTGTTGTGCTAAGATTTTCATTGAAAATCAATTATGTCCCGTTGATAATGGTCAAATAAATAAAACTTTCTGTTATTTCTTATACAATATTATTTTTTTATACTAACAATCTACTATTAAAGACTCTTATAAAATCCTTCATAGAATTTTGGCACAATGCTGGTTTGAATCAGTTGCAGTAAGTCCTTTTTCTTTCTTTCAGCAATGCTGATCTTCGCATTGTATGCTGGTTTTAACTTTAAATCATGCATTGAGTTAGGCCTCTTGTTAGAAGAACGCCCTTTAGTAATTTTGACGTCAACATGCTTCCATTCCTCGTCATAGCCAGTCTTGTATGCATAAATGTCGGTATCGGTAAACCGAACAACTTTAACTTCAGTTAACTTCATAGTTCCAGTATTGAGCCCTATTTCTTCTGATAATGTTTTTAGATCGAAGAAATCATTATAGTTTAGTTCGTTTACTATGAAAGGCTTCCCCGTCTTTTTCGCATTTCTTATTATCTGCACATAGTGATCTGGTGTATATATAGGTCCAGATTTTTTTGCCCTCTTAATTGACTTTTCAATTATTGAGTGGGCACTGTCCCCCTCATTTTGGGTGTGTCCGCGTATTAAAAATTTGTGCGTTATCGAGTTTATGGGCAACGTTTTTACCACGAAGTAATACATAGACATCGTTCGTTTACCCCATCACTACGTGCTCGGCGACTGCGATGACGCATCGCAGAGCGACGAGTTTTAACAATTAACATTATGTGCAATGAATATGAGGGTACACTTAGTTGTTAGCAAATCCAGTTATAATAATTACTTAGTAATATGAGCATCAATAAACAATATTATATATAAAATATAATAAAAATTAAATAAACATATCTTAGTACTTAATTAATTATGTTAAATAAAGATCTTTATAAAATCAAATCAATACATAGACATCAAATATCTGAAATAATTATAAAGTAATATAAGCATTCTAAAACCAGTTTGATCTTTAGTCATAGGCCACATAATATCATAATTGCGGGTCAGCAATAACTGGTGCGAAGAAGCTCAAATCCGCAAATAAAATGTTTACCTGTTCTTTTGTTGTCCGCAGCAATTGTCAGAAAAGAATATTACGTCACAATTCGGATGGTCGTCAGCTATCTTTTGCAGAAACTTAAATACACAACTCCCGATTTCAATCGCGCCTCTGTTTCCTAGTCCTTCGTGCCAAAAATAACAGGAGGTTGTCTTATTTTTCATGTCCGTTATCTAAAAAAAATATTAATAATTATAAGCGTGACAAGAGAGTAATAATCTTTCAAAAGATCAGATAATTGCATATGATTAACTTACAGTGAAATTATAGCAATTGAGTTTTGATTTGTAAAAAAATGCAGAAGATTCTCCCAATGGCACTGGCATTACTGCTTGCAAGTCGTATATTGCTACTATTAAATTACTTTCAGGCTCCAGACACAATGTTATATCATGAGACTTCTCTATCCGGCTAAGTTCTTTTTGCTTTAAATGATCTTGGTAATTTTGTTCCAATTTTTTTTTACCTTCTTCATCAGAGTTTTTGTATGCTTCACAAAGATCACACTGGTCTTTTTTTGGAAAGAAAAACGAAATATTAAATTCTGTGTTGAATATACGGGCGTATGTATCATAAGTGGCTGCTTCTTTATTTGCAGAGGCTCGCACCTCTTTGTATAGACGATGGAGTTCAGCAATAGTTAGGCCACCATCAATGAACTCACGAGACGTGTTTGCTCTTAGGTAGTGACTATCTACCCTTGGGATGGAATTGATATGCAAACGAACTGATTCTTTAATCTCCGAATCTATCTTTACTTGTTTGCCATGTTTGCCTCTTTTGTCTTGTGGAGTGATGCCTACATCGCTCACTTTACCATCAATAACTGTTCGCAGAGTCCTCTCTGCTATTCCTAATGTATTCAAGAGGAACGTTTTACATACACGTACATTTTTGCCGTCATTGACAAAATAAAATCCACAGTTGGGTTTTCTTGGCCTCACTGCATCCATCCTTATTCGTCTGCAAGCTACCACCAATGGTGTAATACAAGAGCTTAAAAAATATCTTTGTCTTTGTAACAATCCTAACTCCCAATAAGACTTGAATATTTGTTTTCTTGTCTCTTCTGGGAGATTTTTGGAACAATAAAGTCTACATTTATCCGTACATGGTGGTCTCATACATTTAGAATCAACAGTCTTGCCAGAACTGGATTTGTATTCCTTGCCAGTATTTTTCAATAGCTTTTTTGTGTTTCTTTTCCAAACGTGCGGATTCCTCGTTTTCCTTTTTCCCTTTTTTACTGGAGAAGACGATATCTCTATGTGTTCAGAAGAGCGTCCTTTGTCTCTATCGTGCTCCATGTGTTTATTTTCATTTACATTCATTAGTACATTGGTCTTACAAGAGCTACTAGAGGATGAGCTTGAACTTGATGACTTATCACGTGAGGATGATCCAGTCGATGATATTGATTGCAGGCGTTTGCGTTTACGCTTTATAGGTTTAAATTCATCACCACTGTCATTTGGCGAAAAGTCTTCCCCGTCAGAACACTCTTTGTCATGTATAGCACTACTACAGACAGCTTCCGTTTCCGTAGAAATTTTGTTAGTATCATTTAATATTGATGGAGACATTCTTCGCGTACCTATAACATTAATGAATAATGCAAACACTTAGTAAAGATTTATGTTCTATTACTAACTATAATATTCTAATTATGCAGATAGAGCATAAACAAAATTAACAAGCAAAATAAGTCTTGCCAAACCAACCGTTACAATTTTTAGTGCATGTTTTGGTAGGGTTAGTCTGGTTTGTATGTGGTACTGTTGGTTCCATATCTGGTTTAAAAGTTTCGTCATCTTGCAAAACTACTGAAGCAGCTAGTGAACTTTCGCTATCGTGTGCTGCTGTAATTGATGACGCTGGTTTCTCATTGGAATATTCTGCAGGTGGAGAAAACGGTTGTTCTAACTTCTCAGCATCTAGGTCTACAACAAAACAAAACGTTGACATTAAGGGCCAATTCACTGTCTCGTTCGCGCACTTAAAATAATATTCAATGTACAAAATGACTTAATGTACTAACAAAAATTTATAATAATAAAAAATCGACCCTTTACTATGTATGAAGACTTGCTTGGATCAAAATCAAATTTTTGATGAAAGTTTTTATTGAAATTGATAACGATAATTATTTATTTCAGTATTTTATTATTTCTAAAAATGTTTCAAACATTTTTGCTCGGTGCTTGTTCGAACGAGACAGCAAACGTGGCACTTTATTAGGGTTCTGTGGTAAGTATGTAGGTACTGGCTTTAAGTACCAGCTAAAAGAAGTTTAAACCCACCATCTTTATTTTCAGCACAAGTGTATGTAGGGTTGCTCTGGCTTGTACTCGTATGTGATACTGTTGGTTCCATATCAGGCTCAAAAGTTTCATGGTCTTGTAAAACTACTGACAGAGCTAGTGAGCTTGCTCTATCGTTTACAGCTAAAATTGATGAAGCTGGTTCAGTATTAAAACAGTTCGCAGGTGCGGAGATCTGTTGTTCTGACTTCTCAGACCTCAAGTCTACAACAAAACAAAACATCGTCATTCTTAATTACGTCACACGATTAAACTAATATTATAAAGGCGAACGTTTGTCGGTGTGTGTGTGTCTCTGTCTGTATGTTTGTTACTCCTTCAAGCTGAAAGGGCTGAACGGATTTGGATGAAATTTAGTATGGAGGTAGGCTATACCCTTGAATAACACATAGGCTACTTTTTATCACATTTTTTTTTTATATTATGGATGGTCCCTATATGATAGTGGGTGAAACCGCGGGCCCAGCTAATATTATAAATGCAAAAGTTTGTGCGAGTGTGTGAGTAAGTATGTTTGTTACTTCTTCAAGCTGAAACAGCTAAACAGATTAAGATGAAATTTGGAAGGGAAATAGCTTTTATGTACTTTTAAGGTTTATTATATTTACTAGCTACGTAGAAAATTAAAAAAGAGATGGTGGCCTTCGCCAAAAATAGTAAAATAGCATGTAATATAATATGGTCGACTTACTACATTGATGAGCTGGATCATTATTATCTGTAGGATCATTCATGTCGGTGCATTTTGAAAACGGAGGCGCCACATATCCTTGCTTCCCTAAACGAGCTAATCGCTGTGCACGGCTTCTCATTTTAAGCTGAAAGGTAATAAAGATCAAAAATTTAAGAATATTATTATAATTTTGTCATCATTTACTTATGACCATTAATGTTTTGTGTTATAACGACGCAAAGGCTAGTTACGCCAAAGGATGCAAAAACATACTGGCGTAATGGTCTCTTAAGTCGATATTGCACCTTACTAAAATCATAGCAATATGGTGCAAGAATGACGGAAATGACGTTTGTGTCATTCTTGCGCTACAAAAGAGTAAATATTTTGTCACAATTACCTAAACGACGATGAAGTCTCCAGCCACTTGTGTTCTCGGCGGCTCCCCGCGCACAACTGACCAATCAGACGTTGTTGTCACTAGCACTCACGAAATTTCTAGAAATGTTTGATGGCATAAATGCCCTCTGGAGGCAAGTAGCCGTTCTAGAGTTACGTCGTTTTTGCACCAGGTAAAAAATGTGATTTAAAGAGTTGTGTCATACTTAGGTAAAAATTGGAAAAAATGACAATTATGTCATTCTTGCACCGGATGTGCGATATATTAACACGAGGACCACATTTATTTTAGATTTGGCTGATTGGCTTTTGTGGGAACGACTGTATCTGTCAGCAGGTACAATGGCAAGCAGATGAGGTTGACTTAGGGCTTGAAGATCTTGGCAAAGCCCCTTACACAGACAACCTGTATACATTACTGTACACACTTAATTATTATCTCCTAAAACAAATACAAAATAAATTTAAAGCATATTGATTAAATATAGTCAAATCTCATTACATTTATGAGATTAAGTTTTACCTATTTCTTTCCAAAATTTGCACTAATGCAGCTCTTGCTCTTCGACCAGCCTGTTAGTCTTGAGCAGAAGAAGTGGCAGACACTTGCTGCTGTCTTTCAATTTGGAGTTCACTTTCTGTCAACTCAGGAACGTAAATACCAGCCCTTATGCAAAGATTATGCAGTACACAGCATGCTAGTATAATTTTCCCTGCTTTTTCAGCACTGTAATGCAATTTCCGAGATGCCAGAAGACATCTCCATCGACCTTTTAAGATACCAAATGAGCGTTCTATAGTGGAACGGGCACACTTTTGAATTCGGTTATATCTGCCTTCAGAAGAGTCCTCAGCAGCATTATCTATTGGTGTCATCATATGCTTCCTTAAGGCATAACCAGAATCACCTAAAATTATAAATACAATATTATTCATAGAGAACACCAACCATTTTGTTCAATATACCTATATATGAAATCAATAGAATTATGCATACCTAATAGATAAACTGTTTCACTCTGGAGTCCCTCCATATGGCATCTGATATCAGACTGACTCCAAATATATGCATCATGGGTTGCTCCACCATAGGAAGCATCCACATTTGTAATATAACATGTATTATCACATATCTGGAATACAATGTCTTAATAAATAACATACATTAACAGTAAATAATATAATAATTATAGTCATATACAATAGTATATATTTTCTTTGTAAACTTACAACTTGGGCATTAATAGAATGGAAATGTTTTGTATTAAAATATCTTTCCTCATTAAGTGAAGGTCTCACAATGGCGATATGCGTGCAATCAATGCACCCTATAACACCGGAAAGACCATATTTGTCATAAAATCTGCAAGAGGAATGATATTAGAGTAATCACACTAATATTATAAATGCGAAAGTTTGTGTGTATGTATGTTTGTTACCGCTTCATGCTCAAACAGCTGAACCGATGTGGATGAAATAAGTTGTGTAGGAAGCTTATACCCTGGAATAGGCACCTTTTTATCCCGAAATAAAAAGGAACATTCCGGTGGGAAGCGGGCAAGACCGCGGGGGCGAAGCCAGTTAAATTAAAGTACCATTGAAATAAAAACTCATTGTGATATCCCAACAAACTAAGAACATAATTAAGAGTTACCCACTGCCGTTTGATGAGATTCCTTTCATTAATAGTTTGCGGGAATTTTAAGTACTTTTTGAGTATACGGGGTGCATTGAGTGCATCGGTGACCTCCTTCAATCAGAGAGAAACGGTTTGCTGTGCCATGGGACCATCCATGTTTTGTCCGACAGACCCTTGGTAGCTCCCGCGAGCATAAAAATTCAATATAAATTCAATTGTTGAGAACTACAATAACCACAAAATGTTTTTACTAGGTAGGTACTTACCTTAATGGTGGGTTCTATTCCATGCACTCTTGTGTTTGGAGGTAATAGCGGCACTATTTCCTGACACAATTCCTCAAATAATTGCCAATTTAGTCTATGGTTTCCTACAAACTCCAAGTCGGGAATTTCGGCAATATTCAATAGATCGCGCAGGCGTCGCCGATGCCTTCTACGCTATACACGCTCTTCACGCAGAGCAGCTTCAATTAGCAAGATTCTTGCAGCCATTGCCTTTAATTTGGTATCAAAAATAACTATTACGAAAATCAAAATGTAACACTTTTGGTTTCGTCAATTTGAGGTTAAAATTTCGAAGACTTAGCTGTCAAACTCGAATTTTCGAGCTTAAGCGAATAAGGGGTCTCTAAACCTTTAGAACATTTATATGTTAAATATTATTCGGTCGTTGAATTTTCGTAACTCATAGAACCGTGGTAGGACAGTCACGAAATTTGAACGAAAATTAATAGAATATTAGTTTTTCGTTGTATTAAAGTGAGGTCTGAAAGTGTCAAGAACGTTTTGAAAACCGTCGGCACTTGGAATGTGCTTTTTAACACAAACGTTTTGTATTGAAGCGTTCTAAATTAAGAGCCGGCAATGTATTAGTAATGTACCGGTGAAATGCATTACACTGCAGACAAGGGATTATACAAAAATGTTTGCAAAAAGAGCAAACTTACCATCATGATCAATCCAAAAGAGATACGATTGGGGTCGGTAAACCTGAAATCTACAAAAATTAAAGATGTCAACAAACTGTTTAAAACACACTTTGGTACAGACTGGACGAGCTATCCGGTGTTATCTTTTTATGACAAATTGATACCGAAGGCACTAGACAATACCGTGGAAAACGAAAACAATGAAAATGATGCATTTGATGTGGAGGAACCCCTATGTGAAGAACAAGACAGTGTTACAGATTTAGTCATTTGATTATTTTTTTAATTAAAAAATTTAAATGACAGTCGTATTTCTATTTAATTTTAAATTTTTAACGTATCCATTTAATCATTTATGAACTTATTTTTTATCGATATTCACACAAAACCATAAAATATTATAAACTAGTAGAATAAGTTTTAAAACATACATACATACATGATATGTATATACATACAGGTCAAACATAATATACCCCTATTTTTGGGCTTAGCCAACGTTGAGTAAAAATATAATCTTTATTATTAATTTTTACTGTTCCATACAATATTTTTTTACTATGAATATTCAAAGTGCCAAGATAGTTTGAGTCAAAATATTCTTCATTATTGTCAAATCAAAAACAGCAATGTCCGAGTTTGCCAGATTCAAAAGCTGCTAAGTCTGAGCTTCAGTATCAAGAGAGCCAAAGTTCACCACATTTTCGTCATTTTAATTTTAACAAAACAGAGTTAGAAATCACTTATAAATTGAATTTAAAATTACTAATGCAAAATATAATCTAATATACATTATTGTCACAAGTCATAAAAAAGTTATTAATAATTTATCTCTGCTGAAAAATCGAAGTTGCTGGACTTTGCGGGGTTTGATACTATACTCCTCTCATGTCCGGTTACATAGTACCTACTTAGGTCCATTGTTTTCTACGTCTACGATCTTTCCAAACATATTGTGAAAGTTTAACTGACCAGTGGGATAGATACAATAAGACTAACTCTGAATTAGATGACTATTAGGATTAGGACTATTAGGTGTTTTTATTTTTCTGAAATTTGTAATGACAGTTGTTATTGTCAATTTTTTTTTAATTCTTAATTTCTTAAGGAAAACTCAGTTATGACTCGTTTACAGCGAAAGTGAAAGCGAGGAAACAGATTCCAGCAAAATGGATGTTGACGATTTCTCTCAGCCACCAGAACAAAAACCTTCTAGCAGATTTTATTTATATGACACGGGAATTACTCACGTATAATTAACCTTCAGTCAGCATTATGGAGAGTAATTCTGGTATTCATGACTTGCCAGTTTTGTCACGAGTCGACCAGTCAATGTAAATTTTTGCCCTAGTAACAATTGTGAGAAATCTTTTTAGTCTGTGCACTAGACAACTTATTTGTCAGTGAACATACTCGTATCAACAATTAGGCATGATGACAGTAATGAAGTATCGCCAAAATATTAAACTGATCTAATAAAATAGGATACCAGGATTTTGAAAAGTTAAAATAAATCTACAAAATACAATAATCGGCCATACTAGCATAAACATCAATCAGAGCGATTTACGTCACGACTCAGTAAACGTCATTTTGTTTCGTTTAAGCATACATTGAATCTCTGCATTTTGTACAAGAAAATATTGTTTTTGCTTTACCTGTCCCTAAAATACACTGTATAGTCGTTGTTTATCCATTCCCACAACAGACATCAGTCATGGAACAAGGATTTACTAAGGCAAATTCTGCTAATTTGCCTAGAGTCGATTCATTAATGGTGGGAGTGTACCTGGCTTCAAACAAAGACTTCTGTTCGGCAGAATTTAGAAGCGTCAAAACTTCTATGTACATCGTTGCAGAGAGCACCGACCCCTGGGGGACACCGGCATTAATTGCCATTTGATCGGGCGAGCAGCCATCAATAAGAACTCGAATCGATCTATCCCTCAGGAAGTCCGATATCCACGCAACAAAACCTTTGGATAAGCCGAAGGAGGAAAGCTTGCTAATAAGGCCGTCATGCCAAAGCCTGTCGAAAGCCTTCGCGATGTCAAGGGAAACGGCTAGCGCCTCTCAGTATTTCTCGATGGCCTCAGTCCAGATGTGTGAGGCGTAAGCTAGAAGATCCCCAGTGGACCGGTTTCGGTGGAATCCGTATTGCCGGTCACTGAGGAGATCATTCACTTCTAGATATGACAGAAGCCTGTTGTTGAGGACACGTTCCATAGTCTTGCAGAGTATGGACATGACCGAAATTGGCCTGTAGTTGGCAGGGTCGGCACGACTACCTTTCTTGGGCACAGGTTGCACGTTTGCAAGCTTCCACGACTTCGGCACTTGACCAGTCTCAAGCGAGAGATGAAAGAGGCGTCACTCTCCGTCCGGGCCACTGGCTTTGATCACATCATGATTGCGTAACGTTTTACGAACCTCCTTTTGGCGAATGCGAATATCTGACATAAATGTCGTGGAGCCAGGTATGGTTGGAGGTACCGCGCTACCAGAATCAAGACGCGAAGACTCCGCAAACTGAGAAGCAAACAAGTTTGCTTTCTCTTCAGCGGTGTGAGCCAGCGTCCCATCAGGTTTCAGCAGTGGAGGTAGTGAGGGGTGGCAGAAGTTCGCTTCGACTGATTTAGCTAGGATTTTGAGATTTCTTCATCTTCTTGAGCTTTTCGTATTTCTTCATCGTTTCTTGGTATAGGTGACCCAATTCAAGAAATCACTAAGTCCTAAAAGTGACATTTGAGATAATAATACTATTATGTTTTAACCCTTTTCCAGGCGCCATTAACACAAAGGTTACAAGTTGTATTTATTTATCACACCACCCTTATTTTAACCTAAATAATGTATTTCTAATGTAGATTTTTTTTAAATATTAGATTATAAAAAATAAATATGTGGTCATTTTATGCCCTGTGCCTGTTGGTGCATATGTTTTGTGATATGTAACTGTTTCCATTATACAATCATGTATTAGGAAATAATAAAATACTATTGTCGTAACTTATAATCTCTTTATAGATTAACTGGCACACTGGCACACAATTAACAACTTATCAGTGAAAGTTGAAGTGTCAATGTTAGTAGACGTCATCTTTTATGCGTTTTTGTCTCGCAGTGCAAGATAATTTAATTATTAGTGTTTGAATATACCATCCGATTTTGTCTGAATTACCGAACATTAAACACTGTTCTCCCTTTTTTTTCTAAACACCAAACATCCTGCATAGGTCCCAGAGGCTGCCATTTCTCAAAGAGGAAAACCGTATCATTGTATCAAAATGAGTGAAAGTGAAGATGAATTGATTAATGAATTAAATCATATATTTTATTCCTCTGAAAGTGAAAGTCGTGATGTTTTGCCATACCCTGATTATAGCAATCATATAAATGTTTCATTAGACCATATTCAAAATATGTATACTGATGAAGAAATTGAAAATATATTAACTGGTTGTGAAGCTATTGAACCAAGCTGGAACATTGAAATGAAACAAAAAGATTGGGGTAGAGCCACTGGAAACATTGTTGAAAATAAGTTTGACAAGGTATTGGAACCATCGAAAGATTGCACTAATAGAAATGGACCTTTACAATATTTTCAGGATCTATTTCCTGAAACGCTCATAGATTTGATTGTAAAATATACAAATTTGTATGCTGAGCAACAAAACAGTAAAAACTTTACAACTGTCACAAACATTGAACTTCGTGCATTTGTAGGTATAGTAATCATGATGGGTATTTATCCTCTAACAGATCTCGAATTATACTGGTCTTCAGATGAGTTTTACAACAACCCAGTGATTAGTCGCGTTATGACTTGTAAACGTTTCAAAAAGATTTTAGAAAATGTACATGTATGCAATAATTATAATGCTGTACCGCAAAATCAATCAGGACATGATAAATTATTTAAAATAAGAGAGATGATCAACATCTTGAACATTACATTTTCGGAAAATGCTACTCAATCACAACGACAGACTATCGATGAAAGTATGGTCAAATTTAAAGGAAGAAGCTCTATCAAGCAATATATGCCCGCTAAACCAATAAAGAGGGGCTATAAAGTTTGGGCTCGTTGCGACTCTAAAACAGGGTATTTATATGAATTTGATGTTTACACAGGGAAGAATAAAGATTCAACAGTAAATACAGGACTGGGATATAAAGTAGTTACATCATTATGTAAAAATGTGCCTGCGAACACCTTAATAGGTATTGACAATTTTTTTACGAGCCTGCCTCTTTTAGATGCACTCTATGATAAACGTATATATTGTGTGGGAACTTTCCGTGCGAACCGCCAAGGTATACCACCATCTATTAAAGAAACTCCTAAAAAGAAAGAAAAACTTGCTCCTGGTGAATTTATGTACGAACATGCACATCCGACATCTGTTATTAGATGGCATGACACGAAAGACGTATTAGTCATGACCACTGCATTTGACCCAAGACTGGTAAAAACAATCTGCAGGACCCAAAAGGATGGTGTCAAAAAACAAATGTTTTGTCCTCAAGCTATTTGGGAATACACAAAAACTATGGGCGGCGTTGACAGATTCGACCAATATAAATCTATGTATACTATTGGTCGGAGATCTAAAAAAAATTGGCTTCGTCTGTTCTGGTACTTAGTGGAGGCTGCTGTAATTAATTCATTTATACTCTATAAGCACCGATATAACGAGTGCAGTCATCGTAATTTTCGCCTAAGGCTTAGTCGATCTCTTATAAACAATTTTAGCTCTCGTAAAAGAAAAGCAACAGCTTTTGTGGGAAAAAAAGGTGGACGTTTTGGCGTCCAAGATGAGGTACGCTTACAAAACGTAGGAGTGCATATGCCTATACCAGACAAATCGAAAAGATGTAGATTATGCAGTACACGTGCTGTGCCAAAAAGAACGAAGTACATTTGTAAAATTTGTAAGGTACCTATCTGTGTATACCCATGCTTTGAACAGTTTCACCAAGAAGTTTGTGATATAGGTAAATTTTTATTTTATTAAAAAACTTCCATGACGTTCTAATTGTAAAATATCAAAATATGACAATTATTGTTGGAAAAATAACGAGGAAGAAACAGAAAAATGGCTAACAGGGCACTTCTTATTAAAAATATATTTTCCAAAAAATACCCAGGTCGCTTATATTCAAAATGTTTAGCAGAGGTTCTAAAGTTATTAGATCCAGTTATAAAAGATCACTTAGAGGACTATCGGAATTCTGTGCTAGAGAATGTAATGCAAATTTATTACGGTTTTGTGATTTTGTAAAGCCATTTATGTAGATACATATTTATTCTTTTTTATATTTTTCAGCTAAGTAACATACAAATAATGCTGTATACGCTACGACTACCCGCAACAATATGGTTAGACTTGTTTTTTGAAATAATTCCGCATGAAACCATTTCAGTACGCGACGAAGAGTGCCGTCCAACTGAAATATGTGATGAATATGGCCACACACAGTCTTACTTGCATATACAACATCTATTCATGAGTGAAGTGTATTTGTACGATTTATATTGCCAAATATGTGGGGGTGAGTTATTCACCAGAGTTACATAGTAAGTAATAAGCTAATAAGTAATTCAATATGAATGTTTTTTTAACTACAGAAGATTTATTCAATATAATGTTTTAGTTGACGCTTCATGTTATTTTAATTCATAATTTTATACGTGCAATGTCACAGTTTCACATCACTGTACCAATGGAGTCCTAAAAAAAAGTTAATGGAAACAGTTCCCATACCTGATCACTCCCAACCAGGCGTAGGGCATTATATGACCACATATTTTGAATACGGTTTTTAAAAAAGGGTGAAATTATTATTTATATAATTAAGCATATAATAAAAGCTACACAAACAGGTAATAAAATAGAGTAAACTTTATATCAAGAAATGCTCAGCAACTCGAAAAAACTATAATTTTTCATGTGGTCGATAAAACGTACTACGCCTGGAAAAGGGTTAAATGTCAGTTGAAATAACATGCGTTGGTAAAAAAAAAAAACATTTAAAAATTATATTATAGTGCCAACTAACTAATTTTATTTGTTGCAAGAATCAAAACGATATATATATAACATGAGTGTCTTAATAAAATATCGAAAAAATTGGACTTATTTCTAATCCCTGGACTTAATGATATTACATTGATAAATTGTGTCCTTAATGGTATTACATTGATAAATATATTAAACTCATATTTATAGGTTTGAGGTTTAGGTATGTTTGTGATGGTGTAAAGAAGTATATTTATTTATTTAGGAAATTTATGTTTTGTCAGGATACGATGGGGCTGACATAGACAAGTTGTCTAAAAGCCCAAAAAAAATTTATAAAAAAAAAAAAACATATTTCAATACTCAATCATTTATTGCAACATATTATTATGTATTATTGCTGTACCCTATTACAATATTTAAACAAAATCAGCTTATCATTCCTCTTTTTCTTCAGAATCGAATTCTGCAGTTATGGGGTCCCAAGATTCATTAAATAAATCCTCATAAAAATATCTTTCCGATTCAGGAACAGATTCTAACAGCCGCTTTACGTCTTGCAATTTAACAGGCTTTATAGTTAAGGGTGCGTTGTAGCAGTCATCGGGCATTTCATTATCTAATCTGCAGTAAGCGGTCTTATACAATGAAAACGATTTAAAATCTTCACCTGTCATAGAAAAAGCAAACTCTGGTTTACCTCTTCTTTTGAAAATAACTCTACGGCATTGAGAAATTCCAGGCACACTCGCTTTTATTCGTCTGTCATACAGTTTTTTGTAGTCTTTTACCTTCAAGACATCGTGAGGGCTACTTTCCTTAATGAAATTTTTCTCCTAAAATACTATTTCAAACTTATTTGTATTCTTACTATTTTTAATGAGATCAACATAATATTCTGGTGTATATATACTTCTCTTTGTTTCTATAAGAGCGAAATCGCGATCAATAGGCATCATTGAATGTCCTGGTATGAGACTGTTATTTTCTCAAAGACTCTTAGTTGATCCAAAAAGGTGAATATATATCTATTCTTGTTTTGACTATAGCAGTTATCGCAGAAAAGATCTAACTGGTGTTGACTCGGAGTTTTTTCTTTGGTGATATAATATTCCAGTGCACTTATTACCTCATTGGGCCCTTTGTGTGCGTAATTCTCAGTATATAGAAACATTGCTGCAGTATTTTGGCTCAAATTATGAACTCCAAAATTATGCAGCCATAACTGTTTCAAGTAGTATTCGTCAGTGATATTAGTGACCGGTAGAGGCAGATTCTTTTGGAAATCAAAGCATAATGATAATCTATTTGCAGGTTTCTCTTTTTCTACTTTAGACAGAGTCTTTAAGAATGCTTCAGCTTTTCTCAGGTGGACTCAAATAAACCACTTTCTTCATTTAGATTCTTGCGTTTTGGTGTAATGCCAGGAAATGGGGATAGTTGTCCCGAATCTATTGGTGGTAAAGTATCAACTGGTGAAGACGGCTGTGGTTGTTTGTTGTTCGATTTTGCGGGTACATTACTTTGCGGTAACTGAAAACTATGAAAAATTACCTATAAATACGGCAACAAAATTATATTGTACACATATGTGAAAAAGATATAATAATTTGTCTCGTGCACTATGAGTAACAACATATGGTAATAGAAACTTTAAAGTAGGTAAATACCTGTTAGAGTTCGCTGGTAAGAGTACATTAGCCAAAATAGTAATGGACGATTTTCGGCTTGAATCACTAGGTGTCCATTTGTCCTCAGATAAAGCAGAACAATCGCCAATATCATCGCCATTATCTAACTCCTTCTGCTTCATATGTGACTTATGTGACAAAAAAATGGACTTGGTGATTTCTTGAATTGGGTCATTCTTTAGAAATGTTTGCCTCAAAGAAGCAATGGCTTCTGTAGTTTTTTTAATGATGCCACATACAGTGGAGCTATGAATATTACCAAAATCACCAACGGTAATGTAAAAACTCCCAGTAGCATAGAATCGTAGCGTAATTAGTAGTTGTAACATAGGTGAAATACACTGGTTCCTAAAACAAAATAAAATTATTTTTAATACTAATATAAGGTACATATTAATAGGTAGGTATCTAGACTCCAACACAACTGTATTTTACTGTGTAAACGCTGTGTACTGTACCTTTGTGTTTTGTGCTCGATTTTATCTCTTATCATAGAAAGTAAATATAGCACAGATTGCTTTGAAAGTATGAATCGGCGATGGAATTCCATTGAATCCCACGTAGTATAGTGATCATGCCTGGATCTAACAACTCTTGGTTTTCTTCCAGTTGTATTTATATATTCATTAATAAGAACATATTCAATAGCCAAATCGTCAATGCCGTCAAAAATATCCATAATAACACTTTTTCTTTGCAATAAATACAAATTCAAGAAAATACCGAATTATTATATAATATGGCCCATTGAACGCAAGCGGCCCAGCGAACCGCGCGACATCGAAAGTTTTTTTTTTACTTGTTCATATGTCACCTTTTCTTGACACTCGAACTCGTGGGCCGCTTCAGGCCCAGCGAACCGCGCGATATGTAAAGTTTTTTTTTTCACTTGTTTGTACGTCACCTTTTCTTGACACTTGAATTCGCGGGCCGCTTGCAGCCCAGCGAACCGCGCGGCATCGTTTTTTTTTTTACTTGTTTGTATGTCACCTTTTCTTGATACTCGAACTCGCGGGTCGCTTGCGGCCCAGTGAACCGCGCGATATCGAAAGTTTTCTTTTTTACTTGTTTGTACGTCACCTTTTCTTGACACTCGAACTTGAACGCGGGCCGCTTGCGGCCCAGCGAACCGCGCGATATCGAAAGTTTTTTTTACTTGTTTGTACGTCACCTTTTCTTGATACTCGAACCGTGCGGTATCGAAAGTTTTTTTTACTTATTTGTAAGTCACGCTTTCTTTACACTCGAACTCGCAGGCCGCTTGCCGTCCAGAAAACTACTACTAACTACATCGAAAGTTTTTTTTTTTACTTTTCTTCTATGTTTTTCCACGGGAACCGGGAACCATAATTTGTTAGGGGTCAAAAGTATTGTGTATTTTAATATGGCCCATTGCTTATCTTTAGATCATCATTTCATTTATCATTCATCATCATTCAGATCATTTAGTAGTTCCCGTGGAAAAGTCTACTATAGTCCTTGAACAATCTCAATAAAAAGTAGTTAGTAGTATTAAATAGCCTATGTGTTAATCCAGAACATAAAAAACCTCCGTACAAAATTTCATCGAAATCCGTTAAACAGTAACGGAGTTTTGATTGAAATTATCCTACAGGAATCTTTTATTTTTCGGGATATAAAGTATGTTATGTGATAATGCTAGGATAAGCTACCTTCATATCAAATTTCATCGAAATCCGTCTAAAACTTACGAAGTTGATTTATTGAAGTTATCCTACAGGAACGAAATATTTTTTCGGGATAAAAAGTAGCCTATGTGTTATTCCAAGATATAAGCTACCTCCATTCCAAATTTCATTCAAATCCGTTCAGCCGTTTCAGCGTGAAGGAGCAACAAACATACATACACACACACACACACACACACATTCACTCACACACAAACTTTCGCTTTTATAATATTAGTAGGATTAATGGGCTGGTGAAATATTCGCCACTTATTGGCCAGTATGCCGAAAGTACACTTGACATATCTTCTTGCCCTACTCAAACGGTAAATGAATACTCTTTGTTTACCAGACAAATGCTTGCCAGAATATGGGCGCATGACATTATTCGAAATAGAAAAAGCTTCGTCTCCGACAAAAACAAATGGTACCAGTTCTTGAAAACCCGGTAATGCCTCGATGTTGGTATAGGCAAATCACCTCTTATCAGTAAGTCATACAGTTTCGTGTTGTGGAAAATAGTGGAGTCACTTTCCTTTCCATATGCTCCTATGTCCACATATACGATATGAATCTGTATTTCGAGTCAGCAATAGCCAACAAAACTATTGAATTGTAGCCCTTGTAATTAAAAAAAAGTGATCCACTGTTTGACGGACTACGAATACGAATATGTTTCCCATCAAGGGCTCCAATACAGTAAGGGAAGTTGGCTTTCTTGTCAAAGTTCGCAGCAATTTCTTCAAACAGCTGTTGCGTTAGTTTTGGTATGTTTTCATTTAAACAAAATTTCCATATTGCATTACAAACTAATCGTATTAGCAACTGTACTTATTCTTCGATAATAATCTAAATGTATATTTCTGATTTCATTTCCGGTCGCTAGGAATCTGTAACATAAATAGAAAAAAAGGATTAATTTATACAACAAACCTGAAAAGTAAAGAACACTAACCTAAAACGATATAAACATACATAAATTAAATATTATCTATTATTATTCTGCAGGTAATTCAGTAACACAAAGATGGAGGGGGATTAAGGATACCTTTAATAAATATGAATAGAAACTCTGTTGAATCTAGTTTTATAGTTTCTTTATTGAAACACAGTATACGTTTTTAGTAGTTTACATTTAGCTTTATGCAGTTTTTAGTATTAACAATGTTGAATTAAATGAAGTTATATATTATCACAAGACATCTTGTTTTACGGAAGAGACCATAGACATTCATAGAGGGGAGATGTCGATGTGGTAACCATAGAGTAATATAGATATGCCACCATCAACACCTCCTATTTTTGAAATTTAAACATGCAATTTAAAAAATACTTATATGCCTATTCTCTCTTTTACAATTACAATTCTTATGAATATTATCTTATGCTATTTTATCTTATGCTATTATATCTTATCCTATTTTATCTTATGCTATTATATTTAAGTATTATATCTTATGCTATTATATTTATGTATGTGTTAATTTTTCAGAATGAAAGTTAAATTTAATTCTTGCAAGTGGTTTAGTCAGTATGTCAACCAGTTACAAGTTGGTTGGACAATAATTTATTTCTAAATTCTCTTTAGCAAATTGTTCGTGAATAAAATAATATCTGACATCAATGTGTTTTGATCGCTTGTTAAATGCTCCTGTTTTTATTAACTGAATTGAGCTTTGGTTGTCGATATTCAAAGTTATTTTTACATCATAGTCGAGTAGTTCTCTCAATAATGATTTTAAATACAATGTTTCTTTACAGCAGTCTGCTGCAGCTATATATTCGGCTTCAGTAGAGCTTAAAGCTACTATTGGTTGTCGCTTAGAACACCAGGAAACTGGCCCACCACCAAAAATTATTACAAAACCTGTAGTGCTACGCCTGGTGGTTTTATCGTTTGCATAATCAGAATCACAATATGAATTTAACATAGTTATACTTCCATTTTTCTTGAATCTTATACCTTTATCTTGCCTACTAAGTATTTTAATATTTTCTTAACAGCAACTATATCCGATTGAGTTGAATTCTCAATACTTCTACTAGCTTTATTTACTGCTTGTGCAATATCTGGTCTTGTTCTTGTTGATAAATACAATAATGCCCCTACACATTCTCTATAAGGAAAGTTTGTTTGTACAGTCATGTCTGTTTCATTTTCTTTTTCATTCTGACAAGGTATACATGTGGGTTTTGTATTGCTCATATTAAAGTTTTTCAGCAAGTTTTCTATGTAGTTTTCTTGCTTCAAAGTTATTCCTGTCTCGTCTTTTGTTATTTCTAATCCAACAAAATTTTTAGGTTCTTTAAATATTTTTATCTGGAATTCCTTCTCCAAACTACATAGAATACTCTCCAATTCTCGTTTGTTCTTTGATATGGCAATACCATCATCTACATAGCAATAATTACAGTTTTGTTCACATTAGTAAATACACATCGTTCAGTTTGTGTAGGAAATAACCCTAACTTAGACATAGTGTGGGTAAAAGTTTTATTCCATGTTATTGGCGCTTGTTTCAGCCCGTACAGAGCTTAATTTAGTTTACATATTTTGTTGGGGAATTTTTCATAGCCATTAGGTATATTCATATAAATATCATCATCTAGTTGGCCGTATAAGAAAGCCATCTTAACATCAAATGTCATTACTTTGTAGGTTTTTGATGCAGCTATAGCCAGTATAGATTTAAGGGCAGATTGACTCACCACTGGGCTGTAGATGTCCTCAAAGTCAATACCTTTTTGCTCGAAACCTCGGACGACGAGCCGTGCCTTGTATGTACCATCTTCCTTTTGCCGGAACACCCATTTGTTGCTTAATATTTTATTACCTTTTGCTTCTTCTTTATCTACTAACTTCCATGTATTATTTTTATGTAACGATTCTTTCTCTGAATTTATTGCCTTCTCCCAATTTTCCTTCTCTTTTCCTGTTGTTGCTTCTGTGGATGTTAGTAGTACATAGTCTTTTAGCTTTTCTGGTAATTTTCTTACTCTTTCTTTTCTTCGTGGTTCTTCTACAGTGGGAATGTTAACTTCCGGTATATGTGTATCTTATTCTTGTCTTATTATTCCACTATTCATTTCATATCCCAATTCTTCTGTTCCTATGTTAGGTAGGTCTACGTTTTCTTCTCTTTGTCCTTGATTTTCCATGACAGTATTTTCCTGTCCTTCATTTTGTGTTATTTCATCCACTGTTATTGTTATTTTATTATCTTTCTCATTTGGTTTCATTTTATTCTCTGTGTTATTGCATATTACTATATCTCGGTGTATTTCTACTCTCCTCTTTTCTGCATTCCAAAGTCGATAGCCATTGTTTGCATATCCAATCATTATTAGCTTCTTTCCTCTCGGGTCTAGTTTTCTTAATGGTCCCAATTGTTTGGCATACACTGTATTTCCAAATACTTGCAGATTTGAGAGGTTTGGTTTCTGTCCGTTCCATATCTCGTGTGGAGTTTTATTGTTTAGGGTTGTACTGGGCAGCCGGTTAAGTAAATAGGTAGCACAGTATACCGCTTCACCCCACATCTCATCCTTCATGTTATTTTCAAACAGTAGTGCTCTGACTTTTTCCATAATGGTGCGGTTTAGACGTTCTGCTTTGCCGTTCAATTGTGATGAGTATGGGATGCTATAATCTAGTTTTATTCCCTTCATAGCACACCATGATCTAAATTCATTATTTTTATATTCTCCACCGTTGTCACATCGTATGCAGGATACTTTTTCATTCTTTTCTCGTTCTATTTCTTCAATGTAGTCTTTGAGTACGTCTGTTACTTCACTTTTATGTTTCATTAAACTCATTTTGGCTAGGTGGCTGTAGTCATCTAGTATTGTTACAAAGTAACGGTATCCATCATGTGTTGTTTTGTCAAGAGGCCCACAGACGTCCGAATGCAAAATTTTCAATATTCTGTCAGCTCTCTGTCTTTCCGTATTGAATGGTAGTCTGGTTTGTTTAGATTTTATACATGTTTCACATTGTTCTTCAATTTTACCTTGTCCTTGTAATTCTATGCCATCAGCGATGCTAGGCAATATTTCCAATACATTTCTTCCGGGATGTATTTTATGCCTTTTATGCCATTCTAGAGCAGTTCCTTTTTCTTTGGCTAAATATAATTTTTCTTCTGAGTTTTCTTTGTTTTCGTCTTCTAAGTTTATGTAGTATAAGCCATTCTCTTTTTTACCTTTAATTATCATTTCTCCGTTCTTGTATATTTCAACTGAGTTTTTACTGAACAGTACCGATCCGTTGTTATTTGTCACCGAGTTCACCGATAATAAGTTTTGAGCTAAATCGGGAACATACAGGGTTTCTTTTAGTATGCAGTCTGAACTTTGGACTGATCCGGTTCCTATGGCCATTATAACCTCATAGTTGGCAACAGATACTTTTGATTGTTGTTGATGAAATCCACTCAAAATGTTGATATTATTGGTCATGTGTGAACTGCTTCCGGAATCAACAATAAATTTTACTTTTTTGTCATCAATCTTATTTAGTGCCATTAACGCTTTGTCTTTATCTTCTTTTTTGTTATTTTTATTTTTGAAGAAACAGTTTTCTTCTTTGTGGTTATTTTTCTTGCATATACCGCACTGAGTTAATTTATTTTTGAACTTACAATCTTTTTCTTTGTGGTTTGCTTTTTTACATATGCTGCATGCCTTGCACTGAGCTTGCAAATGGTTTGTGCGACCACATTTGTAACATTTTTTGGTTGATGCTGCTTGCAAAGCCACTTGATCTTTATGATTTGCACTTCGTGTTTCTTCGAGTAAGTCTATTTGTTAAATTTGTTAACGTTTTTTCGGCTTGTGGTGTTGATTCCCAAGCTATAATAAAATATTTGTAGTCTTCCGGTAGACTAGTTAAAATCCGAGCCATAATTAATTCATTGTAAATTTTGTGATCAATGCAGTCAACCCTGAGTCCCATAGGCCCTTCAGGTTATGGAACCCAGGAACACAGCACGCGGGATTACACAAATATTTTTGGTGTTAATGAGAAACGCGGACATAAGTGTTAGTGAATCACAAGCGTCTAAAATTGCGCAATATTTCATCTTGTGCGCGGTGGCAATCTGTTTGTCTAGTTTCAAATATGAGTACGACGGTTTCGAACAACATATGTGTCGAAAAACTACGCGGCCGCGACAACTACAGCTCGTGGAAATTCGCCATGCAAGCGTGGCTTCAACTGGACGATCTTTGGAACACCGCGCTTGGAGACGATAAGGACGTGACAAAGGACCGTAAGGCATTGAGTAAAATAATTCTTTCTTTAGAGGTTATAAATTATTGTCAAGTTAAAAACGCTAAAACCGCAAGAGGCCTGGAAGGCGTTAGAAGATGCTTTCGAGGATACAGGGTTGACAAGGCGAGTGGGCCTCCTACGGAAACTTATAACCACTCGACTGGAAAACTCCGAAAACGTGGAGGAATATGTAGAATCGATCATTAATACTGCACATAAATTAAATGAAATCAATTTTCACATAGCAGATGATTGGACGGGGACGTTGCTCTTAGCTGGTCTACCGGACGTCTACCGGCCTATTATTATGGGGCTAGAGAACTCCGGAACGAAGATCACAGGCGACTCCATCAAGAAGTGAAAGCGGACGATGGAGCGGCAGCGAAGAGCAATGACAGCGAAACAGCAATGACTGCAAGTAAGTTCAAAAACAGAAAGACTAAATTACGCTGTTACTCATGTTCAAAACTTGGTCATGTAGCTGCACAGTGTCGTAGAAACAAGTTTAACACACAAAATAGCAATCAGAACACTTCCACAAACAACAGTAATCAATCAAAGAGAGCGTTCATGGCTAGTTCAAGCTCAATGAACTGTCCAGACTGGTTTCTTGATTCAGGTGCATCGGCACACATTGTAAAAGATGATAGCATGCTCAAAGATTCTGTACATAAAGATGATGTGACAATTACAGCGGCAAATAACACACATTTTATGTCAAAAGCTATAGGAACGGCACAAATCCAGGTCACAGATGGATGTCAGAGCACGTCCATAGACGTGAAAGAAACTTTGTATGTTCTTGAGGCTACTGCGAACCTTCTATCAGTGAGTAAAATTGTTAAGAAGGGCCATCGTGTAACTTTTGAGCAGAGCGGTGGAAGTATATTCAGCACAGAAGGTGAGCTGATTGCGACAGCATCGGAAATAAATGGCATTTACAAACTTGATCAGCCAAAAACTTTAGCTTATACAGCTGCAGATACCACATCGGGCATATTGTGGCACAAAAGATTAGGTCATTTGAACAGAAAAAGCCTCTCATTATTAAAAAAGATGTCAGTAGGCATGGACCGTATATGATGAATAATGACCGTGTGAAGCCTGTGTTATAGGAAAACACTCAAGAGAGCCTTTTGATGTGAGTAAAAGGAAGTCTACAGAACCACTACAGCTGATTCATTCCGATTTATGTGGAAAAATGGAACAAAACTCAATAGGAGGAGGTAAATACTTCCTAACATTTATCGATGACTACAGCCGATATTTATTCGTGTATATCTTACATAGCAAAGATTAGGTCTATGATACATTCAAATTCAATTTGGTAGAGAAGCAGACGGGGAAGAAAATTCTTAAATTTCAAAGTGACAATGGAACTGAATATGCCAATGAAAAAATGAAAACTTTGTTCAGAAATAATGGTATTATTCACCAGTTTCCATTGAGCTACACGCCAGCCCAAAACGGTGTCGCAGAACGTATGAACCGGTCTATCGTCGAGAAGGCGAGGACGATGCTGGCAGACGCTGGGCTGAGCAAGGAGTACTGGGCAGAGGCGGTGACTACGGCAGCCTACCTACTGAACAGATCACCTACGCGGAGACTTTGGAATAAAACACCATACGAAGCACATACAGGTAAACAAGCAGATATTTCTAACCTACGTGTATTTGGATGCGAGGTAATGGCACAAATTCCAAAGGAAAGGAAAAAGAAGTGGGACCCGAAGTCACAAAAACTACTGTTCATGGGTTACTCAGAAACCAGGAAAGCTTACATATATAAGGCAGGGCTGAGATCTGTCGTCTTATGTAATGCTGAACGTAGTCCCAGTAAAACTGTAGGTAGTTCTTTGGTCCAGTTAGTGCTAGCTTCTCTTGCCATCAGAGCGGTCTTCAGTGAGCGGTGCCAGCGTTCTATCTGGCCGTTAGCCTGTGCATGGTAGGAACTGGTCCTTATTCGTGTCACGCCGAGCTTCTTCATCAGCGCGTGAAACAATGATGACTCGAACTGTCGTCCTTGATCGGTGGTCAATCTTAGGGGACAGCCGTATCTGCATATCCAGTGCTCGTAGACTACTCTGGCTACGGTCTCTGCCGTGATGTTGCGTACTGGTACTGCTTCTGGTCACTTGGTGCGTCGATCTATCATAGCAACTATGTAGGTATACTCTTCTGAAGGTGGTAGCGGACCTACAATGTCTACATGCACGTGCTCCAGTCTTCCTGCTTCTTGAAATTGGCCAAGAGGTGCAATAGTATGACGTTGTATCTTGCTTTTCTGACAATTAAGGCAAGTTCTGGTCCATCTTGTTACGTCAGTGTTCATGTTTGGCCAGAAATATCGCTTCGCTATCTGTTTCCTTGTGTTTCGTATCCCCGGGTGACTTAGCTCGTGAAGTGCTTTGAAGGCGGCTTCTCGAGTTGAAGTAGGTAGATATGGTCTCGGGTCGGTTGTTGACATCTCGCAATGTATTGGCTTGCTCACTCCTGGTAAAGTTACGTGAGCAAACTTCAGGTTCTTTTTCGTGCGTAATTCGTTCAATTCTTCATCTTTCTCCTGATCTTCGGCGAGTCGATGATAGTCAAGAGTTGAAGTGCATGTGATTGTTTCTATTCTTGAGAGAGCGTCAGCCACTGGATTCATTGCTCCACTGACGAATCGAATATCCGTGCAAAACTGGCTGATAAATTGCAGTTGTCTTTCTCGGCGCGGCGTGTCGTTGTTACTTGGTGACTTCGAGACTTCGATAAGGCGTAAGTGAGTGGTCGGTGGTCTGTATCGACTCATCCGTAGAACAGAGTCCGATGTGATCATGGAGCAAAAACGAGATAAATAGCTAGACGAGATAAGGAATACGAACTCTACAGATGTACGTTTTTAGAATTTTCGTATCTTTATTAGTTTCGGAAATATAGAATCGAATAACGTTCTATTTGACATTAGCTACGCATAAAAACGCACGGAGTGATCATAAAGGGCGCTACTCACACACCTGCCGCAGGGGCAATCTAGGGTATAGGAGTGGGGGATGACCCTTAATTGCATCCTTAATTGTGCTGTGTGTAGGCATGCAGGGGCAATTTGGAGGATTGGCCCTGCGGCAGGGCGGCAGGGGCGCGAGACCATCCTTGATCCCTAAGTCGTCCCTGCCGTCGCTGCGTGTGTAGCACGATTGGGGCAATTTCTCAGTCAGTTTGTCAGTATCTGTCACACGGAGTGCACGTATACATAGCGTACAATCAAAATGGCGGCCGACAACGAACGCGAATTATAGAAGTTTATCAAGACCGACCTCACATGTGGGATAAAAATCATAAACATTATTTTAACCGCGACATGAGGCAGCAAACATTCACACTAATGTTTGAAATTTTTGGGGAACCCAAAACCAACATGGAGCTGCCGGCTTTCAAAAAAAAATTTGAAAATATGCGGACATCCTTTTTTCGGGAGTTAAAAAAGGTACCTTTTTTTAATTAAGTAATGATTATTCAAAATTGTGTTTTGAAATTATTTTTTTAGTAGGTATATGTATTTCATTTCAATGTGTTATCTTTTTTAGGTTAATTCTTCAAAACAAACAGGATCTGGCAGCGTTGATGTGTACAAACCATCTCTTTGGTATTACAATCTCTTTACTTTTATTGAAGAGACTACTGAACCATCTCGCACGGGAGTAGATACCATGGACTCTGACGAGGTAATACTTAAAATAAAACAAGAATAAAATCACTTGGCACAATTATATATATTTTTGACCGAGCGAGCGAAGCGTCTCTGCTTCAAGTCTCAAGAAATTTGCTAAAGCCACTAGTTAGAATTACTTCTAAATATTAGGTATAAGTACTTAAGTATTTCATCAACATTAAAACTATTTTAATGCTCTATTACTCGTAACATGTCTTCTTGAAAATCAACACTGCCTTGTCCGTTAAAATACGACATAAATTGACTTCTAACGTAGTTTCCTTCATCGTTGCGCTGTTTTTCATTTCTTTGCGCAACTGATACTAATTCGAATGATTCTGCCCGCCAATCACCTGGTCGATAAGTTCGATCGTTTGTATTTTCAGAATCTGTACATGAATTTGTCAAATAGATTTTTGATTTTGTTCTTAAAAAATTGTGTAAAGCGCAACATGCTAGAACAATAGCATCGACGTTCTCAACATTTACACTTATTTTTCGGCGAAATATCCTAAAACGTGCTGCCAGTATCCCAAAAGCATTTTCTACTACCCGTCTTGCCCTAGATAACCTATAATTAAATATTCTTTGTTCATGGTTTATATTCTTGAATGGATAGGGCTTCATCACGTGTCTGTTGAGAGAAAATGCACTGTCTCCTACAAATACATAGGGCACTGTAATATTACTATTTGCTAACGTTGAAGCTGGTGGTAGGTTTAACTGGCTTTTCATTAGTTTTTCATGAAATTTTGTATGTTGTATTACACCACCATCAGAGACGCTTCCATTTATGCCAGTGTGTACATACATAAACTCATAATTTGCATTAACAATGGCAAAAAGTACTACACTAAAAAACTGTTTGTAATTAAAAAAACACGAGCCACTACCAGGGGCTTTTCTATAGCTACGTGTTTTCCGTCCATTGCTCCAACACAGTGACTGAAATTCCATTTTTCTTCAAACATTTTTGCTGTGTTCTTCCATTCAGTTTCCGATGTGGGCATCTGAAACAAACAGTAATTGAGAAATTTAATATTTTAGGTTTCACAGAGTTTGGAATTGGATGAACCATCTGGTAGTCAATCACTCAACCTAAAACGTCCAAGTAAGCTAGACAAACAGAAGAAAAACCTGCCCCAAGAAAACCGCGATTAAACTTACAAAAAAAACAAGAGAAACTATTTGATACTGCTCAAAAACTTCTTACCACTACAGATGAATGGTAAGTCATAGGAATGGGCTATGGTATTCAATTGAAAAATTTAAGTAAACACCAGCAAGTTGTTGCAAAAAAATTAATATCTGAAGTCATTTTCTATGGGCAACTTGGAAAACTAACAGAAGAATCGTCAATCACTTTGAAAAACCAATATCATAATCCGTACATTCATTCAGTACCTATTAATACTCTTACACCATCCCCACAATATCAATCCTACGCATCTGCTCCTACTCCAACCCCACAACATCAATCATACTCATCTGCTCCTACTCCATCCCCACAACATCAAGCCTATGCATCTGTTCCTACTCCTACACAATCCTCACAACTTTCTGAGGTTCAATATGATGATATTACCATTGATTTCCCTAACACTACTTTTAGTAATAATAATAATTTAGTGGAAGGTAGTTTCACTAAAGTTAAAGATTTTCTTATATTTAAACACAAAAAGTAATTAAAATGATAATGTCCTATCCTTTAAAATTCTCACAATTAACTAAATATTTGGAAACTGCGTACCTATAACTTGTTACCGTATTAATAAAAAATATTTCACCGACTGTGATTGTTTTTTTTGTGGTTGAATCTTGGTTGAGTACTTACAAGAAAAAACAGTTTATCTAGAATTTCGGGAAATTAAATTTCTAACATGTAGGTTTACTTTTTATAATTATACTTTATATAAACTTACCTTTATATAATGTTTCAGACAATTGTAAATCGCCCAACAAGTCTCAGGAATCATTGTTGACATCAATTGTGGTGATATGATACAACTAAATTTCAAATCCTCGTAGGTTTGTCCACTGGCCAAAAACCGAAGCGTAGCAATTAATCGTTCTCTAGCGCTTACGGCATTCCGCATCAATGTATTTTTTTTTTCTATAAATGGTGCCACCATTGCAAGAAGCTCTTCAAAAGAGTCAAAATCCATCCGTAAAAAGTTATTGAAGTCATCTACTTCCAGTTCTTTTATAATATTCATGTGGCATAACTCACTTCTTTTCAGTAGCCATTTCTTCACCCAGTATCTCCTTTTCCTTTTTTTTTGAGGTAGCACCACAGAAAGCGCCAAGGCTACTCCAATCTTTTGATTGGTCGATAATAGGGGTGCCATTCTCAATACGTGTGCTCAGCTCAGTTTACTCGGAAACACTGCACGGCAGGCAAGTGTGTAGAGATACTCCCGATATAGCCACAACCGCCATGCACCCTAGATTGCCCCTGCGGCAGGTGTGTGAGTAGCGCCCTTACGACAGCGCGCGGGGTGCGGGGGCGGCGCGAGCGCCCCGTCCTTACGTCAGTCCGGCCGGTGTTTGTTGGAAGTAAGACGTTTTGTGTCGTGGGCTTAGCTTTTTTCGGTTTGAACAAAAAAATTAAATTATCGAGTATTTTTTATGAAAATCATTTTGTACAGATGTCACGATCAAGATTTTTTTTTAGATATGCTTTATAAAGAAGCAAATTCTGATGCAGAAGACCCCGAACTTAGATCATCAATTTCAAATCCTACTGAAAATTTGCAGAAAAGTGTAAATGTTGGTAAGTTGACGATTTTTCAGTTGTATTATATCGTGATACACATTAAATTATTCTTTTATTAATAAACATTGTGTCTATATTGTTTTTTGTCCCAGTAAATGGTTGTGGAGAATCGATTTATACAAAAGACGTTTTTTGACGGAGAGGTAGTGAAACACATTTTTAGTATAAAAATAAGATTTGTGTAATGCTTATTCCCGGGGTAATCATTATTTATGTAATATTAAACAGTAAAAAGTAGAAGTCCTATAAAATATTAGGACAATTATAAACGAACACTGTTTAATTTCTAAGCGTTTCATGTGAATTTAAGACGTTTTTCTACGGAATTAAAGATAGGATTTGTTGGTTCGATATTAAGATGGGACGTTGTTAGTGGGATTATGAAAGCAGTTAAGACGATGTTCATTTAAAAACATCATGAAATATAAAGATTTTTTATTTAAAATTTGTTAAATTAATTGCTAAGTACATTGTCTTGCAATATACATATTATTATAAATTTTCTTCTATGAATACTTATAATAATTTATTATTTCAGTTGTGAATCATGATGATAACGGCATGGCACAACAAACGTCACCTTTGCCTCCTGGTGCAGAAGAAATCAGTCGGGAACTAGCAGATGTATGGGAAGAAATTCTGCATGAAGATGGTGGGACCAAGGAAACATCGGGAATTACTTGCGACAACTCAATACCAGATGTCGTGCTTGATCCGTCTGCCGAGGTGTACGGCAATCAACTTAGTACATTTTCTTTAGAAGTACTTTCGAGTTTCGAAAATTCACCATTAATACAGCTTGAAGAGTTAGAGATTTCTCAACACAGATCTACTCCGATTGATTCGGAACTATCAGTACCAACTCCTATGCCGTCTCCTACTAATGTCCATTCGATCTGCGATAGCATATTCTGCCCTGTTCATCATCAACCAGACAGTTTATCTGTGATTTCTCCATCGTCATTTAATACCACCAATTCGCCTGCTACTTCATACTCAAGCAATCACACCGTGACTCCTAAAACAACTAAAAAACGAAAAAGGCACCCAAAAGAATGGTCAGACATTAAACGCAAATGCCTGAAGAACTTAGGTAAGACATATATTGTACCGGAGGAAGAAGTAGGCCCTTAGTATTTACTTACCTAATATAGTAATAAGAAATTGAAAAATGAAAAACATATAGGTACTCAAAAGGATAGATTTATTAAACGAATGAAGTTAAGTTATAAACAAAAGAATAGATCAAAATTTAGAATAGTGAATTTACCAGAATATAGCTCAGAAGGAGGCACATAAAATTTATAGGGTCGTGGTTGTTCGACCTGAAGATTCGCCTGTTTCTACTTCCGTAGCGCAGTACTACCCTATATTGTGAGTCCGCTCGAAGATGATAGGTGGCCTCAGGGTCAGCACGGGAAGTGGCCTCGGCACTAGGACGCGCAGCGAGGTTGGTTCAGCCGAAGATACGATGACCAAATCGTGAGGTTTTGAAAGTCGGCCGCACTCGGGTCGGACCGGTGGTAGTCCCCCAACTCGGACTACGCAATGTATGAAGGTTTCCTTCGGTGAAATTGGTCCTGGAATCGACAAACCAAATAATTAATATTTGGCTTATCTAAGTTCCGTTCTGAGGGCCCACCACGGCATCACAAATAATGTGGGTAGTTACGTGCATAGTTGTTTTGTCGTGGTGGTAACTACTATCAGAACGGAGTTGCATTTTAGTACCTAGATGTGCTGAAGGCTTAAGCGATACATAAAACGAAATGAACAATGTGTTTGAAATGCTGAAGGCTATCTAAATGCGTACATTTAGTAAAATAAATAAAAAAAACAAGGTAGTTATAAAAAATTAATTGAAGTGATTTTAAAGGAAATTTCCATGAAATAAGCAAGCTAAATATGTGAAATAGTACAGTGAAAAAGAAAACTGAAATATAATAATTTTACACAAATTGTACAATTATACACAGAATAAAAGCAAGACATGAAATGTTTTATGTGCCATTCAAAACTCACCCTATAACGGGAAATCACTCTCATGGAGACGCACACAATAATAACAGCTAGATCGCTGGTATTAATGCGAATTAAAATCACTTGTCCGCTAGAACGCTAAACAAGTGACAACCGTCTCAAGAATCAGAATCGCTTCGAATGGCCGCTAGGCGCGCAGTCAGAGGCTTGCTCCCCTCATACCTCAAGTCATGCCCCGCCGGCCGTGAGTAATACAAATGTATGTGACATGCGAATTGCATAGCCACGTTCGGATTTGAAAGTAATTAAACACTTTAGGTAGATGTACTAAACTAAGGAAATTAAAGTATTTTATTTGTTCTGTGTATGTTTTTAAATAATAATGTAATTGTAATTTAATTTAATATTTTATATTTTAATAATTTTAATGTATTTATAATTATATAAATATGTAACGTTTTGTTTCGTTACATTACCCGCCGGTCCCTCATAAGGATTTTAATTTAAAATTAAAATCCGCAATTTTTAAGTATCAATTTCTTACAATTTACCTTTCATACATTCTTACGCACCTCTTATACTTCTCATTCATACTTCTTCTATATTCAACAAAACTAAAATCGAATAATATAATAATTATAAGACTCGCCCTTACATAAAGGAAGTCATAGGCCATAAGTATCGACTTATGACTTCTTGTAAGAAATGTTAAAAGATTAAAATGGGAATGGGTAACATAACGAAATTAAACTACTAAGACTTTTGACCTAATATTTTCAAGTCTTTAATATGCCAAGTGCCTAAGTTCTTACCCGACATGTCCTCTAGAACGTAGACAAGTGGCGAACGTTTCTCGACAACTTTGCACTTTAGGTATTTCGGAGCTAACTTTTTACTGAAGAACTTATCCTTATCACTCAGGACATAAGCGCGTTTGTAAACAGTATCTCCTATATTAAATTCATATGATTTTCTGCGTAGGTTATAATTTGCAGTGTTCTTAGCATGAGCGTGATATAGAGATTTCTGAACCTGGTCGAAGATAGAGCTCAAACATCCAAGGTTTTCAGCGTACACGTCTCGAGGCAAGAACAAAACTTCATCACCTAAGTCAATATCAGTATAATGAGAGCCACATACTACTAGTTCCCGCCCAAAGACAAGAAAAGATGGTGTAAACCCTGTAGCTTCATTAACTGAGTTGTTAATGGCGAATTGGACACTAGGAATATAAGTATCCCATGATCGATGATCACTATCTACAAACGTAGAAATACTGGTTATTATAGTTTTATTATACCGCTCCACAGTATTGATCTGGGGGGTATATTTTGGCGTGAAAAATATATTTGGGATGCTATACTTTTTGAATAGTGCATTTGTAAGACCACTGATGAACTGAGGGCCATTATCAAGAAATATTGTCTGAGGGACACCATGAAAAAGAAATATTTGCTCCTCTAAAATTCGAACAATAATGTCTGATGTGGCCTTTTTGATCGGATAAATGTGACAAAATTTTGAAAAACAGCTAGTTATTACTAATATATGGCAATTTCGATTTCGAGTTACGGGTAGAGGACCCATTAAATCGATAGATATCATCTGATACGGTCGAGAGCACTGCTTGGGGCGACCCATTTCTCCAAGAGTAGCATGGTTTTGTATTTTGTACTGAAGACAAGTGGAACATAAACCAACAGCTTTTGCTACGTCTCTATACATGCCTGGCCAGTAGTACCTAAGCGCGACACGTCTATAGGTCTTAAAAATGCCCAAGTGACCAGCAGTAGGCTCACTATGGTTCTCAGCAATAACATCGTCTCTGAGTTCTGAAGGAACTACCTCTTTCCACGAGAATTCATTCGTAAGATGACACTTATTCTTACTTAGACGGAAAAGGGTATCATTTTTGATTTGATAGTTGGGATAAAGCACAGGTCTGGTTAAACAGTTGTTATAAATATCCTTATACCAATCATCACTAGAAGTCGAGAATGATTTGGCAGTATTTATAGTAGCGACGGGGACAGCTCTGAACAAAGCGTCGGGTATCACATTATCTACGCCTCGACGGTGTTTTATTTCGAGGTCAAAAGACGATAAGCGAACACTCCAACGTGCGAGTCTACCCGTAGGGTTACTTAAGGATATAAACCATTTCAATGCACTGTGGTCAGTGTAGACCACAAATGTTTTGCCGTTTTCCAAATAACATCGCCAATGCTCCAACGCAATTAAAACTGCTAAAGTCTCCCGTTCTGTAATACCGTAGTTTCTTTCTGCTGATGTCAAAGATCTACTCATATACGCTATGGGGTGTTCTTTGCCGCCAACAGACTGTGTGAGCATAGCGCCTACGCCATAACTACTAGCATCCGTGTGCACTTCAAAAGGCAGGCTATAGTTGGGGCAAGATAGAACGGGAGCGGATACCAGGCATTCCTTAAGTTTTTTAAAGGCTTCGTCGGCTTCAACTGTCCATTTAAATGGTGGTGTGCCTTTTTTACTTGAAGTCAGCTTATTTAGCGGCCCTGCGATCGTACTAAAGTTAGGGACGAACCTACGGTACCAAGTGGCGGTGCCTAGAAATCTCTTTAGCTCCTTACGACTCGTAGGAGTTACGTAATTGAGGATGGCTTCAACTTTATCTGGGTCCGTTCTTAGTCCATTCACATCGACCACATAACCTAAATACCTTAGCTGGCTTCGAAAAAATTCGCACTTTTCTAGGTTAACTGTCAAGTTAGCATTACGTAATCTCTCTAAGACACGCAGTAGAAGGGATACGTGCTCCTGGAACGTATTACTGATGATAATAACATCATCCAAATATGCGAATATCCTATGATCCACGTTACCTAACAACGCATCAACCAACCTTTGCTGTGTTGCGGGAGCATTTGTCAAGCCAAATGGTGTGGTCTTAAATCGCAGAGTTCCTCGACCTGGGACGTAAAATGCCGTCTTATCCTTGTCCTCCTCTGCTAAGGGCAATTGCCAAAATGCCTTAGATAAGTCGATACTACTTAAGTAACGCGCGTCGCGAAGGTTGTCTAAAATCTCCGAAATGTATGGCAAGTTATAGGCATCGCGTTTTGTGACAGAGTTAAGTTTCCTACTGTCCAAACAAAACCGAGGCTGGCCGTTCTTTTTGGTTACAAGTAGTACCGGAGACTGCCAGGCACTCTCGCAAGGTTCCACCACATCTAGAGCTATCATCTCATCTACTTGTTCGATGAGTATTTTCTGCTTCTCCGGTGAAAGTCTATAATAACGCTGTCTTACCGGGGGAGAGTCGCCTGTATCGATACGGTGTTTAATTAAATGCGTTCGACCAAGACCTTTGCGTTCAAATGAAATATCACCGAATTGTTCGATGACATTGTCGGCTATGGCCCTCTGTGAATCGTCCAAGTCATCGTAAGAACCAATGAAAGTTTGTGGCTTACTAACATTTAAGTCCATTAGTGGAACCGAAGTTAACTGAAGGGAACCTAAATATTTTGGACATAGATGAAACGCTCGCCAGAAATCAATACCTAGAATCAGTGATGATTTAATTTCTGGGACTACGTAAGTCTTTACAATATGAAATTGATTTTCGAAGTTTATAGGTAAGTTGATATAACCTATACTTTGAAGTGTTTGACCACCTGCAGCTACAATGGATAACCTATCATCAGTACATAGCTTAAGGCCATGACTTAACAAAGTATCATGTGCATTATTGCCAATGATGGTGACTGCAGAACCTGAATCAAGGAGACCTGTGGCAGTAATGTCATTAATATTAATATTAACGTATGGACGTGTATCATTTCGAGGCTTGTCCTCCAGGATTGTTGCAATTTTGTAACAGTTAAAAAACCTACGTACAGTTTCCAACCATTTATCCCAGTCTTCCCTATCGCAGCGACCTAACGATGAAGAATGGGTACAACAATCCTGCGAATCTAGTTTTTTGAGTTGCAACTAGGGCAATCGGGTTTCTTTACTCCTTTGCGACCACACTTGAAACACATGATTTCTGTGTTCTGACAGTTCTTCAAGCTATGTGTATTATTACGGCATCTAGGACAGTAAGAGAACTTCTTGTCAGCATCAGTATTATTGATGTGTAGTGCATGTAGATATTTTTCATTTACATTGTTATTAGCGTTAGATCTAGAATAACCTTGATTATGGTTCACAAAATTTGGTTTTTGTTTGTATGTATTTGTTTTTTCTTTGTAGGCAAACTCTGGTGCTAACAAATTACTAGATGACGCAGCTGCTGGTTCACGAAATTGAACCAATCGTGATTGAAAATTCTCGAAATTTCTACACAGAACACGCAATTGTTCAATACTTTTAATTTCGGTTGCTGAAGCTAGAGTACTTGCATAGCATGGTCTAATATAATGTAGTACGATTTCGAGTTTATCTTCTTCAATCAAAGGTTTCGATAGGCGCGCAAACATGCCTGCCAAAATCGATAAGAAAATCGTAATGTTTTCCGCTTCGCCTTGAGACCTAGACCGAATCTCAGCTAATAATAGATAATCATAATCTGATTTGTCGAAGTCTTGTTTAAGAAGGATAACAAGTTCTTCCCAAGATGAGACCTGTTCCTTAATGCTTCGAAACCAATGGAGAGCATTATCAATAAAAATTTCAGTGGCAAATGACAGTAGCTTAGTGTCGGAAATATTACGAGCTTTACTAAATTCGTTCACTCGTTGTATGAAGGATCGTACACAAGACTTTCCGTCATACTTCAATTTACCTAACTCCGAAATAGTTCTATTACCGCCTTCACATGCAACTGATACGTGAACCGGTGTGGGCATGACCTGTGATTCTGAGCTGGAGCTAGCGACAGAGAGAGGATCTATAGTTTTTTTTTTCAAAATAAGCAGTTTTTCGTAAAGCCCTTTGAAAAGCGTACTGCATTCCAAATGCTTACTAACCAGTCTCTCATCTTCATTTATACGATTGATCCTGTGATACAGATGATGGAAGATGTTCTCAATACGACCCAAATTATTTTTGTCTAAAACTTCTGTGTCAAAAGTCAACTTGATTTTATCCAAAAGTTCAAAAACAATCGTCAAGTCGTCCGATGGATCCAGATGGGAACACAAGATGTCTTCGGACGGATATATTTGACTCAATTTGCCAATCTGCTTCCTAATATCTGCCACAGTGCTGGCAGGAACTTCACCTCTGACGGAAACTTCATATTCTAACTCCGATTTTTGTAGAGAAAAGCTCAAAATCTAATAAAGCAAAAAATTTAATAAGGAATTCCATTTTTCCCACACGTATAATAAAAAATATGTGTATAAGTAAGGTTTGTTGTAAATGGCACACAAAACTTGTAAAATTTATCAATGGTGTAAATACTCCGTTCTGTTACAATCAACTCTAACAGAACGCTTCGGTTTGATGAAGATTGATGACTAAAGATCGTTGGATCAAAAAATAAAAAACAAAAAATAATATATATAAAATTATTGCAACTGGTGTGAAAGCAGCTTAACAATACTCAATTGTTAATAAAACAATTAAAACAATCGAGTTTTAAAATAATAAAATGATTTAATAATAAAAAATATAAAAATCGTTAACACTTTTTTCATCGATTGTACTTTTTGTCGATTTTTTTTTTAGATTTTTTTATTAGCAAATTTAAAATGACACTGGAGACAGTAAAGATACGCAAAAAAAACTACTGTCACCTCAGTTACTGCAAACCAAAAAATATAAAAGCGTTTAACAACTAAACCACTCACCATACAAAAACTAACTACTTACTACTAGAAGCAGAAACAGAATCAACCACGTAAGGGGGCGCCAATGTACCGAAGGCACATACTATTTATTAAATTAGTTGTTCTGTCCTGTAGGTACGCCTGTTTCTACTTCCGTAGCGCAGTACTACCCTATATTGTGAGTCCGCTCGAAGATGATAGGTGGCCTCAGGGTCAGCACGGGAAGTGGCCTCGGCACTAGGACGCGCAGCGAGGTTGGTTCAGCCGAAGATACGATGACCAAATCGTGAGGTTTTGAAAGTCGGCCGCACTCGGGTCGGACCGGTGGTAGTCCCCCAACTCGGACTACGCAATGTATGAAGGTTTCCTTCGGTGAAATTGGTCCTGGAATCGACAAACCAAATAATTAATATTTGGCTTATCTAAGTTCCGTTCTGAGGGCCCACCACGGCATCACAAATAATGTGGGTAGAAACGTGCATAGTTGTTTTGTCGTGGTGGTAACTACTATCAGAACGGAGTTGCATTTTAGTACCTAGATGTGCTGAAGGCTTAAGCGATACATAAAACGAAATGAACAATGTGTTTGAAATGCTGAAGGCTATCTAAATGCGTACATTTAGTAAAATAAATAAAAAAAACAAGGTAGTTATAAAAAATTAATTGAAGTGATTTTAAAGGAAATTTCCATGAAATAAGCAAGCTAAATATGTGAAATAGTACAGTGAAAAAGAAAACTGAAATATAATAATTTTACACAAATTGTACAATTATACACAGAATAAAAGCAAGACATGAAATGTTTTATGTGCCATTCAAAACTCACCCTATAACGGGAAATCACTCTCATGGAGACGCACACAATAATAACAGCTAGATCGCTGGTATTAATGCGAATTAAAATCACTTGTCCGCTAGAACGCTAAACAAGTGACAACCGTCTCAAGAATCAGAATCGCTTCGAATGGCCGCTAGGCGCGCAGTCAGAGGCTTGCTCCCCTCATACCTCAAGTCATGCCCCGCCGGCCGTGAGTAATACAAATGTATGTGACATGCGAATTGCATAGCCACGTTCGGATTTGAAAGTAATTAAACACTTTAGGTAGATGTACTAAACTAAGGAAATTAAAGTATTTTATTTGTTCTGTGTATGTTTTTAAATAATAATGTAATTGTAATTTAATTTAATATTTTATATTTTAATAATTTTAATGTATTTATAATTATATAAATATGTAACGTTTTGTTTCGTTACAATATTACGAAAAAGGGAAAAGCCGTAGACGAAAAAACGATGAGGCCATCATGCAAATGCCGTTATAAATGTTCTGATAAAATATCTCACCAACAGCGGCAGGACTGCTTCACAAAATTTTGGCAACTGGGAGATCGAGCTATGCAGTGGAATTTCATCATCAAATATTCCGATAAAATAAAGAAGAAAAGATGTCTGAATCAAGATACTCCTAATAATAGGAAAAATACTTTTAAATATTATCTGCCGCTGATTACAGGTTCCAACGAATCACACTGCGAGAAAACTGAAGTATGCCAAACTATGTTTATTAATACTCTTGCCGTTTCAACTCGTATCTTAAAGACTGCGTGGAAGAAATACGATGGAAGTGCTATTGTAGAGAAGGACCAACGGGGTCGTCACGATAACCATAACACTGTTATAGATGACGCAATGAAAGTGAGTGTTTGTGACCATGTTCGGGCATTTGTCCCTGTCGAATCGCATTATATACGCAAGAATAGCCAAAAACTCTACCTACATGGAGACTTAAGCATTGCCAAAATGTTTAAATTGTATCTTGAATGGTTCGACTCCGAGAAATACACATCTAAGGCTACAAAAGAACGCCAGTATCGTGACATTGTCAACTCAAACTTCAATCTAGCTTTTCATATTCCCAAAAAGGATCAGTGCGACGAATGTCACGTTTTCCGATTGAAGAAGAATCCAACGGATCGAGAAAAAGAAGCTTTTCAGCAACACCAGACTAATAAGAAGGTCGCAAGGCATTTAAAAAGCCAAGATAAAAAGGACGCTGAGGAGTTCAATGGAAACACGGTTACTGCTGTGTTTGATTTTGAAAAAGTATTACAGTGTCCTCATGGCAATATAAGCATTTTTTACTATAAGAGAAAGCTATCTTCTTTTAATTTCACGGTTTTTGACATGGGTAAAAGGAAGGCTGTTTGCTATATGTGGGATGAATCTGTGGCAAAACGTGGCGCAAATGAGGTGAGCAGTTGCCTCTTAGATTTTATCCAGGCTAATGTTGAGCAAGGGGCAAAAGAGTTTCGGTTTTGGTCAGACAATTGTGCTGGGCAAAATCGTAATCGCTATGTATATGCATTATACGTTTATGCCGCAAAAAAATTCAACATATGCATAACACACCGGTTTCTACAAAAAGGACACACTCAAAATGAGGGAGACAGTGTTCACTCTCTCTCACTCACTTTCACTCTGTTATCGAGAGAGCGTCTCATACGAAAACTATATATACCCCTCATGAATGGCGTTTATTAGTAAGATGGGCCAAGAATGAAGGAGAACCCTATGTTGTTCGCAACGTAACACAAAATGACGTGTTTGACTTTAAATGTCTTGTTAATGATAAGGTTTGGATGAAAGACATTATGGGCAAGAAGATTAACTGGAATAAAATCCGAGAAGTTCATGCAGACTGTAGTGATCCCAACAAATTGTTTTATAAATATGACCTGACTCAGCCTGATTATAATACTTTTGTGGTTCGCGGTAACACGAGAAACTCGGTACAAACTGAACTAAAACCTTCATATTCTGAACCTATTATGGTTCCTGCTGCTAAATATAAAGACCTAATGGATATGTGCCGCTCCGAAGTTAGCCCCTTAGAGTATCATCCATACTTTAATTCTTTGCCACATCACATCAATATTCCTGTTTCTGAAGAATCGGACGATGACCTATCGGAATAAGAAATATTTTTATATATTTTTTGCTACTTTTTTTAGATCTAAATTATTTCTACTGATTTATCAAAATAAATTTAATTATAATAAGTACTCAAATAAGTACAAGTAATTTAATGTTTGTCTACGTTCAATTTCATTGCACCCGTCTAGGTCACAATGTAAGACTGATTGATAAATAATAAAGGCTGAATGTTGTATTATTATAATAACAATTTAATTAAGTAACTAGTGCGAAGTTTAAATATCTATATACACCTACGTATTTTCCCTTGTTATGTTAAATATTTACGTACATCTACACTAATATTATAAAGAGGAAAGATTTGTACCTATTTTTGTATGTTTGTATGTTTGTAATGAATAGGCTCCGAAACTACTGAACCGATTTGAAAAATTCTTTCACTGTTAGGAAGCTACACTATCCCCGGGTGACATAGGCTATATTATATTTTGTAGCGAGGCCGAAGGCCGAGCTTACACTCGTGCGAAGCCGGGGCGGACGGCTAGTAGCTCATATTTTAGTGGAAAAATTATCACAGAAAGCATTTTTTTATTTATTCTATCCATGTAGTAGGTATAACCCATTTACACAGACAATGAAAATAAGGAGTTTTATGGATTAAAACTTGATATTATTATAATTAAAATTATAATAATATCAAGTTAGAAAATTAATTTAATGACAAACAAGTAATTTAACTGATGACCGATGGGTAAGAAATGTTCTTGAGTGGAGACTACGAACCTGAAGATGCAGCTTAGGTAGGCCTCCCACTAGATGAACCAACGACATTGTGAGAGTCGCAGACATCCAGTGGCAGGATGTCGTTCAATGTGGAGGTTAAAGGGGGAGGCCTATGTTCAGCAGTGGACGTCTTCTGGCTGATGATGATGAAGTAATTTAATGACTAACGAACAGCTTGGGGCGTTGGAGTCTATTGAGAAACGTACCAAGAGGCTCATCAGACACAAATACCTAGTTCAGACTAGGCTTCTTAGTCTTAAGCATTGGCGGAAAGTTGTTAGTCTATCGCTTTTTTATTGGATACATTTCGGAGAGTGTGCATCGGATCTGCATGATCTAATTCCCTACTGCCCATTTTTCTATCGGAATGTCCGAGCGGGAACGAAAACTGCTTTACGGTAGATACTCTGAAATCCCATATGAAGCGCTTTGATTCTACTTTTACTGTGCAAACTGCTAGTCTTTGGAATGCGCTGCTTGAATGAGTGTTCCCTGATAGTTACAATCTGGGTGACACCACATCACGAGTAAATCGGTTTCTTGTAGGCAAGCGTGCTCCATCGTAGACCGCATCATCGCTTAACATCAGGCGAATTGTTAAACAACACTAACAAAAATACATAATAGTAACTACCACACATATAAATGTTTACCAGGTTTATGTTGTAAATGAATAAATACTAAAGCAGCATAAGATAACAGACACATCATTAAAATTATTTACTGTTTTTCTGCAGCCTTGCAATGTTCTTGTGCTTTTTTAATTTTAGCAGACATCTTTGGTTTTCACAGCATTCACCTGAGTCACGAAGAGGGAGAGTTCAGAGAATATAAACTAGTCTACTGAGTCAGTACTCAGTGAAATAACGCGCCCTATACGCCGTTAAACGCGAAAGAAATTAGTTACTTTTAATACTACAGCAGCAGGAGGGTCTAAACTATAATGTACAACATGATATTTGCCGACACGATAATGTACATTATACAGGCAGAAAAGCACGACCTATAATTCATGTCAACTCTGATCTATGATCATGGGGTGCGTTTACGTGGTCAGCGAATTTTTCACCAGCCAGCTAAAAATTAAACTAACGCAGGTTCGCTGAACGGCGTCATAGCTTTATGTCAATACTAGCTGTCAAATTCAATAATAAATAAATATCAAGTATAATAAAATGGTATATAATTGTAAAATATCAAATATAGATATAAAATTTAATTTAAATTAAAACGTCTACAACAAAAAGATTCGAACAAAATAATATCAAAAACAGCTTAACCTCCTCAACAGCTGTCAATCTGACAGCAGAAAAAGAATTACCGACCTCAAAATGATCAAAAGGGATGCGTTTACGGCACTTATCCAGTCTAAAACTTATACTAGATGAACGTCAAAACACCCGTTTTCGGACTCCACGAGGTGAAAAATTAAACCGGCGAAAATTTATACTGCCCGTTTACGGGCGTCCGCTGGTATAAGTTTTCGCCTGACTAGATTAAATTTCATCTACCTTTTGAGGTCGCTAAATTTTCGCCTGCTGTCAGATTGACAGCTGTTGAGGAGGTTAAGATGTTATTGATATTATTTTGTTCGAATCATTTTGTTGTATATGTTTTAATTTAAAATAAAATTTTATAACTATATAATGATAGATTGATATTTTACTATTATATACCATGTTATTTTACTATATTTTACTTGATATTTATTTATTATTGAATTTGACAGCTAGTATTGACATAATTGACATAAAGCTATGACGCCGTTCAGCGAACCTCCGTTAGTTTAATTTTTAGCTGGTGAAAAATTCGCCGAGTCCGTAAACGCACCCCAGGTATATAACATTTAATCTAGTCAGGCAAAAACATATACCAGCGGACGCCCGTAAACGGGCAGTTTAAATTTTCGCCGGTTTAATTTTTCACCTCGTGGAGTCCCAAAACGGGTTCATCTAGTATAAGTTTTAGTCTGGATAAGTGCCGTAAACGCATCCATGGGCAGGCAATAATGTACGACACAGATAATGTACGGCATGATATTGTACGGCATAATAATGTAAGTACAGCATGATAGCAGCAAGAGCTTCTGGCGGGAGCCCACCTGGAGTCAGACTTGAGTTGGTTAGGTTTGAAATGAGTGACAGATCAGTTCAAACGACGCAACAGCCAATCAGAGCAGAGACATTTCAGAAATATTAGCCAATACGGGAGATGCCACCTTTTATCATGTTGTACATTATTGGGCGTACATTCTAGGCCCGTGTCGTCAAAACACAGCCTGAATTGCATGACATGATAAAATATGGCACAATAATGTACAGCCTGATAAAACGTGGATTTTTCCCATGTACATGGATTATTGCCTGTACAATACGAGCCGATAATAGGGTATTTGACTATATTAAAAAAAAAAATTAATACTGGTTTAATCCTAGAAGATTATTATTTTCAAAAAGTATTTAATGACTAAAAACTAAAAAATAAAGTCCCTATTTCTAGAAAAATACATATTAAAAATATGTTTTTCACTGATCACGTGACTTGACTGCAAACGCTCTATGTTAGCCGAATGTCTTTATGTCGTCACAGAAAAGTAAATAGAGGCAACAATTGTATGGCGTGACTAACTCGTTTGTTTATGTGTGACGTCACTAATGTCACGTGGCCCCATGAATGTCAAAGGTAGCGTTTACGCGGTGGTTTAATAATTTGAATTTTGATCCGTCATTTAAAACACAAATACTGAAAATTATAAGGATTAAATTACAAGATAACTTTATTTTAATGTAATAAACAATTTAAAATGGTTTTGTATAATCAGTCAAATACCCTATTGACGGCCAGTATTGTACGACATGGATTGTACAGCATGGATATTCAATGTACATGTACACCAATTATCATGCTGTACATTATTATGCCGTACAATATCGTGTCGGCAAATATCATGGTGTACATTATAGACACCCTTCAAATAAAAAAGAATCATCAAAATCGGTTCACCCAGTCAAAAGTTCTGAGTTACCTAACAAAGATTAAAAAAAAACCTGTCACTTGAGAGCCTCCTTTTGGAAGTTGGTTAATAAAATGCAATGTGCGGTTTTGTTTTATAACGGGGAAATCGCATGTTTTATGGACTTACATTAAAATAAATAAACATTTTGAGTAGAATTGTCGTCGTTGGTTAATTACCTCTATTTGGCAATGTACTGCACTCATGGGACGTTTTAAATTCAGTATAGTTGTCCGTAGCTTTGGCAATGTGCCTTCAGGGGTACATTCGATTTCTGAAAACCTGAACACAAAAGATTTTTATTTATATTTTTACTACTTCTCATAGTTTCCTTAGAAGCCAAATAGAAAGATAAAACCTTCATACTTTATCCATATTGTGCTTGTAAAATTAAGGGTTAAAACTTTTTTTTTTGAGGTGTTGCGGGGGGGGAGGGGTTGAACTGCGTCGGATTTGTCATTCTTTCGAACCTAACAACCTCAACTCAAGTCTGACTCTGGGTGCTCCCGCCAGAAGCTCTTGCGGTCACTTCGCCACATTAAGGACCTCCGTTAAGCTTCTGGCTCCAGCAGGGCAATCGCGGTAATTTGAAACATGTCCGAACGTCTATGATCCAATTATGATTCGTTTGTAATTGTAATCCAAATACGTTTCAGCTGTGTGCAAATTCGGTATTGCGCTAAAGTTAAACGTCAACCAAAGTTGATACGCAATTGGAACGTAGCCCATTATCAATCGCTGTTAGAGATGTGACATTTCAGTAACAATTTGTGTTACAGAACGCTAAATAGCATGCTAAAATGCTAAATCGAGTTAAGTATATCGTGTGAAACTCTAGTTTTGACAGCTTGATATTTGTCAGACGTCAACTAAAGTAAATAAACATTAATTTGTTTACAAAAAAGCTTTTTCATTTTTAATGCGTTTTTTGGTGATAAAAACAGTTATTGAAGTGGCTGAAGTGTTTGGTGCTGTGTTGAAGTGGTTGGTGCTGTGTTGAAGTACTTTTATGCCGATACTGACCTATTTAAGCACAAAATGTATCACTCTTGCTCTGAACTTGTGATTGTGAGAACATTGCAAATTTTATTATTGTGAAATCTTTAAGAAATGGAAGAGCGCCGCAAATGCAACACCGTACGTCAAATAGAGCTCATGATAGAGTTTCTCGAAGGCCACCGCGACCTCGCTCTGGGACGTGTAAGGTCTAAGGAGGCTCGTGCACTTGCGACTCGTTTATGGCGACAATGCGCCGAGAATGCGCTCAATGGAGAAGGACCTGCCAGAACAGGGAAGGAATGGGCTAAGGTATTTAATTATAAGCAAAGAAAATATTGTTGTTACCTACATTGTCGAGTTACTAAAACATGTCTTTTTTAGGTATGGAATGACCAGAAATTTAAAGTACGAGCAAAGTTGGTCAGCATAAACGCTAACCAGCGAGCTACTGGTGGTGGTCCCAGCAATGCCCCTACTTTATCACCACTGGAAGAACGTGTTGCCAACATTTTAGGCAGGGACATTGGACCACTGTGTAACGTGAGACAGGATCAATTTGCCTCAAATAATGATGTAAGTATAGCTTTGATCATAATATATTGCTTAGCCTTAAACTCGAGCTAGTACTGAAAAATCTCCAAAAACTGACGGGGACAAGGGAACTCCATACATGGGCTTTGTATCAAAACTCCAGGTTATAGTTTTCAGGAAACAAAGATAGTGGCAAAGCCGGCTAGTTCCAGTCGACTATGTAGGGATAGTATTTATGTGTTCTCCTACTTTTCTTGTTGTGGTAGGAGGGATTAAGTCATGTAGCTCAAGCGCACACTCACCGAAATGCAGCGGATGTATGTATAAAATTGCCAAGCATGCCACCCTACGTCAATACTCAAGGCTCTGCAGCTTTGAAGGAACCAGTTTTTCATCGCCTATTAGCCTCACAGCTCGTCACTAAACATTTGTGAATGTCCCTATTTAGTTATTAGCTGCTTTTCACCATTTTATTGACATTTGTTTAATAATTCTAGGATGGCGTGGTGGTGGAACAGGAACTGGTTGAAGAGCGACATTCACAAGATGTTCAAATGGCTTCTTCAGACATAGTGTAAGTTCATAAGATAGTTCAACTGTAGGCTAATTATGGAAATTATTGTATTACTTTTAATTACATATTTGTAATAATTGAAAAACTATTTACACTATATTTATGATGGCCATGCCTTTTTCAGAGTCTCTTTTAAGTTTGGAGATATTTCAATTACTACCTTTAGGTAATAAAATATTTTACTCTTACAGTTTCAATGAGGGTGACCTTGATTCGGTCACTACTGTCAATGTACTGCCACAACAGCCTGCGTCCCCTGTGCCTAGCGTGACAGGACAGGCACCCTCACTGCAAAGCTCTCCGAGGCGCACCACAGGTTTGTGCCAGTGCATTTTTATAGGTGCACTAGTCACTCGCCCCGGCTTCGCACGGGTTTAAGCTCGGCCTTCGGCCTCACTACAAAATATAGCCTATGTCACCCGGGGATAGTGTAGCTTCCCAACAGTGAAAGAATTTTTCAAATCGGTTCAGTAGTTTCGGAGCCTATTCAATGGAAACAATTAAATGTTTCCTCTTTATATATTGGTATAGATTATATCAGGTAGGCTTAAGCGTTTATTAATCTAAACAAACTTTTGAAATGTTCATTTATCAACAGAAAGAGTCAGACTTGTTAGAGGAAGACGAAGAAGGATAGCGCATACAACCCCAACTGCACCCACAACACCTGCACCGACACACTGTAAGTTATGGACCAAACATGGGAGAATATAACTATGTCACTTTGTAATTCATTTAAGCATATTTTTTGTATATCTTTTCAGCTGCCAGAAGTGCATTAGACGAATCAAGATTGATGATCCTTCGCATTGAAGAGATGCGGGCAGAAGCTGCTTTAGCAAATGCCCAAGCTAACAGCAGTTTCGCGCAGTCATTCCAACTGATTGCTGAAAGTATTAACAGGTTCAGCCAAAAGGTAATTTATTTTTCTATTAGATATAGTTTGCCCACACCTATTGGTAAATGGTGACTTTGAGGACAGTAGCCTGTTCAGAGAGTGGACGTGGATTGTGGTTGAATGGAGAAATATGTCAATAAATAACATGCAAATTCACTCAACAAAACAACACGATGATAGGACAGCTTTTTTCAGATGGCAGAGGCAGATTTCCATTTAAAATTCGTTCTAGTTTTCCTTCTAGCAAAGTCCACTCTCTTTTTGAACAGACTCTAGCATACTACTACTTTAAGTACTTGGTGACAGATTTTTCTTTGAACTTGAGGGTAATACCTGACCCTATTATTACAAAGTACCCTTTCACAATGCTCGAACGTAGTATGATTAGATCCTTTTAAACATAGCCATCTTTCAATTTTATGTACCTACTCATGAACTTTTTGTTGTTTCAGTATTGCCGACCACAAAGCCCAAATTAAATGCTTATTTGAGGATAGATGTTTATGTTTGCATATTATTGCTCTTATTTTATTGACTGGTATTATAATTTCCTTGACATGCATACTGTGTATGCCAAGGAAATTATAATTTCAGTCTATACAATAATACTTAAATTTAATTTTTTACATTTATTATGATAATTATTTGAAATTATTGAGTTGTTATTGTACCTAATTCATAATTTTATTGTCTTCTTGAATTTCATGACTTGTCTCATGTGTGGTGTGATAAGTATTTGTCTATGAATAAAATAGAAACATGCTGTGAAGTAATGAAAATAAAAATAGTTAAGAAAGATTTTCAGAATAAAACTGTCATATTATGTAAATTACTTTTTTATTGATTTCATAGATTCTCGTTATTATTACACATTGAAATCGAACACAATTAATTTTATTGTACAACTTATATTTCATATATATTATTTTAGCTATTAGTCCGGTCAATTTTTGACATCCTAGGTTACAAAAATTCACATTAGGCTGAAAATTGCTAGGATCGTTCATTACACTATTATAAAGGAAATGTGAAAGGTCCTCATCGATCCGGCACGTGCCAAAAAATTTACTCAGGTGAAAGGTCACAAAAACGGGTTTTTCGCGATTTTCAGCAAAACGGTAAGTTTTATCATAAAATTAGCTCAGACAAAAATTGAAGATTAGATAATTATCTATAAAAATGTCTCAATCTTTTTTTCCGAAGAGCCACCGTTTTTTAGATATAACGATCCAAAAGGTTGAAATAGTTGTAATCGTCATAATATGCACTCATTTCCACGCCACCTTTTCAACGGTAAGTTTTATCATAAAATTAGCTCAGACAAAAATTGAAGATTAGATAATTATCTATAAAAATGTCTCAATCCTTTTTTCCGAAGAGCCACCGTTTTTTAGATATAACGATCCAAAAGGTTGAAATAGTTGTAATCGTCATAATATGCACTCATTTCCACGCCACCTTTGAGGTAGTGTACTTAGCGCGTTTTTTTTATGTGGTTTCCCCAGTAGGCCTATTCCACTGATCTGTTGTGATTCTGTTTAATTTGGAGCTATTGAATGACTATAGATGACCTTTTTCCCTGAGTAATTTTTTGCACGTGCCGGATCGATGAGTACTTTCTCATTTATTTTATAATAGTGTAATGAATGATCCTACCAATTTTCAACCTAATAGGAATTTTTGTAAACTCACCCCTATTTTTTAGTGTAATTTGACCGGAATATATATATTTACTCATTCACTGACTCACTCATTAGTCCAGTCAATGTTGACATATCAATTAACAATATTTTGAATAGAGCTGTAAATTGGTACAGACATTTTTTTACATTTTGAAGAACAGGATTAATGGAGGTTGAAAGTTTATATCGACTCGAGAATTCAAACACTGGAAGAAAGAGATAAAACTATTTCATCGCTACGAGAGGAAGTCCATCAGTTAAAGGGCCAATTAAACTACCAGGCACAGACCGCTCTCAATAAAGAACTGGAAATTTTAGGAGTCAGCGAGTCCGTCAGCGAAAACCTCGAACACTTTGCTAGGGTTGTGAGTACCAAAATTGGTGTTAACCTGCCGGAAAATGAAATAGATTGCGTGTTTAGGGCTGGTCCAAAAATTCCCAGAAATAAAGGCAAAAACACATACTCACCTAGACCAATCATCATCAAACTTACTAGGAAGGCCAAAAGGGATGAAATGCTAAAAGCTGCTAAAGTTCGTCGCCATAATCTGTCATCAGCGGACCTGGGCCTTGATGGATCACCCTGCAAGATTTACATCAACGAACATCTCTCGAAATCCAATAGGGTGTTATTTCGTGAGGCTAGACTACGAGCAAAGGAGTCCGGGTTTCGCTTCTGCTGGGTCAACCACGGAAGAGTGCATCTTCGCAAGGAGGAAGGAATGTCGGCTATTTCGATCGACAACCTACTGGATCTGGATCGTGTCATTCCTGGACCCGCTAACGGAAACCTTCATCAAGCTCCTGCCTACGCCAGCTAATTTGAATATTATAGTTCGGGACGAGAGCTTAAAACTAAAACTGTATTTTAGGGTTTATATAATATCAATAATAATAGGGCTAGACTTAATTTTATTTCTATTGTATTTAATTAGTATTTTATTATTTTCAATTCAAATCCGGATCTTTATTATTTTAATCAGTCTAATTTTGTTGTGTTTTATGTGTTATTTGTCTCAATCAAAATTAATCGAATATTCAATTGTTTGTCATAATAGTTGTAATTTATGTATATTATCTCACACACAAAGTTTACGTGATCATCCACCACTCACATACACACATTTGCTTACTCAACCCATTCACAGCCATAGATTACACCAATTGACCTACGTATTGATCACAGCTGGTTTTGGTAGAATTGGATCAATAATTGATGATCAGAGGCTTCATTCCAATTCTATAATATCTCATAAAACCTTGACTGAAACGCATACAATATCGGGTCTCACAAGCGCGACACATTTTACTAGAAGAAATACACAGATTATCCAGGTGTTTATTTTTGACAATGGGTAATTTGGACATCTTCGATGATTTAGGAGAAACTCTTAAGATTACGTGTCGCACTATTGATAGGCCTGAGTTATGCAACGAGCTAATCTCACAATTCAATTTTAAAGTCCTGTCTTATAATATCAGAAGCATAAATCAAAATTTTCTCAAACTTCTACCAACGTGTCCATCGTAAAATTTAAAATCATAATTTTTTGTCAACAACACAATAGCAAAAATTTTTTTTTTTTAAATATTGAATTTCTCTATTTGTTTATAACAATTTTATAAACAAATTACGTAAAAAATTCATAACCAATGTTAATTACTGCCATTGTTCAATGTAAAAACAGGCATAGCTAAATATTAATTGAAAAAAAAAATTTTTATCAACATTTTTTAGATTTTTAATTTTGCAATAGTTATAAAAAATCATAATTAACAAATTAATAAACTTTAATGAAAGTAAACAGCAGGATCTTATAAAGTACATATATCAAAAAGGCTCCACGAAGTTTAAAATTTATAGGCCAATTATTTATACCTTTCATCCCATTGTTTATGCCCATGGAGATTGAGAAAAAATTGGTTAGTTAACAATTGAATAACTTTTTGAAAAATTGTGATAAAACTTTTTTTTTTCAGGGCTCGATTCTTTCAAGTGTTAAGAAGATACTAGAATTTTTTCAAATTTTTAAAATCACATTTTATGTTATAAAAAAATTATTTTTATTGCTGAACTCTCTTCAGCGGCGGCGCGCGCATGCCGTAACTGCCGCGCGGAGCCCTATTTTCAACGTCTAATTAAAATTATAAATAATGGAGATAGAATTCCGGGAGTTAGGACTTTTTTATTGGAAATTTCCTCCTCTTTAACGAGCTTTTTTCAAAATTGCTTAAATGTTAATATTTTTCGAGTTATTAACAAAAAACGAAATATCATTTTTTTTCATCTTATTTTGTTAATAACAATTGCAATTTTTAACCTGCACCAAAATCCTTCAAAATCATTTTTCTAGAGGTGATTCCGAATCGAATGAGCCATCGCTCATATTTTTAGGACGTTTATCTCTATTTTTCACGTTTTTGAACTTGTTGACTAGACTATATATACATAATACGATAGGTCACTAAGCCCTAGGTATAAGCCGTAGTTATCGCGAGGGGCAATCAGCTGATGTTAATGCGAGAGTGGCATGGCATGTCTTGCCTCTTTCTCGCACGACTATAAATATACAGAGCGGTCGCCGCGTGCGTCAAACGAGTTCCGCTCGCATCGCCGCGCCGTACGGACGTCTTGTCCGCCCGCCGCTCGCTGCTACCCCACCTCTCAGTTGCCGCCGGAGGCCCTGCCCCCGCGCGGTTCTGTCTTTCACGTCAGTGTTTTGTGTAGTGTTGTAACTGTGCTTGTCCGTCACGTTGACCGACCGCTCGTCTTGCGTCCTCAGTCGCTGATCGGGTTAAGCTGGGCCTTCTCTCAGGAGATTTCACCCGGCTGACCCTGCATCGCCGCTGACGCGGGCGAGCAGTCGTTGACAGGTGGCCATACCATCTGGCCACCCCCCGTTGTGCCGCCGCGTGTGTTGGGTGAATAGTGCGCGTGCGTGTTAGTTCATTGTTTAGTTCGCTCCAGCCGTTGCCGTTTTCGTGGATACCAGGTACTCACCTCACGTTATCACTCACTTGTTTTTTCGTGTACTCATCTCACATTGTTGTTACTCAGTCACCCGGTACTCATCTCCCTGCCCCGGTAGGGAGACTACATTCACCTTAGCCTGTTGGGGGGACCCTTCCCTCCAACCCAATATTTCCTTTGTTTTGACTCTGTTTTTAACTTTGTTTAATTAAGCCTTCCGTTAATATGGCGACCAGTAAGGATCTTGAGACCGCCCTCGAAGCGTTCTCAGGCCTCTTCCTGGCTCAGCTTATTGCCAATCCGGCAGACGCGGAGAACTTTCTCCGCTCCCCAGCGACGTTCGCGGCCACCTTTTTTACCGGGAAAGCTTCCAAAGCCTCCCCCTCCCCGTCCTTCTCCCTTACCCGTAAGGCTCCACCCAAGCCCAAGCCTGGGCATGACCGCACCGCGGCGGCCAAGCTGACGCCTTCCTTTAAAGGCCCAGCCTCTGCTCCCAAGTCCCGGGTCAACGAGCCGCTCTCGCTCGCGCTCTCCCAGGCGCATCCGCTCTCGCTCTCGCAGAGGTCGCTCACGATCCGTGGCGCCCCAGGCGAAACTCGACCTCAGGAGCACCTCGCGTGCCTCCCTGAAGGTCAATCATGAATATGGCCCGCTAGATAGCCCTCTCTCTCCCGACCCCATCTCCTCGCAGGAGGAGATGGACACCGACGGTTTCACCGTCGTAGGTAAGGGCAAGAAGCGCCCCGCTCCTTTGGCCTCCCCCCCTCCCCCGCCCAAGGCCCCGTGCCCCTCCTCTGGAGTCATGCCTCCAGCAGCCATTCCCGACGCTCCTCCAGCGCCTACCCCCAAGCTTTCTAAGCCCCCTCGTCCTTTAGTCATTCGACAAAAGGAAGATTGCGGTAGAGTATCCCAGTTACTGGACGACCACGAACTTACTTTCGTGGCCAAAACAACGAGTGACGGCATCAGCGTCAAACTCAACTCTTCGGACGACTACCGTCTCATCACTAAACTTCTCCGGGCTCAGCAGATCCGGTTTCACCACCACCCGCTTGAGGAGGAGCAAGTTCTCCGCGTTGTGATACGCGGCCTCCCTAAAGAAATCAGTACCACGTCCATCCTTGAGGACCTTAAGTCCCAAGGCTTCCCCGCCCGCGAGACCCACCGCATGCACAGCGGCAGGGCAAAAACCCCCCTTGACCTCGTCTTGGTCATCTTAGACAAGACCCAAGAGGCTAAGGCTATCTTCAACCTGAAGACGGTCCTCAGCCTCTCGGGTCTTAAGGTGGAGCCCCCGCACCGTAAAGGTATCCCAGGCCAGTGCCATCGTTGCCAGCTCTATGGCCACGCCGCCCGCTTCTGCCACGCTGCTCCTCGCTGCGTGAAGTGCGCAGGAGAGCACGCCACTGCCGAGTGCTCGCGTCAGAAAGGGGACCCTACCCCACCCACTTGCGCCCTCTGTGGTCAGGGTCATACCGCGAACTATCGTGGTTGCCCCATGGCCCCAAGGGTCGCAAAGGGCCAGGGTAGGACCCCTCCTCCCCGCCATCCGCCCCGCCCCAAAGGAGCCGGCCCTAAGCCAAAACTCACAGTTGTCCAGGCCCCCCAATATGTGGATGCTCCTCCCCCTAAAGCTAATGCATGGACCAAGCCCCTGCAAGCCCCTCAGGCCAGCCAGCCCCCGACTGCCACTTCGGCCCCTTCCCATGCTCGCACTCCCGCGAAGCAAACCCGCCCTGCCAACCCGCCCCAGTCAGCTCGTTCTTCTCTAGGCCACTCTGGCTCCCAGTCCAGCCTGAAAGCAGACTTTGCCCTTTTAAAATCTATCACCAACTCCCTCGACCTAGAAGAAGTGCGGTTAGTCGCTCGATTGGTCCGAGAGAAACATGACCTCCAGTCCATCTTGGAGGATCACATGGGTCTCTTCGAAGCAATCGAGCGCCTATCCTCCAACACAAATTTTGGTAACCATCATGGATAGTACACCAAGACGTATTAAACCTCGCTCATTATCGTTGGCATGGTTCAATGCCAACGGCCTCTCCACTGAAGCTAGGGATCAGCGCCCCCTAATTCACCACTTTCTCTCGACCCACCAGGTCGATGTTATGCTCGTGAACGAGAACTGTAACTGAACTTGGTCCCGTAGACTTTTGATGCTTATAGGAACATGGTCGCACGGTTTTTTTTTAAATTGTTTTCTTTCAGGCCATCTTGGACATTGTGAACATGATGTACTCTGCGAACGGCGGCCATCCCTCTACGGTCGAGGACGAGGCGGCGCCCGCGCCCGCGGACGCACCCGGACGCGGACCGATGATGATGTATGAGGCACTTCTGAATTTTGCTAAAGTCCACAGAGCTTAGTTCCTTTCTAAAACCTAGCAAGAGGGATCCCAGGATCGCAAACTACTTGCTGGTTCGTAATGATAGGACTACTGCCATGTTAGGCGGTACTCTTATCTATTAACAAAGGTTCCTTCACTGCATTCCTATTCCTACTCCTCCCCTCAAAACTTTGGAAGCATCCTGTTGCCGTCTCTCGATGACCGGTCATCAATCAATCACCCTCGTATCTTGTTACCTCTCCGGTAACAAGACGCTCCACAGGAGTGACATCGAGGCTCTCTTCTCTCTCGGTAGCGCCGTCATTCTGGCTGGCGACTTCAATAGCAAGCACCTTATGTGGGGCTGCAACACGTCCAACGTAAAGGGTAACCTTCTGAACTCCCTCTCCGACGAACTCAATTTTGATATCATCCCTCCCAGTACCCCGACTATTTTTCCCTCCAACCTGCAATGTAGGCCAGACGTGCTTGACATAGCACTTCTGAAAGGCGTAACACTTCAGTTACGCTCCTTGGAAGTGCTACACGAGCTCGAGTCTGATCACCGTCCAGTTTTGATGCGGCTAGGCCCCGACCCGACTGACAGACCTCCTGCAACCAAGACAGTGGTGAATTGGAAGCAATTAGGCGATGCCCTAAAGGCGGTCAATTCACCCGACTTGGACAGAATCCCCGAGGACATCGTGACCCCTCACGACGTCACCACTTCAGTTGACGCTCTCACTAGCCACCTTCGCACCGTTATAGGTGAGTCCTCCAAGCAGGTCCCAGCCGAGGATGACCGACGCTGGGCTCTGCCGGAAGACGCGAGGGAGCTCCTGAGAGCGAAACACGCTGCCGCTAGGGCCTACGATTGGTATCGCACCGAAGATAACAGAGCCACTCTGCGGTATTACGAGCGTGCCGTAAAAAACCGTATCAGTGAACTCCGTAATCAGAGGTGGGATAACCTACTTTCAGAGATCCAGCCAACCCACCAGGCATACTGGCGGCTGGTTAGATCTCTGAAATCTGACACCGTGACTGCCATGCCTCCCCTTTCCCGTCCAAATCTCCCCCCCGCTTTCGAAGACGAGGAAAAGGCCGAATGTCTGGCCGACAGCCTCGAGCAACAGTGCAGCCCCTCTTTAGATCAGGTCGAACCTGCCCACCGCGAAGCTGTGGACAGTGAGGTCGAACATAGAATCTCCACTCCTCCCGTTGACACCCTCGAGCCAGTCACTGCCTCTGAGGTCGAGTCGATCATCAAGGGCCTCCAGATCAGGAAAGCCCCTGGTGCCGATGGCATCTCAAACAAAGTGCTCAAGCACTTTTCCGTCTCCCTTGTTTACCTCCTTGTCAGCATCTTCAATGCAGCCATCAACAACTCTATCTTTCCCGACGCCTGGAAGTCTGCCGAGGTGATCGTCATTCACAAACCAGGCAAACAGCCCTCTGAGCCCTCCAGCTATCGACCCATTAGTCTCCTCAGTACTCTGGGGAAGATCTATGAGCGCATCCTTCTGAAGCGTATCTGGTCCCACGTTAGAGACAACAATCTTCTCCCCGACGAGCAGTTTGGTTTCAGAGCCAAACACTCTTGCGTCCAACAAGTGCACCGCATCACGGAGTACATTCTCGAAGGTTTCAATAGGAAACCATCCCACGGCTACACCCACAAGCCCTTCTGCCAGGGCACCGTTGCGGTCTTCCTCGACGTGGCGAAAGCGTTCGACAAAGTCTGGCATAACGGGTTGATATACAAGTTATTTCATCTCGGGATGCCGGACCGTCTGGTGCCCATCATACATGACTACCTCACGGCTCGTAACTTTCGCTATCGCGTCGAAGGGACTCATTCTTCACCTCACCCTATAGGCGGCGGGGTCCCTCAGGGCTCCGTCGTGGCACCCGTCCTCTTCACGCTTTACACTAGCGACATTCCTAGATCTCCCCACGTGGATATAGCTCTCTTCGCTGACGACACCGCCCTCTACACCAGAGGGTGGAACAAAGTCATCCAAAGGGCCCATCTTCAACGAGCCCTCTCTCATCTAGGTGATTGGTTCAAGAAGTGGGCCATCACGGTCAATCCGGAAAAAAGTGCAGCAATGTACTTTCACCCGTCCAAGAATCCCCCGTCTAGGCCTATCACGCTTCACGGTAAGGCCATCCCTTGGACCAGCTCGACCAAGTATCTCGGCGTGACTCTCGATCGCCGACTCACTTTCTCCAAATACATTCAGATAGTCCGCAATCGAGCGGCATTCTTTCTAGGGCGCCTCAGCCCCCTCCTTGGCGAGCGTAGTATAAATTGTCACTTAGAAATAAGTTGACAATCTACAAAACTTGCATCCGCCCCGTCATGACCTACGCCTCTGTGGCGTTCGCCCACGCCTCCCGCATCGATCTGGACAAACTCCAGGTCATTCAAAACCGCTTCATACGCAGAGCGGTCGGCGCTAACTGGTATATGCGAAACGCCAAGATATAAGATAGTGAAACAATGGAGGAATGTAAAGGATAACTTCAACAAGTATCTTAAAAAACTTAAAAAATCGTCTCAAGTCCCGCTCAGCAGCTATTGTGTTGAAAAAATATCATTATTACCATCAACTTCTTTTTCTGACAAAAGTACAACAAAATGCAACCGATAGCAGCTTGGACTTAAACAGAAGTGCTCTGAACGACGCACCTAAGTCTGTAAATAACCCTGTTCCTCATTCTTCACGCTATGTTCCTGCTAATCGCAAGAGAATCATGCCAATGGACGATTTCGAAAAAGATGCGATAAAAGCTCTCGAAGAGCTTGAAAATCGCTACATGTCGTTCTTCAAAAGTATTCTGCCATCATTACAACAGTTCACAGACTATCACATTTCAAAGTAGAGTTTTGCAAATGATATCTGAAATGCGATATGGAGAAACAACTCAACCATGGCATAGACAAACTCCTCAACCATATGGATCTGATCAAGGATATGGACACACACCTCAATATGGATATAATTCAGCGGGATATACTAGCATTGGCTCAAATTCATTCGCATCTCCATCTCAAGCATCTCAAGAAAGTGGGGATCAAGAGGACTTTGATTTTGCAAATATATTTTTTTTAGCAGTAACAAAAAAAAAATATATATTAATTATGTTTTTCATTACTCACCTCAAAGTAATACCTAGCATTTCTCTAGGCTCCACTGGATTTCTCATATTAGTATATTGCTTCCGTAAATGTGGTTCCAAGGTATTTAATAAACTGTCGAAAGAGGACACACTCATTCGATAGAAGTTGCAAAAAAAAAATTTGATCCAACAACAAGTAGATGCAACAAGACACGTCTTTTCCGATCCATTTTCCACTGGGACTGGCGTCCTCTCTCCGCATACTACGGCGCCGCAACGGTGCCGTATTGCGGCGCCGCATACTATATGTGTACAGTGATGCGGCAAAATGTTTGCGGTACGGCGCCGCACGGCGCCGCACCGCACCGTGTGGCTTGTCTCTGACGGCAATTCACCCCGAATCGGTCCGACCCGGGATATAGCCCTGCGCCCTGCATGGCTAACATGCACGTCGCGACATAATCCTGTCGTCGCACTGTCGAGAGAGAACGCGACAAGGTGCCTACGGTTTTATATACGCCTGTCTCGCTTTGGCACGACAAAAAGAGTAGACAAACCCCTGTCGCGGTACGCATGTTAGCCCGCCTGATGTTCTATCCTTGTTGCACACTGAATGCTGGGATTGGGTTGAAGCAAAGAAGACTTGATGTACGGCTAATGTTGCTATGTTTTCCTTCCTAATGCTTGCTGCCTTACTGTTCTTGTTGTTCGTTTGAGGTCCATTCCGCTTGAATGTTGGCAGTGGAGTGTGTTGATCAACGCGCACCGCTCTATATTTATGCCCGGGCGTTCTCTCGCAGACGTATGGTCGTATGGTGGTCTGTAGCGCCCGTCTGATACGTTTGACCTATCAACAGCGGCGCCTGTGCGAGCGAGATGGGGCGAGCATGACAGAGACGGGGAGCGGTGGGAGCGTCGGCTTTTAAGGTCGATTTACACCAAACGAGCGAATGCTCATGCTATCCCCACTACGTCAAATTCTTCTAGTGTAAACAGGCGTAGAGCATTCTTTCGTTGTTCTTAGTGCGTTCGCAAAGATTCTATAGAATATTCTATGAATGCTCGCTCGCTCAATGTAAACTGCGCAAGAGCGCGTGAACAGTTGTTTGGAGCATTCTAGCGTGTTCGGAAGCACTCGCGCCACTGAGCGGTCTCATCAAAGCGTTCTTGTGTTCTAGCGATTGTTTACATATCGTATCAATGAAATTATGGATTTGTCTCAAGAAAAATGTTTAATAATGATAGAAGCCTACCGAAATTCCAGATGTCTATGGGATCCGACATATAAACACTATAAAAATACAACTTACAAACAAGATGCTTGGCAGGAAATCGCAATACTACTGGAATGTAATGTTGAAGAATTAAAAAAAAAATGACTCGTTTCTTGCATCTTACCGCCGCGAAAGGCAAAAAACAATGAGTACAAAATAAGGCAGCGGTGCCGATTGTACTTATAATTCTAAATGGTTTGCATTTAAAAGTATGCACTTTTTTATGGACAAATATAAACCGAGGAAAACCATTGATTTCGACACTAACCAAAATAAAAACATGGTAAGTAGGTAGGTAGTTATTTTTATTTATTGGGTATTATAGCATAATTTTAGGTAGGGTTATTTCTTTGATGAATTAAATTAAATAGGTAGATAGGTTATGTTCCTACAACAATGCACGAAAAAGCGTTTCGTTTCCGCACATGCCACGCGGCTGGTCGGCTGCGGTATAAACAAATGTGATATGGCCTATTTATTAATTTAATTCATCAAAGGGTTATTTATGTTTTTTATAAAGTATATATCGCTTTTATTATGCAATATTGTTTTGCCATGGCAAAATATTAGTCAAATTAAAATAGTCTGAAAATTCTTTCCGGATATTTTCACATAGTAAAGTGTCTTCGTCCAGTGTTGGGAAACGGGAGAAATGATGATGATACGCTGTCGGCCACCGCTACACGCGCGTGCTGCTCTGTCGCTGGACTCTCATGGTGGTGACCATTGTCACAACAATGTCATATTTTTTGAAACGGTGAAAGAAATTCCCAAATCTTGTATAACCGAGCCGAAAGAAAGTGTCAAGCGGAATTATATAAACCTGAATACAGAAAACGAGCCTGAAAAATTTGAAAAAGAATCACAAATCGATTCTTATGACTCCGATGATGATTTATCATGTCATGAAAGTGATGATAACTTACATGACAAAGAGAGCCCGGAGAAACCCGAGAAGACAAAGAATGATATTGTTAACACTAACCCTAATTCTTTACAGGAAAAAACAAGTAAGAGAGAAAGAAAACCAGTTATAAGATACCAGCCTACCTACTTGTCAATGAAGAATGAAAATATAGATGAACCATTAACCGTAAATTAAGCAATGTCAAGCGTAATGCCAGAGATTGGCAAGATGCAATGAAAGCTGAAATTGATGCACTGAAGAAAAATCAAGTATATGAAATGGTACACTTACCCGCCGATAAGAAGCCCCTTAAAACAAAATGGGTGTTCAAACAGAAGCGTGACAAGGAAGGGGCTACCAGATACAAAGCCCGGTTGTTCGTCAAGGGCTGCAGTCAACGACAAGGCATCGACTACCAGGAAACATTCTCTCCGGTGGTAAAATATGCATCGCTTCGTTACCTGCTATTCCTGGCTGCGCGGGACAACCTGCGCGTGGACCACATGGACGTCACTACTGCATACCTAAATGGGGACATAGATGAGGACATGAGGATAGAGGACATCAAGAACATTGTTTCCGGATAATGACACTTTTGACAATGACAAATAAAACGAATTCGGTAAGTTTTAGTTTTTATTACTATAATATAACTATGATTTTTTATTTCATGGACTAATACCTATTTGAATAAGATGATATTTAAATGAAATTATATTAATCCACGAAATAAAAAATCATAGTGTAGGCAAGTTAAGTTACATTAACTAAATCATATGTAGCAGCCACGGCCAGCGTTGCCTTTCGTCAAGCAAGGATATTTCGACAAGCTTTTTAAACAATAGTACAATGTTTGACATTGAAAAGTTTATATTTGAAGTGAGAGACACCTGCCCTTTACGATGTTCAGTTGGCCGAGTATCGAAACAGAGAAATTAAAGCAAAGTATTGGTATGATGTGGGAAGTGCTATGTTCACAGAGTGGGATGATCTAACCTCTAAAGAAAAAAAAGGAAAAAGGTAAGCGTACAATATTATTTATTTAGGTAATTTTTGTTGTTATAATTGTTAGTTTTTATTGTCTATGGTGTAACAAAATAATATAGATTCGTCGGTACGAAACCGTTGTTTTAACAATAATTATAAGAAAGATAATTTTCATTAAACGATGTAGTCATTTTGCCAAGGAACCGCGCGCCCACTGTGTTAAAATAATCTTTAAATAAGTTTCAAATATGCAACCCCGAATTCCTTGTCCTTTGAAGTACGGGTGTCATATTTTGTTGATTGGATATGTCTTCATTTTCCACGTCAGTGGCATTTAATGCTCGACGCTTTATGAAGTTGTGCAAAACGCAAGCTGCTTTTTTTACAAGAATTGAACTGTCTGGTTGAAGATTTATTGTTATATGAAATATGCGAAATTTTGAGGCGATTTGTCCAAATACACATTCCACGTAACGTCTCGCACGAGACAGTCTGTAGTTGAAATCTTTTTTATCCGTAGGAAGACATCGACCTGGATACGGTCGCATTAAATTTCGATGAATGCCGAAGGCCTCATCAGCTATAATCACATATGGCATTTTGGGTCCGCCAAATACCAGTTCTTCTTCTTCCGGCAAATCAAGAGCTTCTTCATTTAGCTTCTGGCCTAGAATTGAAGATTGAAATATGGTAGAATCATTTTGACGGCCATAAGAACCTACGTCAATCACAGTAAATAAATAATTCGAATCCACCAAAGCCAATAAAACGATTGAGTTGTACTTTTTATAATTAAATTATGAGAGCCGGAATTCCGGGGGCACTGAATTCGAATGTGTCTGTCATTAAATCCCTCTGAGATTCTTTTCCATGATTCTTTGTTCGGGGCTGCCATTTCTGTAGGTGCTAGCACTTTCCAAATAATTCCACATGTTTCTTTTATTAATTTAGCCAACGTTTTTTTTCGAAATTCTGTACTTATTCTGAAGGCGTTTATAACTTGTTCCAGAAGCGAGATATCTGAAAAATGACATTATAATTAAAAAAAATGACATTATAATTTTAAAAATATACTTTATCATATATATTTTTTATATAAAATAGGCTCGCGTTTGTTTGCAATCACACCTGAAGGAAAGTTTATTTTTAAATGGGATGAAAAACGAAGATTCCATCAAAGCGTTCGGATTTATTAATTTGTGTTGTTTTTATTTAACTAAAATACATAATAATTAATATATAAGGTCGGGGAAAAAGTTTCTTCGTATTTTTTAAACAAATTCAAGACATATTTTTTACAAGTTTAATTACATTTAATTATAATATATATGTGCCATTTTGTTCGATAACTTGTTGCCATCTTGTAGGTAGTGACATGATCCCGTTGCTGTAGAAATTTTGGGACTTCTGATCAAAAAAATGCAACAAGTAGTTTTGACAGTCCTCTCTTGATGTTAATCTAACACTACCTAAAGAATTCTGAAGAGATCGAAACAGGTGGAAATCTGAGGGTGCAAGGTCTGGGCTATATGGTGGATGCATTAACACTTCCCAACCAAGCTCTCCAAAAGTTTTGCTGAGTGGCCAAAGATGTGTGCGGTCTGGCGTTATCATGATGAAAGACCACACTCTTTCTGTTGATCAATTCCGGCCGTTTTTTCTCAATTTCTTGTTTGAGTCTCATCTGCTGTTGGCAGTAGAGATCCGAATCGATGGTTTTGCCCGGCGGTAAAAGCTTATAATGAACGATGCCCTGCCAATCCCACCATACACACAGCATCACCTTATTACGTGTTAATCCGGGTTTCGCTACAGTCTGTGGTGCTTCACTGCCCTTTGACCATGATCGTTTGCGCACATTCTTGTCGTAGGTGATCCATTTTTCATCACCAGTGATCAATCTTTTCAAAAACGGTTCGGTTTCGTCACGTTTCAATAGAGAGTCGCAAATGAGTACACGATTCATTTGGTTTCTTTCAGTGAGCTTGTGTGGCACCCAAATATCGAGTTTTTTTGTATACCCAGTTTTTTTCAAATGGGTCAAAACTGTTTTGTGGTCAATCCCCAGTTCTTCAGCTACGTCGTAACTATTAATATGCCGATCTTGGTCCACTTTTTCAGAAATGGCATCTACTTTATCCGTAACAGGGCGACCAGAGCGAGCTGCATCTTTGACATCAAAATTCCCGGACTGAAAACGCTTGAACCAACATTGTGCTACTCTTGATGACACTGCATTAGGTCCATAAACGTCACAAATTTTTTTCGCGGCTAGTGTCGCAGTTTTCCCTTTTTTGTAATAAAATTTCACAATATATCGAATTTCTTCGTTAGATTCACTCATTTTATCAAACAAAAAAACAATTGAAAAATGGCGGGAAATTGCTTTTTACTTTTTGTATTCCTTTTTTTAAATGTCATATTTTTAATGGTATCAAAACCAGCCAGATACAAACAGTACAACGGATGAGATTTTTACTACAACCTTATACATACAAAATACGACTAGACTTTTTCCCCGACCTATTATGTATACTTATATATACTGCGCCTAATTTACTACTCCGCCAAATTTCAAGTGTTGCATTACCGGCGTTCTTGTCCTCATTTCATAGTACTCATAATTTAATAGAAAAAATCCTTGCACCCTCTTTAGGCCCTTCCGATGTAGTTGTATCTCATTCGAAAGAGGCAATGAATGCTTGGAGGCTGGCGTGTCCAAATACCGATTTTTCCAGGAAGTTGTCTTCCCAGAGTCTGTGGGATCGGCCGATCTGCGAACTAGCACGGAAATCGCTCTTAGATACGTGTTCTAGTATTGCAGATCGTGCTCGTATTCGTGCAGCCTCTGTTTGGGAATCGGGACTTTAGTTGGAAGCCATGCCCTCTTTTAATACCGGTAGCATTTTAGACCCTACCGCATTTCGTCTAGCTGTCAGCTTACGCTTGGGTGCAAGGTGCTGTGAGGCTCACCGCTGTCAGTGTGGTACTGCAGTTGACCAGCTCGGTCACCATGGTCTCTCTTGCTCGAGAAGCGCTGGTCGTATTGGCCGACACGCCAGCCTGAACGACATCATACGCAGGGCTTTTTCCACCGCCAATGTCGCAGCTGTGCTCGAACCGAGCGGTCTTGCGCGTGACGATGGAAGGAGGCCTGATGGTATGACACTTGTTCCCTGGAAGTTGGGGCGGCCCCTTGTATGGGACGCGACTTGTGTCGATACTTTGGCACCGTCACATCTTCCTGAGACACAGGGTAGGGCTGGTGCAGCTGCCAATTCGGCAGAGCAGCACAAGCGGCGCAAATATGCTAACCTCGGCAGTGGTTACATATTTGAGGCGTTTGGTGTCGAGACATTGGGCCCTTGGGGACCGGGAGCTCACCTCATTTTCAAAAATCTTTCAGAGCGTCTGATTAACGCGACGCGTGACCAAAATGCTGGCGTGTATCTGGCTCAACGTATAAGCATTGCCATTCAACGTGGTAATGCCGCCAGCATGCTGGGTACGCTGCCAACTGATAGTGGGTTTGAGCATTTGGATTGTCTTTAGATCTTCAACGGTCTATGGACAGTCTAACTGTTTATTTAGTGTTAGTTTTACTTATATATACTTATAATATTTAAATTAAAAGTTATTTCTTTGCTTCAGGACTTGAATTAATGACAAAATGGAAATCTTTAAGGGATCAATTTCGTAAGGAGTTAAAGTTGCAGCAATGTTCACAATCCGGTCAAATGCGCAGCGAATTCATTGCGGACGCGCAACAAGATCGTCGCGAACAGCAGCGTGGACGCCATTTTGTACTGTCTCGTACAAACGCCAGCCCGTCCGCCCCGCCTCACATCAGTCCGTAGCGAGACACGAACGTGAGAGGACGTATGTATCATCATGGCATCATTGGGAGATTCGGATATTGATACAGAGTTATTTATAAGTGAAATTCAAAGTCGTTACGTAATACGGGATCAAAAAAGCTGAGAATTTAGTGATCGTAATTTTAAAAAAAGGCATGGGAAGTGACTTGCAATTTATTTATTTAAGGCTTTACGGAAAAAACAGTCAAGGAAAAAAATGAAGTAGGTAAGAGGAACACAATACTATTAATATGTACTTATGGTGCCATGGTAATGCTCCTTCATTTGAAACAAAATAGTCGGCAAATTTATCTTTTATCGCATTATTTAAAAGTCTACAAACATTAGTTTTTATTTCCATTAACGTGTGGGTTGTCATAAAGTCCAAATATTTGTGGTACTTTCTTACGACGTCTTATTGCCTTAACTTTAGATCGTACAAAATTATGCAATGTACAACAAGTTTTGACTATTTCTTCGCCAAAGTCAATTCCAACATTTAATGGTCGATGAAAAATACGCTATTTATTAGTCATAATTCCAAAAGTGCACTCTATATATCTTCGTGCTCGGCTTAATCTATAATTGTATATTCTTTTTGTAGGCGTTAAATAGTTTCCAGCATACGGTCGTTGCATGTACATTGACAATGGAAATGCTTCGTCGCCAATAAAAGTAAAAGGCAACGCCATTTCATTGTTTGTTATTTGTTTTGGTTTTGGAATATTTAAACGATTTTCTTCTATATCACTTCTCAATTGGCTTCTTTCAAATATAGTTGAATCTGAACTTGTTCCATAGGAACCGACATCAACAAATATATACCTGTAGTTGGCGTCACAGACGGCTAGCAAGTTCATCGAGAAATACTTTTTGTAGTTAAAATATAGTGAGCCACTATGACACGCCTTTATCATCCTAATATGTTTGCCGTCCACTGCACCTATGCAGATAGGAAAATCAGCATTTTCTAGAAAGCCTTTACTAATGTTTTACCAGTCTTCTGTTTGCTTGGGTGGCATACAAATATGAAATAAATTTTTGATAATAGCTTGACATGTCTCCCGAACTTTTTTTTGTATTGTTGAAAATCCTCTTTTAAATGAAAAATGCAGGTCCATTAAAGAGCACCCAGTTGCCAAATACCTGAAATATTTCTTTATTGTCTGTACAACCAATGTTACCAAAAAGAAGAAAAAATCTGATGATGCTGAGGATAAAATGATTACAAAGTTAATGCAAAGGATGAACGAGAGGATGAATAAAGACAAACGAAGTGGTGAAAGTGAACCCGAATACAACTTTGCGTTGTCTCTGGTTGATGATTTAAAATCAATTCATCCAGACTATAAAATGGATGCCAAAATGGAGATCATGGGAGTTTTGAAAAAATATAAGCATATGTCTAACAGCTATCCTCCAAACTAACCTGGATATTTTACAAGTTCAGAGCCATCCCGAAATAATTCATTGCAACCAATTAATTCTTCACCAAGTGTTTATGACGAGAACAATCACACTGAAGATACAATTTATAATGATTTATTTTCAGAATAGTAGTAATTTCCTAAATCCTGGTTAGTTACCTCCTTTTAATGCGAAATAGTTTAGTCGCTTACAGTTATGTTGATAATTTATAGGTAACTAATGATTTACCGATTAATAATATTAAAGAAGTATAATTAATTATCTCATGTGTACTTATTTTATGTTAAAAACATACCTTATAGTAATTACGAGCCTTTCTTTACTTATTCTTGTAAAATACGGACTTATAGCCTTCATCAGAACATGTGCGTTCGAGCTGAAATTACCTACCTTTTTATTTTTAAAAAATATAGAATAGATTTTCGTTTGGCCACCAACTCGCCTGATGTTAAGCGACGGTGTGGCCGAGGATGGAACGTTTTTTTCCTTATATGCCGCGGCTGCGCTGTAAAGGTTACTCCGCATCTTGGATGGTCTTCAGTTTCAGGCAGGATCCCAATCCACCACTTCCAATCTTTACTTCTTTATTTCGCTCCTCTTGGAAGCTCGATCGGTAGAAAAAGACCCGTGGCATTTTTTCTGGCATATTTGACAGTTCTCCTGACTCTTGTCAATAGCTGTCAGAACCACTTTTCTCACAGATGGGTTAGGCCATCGGTGTTTTGACCATCTATCTTAGATTATTGGCTTCTAAAGGTCACTACATATTTCCTAACTAAAATTGTCTGCCTGGCCAAAATTAAGGGTTACAGTACTATACTCTCTGAAGCTAAACTCGCTAAAGTTGAGGCAACTAAGAAGAAAAGATTGATGAAAAAAAGCAAGAAACAGACACTTTCTTATGTTATCAATAAATCTGGTGTCTGCAGCACAGTTTCATTACTAGTACGGGTGCCGGCCAGACACTAACATTTTTTGTTAATTTTAAATGAAATCTTAATATTATGTCTTGTTTTAAGTTATTTAACAATAACGTAGTCTTAAAAAAATTTTGGTTTAATAAACTAATTTATTATTATAATCTTCAGAGAGAGGATATAAAATGCTTAAAATTCAAGTATACGATTTCAACGAAGGGGAAAATACCTACAGTGAATCGGTAAGAGTGCAATACATCGTGGCTCATTTTTTTATTGTAAAATAGGCTTGCGCTTGGCCGTCAACTCGCCTGATGTTAAGCAATGATGCGGCCTACGATGGATCACGCTTGCCTAGAAGAAACCGATACTCATCCAATAGATGAAGTGTTAGACTCAGTTCAAAGTGTTAATAAAATTTCAAAACGATTAAGTAATGATACTCTGTGAATTAATTTAAAAAACATATAAATTAACTTAATTTAAAGTTATTTTTATATTAGTTAAGTTTTTGAATTAATGTATTTATGTGGCGGCATGTACCTGTGGAACAATATGGACCGCCGCCGCCGGGCGCACCGGTAAACGCGGCGGTGCGCTGCGAACTGGTGCTAGGGGACGCTCGCGTGTATTTACATGTCGCATTTACATTCAGCCGTAGTGAGCAGGGAAGTGGGCAGGACGAGTGTGTAAACGCGATACTTCTCATGCCACTGCCATTGCCACTCGCGCTGCCCGGCGCTCTCCAAAATGGCGGTTTTTTGTGCGGAAGTCAAAGGACCGGCAGCGCGTGTTTACATTCTGCTCCGACGCTCAGTACTCGCCGAGCGCCTGGAGGAGAAAGACGTTCGTTTAGATCATCGAAAATGCCGTCCGAATGGAGCAATGAGATTACAATAAAATTCTTAGAACTACTGGAAACGGAAATATTAATTTGGGATGTTAAGGATAAACAACAGAAACATAAGGTTCACGACGCGTGGACAAAAAATCATTGTTGCTTTAGACATACCTATTGACGAAATTAAATAAAAAAAAAGTTTCTGATGGCCACTTTCAGGCCTCTTTTGAAGAAAAAACATAATTTAATCCGATCCGGTGCAGGTGCAGATGAGATATTTAATCCGATATGGTTTGCCTTTGATATTGTGGTGAGATTTTTGGGGCCCACTTTTATTGTAGATGATACAGTGAATACGGAAGAATAGGTAAGCAGATTTTAGACTATTTATTTTTATATATTATTATTTATATGTTATTTTGAATACTAAAAATGACAGATAGTCCTGCCTGACGCGCGCACAAAGCGTTACATAATCAAAATCAACCATATTATCAGAGAAGCCGATAAAAAAATTAATGACAGTTTTGAAACTTTAAGCAACATACTGCAGACAAAAAAAAAGAGAGGAAGAAGAGTGCGATGTTTATGCTTCATTGTTAGCAAAAAAGTTAAGGAAATATCCAGAAAGAATGCGAGACAGGATTATGTACAAAATTGATGGTCTTCTTCTGGATAACCCTTACCCTGATGACGAGCGATCATCAAGTGCCTCTACGTCGTATTCAGTGCCATCTCCCTATGCTCAGACAAAAAAAAGAGAGGAAGACGAGTGCGATGTTTATGCTTCATTGTTAGCAAAAAAGTTAAGGAAATATCCAGAAAGAATGCGAGACAGGATAATGTACAAAATTGATGGTCTTCTTCTGGATAACCCTTACCCTGATGACGAGCGATCATCAAGTGCCTCTACGTCGTATTCAGTGCCATCTCCCTATGCTCAACAAACATATTCAACTCCGTCTTCGCAATATGGTCCAACTCCGTCTCCGCAGTATATTCCAACTCCGTCTCCGCAATATGATCCACCTGTTTATATACTTCCGTCCCAAAATCCTCTTGCGACTACATCTCAGGCTCCGGTTTATTTACATATCCCAGAAGGAAATATTAATATGCAAAACGAGGTTATATTGCAGTTCTCAACAAAAGAGAGAAAAAATATCGCACAAGAAAGGCAAATACATGTTTTATCACAGGAAGTTATTGTGCCTTCTGAAATGAGCGACATAATTAAAAACGCATACAATGATTCCTAAATGTTCACATAAATAATTATTATGTTCAGTAAAATTAATACTATTACCTATTAAGAGTTTGTAATTCTTTTCTTTTCTTTAATAAAAACATGGTGATTTTTTAAAATATACTTTTCTTACCTTTATTTCGTCTCTTAAAACTGTGTTAAGAGCCTATCATACTTCTAGGACAATCAGTGAAATAGCCGGTGTTGAAACTTTGAATAAGTAGTGTAGACTTCGGTAACTATCTCCAGTCGCTAGATATCGAAGGGTTATTGCTAGGCGTATTTTTGGTGGAATAGGTATTCTTAGTCTTGTCTGTTTCTTTATCATAGGTTCAATTTTGTTCAACAGAAATTCAAAATCGGTACGAGACATTCTGCAAAAGTTAGTAAATTCCCCAGATTCCTCACTATTCATTTCATTGAAAAAGTTATTCATTACGTCCCTGAAACAATAGACAGGCATGATAAATAACTCATACTTACTAGTAGAATTAGTATATGCATTAAAAAAAATTGTTAAGTAGGTAGGTTGATAATAAGGTACTTACAAAGTTCTATTTCGATGGATATATATCATCCACCGTCATCTACGACGAACATTTTTTTTTTTTTTGTATTCGATATCTTTTTAAATATCGAACATAATTATGTATCGCAAAAAGAGACGGCGCGGCCGCTGTAATTATTTCAACGTCTGCCATTGCCGAAACTTGAAAGCGAAGTGCAGTAGGGTAGTAGGGCAGTATGTAAACACACACTCCTCTAGATCCTGCTGCAGCAGTATTTAGGAAATTATCGCCGGCAGCGCGAGGGGCAGCGGCAGGGGCTGAATGTAAATGAGGTAATCACCGATACGTAAGTAGTAGGGATTGATTCATTCTGGCTCACCAAAAATCTCTACATTTTGTAGGTGCTTTTCGGAGTGAAATATCTAAGCCAACCTAAAAAAAAAAAAAAAACAGAATCCAGCTCCACTTATGTACCTACTGTAGGTACATAACATTCTTTTCTTTTTCTTATTAAATACGATCCGTTATCGAGCTAGTTTGCAACTAGAGTTTTGGGGTCACTATCAATTAAAATTTATTGCTTGGAAATCGATCGCAAAGAAATGTTTTCATCAGAATGCACTTGTATTTATGGTATGGGTGATAAAACCTGACTGAACCTGCATAATTTTATTTCCATGGGATCACACACTGGTCATATAAATTTTCGAACAAAGAAAGCCTTCCCCGCTTTTTTTACGGCATCTATTTCACGAAATGTATTTTATTTAATGACTTCCCTTCCCACACTGTTGGACAATGCACAAAAACACCTTAAAGGAAACCTTATCTAATCTGATTTATGATATCAAAAAAATATAATTTAATGATCTTTCAAAGAACCTCGTGTCGTGGACACGATCCAACCTGTTAAGCTTTTAAAAAAAACCTACCCTTCGAACATAATATAAAGACGGGGTAGCATATTTGTAGCTCATTCTGGTCTTAGACTTTCATCTCTCACAGTATAATTAGCCTCAGGCTCCATTTTTACACTGTATTGTGCGTTTTTAATTATTGCATCTGACCCAATACTCACATAGTTTGAATCAAAGTGCATAAAAAAAAATCGCATCGGTGTATAAATGGAGCCTGGGAGGAAGTAACCACATCATTATTTCGTTGACTTTCTGCTGGAGACTGTAACTGCAAGTTTTGCAATGTTTTCAAACGACTCTTTTGACACCATATTGTGCGATATTTGTGTTGAAGTGGAAAACTCTGAGAGGTATGTATTATTTTTAATACTTTAATATGTGTTTACTCATTATTCATTAACTATTGCATATTTTCTGTAGACCTACAATTATTCTTTTTGTAATTACTGTTAATTTATATATCTAAAAAAGTTTTTGTGTGATATATATTTTTATTTATCATAGAAATTCTTTCATTATTTTTTGTTCTTTTCCACAGTCAAGTTCAAAGAAGATTGAATGCAAAACCAGACTTATGCGAAAACAGTTTAAGCTCTTCATATTATGATATCGCATTGTGTGATATTTGTATTGAAGTTGAAAACAAAGAAAGGTATGCGTTTTTACTTTATTCATTTTTTTTTTTTTTCTTATATTTGTGTAGCAACTCACACAATAGTTAGTGTTATTCCAGTAATTCAACTTGCAATTTAATAAATCAATTAACTATTTAACCAATCAAAGCTTCTTATCAAGGAGTAACAATTACCCGCTATCCTTATACATATATTTTATTGAGTGTTAGTTAAGTCTGAGATTAATTCTAAATGAGTAAAATTTTTCAATATCATACTTCATTTCATTTCCAATTGGCTATTGTAGTATTCCTTCATATTCATCCTCATCCATATCCATTTTTATATAAAATTTGTAAACTTTTTATCGGTTAGTAAAACTCTTTGGGCACACGCTCCGCAAGTCAAAATTCAAAATTTGAAAAAGGAAGAGGAAAAGCCGTGACGGCAAACAGAGTTGTCATTCTATAAACAACCTTGAAAGCAGGAACATCAAATTGAAAAATGGTGAAATGTTTTGATTGTGGATGCTGCTCTGAACTCCGCGAGTAATAGTGTTCCGTGGCTCTGAACCTAGAGGAAATGTTTTGAAAATTGATGCTGCTCTAAACCTAGAGAAAAGAGGACCGGCATGCGGAAACCGTGAGTCCCTTAGTATTTTACCATTCTTCGACCTGGAATTTGCTCCGCTGCCGTCCTCCTACCTAAATCCTCGCTCAACGTCCTCTGGATACCAGACGCAAGCGAAGCTTGATCTCCGTACCTCTTCCGAAGACTACACCTCCGGTCCACTACTTCGCCGGATACCTGCCGTGCGGAGACTGCGGAGCGCTTAGGCCCCTTAGCCCCTTTAGCTTTTTTTTTATATTACTGTACTGACTGTACTGTACTGTACTGGTCAATTAAACTTATCTATCCGTTACCTGGTTGTTTTCCTTACCACCCATTAGGATCTGCAGGAACTGATAGGCAGGCTTAATTTTTCAACACCTAGAAATTGTCGCGGGACGCCTGTTTAAGTTAGCAAACAGGCGTAACGTTACAGTTTGGCGCCCTTCTTAAAAACCCACGTTTCATGCTCCTTAATCTCAAAATTCTAAAACAAACCTTGCCCAGGGAGCTCCGTTTCGACTTAATCTTTCGGCTTTAACATCTCTATATATTTATCTATACATCTTTACCTATTACTCTCACTCCACTTCATTCTTAACACTAAACCCTACACTTTACAGTACTATGTTCAACATTATGCTACACCCCCACGCACATATACATTACTTACCTGATTGCCACTGCAATCTACATCCATTCTTCTCTTGTAAGTGTTAAACCCTCGGGTCACTTTCAAGTTGGGGTTTGGAGTACTCTACGGCGTGCTGCAGGACAATATCCTGTAGTAAACGTTCATGCAAGTTTCCATCTACAAGAAGGTGTACTTCTAGATCTTCGAGGTCGACTAACAGGTGCACTGTAAGTTCACGGAAACTGAAGTCTAGACACGCATAAAACCTTATTACGCTTCATACATAATCTTCTTACACGTCTAATCAAACTATCACATTTTACCAACGATATAATAAATGGTAGATGCGGCATAATTTTACCATTGATTTAAAAAAGGTAGACGTGGCATAAATTTACCATCGACTTATTAATGGTGGACACGGCATAGATTTTTCCATCGACGTATATATACATGGACGAGACATCTCTTTAATTCGTTATTAATATTATAACGTTCGTTGTAGGTACTTTCTACGACAATCTTAATAAAATAAAACGCTCAACATACATTTGCAGCGTCTTATTTATTTATTTTTTGTTAAGGGTGTTTTGAATATTATAGAATACTTCTATAATTCTATAATATTTTAACCCGAAACAAACGCGTATAAATAATTCTTTAATTCTTAACTCTAAACTTAACGTTTTAAAACTTAATCATGGCTAGATCTATCAAATATTCTTATTTGAATAAACACGAACTTGAATATGAAGTGTCTATTAGGGCTGAAAAACCAACAGATACTTTATCTAATCTTAAAGAACAGATGACGAAACTTTGTCACATTTTTCCAGAGAATATTAAGTCCTCTTCTTTACCTCTTAAGGTGGACCTCTCTCAAGCAGAGGTAACTCTTGAATACATTGAGACTAAAATCTCACACATCGAATCTTCTGGAGACAAAAGTGGTTTGAGAAAACTCGAGGCCTTTGTAAACCATCTTTATTACCGCCTGGACCGTCTTAAGGCGACTTCATCCTTGATTGAAAATTGTTCAAATTTAAGATCACGGTTTTTCACACTTCAAAAACGCTTCGATGTACTAACTCTTGATGATGATGGAAGGTTTTCTTCTGAAGAGATGTTGGTGGAGGTACACAGCCCTCCTCAGGCTCAATTTGACTCTCCCACGGTTTCTGTAACCCTCCCTACTATAACCCTCCCTGCTACCCTCCCTGCTATTCAGCCTACCTCTCAACTTAAATCAATTCCTGAAGTTTCATTCACACCTCAACCTAGTATAACGGTTCCGTACTCGTCAATGCCTCAAGTCTCAACAATGTTTCAAAATTGTCGTACATCGGACAATTTTATTAAAGATTTGAAAACCTTTTCTTATAATGGCGAAACATGCCCTAGAACATTCCTTCAAAAGCTGGAAGAATTCAGGATTTCTAGAAATATCACGGAGGGGATGCTTTGTAAACATGCCTTCGAAATTTTCTCTGGAAATGCACTTCATTGGTTCCGTTTTATTTATCAACAGAACCCTAATCTAACATGGAATGATATTCATATGTTACTGATCAAAGATTTTGGATCAATTGATTATGATTTTAATCTTCGACAAGAGATAATGAAAAGAATTCAAGGCGATTCAGAGCCCATTATCATATATGTTTCCATAATGTCTGGAATGTTTTCACGACTTTCAGAGAAGCTTAGTGAAGCCGAACAACTTAAGATTATCCGTCATAATATAAGGTCGTGCTACTCTGTTGTTTTGCTTTGTAAGGAAATAACGTCAATTAATTCTCTGGTCTCAGCTTGTCAAAGCTATGAACAAATTTATTTTCGCAAACCTGGATGCGGAGATGCTTCTTGTGCTGCTGAATTTGCTTACCATTGTCCTTCAACTTCTAAGACTTCTTCAAAGATGAGTTATACTAATGCTGTACAAAATAATGTGAAGCCGCGTACTTCTTCACAGACTTATGAGAACTTAGTGGAAGATTTTTGTTTTCGTTGTCGAGTTAAAGGTCATTCTTTAAAGACTTGTACCCAACCTAGATATTTGGTTTGTTTTAAATGTGGCCGTAAAGGCGTAAAGATCACTAATTGTCCTAAATGCGCTTCACAATCTCAACAAAAAAAAAAACTAGTGACTTGAATAGTTCCTTGAATAGTTCTTTGAATAGTTATGCCACTAACCCAGGTGTACTATCTGCCACCTTTGATAAAGTTCAGACTACACACTGCACACATTAAGAACGCTGCTCACTACAACACGAGACACAATTTTAAAGAGTATAACGTAGGTGACACAGTCTGGCGTAATGTCAAGTGCACGGTAGTTGAGAAATTATCGCCACTTGTCTTTGTCCTTGAGGATCCTAATGGTGTGAGAGGAAAAATGGCACGTTAAAGATTTTAAAATTTAACTTTTTCTAAATTATTTATCTTTTGTAACTTCTTGGTATAAATTCTTAACTGTTGTAAACCAGCAATCTCTAAATTATTTATTGTAACTTCTCTTAATTCAATTATTTCCTATCTAAACTTAACTTTTCATAACTTTGCTTAAATTCAGTTAACTTTTTATTACTAGTTCTGTTTTTTTTATACTATTCTGTAATATCATCTTTAACTTTAAAAACCTAGACCTTATTTTTTTATCTTGACTATGTAAATCACCTCATCATCACTCATCGTCATTCCTGGTTTGGCAATCTTCCTTATCATCTGAGCGGTGGCACAACTCTTTAAGAAAGCCGAAGGTGCAATTTCGTATCATTGTATACTATCACTCTCCTTGTATATTCTTTTAGTAGTAACTTAGCTTTAATTTCGAATAGAGCCCAGGCTAGGACACGTTCCCCTGTGGTTTCCTATTCAACCTTCCTTGACTCTTAATCCTTGAGGGACCCTAAGTCCACTTAATCTTAAACCTAGACCCTTAATCCTTGATGGACCCTAAGTCCAAATTAATCTTAAGCCTTGACTTCTCTTGGATGGAATCTAAACCCATCCAGGATCTTGGGTATACCCAGACTTGGACACGTTCCTCTGCGGTACCTTACCCCTGTAAATATTTTTTTTTATGGGTCTTCTAAGCGGTGCGGGTGATGACACCCCCAAAATAAGCCCTAACATTAAACTTCGATATCTCCTTGAAGGAGTACGTGCCACCGACCTTGCAAGCGTGAGCCGTATCCCCTACCTCTGAATGTATGAATGAAAGTGAAGAGTGAATACCTTTGAGAGAAGATGAATACATGTGTCAAGTTGATATCCTTAACCTCAAAATTACATGATTTTATAAAAAAAAAAAAAAAAAAAACTTTTTTTGGTAAAAAGTTTTTTTTTTCCGGGGTTTTTGGGGTAATGTAGTATTCCTTCATATTCATCCTCATCCATATCCATTTTTATATAAAATTTGTAAACTTTTTATCGGTTAGTAAAACTCTTTGGGCACACGCTCCGCAAGTCAAAATTCAAAATTTGAAAAAGGAAGAGGAAAAGCCGTGACGGCAAACAGAGTTGTCATTCTATAAACAACCTTGAAAGCAGGAACATCAAATTGAAAAATGGTGAAATGTTTTGATTGTGGATGCTGCTCTGAACTCCGCGAGTAATAGTGTTCCGTGGCTCTGAACCTAGAGGAAATGTTTTGAAAATTGATGCTGCTCTAAACCTAGAGAAAAGAGGACCGGCATGCGGAAACCGTGAGTCCCTTAGTATTTTACCATTCTTCGACCTGGAATTTGCTCCGCTGCCGTCCTCCTACCTAAATCCTCGCTCAACGTCCTCTGGATACCAGACGCAAGCGAAGCTTGATCTCCGTACCTCTTCCGAAGACTACACCTCCGGTCCACTACTTCGCCGGATACCTGCCGTGCGGAGACTGCGGAGCGCTTAGGCCCCTTAGCCCCTTTAGCTTTTTTTTTATATTACTGTACTGACTGTACTGTACTGTACTGGTCAATTAAACTTATCTATCCGTTACCTGGTTGTTTTCCTTACCACCCATTAGGATCTGCAGGAACTGATAGGCAGGCTTAATTTTTCAACACCTAGAAATTGTCGCGGGACGCCTGTTTAAGTTAGCAAACAGGCGTAACGTTACACTATGTGAGTTGAAATTTTCAATTTCATAATTTAATTTTATTGATATCCTATTGGTTAGGTACATGCCTGAATTGGAATCCTCTTGGAAAAACTTATGTTATATATTGCAGGTATCATAATCAAGTTGGAAGAGGATTGAAGAGAAAGCATGAAAATGAAAATTGCAGTCAGAACAAGCGAATTTTGATGGAGCCATCAACATCACGAGGACGAGCTACGGAATCAGAAATGGTGGAGTGTGCAACATGCAATATCTCCATTGATAAACGATATATAGGTAATCATAACAGAAGTAACTTACATAAAAATAACTCTGTAAAAATTCAGCATGTCTTATCTAACGTTAATATCATTGAAACTGCTTTTGGAAATCGTGTTTTTACATATAGAATAACGTCGAAAACTGATAGAACTAAAGTGAATTTTGAAACTCCTGAATTATTTTTAAAATCTATTAATGATACTATGTCTATTTTAATAACAGAAACTTTAAAAGATCTTAAATTTTTTAAAGTAAATTTTCTCTTACATGCTGATTTCATACAACAAACAAAAGAATTAAAAAATTCATTTGATTTCCAATCAATCAACTATATAGTTATGCAAGGAGATGATTTGAACATGTTTTTAAATACATTACAAGATACTTTATCTACTAAAATTAGCGAATTTGAAAAAAAAGATAGTGGCTGGAGTTTAATGAAAATTAATAGTATTGATATGAACATAAACAAATTCAATCCTCTGCGTGGTACTTCTTACATTGAATTACCACATGATGTTAGAGCAAAAAAAGCAGTAGTCAATGTTAGAAACGCGGATGTTTTTTGTTTCAAATGGGCCTTACTTTCAGCGTTATACCCAGCTGTAAAAAACGTTGATAGAGTTTCATCATACACACGAGATGTAAATAAACTGAATTTCAATGGGGTTTCGTTTCCTGTAAAATTGAGTGACATTACTAAAGTTGAAAATTTAAACAATATCAGTATAAATGTTTTCGGGTTAGAATATGACCATGTTAGCAAACAAAGTTCAATTGTAGGGCCATTGCACTTAACTAAATCTCGAAAGAGTGCACACGTCAATTTATTATTTATTGTAAATGGGTCAAATGGACATTATTGCTGGATCAAAAACATGTCTCGCTTAGTCAGAAGTCAACTCACTACGCGACACGATGCAATTCATTTGTGTGATGGTTGTTTATTGTATTTTTCAAAAAGGGATCAATTAGTTGAACACCAGAAACAAGATTGTAATCAAATTCGTACTGATTTACCATCTGAAGAAACATGTACAAAAAATTGGTTTGGAGAAAATGTACCGAATAATAAAATTTTATTTGATAAATTTCAAAAACAACTAACGGTTCCTTTTGTTATTTATGCTGATTTTGAATCATTTTTAAAACCAATTTCATCTTGTTCTAACAATCCGAATGCACCACAGACTGAAAATGTTCAAAGACATGATGTGTTTAGTTATGGATACTACATCAAATGCTCATATGATGATAATATATCCAATTACAGAACTTATACAGGTGACGACTGTGCAAATAATTTTATGGAAAGCTTACGAAATGATTTAGAAAAAATTATTAGAATAAACAATTTCCAAAAATGTCCCTTACCTCTTTCGCGTGAGGACGAGCAAAAAATAAGCTTATCTACTAAATGTTAAATATGCGATAGAAATTTAAATTCTGAACTAATAATAGATCATGACTGGAACACGGGTATATTTAGAGGGGTCGCACATGAAATATGTAGCAATAAATACAGAACTCAACGTTTTGTTCCAGTTATCTTGCATAATCTGAGTAATTACGATGCGCATTTTATTGTGCATGCTCTAAATGTATTCGATGGCCCTGTTGAAATTATTCCCCAGAACAAAGAAAAGTACATATCGTTTTCAAAATTATTAAAAATAAATAACCACCATATTAGTTTAAGGTTTATAGATTCTGTAAAGTTTTTGTCGTGCAGTTTAGAAACGTTAGCAAACAATCTTAATATTAATCAATTTAATGAATTGAAAAAACATTTTCCCAATGATCAAGATTTCCAACTATTGAAGAGAAAGGGTATTTATCCCTACGAATTTATGACTGGATTTGAAAGCCTCAAACAAAAATGTCTCCCACCACGAAGTCGATTCTATAGCTCACTAACAGATACAAATGTTTCGAATGAGAACTACAAACATGCTTTAGATGTATGGCAGCATTTTAATTGTCGTTCCATGGGTGACTACTCAAATTTGTATTTAAAAACTGACGTGTTACTACTGAGTGATGTTTTTGAAAACTTTAGAAGCGTTTGCATGAACACTTACGGTTTAGATCCAGCCCATTATTACACAGCACCGGGTTTAAGTTGGGATTCAATGCTGAAGATTACTAAAATTGAATTACAGCTGTTAACTGAATTCGATAAAGTTGCATTTGTAAAACGTGGTATACGTGGTGGTGTATCACAATGTAGCAAACGACATGGCGAGGCAAACAATCATTACATGGATAAATATGACAAAACTCAACCAGATTCATATTTAGCATACTTTGATGCAAATAATTTGTATGGCTGGGCCATGTCACAATACCTCCCCGTTGGTGGTTTTCAGTGGGTAGACATTGACACAGATTTTAACGTTGCTGCTGATTCTGACGTTGGTTTCATTTTAGAGGTGGATTTGGAATATCCTGATAATCTACATGATCTACATTCGGATTTCCCACTCTGTCCAGAAAATATTTGTATAGGAAACACAAAAGATTATAAACTGGTTCCAAACCTCAATAATAAAGACAAATACATTATCCACTACAGAAATCTAATTCAATGTATAAATATGGGTCTAAAATTAAAAAAAATACACAGAATATTAAAATTTAATCAGAGCCCATGGTTAAATAAATATATTGAATTAAATACAAAATTAAGAACTAATGCCAAGTCAGACTTTGAAAAAGATTTCTATAAGCTTATGAACAATGCAATATTTGGAAAAACAATGGAAAATATAGAAAAACGAGTAAACGTTAAGCTGGTGACTCATTGGGAAAATCGTGGAAAGGTTCAGGGAGCTCAATGTTTAATAGCAAAACCTGAATTTCATAGTCTTTCCATATTTTCAGAAAATTTGGTTGCTGTACAACTCCGGAAAACCAAATTATTGTACAACAAACCTATTTATTTAGGATTTTGTATATTAGATATTTCGAAAACTCTTATGTACGACTTTCATTATAACTACATGAAAAATAAATTTGATAATATTGCACTCCTTTATACAGACACAGACAGTCTGGTTTATCAGATCTTCACACAAGATTTTTATAAAGATATCCAACACGATATCCACAGGTTTTTCGATACATCTGATTATCCCACAAATAATGTGTTTGGGTTTCCTCTTCTTAACAAGAAAAAAATTGGGTTATTTAAGGATGAAAACAACGGAAAAAATTTCACTGAGTTTGTTGGCTTGAGATCAAAAATGTATGCAATGCAAGTAGAAAATAAAGTCATCACAAAAGCTAAGGGTGTAAATAAATGTGTAACTAAAAGCCTGAAATTGGAAAATTATAAAAACTGTTTGTTTAACAAAAATATTCAATTTTCAAATATGTTCAGGTTTAAATCGTTAAAACATGTAATTTTTACCCAGAAAATTAACAAGATTTGTTTATCATTTAACGATACAAAACGATTTATTTTACCTGATTCGGTAAATACTTTACCATGGGGTCACTACACTTTGAGAAGCTAACGGAATTTACGTGTGTGTGTGTGTAAATAGCACCTAATGATTTTAATAATGATATTGTAGAAGTAATGTTTGGATTATGTTTTCATTACCACCATGGTGGCAACATTACATGAGTTAATTTTAGATTTGTAAATAAATAAATAGTTTGTGTTTATGTAAATAATAATACAGATATGATATTATGTAAGGATCTAGTAAAATGTGTAATTTGTTTTTTCTCTTTTTTTAAATATGTGCATGTTTTATTTACTTTAGATTAGTTACCACAATTATAATGTGTTTTTATTTCTATATAAATCTTGTATAAATAGTTGATAAATAATAAATAATCTAAAAAAAACATTGTTGTTTCCACAACAGAAGTATGTTTTAATATTTACCTTAGAACTAATTAAAACGTTGTAGGAGTAGCACGTATTATAAAATGATACACTTTGAACACCCCTTTACTGCAATTGTTGCTGGACCAAGTGGCTGCGGGAAGTCGAATTTTGTAACCAATTTTTTAAAATATTTTAAGAGTATTTGCAATGATGAGTTTTCTCAAATAATGTGGTGTTACGATGAAATGCAACCACTGTATAATATGAATAGTGTCAACTACTTTCAAGGCATTCCTGATTTAAGTATGTTTGATGGAAAGCAACCAACATTAATTATAATTGATGACCTAATGAGAGAATCTGATGGAAGGATTGTTGATATTTTTACCAAAGGAAGCCACCACAGAAATTTGAGTGTTTTCTATTTAACACAAAACTTATTTCATCAGGGTAAAGGCCAGCGTGATATATCACTAAACTCTAGTTACATCATTTATTTTAAGAATCCTAGGGATAAAACTCAAATACGTTACTTGGCTCGACAAGTATTTCCAGATAATTCTAAGTTTGTTGAAGATGCATACAAAGATGCTACAAACAAGGCGCATGGATACTTAATGATCGACTTAAAACAAAATACATTGGATATTTGTCGTTTCAAAACAAATATTTTTCCTTTTGATGAATATGCTGTGGTATACACCCCCAAAAAAGGATATAAATATGGAATACAAGACCAAATTTCGATTATAACTACATAATGAAGCGAAGAATCAACACACATCGAGAACTATTGCAATCCTTAAATATCCTTAAGCCCAAATATCAAAAGGCATTGTTAAAAGCTTGTGATGAAGACGAAATAAATTTTATTTGTGAATGTATTTACAATGTGATTAGAGGAAAGATACCTTTAAAAGAAAAAGAAAAAAGTAAGTTACATAAATTCAAAGACACATTGAGAAAATTAGTATCTAAAGGAAAACCACAATTAAAAAAACGTATAATTATACAACAAGGTGGTGCATTTTTACCAATTATACTTGGTTCTGTACTAAGTGCTCTTTTGGGTAACTTCGTTGCAAACAGTTAGGTCAATATTCAAAATGGAACATGCAAAAAAGATGTTGCTGGTAGAACCGGAAGTATTAAATAAATTAAAAAACCAACCACAGACAGACGTTAAAAGCCCCATGTCACGATTGGATGCTGATATGCAAAAGGTGTCTAGTATGAAAATAGATGATCGTGAAAAATGGATGCTTTATCAACAAACATTACAGCGGTATTGGTATTTTACTGGAAAAGAACGTGAACCAATTAAAATACCTATATTAACAGACATCGAAGAAAATAAAGCAGTATCACAGGAGGCGCCGTTCAAAGAAGAAGTCAAGTTGAAAAAAGAAATTAAAAACAGAAATTTGGATTTAGAAAACTCTCATTCTTACTTATTGAAATTAATACCGAAAACATATGTAAAAAAAGGAGAATTGCTGCTACATAGTATTTCCCAAAATAAAGATAAAATTTTTTGGGATGAAGATGGGACAGTCGTAATTAATAATGCTAAAATTCCCGGAAGCAATATTGTGGACCTCGTAAACGATGTTTTAAGACCTCTCAAAAACAGTAATCCAATTGGTTGGGAACAGTTTTTAACCGTTTTGAAAGATATCAAATTACCATTGTCATACATAGGTAATCCAAAGAGATTTAATTATATCAATACACTACACATCCAAGATTTTACAAAAGAATCATCTAGTGAGGGTGAATTTTATGATGCTACACCTGCTCGAGAAAAGGTCCATGGTGAAGAGAAAAATTGATTGGGAGAAATGGACCCCTTATTAGAAATTCAAGACATTTACTATGATGTTTCTAACCCTGCTGGATACAGTAGCATTGATAAATTGACTAAGGCAATGAAAGGAAAAATGACTAGAAAAGAAACAATAGATTGGTTGAAAGCACAGGAGACGTACACTTTACATAAACCCGTTCAAAGAAGATTTTCTAGGAACAAATACATATTATCTAATTATAATGAACTATGGCAAGCTGATTTGAGTGATATGCGTACATACAGTGAACATAATGATAATTTTAAATATATACTCTGTGTAATTGATGTCTTTAGTAAATATGCTTATGCCAGAGCTCTGAAAAATAAAAAATCTGACTCTATAAGAGAATCATTTGAAAGCATTTTCACTGAAACTAATGCTACCCCACGTCACATGCAGTCTGATAAAGGTACGGAATTTGTTTCAAAAGATGTACAACAATATTTAAAGAAAAAACAAATCAATTATTACACTACAAACAATCCCGACATTAAAGCTAGTATTGTTGAACGGTTTCAACGAACTCTAAAGATGAAAATGTGGCGTTACTTTACACATCATAATACTTACAGATACATAGACATACTACAAGACTTGATTAGATCGTACAATAGCAGTTTTCATAGAAGTATAAAAATGAGACCTTGTGATGTTAACTCTAGTAACATTATGACAGTGTGGAATAACTTATATGATCGCAATAAAACCTCCACATCAAAAACCACACATAAACCAAAATTTAATGTGGGTGATCATGTTCGAATAACGAAATACAAGCACATTTTCCAAAAAGGTTACGAAACTAATTGGAGCGATGAAATTTTTATCATAACATCAATCATTGATAGATCTCCTTTAGTGGTATACACTGTGAAAGATTTACAAAATGAACCAATTACAGGAACTTTCTATGAAAAAGAATTACAAAAAGTAACATACAACCCTTCCAATAATTTCAAAATAGATAAAATAATCCGTTCACGTTATTCAGGTTCCAGTAAGCAATTGCTAGTCAAGTGGAAAGGTTATCCAAATAAGTTCAATTCTTGGATCCTGGCAACGGATTTAGAAAAAATATGATAAAACATAACTTTTATCTAACTTTACCAAGCAATAGTTCCATGCACTATTTCCCAGATAATAAAACAACAAACTATTCAACAAAACTACCAAAACCAATAATTTTAGAAGGAGAATGGGTTGTGGGAATTGTGGAGTTTCAATATCCTTGCACAATGTTTACGGTTTAAGAACGCGAGAACATTATGTATGTTACTAAACGAATGAAAATGTCTGAAGTCACAACACCCAATGAAATAAATAATACACAATCATCAATAGTCATGTATAAAAGTTACATACCTGCAACAAATTATGATAATATAGATGATATTTTAACGACTCTAAATTCAAAGAATGAACTAAGGTTTCGATATGATAAAGTTTCAAAACTAGTTGCAACTACAGTTACTAATGATAATCTAATATCAGTTAAATTATCACCAAAATTAAGTATTCAATTGGGTTTTGACCCTGATACCAATATTGTTGCAAAACGTTTTAGTAGATGCCCAGCAAATTTATACTTAGGGTTACCATCTCAATTATTTGTGTATTGTGATATAATTCAACCACAAATTGTAGGGGATGTAATGGCACCTTTGTTAAGAATAATACCATTAGACCCAGCCAAGTATATCTATGGGGCAAATAAAATGCATGTATTTTCACCACCTCACTATTTACCTGTTATGCGTAGAGAATTTGATACAATTGAAATAGATATAAGGTCTAGTACAGGAGAAAAAATACCATTTCAATTTGGGACGACGTGTGTGAAGCTCCACTTTATGCGTGTATAATGTATTCACACCGTGGAAATGATATTATGTGTCCATATCAACATTATTACTCACATCAAGCTGGTTCTGGGATAGGAGTAATTTATAAAGGAGCTCTGCATCAACGAGGTCATGGCATAGGAAGTTTTCTCGGAGGGTTATTTCGATCTGTATTACCTCTTCTGTCCAGTGGAGCTAAAGCGATTGGTAAACAAGCATTGGACACTGGTGTAGGAGTATTGTCAGATATGGTTAGCGCAAAGCCTATGGAAGAATCTATTAAAAACAGACTCAAAGAAGCAACTTCAAATCTCAAGAGAAGAGCAGATGATAAAATAAATAATATTATGCGTGGTTCAGGTTCAGGATATATAAATAAGAAAGCACGACTAAGACCTCGCATTTCATCTTCAAGTTTTAAAGAGAGAACAGTTAAAAAGGCTGCAAAAATACACAACGATATTTTTCAGCTGTAATAATAATAACTAACAATGTCATTTTTACATAATCATTCATGTGAGTGTGTTAAATCTGAGCTTGATTTGTTTGCACTACCAGCCACTCAAACAAGTATAGAGAATGGTCAATGGATTCACTACAAACCAATTTGAATCAAGATTCAACGAAACTTTCTCCAGAAGCTATTGTAGCTCCTGTTAACAATTGGTTGCATTCAATATTTAGTCAATTAGATGTGTATTTAAATCAAAAACTTGTGTCTCCTCCAAATAATACATATGCGTATCGTGCTTACTTAGAAAACTTATTGAATTATGCTGAACCAGCGAAAAAATCTCATCTAACATGTGGCCTTTGGTATGAAGATACCGCAGGTAAAATGGACTCTACCGACAATACAAACAAAGGCTTTAATAAAAGACAAACATTTGTGAAGGAAAGTAAGGAATTGGAAATGATTGGTCACTTACATGGGGACATTTTTAACCAAGAAAATTTTTTAATCAATGGTGTGGAAATCGGTGTAAAATTAGTTCGATCTAGAGATACATTCAATCTTATGAGCTCTACACCCGATATTAAATTAAAAATATGCATTACAGATGCGTCTTTAATAATTCGTAGAGCTCGAATCAATCCAACTGTCTTGCTTGCTCACCAAAAAGTTCTCGCTACTACAACTGCTAAATACCCAATAACACGTGCAGAAGTTAAGGTTTTAACGATACCTTCAGGGGTGCAAGGCAAAACGCTTGATAATATATTTCTCGGTCAAGTTCCAAAAAGATGTATTATTGGATTTATAGATAACTCTGCATTTAACGGTAGTTACACAAAGAATCCATTTAATTTTCATAACTATGATATTAACACTTTCTGTCTCTATATAGATGGACAACAAATTCCCTCTAAAGCCTTGCAGCCTGTTTTTAGTAACGATATGTTTTCAACTGCATATCACACGTTATTCTCAGGGACAGGTATTCATTTTTTAAATGATGGTAATGGGATTTCTAGGGAACAATATCCAAATGGGTACTGTTTAATGGTATTCGATCTAACACCAGATCTGTCTGCCAACTCGACTGCCCACTGGAATCTCGTACGACATGGTAGTGTCAGGTTAGAGGTTAGATTTGAGTCTGCTCTTACTACAACAGTTAACTGCGTCGTATATGCTGAATTCGATAATATCATTGAAATTGACAAAAATAGAAATATAAGTGTTGATTACAGTAGTTAGTTTTTATAAGATATGTATTTATTAGTTATTGTTAAATTTGATTCTAACTATCATCACTGTTACACGTATATTTTGTAAAGCTTATGTAATGAATTCAATTGAATTACAAAATAATCTTTAAAAAATCCATCCATATTTCCGGTACAATGTGTTTGCGGCCAATCGTTTACCAATGTATTTACAGAAACCTATTTTGTTGATTAGTAACCTGGATCCAGACACTAAACCAGGGTCTCACTGGGTGGCTATTTATGTGGATACTAATGGTGTCGGGGAATACTTCGACAGTTTTGGTCGTAAACCTATTAATCCTCATATGATGTTTTTAAAAAGAAATGCAAATAAATGGTGGTGTAATAGTAAAGTTATTCAAAATGAGCTAACTTCTGTTTGTGGTGAATATTGTTTAATGTACTTGTACTATAGATTTAAGGGTTTATCAATGTTAGAGTTTGTAAGTATGTTTACTAAAAATACTTTGTGTAATGATGTAATCTTAAGAGAAATGTATAAACGTGTATTTTTAAGCATATGATAAAGAAATAAAAAATATGTGAGAAATTTAGAGTATATTTTTATTTATGACATTAATAAAACACAAAGACACACATTGTAATATACTACCTTAGTTTAAAGATATGTATTAAATAAAAAAATAAAATAAGGTTCGAATTGAGAACCTTCTTCCTTTTTCGAAGTTGGTTAAAAACTAAAACTTATCAAATTATGTATACTATACAATACAATTTCAAAAGACTATAGTTATAGTTTTTAAAATAACACTTTTTGCTTACCACTATAAAAAATTACATGACCGAAAATCAAAACACACAATACAACATTCAAAGATTAAAATTATTGTTCTTTTACCCCATTTTTTTATTCAATCAATCATTGTTTTGGAACGAATACTTTTTGCAATCAGTAGTTTCTGCTATCTCTTTAGTAATGCTATACATTACACTTTTGATATTTTCATAATTTTTGTTGTTAGATTTGCCGTAATACTTAATGCGAGTCGTTGCGTATTTCCAATGTTGACTTACAGGAATTTTCCTCAACTTTTTCAGTTCATACACCTCTATTTTAACTAGGTGGGTAGCACTAGCGCCGTCATCTGTGTTTGTTGAAATATATGATGTGCCACCGTCTTTGTTCGCACGTCCAACAATAGATGAACAGATTTTCTTCTTTTTCTTGGGTGGTTCTTCAGCAAAGAACTCATCCAGATCACTACTATTGGAACGTCTACAAGTAGCCAGTTTCTTGTGTTCCTGATTGTAGAGGCTGGTTGATGTTTTTTCTTCATCAGACAATGGATAATAGAAATGTTTAAGCGTGTTGATTTCTTCATCAATCTCCACAGGAGAGTACGATGGGCTCTGCAACAAAAGAAAAAGTGATAAATTATCATAAGCAATGTAATGTCATAGACATAGACATATCATAGACCTCCCTCTTTGACCTCCACACTGAACGACAGCCTGCCTTTTGCATCCACTCAATAAAATCAAATTTGTACCCAATATTTGTATACTCGAACTTCACAAGAATTATTTACATATACTAGTTTATACATATATAAAATTATAGAATTGAACTGTAATTTGACGATACACAAGATTACACAATAAAAAAAACAATCAGTGAGTAATATGTAGGTACTTACATTCATTTTCTTTTTGTATCGATGCAATGTAAAAATAATACTTTGTAATATTTGGTGTCACGGAATAATTTTGCTATGAGAAATTGCTCTTCACAAGTTGCGTTGGATTGGATGAGGCTAATTATACTGTGAGAGATGAAAGTCTAAGACCAGAATGAGCTACAAATATGCTACCCCGTCTTTATATTATGTTCGAAGGGTAGGTTTTTTTAAAAGCTTAACAGGTTGGATCGTGTCCACGACACGAGGTTCTTTGAAAGATCATTAAATTATATTTTTTTGATATCATAAATCAGATTAGATAAGGTTTCCTTTAAGGTGTTTTTGTGCATTGTCCAACAGTGTGGGATCCCATAAACATAAAGTGCATTCTGATGAAAACATTTTTTTGCGATCGAATTCCAAGCAATAAATTTTAATTGATAATGATCCCATAAACATACTCGTGTGATTAATGTTTAACAGGTGGATACTGATTCTTATTTAGTAAAAAAACGAAAATACATGTCATTTACCTACAGTGTAACTACAGTACATACCTAAGTAATGTTGTAGTACAGTTGGAATTTAGAACACTGTTATAAACTATCACGATTGTTCACTAAAGTTTTATGATTATTCACGGGAACATGGTGCATGTAACTGCGCCGAAATATCGGGAGCTCATTCCACAACCTTACCACGGTAAATATCCCGTAAATAATCATAAAACTCTAGTTGCAAACTAGCTCGATAACGGATCGTATTTAATAAGAAAAAGAAAAGAATGTTATGTACCTACAGTAGGTACATAAGTGGAGCTGGATTCTGTTTTTTTTTTTTTTTTTTTTTTTTTTTTAGGTTGGCTTAGATATTTCACTCCGAAAAGCACCTACAAAATGTAGAGATTTTTGGTGAGCCAGAATGAATCAATCCCTACTACTGACATCTCAATCCATCGAAGGTATCATAACCCCCAATTTATTCTAACCCGAACGCTAAACCAGAATATATTGAAAATGAACACACACACACAAACAAGAAACATCAACAAGTTTCACAGCAGAAGAGCAATCATTCTTCTGTTTCGAAGACATCAAAGTCACTGCAAGTCAAGAGTCTATAAGCGATGAAGCCCTGAACGTTGAGCCAATGATGTATATCGACAGCCTAGAGCGTCGAGTCCATCAGGCATTAAACGCTTCAAAAGGTTTTCATAACCTTGTAACTCTAGCTGAAGCATACGATGACGATTCGAAAATAAACATTAGACTGAACACAACACAAGTTTCGTCTACTGATCTTGAGTCTCTAATGGATGGTGTAGCATCGTTTCCTACGCATTTTTCAATTGAGGTTAATCTCCCTCACACGGTGATGTTTTTGAAAACTCCCGCGCTGAGATTACGTCAACGAGCGGCCATTGCCCTCGGCTACTATAGGCTGATCGCGACATAGGGCGTGACGAAAGGATTTACCTTCGAAAATCGATTAAATTACTAATCAACTAAAACCAGGAATTATATATTTTTTTCTTTAGGGCACAGTATCGAATGTTCCAAATTAAAGTTAAAAATAATAATTTTTAATTATTTGGACACGATTGTTATCTTATATGAAATACAATACAAAACGAATTTGAGGCAGAAATTATAAAAATTACAATTTAATCGATTTACAATCGATTGTAGTACTGCGTTGACACAAGTCGATTCCAAGGCGTCCCCTCCGTAGAAAGGAACGTCATTTTCAACTCGAGCGGAGAGGTCGTGGCAATTCCGCATCCCGGTTTGGTGGCGAAAAGGTCCTGAATTTGTGAAGATGTAGCCAAGCACGAGGGAAGCCTCCTGGCGCTGCCCATGGCGCGACCTACCGAGGCAGACCAGCTGCGGCGTTCCGCCTGCAATATCGTGATAAATAACCCGAAAGGTACGTGCGTTTCCCGAATGGAGGCATGTCGTCCAAGACGCATATCCTTATTTCCCCTTGGAACTTGAAGTTAGAATGTAGATTCCACCTCTAGTCTGTGGATTACCCCTTGATCTTACCATGTTCTGCAAGATTCCCCGAAATTAATGCAATTTTGTGAGTTTTGGACATGTGAAATTTCCTACGCCTCTTGACTAAAATACTCATTAATATTGACTTTTGAATTAATATACTACTTTCAAAAGCATCCCCTAGCGATTCCGCTTCTGTGGATATGCCATTTTCTATATTTTGATTTTCTAAAACTCAAGAAATTTAAGAAATAGTTTTACCATAATACCACCATTAACTCCTTACAATAATGTTAATTACCTAAACTATATCGAAGCAATGGATGAATTCCAGGGTGTTCCGGAGACCCCCCAAAGCGAATATTACCCTTACTACTGTTCCGGTTACCCCGAAGCTACATTACTCCTACTACTGTTCCGGTTACCCCCAAAGAGAACATTACTGTTACTATTGTTCCGGAGACCCCCGAAGTTAATAAAACTCCTACTACTGTTTCGGAGACCGTCGAAGCTACATTACCCTTACTACTGTTCCGGAGATCCCCGAAGTTAATTACCCTTACTACTGTTCCGGAGATCTCTGAAGCGAATATTACCCTTACTACTGTTTCGGATACCCCGAAGCTAACGTTACCCCTACTACTGTTCCGGAGATCCCCGAAGAATATTACCCTTACTACTGTACCGGATATTCCGGTATCTACCGTTCCGGTCTCGGAGACAAGGCTGCCCGGGAGCTACTTCTTACACTCCAAGGGTAGGCGGAGTGGGCAGGTACGGATCCCTCTTGTTTATTTCTTCAAGAAACGGCAACCGTCTAGGACTTACTCGTCACTTTAACTTAAAAATGAAATTTAACTAACCCGTTGAACTCGACCAAACGACATCACCGTCCCGTAACTGTATAATTACTAGTGATTCCAGGAACTCCCCTGTGGCTTTTAATTGTATAGCTTCATTTTCAATTTAATTAAACTCTCCGAAGTTAAGTGGAAAAACGTACTTTTATTTCAAAACTGCATTATTCCTTAATAGATAGAATTAGGGAGAAATCAGGTTACAATGGGATGTCAGTCAAAGAAGTGGTTACCATGAAAACTCCTCTTGGAGATTTTGAAGTACCGGTTCCAACTGCACAGGCTATCCCTAAATACCAAAAGATCCTCAATCAAGCAGCAGCAGCAAGTATTAAGACTCTGAAAGATCTGACAAACCTAACAGATTCAGGAGTTGTAGATATGCCAGCTACTGTTAAAAACATCAAAACTGTCAAAAAGCATGCAAAAACAAGTGATAGAAGAGAAGTTCTCACGAGCATACTATATGTCATGATGATTGAACGCTTCAAAGAAAGAGAGTTGACAAGTATATGTGAACAATACAGCAAACCTGAAATGTGGGTTGACCCTGCAACAGATGGTTTATGTATTGTTAATCCACCTAGCAATCATCCAGCTATGAACGCTGCGAGAGTTAGGAAAGTCGTCTCAGTTTACGAACTAGATGACAACCAAACACAGAGCTTAATTGCTCTATCGTTCTCTAAAATACCGAGGGAAACAGCAGCTGCAAAGCTAAACCTGTTCTCGCGTATTAAGGGCGAAAAAAGGTCCGACATCATGGCTAATCCTCAGAAAGTCCTAGCCAGGGTTTTCTCAGTGGCCGAGTTGAGCCAAAATGAAGTTAAAGCAATGATCTTTACAAAACCACGTGACTCTATTGTCGCCTGTCCAGCATGTAACACGCATGTTGAACTAAACGGCATAACGTATCATCGAGAATGCGAAGTCATCAAATGGTTAGTGAAGAACTTTTTCTTCAAATTTGATTCGTCACTGGGCGTATTGTCATCACAAACAGTCGTCTACTTCGATCAAAATCAACGATGTCTTTTGGAATCCATTCAAAAGTATCAACGTACGCTAAACTCTCCTTTTAAAATAAAAGGAGGAGCAAAGTACACTGTCATGCAGCGCGAGGGAAACTCCCTTAAAACGCTCACCAACCTGACAACCAACCCAGTTCACGTACCAGGTACGGACGAATGGTTGGAAAGGAAAAGTCAAAACGCAGAGAGAAAGCAACGACACACACGTATGTAAACGACCTTTCAAAATCTGTATGACCTACTTTAAGTACACACCGATAAACAACTTTAAGTAAGCAACTATAGCCCTTAAAATTTTAAAATTTCAATTTCATTTCCATTTAAATAGGATTTGAAATGTAAAAAAAGCGTTTAGAAATAAGGATTGTGTGTATGCCTCGAGCATTCATGCTCACCATCGAAGGCACCTTCTTGCGGCGGCGTCGTGTGTCGGGTCGCTCTCTTCCCTCAGATATGGTTGAGGAGGGCGATGGTTGGCACATGAGTCATACTCGTGATCGGGTGCTGTTTGCGGGTCGCTGGTCTGCTCGCGGTATACACATAAACTAGTAATAACATGACTTAATTGTTTTAACCTTAGATTGAGAATAACTAACTTCCTCTCCCTGTATTGTGTAAAGTAAATTCGTTAAAGTTAACAAAATAGTAGAAAATTATAACAATAGTCACGGACCCCGGAGTCTGTAGAGTGATATTTTAATTATATATAAAAAAAAAGGTATCATAACCACCAGATTCGCTAGAATCACTTATAGTGAAAATAATAAAAAAAATGGAATAAACAATAATTTTGAAAATGACAAAGAGGACTTTGTTATTGAGACTAGATTACACGCGACACAATTTGCCTATTGTAACAATATCTTGATATCTATCAAGAAATGGAAGGAACTACGGAACCTGAAATATTAAAAACTACGGAGGAGATCCAGAAACGTGTTACTCAAGACATCGCAATCCATCGAAGGGATCATAACCACTAGATTCGCTAGAATCACTTATAGTGAAAATAATCAAAAAAATGGAATAAACAATAATTTTGAATATGACAAAGTTTCTTTGAAGTGAAAAAATTCATATAGTTATTAATAAAGTTTCCCAAAAAATTGCTAATTGAATCAGTTATTTTAGAAATCAAACAAGTCAGGTTTTTTTGCATATGGAAATTTGACGGATTCGTATTCTCTGAGGATAAACGCACAAAAACGAACAAGTCCGGCCATTCATTCCAGAGTTATAGGACCCTAAACTTAGGCCGTTATTTAAGAAACCGAACAAGTCACTGACATGTTCTGTTTCATACCCAGCTTTCAACACATCATCTTTTGCAGCTAAACAGCTGATTTTTGTTTTGTTTGTCAGTAGGCGGTTTGGAAGTTGCTTAAGTATTTTGTGTTAGCTCGCCTTTTCACTTCAGGGTGCAATAAGGAGTCACCGACGTCTAATGAAACTCCAAATTCACTTGATTACTATATTTTTCTATTAAACAACGATTTTTTTGTCGAGATATAATTGTTGACAGTTGAGTCCTTTTTATTTCCTTCCGTCATCTGTCTGCCTTCTTTTTTTTTAAATCAGTATTGCCACATCTGGAGAAAATAATTCTCCTCAAACATTCATGACAATAACCATGTTTAAGTTAATAATATAATGTCATCGTATACAGGAATCACGAATGTTTTATGAATCTATTAATTACATACAGTTATCATTTGCAATGTTTTGGAAGATTTTTTATTATCGAGATGTCGGGAAATGAAAGTGAGGAAGTGGAAGAGATGCAGAAAAAAAGAAAAGGAGTAAGGAAGGAAACACCTGCTGCGCTGATCAAACGAAGCCGTGTCAAAGGACTACCCTACAAAAATTACAAAGGCGTGCCGGTTCCAGGTAAAATATCTGGTGAATCATGTAGCTGTTCCTTGAAATGCTTTGATAAAATTGATGAGCTGGACAGAATCCAGGCTTTTGCTAATCTACGTGATCTCGATACCAAGAACGAGCAGGATATCTTTTTGTATGGCCTTATTGATGTCGTAGCAGTCAAGCAAAGACGGCCAAGGACAGATGATCCTATAAAAACTAAACCTAAAGCAGCTTCCTACAGGTTTCATGTAGCAATAGGCGAAAACAAAGTGCGTGTTTGCAAAAAGGCTTTCATTATCTACTCCATAAAAAATTATGCTTTATTTCGACTGCAGCGTTCATGCCTATCAGGAGTCATTCCAAGGGATCGCAGAGGACATCAAGGCAATCAGAGAATAATACCTGGTGCAGTAATTCACGAAATAAAACAACACATCTCGAGCTTTCCTGTAAAGCAGTCACATTATGCTTCTAAGTAATATCTTTACCTGGCTGCAGATCTAAACATCAAAGCAATGTTCAAACTATACAAGGAAAGATTCCCAACATCAGCAGTAAAACAATCGTTTTACTACAAAGTTTTTAAAGAAAACTTTGGCCTATTAGTAATGCCAAATTCATAATTGACTGCCTCGGTGGCTCAGTTGGTAATGATCCTACTTTCTGTGCTTGGGGGCGTGGGTTCGATTCCCATCTAGGACAAACATTTGTGTGATGAACATTTGTGTTTGTTCTATGTCTGGGTGTTAATATCTATTTAAGTATGTATTTAAAAATATATATGTATATGTATCAGTCTCTGGCAGCCATATTACAAGCTTTGCTTAGTTTGGGGTCAGATGACCATGTGTGCAATAATGTCCCAGATATTTATTTTATCAGATATTTATACGTTTATTCGTCTGCATTTTTTCGTGTATGGCCACACGAAATTACATATTCAATTATCTGAAGACACCACAACACAATCTTTCATCTCTTGCTTATAAAGATATTGTGCTCGTCGAGGCGTTTGTAATACTATTTACTCAGATAATGCTAGCTATTTCCATTGCTCTAATAATAATCAATTAAATTACTTATACAAACTGTTTATGAATGAGACATCTTACAGTCAAATCATGAACCGTTTCAGTATCAACTGAAAATACACAGTTTCGTTGGCCAGCCACATGGGTGGAGTGTGTGAGACCTGTATAAAACTGCTGCTGAAAAAGAAATAATTAGGTAACTGTAGAATGACTTACGTTCAATTATCTACTTTATTATGTGAAATTGAGTCTATTCTGAATTCCAGACCCCCTGTGTTCTATTTCGGATTTACCTGACGATTTGAATTACCATAGACCAGGCCACTTCATTATTTGTTCTACCTTATTAGACATTCCAGAACTAAGCCTCATCTAAATATCAGAAAACATTAAACTAAACACAATATAGTATCAAAAATATCAAGGTATATCTATATCTATACATATATATATATATATATATATATATATATATATCAAAAAGGTAACAAATAAAAAAACAAAAAACAATATAGGTATAAGATTTACGAGTATTATCTAATTTATAATGTTGTTTTACAACATAGAAATAAGCTTAATTTCAAACAAAATTTAATTATTCGAATGTAAATAGTACATAATTATCAAATAATTTTGCATCCTTTGATTATTTCACTACAACACTTTAACTAACTTAGAGTCATTTAAGGCCACTGCACCGCACATATTACGCAATTACAGCCGCACTCAGAAAGATTCCTTAAATTAGTCCTAAATTATACTTATCATTATAATATTATAATGATATTATCGTTTCATACTAGAGACAGAATTTAAGTGTTCATTAGTTAATAACAGATTTAAGTATCCGTATCGCGAGGCAACATCTGAATAACTCCATCGATAGAATATCGATATAGCGTGTGTTGCCGCACTACAAAATGTAAATTTCAATTAGTAAAAATATACAACAAAACACATCACAATCATCATTCAATGCATTATTAGGTAACAACTAGTTCTTTTACTATCAGTTTTGATAAAAAGATAAAGTTAAAGGACTTTTTTTGCGTAAAAATATAATACTTTATTCCACATTTTTCTCTATGGCATTATTTTCAGCCAAATAATGTCAAATTATTATTTATCTTTATTGAAATACATTCTCGGGTCTAGCCCGGACATTTGGTGGGCATTGGTTGAGCCGAAGCCAACACCAAGAGGCCCTTTTGAATATAAAAAATATCGGCCTCCTTGACGTGTCCGTCAACGGCGAACCTGACTAGCGCCGGTTATGAGCGCGTATATGGCTGGCAAAACCAAACTTAGTTTTAAAGGTCCTGTTGCAAGGCGCACAATGCAACTGACCATCAGCATTGTATGTGTAAGTGTAGGTAGGCTTCGGACGGGTTTTAATGATAAGGCGCTTAGCATCTAGGTCTTGTATTCGCTTCTCTTCGAAATTATTAACAGCCTTATGAACAGAGCTGCGCCACTCTCGCCTCTGTTGCGCGAGCTCTTCCCAACCCTCGCACGGGATGTCACATGCGGTGAGATGGCGCTTCAGGACATCCCTGTAACGCAAGTACTGACCCCCAGGTGTACGCTTTCCCTCCTTCAGCTGCGAGTAAAAGACAGCTTTAGGCAACCTAGAGTCATCCATACGTACAAGATGTCCACACCATCTCAGTTGACCCTTAATTAGCAAGGACTCTATGCCACATAGCTCTGTTCTTCTCAAAACTTCGGAGTTTGGAACTCGGTCTTGCCACCTTACACGAAGAATTGATCTTAAGTACTTCATGTGGAAAATGTCAAGGCGTTTGACATCACCCTTGTAAAGACACCAAGTTTCGGTGGCATACAGCATTATGGGTAGAATTATTGCCTTGTACACAGCAATCTTTGTGTGCAGCCGCAGATCATGCGAGTCCCAAACTCTTTTGCGTAACATTCCGAAAGTTGCCGCAGCCTTAGCAATGCGTGAGGATATTTCGGTTTCAAGGCGGTTGTCGTTACGTATAAAACTCCCAAGATACCGAAAAGATGCTACTTCCTCGAGCGCTTTACCATCTAAAGATACCGGCGTTGGATCTGATGTCATACCACGTGCAGGTTGCTTAAGCACCTGGGTCTTGGAAACACTTATGATCAACCCAAACCGCTGACAAGCCTCGTTTAGTCGATTCAAGAAAACCTGCAAGCTGTTGACATCACTGGCCATCAAACATACGTCATCAGCATAAAGAGCGTCCACAATCGAGAACTCTTGCACCGATCTTTTAGCTCTAAATCGACCCAGGTCAAAAACGCCTTTATCAGTCCTAACGTTAAGGCATATCTGTCCAGTAGAGTCGCCATAGGCATCCCTCAGTACAGTAGCAAAATAAAGGGCAAAGAGAGATGGAGCCATCACACAACCCTGTTTAACGCCACTGGTTACTGAAAATTGGTCTGTGAAGTCGTTTTCGTGCTGCACCCTGGCCACCATGCCATCGTGAAATTGGCGCACTAAGTTAACAAACTTCTCAGGACAACCAGCCTTAGTGAGAATGATCCAGAGAGCAGATCTCGGTACGCGGTCGAAAGCTTTCTCCAAGTCGACAAAGCACATATTAAGTGGACGATGTTGTTCAAGAGACTTTTCCTGTAGCTGTTTGACGATGAAGATAGCATCGACCGTACCTCTGCCCGGACGGAACCCACACTGGCTCTCAGGCAAGATGCGCTCAGCCAACTTCCCCAACCGACGATTGATAATATGGGCCAGTACTTTACCAGCCGCGCTGAGTAACGAAATACCCCTATATGACCCACAGTCAGAGGTATCACCTTTCCCTTTGTATAATTTGCAGATAGTGGCGTCCCTCCAGGCTTGAGGAATTTCGCCTGTATCCCAGATTCGCAGCACAAGCTCAAATAAACCATTTTGAACACTGGGGCCACCATATTTGTAGAGTTCAGCTGGTAGACTATCTGAGCCTGCGGCTTTTCCATTTTTAAGTCGATTAACGGCAACAAAAAACTCCTCAAAAGACGGGGGGTCACCCAGTTCTGGAGATGATGGTAGAGTCAGAAGAGCATTTATATAGGTGAGATCTGCGTCGTGACCAGCTGGATTTAGCACTTCACTGAAATGTTCAACCCAGCGGCTTAGTACATCGCTGTGATCAGTCAGCCGCTTCGATCTATCACGTGAGTAAATAGGTGAAGTTTTCTTAAAACGTGGGCCAAAGATCGTTCTCAGGGACTGGAAAAAGAGACCTGGTTGTTTAATGTTAGCAAGGTGCTCCAATTCTAACGCCTTCATCATCCACCAACGGTCTTTGAGTTCCCGAATCTTAGACTTGAGCTGGTGTTGAACAGCTTTTCGCTGAGTGCTGGTTGTGGAGACTTTCATTAGACGCCTCGATTCTTTGACGAGTGCCATGATCTCAGCATCGGAGTCGTCGAACCAGTCTTGATTTTTCTTCTCCGGCTTTCCAACTACTTGTTGGGCTACACTATGAATTGATTGCGATAAGGTGCGCCAATGTTCATCAATTGAGCCCGCAGTATCCAATGATATTGAGTTGAACTTGGTGTTGAAACTTTCCTGTGTTTTAGAAGAGTTTTTTAGTTTTTCAAAGGCCAGCCGTGTTGGAATTTTATGCTTTGCTCGGCGAGGCGGTTTATAGCTGAGACGGACTTTTGACCTTATCAACCGGTGATCAGTCCAACCTTCAGCGCCCCGCATAGCTCTGGTCGTAAGCACGTCCTTCAAATCAGCCCTGCGCACAATGACATAATCTATCAGATGCCAGTGCTTAGAGCGTGGGTGCATCCAAGATGTCTTATACTTATCGGACATACGGAAGAAGGTATTTGTCACACATAGATTAAATTCTGCACATAGAGATAAAAGCAGTTCTCCATTAGTGTTACATTTACCGACTCCATGTTGTCCAAGGACCTGTTTCCAGACATGGTGTTCAGAGCCAACTCGAGCATTAAAATCACCTAATAAGATAATTTTATCACTGGAAGGTATACCTTTCAAAACGTTCCTCAAATCTTCATAAAATTTTCATTTGTCTTCATCGCTATACGTCATGGTAGGGGCGTAGATACTTATTAGGTGAAGGTATTTGTTGGTGCTGAGGTGAAGTCGAAGCGTAATGAGTCTATCATTGATACCTTTAGGTGTTTCTACGAGTGTCTTTACGATGCTGTTTTTAATAACAAAGCCTACTCCACTACTTGCTCTCTCCTGTGAGGGTTTGCCTATCCAGTAATAAGTGTACCCACCGCGATCTTCACACAGTTCACCGCTATCTGATAAATGGGTCTCACTTAAGGCAGCTATATCGATGTTATATTTTTGCAGTTCTCTGGCAATGAGAGCAGTCTTCCGTTCAGGGCAAAGGTTACTGGGATTATCCAAAAGAGTTCGTACATTCCAAGTTGCGATATTAAAAGATTGTAATATAGGTTTTTTAAATTTTCTATTCGTTTTTCGACCGCGATTAAGTCGGTGCCCGAAGACCGCGGTTTGCCATCCGGGTGAAGGGTGAAGCGGACTATGTTTGAGCCACCTTTTCTAGGCCCCTCCCCTGTGCAGGGGTAAGCAGAGCGATCCTAAATAGGGCTGCTTAGTCGTCAGATGTGCTGCCGAACCCGTCCTCCCGCCCCAATCGAATCCAGGAGCGACCACTCTCATCTGACCGCCTATGTGCAGGGAAACAGCTAAGAACCGGACACACCGTGATCCGAAATTCCCACCACCATCTCCCCATCGCCATAGGTCTTTTGCTCGTAGTCCAATCTAGCCAAGGTTCATCTGCGCGTGAGTTGTTTAAAGTGAGTAAGCGGTTGCGCTGGTGCAAGCCCACTCTCTCGTCCCATTCTACCAGGACCCGATGGACCAGTTAACTGGTACGACCGGTGGTAGGAGAGATGCAGTGCGTTGGCCGCCAATCATAAAAAGATCCTGACTGACGCCCTTTAAGGCATATCACATCACCTTGCTCCATCGCCGCGGTCACCGGAATCAGTTGCCTATCGACGGTGTCCGCTTTCCGCGCCGATGTAGACTTTGTGTACTTTACGGGGGATCACCCGAATTAGCTGAAAGGAACAGCCCCTTCCACTAGGCTTAGCCCACGGATCGACGTGGTTACCGGGGTGTGGCCGCTGCGTACACTGCAACTACGTGGAGCCAATAGTGGAGAGATTATGAGTGGCTAGTAGCGTCATCAAGAATTGTGCTCTCGGTCAAAAGAACGAGACGATCAGCAACTCCATGACGTTAAAAACACTACTAAGCCCCCCACTACACCCCATATCGTGTCGTTTTTATGACAGTTTTAAAAACTTTGAGTTGATCTCTTAAAAAACAGACAGGATGTCTAATACCTATGAAAATAGAAGAAACGCTAACCAGATTCAGCGTGGTAATCCCGCTAGTGGTAGTAATGATAGCCGACAGCAACATTCCGGCACCAGAAGTCAAAGACGAGCGTACCAGCACCAACAAGGCTTTATCGCCGAGGGAGATTGGGCTGAGAGCCGTGAATTTGAAGAACGTCCACCAAAACCAAGAGGACCTAACCAACGAAGCACTAACTGGAAGAAGAAAATCCAGGAAAAGAAAGAGGCTAAAAAGGAGAAGAAGGATGATGCCTCCGCTGCCTACGATTTCAAAGCGGTAAAAGAAACCGCTCCTGTTGATGAACCCCTTTACGACATTGGACCTCACAGTAGTTCGATTCCCGTACAGGAGACGTATTCCCAGAACTTCGACTTTTCAGGATATATTGACCAAGTTGAACGAACTTATGAGGTGATGAGAGGAATAGATCCCCGGCTTGATCGCCGAATGCCGTTCTCCATGTTTCAACATTCAATGGTCTCTATTCTAAATAGTTACTTAATGGACCTCACGCTTATGAATGGTGAGAGGAAGATGGGAATGGGCATGTGCCAGGACTTATTGCCTGAAGATTTGTGCATCCCCGACAACCTCTTTCATTACATAGCAAACATCGGTAACACCACCACCGTAAATGGTGAAGAGATTAAGGCGAATATACCTGATATCGCCATTCCGCAGCCTCAAGCAGATGATATTCCTGCAGGCTTTTTTGGACCAGTTACGCCTGAAAACCACAATGTCTATGAGTGTTACATATAAAAAATACAATGACTATGGCATGTGTATAAAATGGAATATGAAACTATTGTACAGTAGGTATCGTTCGCGCAAAACTTTATGAGCCCTCTGAAGTTAGGCCCAATGGCTGCGCAGTACGCATATTATAGGTATCCGAGGGACTTTACAGGGCGTCGGGGAGGCCTCGCGCCCAACTTCAGAGGGCTCATAAAGTTTTGCGCGAACGATATAGGATTAAATAAAACTGGGCTATTGAGGGGAACAACTTGTGGATGGAATAACAGATCTATAGAATGAGAAACGGCACCTGCCTTATCCTGTCTTATCTCAAAATATATCAAATTATTTATTATTATTTTCATGTCAAACATGTCTGGCGTAGTGTGATTTTGTTTTGGGTGTGCTGTGAACTGAATTTGTTATTGAGGATCTTGAGGTGTTATTTAAAGTGTTTCTGTTTCAATTTAGGATGTACAAGCAAAAACACCGCGCAAAAGAGTGGCCAATTTTACCACAGACGAGAAGGCTATATTAGCACAGTTAATTAAAAACAAACCGATAATTGAATCAAAATTAACCGATGGCAAGTCTATAGCTAAAAAGCAAGCAGCATGGGAGTTGGTTACTCTAGAATTCAACTGCCACCACAATGTCAACAAGATAGACTATCCGATGCTAACGAATTGATGTGTGCTACTCACGAACAAATATAATATAGTTTTTCAAACTACCTATTTATACCAGCACTTTAAAAAAGACGTGGGACAATATAAAAGCGTGGACTAGAAAAACTCGTGCCACAGAATGAGGTAATCTTATGGACTGGAGGTGGACCACAACAACCCACCATAATCACAAAATGAGGCTATAATAAGCATGGTTGAAGATGTGAGTAACTTAAAACTTCTGTAATCTGTGTACCTATTTAAAAATGTCAGTTTATACACAATATTAATTCACAACTCTATTTATCAGGCTGCACCGGTGATGATTTGTGAAATTAAAAACACATAAGACAGCGATTGCATCGTTTTATGTGGGATTGATATTCCAAACGCTGACAAAGCTGACGAGTCCTTTGGTATGAAACAAATTTTTGGGTTTTAACATGTATTATATTTTACATACTCTTCATATTGATTAGATTTTGGTGTTTTCAGATATTGTAACTGAGGAGGAAAAATTACATTTAGAACTGACTTTTCCTGTACTCCTGTACTGGATTATCCAATCTAGAATCAAATAGTCTTCAAATTGAAGATAGGCGTTTTAACACAGGTACATTGTAAAATTTTATATACATTCTCTTTGATAAAGGATAAAAAGAACAAGTGAGAGCAAGAAGTGTAAGTATTTATGTTCAATAAATTGTGTGGTTTGAAAGTTTGAACCTCGTTAAATAATGCTATTTTATTTTTCGGGTCTTTAGATTGTAACGTTCCATGATCGTTACCTACTTCCAATACATGGCAAATGGCACATAGCTAGAAGCCAAACTTAATGAATAAAAAAGGTCACCACTATGACATAAACATTGTTGACAGAATGAAGGTGATTGACGTAATGTCAGTCACTTTCATTTCGTTAAGCAAAAAATCATTGTTCTAACCTACGGAAATATTAAACTGCATTTTTAAAAGATTCGGGTATGTAGATATCATATTCCTTCTAGAAGGAATATGTTATTTATAGAACCCGAACTAAAAATCTCGGTCATTCGTGCAGTGGTACTCCCGTGTGAAAGTCGTTCAGACTTAACCTTTAAACTTATAATTAAAATCTTGTAGCCCCGTACTCCAATCGGGTAAGTTCCTTTCAGAGATAAAACAGGAAATACTTTTAAAATGTGTTAATTGTGAAATCTGTCTCGACAAATAATGTCTATCATATTTGTCAATTGAATTATCATACAGGCATCCTGTGTTGTAAAACGCAGTGCAAGTGCGTTTCATATACGTACAATCTGCGGATATGGACGCGCGCTGTACTTATATTCTAATATAATTGTGTTCTAAGCTCTTAAAGCATTCTGTAATCTTGGATCCTTCCGATCAAAAACTGTGTTTTAACGCCGGTACCACGTCATGTGAGATAATGGGCGCCTGGTCCGATCTGCCGTTTATCTTCGGGATCTCACACGACGTGGCCGAGCGGCTTCCGTACTGATCCTCATGCGTAGTTCTTCGACGCATTTTCAGGCTCCTTCCCTCTACTATACTCCGGCCACGCACCGCAGTCGTGACGCGTTACCACGTTAACCGTACTCCGGCCACGTTCCTAACAACAGCGTCGTGACGCGCTGACCATACTCCGGCCACGCCCCAGCTCGGCGCTCGCTACCACGTTGACCGTACTCCGGCTACGTTCCTAACAACAGCGTCGTGACGCGCTGACCATACTCCGGCCACGCCCCAGCTCGGCACTCGCTACCACGTTGACCGCACTCCGGCCACGCCCTGAAAACTTTACGGAGCTGTCTCGTCGCTACGCTGCCCTGCTGACATCCTACGTGCCACGAGCCGCGTCGAGCCACGCGGCGATCGGCGCCCCAGCTCTTCAAGCTAAGTCTCAAAACAAGGGACCAACACGTTTTTATAACCATCACCTTCCGAGCTCACGACCCTCTGTCTGACTTGTAAATTCATTCGCTTGCTCAATTAAATCTTAACTTATACTATCATAAACTCTTTCCTTTGAAACACCTATCCACTGCTAGGTAGAACTTCACCAAGCTTCACTTGGTGAACGTTTCAAGATGGTGAGCGTAGATCAATTATCTGCGCCCCTCGACTTCCTTGAGTCCTACCCGGAGCTAGCGCTCGGCCGCTGCACAAGAACCAAAGAGGGACGTAGTGGCAGCATCAATCGAATTGGCTGGGGAAAGACTGCGGGAGGCCATTACATTCGCAAAGCAAAGCCCACCACGAACTAGAGTAAATTGTTTTTTTTAAATCTTGTTTTTGATATAATTTTAATTTCTAATTTTCGATATTATTCTTTTTAGGGTTCCGTAGCCCGACAAGGAACCCTTAAATGTTCGTTCTGTCCATCCGTCTGTATATTATCATATTATGTTAGCAATTCCGAACCTTTTAAAATCATCATCATCATCAGCCAGAAGAACGACCACCGCTGAACATAGGCCTCCCCTTTAACCTCCACACTGAACGACAACCTGCCATCTGCATCTACTGGATGTCCGCTACACTCACGATGTCGTCGGGCCATCTAGTGGGAGGCCTACCTACGCTGCGTCTTCCGGTTAGAGAGATTGCTCGCCTGATGATAAACGTTAACATTTGGTTTGAAGGGTTGTTTCCAAGGTGTACATCGTATCAATATTCATATAAACTTTTTTTTTTTTCAGAGAAGATACAACAGAATATTGTCTTCTTCCGAAAGCGATTAACAACCTCCCAAGTTTTTTTTTTAATGGCAAGTGCCTTTATTAAATAAACAAAATACTAGCTAAAACTAACACTAAATAAACAGTTAGACTGTCCATAGACCGTCCCAAGTTTTTTGATTGGGCCAAAATAGTAAGTAAAGCTCATAATTGGTAACCTTATTATACCATTAGAGTTTCTGTTGTTTTCTGCTGATGCTGCTTTTATTAACCTCAGGCTATAAAGTTTATTTATTATCTTAGGTCTTTGGTCTGGTTAAGTTGAAAAACATTAACATGAGGTCATGGTTAGTGGGAAGAACCTCGCCACTCGGGCACAAACATACAATTTGTGTGGATCAGGGGCCATATCGGAATCGGGGGCAATGAGTTTGCAGACAATACGGCCAAGTCCGCATCCACGATGCACAAACAACCGGACTACAATCACATCCCCATCAGCCACAATAAATACCAAAACAAACAAATCTCTAAAGCTAAAACTGCTGAATTTTTCCAAAACTGCACACACACCAAAGACCTATTTATAACACATGACAACCTTCCCAATTTTTAAATACCATCAAACCCGATTTCGCTATGACCCAGATACTCACAAACCATGGATACCACAAAACGTACCTTAAACATTTCAAAATAGTCAGCAATAATCATTGCCCTTGCGATAACACTACCACACAATCAATAAAACACCTACTCACAACATGCCCTAGATTTGGCTTCGCCAGGCTCGACTACGCCCAGGCCACCAGAACAATCACTGACCCCTTTGATCTCGTCCAAATATCTGAATCCGATCGGGCTATGGAAGCCTTTAGGGACTACATTCACTATATAATCAAAAACCTTAAGAATTTCAATAACACATAAATTGTACCCATAAAAAAATAGTTACAAAACTAGTCTAACCCAATCTGCTTTTTGGACCTCCCCACACTCGCTAAAAAACTTGCGCCCACTAATAAACCACGAAATCACCACCCCAATCCACTAAAAACTCTTTGCTTCCTTACCAATTATATGAACTTGTTCGAACCGAAGTCACCTAGTAAGCCACTATCCTCATACATCGAGCTCTTGCAACATTTGAAAAATCAGCTATACCGGAAATTTGAACGTCACACCGTAGTACCTATACACAGACACGCACAACACTCCACTCACATCCAGACATAACCTCACAACACCGCAACCTCCTTTCACCGTCACCACACCACCACCCAAAAAAATTAACACCAACAGCGAGCATACTTGCACCGGCCCGTGCAGCAACCCGGACTGCATCACTGTCCGGAATCGATTGAGTGAGGCAACACAGTGGATCAGCCACCTCAGAGACACCATGGCATCTGCTGTCTACACCTCGTACCAGTACATCCCTGGCGACATTCCTGGTGCCATGGAAACCACGGAGACCTCGCCCGCCCCGCCGCCTCTCGCACTGACACACTGACACTGACTCTCGTCTTACAGGACGTTGCGGCGGCAGGGCCGACGGGACCATCCCTAACCATCCAGGTCAGTGGGTAGGGGGCTGAGGGGGAGGACAACTGCTGCCCGGACCGTAGCCCTCATCCAGTGGATGAGTTCCCTGTTGTCCTCGAGGACGGCCTCCGCGCGCTCGCTCAAAGCTGCCAACTCTTTGGCGAGTACATACGCAAAGAGGACACCCGCAACAGCACGAATCCTGGGAGCCCGCCTCCCCCCCTAAACGAAACCACCCCCACAAGTGGTGCCGGCCCTACTGGACCCGCCTCGCCGCCCTCACGGGGCGAGGCGCGACAGCTGTTACCTGAGACCGCCATGCTTTCCTGCCCCCCCGCCGACACCCCCTCCCCCACGCCCCCTCCTCCTTCTCCCCCGCTTTTCACTCCTCCTACATCACCTGAAATCCCCACCTGGGTCCGTGAGTTGGCGGAACGTGGTGGGACTAGCCGGGACAGCACTGCCCCCCCTGCCGTCCGGACTGACTACGTGCACCCCCACCCCCACCCCTGCCCCTGTCCCCGCCCCCGCCCTTTCCCTCCCCCCTACCCCCGCCCCCATCCCCGACAACCCAAGTAGCAGCATCGAGCAAAATACTGGTGGATCACTCCATCTCGCCACCAGCGGGGATGGGATGGATGGGGACGGGAGGATGGGGCACCATGGATGGGGACCGCCAGGGGGCGCAGAATTGTAAACATGGCGCTACGTTAGGTCCGCTAAATTTAATTCAAATAAAATAGTAAATTTACAGTTTGCGATGTTTTGTGCTAATGAGTAAAAGGATATTGTGACAAATAAACTCTACGCGTGTTATTGTCGAATATAAACTGCTATTCGTGAAATTATTTCAGTTTTACTAAGTGACCAGTACAAACTATTTGAATCTGTTACCGCAGTTTGCGATGTTTTGACTAAAGTGATATTGTGACTAAAGTGATATAGTGTCAAATAAACTCTACGAGTGTTATTGTCGAATACAAACTTATAATGGACCGTAAGGATCTTATAATGGAATGCCTGGTAGAAGATGCAAGGGACTGGGCTAGGATTTATAAGAACAGATGGTTGGGGCTGAAAGAATTCAAAGAAGATTTCCTAGCTACATATTGGGGGGAAAATGAACACAATGAATTGCGCAGGAATATTGTGCATCGTAAGAAAAATCCTTCGATGATGAGTTACTATTTGAAAATAGTGGGAAGAGCCCAAGCAATTAACTTCAGAATCCCTGAGGATCAATTGGTCGCTGACATTATTCGTCACTATCCAAAGTACGTTCAACAAGGGTGGTTTACCTCTAATATGAAACAATAATGGAGACGGCGGAGTTTCTCAGAATGATGGATTATATTAAAGATCAAGAGGTACACTCTTACCAAGCGGAAGGACAAGAAAAGGAAGTCCAAAAGAAGAAAAAGCAGTTTCAACAAGAATACCAAAGGTGGCAGAAGCCAGCTGTAGGGGAAATAAACAATAATAGAGGCCAAGTTAACGTAATCGACTTGGAGTCTACTCCGAATTCTTCGTTAAACTAAAGGAAGCTGAAATTCCTGTTCCCGAGTCAGCTTCACGTATAGGGAACGTGGTATTAAATATGATGAATAAAATGGGTTGAAAACCGGGACAAATTTTAGGTAAAAATGGGAGAGGTATAAAAAACCCTTGGAAGGAAAGTTATTGGATAGAAACTGTAGGGAGGGTTTAGGATGTCAGGAATTAGAGATCAAAGAATTGAACGTGTTGGAACAAGTAGTTGATGTTTTAAAATTAAAAACTGAACAAGTCGAAATTAAATCAGACCAAGGGAAAAATTTATTATCAGTATTCGAAGAACAAAAGGAGGAAAATAGTGGGTTAAATTTAAAATCTGAAATTATAGTAAAAATTGAATACGAAATAAATGGTTTGGTGGACACAGGTAGCGACATCACTTGTATGTCTGAGGAATTTTGGAATGAGTTGTCTGCAAAATATGGAAAAAATATTCCACTGATGCCCATTTAACCTTTTCAAATTAAGACAGCAGAAGGACATAACAGTTTAGAGATTCGGCAAATTGTCCTATTACCTTTAATGCTAGGAACGATTTCTTTGGATACAGGGTTCGTTATAGTACCAGGGTTAATAAATCACATTATTTTGGGATTCGACTAGGTGAAAACTAATGGAGTAGTGATTAGCACAAAAAGGGAAGAGATTAGGGAAAGGGAAGGGAAGAAGGCAATTCAATTCAGGGATATTAATTCCGCAACAGTTTTTTGCCTCAGAACTTTCGACTGGGTGAACCGATTTTGACGATTTTTATTTTATTTTTAAGCTGGTGCCTTTCATTTGGTCCCATCTCAATTTTGTCTAGTTCTACTAAGTTTCTTTTTATTCAATGTAACAATTAAAAAAGTCATTTCCACACAAAAAATATAATAAAAGACATCTGTCGGAACACCTCAGTGCTAAATCAGGCTTGCTCTCTCTAAAACCGATAGTGCCTAATTAATGCACGTGCTATGGGATAGAGGGCTCATATTTTTTGTGAAGTCGGATTTTTATATTGATAATTATATTGTTAGCATTCTATCGATGAAAAAAAAACATCTTTTTGTAGGTTAGTACAGGCGCTGAAGACAAACTCGAGGAGATCCGCGCAGCGCTAAACACTGCCACAGTGCAGTTCGGTCAGGTAAGCTTTCTACAATAAACCATTACTTTTAGCGGCAGGAACGGCATAATGTTTATTACTTAATATCTTCGTAAGTAATGGTCCGAGTACTAGTTCTATTGAATTTGCTATTATTAGTAATAATTCAGCTCATATTCAGTTTAAGAACGGGCCTAATATCTAGATTTTCCAATGTCGAAAGAAGTGGTACGTTTTCGGTTTGCACGTTTCTGGACCCCAGGTACAAACTGGCCGTATTTTCCGACGCCAATGAAGCCAGAAATACTAAAAAACGCGTACAGGACATGCTAGTAGCAATCATAACACAAGATAGTGTTCAAGAAAGCAGTCCACCAGTCACGGCACCCATAGCTGAAATTGATAAATTTTCACCATGGGCCATTTTAAATGACATAGTGGGCCAACGACAAAACGTGGGGACCCCTTTATCAAAAGCAATTAAAGAAATGGACACGTATCTAAATGACGACACGTTACCAGTTTTCACTGGCACGAACTGGAACTGCCCTCTTGAATGGTGGCGAAAGCATAGGTTCACATATCCATACCTGTCAAAGCTGTTCAAAAAATATGGTAACATTATGGCAACGTCGGTACCATGCGAAAGGATTTTTAGCAAAACCGGTTTAATTGTCAGTGACCGTCGCACCCGGCTGACATCAGCAAAAGTTAAGCAATTAACATTTTTAAATGTCAATTTAGACAAAAAAAGATTTAAGTTGTAGATAAAATGTAAATAGGTACCTATAGTTCGTAAATAAAAAATACAAAACTTAAAAAAAAAATATATCTAGAAAAAACTAACTAAAACAACATGTAAATATTTGTTAATATTGAATGTACATATCATCAAATATGAACTTCTAAATACGCCTGCTTTTTTGCGAAAATTATAATCAATTTATTTGTCATGTATATATGTAATTTTAAAGCAGGTAATTTTGATAATAAACTCACAAAAACTACAAAAAATGCAGCCAGTCCTAAGCCTGGTAAAGTATGAAGGAAAGTTCATAGAGGTTGATTTAAATAACGGCAATACAAATCGTGAAAAATATCAATAGAACATTTTGAAATGGCACGAATTACGATATTACGCTCGATACTATACCTACGGTGTTGATTTTACATCGAAATCTAGGCATATTTAAAAAAATATATAGTTTCAGGAAATATATAGTTTCGAAATCCGATGTCAGATATCGATATATAGTTTCGATTCGATATTCGACAAAGCCGATATTACCCACTCCTACCGCACATTACCCTTTCGCAGTGGAAACCGGGCTTTACCCCTGCGCAACCGCCATTTCTCACAGTTTCTGTCCCGCAGTGCCACGCAGTGCGTTTTAGATAACACACGTATCGCTTTTTCGTCCGCCCGCGCGCCTTTCCGCCATTTTATTGTGTTGGCGTCTCAAATTTGCATCATGGCCTCAACATCGAAGAAAAGAAAACACGTGACGCTAACAATTGGACAAAAGTGCGAGATTTTGGACAAGATTAAAAAAGGCATCTTGTCATCAATTCTCGCACAGCAGTATAACGTTGGAAAAGCCACAATTACAGATATCAAACACAAGGAGGAAAAAATACGATCATTTGTAATAAACACAGAAAAGGGTCCAGGTGCTAGGAAAACCTTGAAAACTCCTGAAAATCCTTTGCTTGAAGATGCTTTATTTACGTAGTTCATAGAGCAGCGAAGAAAGAACGTCCCTTTGTCTGGTGATATACTGATGCAGAAGGCTAAGTTTTTCCATGAACGACTTGGAAGAGGAGAGTTTGTGGCTAGCTGAGAATGGTTAGATAATTTTAAGAAAAGACATGGTATACGCCAACTTAAGGTAAGTGGCGAAAAATTGTCGAATAATGAAGCAGCTGTAAAGCCATTCCAGGACAAATTCATGGATGTAATAAGGGAACAGGATCTGTCTGCAGACCAAATCTATAATGCTGATGAGTCAGGCCTGTACTGGAGATCGATACCAGATAAAACATTGGCGTCGGCATCAGAAATTAGGGCCCCAGGTTCCAAAGTGTCGAGGGAGAGGATCACATTTATGCCATGCGCGAACGTAACCGGAACGCACAAACTGCCCTTGCTGGTTGTAGGCAAAGCACAAAGGCCACGTGCATTTGCAACAGTCAGAAAATTACCGGTTCATTACACAGGTCAAAGAAGTGCTTGGGTTATAAGATCAATATTTATGGAGTGGCTGAAGGAACATTTTATTCCCGAAGTAAAAAAAAAATTATCAAAAAAGAACTTACCGCTAAAAGCACTGTTACTTCTTGATAATGCACCAGCCCATCCACACGAAGACGATCTGCAGTCGTTTGATGAAAATTTTACCATTTTGTACATGCCCCCCAACTGCACAGCCCTTATTCAACCAATGGATCAAAATGTGATCCAGAACATTAAAGTGAATTACAAGAAGAAACTCCTGCTGCAAGTTTTTGGCCAGCAAGAAGTTAATCCAGAATGTACAGTAACTGAAGTGCTTAAACAAAACACAATGAAAGATGCAGTGTTTTCACTAGCTCAATCTTGGGAGCAATTGTCACCAAATCTAATTAAAAAGTCTTGGAAGCCTCTGTGGCCCCTGCTTTTCGAATCAGAGGGAATGTCTGGCCAAGATGTGGAAGATTTTGATCCTGAAGATGACTTACCGTTGAGTATTTTCCAGAACAGAGGATTGTCTGAAGCAGATATTAATAATTTCTTGGTTAGCAATGATGACATTGATTTTCAGGAGCCCTTGACTGATGAAGACATAATAAGACAAGTAACAGATCAGCAGGACAACAAGAACGAAGAAGAATTGGAGACATCGGAATCAGTTGCAAGGATCCCACATACTCAAGCTGTGTCTTGCTTAAATACTTGTTTGGAATGGGCAGATGAAGTCGACATTTCTATTCCGGAAAAAATGCTGTTACGTAAATTGAGGGATAAAGCATTTTCTATGTCACTAAATACTGCTCGTCAAAGCACTATATTGGAATTCTTTAAAAAGTGTGATTAATAGCATTGTATCTAACATACATCTAACGTACATACTTCAATAAACACATTATAATGTAAAATATTTTTGTTTTATTTCGAAAAATCCCTTTAAAAATTTTAACATTATAGTAAACCATTTAGAGATGTTGCCACACCGTGCCTCGCGCGGCCGTATTCCCGCGCGTTTCCGCGAGTAGTGCATACAACCATCTCGCTCGCACCTACGCGCGATCCACGCTAGGTGTCTCTTTCACCGCGCGCCGTTGCCGGCAGCGCGTTTGCCACCGCGCATGACAGTCGTCGCAATCTTGACATTCTGTGAACCGACATGGTTGTACGCGCGCGCGCTGTTCTATGAAACCACGAACTATTTCACTATTTTGTGTGTCTTTGGTGAACCTAATAAACTTTGCTTCCCTGAGACTTTCTCGTGTTTAAATCATATGAGCTAATCCACCTCATATGTGGCGCCCAACTATAAAAATAGCGCCCGCGCCGCGGTTGTGATAACCTACAAACCGTGTATTTTGAAAAGTGGTCTCTTTTGTGATCTATAATGCAAACAAGGAGTCAGCGGAACGCGAATGACGCCGCCGGCGCCAACGTTATGGACACTTCCAGACCGGCTACCCCGACGTCTCCGCCCGCGACCCCAGAAAACAACACACTGGCCACACCCGGTCGCAACGACGAGCCGACACCGCAGCACCATCGCCGCGTGCCGGACGACAGCGCACCAGTAACGTCGACTCCGATGACCTCCGAGGCGACGTTTTCGCAGGCCAATGTGTCAGCTTTTTTAACTGCATTGCAAATCGCAAACTGAAGCCTTCCGGGATATCATAGAATCAGTAATGAGAACACCTCCGGTTGTCAGTGACTCTCAAACCTTAGCTCGCTGCCGAGCCAACTTCAGCGGTTCTACATCAGAGTCCGTGACTGCTTTTATTGACAGTGTTGACAGCTATATCGACTGTTGTAAAGTCTCAGACGCGAATGTTCTAAAAGGTCTCTCTATGTTGCTGCAAGGTGAAGCCGCAATCTGGTGGCAGGGCCTGAGAGAACAAATTACTGACTGGGCCGAGGCGAAGAAAAACTTAATTAGTGCTTTTGGAGACCGCCGACCGCCCCACAAGATCTACCTCGATATTTTCAACAACCCACAACGTACCGAGAATACCGACTTATTCGTGTCCAAAATTCGATCGTTGTTTGCAAAACTTCCAAAACACGATATATCGGAAAATGCCAAATTGGACATAACATATGGCCTTCTACACACGAGAATTAAAGTGAAGCTCCGAAGGGAAGAGTTCTCGTCATTTAGCCAGCTGTTACATTTAGCCAGGGATATAGAAGATTCCTGTGAAGAGTTAAAATCCGCGCGAAACGATCACGCAACGCGCAACCACCCGCCCGCTTCCAAGTCATCGAGTACATCGGTCGCGCAAGCGGCGCAGGCCGCGCGAAATCGGATGTTGCCTGTTCCATCCGCACCACTCACGCCCCGAGCCGCGCCACCACTGCAACGCGCCTTCACTGCTACATCGACACCCGTCGCTACATCGCCGGCTGCGAATACCGACTCCACTGGCGCCAAAAAGCATCGCCCGCAATGTTCATACTGCAAGCGTTTCAATCACACCCGGGACCAGTGCCGTAAGTTGGCGAGTCGAGGTGAGTCCAGCCAAACGTTTCCTTCTCACAAAAGGACGTTTGTGAGAAGGGTAAAGAGAGCTTTTATAGTATCGAACTTCCAAGTTCGCGTAATAAAAATGAGTGCGTAAATTCGGGTGACAAGTGCGTACGTTCTAACCGTGGTGATCTGTCAAATAATAATTTGAACGTAGTAAACTCTAGTAATAATTCTAAAATTACTGCTAATAATGTTAACCATCATTTGTGTTCATGTTTGCCTGTTGCGAATGATGCAAGTAACTATTTGAAAAATAGTTCAGACCCCTGTGGTTCCGACCTTTGCCTCCCGCGCAGAAATGCGAGTGTGTTAAAACAAAAATCACAAACGACGAAGTATCCGTCGGTCAATGCTTGCAACATTCAAAGCGATATTAATGTTTGTTATCGAAATTGGGTCCCGCATAATAACGCATGTGCATGTACTCGCTCTGAGAAAAACACGGACACCGATTTTGTGTGTGTTGCCGAGCCAAAACATTTGTGTTGCCACAAAATCGACAACGTGCCGCGTTATAGTGCGAGAGCCAACTGTTCAATAAAATTACCTGTCTGTGTAAATAGTTCGGGAGCTAACTGCACAGGAATATTACCTGTTTGCGTAAATAGTTCGGGAGCTAACTGCACAGGAAAATTACCTGTCTGTGTAAATAGTTCGGGAGCTAACTGCACAGGAAAATTACCTGTTTGCGTAAATAGTTCGGGAGATAACAGCACAGGAAAATTACCTGTTTGTGTAGGTAGTTCGAGGGCTAACTACATGGAAAAATTACCCCATAGTATGTGTTCATGTGAAACCATTTCTTGTCATGGGGGCGTCACAAAAAACGAATGTAACTGTGAAATTCAAAAATCTCGGAATCTGTTTACAGGAAAAAATTATGTAAATAATTTTACTATGAGTGGTATTTCTGATGACTGTATATGTAGCGGAGAGTTTTCAACGTCCGGGAACAGTCGTGAGAGGCCCCTTGCATGCCGCGAAATTCGTCCAATTTTCAAAATCGAAATTTTGGGTGTTAATGGTACAGCTTTAGTAGATACCGGCGCAAAGCATTGTATTGCTGGCCATACACTGTATGCTCTCCTTCTACGAAAGGGTCAACCCCTCGTTTCCTCGACACGTCAAATCAAGCTTGCTGACGGTCATGTACGGAACATGGATGTACTTACGGCTACATTGGCGGTAAGTTTAGACCATAAAGTCATTACGATTCCTTTTCTGATTTTTCCGGATTCCGACAACAACGAAACGCTTCTGGGCATCGATTTAATCACTGCTGCAGGAGTCGTCATAGATTTTCATAGGGAAATCTGGTATTTCAGCAAAAATAAAACCATTAAACATAAACTGTTTTTCGAGCCCACCTCACGGCAAATAAGTTGCTCCTCTGCAAATGTTCTCCGCGCTGATGAAGGTGCTCATCTCAATCCAGCAGAGCGTAATGCTCTCGCTGAAGTCCTCGTCAGACATGAGAATATTTTTGAAGCAGGGGGAGGTCCAACTCCATTCGCTGAGCACTGTATCGAGACAGGTAATCACCCACCGATAGCCGTGCCTCCATATCATCTCAATCCAGCGAAAAAAAGAGTTGATGAAATAAATAAATAAATAAATAAATTACTTGATGAAGACATCATTGAAGAGTGCGAGTCAGCTTGGTGTTCTCCAGCATTAATGGTGCCAAAGCCTGATGGTACTATTAGGTTCTGCGTTGACTACAGACGCCTCAACGCAATCACCAAGTCTGACAACTACCCGATGCCACGCATCGATGAGCTCCTACAGTCAACAAAGAGAAATTGCTATTTGAGTTCTTTAGACCTCCGCTCCTCTTACCATCAGGTGAATGTCAGGGAGTCCGATAGAGACAAGACAGCCTTCATATCTCCTCTCGGAACTTACCGCTTCAAAAGGATGCCGTTCGGTCTGAAAAATGCACCGGCGACCTTCCAACGTTTAATCGACCGACTCCGTTCTTGTGTAGCTCTAAAAGAGGTAACTATTCTTGCATATCTTGATGACATTTTGGTGATTTCTGAAGGATTTGAGTAGCACCTGGAAGACCTGGAGCTGGTGATGCAACGGCTGGAAGAGTTTAACCTTCAGGTAAATCGAAAAAGTGTGCTTTTGCGAGAGAGAGTGTAAGATATCTTGGACACATCATCACTCAGGAGGGTATCTCTACTGACCCTCAAGAAGTAAGCGCAGTGCTAGACATGAAGGAACCTGCTAACTTAAAACATTTGCGAACCTTCCTTCAAACGTGTTCATGGTTCAGGAAGTTTATACCAAACTTCTCTAAAGTCGCCGAACCATTAACACGTCTGACTAGAAAAAAACAAATTTGGATCTGGAGCGGGGAACAATCCCAAGCTTTCAACGAGCTGAAACGGTTACTTACCTCTGCACCGATACTGGTTCAACCTGACTTCAACAGCCCTTTCATTCTGCGTACAGATGCAAGTAACTATGCCTTAGGCGCAGCTCTTTTACAGGGTGAAGGTAAGCAGGAACGCCCTATCGAGTATGCTAGTCGACTCTTAAACGATGCAGAGCGCAACTACTCAACAACAGAACGAGAGGCACTCGCCGTAGTTTGGGCAGTCGAACGTTTTAGATCATACCTCGATGGCCAGCCAGTAATTATCGGAAGTGATCACCAGCCACTGCGTTGGCTGCTCTCTTTAAAATCGCCAACAGGTAGGTTAATTCGTTGGGCTCTAAAACTCCAGTCCTTCGACATCAAGTTCGAGTACACCCCGGGAAAAGCAAACGTCGTAGCAGACACACTCAGCAGACCAATCTTTTCAAGCGAAACTGTCAACGATTGCGGTATTTGCTGTATAGTCTGTGATCTTCCTACGAAGTCTCCTAACCAGTTACGACAGGAGCAGCTGTCTGATCCCGAGCTCACAAAAATCATCAAAGATCTCGAAGGTACTGATGAGGTCGCTTCCCAGCGATGGTATGACCGAGGATATCTCATGAACCAGGGTGTCTTGTATAGGTACAACCCAGATTCAGAGAGCGAGTCCCTTCAACTTGTTATTCCTGCTGATCAAGTGGTGCATATTCTTAAAGAACTGCATGACTCTCCTTTAGCAGGCCATCCAGGATTCGACCGCACATACCAAAAGGTAGCGCAACAATTTTACTTTACAGGAATGCGGAGAGTAATAAATAATTATGTTGGAGCCTGCATTCACTGTCAACGATACAAAGCATCCAACGCCAAACCTACTGGCCTTCTACAAACTCCGGTGATGAGTCAACGGAACGAGGTGCTTGCCATAGACCTGTTCGGCCCTCTTCCAGGAGGAGACCAGGGGGAGCGTTGGGTTTTTCTTATCGAGGACACAGCGACCAGGTGGGTTGAACTATTTGCCCTCCAAGACGCTACGGCAGAAGCCTGCGCCCGTGTCCTTATTGAAGAATATTTCTTGAGATTTGGCTTGCCTCGCCGTATAATATCCGATAACGGGGTCCAATTCGTTTCTGCAGTCATGCGCCAGTGCATGTCTGTCTTAGATGTAAAGCAGAATTTCGTGCCTCTTTAGCACCCACAGGCAAACTCTGCAGAACGAAAGAATCGGGACCTGAAGGCGATGCTAGCACACTTGGTAGAAGAAGACCACACCGCTTGGCCAAATAAGTTGCCGCTTGTTCGCTTTGCCCTCAACGGTTCTAGGTGTCGAACAACAGGTATGTCACCAGCCTATTTTACCTTTGCCCGGGAAATGAGGTCTCCTACCGAAGTTACACATGACGTTCGTGCTATTTTGAGCAAAGATAATTTCGAACCACAAATAACTCCTTACCTAAGGAAGTTTCTTAATTCACTTTCTGCGATTCGCGAACGTGTTGATATTCAACAAGACAAAACTAAAGAATATGCCGACCAATCTCGTCGTCCCGCAGTAACCTTTCAGGTAGGGGATTTGGTACTACTTAAGTCCCACGTGCTTAGCAGCGCCCGGAAGAATCTGACTACGAAGTTTGCGCCAAAGCGTGACGGGCCCTACCAAATCTCAGACAAGGTCAGTCCAACAACTTATATTTTGTCAAATGTAAACAGTCCAAATGAAATCCTTGGAAAATACCATATTCAGGACCTGGCAACATACAAAGGTAAAGACGCCTCACTGCCTAACCCTATTATCCCAAAAAGGAAGCGAGGACGCCCAGCGACATGCTAAAGTCCTAGTCCAGCAACGAGGACGTTTTCCTGGACTAGAGGGGGAGCATATAGTAAACCATTTAGAGATGTTGCCACACCGTGCCTCGCGCGGCCGTATTCCCGCGCGTTTTCGCGAGTAGTGCATACAACCATCTCGCTCGCACCTACGCGCGATCCACGCTAGGTGTCTCTTTCACCGCGCGCCGTTGCCGGCAGCGCGTTTGCCACCGCGCATGACAGTCGTCGCCATCTTGACATTCTGTGAACCGACATGGTTGTACGCGCGCGCGCTGTTCTATGAAACCACGAACTATTTCACTATTTTGTGTGTCTTTGGTGAACCTAATAAACTTTGCTTCCCTGAGACTTTCTCGTGTTTAAATCATATGAGCTAATCCACCTCATATCATACTATAATCCGAACGCTTCGTGCATCCTAACAGGCTATAAATTTTCGGTGTTCGGATCATCGAGGCCCTGCTGTAATTAATTTTTGTATAAAACAATTTGCCAGATGTGTCATGTGGTTGCAGGATCTGAATTTGATGGAAATGAGGTATTCTCCAGCTCCCGCAGAACATTTTTGCCAGTAACACTTCTTTTTGTGGCTTTCTTTTCACTTGGTATGTTATCGCTCTGAAAATTATTATCTACATTACATATTATCATAATGTAGTACAACTTGAGATTCATGATAGTGATAGCGACTGATCATTGAAAACTGTTGTTCTAATAAGCATTACACCTCGGGCAAGGATTGTACGGAAACCAGTCCGGTCGAACAAATCAAATGTGCCTCTAAATGCTTTGAGCACAACAAACTTGTCGCACTGGGCTGCCAATTTTCTCGATTCAAATTCTTCAACCATGCGTTTCTCAACATTTCATCCTTGGGAAAATCTAAAATGTAATAAAAATGTTTGTTACTTGAAATATGTCTAATTAATTAATTAATTTAATTATACTACTGAGTACGTCCCCTGGACAATGTCTAAGTACCTCAAACGCCAAACAATGATCGAATCAATATTTTTTTAAAGAAAACTACTTATTAACTTTTATTACACCCACCAAACTTGTACATTTATGAAATTGGAAGAAACACAACCTTCCCAAGCCTTCAAATTGTAAAGTTTATGAAAAATAACAAGAAAAAATAGCAATTCAAAATAACCCACAACACCTGTAACGTACACAATGTAATTTGTGACACAAACGTGGGAGAATATAATTATGTCACATTGTCATCAATTCATTTTAGCAAATTGTTATACATATATCTTTTCAGGTGCCAGAAGTGCATTAGAAGAATCGTGGTTGGATGATCCTTCGCGTTGAAGAGATGCGGGTAGAAGCTGCTTTAGCAAATACCCGAGCTGACAGGAGTTTCGCGCAGTCATTCCAACTGATTGCTAAAAGTATTAACAGGCTCAGCCAAGAGGCAATTTATTTTTATATAAGAGATAGAGTCTGGCCAACGAAAGCTGTCCACGTATTATTTTCAGAAGTTTTGATGTGGCAATAATTTAAGACTGTCAAAATTGACACTTTGACGTTTCGTACTTGAGCCATCTTCTGTTTACGTTGGTTTATGTGCATCATATTTTAATTGATTTTGTTTAAAATAATGCCGAGAACAATTAAAAGTTCGACGAGGAAGCTTCTATTTACTATGATTGACAAATATAAAGACATAAAAAGTGATTTAAATCAGAAATCTGCAGAGAAAATACTACGACTGGATTCAATCCTTTCACTTTCAGGTTAGTTTATTGAATTTCTAATGAAACATTTTGATACTTTTAGACTATTTAAGACAAATCGCAATATTTTTCATGGTGTATCTACTTTTCAGGAAGTATTAACAACGAGGAGACAAAACTTAAAATTGTGGAAGCAGTAAAGAAATTGAAAACTCTCGGAAAAAATTAAATGGCGACTTCTGAAACACATTATTTAGAAAACATATCTTCAATGACAGGTATTTTACTTTAGAAATTATAGATTTTAACAGTTACTTCGAAGAGTTATATAAATTTATGACAATGTATGGATGGCTAAATTAAATAATATAATATTATGGTTTTATAATAATGTCTTTGTATATTATTATGGTTTTTGACTTTAATGACTGATAATTAATAATATACTGTTACTTACATAATTTATTGTATTTGTTATCTTCAGATGTCAGTGTGAAGCTCTAAGAAGAATTAAAATTGAAGGGTCTAAAAATCAAGGACAGTGGAATACTCCGGGGAAAAATCGTCTACATTCAGCAACAGTTTCCAATTTGGATAATTTTGATATTTCAGCTATAAGAAACAAAATAAACGAATTTTATGGAGTAAGAAAACAAGTCCCAACACTGAGAAGCCTGCACAATGAGCTGAGGGAAGCAATTGAAATTAAGGGATGCCGTGAAACCCTTACAAAAATTTTACACAAGAACGGGTTTGAGTTTCAAAACAATAAAAATGAACGGGTTTTACTTACAGAAAAATATGAAATTGCGGCATGGAGACATAGATTCTTGAGGACAATACATAAAAAGAGGCTAAAAGGTAAACAGATTATTTACCTTGATGATACATATGTACATCAGAACTATAAAGTTAAAAAATCATGGCAAGGACCTTCAACAAGCGGTGTCACTACTAATATATCATCAGGAAAAGACATATTGTGCATGCCCGATCGGAGGAAGGGTTTGTGCCAGGTGCATTATTGGTATTCCAGCACAAAATCCAAATCAGCTGACTACCATGATGATATGAATGCTACCAACTTTATGAAATGGTTTAAGGAAATGTTGATACCTAATCTCACTAAACCTAGTGTAATTGTGATGGACAATGCAAGTTACCATGTGAAACAAGTAAACAAACCCCCTACTATGTCTGATTCTAAAGCTAATCTCCGAATATTGCTTCAAGAAAATAATATTCATTTTGAAGAATATCACACCAAAGCTGAATTAATGTGTTTGGTGAAAGATAATAAACTTGCCGTTGTTTACGAAGCAGAAGTGCTTCTAAAAAAACAGCCATATCCACAATCACGAAATTTTGTTGCTGCCACCGTATCATTGCGACCTCAATGCTATTGAGCTTGTATGGAGTCAAGCGAAGAGAAAAGTAGCAAGCAAAAATATAGGAATACCAGGGTCTGAAATGCAAAATTTAATAAAAGTATGTTTTCTATCCATAACTGCCGATGACTGGAAGAAGTACACTGATCATGTACTAAATGTGGAAAATCAGTACAAATTAAGGGACCGTATTACTGAAAACGAACTTGAACCATTCATAATACATGTTGGGGACAGTAGCAGTAGCAGCGAAGGAAGCAATGAAGCTGATTCAATATCAGGTGTAGACTTTTTGGAATCCGATTTTAACTATGACTCATAGCTCCTATATTTGTACGGCTCCTCGGGGTCCTCGATTGTACATAAATAATGGATTATTTGAAAATAATAAAAAGACAGAATTAAAAGTAATCTTTTATTTGATATTCTTCATAATTTATTCGAAAATTTCAAGAACAGTTGCTAACAAAACAAAATTTTTACAACTCGAAAAAAATGTACTTGCTGAAAAATTAATAGTATCAACTCCGTTTATGCAGTGTATAGCCAGGGTTAACAGCTATTGATTTTTTAAAATTCCCTCCTTTTTTCTTGAACAGCTTTCGTTGGCCAGACTGTAAAGAGTGTTTTGAGTGGGGGGGGGGGGGGAGGAGGTAAGTAGGGTGGCGAACGTTGTTTCGACGTAAAAAAAGGAAATATAGGGACAGCCATATACAGCCAATTTTCATCCGTTTGACGTTTTGAATTTCGTTTTCATATCCTAAGAATCTTCAGCCCATATGAGATTCTAAAATCTAAGATACTTCTCTTTGATTTTAAGCTTCTAATATTGTTTCTATTATCAAATTCAAACATGAGTAGGACAAGTTTTACTCAATTTGAAGTGATGGTAAATTTCATGGAGAGGTAATTTACTATAGTAAAGTGAACTTATTTTATAGGTTACGTATTAATCTTTTTGCTCGTATTAATTTACATTACACTAATTGTAGAAACGGTGATTTGAATTAGCCTCCCGTCGGACCCCACGGCAGGCTTACTAATTTTCGTAAGTGGAAGGAGTTGCGCGAGGTCCTCAACATGGACATTTCTGGGCCGTCGAACACCGTTGAGAAGTGGAAAATGGTATAACTTGAGTAATTGCGATGACCATACAATGCATGCTTACCTAAATTAATATTTCATGCTTGATTTCTTACTAACTGTGTGTCGGATTGCTTTCATGTTAAGGTGTGAAGTGATTATAAAAATAACTCGAAAAGAAAGGCGGCCAAGATCCACCGAGCTGCATGTGGTACAGGTGGTGGGCCGGCATCCAAGCTGGTTTTGTCAGATCTGGAGCAGCTGATTCTCACCATTATGGGAACCCAATCAGCAACAGGTCTTCCAAGCGTCGTCGAAGTTGGTCTGGAAGCAATTATTTTGTCACCCATATCACGTGCAAAGGGTGCAAACTTTGTTAGTAGTAGGAATTGATTCATTCTGGCTCACCAAAAAATCTCTACATTTTGTAGGTGCTTTTCGGAGTGAAATATCTAAGCCAACCTAAAAAAAAAAAAAAAAAAAAAAAACAGAATCCAGCTCCACTTATGTACCTACTGTAGGTACATAACATTCTTTTCTTTTTCTTATTAAATACGATCCGTTATCGAGCTAGTTTGCAACTAGAGTTTTATGATTATTTACGGGATATTTACCGTGGTAAGGTTGTGGAATGAGCTCCCGATATTTCGGCGCAGTTACATGCACCATGTTCCCGTGAATAATCATAAAACTTTAGTGAACAATCGTGATAGTTTATAACAGTGTTCTAAATTCCAACTGTACTACAACATTACTTAGGTATGTACTGTAGTTACACTGTAGGTAAATGACATGTATTTTCGTTTTTTTACTAAATAAGAATCAGTATCCACCTGTTAAACATTAATCACACGAGTATGTTTATGGGATCATTATCAATTAAAATTTATTGCTTGGAATTCGATCGCAAAAAAATGTTTTCATCAGAATGCACTTTATGTTTATGGGATCCCACACTGTTGGACAATGCACAAAAACACCTTAAAGGAAACCTTATCTAATCTGATTTATGATATCAAAAAAATATAATTTAATGATCTTTCAAAGAACCTCGTGTCGTGGACACGATCCAACCTGTTAAGCTTTTAAAAAAACCTACCCTTCGAACATAATATAAAGACGGGGTAGCATATTTGTAGCTCATTCTGGTCTTAGACTTTCATCTCTCACAGTATAATTAGCCTCATCCAATCCAACGCAACTTGTGAAGAGCAATTTCTCATAACAAAATTATTCCGTGACACCAAATATTACAAATTATTATTTTTACATTGCATCGATACAAAAAGAAAATGAATGTAAGTACCTACATATTACTCACTGATTGTTTTTTTTTATTGTGTAATCTTGTGTATCGTCAAATTACAGTTCAATTCTATAATTTTATATATGTATAAACTAGTATATGTAAATAATTCTTGTGAAGTTCGAGTATACAAATATTGGGTACAAATTTGATTTTATTGAGTGGATGCAAAAGGCAGGCTGTCGTTCAGTGTGGAGGTCAAAGGGGGAGGTCTATGATATGTCTATGTCTATGACATTACATTGCTTATGATAATTTATCACTTTTTCTTTTGTTGCAGAGCCCATCGTACTCTCCTGTGGAGATTGATGAAGAAATCAACACGCTTAAACATTTCTATTATCCATTGTCTGATGAAGAAAAAACATCAACCAGCCTCTACAATCAGGAACACAAGAAACTGGCTACTTGTAGACGTTCCAATAGTAGTGATCTGGATGAGTTCTTTGCTGAAGAACCACCCAAGAAAAAGAAGAAAATCTGTTCATCTATTGTTGGACGTGCGAACAAAGACGGTGGCACATCATATATTTCAACAAACACAGATGACGGCGCTAGTGCTACCCACCTAGTTAAAATAGAGGTGTATGAACTGAAAAAGTTGAGGAAAATTCCTGTAAGTCAACATTGGAAATACGCAACGACTCGCATTAAGTATTACGGCAAATCTAACAACAAAAATTATGAAAATATCAATTGGAAATCGTGTTTTTACATATAGAATAACATCGAAAACTGATAGAACTAAAGTGAATTTTGAAACTCCTGAATTATTTTTAAAATCTATTAATGATACTATGTCTATTTTAATAACAGAAACTCTAAAAGATCTTAAATTTTTTAAAGTAAATTTTCTCTTACATGCTGATTTCATACAACAAACAAAAGAATTAAAAAATTCATTTGATTTCCAATCAATCAACTATATAGTTATGCAAGGAGATGATTTGAACATGTTTTTAAATACATTACAAGATACTTTATCTACTAAAATTAGCGAATTTGAAAAAAAAGATAGTGGCTGGAGTTTAATGAAAATTAATAGTATTGATATGAACATAAACAAATTCAATCCTCTGCGTGGTACTTCTTACATTGAATTACCACATGATGTTAGAGCAAAAAAAGCAGTAGTCAATGTTAGAAACGCGGATGTTTTTTGTTTCAAATGGGCCTTACTTTCAGCGTTATACCCAGCTGTAAAAACGTTGATAGAGTTTCATCATACACACGAGATGTAAATAAACTGAATTTCAATGGGGTTTCGTTTCCTGTAAAATTGAGTGACATTACTAAAGTTGAAAATTTAAACAATATCAGTATAAATGTTTTCGGGTTAGAATATGACCATGTTAGCAAACAAAGTTCAATTGTAGGGCCATTGCACTTAACTAAATCTCGAAAGAGTGCACACGTCAATTTATTATTTATTGTAAATGGGTCAAATGGACATTATTGCTGGATCAAAAACATGTCTCGCTTAGTCAGAAGTCAACTCACTACGCGACACGATGCTATTCATTTGTGTGATGGTTGTTTATTGTATTTTTCAAAAAGGGATCAATTAGTTGAACACCAGAAACAAGATTGTAATCAAATTCGTACTGATTTACCATCTGAAGAAACATGTACAAAAAATTGGTTTGGAGAAAATGTACCGAATAATATAATTTTATTTGATAAATTTCAAAAACAACTAACGGTTCCTTTTGTTATTTATGCTGATTTTGAATCATTTTTAAAACCAATTTCATCTTGTTCTAACAATCCGAATGCACCACAGACTGAAAATGTTCAAAGACATGATGTGTTTAGTTATGGATACTACATCAAATGCTCATATGATGATAATATATCCAATTACAGAACTTATACAGGTGACGACTGTGCAAATAATTTTATGGAAAGCTTACGAAATGATTTAGAAAAAATTATTAGAATAAACAATTTCCAAAAATGTCCCTTACCTCTTTCGCGTGAGGACGAGCAAAAAATAAGCTTATCTACTAAATGTTACATATGCGATAGAAATTTAAATTCTGAACTAATAATAGATCATGACTGGAACACGGGTATATTTAGAGGGGTCGCACATGAAATATGTAGCAATAAATACAGAACTCAACGTTTTGTTCCAGTTATCTTGCATAATCTGAGTAATTACGATGCGCATTTTATTGTGCATGCTCTAAATGTATTCGATGGCCCTGTTGAAATTATTCCCCAGAACAAAGAAAAGTACATATCGTTTTCAAAATTATTAAAAATAAATAACCACCATATTAGTTTAAGGTTTATAGATTCTGTAAAGTTTTTGTCGTGCAGTTTAGAAACGTTAGCAAACAATCTTAATATTAATCAATTTAATGAATTGAAAAAACATTTTCCCAATGATCAAGATTTCCAACTATTGAAGAGAAAGGGTATTTATCCCTACGAATTTATGACTGGATTTGAAAGCCTCAAACAAAAATGTCTCCCACCACGAAGTCGATTCTATAGCTCACTAACAGATACAAATGTTTCGAATGAGAACTACAAACATGCTTTAGATGTATGGCAGCATTTTAATTGTCGTTCCATGGGTGACTACTCAAATTTGTATTTAAAAACTGACGTGTTACTACTGAGTGATGTTTTTGAAAACTTTAGAAGCGTTTGCATGAACACTTACGGTTTAGATCCAGCCCATTATTACACAGCACCGGGTTTAAGTTGGGATTCAATGCTGAAGATTACTAAAATTGAATTACAGCTGTTAACTGAATTCGATAAAGTTGCATTTGTAAAACGTGGTATACGTGGTGGTGTATCACAATGTAGCAAACGACATGGCGAGGCAAACAATCATTACATGGATAAATATGACAAAACTCAACCAGATTCATATTTAGCATACTTTGATGCAAATAATTTGTATGGCTGGGCCATGTCACAATACCTCCCCGTTGGTGGTTTTCAGTGGGTAGACATTGACACAGATTTTAACGTTGCTGCTGATTCTGACGTTGGTTTCATTTTAGAGGTGGATTTGGAATATCCTGATAATCTACATGATCTACATTCGGATTTCCCACTCTGTCCAGAAAATATTTGTATAGGAAACACAAAAGATTATAAACTGGTTCCAAACCTCAATAATAAAGACAAATACATTATCCACTACAGAAATCTAATTCAATGTATAAATATGGGTCTAAAATTAAAAAAAATACACAGAATATTAAAATTTAATCAGAGCCCATGGTTAAATAAATATATTGAATTAAATACAAAATTAAGAACTAATGCCAAGTCAGACTTTGAAAAAGATTTCTATAAGCTTATGAACAATGCAATATTTGGAAAAACAATGGAAAATATAGAAAAACGAGTAAACGTTAAGCTGGTGACTCATTGGGAAAATCGTGGAAAGGTTCAGGGAGCTCAATGTTTAATAGCAAAACCTGAATTTCATAGTCTTTCCATATTTTCAGAAAATTTGGTTGCTGTACAACTCCGGAAAACCAAATTATTGTACAACAAACCTATTTATTTAGGATTTTGTATATTAGATATTTCGAAAACTCTTATGTACGACTTTCATTATAACTACATGAAAAATAAATTTGATAATATTGCACTCCTTTATACAGACACAGACAGTCTGGTTTATCAGATCTTCACACAAGATTTTTATAAAGATATCCAACACGATATCCACAGGTTTTTCGATACATCTGATTATCCCACAAATAATGTGTTTGGGTTTCCTCTTCTTAACAAGAAAAAAATTGGGTTATTTAAGGATGAAAACAACGGAAAAATTTTCACTGAGTTTGTTGGCTTGAGATCAAAAATGTATGCAATGCAAGTAGAAAATAAAGTCATCACAAAAGCTAAGGGTGTAAATAAATGTGTAACTAAAAGCCTGAAATTGGAAAATTATAAAAACTGTTTGTTTAACAAAAATATTCAATTTTCAAATATGTTCAGGTTTAAATCGTTAAAACATGTAATTTTTACCCAGAAAATTAACAAGATTTGTTTATCATTTAACGATACAAAACGATTTATTTTACCTGATTCGGTAAATACTTTACCATGGGGTCACTACACTTTGAGAAGCTAACGGAATTTACGTGTGTGTGTGTGTGTAAATAGCACCTAATGATTTTAATAATGATATTGTAGAAGTAATGTTTGGATTATGTTTTCATTACCACCATGGTGGCAACATTACATGAGTTAATTTTAGATTTGTAAATAAATAAATAGTTTGTGTTTATGTAAATAATAATACAGATATGATATTATGTAAGGATCTAGTAAAATGTGTAATTTGTTTTTTCTCTTTTTTTAAATATGTGCATGTTTTATTTACTTTAGATTAGTTACCACAATTATAATGTGTTTTTATTTCTATATAAATCTTGTATAAATAGTTGATAAATAATAAATAATCTAAAAAAAACATTGTTGTTTCCACAACAGAAGTATGTTTTAATATTTACCTTAGAACTAATTAAAACGTTGTAGGAGTAGCACGTATTATAAAATGATACACTTTGAACACCCCTTTACTGCAATTGTTGCTGGACCAAGTGGCTGCGGGAAGTCGAATTTTGTAACCAATTTTTTAAAATATTTTAAGAGTATTTGCAATGATGAGTTTTCTCAAATAATGTGGTGTTACGATGAAATGCAACCACTGTATAATATGAATAGTGTCAACTACTTTCAAGGCATTCCTGATTTAAGTATGTTTGATGGAAAGCAACCAACATTAATTATAATTGATGACCTAATGAGAGAATCTGATGGAAGGATTGTTGATATTTTTACCAAAGGAAGCCACCACAGAAATTTGAGTGTTTTCTATTTAACACAAAACTTATTTCATCAGGGTAAAGGCCAGCGTGATATATCACTAAACTCTAGTTACATCATTTATTTTAAGAATCCTAGGGATAAAACTCAAATACGTTACTTGGCTCGACAAGTATTTCCAGATAATTCTAAGTTTGTTGAAGATGCATACAAAGATGCTACAAACAAGGCGCATGGATACTTAATGATCGACTTAAAACAAAATACATTGGATATTTGTCGTTTCAAAACAAATATTTTTCCTTTTGATGAATATGCTGTGGTATACACCCCCAAAAAAGGATATAAATATGGAATACAAGACCAAATTTCGATTATAACTACATAATGAAGCGAAGAATCAACACACATCGAGAACTATTGCAATCCTTCAATATCCTTAAGCCCAAATATCAAAAGGCATTGTTAAAAGCTTGTGATGAAGACGAAATAAATTTTATTTGTGAATGTATTTACAATGTGATTAGAGGAAAGATACCTTTAAAAGAAAAAGAAAAAAGTAAGTTACATAAATTCAAAGACACATTGAGAAAATTAGTATCTAAAGGAAAACCACAATTAAAAAAACGTATAATTATACAACAAGGTGGTGCATTTTTACCAATTATACTTGGTTCTGTACTAAGTGCTCTTTTGGGTAACTTCGTTGCAAACAGTTAGGTCAATATTCAAAATGGAACATGCAAAAAAGATGTTGCTGGTAGAACCGGAAGTATTAAATAAATTAAAAAACCAACCACAGACAGACGTTAAAAGCCCCATGTCACGATTGGATGCTGATATGCAAAAGGTGTCTAGTATGAAAATAGATGATCGTGAAAAATGGATGCTTTATCAACAAACATTACAGCGGTATTGGTATTTTACTGGAAAAGAACGTGAACCAATTAAAATACCTATATTAACAGACATCGAAGAAAATAAAGCAGTATCACAGGAGGCGCCGTTCAAAGAAGAAGTCAAGTTGAAAAAAGAAATTAAAAACAGAAATTTGGATTTAGAAAACTCTCATTCTTACTTATTGAAATTAATACCGAAAACATATGTAAAAAAAGGAGAATTGCTGCTACATAGTATTTCCCAAAATAAAGATAAATTTTTTTGGGATGAAGATGGGACAGTCGTAATTAATAATGCTAAAATTCCCGGAAGCAATATTGTGGACCTCGTAAACGATGTTTTAAGACCTCTCAAAAACAGTAATCCAATTGGTTGGGAACAGTTTTTAACCGTTTTGAAAGATATCAAATTACCATTGTCATACATAGGTAATCCAAAGAGATTTAATTATATCAATACACTACACATCCAAGATTTTACAAAAGAATCATCTAGTGAGGGTGAATTTTATGATGCTACACCTGCTCGAGAAAAGGTCCATGGTAATAAGGTGAAGAGAAAAATTGATTGGGAGAAATGGACCCCTTATTAGAAATTCAAGACATTTACTATGATGTTTCTAACCCTGCTGGATACAGTAGCATTGATAAATTGACTAAGGCAATGAAAGGAAAAATGACTAGAAAAGAAACAATAGATTGGTTGAAAGCACAGGAGACGTACACTTTACATAAACCCGTTCAAAGAAGATTTTCTAGGAACAAATACATATTATCTAATTATAATGAACTATGGCAAGCTGATTTGAGTGATATGCGTACATACAGTGAACATAATGATAATTTTAAATATATACTCTGTGTAATTGATGTCTTTAGTAAATATGCTTATGCCAGAGCTCTGAAAAATAAAAAATCTGACTCTATAAGAGAATCATTTGAAAGCATTTTCACTGAAACTAATGCTACCCCACGTCACATGCAGTCTGATAAAGGTACGGAATTTGTTTCAAAAGATGTACAACAATATTTAAAGAAAAAACAAATCAATTATTACACTACAAACAATCCCGACATTAAAGCTAGTATTGTTGAACGGTTTCAACGAACTCTAAAGATGAAAATGTGGCGTTACTTTACACATCATAATACTTACAGATACATAGACATACTACAAGACTTGATTAGATCGTACAATAGCAGTTTTCATAGAAGTATAAAAATGAGACCTTGTGATGTTAACTCTAGTAACATTATGACAGTGTGGAATAACTTATATGATCGCAATAAAACCTCCACATCAAAAACCACACATAAACCAAAATTTAATGTGGGTGATCATGTTCGAATAACGAAATACAAGCACATTTTCCAAAAAGGTTACGAAACTAATTGGAGCGATGAAATTTTTATCATAACATCAATCATTGATAGATCTCCTTTAGTGGTATACACTGTGAAAGATTTACAAAATGAACCAATTACAGGAACTTTCTATGAAAAAGAATTACAAAAAGTAACATACAACCCTTCCAATAATTTCAAAATAGATAAAATAATCCGTTCACGTTATTCAGGTTCCAGTAAGCAATTGCTAGTCAAGTGGAAAGGTTATCCAAATAAGTTCAATTCTTGGATCCTGGCAACGGATTTAGAAAAAATATGATAAAACATAACTTTTATCTAACTTTACCAAGCAATAGTTCCATGCACTATTTCCCAGATAATAAAACAACAAACTATTCAACAAAACTACCAAAACCAATAATTTTAGAAGGAGAATGGGTTGTGGGAATTGTGGAGTTTCAATATCCTTGCACAATGTTTACGGTTCAAGAACGCGAGAACATTATGTATGTTACTAAACGAATGAAAATGTCTGAAGTCACAACACCCAATGAAATAAATAATACACAATCATCAATAGTCATGTATAAAAGTTACATACCTGCAACAAATTATGATAATATAGATGATATTTTAACGACTCTAAATTCAAAGAATGAACTAAGGTTTCGATATGATAAAGTTTCAAAACTAGTTGCAACTACAGTTACTAATGATAATCTAATATCAGTTAAATTATCACCAAAATTAAGTATTCAATTGGGTTTTGACCCTGATACCAATATTGTTGCAAAACGTTTTAGTAGATGCCCAGCAAATTTATACTTAGGGTTACCATCTCAATTATTTGTGTATTGTGATATAATTCAACCACAAATTGTAGGGGATGTAATGGCACCTTTGTTAAGAATAATACCATTAGACCCAGCCAAGTATATCTATGGGGCAAATAAAATGCATGTATTTTCACCACCTCACTATTTACCTGTTATGCGTAGAGAATTTGATACAATTGAAATAGATATAAGGTCTAGTACAGGAGAAAAAATACCATTTCAATTTGGGACGACGTGTGTGAAGCTCCACTTTATGCGTGTATAATGTATTCACACCGTGGAAATGATATTATGTGTCCATATCAACATTATTACTCACATCAAGCTGGTTCTGGGATAGGAGTAATTTATAAAGGAGCTCTGCATCAACGAGGTCATGGCATAGGAAGTTTTCTCGGAGGGTTATTTCGATCTGTATTACCTCTTCTGTCCAGTGGAGCTAAAGCGATTGGTAAACAAGCATTGGACACTGGTGTAGGAGTATTGTCAGATATGGTTAGCGCATGGTTTGGCAATTTCAAAAGACTATAGTTATAGTTTTTAAAATAACACTTTTTGCTTACCACTATAAAAAATTACATGACCGAAAATCAAAACACACAATACAACATTCAAAGATTAAAATTATTGTTCTTTTACCCCATTTTTTTATTCAATCAATCATTGTTTTGGAACGAATACTTTTTGCAATCAGTAGTTTCTGCTATCTCTTTAGTAATGCTATACATTACACTTTTGATATTTTCATAATTTTTGTTGTTAGATTTGCCGTAATACTTAATGCGAGTCGTTGCGTATTTCCAATGTTGACTTACAGGAATTTTCCTCAACTTTTTCAGTTCATACACCTCTATTTTAACTAGGTGGGTAGCACTAGCGCCGTCATCTGTGTTTGTTGAAATATATGATGTGCCACCGTCTTTGTTCGCACGTCCAACAATAGATGAACAGATTTTCTTCTTTTTCTTGGGTGGTTCTTCAGCAAAGAACTCATCCAGATCACTACTATTGGAACGTCTACAAGTAGCCAGTTTCTTGTGTTCCTGATTGTAGAGGCTGGTTGATGTTTTTTCTTCATCAGACAATGGATAATAGAAATGTTTAAGCGTGTTGATTTCTTCATCAATCTCCACAGGAGAGTACGATGGGCTCTGCAACAAAAGAAAAAGTGATAAATTATCATAAGCAATGTAATGTCATAGACATAGACATATCATAGACCTCCCCCTTTGACCTCCACACTGAACGACAGCCTGCCTTTTGCATCCACTCAATAAAATCAAATTTGTACCCAATATTTGTATACTCGAACTTCACAAGAATTATTTACATATACTAGTTTATACATATATAAAATTATAGAATTGAACTGTAATTTGACGATACACAAGATTACACAATAAAAAAAAACAATCAGTGAGTAATATGTAGGTACTTACATTCATTTTCTTTTTGTATCGATGCAATGTAAAAATAATAATTTGTAATATTTGGTGTCACGGAATAATTTTGCTATGAGAAATTGCTCTTCACAAGTTGCGTTGGATTGGATGAGGCTAATTATACTGTGAGAGATGAAAGTCTAAGACCAGAATGAGCTACAAATATGCTACCCCGTCTTTATATTATGTTCGAAGGGTAGGTTTTTTTAAAAGCTTAACAGGTTGGATCGTGTCCACGACACGAGGTTCTTTGAAAGATCATTAAATTATATTTTTTTGATATCATAAATCAGATTAGATAAGGTTTCCTTTAAGGTGTTTTTGTGCATTGTCCAACAGTGTGGGATCCCATAAACATAAAGTGCATTCTGATGAAAACATTTTTTTGCGATCGAATTCCAAGCAATAAATTTTAATTGATAATGATCCCATAAACATACTCGTGTGATTAATGTTTAACAGGTGGATACTGATTCTTATTTAGTAAAAAAACGAAAATACATGTCATTTACCTACAGTGTAACTACAGTACATACCTAAGTAATGTTGTAGTACAGTTGGAATTTAGAACACTGTTATAAACTATCACGATTGTTCACTAAAGTTTTATGATTATTCACGGGAACATGGTGCATGTAACTGCGCCGAAATATCGGGAGCTCATTCCACAACCTTACCACGGTAAATATCCCGTAAATAATCATAAAACTCTAGTTGCAAACTAGCTCGATAACGGATCGTATTTAATAAGAAAAAGAAAAGAATGTTATGTACCTACAGTAGGTACATAAGTGGAGCTGGATTCTGTTTTTTTTTTTTTTTTTTTTTTTTTAGGTTGGCTTAGATATTTCACTCCGAAAAGCACCTACAAAATGTAGAGATTTTTTGGTGAGCCAGAATGAATCAATCCCTACTACTTTTGTTACCTGCAGATCACTCGCAAAGATTAGAACTCTGTCAAATAATGCTTCGGAAAATGAATAAAGACAGTACATTTTTAAACAAAATACTGTGGAGCGACGAGTCTTCGTGCAGAAAAGACGGCTATTTGAATCTACACAACTTACATAGCTGGCAGATAGAAAACCCCCACGTCATTCGTCCAGATCGCTCCCAAGTGCAATTCAAAATCAATTTGTGGACTGGGATTTCAAACGGGGAAGTAATAGGTCCGTATGAGCTGCCACAAACGTTGACAGGAGAAATTTATTTAGATTTTTTGCAAAATAAGTTGCCGGATCTATTGGAAGATGTGCCGCTCGCAACGAGACAGCATATGTGGTTGCAGAACGATGGCTGCCCGGCACACTATGCCCGAGCAGTCCAAGAACACCTAGACGGAAGGTACCCAAAAAGAAAGTGGATCGGGCGCCGTGGCCCTATTTTATGGCCTCCTAGATCACCGGACCTGAATCCATTGGACCTTTTTTATTGGGGCTGCTTGAAAGATTTGGTGTACGCGACGGACGTGACAACAATCACACATTTGCGTGAGAGAATAAAAACAGCCGTGGAACACATTAACCGCGAGGGTTACGCTCGCCGAATTAAACGATCATGCATCAAGAGATTTAGGGCATGCATTAGGCAAAATGGTGGCCATTTTGAGCAATATTTATAAATAATAAAATAAAAAGTAATTAGTGATTTATTGTCTTTATTTTGCATCCACACAATAGCACAACCCTTCTTGAATCAATAATGATAATTTTTGTACTACATGTTTTAAAATGCTTAAAGTCTTCTTTACCAGTTTGAACCACTATAAATCAGTAATTTCAAAAGGAATGTTAAACAATTATACCATTTTGAAATTGGCAATAACTACCTAAGTAACTTTTTGAAATAATTGGCACGGTCTGCTTAGTACATAATTTTTACACCATAGGCTACCATAGTCAGCCGTTTCTAAACAAATTGCATAAAATTTTTGCACAATGTTTTTTTTTAAGTTTTCTTAACATTTAAAGAAAAAACAAACATTGCGTTAGATAGGTATATCATTCATGAGTAATAAGAAAAAAACAGGGTTCAAAAAAGTCATCATTCGTAGAAATGGCATAAAATTAACCGGTCAAAGGCAAATTTTTCGAAAAAAAAGTTAAAAGCCCCATATCTCAAAAATGGTAGGACTTTTATAAAAACGAAATTTTGGCATATAGTTGGACATGATGTGAACTATCTGCACATACAGGGATATCCTTCGTTTCCAGGACACCCTGTATAAGACACGCCACCCACGCACTTCACAACGCGAGTTCAGGATGACCTTGGCAAATGAATTGATTGCCACGTTTAAGCCGCCAGTGATTGAGCGCCCGCTTGATGAAAATAACGTCCGTGAGGTTATGATCGTCAAAAAAGGAAATCATTCGCGTCCGATCCTAACGGGTAATCACTTCATTGGCCAAGGAGAAAAGAAGCATTTGACGTGCGTGTCATGATGATAATATTGTACACCTACCTATCTGTTCACAAACAAAATACTTAATGCGCATGCGTTTTTTTTATTGTATATGATTTGTACATTCTGTAAGTACATGTGCTATTATGATGATAATATTGTACACCCGTACGTTGTAATATTGTGTTCCCTGGTCGACGGGCGGTTTACCGGGAAACAGAAAAACGTGCGGGCGCGTGAGTCGGTAAGGAAACTAGCTTGCCAATGCGGTGTGCAGCTTAATGCAAAAACATTCCTCCTTCTTGGCATCAAAATAACATGGCTGGTACTGACTGGTTCCAAAATTTTATGCGCAGAAATGCACATTTATCTTTAAGGACACCAAAAGCGACGTCTTTCAATAAGACTAACGTTAATTCATTCTTTGAAATATATCAACGCCTTCTCCAAAAATATCAGTTTAATGCTTCTCGAATATGGAATTTTAATGAAACAGGGGTCAAAACGGTTCAAAAACCTAAGAAAATAGTTGCTCGTGGCCAAAAGAAAATTGGAGCTATCACGTCGGCTGAGAGGGGAACTCCTGTAACACTTGCTTGTGACTCTAAAGCTACGGGTAATTTTAACCCACCGATGTTCGTTTTTCCCAGGCTCAAATATTCTGAAATGTTTATTCGTGGTGGACGTCCAGATTGCATTATATGTCTAAATGTTATGACTGAGTCCATGGTTACTTGATAATAAAACAATTTGAATTGGAGCTGGTAATTCCTCTGGATGGATGACCGAAAAATAATTTTGAATTTTTATAGATCATTTTATCAAACACGTAAAACCCACCAAGGAAGAGCCAATTCTGTTGCTATTTGACAACCATAGCTCAAACGTGAATATTAGAGTTGTTGAAAAAGCCAAAGAAAATAATGTCATCATGTTATCGTTTCCCCCGCACTGCTCCCACAATTTGCAACCTTTAGACGTAGGAATGTACAGCCCTTTTAAAAATTACATTAATAGGGCACAGACAGCATGGATGCACAACAATCCGGGGAAAATGGACAATTAATATATGACATCCCAGATATTGTGAAAGAGTCGTTACCGCTTGCCCTTCGTTGCATAGTAATGGATATTTCCATCAAACCATTGGAAAGGAAAAAATGCACCCAATACCGGTTGCTGGTCAAGATTTTTTGTCTCTGGTAACTTTTTGAAACACGTATGAATGAAACGGAACGCACCTAGTAAAAAAAAAGCAAACGTCAACTGTCACACGTCAGTCAAAATTTAGTAAGCTGAAGTTGTTTGTTTTGTTGTAACAGTGCTTCTAATTATCAAGTTTTTTAATGGTTTTTGTGGACAAAAGTACAAAAAAATATTGATAATGCATAGAAATAAGGTAAGTTTTGTGGAAACTGCTAATATTTGTGAAGAAAACATGTATAATATAACTAAAATAATGTCAAATAGGTATGATGGAAATTTACATCATTATGAAGTATTGTCATCCTTGAAGTATGGAGGTATATTGGTTGATTTAATTTCACTTTGCTTACGTATTTTTTTGCTGTTTCAGAATATTATGAAAGATAAAGACATAGAAAACTATCTAGCACAGCTGGAGGATGGTTGGCTATCAGAAGACGGACTGGAGGCAGAAGATTCTGATGATGATGACCCACCAAATCTTTACTATAGTAGAGACGAACTTCTAAGTATATTAGATGATGAAAATGATGATGAAGACTGTCAGGATGGAAATGAAAATGACCCTCCTCTTGTTGAAGAACTTGTGGAAGAACCACAAATCCAAAACAGAGTTCCTTGTGGTGATATTTTCAATACATTATTGGACAAAAGAAAACTTATTTGGAAAAAGAGAAACATGGACTATAATGAGGATAAAATTACTTTCTTAGGCAGCTCAGATTTTCCATTAGAAATATCTCAGCTTGAAACTCCTTACCAATGTTTCAAATACTTTTTTGATGAAGATTTTATTCAGGAAATTGTTGATCAAACGAATTTATATATCATGCAAAAAGATACTAATAACAGAATAATTTATACAGCTTCAGACATCAAAAAGTTTTTTGGAATATTATTATTTATGTCTGTGCAAAGATTCCAAAATACCAGATCATATTGGTCTCCTGCTTTTGGTTATGGTCCAGTTTCATCCACAATGCCAGTCAACAAATTTGAAAGAATCAAGCTTTCATTGCACTTTCAAAATAATGAAAATCACAAGCCTGTTGGCCATGCCAATCATGACAGGTTATTTAAAATACGTCCAGTTATTGAGCACCTCAAAACTAAATTTTCTACCATACCTAAGGAACAAAGATTGTCAGTAGATGAGCAGATGTGTGCCACAAAAGTTGCACATTTCTTAAAACAATACCTGCCTAATAAACCCCACAAATGGGGGTTTAAATTTTATGTACTCTGTGATTTATCTGGATATGCTCATACATTTGAATTGTATTCTGGACAGGAAAATACAGGAAGACTAGAAGGAGAACCTGATATAGGAGCCACAGGGAATGTTGTCATTCGTTTGCTAAGAGGTGTGCCAAGATATCAAAATTACATCATTTACTTTGATAATTTCTACACATCGTTGCCCCTGGTTCATTATTTAGCCAAGCAAGGAATTAAATCTGTGGGTACTGTACAACAAAATCGGATTCCAAACTCAAAATTACCAGACAAAAGGGAGTTTATGAAAAAGTCAGTACCAAGAGGAAGTCATGTAGAAAGGACATCTACATTTGATGGTATTGATATGTCTTGTGTCACCTGGAAAGACAACAAAATGGTGACACTTTTATCTACATATGTTGGGTCAACACCAGTATCTAGTGTCACAAGATATGACAAAGCAAAGAAGGAAAAAGTAGAAATTTCATGTCCAAAAATAGTTCATGAGTATAACAAACATATGGGGGGGGGGTGGATTTAATGGATAGTTTTTTGGGGAGATTCCATATTCCTTTGAGGTCGAAAAAATGGTATTTACGCATATTCTTTCATTTGATTGATCTTACTGTCATCAATTCTTGGATCATTTACAGAAAAAATGCAATCAATCGAAATGTACCAAAATAAGATATACTTTCCATGGGACAATTTCGTAATGAATTAGCCCAAGTTTTATGCTCAATAGGATCCAACACAGAGGTCAGAAGAGGACGCCCAAGTTCCAGCTCTTTGGAAAATGAAATCCAAGCAAAAAGGAAGAGAGGGCCTACGGTTGTTCATCCACCAAAAGACATAAGAAGAGATGGTAGTGACCATTGGCCACAAGTTGGTGTTTCTCTGCGATGCAAATACCCACAGTGTAAAGGATACTCCACAATAAGCTGCAACAAATGTAGGGTTAACTTATGTCTTAACAAAAATAATAATTGTTTTGTTAATTTTCACCAAAATTGAAATTATTCATTACCTTACACATTATTTTAATTTTGTACTAAGCTCATCAGTTCATTCCGCATAATGATGGAAATTTACATCAAAGCATTTTCAATAAAAAAAAAATACTTATAAAAGTCAAATATTTTTTTTATTATTTTTCCCATTACCTAGAGGTCTTATTACATTCATACGATTTTTTTTACAAAAAAAATTAATATCATGCAACTAAGGGTTAAACCCGCTAATATTATGAAACGGATTTAAAGCTTCTGGTGTATGGCCTTTGAATGCTGATATTTTCCAAGACTCCGACTTTGCGCCATCTTATGTTACTGATCGTCCAGAGCCTCGATTCTACAAATTTACCAAAAAACAATTTATAAACAATGCAAATACAAAAGAATTACAATTGTTATTAAAAATGGTAATCTACTAAGTTAAAAATTGCTTCTCGATTGAATTTTATTTGTCTTGTTTTAGAATTGTAGGTAGAAATGCGTTCAGTGTAGCCATTAAAATATTTTTCTATACCAATATGATGATAAAAATATATTCAAATTATTAATCACACAATTTCGCGGTTTTCGATAACTATAATTTAAAATATATATATGCAGTAAAAAATATCTATACTGCTAAAAAACACATAAACCGCAAGTAAAACATAATTTTAGTAAAATTAAATGTACGGCCGGCATAAAAAAAAAAGTGCAATACTGAAGTCAAGTAAATTAAGTGTTAATATTTCGACCGAAGGACTTTGTATCCATGGTCATGAAAAAATTTACAACAACGTAAATTAAGTGTCAATGTCAACAACACAGTTCAAGGCAAAAATTCGTTTTTTCCACAGACCTACTACCTATAGATTTTCAATGAGCGTGGCTAGCTCAGTGCCTCTCGCTTCAACAAGGTGTGTTGCCACATTAAAATTATTTGCTTTAAGTTAGGGTAATTTACCTACTAGACGGGTAGTGAATCTCTTCAATGAGTAATTTTGGAAACTTTGGAAAATCTTGTGAGATGGAAGGATATCTAGAAAAATACTTATGAACAAAAGAAATTAATATTAAGATCCAAATCCATCCGTTTAAAGGTAAGACAGCTTTAAACGGCTGTATCTTTCGCGCCGTAATATAGTCAGTTGAAACTTACACAGAATATGTAATTTTACGACGGATTAACTAAGAAATATAATTAAGTCAAAACTAAAGAGGGTACACATCCACACATACAACAAACGTTTTTGTTAAGGTATTTTTGTATTTGCTCTGGTGTAAAAACCAAACGGTACGTAACGGTAATCGGTATAAGCGTCAAACTTGGCGGATTATAGTGCACACCCTAAAGTAAAACAACAAATAATAAATACTGGCCGCTTGCGAGTCGGTCACACATTTCTGTTTCCCACAAGTTAAGCAACGTCGGGCGCGGTTGATACTTGGATGGATGACAGCCTGGGTGTATTTGTGTATTTGCACTACTTTTTGTATTTTGTGACGGTACAGAACCCTCAGTGCACGAGCCCGACTCGCACTTGGCCAGTTTATTTATTTTCATGGATGGAATTATGGATAACATCCCAATTAATGAGATACTTAGATAAAACTCTTTATTATTTACAGTACACATATCACACACGATAAATCAGACTTCAAAAAAAGATTCTTTTGTTTTATTTGAACAAAATCACGCTGATGATGATTTATGATGATATATTTTCTTTGATTTAAGTACATTTAAGTGTGTTTATTAGACCCTGAGCAGCTGCAGTTGCTCAAAAATATAATTTTTCCCTTTCTGATATTGGATTCGGAATTGAAATGACTGGAACAAATTCTACTATGTTTTCCTGGCACCCAATTTTCACAACCAGTAGCACTGATCCATTTTATTCGTAAGCCAGGGTCAGTTGGAAACCTGCAGAACGAATAATTTATGTTAATTGTGGTGGGTAATTTCATTTATAAACTGGCAACATTGATTGTTATTCTTCTCAGTTAATATTTTGATAAAACTCATAGGAAATACCACAAATCGACCAAAAACCGGACTAATTATGAATAAAATATTTACGCATTGATATCCTGAATTTATTTAGGTGATCATTACAAGCTCTATATGTTTACTTACGTGTGAAATGATATTTCATCGTTTTTTCTCTCACTGCGGTACTTGCAGCCCAAAATGATACAACCAACCATTGTAAATGTTTGTTTTACAATTATTTCTCAAACGAAACACGCATGTATCACATAAAATCACCAAAAAAATGCAATAAACAATATTCAGATCCGTTTTGTTTGGCACAGAACCGTCAGATTTTGACATTTCTGGTCCAAAAAACAGGCCACGCCGATAGGGACAAAAAAGTCTAGTTATGTCCTATTTGTACTTGTGCTGAGCCATATCAATTTGTCTCTTTCACTGAAATATATTGCCGATCTGGTTGTGTATATCTGTGGTTTTTTCTCTTGACTACTGAAAACCAAAAACAAATTAACAACAACCAACTTCGTTAGTTATTGACGATTGTTTAAAATTGTGGTGGCCCTTTAGAGACGCAAGTAACATAATGGTTCTTGTGAAGCAAATTGAGGCCCTCCTCGATTTCCTCGAAGGAAATCAAGAGTTGGCGCTCGGCTACTTGAATAGGTCCATAGAAGGGCGGAGCCTCAGTAAGCGGTACTGGACCGAATGTTCAAATATATTAAATTCAATTAGTCCCAACTGCCCACATAAAAGTCCGGAAGATTGGAGAACGGTAAGAAATATATTATTCATTTATCATTCATTAGTTTATACAAAAAGTGAGCACAAATGTAATTTGTTTTTTTATTTTATTTTATAGTACTACGATGAATTTAAATTTAAAACCTTAAAGAAAATCAAGTCTTCTAAAGCAGAGCAAAGTGCTACTGGTAAGTATTAAATACTGCCATTTTAAATTACTTACTAAAATCTAACAGGGCAAGTGCCTTTGTTAACGAAACAACAGACAAGCTAACATTAACATAACAAAAACAGTTAAGACTGCCCATAGACCGTAGAAGGACTAAAGACAATCCGAAACAGACTGCAAGAATACAAGCGCAATCTGCAATCCAAAATAGGACACATAATATTTAAGAGAAATTTCTGTGCTAGTTTGCAGATTGGCCGATCCCACAGTATCTGCGAACACAAGTTCCTGGAAAAATCACTGCCCTTTTGAACTTATTTAAATTGAAGTGCTTAATACTTCAATACATAGGTACTATTTCGTTTTTAAGGTGAAGGTGTGCCCCAAAAACATACATTAACACATAGCCAAGAACGCCTGTTCAGTATCAATATACTGAACATAGGTAAGAAAGTATATTGTTAGGGAAAACCCACATGAGAATCATAAGTCTTTCCAGAAACATTCGTGGTACTAAATATAATACATATTTAGTAACGAAGCATATTTATCTTACCTTACCTTATCTTGATACCCTTCGCGACAATAAGGAAAGAAGAATGTTTTATTATAATATGAACAATAGTGTGGCCTATCGTATAAAAATAAACGTTCGTTTCAGAAATTTCATAATGCCAGCACCAAAACAAGTGAGCCCTAGGCAGATGGAGCTTCTACTCCAGTATATGGAAGAGAATATGGCACTTGTTTTGGGTCAGCTTGTAAATAGCGGCCCATTGGCCAAACATGAAACTTCGTAATTGCTCGGCATAGTAAACCTTTTCAAGAGGGAGAGTGTTTGAAGGAAGCCTGGTTAGCATGCGCGCCCCCCCCTCTTTTTAATGATTTCGATAATAAAGATAAGATAATAAAGCGCATCAATGATACTTCTCTGTCTAGAAACACAATAAAAGAAATAGTCTTAAAACTGGCCGAACATTTAACAAATCAACAAAAAAATTACATTAACTCAGCTTCTTTTATATCGCTATGTATTGACGAAAGAACTGACGTCACGCTTGTTGTTTCAGAAATTTCATAATACCAGCACCAAAACAAGTGAGCCCTAGGCAGATGGAGCTTCTACTCCAGTATATGGAAGAGAATAGGGCACTTGCTTTGGGTCAACTTGTAAATAGCGGCCCATTGGCCAAACATGAAACCTCCGAGAGGTAGGAGGCCTTGGCGTCTTCGCTGAACTCCCTTGGCGAAGGCGTCATGAAAACTGTCGCGAAATGGCGAAGTGTAAGTAAATTCGTTTTTGCCTACTAAACGCTGCAGTGATTGTCTTAATCCAGTTCCATGCTGGTCTGCTGGAATTACTATCTTCTATTTTTCTTCACTTTTACTACCTTTTACTGACCTTAACTATTAACTTCATGTCTATTTTTACGTCACTTTCAAATAAATTGTAGTTGTAAATTTGACTAGTTTTTATTATTCCTTTTGGATCCTTTTGATTCCTATTGTTTTCAATTTTGTTTCCGCCTTTAAAGCGTGACAATGGCGCCCAACGTAACTATGTTTTTTTTTTGTTCTTAGCTATTATTTCGACAATTTTGATCTTTTTTGATATGTGTTCAGTTTTGAACCTATTAATGTCGGATTTCTTTGATTTTTTGGAAATTAGGATGCCGGGCACGTCGCAAAGAAAACACTTTTTCACAGAGAGAGAGAGAGAGAATATATTTTTCCATTGACAAGTGAAGTAAGTACATGTGACATTAAGTTGACAGTAAACAATTATAAATTGGCGTAGAGAGTTTTGTGCATTTGCCGGGATGTGGCAACAAGTCAGACATTTAACATTTCGCCCGCCATGAACGCGTTAGTTCAACCCGTTCATAATTAAAATATGCAACAAACAATTTATGAATTGGTATAAGTTTAAAACAATGGGCACTCAAGGCCTTGACATAGAAACATATTGAAATTCAAAGAGAATGAAACTTAACATCAGGACTAACTTCTTAACAGAATATACTGTCACCATGGAAAACAATGCACTTTCTTCAAAGCTACTCTCGAGCCTATTGGGTCTATATACACAGTGTACAAGAAGCTGAGTTCTAGCTGGTCTGCCGCAATTACTATTACAAGACATGATGGCAGTACTAACAAGTACCAATTATCTGCAGAAAAGATAACTGTAACTGGACCAATCTCTGTAGCTTTACTACAACCAACATTCCGACAGTATCATTTCAACAATTACATACTGGAAAATACTGAAAAAATGACATGGCATGTTGACGCAAACAATCTAGGGGACCTATCAACCGGATTAATAGGTGATTTCCAGATGGAACTTTTTGATTCAACCAAAGTTTCTTACTTAATGCAAATAATGAAATGTCAAAGTGACAACTGTCAAACATCTTGTGTTTTACCAAAATCTGGTCTGCTTAGAGGTCTTAAACAATACAGGAACTATACAATTGACCCTATTAAATCTGGAACTGATTACATACATAGGATTCCAACTTCAATGGCATTTGGTGCCTTTATATCAACCAATAAATCCTTTGGCATTAATGTCATAGAAGCTAAATGCAAATTTGTGACTCAAGATACCTATGTGCTGAGTTGTCAATCAACACCCCAGCAGATAGTCATAAACAATCATGTTGATTATTGTGAAATAAAATATGATAACCAGTCAATGATTATAAAAATCAATTATGTTTTTGAAGGTTCAGTGTATAGGCTTGGAGCCATGATATCCACTGGCAGAGATATGTCTAATACTGAGATGCTGACCACATTCTTCCAAAATCCAAACTTTATAAATAGTTTGTCTGGCATGCTCTCTTTGTCTTTAATTTTAGGCATACTGACCACCACAGTTAGGGCTATCATAAGATACAGGATCCTAAAGGAGACAAGTGATGCTTCTGGGAAGATGGTACCTTCTGCGCCAATCTATGATAAGTGTGGTTGAGTGTATTCACATTAAACCCACTATAACCATATTTAAGTCTTTTAATTATAATTTTTTGTTAGTTTATAAGTTGGTTTAACACCTTAATCTTAATTTCATTTTAGGTTAGGTTATAGGTAACAAAATAAGTTTTGACAGAGGTCGTTTTATAACATTGTTTTTATATTTTAGGCTGACAACTCGTGTAAGCCCGTCCGAACCAGTGTGCTTATTAGTGATTATTCCGAGCAACCACCTTGCTGGTGGCAGATCATCATCTTTGATTAAGACGACATCGCCTACCTTTGGCTCTGACGCCACATCCTTCCACTTATAACGATGTTGGAGCTGAGTGAGATATTCTTGAGACCATCTACGCCAAAAAATTTGAAGCATTTTTTGAGTGAGGTGCCATCTCTTTAGGGAAGAAACATTACAGGTTTCATAGTTTTGATCAGGAACTAATACTAGAGGTTCACCCACAAGGAAGTGGCCTGGTGTGAGAGCAGATGGCTCATCTGGATAGTTTGGAAGCTGGGAGATAGGTCTTGAGTTTAGGCAAGCTTCAATTTGTGACAACAAAGTTGTCATCTCTTCATAAGTAAGAGTACTGGTGCCGATGACTCTTTTCAAATGGCCTTTTGCTGACTTCACCCCCGCTTCCCACAACCCTCCGAAATTCGGACTTCGAGCGGGCACGTAATGCCAATTAGTGCCATTTGATGCAAACCAATCAGCTATTTCAGGATTAAGACCAGACCTCTCATAATTGAACAATGCCTTTAATTCCTTGGCACCACCAACGAATGTCGTGCCATTATCACTCCAGACATCTTCATGTCCCCGCCTGGCTACAAAGCGCTTAAAGGCAGCTAAAAACCCTTGAGCTGTCATGTCGCTAACGACCTCTATATGAATGGACTTTGTAACCATGCAAACAAATAGGGCTATCCAGCCCTTCGTGGCAAGGTAGCCACGTCCCTTGGAGAGGCGAATACTAATGGGTCCAGCATAGTCCACTCCACTTTTGAGGAAAGCTCGACTGGCTTTTACTCGAGCTTCTGGTAATTGTCCCATCATTTGTTGTGTAGTTTGGGCTGCATGACGCACACAAACTACACATTTCCTGACGTATTGCCGAACAAGACTCTTTATATTCATAATCCAATACTTGGACCTCAAGAATGTGATCATCAGTTGAGGTCCATCATGGCATGTTCTTATGTGCGCATCGGCGATCAATAATTTTGTTAAATTTGAATGTCGAGGCATCAAAATGGGATGCTTTATACTATTCTCCAAGTCAGACTTCTGCAGACGTCCACCAACTCTCAAGCAGTATTCTGAATCAAGAAATGGACTCAGTGAGGTTAGTTTGCTTCTTTTGTTAACAATGCCATTTTTCTTCAAACTATCAATTTCTTCTTGAAACCAATTCCTTTGACATAATTCAATGCACTTGTCTAGTGCCTTTCTCAGTTCTCTTGCAGTTAGAGAACCCTTGGGTGTGGGGATCAGAAATCTTCTACAGAATGCGATGACTCTGGTAAGTCGAGTTAAAGATGAGAATTTCGTCAGAATGCTGTCATCCATTTGTGTGCAGGTAATTGTGTGACTTGTCACTTTCTTTTCTTCCAAGATTGTATCTTTATCCTTTGTTTTATAATCTATCTTTTTCTGTTTCAGCCACTCCGGACCTTGCTGCCACAACTGAAGCTGAGCGCACTCCGATGGTTTGACCCCTCTTGAAGCACAGTCAGCTGGATTTTGTTGGGAGGGCACATGTGAGAATTGGTTTCCGTCCAATATGGTTTGTATTTCTGCTACTCGGTTGGCTACAAATGTTTTTCATCTACTAGGATGGCTCTTCAACCATGCCAACACAACGGTAGAGTCAGTCCATGTGTGCAAATGGTGCTTCGGTACGTTCAGCACGTTTGAGACCTCCAGCAGCAATTTAGCAAGCAGCACTGCACCACAAAACTCTAGTCTGGGAATTGAGACCTGCCTTATTGGAGCAACCTTTGTTTTAGAAGTTACCAAACTAACGTGAACAGAGCCGTTATTGTCGATGATGCGCGCATACACCACAGCCGCATACGCCACATTCGATGCATCTGCGAAACCCTGCAACTCCACTACCTGATCATCTATCGAAAGGTGGATCCAACGTGGGATATGAAAATTTGTAAGTTCATTTAAATCCTTTCTGAAGTTTAGCCAATCCTTCATCAATGACGGAGGCAATTCCTGATCCCATTCGATCCCTGAAAGCCATATTTTTTGAATAAAGCCCTTTGCAATGATTATGGCTGGTGCTATCCACCCATGAGGATCGTAGAGCCTTGCAATATCAGAAATAACTCGTCGCTTGGTTACAGGAGTTTCCAGAGGAGGCAGCTTGACTGTGTATTCAAAGTTGTCCGTTTGTCTATTCCAGGTGAGTCCCAATATCTTTGTTGGCGTACAATCTGTCTTCATTTCAAGTAGCTTCTCAAATGTTGGCTTATCTTCCTTTATATGTTCCAGCAATTCATCGCTGCTAGTGGACCACTTCTGGAGCTGGAAACCGCCCCGACCAAGCAATTCTTTGGTCTGCTGATAGATCTGAATACCTTCCTCGACAGTCTGACATCCTGTCATGTAATCGTCGACATAAAAATCATTTAATACTCGATTTGTTGCTGATGGAAAATCCTTACCTTCATCTTGAGCTATTTGCTGTAAAGATTTCACAGCTAAATACGGGGCAGCCGATGTACCGAAAGTGACTCGCTGCAGCTGAAGATGCTGTAGTTCATCATCTGAATTTTCTCTCCATAGTAAGCGTTGAAAATCTGCATCGACTTCAGACACTTTGACTTGTCTGTACATTTTAATGACATCGGCAACAATACATATGGGGTAGCAACGCCAACGTAGCAATATGTGGCGTAGCTCTGGCTGGAGAGTTGGACCAACCAATAAATCTTGGTTCAACGACACTCCATTGGTCCCTTGACACGATGCATCAAAAACAATTCTGACCTTTGTCGTGGTTTTGTCACTTCTCACGACCGCATGATGTGGTAGATACACTGCATCTGATTTATCTTTATCTTGCACAATTTCCATGTGTCTAAGACTTAAATATTCGTTTATGACTTTAACATACTCTTCTTTGAGGTTTGGATCCTTAGAGAGACGTTTCTCTAACAGAAGAAATCTTTTTCGGGCAATGTGTTGTGAGTTGCCATATTTACACTGAGGATCAGGAGTACGGAAGGGTAGCTTGACTACATAGCGACCAACTTCGTCCCTTTGAGTTGTCTCTGCATAAAACTTCTCACATTGCTGTTCCTCTTCAGTGAAGTGCTTCTTCTTCACTGAATAATGCTCCGACTCAATTTCCCAAAAGCTCTTCAAAAGATTCAGTTCCCTGTCTATGGGAAGAACTGAATGCATGCTTACAATAGCATTGTGACAAGTTTCTGTCCGGTTACCGGCGATGCTTACTTCACCAGATAAGATCCAACCAAGTGTGGTTTTCTGAGCAATAGGAGAGCCTGGCGGACCTTTGATAAATCCTTCTAACAATATCTGGCTGTAAACTTCGGCACCTAACAGTAAATCTATTTTATTTGGTGTACCAAATGATGGATCAGCTAACTGGACTGTCACCATCGTGGGTAACTCGTGAACGAACTCCCTACGTTCGGGAAGAAGAGTGGTCAATTTTTGTAAAACATAAGCTTTGACGGGTATGATAAAGCTGGGATCATGGCGGGATTGAATTTTTATGGATACCATCGACTTACAAGCAAGAGATGCTTGGGGATCACCGCCTAGACCTGAGATGAAAGTTTTGATGGGGCTTTTCTTTAAGCCCAACAACTGGACCGCAGACTCAGCAATAAAACTAGCCTGTGATCCTTGATCCAGCAAGGACCTTAAACAAACAGACGTCCCTGTATTTGATTCGACATCAACCAAAGCTGTGGCTAACAGTACCTGGCTGTTAGCTGTTGCAACACAAGTCATTGCTTTGGTATGCTCACCTGAAGTTGATACTACACTTTGAACTCCACCATCCTTGTAAGCAGCTTGATCCTGGTTTACAACACTAGCTGGTTTTTGAATATTGTTTGAGTGAAGTAAAGAATGATGTTTCCTTTTGCATATGTGACACCTAGCCGGCTGGCGACACGAGTACACAGAGTGATTCAGATTCAAACAATTGAAACAAAGCCCACTGGTTTGGACGAACTTACGACGCTCATCGATGCCTTCCTTTGCAAAGCCTTTGCAGTTACATAATTTGTGAGTTTTGTCTGAACAGAAAACGCAAGCAGGATTTAACTTATCAGTTAGATGTAGTGACAAAGTGTTTTTGTTCCGATTGCTACCTTGTTTGTTTCCACCTTGTGAACTGATGCATTCCAAAGCTCTAAACCTGTTTTCGAGAAAATCTTTAAAATCATTGAACTTTGGAAGCTCATTAGTCGAGTCGTTGTTCTTTGTTTCCCACATTTCCCTAGACTTCCAGTCGAGCCTTTGAGATAAGATAAAAATTACAATAATGTCCCATGAAGACACATCGACTCCTAAATGTTCAAGTGCATGTAAACATTCACTAGAAACGTCAAGCAGTTCCTTGATGGCACTTGAAGATTCAGCAGCGACTGGCTTCAAATTCATGAGGCGCTTTAACAAACAATTTGCCAGAAATTTCTTATTATCGTATCGTTTTTCCAATTGTGCCCAACAATTAGGATAGTTATCGGAAGTGACTGGGATGTGTCTCAGAAGCTGATCTGCTTCTCCCTGTACATGTGTTTTCAAATAATGCAATTTTGTACATTGTCCAAATTCTTATTGTTGTGCACAAGGGAAATAAATAAATCCTTGAAACTCGCCCACTCAATGTATTTACCAGAAAAAGTTGGAATTGTTATTCTTGGTAACCTAGCGTTTGACTGAGCAGCATCCTTGTTCACAGGCGGACTAGTGGTAACTGTTGACTTCAATTTGATTAAAACATCTTTAAGCTTACATTTGTAGTCGAGGTAAATATCCTCAACTTGTTGGACAACGTCATCGCTTACATAACTTGAAGCCTCCAATTCCCGTTCTTCCAATTCAGTGTACATTTTGTCATGGTTGGTGGAAAACGATTCCCAATACTGCTCTATGTTTTCCAATCGAGCCTCTATGTATGAAATTGTGATTTTATCCTTAGCTTGCTTTCCAAAATTAATTCTAGCTTTAGTTATTCTATCTTTCAAGTTTTCTTGAATTCTAATTAATCTATCCATGTTGGAAACGCAGTGAAGCTGCAGTGTTTGAAAATATAAGTTTGGAAATAGATTACTTGACTTGACAAATAACTCAAGCAATAACTTGGAGGTAAAATGTTCAAAACAACAATAATTTTTACAAAAGGTTTCACTTAAAACGATCAACAATCTTAATATATTGGTTCAAAGCGCACTCACCGTTAGTTACAGTCTTTTGTGATTCGACTTACAGTTGTCACTTCAATGGGATGTCCAAGGACTGCGCTCGTTTACTGGAATAGATACACACGGAATTGATAGACCGGACTTGGACCACTGTTTGGTCCACAATTTCACTATTATTTGCTATATATATACATCCACTGACACTGATTTGATTTGACTGAACTGGAGCTAATGCTGTCCCCTCACTAGCGGAGATGCCGACAAAAATAGCTTTTCTGATGCACCCGATGACTCGGTGATAGTTAGCGCGGCCTGTCCGCGCCAACTCTTTTACCTTACTTAACAGCTCTTGCTGCTGATATAGCCTAGTGTTAGGCTTGTGCTCTTCTCTGAAAACGCGTGGAAACACGAAGAAGCTGACAACAGTGGCGTCTTTAGAGGCCACCGTTGTACCAATAACACGGCGATAGTCAGCGCGGCCTGTCCGCGCCGACTGTTACTTTCTTCACGGCGCTCATCACCGATTGAAGATGATGGGCTTGCCAATAAGTAGGCACCAATGCCGCTGGCAAACACTTTGCCAACGAATTGCTGCCAGGTTGCCGCAAAATGGCAGCTGAAGCCCGCTTGCCGGTGCGTGGTTGTACGCGTAAAAACGCGTATGCTTTCTTCTTCGTCAAAACTCGAAAATCAATACGTCGCGCACGTTGTACTAATATCCGGCTCGAAGGAAATGTTCAGTTTTGAACCTATTAATGTCGGATTTCTTTGATTTTTTGGCAATTAGGATGCCGGGCACGTCGTAAAGAAAACACTTTTTCACAGAGAGAGAGAGAGAGAATATATTTTTCCATTGACAAGTGAAGTAAGTACATGTGACATTAAGTTGACAGTAAACAATTATAAATTGGCGTAGAGAGTTTTGTGCATTTGCCGGGATGTGGCAACAAGTCAGACATTTAACAATATGTAATTATTTTTCTTTATATTTGGCATTGTTTTAAGTTGTTGTAATATGGATATTCCTCCGAAATAAATAAATAAATTAAATTATGTTGTCGCCTCGCTTTTTACCTACGTATATTTAAGTCGGAACTACATTAGCGCCACCTATATCATCATTGTTGATTTGTATAATTTGCATTGATTTGACTTCAACACGTTATTTGAATTAAGTTTAACATAGAGGGCGCTGGCGTAGCACCATCGACCAATCAAGGACCGTTACTAACGACCTGAAAGATGGCTTGGAGGGGATGGTTGGTCGAGGGATGGTGCTGAGCCGGCGACTGACATCACTTGCATTCTACATTTTAACGAATAAGACGATTTTAGTAATTGCTAATATAAAATAAATATAATTTCTGTAAAAGTGCTTCGTAATACTTATAGACCTGCTTTATACACTCGAGTTAAATATTGGATATATAGGGTATCCTTACATCAGAAGTGCTCCAGAACCACGCTATACCACGAAACCGCAAACTTAAAAAGGCAAGGATTAGCGAGCTCGCGATGCTACCCAGTACCGAGAGCTCGACCAGCAGCAGCACGGATACAAGTCAACACAGTAAGGCTAAACGCACAAGACGTGCGTCTCCCGCAGTAAGTCAGAACGTTATTTTAATCATCGGTAGTTCCCGAATTTTACCCGTTAGTGGATGATCTACGAATGTGGGTCCATGTCGTAGAAGTCAAAACCCGCAGTTTCGGGTAGTTCAATCGTTTCAAACTAACCGTAAAATGTACAGTTTGCTTAAAGAATTAGTTATACAAGTCAAACCTAAAGATATCCAATCGTTAAATGAATTTTACTTTCAACAAAAGGGTTGCATTGATAGATTGCGGGTATCGTTTTCCGAACAAATGTTTGTATCGATAATGGTTAGAAAGGTCCATTGGTGATAAAAACATACCTATTGCAAAGTTGTATGATTATTTACGGGATATTTACCATGGTAAGGTAACTAACATATACTCGTAACACACACACACACACACACTGGTCATATAACTTTAGTGAACAACCGTGATAGTTTAAAACAGTGTATACCTATTGCACTACTGAACGAACTTTTCACCATATACATATACCCTCGAGTCGTGGCGAAAAATTTAAGTACTTTAGGCCAAACTTCTTCAATTGAGCTACTCACATTGATGTAGCTACCGAACAAACCCGTCCGTACCGAACCGACTCGTATGTCTCTTAGTCTCTTAGATAAACTAAATGGTGATAAAAGTTTATATATCGACCACCGGGCACTTAATAAAGTGACAGTTAAAGAAAAAAAATCCCATGCCAATTGTAGATTGATGATTCGACAAGTTTCATGGTTGTACAATTTTAAGGTCAGGAGATGCCGAGTCACATATGAACCTAGGTATTTAATGAATACGAATAGCTAGGCAATAAAGTATATCGTAGAACTGTATGTATGTATGCGGGTGTATGTATGGGAGGTGATGGGCAGTCTCAAAACAATGTATTTGGAAAGTTATTCGGAGAAATCATATTTTGCAGTGGATAAAACTTTTGAGAGGATTAAATTCGTAAATTGGTTTATTGGTCCAAAAGATGAAAATAATTCATATTTAAATATATTAATAAAATGTCTGAATTCTATTTATTCAGTCAGTATTTAATTGTATTTATTAAACCGTCACAAAATGAAGGTATATTATATCATATTTATACCAAAATATGTTAAACCTTTCTATACCTTAGTCATATAGACCATTTGTGGCAGTAGATTCGTTCACGAAGTTTGTATTTTTTTTCACCTGTTCACAACACAAATATAGTCGGGTAGTTGTGAACTTAACAAAATGTTTAATGTCTTTGACAACCCAAGATTTAATTATGATGTCGGTAGTATATTTACATTTTATCTGTTTGTAAAAATTTATAACGTTAAGAATATTTAGCGCCACGTCATGGCAACAGTGTTCCCGTGGTCAAACGGTCAAGTGGAGCGGTATATAGTCGAACGATCGTGGATGATTTAAGCACAATGGGTGGAATAATACGGACAGTCAAATGGGACTAACGTAAATACCAATAATTCAACAAGTATTAATAAACAGTACTATAACAACAAGCGTTCAATTCTAAACTTAAAGATGCTCATATACATGTATATGATGTCGGTGACGTCATCGTGATAAAATATCTAGCCAATCAATGATGTCCAAAATAGCAAACTAATGCCGTTTAAGGTTAAGTGTGTTTAAAGTCCCATTTCAGGTTATCAAAGTATTGGGACACTACCGTTACAAGGTTACAAACATGAGAAGCTCTGAGAGATCTTTTAAACGGTACAATGGAGCCACATGTGTGGAAAACATGAAACCTTGGATACGACTAGCTGATTTAGATGACAAATAATAATTCCAACAAAACTTAGCCAAAGAGTGCCCAACCAGGATGGGTCAAGGATGTTGTCGGGTATCTGTAATATCTTATGTTTTGGAGAAACTTACTTTAAACTCCCCAGATATTATTAAATGCTGTTGTTGTTTATTGTTGTGAGATCTGTCAAGTGCATTTGCTTCGAACACCAGAGTATCAAACTTTTAAGGATGTAATGTGTATCATGGCAGTGTGATCATGAAAACATTACATCTTAAAACCAGGATATAAAGTGACGTACCTAGTGTTGGCTTAAGAGTGTAACTGCTAGGGAAAGCTCCATGTTCATAAGAACGTGAAGCCGCGTACCTAGAGTTGCCAGGCGGCCAGCAGCTAGGGAAAACTTCAAGTCCTGGCATGGTTTCGGGTCAAGATTAAGATATGTAGTCGCGTACCTTGGGTTGCGACAATGTGGCAGCGCAACCGCTTGGAAAAACTACTTATCTTAGTTATTGGACTGAACGAAACGGTAAAGTGGTACTCATGAGTATGGTGAACTTATAATATATAATTCCTGATAAAAGAATTAATTTGTCTATTTCGTTCTCAGCAACTGCACCAGACTGAGACGGGGCCGAGGACGACCCCGTGCGCAGGAGGGCCGGATGTTGTCGCCTCGCTTTTTACCTATGTATATTTAAGTCGGAACTACATTAGCGCCACCTATATCATCATTGTTGATTTGTATAATTTGCATTGATTTGACTTCAACACGTTATTTGAATTAAGTTTAACATAGAGGGCGCTGGCGTGGCACCATCGACCAATCAAGGACCGTTACTAACGACCTGAAAGATGGCTTGGAGGGGATGGTTGGTCGAGGGATGGTGCTGAGCCGGCGACTGACATCACTTGCATTCTACATTTTAACGAATAAGACGATTTTAGTAATTGCTAATATAAAATAAATATAATTTCTGTAAAAGTGCTTCGTAATACTTATAGACCTGCTTTATACACTCGAGTTAAATATTGGATATATAGGGTATCCTTACAATTAAGTACAAATGAATGGGTTTTTTCTGTTTATCTAACACCATTTATTTACGTGTTACAGTTAAGCCAGACGTTCCCGAGTAGGCGTTAGAAATAGAGAGGCGTCTGAAGGCGCAAGAAGACATGGCGGCAAGCATGCACCAAATACTACAGACGTTGAATGCAGTGGCTGCGGACGTGGCTGCTATTCGTAGCAGGCTACAAGAATAGGTTTGCGTTTGACCGCCAACTAGCCTGATGTTAAGCGATGATGCGGTCTACGATGGAGCACGCTTGCCTAGAAGAAACTAATTCACTCGTGATTTGAAGAAGCCCATCATTACTATTTAACTATCAGGAAACACCCATCCGGCACGGGCCGAGGTTCTCTACAGGAAAAGAGACCATGGAGCATGTACTAATGCATTGAAAGGCCACAGAATACATACGATTACGTTGAGGTTTGGTCAAGGGTCCTGATTTATATCAACAATGTCGTATACCAAAGTAGTTATCCGTTCCGAATTTAGGTGGTTTGCTTCGATAAGCCTACTTTCTGAACGCAAAGATCACAATGACGCTCTTATTCGTAACGGCGAGGTGTCGAGTCGGATAAAACGTGTCCAGGACCAATACGAGAAGTTGGTCAAGGCTGCAGCAAACGAACAGGAAGTGGTCTCGGCTGAACAGGACTTAGACCAGTGTCAGGTGATAGCTGATAGGGGTCACCCAGAGAGTGTGTGATTAAACAGGCCAGGCAACGCTCCACCCTTGGAGGTCGGTCGGTCAGTCGGTGGTACCACCGACCGGTGTAGCGCACGTATGCCAGCAATCCACATTACCGAGTTTGGGGGGGCGTACGATGAATTCTCAAGCTTTATCGACTTGTTCGATAGCTTGGTGGATCTGCAAACAGACCTATCCCCAAGCCCTTAAAATGGCTCAGCTGATGGCTGTTTTATACGGTGAGCCGCGCGAGTTAATCGGTCATTTTAATGTGTCTGATGGCGATTACGATACGGCAAGCGCATTACTAATCAGCCGCTATAACAATAAACGGCGTTTGGCTGACACGTTGTTAGCCAAATTATGGAATGTTCGGAAGGTCACTCGGGTCATTTGTAGTGGTAGGACTCTTTTGCAGGGGTTCGCCTGGGGAAGTACACACCTTTGCCAGTTATTCAACCGCCAAGCAGTAGTGTGCAAACACTACTGTGTTCCGGATTGAAGGGCAATGTTTCCAGCGAAATTACAGGGCACACAGAGATTCGACATCTTATATCTCGGGGTGACGAGCGCAGTGCATTGAAATCCAGGGTTTCGAACTGTTGAAGTTCAAAATTCTGAGTGGCGTTGAGCTGTTATGGGCAAGCGTGAAGAGCCATCAGGCGAGCGACTTCGCTCGTCTCGTCACCCAGTGACTGATACCCTGGATGTTATCGCGGAGCACTTTCCTGTGACGCTTGGCGCCTCCTTTCCCCGGACCTTTTCCTCCCTTTCCGCGACCGGTCATCTTGAAATGGCGATGTAGTGGTAAATAACAATTACAAAAACACTGTAACGGCCGCGAGCGCTGGCAGCGAACGACTGGTACCTTTTTTGAAGCGTTCGTCCGTCTTATATTTATACAAAACTCGAGTGTGAGCGAGCTAGCACCGCGACCAGAGCGGGCGCGCACTACTAGGCGTCACGGGAGGGGCGGGGTGGAGGGTGTTGCTTACTATCAGCTTGTATTATTAGTATTAATTGATAATGAAATGCGTTCAAAATAAGAAAATAACAAAAAGAAAAAACCTATCCTCACCGTCCGTGATCAATCAAGCTGGGATGTGTGTGACTAGACGACTCATAGGCATAGATATAAAAAAAAACCTCTCATCCACCATGAGAGAAACGTGAATAAAATTCGTGTAATAACAACAAACAGCTAAAGTGAGCATCAAAATGGTGGCTGCTATCGTAACTGACTCAATACTCGAATGAATGTGTAGTGTGTGTGTGTGCGTGCGTGCGTGTTTGCGTACATATTAATCATGAAAACATTTCGGTATTTATAATTATGAAATTTATGTGGCCCTGAAAAGGGCCTTTTTGTAAGCGAATCTCGGAGAAACCGAACCGACGACGGCGCGAACCTTCTTAGGCGCGCTCGCCGCGGATTCTGCGCGCCAACTGTATGTCCTTAGGGCGCTTTTAGTGTCACGCGGATTTGCTCACGCACGCGGGATTGGCCCGCATGCGTAGCATCCGCAAAGAACAATTTCATATAGGTATCTATTGTAAAGCGTGATATACGCACGCGGGACGCGGGACGCTGTGCGGGGCGTCACCCCGGTGCGGGGTATCCGCATGCGTAAGCGCTGCCTACAACTTCAGTGCCCATTTTAGAGTCGAACGGGGCGCACGCGCCGTATTGTACTACCGAAATGAAAATCGATACAGAGCGAGTAATCATTGAAGTTCATCTGCGGCCCGTTTTGTGGGATAAACGCAATGAATTATACAAAAACAGGGACGCGAGAGAGGCTGCATGGAGAGATATTTTGAAGGAATTGGCACCTAACTACGAAAATTTGAGCGAAGAGGAAAGAAAAGAGGCGGGTATGTGTTTGGTTCATTATTTTATTTATACAAGCATCATTACTTTATTAAGCATAATTATTTAATTCACAAATAACATCAAAAACCTTCTAAAACCTTTTGAGTTTAGTTAATTAATTATATATCGGTGTTGCCAGGAGACTTTTCCTTCATTGATAAAGTAATCTGCAAATATATCTCTGATATTACTTGCCGACGTATTACTACTTTCAGTCTGCTGCCTGGGTAGTGGTCCCGTAAAACCATTTGTGACAAATGTATGGCTGACCATGTATCCATCCCGTTTCCTTATGAAATTGTGAAGTACACATGCCGTCTTGACTATTAATTGTGCTAGATCTAACTTGACAGTCATGGATCTGTGAAATATTCTAAATTTATTTGACATAATTCCAAAAGTGCATTCTATGTACCTTCTAGCTCTGGACAGACGGTAATTAAATATTTTCTTTTTGTAAGGTAAATTATCACGAGCATAAGGCCGCATCACATGTGATGATAAACCAAATGCCTCGTCTCCCACTATCACGAACGGCAACTTTGCTCTTACACTAGATGGATAAGCTACTTCGGGGCAAATAATAGGCAACTCTTGCGGGTCAGGGATACCCAACGTGTTACTTTCCAGTTTCGTATACAATTGACTCCTTCTAAAGATGGTTGAATCGGCGTTACTTCCACTGGTACCGACATTAATATATGTAAAATTATAATCAGCATCACACATTGCGAGGAGCACTACAGAATAATATTTCTTATAATTAAAATATAGTGATCCACTGTGCGGCGGTCGAATCACTCTTATATGTTTTCCATCAATAGCACCCAAGCAATTAGGAAAATTTGTATATGTGAGAAATCCCTCTGCGATTTCTTTCCATTTGATCCCATTAAGCTGTGGAATACATTCAGACTTTAGTTCAATCCATATTATGTAACAAACTTGTCTTACTATTTCGCTAATTGTTGCAATTCCAATCACGTAGGAATAGTGTAGATCAGTGAATGTATTACCAGTTGCCAAATATCTGAAAACAAAAACAATATATTAATAATATTATTATGATAATATAATATATTAATAATGCTGACATCAGACATAAGACGGCATGCACCGCTCGAATTTTACTTCAGAAGAAAAATAAATACCCTTAAGGTGAAAGGGCACGGAAGTAGCTAGCGCTAGAAGTTTTTAATTCGTTTTAACTACAGTACTGTAGCTACGTTAGATTTCTATCATTTGCCGAAAATTTTATCATAGGGGGGTATTTATGCAGTTATGATTTCATATGAAATGTTCGAAGTATAGTTATGTATCTCATATCTGCTAAAAGTGGCTACTTTTAGCAGATTTGAGATACATAACTGTGCTGTAAATATTTTATAAGAAATCTCCTCTGTATAAATTAACCCCTATGGTAAAATTTCCGACAAATGAAAGGAATCTAATGAAGCTAATTTTTGTTAAAACAAATTAAAAACTTACAGCGCTAGTGACTTCCGGAAGTTTTCACCTTAATATTGATGATGGCAAATTTTATTGGTACTGGTTTTGGGTAACTTGATCTGAAACTGTGTGTACTTTTGCCAACTACTTATTATATTTTGTCATTTCAGACAAGAAAATACAACAACGCTGGCGAACAGCAAGGGACACTTACCAGAAAGACAAGATATCTGAAAAAAATCAGCCATCCGGCTCTGGGAGTAAGAAGAAGAAGAAATATTCTTACTATGACATTTTGACTTTCTTAGACAGTACAACGGAAACTGCCGGAGAAGAGTCACTCTGTGAAGAAATGTCTGAACAAAGTAATTTAGAAACACCTAATGAGTCCACGCAACTAGGTACTTCACGTCAAGAAAGTTCTCAACTAACATCACAACGTAATTTAGAAACACGTAATGAGTCCACGCAACCAGGTACTTCACGTCAAGAAAGTTCTCACCCAACATTAAAACAAAAACAAGTAAAATCTAAAAAGCAAGCACCATCCGAATTTGAGGCACAGTTATTAGAATGCTTAAAGTCTAATCAACTGGAGCTGGAAAGTGAGGATTTGGCTTTCTTTCAGTCTCTGCAGCCTTCATTAAAAAGATTCACTAGATATCAAAAACTAATGTTCAGAACAAAAGTGTTAAATATAGTTATGGAAATGGAAAGTCAAACACAACCTGCATACTACAGCCCCATACCTACAACAAGTTCTAGTGCTTTTACTGAGCTTGACAGTTTGTCACCGATAAATCAAGATTACCAAACCAATAGTATAATCCAGGATACTTCCAGTCTTAACGACAATGCTATTAGTTCTGCTGCAGTGAATGACAATGAAACTCTTATTTCGACTGAAAGTCGCCTGTTTAATATCACGTCTTATGACATAATTTATAACCCAGCAACAACATCATCTACTGGCGAAAGTAATGTCAACGCTCAGGATACAAATTTACAAAGAAATGAATGATGTAAAATTTGATTTTTAATTTATGAATAAAACTCTTTTTATTAAAATGAGTACGATTAACTTTTTTTCTCCAGTTTCTCTCTAATTGTTTGTTTATTCATATGAGTGCGGTTGTACACACGGCACAGATCAAGTTACTCAAATCCAGTATAAGCGGGACTCCGACGGGTTACCTAAGTATGATAATGCGCAAGGTGCGAGTTCCATTTATACTGGTTTTGGGTAACTTGATCTGTGGCCATGTGTACTTTATCAGATAAAAAAAGGATTGTGTATGTAGTTGAAATCCCAAACCAATTAAGAAATTTTTTTGACTTCAAATTACTGTCATGTGCAAACCTATAACTTTTATATATAATTTTATAAGTCGCGTGTGATGAAAGTTAGGAATGATTCCACTTTAAAGGCGACATTTTATGAGTGAAATAATCTGATTTTATGAAATTTCAACAATTAATAACCAATGACGCATTACTTTACGATATTTCAAACAAACAATCATTATTATACCGTTTATTTAGACTGGATAATTACTAGAACATGTGTTGTATGATGTTGACCACGATGGTCAACTACTGAAAATATCATTGATTTGATTTTTCTGTTTAACATTTTTGCAGTTGACCAGAGTACATGACCATATTTTTTTTGCACATGTAAATTTACACATGACAGTAATTTGAAATCAAAAAAGTCCTTTACTGGTTTGGGATTGGTATGTTTATCCTACCTGTTCAAATCCCTTTCCACTAAATCATAGCAAGAAATTAAATATTTAAAATTTAAAACTTACCTTAATGTAATAGCGAGCCTCTCAATCGGTTGTATTGTAATCCTTCGTAAACTGCTTTTTTGTAGCTTATTCTCAATTTTACACAACAGTTCATCAAAAGAACGAATGGACATTCGAAAGTAATTTTTAAATTTACGTTCACTATTTTGTAGTTTTCCAAAATGTGTAACAAACGCCCCAGCAAGAAGCCTATTTTCAAGAAAGGGATCAACATGTACTCTTGTCTTCTTGTTTCGTCGTTTGTAAAGTATGTAAGCGACACATATTCTTCTGACATTGATCATTTTTGAACACGTCTATACCGTTACGCAGCCCGTAGAAAACTGAAACTCATGCTGCGTATGATCCGCAGCGTGAAATTTTACGCATGCGGGCCAATCCCGCGTGCGTGAGCAAATCCGCGTGACACTAAAAGCGCCCTTAGGCATGATGGTGACGCGCGTGGCGTGAATCGCGCAAAGGTTGGTGTCTTCGAAGAGTCCGACCAGGTAAGCTTCGCTGGCCTCCTAGAGCGCCATAACAGCGGAGCTCTGGAAACGGAGATCGGTCTTGAAGTCCTGTGCGATCTCGCGCACCAGACGCTGGAACGGCAGCTTGCGGATCAGCAGCCCGGTACTCTTCTGGTAGCGACGGATCTCACGGAGAGCCACGGTGCCGGGCCTGTAGCGATGGGGCTTCTTCACGCCGCCGGTTGCGGGCGCGCTCTTACGCGCCGCTTTGGTGGCGAGCTGCTTGCGCGGCGCCTTACCACCGGTGGATTTACGAGCTGTCTGCTTGGTACGTGCCATTGTTGAGAAGGATCACGGAAATCACGAAATTAATTAATAACGCAAGCGGCGGCGACGAACGCGTATGGACGACGGTGCACGAATGTGTAACAGAGAACCACGCCACCACGCTTTATTTATACAGAACCGCCATAGTGCGATCGGACCTCTCAGTTGCACACAGGCCAGCTCGAATAAAAAAAAAATGAAAAAAATTGTATGATGAAGCCTAACACTACATCTTTAAAATATTAAAAATTAGTTTTTCGGTAAACAAAACGGTCAGCAAAACGGTAAGTTTTATCATAAAAGTACCTTAGACAAAAATTGTAGATCATAAAATTATCTATGAAAAATGTATCAATTTTTTTTTTCCTACGAGCCACCGTTTCTGAGATATAACGATTCAAAAAGTTATAAAAGTTGTTATCGTCTAATATGCACACGTTTCCACGCCACCTATGAGGTAGTATACTTAGCACGTTTTTTTTAACGTAGTTTCCCCAGTTACTCCACGGGTCAGTTGTGATCCTGTTTAATGTGAAACTATTGCAAAATAATGGAAATGTTCAAATATTGGAAAAGATAAAAGCGGTGTATATTAAAAAATTGTGGTGAAATTCATTCGCCTTATTCGTAAGTTTCAAATTCTTCTTGTTCTTCTTCTGCTTTCTTCTTCATCTTCATTTTGGATGCAAGTAAATTGCGTCAATAGCGATGACATATCGCATGACACTCCGTCGGAATCAAACGAATCCTCCATTGTTTGTGATTCAACATTAGAGCACGACCGGCCTTGGCAATTTGTGCATGCCAGAGAACAAAACAGTCCGACTTTTTTGCAACCACATTTAGCACTGCATCCCTTTTTGCAGTTGCAAAAAATTGTGTTCAGCAGTTTTTCCGGCGCAGGTGGGAGTAAAGTTTGAACTGGCTCTAATATATTGTTGACCAACTTCCAACCCGTCTGTAGGGTCTAGCTGATAACCAAGCCACACTTGAACTTGGTAATATACCCGAAAAAGATGTTGATGAGCAGCAACTGAGGCTGGAGGAAGACAAGCTAATTGAACTCGTTTTTTAGTTTTAGTATTTTTAACGAAACATGCATATCGATGCTTATCTAAACAGGTAGTTTTTTTGGAGCTCCGTGCATAGAAAGAAGAAAGCGGATGCCGTTGGACCATTTTGGCACCTCCAATGACCTCCTCCAGCTGATGTACAATGAACAGATGCAAATGAAAGCACAAATGGCTTCGCTTCAAGCTTCAGTAGACTTCATCATGGCGAAAACTTGTCAAACTACACTAAGAAACAGAAAACGCGATTGTTTAGAAAGTATATTATTAAGTCAGGGAGGAACCGACAAGAACTTCTCAAAGATCATTTCAAAAATGAAAATATTTTTTTAAAGACGTAGGGACGCCATGGAATTTATATGTAGCTCTTCTAGGAAAGCTAGAGGCATAGATTCATGCTATAAATTGATAGATTACTTTTTTACAAGGGATCTGCTAGTAAACTGTTCATGGACGGGCACTTCTCGTCAAACTGATGAAGCTAAAATACCTTTAAAGTATTTTTACAATACAAGTATTATTATTTTTCATTATTTTCTCACTAAGGTAGGTTTGTTTATTTGTATTACTATTAAATTGTTTGGAATGTTAGATTGCAAACATTCCAAACAATTTAATAGTAATTATCATAACAGTATTTTTTCTTTAGTAGGTATCTGACAGCGTAAAAATTAGGTTCTATTGCGTATCGCGAATCGTCTAAAGCGTGATAGCAATATCGGTAATTAGTAATTACCTTTTTGTGTTTTTTATTTTATTTATAGTATATTGTTTATTGTTACAATAGAGTTAATTATAGGTGTTATGATATAAGTAATATATTTAAGTATGCGTGATATTATTGTGTGATTATTTTGTTATGTGTATAAGGTATATTAATTAATTGGGTATGGTATTACAGTAGGGCCTCGGTAATCCGGAATAATATGTAAGGCTACAACAATCCCAAGTAATACTACCGTTTCTATAGTATTATTTGTAATGGTAATTATAATAGGTATGGGTAGTAGATCAGCAAACTTTTAAGTTATTAATTAAATTATTCTTAGAGTACTTAGATATCACTAAATCAGATTTATACAAAAATATAATGCAAAAAAAAACGAAGTCGGGTAGTGTAATTTTGTTAAATACAACAATAGTTATTACATGCATATGGTTTTTCTCCAGTATAATATCTAAGCCACAATACCATAGTCACAAGTATTACCACAATACATATAACAGTGCAACTAGTACAAGTGAAACATCGGTCCCAAAAACAAAAAGAAACAATTTACCTGCTTTAGATCCACATCGGCAAAGTAATGTTACTATTCTCAGAGATGAAATTACAAAACCACGATTATACAAAAATGAGACAAATAAAACGTAATCGAGTTGTGCGTAAACATATTTATCACATTCATATGGTTTTTCTCCAGTATAATGTCTAAGGTTACCACCATCACAAGTTACACCACAGGACAATAATTACAGTACAAATCACACCCATGAGTGATGAGAAACAATGTACCTGGGGCCCAATTCTGCTATTTTACGAATGTTTCAATAGTCTCGATAGTGAAGATATAGAAGCGACGACCTAGTAGACGACCGTACAAAACAAAATACAAATGGAATCAGTTTTGGAGCAACCCCACAATAAATCGATCAATTCTTATGAGGCGGAAAAGAGATTCGGGATGCCTCGTAGGACTCTTCTTGATAAACTAAATACTTATTTATATATATAATAAACTTGAAAAGAAACTAATAGACGCGGTTAAAAAGTATCGCTGTCTTTGGGATACTAATTTCAACACGTACAAATGTAATGAAACAAGAGACGCGGCGTGGGATTTATTTTTATATATTTTGTGTTACTTATATTTATTTTCTTGAAAAAAGTTTTTATAATGGGATTTTTTGCTGTAATACCTTGTTTCTTGGATTAGAAATCGCAATATCACAATTATACAACAATATGTGACAAAACGAAATAAATTATACTTTTCATTATAATAATGTAAATGAAAAGATTTATATGATGTTTTTACGAAAATAATAATCTAATTTAATTAATTACTTGATAAAGAATTTTGATTTTAACGTAAGATGTAGTAGTGATTATTTTAAGCTAAACATAAGTAAATAAATATTACACATAATATTGTCTATTGCGGTTAGTCAATTTAGTCAATAAACTTTGTTTTGATCTCATTATTTTATGTTTTTCTTAAATAATAAACTGAACACAATTAAACAAGCTACCCAAATATAGTCTAATTATGTCATATGATGCACTCTTAGTACGATTTGTAATAATCTGGTATATACTTAGTTGTAAACACGCCACACAACTATGCTCCAATTATTTTATTTTTATAATTATTTAACATCAATACTGTATTTTGGTTTAGAAATATTAAATTAGTATTTTTATTATGTAGTGGTGAAACCACGAACAAAATTTGGCAAATCTGGACCATAGTTCTGTAGTTTTACTGTACCTACCTCCAACTTCACGAAAGAGGAGACAGCAAAACTCACACTTCTGCTATAAGCTTATTCGTTAATAACCATAAAAAACGGATCATGCCATCAATCAACAAAAATAAATAGCTTGGCGATCTTTAGCCGACAAATTTAATTTGGATGCAACAGTAAGTACATCATTTGATAATTCGAGAAAACATAACAGCTAGGACGGTAAATTTCTGCATTCACAACCTTATTAGCACGGTAAATATTCCGTTAATCTAAATATATATATAAAATGCTAATGTTAAGTACGTGAAGATAGGGTTTTCTCTATCACCACCAACTCCAATCAACTTCCCGTTGGTATGGTAAATACCCCTTGGTCTCCAGGTGGGAGTAAAGGAGTTTGGTCGCGGTGGGTGGAAGTGGATGGCGAGAATGTGAAAAAATATATTTCTGTCCTTTTCTAACTCACAAGAACTTCTGGAAAGATGTGCCAAAATGTGTAAAACTGTTATTATCGATTTAGAATGTTTGAGAAAGTTCTAGAAATATCTGGAATTATCTAGAAAATTCTAAAATGAGTGCAAACTATTATAATCAATTCAGAATACCACCTCCTGTGCCTAAAAGAAGAATTTGACCGTGCGAACATCATGGATACATGCCAGAAGATATTGGCCAGGCATTTCAAGGACCCTGTCGAATACAAACTTGGTAGCACCAAGATATTCATCAGATAATAACTTTCTTCGTCCCTCACCGCAATACAGAGTAGACGTGAACTCAGTTAATTTGTTTAAAAAGAAATTTAATAACCTTTTGGAACTTTTAATAGCAAGCAAAAATAGGAGTGCATAAGATGTGAATAGTGATATTGCCTAACGTCGGTCAGCACTGTAACTGTGGTAAATACCATTAAATTAATAAAAACATTTCAGTATAGGATATGAATGCAGAGAAGAATGCAAGAGAGACTGCAGGTGGACCATCACCCGCAGCACCATCAGAAACTAAGGAATGGTTAAATACTATAATGAACGAATCTATACCAGGACTTCATGCTACATTTGACAGTGATGTGTCAAGTAAACATAATTTGGCATAAGTTAACACGTAATGCAGGCGCGAGTTGTTTCTTCGTGTGCGACCGCGACCTGTTTTTATACACATACCGAGAACCTTGGCTGTATAGAAAAACAAGTTGCTGAGCACCGCTTAAGTAATTATATACCAACTATTCTATAATTATATTACATTGAGAAAACTTTTTTTTTTAGATCAAAATTGACTACACAAGCTTTTGTTTGAAGAATCGGATCCAGCTAGCAAACTATAAGACTATGTGTATGTATGCTTTCAAAATAATAAATATTTTTAATTTTTATTGTAGCAGGTTTTGATAATATATTGTTGCATTTTTAGGAGACGATATAATACAACAAACTAGGTACTGGATTACTTGTTGTTTATCAAATCACCCAGGTGTTTATCAAGTCATCAAAACTTGGAAACCTACAAAAGTAACATGCTGGACGCTTTTATCCTCAAAGCTAACAGAAGCGGATGTTCAAGACGGAATTAGAAACCTTTTTTCTACATAAAAAATTACAAATTACGTTGTCACCTTGAACAGGTACAAAACAAATTAAAATGGAACAAGAAAATTCACCTACCCTATGTACTCGCGTACTTCATTGGCCGAAATTAAGTACACACTGTACTAGACAAAATAGTGTATACTTTTCAGTGTTTTATAAACAACAACAAAAAGTATGTGAATAAAGGAATAGGCAAAGGAATGGAAAAAAAGAACAAAAAATTACTATAAATTTAACTACGACGAATCTGGTATATCCACTGTGCTGAGCACACCGAAAGTTTTGGCTGACAAAACCCAAAAACAGGTTGGTCAAATTGTGTCTGCCGAAAGAGGAGAACTGGTCACATTTGGTTGTATAATTTCAGCAAGTGGAAACACCATATCGCCATTATTCATCTTCCTTCGAGTACATTTTAAGGACCACTTCATAGAAGGTACTCCAGAAGGCTCTTTAGGTGTAGCCACGAGAAGTGGTTGGATAAATTCGAGCATTTTTGTTGATGTTCTAAAGCAAATTCAGAAACACACCCTCTGTTCCAAAGAAAATCCAATATTGCTTTTATGTGACAACCATGAAAGTCACATTTCTTTTGATGCAATCAACTACTGCCGTGACAATGGGATTGTGTGCCTTTCCACCTCATACGACTCACCGCCTTCAACCATTCCATTATATGTTGGAGTATTTGGACCACTAAAGTCTAAAAACAGCATTCAATGACTGGCACGTTTCTAACCCAGGAAAGACACTAAATATTGAAAAAACCGGAATATGACCTTTTAATAAGTTGATTTTCAATGATGATGATTTTGCGGCGGTTCATGTGTATCATTCCAATCCGGTAACAAATCGTAATGAAAATACAGGTGGTGAGAAGCTTGAAATACCTGGTAATGAGCTTGCTACAGTTAAGTGCTGAACTTGCTGTAGTTAGTGGTGATGTTCCTCCTCGAACACCACCGACTTTGTCCAGAGATGTCTCGCCTTCATTGCTTTCACAACCTCTTGCATCAACAGTGATGGATTTTGATAACCCTGCACCATCTACTTCCAAAGTATTGAAGACGCCAGAAATGATAAGGCCTTTCCCGAAAGTTCAAAGACGCACACAAACAAGAAAAGATCGAGATCACTTGGAAAACCAAGGATTTATACAGACACGCCTGAAAAGACTAGAATTGAAGAATTGTAAAAAATCAAAGTTATGAAAAGATTAGAAAAAGAAGGAAAAAGTAAAGCAAGAGAAATGAAGAGAGCGTTGAGTTTATTAAATGAAGATTATGACAGATCAAGTAAACCAAAAAGGAATAAAACCAAAGAGATTGAAACAGTAGCGACAGTGAAACAGATATCAGCCTAAGAGAAAGTTCTGCTTCACCTTTCGACGTGCTTGAAGAAAACGAACATTTCGTCTTCGAAGCCCCCGTGCGTCATTTTCTGCCATAACATCGTTGGGACTCAAATGAACCCCTCGTAGCGAGGTCTTCTTCGGGCCCTTTACGTGTGCAAGTGTTGAACTCTAAGGAGCCGCTTGTGCCCGTGCCTCCGTGTATGCAAGTGATAGACTAGTGAGCCGCTTGCACCCGTGCTTCCGTGTGTACAAGTGTTGGACTCTGGTTAGCCACTTGTCCAAGCGATTCCGCCTGTTCCGTACGGAACCAGAAGCTGGTTGCCCCAGCCGTGCGTTCGCCACTTCCGAGTTGGTGATGCCTGTGGTATCTTCGACGTTAATTGGCTGATGATGTGTGATGTGATGATGCCTAGCCTACTTTGAATGCAAGTGGAATATCTGCCTAAATCGCACGTGAACGGACGCATATTAAAGATTTTCGGTTTCTTCTTGGCTTTTTTGCGGCTTCGTTCTGGATTGGGCATTTTTGTAATAACGTGTCAATTGTTTGGCGGTGGGGAGCCCCGTGCTTCTGGGTCGTCTGGTCGAAGGGCCAGTTACAACGTTGAAGAGATAAGGTTGGTATTTTTTTTAAAGACAGATTCAATACGGAACTTCTTAACTTCGTGTTGGTTAGGTTCAAAAATAATGACAGACTTGAAACAGATGACCGGACTTGAGTTGGGATGGTTTTTCTAATATATTTTTTTTCTTATAGGTCTCAGTGGCACATGCGTAAATTACTTGCCATGTTGGGCACAGATGCACAGTATATCCAATTTGCCGAGGACCAAGGACTCCTCCTAACAAAAAAGCTGTGCAACTATCGGCGTCACTGTCTACTCGGCAATTGCTGTACGCAGCGACACGGGGCGTCTGAGACGCCCCGTGTCGCTGCGTACTACAGTGAACCCAGGACAATTGGGAATATTCAGGTGCACCAAGAGTACGTGCCGTAATAAGACGCAGAGCAGAGCGATTGGTACTTGGTTCGAAAATGCTCGCCTCACTATTAGTCTCATATTTCATATTATGTACATGTTCAGTCAAAATTATACATATTTACAAGTCCAAAGAGACAGTCAGAGAAGGTGAGCAACAGTGGTATCGACAGGCACCATTGCAGATTGGTACTCGTACTACAGAGAAACAATCGTTGTATATGAGTTAGAGCACTCAGAAGGCCAAGGCAATATTGATGGCCCGGGAAAGATAGTCCAAATTGATGAATCAAAGTTTGGTAAGAGAAAATACAATAGAGGAAGACATATTGAGGAACACATATTTATACATGATCGAAGATGGTAGTGATGATCTGCGATTAGAGGTGTGTCTCGACAATGAGAGATCAGCGGAAATATTGGTGCCACTCTTACAGAAGCATGTTGCAGTGGGCAGTCAAATACACAGAACAGACTTTTGGAGAGCGTATGACTGTCTTCCCCAGTATGGATATATTCATAAAATAGTATATCATAGCGACCCTGAAAATCGGTTTGTGGCACCAAACGGAACACACACTCAATGAATTGAGAGCCATTGGCAATTATTAAAAGTGATGTTCAACAAGGTTCCTAAAACTGCGACCAGAACCACCGGAGGATGGGCAGCAGCGTCCTATTAGTACACGGTGAACGTACTGCGATCCCCAAGCCGCCTGCCAAGCGTAGGGATTATGGCAACTCCCTTCTGAGAGGCGTGTTCAACAAGGACCAGTATAAAGGTAATTTCACCGACTGGTTGATCGAATATTTGTGGCGACGAAAAATAAGGAGTTGATTTAAAGGATCCCTTTTTAGAATTAGTGAAAGCTATAAAATATGTTTCTAGAATTGAATAAATGTCTGTTTATAATAATAAAACATTGTTTTATTACACCGCCCCGAAGTCCTTCCGCTAACAGAAATTAATCGGATATAGGTAGATAACAGTAGAGGAAAGTAACCAAATATGGAATAGTATTCCTAATATAAAGGGTTTTCCAATAAGAGGTGTTATTTTGAATAGCCCGCTATTTCGGTAGATGTCACTTTTGAAGCTGTCATTTCTTGGCATTTGACAAGTAGAAACTACGCCATTAATAAAAATGGTACGATACACGCTTCAACAACGCATTGAAATTATTAAAATTCACTATAAAAATGGTGAAAATTTGGCAGAGACGGTTCGTAAAACTCGAACATTTTTGGGTCGTCGTGAAGCACCTTGTCGGACCGCAATACAGAAATTGGTGGAAAAATTCGAGCTGTTGGGACAAGTTAGTGATGAGAAGAATAAAACCCGTGCACGTCGCTCAAGAACAGCCGAGAATATTGCTGCTGTAGCCGAAAGTGTTGAAGAAAACCCAGGTTTGTCCATTCCTCGTCGTTCTTTGGAATTAGGTATTCCACAAACGTCATTACACCGTATTTTGCATAAAGATTTGGGTCTTAAGGCTTATAAAGTCCAGTTAACACAAGAACTCAAGCCGGCCGATCATCAACAACGTCGTGACTTTGCTGATTGGGTCGTTGAAATGCATGAAAATGATCCGGAATTCCATCGAAAAATCATCTTCAGTGATGAGGCCCATTTCCACCTCGGTGGCTTCGTCAACAAGCAAAATTGTCGCATCTGGGGCTCAGAAAACCCAAGAGTTATTGTTGAAAAGCCTCTCTATCCTCAACGTGTGACTGTTTGGTGCGGTTTATGGTCCGGCGGAGTCATTGGACCTTACTTTTTCGAAAATGAGGCTGGCGCAACAGTTACGGTGAATGGATTGCGCTATCAAGAGATGATTAACGATTTTTTATGGCCGGAATTGGATGGTATTGATCTGGACAACGTTCACTTTCAACAAGACGGCGCTACGTGCCACACAAGCAACGAAACCATTGATCTTTTAAGGGAAAAGTTTCCGGACCGTGTTATCTCTCGAAGAGGTGATCACAATTGGCCACCGAGATCTTGTGATTTAACACCTTGCGACTTCTTTCTTTGGGGCCACGTGAAGGAGAAGGTCTACGCCAACAGCCCAGTATCGATTCAAGACCTCAAAGATGGAATTCGTGAGGCTATCGAGGACATAGAGCAGCCACTTTGCGATTTAGTTATGGAAAATTTCATGAAAAGGATTTTGTCCTGTAAGCGTGGCCGTGGTGGTCATTTGCCTGATGTTATTTTCCACTATTAACGGCATACCTTCCTCTTTGTAATGAAATAAACATCTGATGATTTATAATAAAAAATGGCATTTTTCTTTGAATATCAAAATAACACCTCTTATTGGAAAACCCTTTAGAATACCGCCATTTCTCATAAACAAATAGTCCTAGCCACAATAAACAGTGATCTTCTATATCTTAGTATCAACAGATCCTTATCATAATAATTAATAACCTGGACAACACAATAAAATGTCGCATCTCGATATTGACATGTCACATGCTGGCCAGAATATCGGCAACAAAAGGAAGGGGGAAGATATTATAGTAGACCCAGATACTAAACAAGAAATACCTGACCCCAAGCGACCGAGAGTGCTATTGGACGGAAACAAGAAAGTGAGATGCTTAAAAGCGTTGGTCAAGGCTTACGATGAAATAGTACTGAGAATTGCCCAAATAAGGTGCCCTTACGACAAAAAGGTACCTAATTCCCGGTCTGATCAGAATAAGGAACTCGCTCAGATGAAGGACGAAGTCATTTTGGCTTCCCAAGTGACCAGCATAATATTCACAGCCCATAATGTACACAGGCAGCGTATACGAGGGACAAATACCAATATGCAAAATAAAGTGCAAAGCACAGAGTATAACGTCCATTACAGAGGCAACGATTATGCTCTCAAAAGAGACGAAATACACAGACTTTGGATAGATATACTACTTGAAAATGGGCTGGAATACAAGAATTTTGCAGCAGATGACGAAGAAAACTGGTACGGTACAATTGGACCCTATATAGATATGTTTGCCGCATTCAAATTAAGGATGGATGAACTAAGATTGGGACATGGGATGATGCCGATCACAAAAAAGGATGGGACCCACACTGATTTCCAAGTATCTAAATATGGTTTGACAGGGGCCCACCATGTACTATTAGAGGGCAGCAGTTTTCCGCCAGAAAGAAGGTCATCAATAGTACAAAGTCTTGGTCCCATGACAGCCTTTCTTTGTATGGTGAGGACGGAAGGGATTTACAGGGGCAAATACGCGTCTGCAGTGAAACGAGCAATGGCACATGTACCCGCCATAGACGACATCATAGAGCTCACGAAAACCACCAAAATGTCCTTCGAGCTATCAACTCTCACCAGCCTGATAGCAGAAATTCTGCTTATTACCACATCACGACAGGCAACTAGGATGTGTTTCCCGATAAACTTTTTGAGCTATGCCTGCGAGAGGGCTGGTGATAGGGAAGAACAGCTCTTGAAGTTCTTCAACACCACAGGCTCCGGAGGCTGGTTGTTGTATAAAGGCTGCTCTGAGAAGACATGGATGATGCAGGGGACAATGAGTAGCGAAATCGCGGCTCAGATAATATACCACAGCATTTTCGGAACCTATAAAAAAGACCTGAGCGTGCTAGCCCAAATTACAAACCAAGGCAATTGGTTTACGAGAGAGGAAATGGGCAATGCCTTCAGAGGGATGACGAGCGGGGGAGTGGTCCAGGTGAACTTACCCAGACAGAAGATATACGCCAAGATGTCATGCGCCAATCAAACAGGACTCTTATCGGGGGTGTACAATCAGGTGTCCTGTGTACCTTGCTTCAGTGGACCTAGGGTGCAGTCGTTTGGAGAGGACTTTTTCGAGCATATTGAACGAAGGAGGGTAGTGGGGTCTAGAGGTAAAAATCTACAGCAGATAATAAACGGATTAACCTCCACTCTAGAAGAACTTCACCAGCTGATCAGGAAAAATGGGGGTAAGCTAGATATGGGTACAGCAGTCTGGAGGAGTATGGAGTCTTTAGATCTGGAAAAACCGGGGGATGAAGTACAAGTGAGGATTAACGGGACCGGGCGGATGTTCATGGGCCGTAATAAGTAGTTAGTAGATCCTTTGCATGTGGAAGGAATATGAAACATAGGTTTAGCAGTTTATAACAACTATCGTATTGAGTTAAGTGTATTTTTTTAATCCATGTTTTTATTTTATAAACTTGTCCAACTTATTATCTTTCAATCACTATATCTGCGTACAGGTTTCCACTTGTCAGCGTTGTTCTTGATACGGCAATTGCCGTAATATACGGCATTTAGGTAACTTAAGCATTAAAATTACGGTATACGGCAGCTATTTAAGTACCGTATTAAAATATACGGCAATTGACTGAAGTACCATAAAAAACTTTAACACATATAATGCCGTACTAACAAATGAACTAACTGTTTTTTTTTTTTTTGTAAAATACGGCCATGGAATGTGAGGAATGTCTTAATTCACTATTTTCGTTACATTTTACATAATGTAATAGTGAAATAAATAAATAAATAATGGTGGCTGCCATATATGGCTGATGCGGCGCCACTGTAATAAAATTCTCAATGGGGCCGCGTCAGTCATTTTGTCAGCCATATGATTTCAAAAGCGCGCGAAACGAACGCGTCGCTCGCCGCCGCCGGCGCCATTTTGATTGTTTAGCAGCGTGTGTTTGCCCCCCGCGCGTCATTTGTCGCTGTGCATCGAAGAAGACTGCAGTAAATAGTTGTTCCGTTAGTGATTTAGCAAGTTATTTGTTACTGATTTGTGATTTTCAACAAAAAATGGAAGATTTTGATGATGATTTGGACTACGAACTATCGCAATTAGATTTAACAGAGTATAATCAAGAATGTAACACATTATCAAATAGTGATGCTACACAAGTATTTGACGTTGATCTCGATGATACAGTATCAATAGCACGGACCAAAAATCATCATCGATGGCAGATTTTATCCGACAGTGAAGATGATCAGATTCCCGTGTTACCAACCTCACGAAATACTGAAGTATGGTTCAATCCGTTGGGTAAGCAACCAAGTATTATTCCATATACTGAATGTCCTGGGCTTAAGCCATTTTCATTGCGATCCAGCATGAGTTCAGCTAAACCAGCAGAATTTTATTCATTGCTAGTACCTGATAGTATATTCGAGTACATAGCCGAAGAAACAAATCGCTTTGCTTTACAAACCTTGAACAAAAGTGCAACAAAATCATACCGAATGCAGAAATGGATGCCAACAAATTGCCATGAAATTAAACGGTTCTTTGGCATTTTAATTTGGATGGGGATAGTGAAACTACCTCAACTATCTTTGTACTGGAGCACTAACAAATGTTTTGAACAGCAATTTGTCAAGTCCATTATGAGCCGAAATCGATTTGAACTCATTTTGAGGATGTTGCACTTTGCCAATAATGAAATAAATCACAATAAGGACGACCGATTGTTTAAAGTTAGACACTTATTAGATATGCTAAATGCTAATTTTAAATGTCATTATACACCTAATCAAGAAATGTGTGTTGACGAAAGTCTAATCCCATTTCGTGGCCGCGTTATTTTTAGGCAATACAATAAAAATAAGCGACACAAATACGGGATAAAACTTTTTAAGCTGTGCTCAAACCCAGGATACACTAAAAGTGCAAGTTTATGCTGGCAAAAATTATGACAATGTCAATACTACACCGACTAATGTTGTCCTTGCCTTGTGTGACGATTATCTAAATAAAGGACATACGGTTTGCACAGATAATTGGTATACCAGTTTGGATCTGGCACGAAAACTACTAGCAGGACAAACTCATCTCATAGGCACACTTAGAAAAAATAGACGAGGTTTACCTCAAACAGTTGTCCAAACCAAACTGAAGACAGGAGAATTCTCAGCTCAAGAAAATGACGATGGAATAACAATTATGAAATGGAAAGACAAGCGGGATGTACTGCTGCTGTCTACTAAGCACTCCGTAAGTTTCAGAAGAATAACTAAAAAAGGAAAAGAAAAAATTAAACCGTTGATTGTGGTAGATTATAATCATGCAAAATCAGCGGTTGATCTGTCAGACCAAATGTCCTCTTACACGACCCCTCTTCGGAAGACAACGAAATGGCCCAAAAGATTGGCGATGGAGTTATTATTGAATACAGCGATTGTAAATTCATATATTTTATATAAATTAACAACCAAGAAGAAGCTCTCTGTCGTCCAGTTTAGAACTGCGTTGGTTGACTACCTCGTGCATACAGGAGTCTCGGAAACTAGTGCCTCCTCTAGACCTAGGCGAGTAAAGCATGAATTGAAGAAAAGACAAGGATTGGCCTCTGCCTGTCGTAAATATTGTGTGAGGTGTTATAAAGAACACTGTGCCCAATTTGGAAGAGTTCATGCTCGAAATAAAACTAAAAGAGTGGTAACATACTGCGAAGATTGCCCGAATGAGCCACACTATTGTATCAGCTGTTTCAATTTAGACCATAGATATGTTTGAGTTTAAACGTGTTTGAACATGATGATTGATGTAGATTTGATTTATTATTTTGCCAATGCCAACTTAAATATGAATAAAAGCAATTAAAACATTTACCTATAAATTTTATTTGCAAAAACCAACTATTTTTGTAATCACTCTTTTGTTTTCGAAACTTCCACTAACAAACTTGATATTTCTCAAAATGTAAGTAAAAGTATCAATGCCATCATTATAGTTATAATTTACCAGGCCTTGTCAACCATACTACATACAGTTTAACATCAAAAACGTGGCTGACGACGAAAAATCGCGCTTTCAAAACAAGCATATTCCGTCAGCCACATATGGCTGACACGGCCCAATTGGTTTGGAAAATGTCAGCCATATGTGGCTGACGAGGCATTATATGTGTTAAAAAATTGCGTTTAAAGGAACGCATCAATTTGTTAACCATAGATAAAGTAGAAAGCCACGAAACGAAACATTTATTGTACAGTATTCAACTACATTCAAGTTTCAACCCTATTTTTAAGTAATTAGTGTCTAGTTTTGTCCGGGGTCGATTCGATTTGTGGGGAACCCCGGAACAGTGGATTATTGTCATTGAATGCTTTGTTTTGTTTTGGTTTGGTGTATGTGTAGGTACAATTTACGATACATCAGTGAAAACTATTAAAAGAAGATTTTCTAATTTCAATTGAAAATGTGTGATAATGAGAGTGACAGTGACGACGGGCCACCTACGCCGAAAAAACAGATGAAAAGGAAGCATATTAAACAAAAGTACAGAAAGCAGTGGGAAAATGACAAACAGTTTAAGAATTGGATTGCCCCTTACAATGATGATCCCTACAAAGCAAAATGTACCATTTGTGATGTCAAACTTTCTTGCGAAATTTCAACTCTGAAGCGCCATGCTATAAATATTCAACACGTAAGAAAAGCATCAGCGAGCACTTCTACAAAAGACGTTAGTTCTTATTTTCAGAATCGACAAACCGACCACAATAGAAAAGTAATGGAAGCTGAAATAAAACTAAGTGCATTTATTGCAGAGCACAACATATCATTTTTGGCTATGGATCATTTATCAGAGTTGCTAAAATCTTGTTTTCCGGACTCCCGAATTGCTGCCGAGATTGCCATAAAACGAAAAAAATACACATCTACGGTAAAAAATGTTATTGGTATCTCCCAAAAAGAATATTTAGAAAACATTATTAAACGTGATAAATTTAGCGTACTAGTCGATGAATCAACGGATATTTCGGCAACTAAAACAATGTGTATTATTATACGTTATTTTGATGAACAGAAAAAAAGAGTTAAGTCTTCACTATGGGAACTGGCACCTTTATTTGAGGCAGGTGATTTTACAATGGCAGCAGAGGGAGCTACAGCAGGAGCTATGTATGAACTCATTATAAAGAAATTTACTGATAGGAGGATCCCGTTAGAAAATATTATAGGTTTCGCGTCAGACGGCTGCAACGTAATGATGGGATCACAAAATTCAGTAGCCAGCCGTTTGCGAGAACATCTGCCTGGTATCTTTATTTTTAAATGTATATGCCATTCTATGCACTTGTGTGCCAGTGAGGCATGCAAAAAATTGCCAAGACGATGCGAAGATTTGGCGCGAAACATTTACGGGTTTTTTAAACTGAGTTCAAAACGCCAAGCTCAATATTTGGAATTTCAGGTTTTTACTAACACAAAAATCCACAAGATTTTACATCCATCACAAACTCGGTGGCTTTCCTTGCTATCGGTTGTGAATTGGCTGCTTGAACAGTGGAACAGCCTTAAATTGTTTTTCACGCAGAAATGGCTCGAAGAAAAAACAGTAGCTGCAGAATTAATTCACCGTGAGTTGCATGACGATTTTATTAAGCTATACTTGATGTTTCTGCAATTTATATTACCAAAATTTACTAAACTCAACGAGTACTTTCAAAGCGCAGACTCAAAATTGGTGGAACTGGATGAACACATAAGAGTTACATACAAAGAATTATTAATGTGTTACATGCAAAGGGATCATGTTCAACAAAGTGATATCGTCACAATTGTCCCAGAAGATTCGCGATATTACCTCCCACAAATGTATTTGGGGGTAAAAATTATGATGGAAACACAAAGACCAGAAATATCAGCCAAAAAAGAAGAACTAAAAGAGTTTTATTCACGTTGCAGAGATTTTCTTATAATTGGCTGCAAAGAAATTAAAAAAAGGTACGACTTCTCTGACGATTAACTACAACTTTTAAAATATTTATCACCTGAAGAAGCAGTAATGAAACAAGAAATGTTTGTCCATCAATTTTACCGCTAATGCAAAAGCTACCACGAATCGTCAGTAATGCCGACGATCTTCTTTGACGATGAATGGAGGGTGCTGCCAGTGATAAATAAATTACCATTATATGATATTAGCTCACAGAAAACCGATGAGTTCTGGACTAAAATTCGTGACGGAACAGAATGCAAAGCATTAGCATCCTTTGCTTTAAATGTATTATGCCTGCCACACTTGAACGCAGATTGCGAGCGCATTTTCAGTGAAGTTAATAATATGAAAACGCGACTTCGCAACAAATTAGTAACTTCAACTGTTAACGGAACTCTTCTAGCTAAACAAGCAATCCGTAATCAGGGTAACTGTACTAAATTTCAAGTGCCAAACGACATGATTAGTAAAATGAAAGACAAGAAACAGTACAAGCTAAATGTATCTGAATCAGAAGTGCTCGAAACGATTCAAAATTTATATTGTGAGGACTAAATTTCATCGTTTTCTAATTACACATACGTATACGTACTTACGTATTTGATTTTTATAATAATACCTAAATTTACCTTAATAAAAAATAAATACAATACGGCATTTTTTTTAGCTTTCCCCAAAAATCCGGCAATTTCAGCATTAGAATACGGCAACCCTAAAATTGACAGGAACAACGCTGCCACTTGTTAGTCGGGTGAGTGATGTGTCCGCGATGAGACTGTTTTGTTTTGTCTCTGTGTGAAAATTTTCTAAAGTACGTAAAAACTAAGTATTTTTCGCTATGTGATTGGGAATATTATTATATTTATTATGTATATGCATTGTATATGTGTTTGTGTCAATATTTTAGGGGATTTATATTATCATATTGAGTTTAGTAAAAAAATATGAATAAAAGTTTAATTTAGTAAAAAATTCCTAATATGGACAGAGCACGGGACCTAAATATGGACCATTCCATATTTAGATCCCAGTGTATAGCCAATTCAAGATCACCTGATAACAGTGTGACTTTAACTGAAGCTTCACCTTTTACACCCCGACAAGTCATAGGTCTTGAACCAGGACTCGCAACTTCCGGGCTCATGAACAGCATTCTAGGTCTGGTGTCCGTCCTTCTATGATATCAGCCCAGTGCCAGATAAAAAAAGGATAACATCTAACAGGGAAAGGAAATCAGATGTTGCAGCAGTATTTTAATCACCCCTTTACCTTATAAAAACGAGCTGATAGATAAAAGTAAGAAGAAAGAAGAAAAATAACATAAATTGGCAAACGCAAAGAACACAGGATAAAAAGGAAATGAAAAGAAAACAACAAAAAGAGAAAACTAAGATTAGGAATAGTCCAGCTGATTCAGATGATGAGGAGGATGTACAGTTTGACACAGATAGTGAGCCTGATACCTTGATAGGACAGCAAATTCCCGATTTAGTGTATGTTTAGTCACAGGTTATTTTCTGAACATAGTAGGAGTACAAATAAGTTTCTGCCGTTTTATTGTAGATGGCGCGGCACGGAGTTTCGGTTAGCTTTCGCAGATGATAACCGGCTTAAAAAATAGTTTGGACATTCAAGAACAACATAACCTATTAATATTATTGATTTTATATTGGTAAAATATAATTTTTATAAGTTGAAAATGTCAAAATTTGAGCCAAGTAAGCGTCATTTGCGGGAAATATTAGTTTACTTCTTTAAATTAAAGAAATCTGCTGCTGAAGCGCATCAATTGCTCGTAGAAGCATATGGTGAGGGTGCTTTGAGTGAGAGAACGTGTCGAGAGTGGTTTCAAAAGTTTAAAAACGGTGATTTCGACATAGAAGACAAAGATCGCAGTGGAAGGCCAAAAATTTACGAGGATGCAGAATTGGAGGAATTATTGAAGGAAGATTCATCTCAAACACAAAAAGAACTTGCTCTAACATTAGAACTCACTCAGCAAGCAGTCTCACATCGTTTAAAATCATTAGGAATGATTCATAAACAAGGAAATTGGGTTCCGTACGAATTAAAGCCGAGAGATATTGAACGCCGATTATGCTTAAGTGAAATGCTGCTAGCTAGACATAAAAAAAAGGGTTTTTTTACATCGTATCGTAACTGGTGATGAGAAGTGGATACATTATGACAATCCAAAAAGAAGAAAATCATGGGGATTACCTGGCTACACGTCAACATCAACAGCAAAACCGAATATTCACGGAAAAAAACTTATGCTGTGTATTTGGTGGGATCAGCTAGGTGTAGTGTATTATGAGTTGCTTAATCCGAGCGAAACAATTACTGGAGCCCTCTATCGAACACAATTGATGAGATTGAGCCGAGATCTGAAGGAAAAACGCCCTCAATACTATTCTAGACACGAAAAAATTATTCTTCTGCATGACAATGCTCGTCCACATGTTGCGGCTCCCGTGAAAAAGTACTTGGAAACACTTGATTGGGAAGTGTTACCCCACCCGCCGTATTCACCAGACATTGCACCGTCCGATTATCACCTGTTCCGGTCCATGGCACATGCTCTGACGGCGCAGCGGTTCACATCTTATGAGGATACCAAAAATTGGGTTGATTCGTGGATAGCCTCAAAAGACAAGGAGTTCTTCAGACGTGGGATTCGAATGCTGCCTGAGAGATGGGAAAAAGTGGTTGCAAGTGATGGGCAATATTTTAAATAAATTTATATTACCGTTCTTCTATAATAAATATTTAATTTGTGTTAAAAAACGGCGGAACCTTATTTGTACTCCTAATACAAACTCAAGGGGAAACATGGATCATATGCCTTATGTGCGGAGTCTGTGCACATAATGATTGCGCTGGTGCAGAGTTCGACAGATGAACAGAACAGATTTCCGATGAGGCCAAAAGGTTCTCGAATGGAATCCACGAACCAGTAAGAATTTTTTTGCTAAGTAGTTGTGATACCAGCATCGTTTACCACGGATTAAGTTGTGATACCAGCATCGTTGACCACGGATTAAGTTGTGATACCAGTATCGTTGACCAAGGATTAAGTTGTGATACCAGCATCGTTGACCAAGGATTAAGTTGTGATACCAGCATCGTTGACCAAGGATTAAGTTGTGATACCAGCATCGTTGACCAAGGATTAAGTTGTGATACCAGCATCGTTGACCAAGGATTAAGTTGTGATACCAGCATCGTTGACCACAGATTAAGGTGTGGTACCAGCATCGTTGACCACGGATTAAGTTGTGATACCAGCATCGTTTACCACGGATTAAGGTGTGATACCAGCATCGTTGAAGAATACTAATAACAGGCGAATATTGCACATTTTGCTGTTTCTAACAAATGGGAACTCAAGAGAGTGATTTTCTTATTTGTGAAAGCATTATCAAAATCTTCATGAATAGCAGCTGCTATGGCCAAAGCATGTATGGGGTCTGTTGAGCAGAACCGAATTGGGTAATTTCAACTTAACCATTATTATAATATTATCGTTGAGAACGCTATACTGCATTGCTGAACAATATGGTTCACATCACATGTAAGAAATCCATCCGGACTTCCCCCAATATATCTTACACAGCAAAGTCATCCAACATCAAAAAAGCTTTTTGACATCTGTGACAACTGAATTAAAATGAACATTGAACATTTTCATACATTCATTTGGCTAACTACCAAGTTGTTATTCGGCTTACTACCAAGCTTTGTTTTCATTTGTGATTCAATCAACACTTTGCGATGATGAAAGTCTCATTTGGATAATGAATTAACATGTTTGATTCCTGTGTTTTAATACTATTTCGAAACACTGGTGTCGACGAATGTGTGTTAGATTTTTTTGCATAATTCTAAAATAGTTCAATAATGTATAAACAAAAAGTGATATATAAACAAAAAGTGATAAACAGTTACCTAAATGATTATCTATTGATGGCAGATTTAAATTATCTCCTAATTTCTTCAAAATTCATATTTATTTTCTTTGCTTTGATATTGCCCAAGCTGAACGGGTACACATATTTGCCTTAGCTTCGAGAAACTCTTAGGGCTTTTTTAGACGATGAAGATGATGATTTAGATCCAGCTGTAGCCACCAAATGGCCTTGTTTAGAAAATGTCACTGATATATTTGTTTCAAAAACTCATAAGACCTACGACTCGTAGGTAAACCGATCCCGAATAATTTAAAAGCCTGTCTACGACAGAACAGTCTTTTGAAGATCAATACAAGAATAATAGGTACCTCTGTGAACGAAAACCACTACATTACCTTTGCAAAGGCTCACAGAAGTATAAACCATGAATTTCCCATTTTAAGTGAGCTTTCTATACAATATTTAACCACAACAAGCTCTGTTCAAACAGAGCCGCCCCAGCTTTGCAGGGATGCAAGTTTTATTATATTATAGTTACACCCATAAACCTTCCGTGAAAAATTATCTAACTGATGGTGAAAACCGCAGCAAAATCTGTTGCATGGTTGAGAAGTAGACCCAGCAAAGCTGGACAAGCTGGACCCCAAACATAGTTTTTTTTTTTCTGTTACACAATTTGTCCCTCGTGGACTGCAAAAAAAACCTGACTACACTTGTTAAATCCGACTGATTTATTAAATAGTAAGTTGTGATAATAAGTATGTTATATGCCGTTAATTGTACATTAAACATATACCCATAGTTTGATCATTTTAAATCAGTATTGTAACTTTTGATAATCATTTCCGACAACTAATACACTAAGACAAATAATAGCAAAATATTATCTGCTATTCGAAGAATAATGGAAAAATTGCGAATATAGTCCAATATCGAATAATAGCGATTACTCGCGACATCTTTCCTTTACCCAAACTCTATATTGCAAATAACTTTTACTAACAACAACGCAAATTTCAACTTTTCTTGTTGGCTTCTGTAATGTTTTTCCATTATATTATAGGGCCAAGACGTAGACATGCGACTGATGACGAAACATAACAAACCCAATCAATTAATTCTTAGTCTATTATTACTAGACTAGAGCTAGACCCTAGTTTTTGGTCTAAATAATAGGTAGGTACTTTTAAAACGTAAATGTTTGCACTGTAGGTTGCCATTTGCACACCAATTCGTTTCACCTTCAGATAATTTTCAAACAAAATGGCCTATTCTAACGACTGAAACGACGCCCCCATATTGGCAAAACTATGCGACGTTTATGTAGGTACGATAATTTAGAGATATTAGATAAAGTGCAGTCGTAATCAAACAAAACAATAGCAAAATAAATCCACAAAACAAGCAACAAGATTGACGAAACGAAAATCGACGCCAGCCCAGCCAGATTAACCGGAGCTTGCGAAAAATGCGAAACAAAACGTGTATTTATTATTTTCATATTATGTAAATGTAATACTTGAATTCCCACATCACAATTTTAGAGAAAACGCTGAGCGATCAAAAAGAATATTCAAAAAAGAAAACGGCACACACAGAAAATTCAACACTACGCTAAGCACAAGAAAGAACCACCACAAGAAGCCATTGCCAAATGCCAATATTTAATAAAATAAATCAATAAATTACCATAAAGAAATAGAAGAATCTATCTATGGGCAGACCAGTTTTTTCGCTCATTGCTGAGCACGCTAAAGTTATTAAGGACATACCGCCTCGCCTTCCATAAATAATTTATTAGCCGTAACAGACGTATCGAACTTGGCTGACCAACCACTGTCTGACCAACGGGAGAGAAAGAGATAATTTTCTCTTTCTCTCCCGTTGATTGGACGGTGGTTCGTCAGCTAAGTTGACGTGTCTGCTAAGGCCCTAAGTAGTTTGCCTCAAAAAAGTATTGCCTCAGTCAGTACCATTGATAACATGGATAACATATCATGCACACAGATAACATAACAATACATAAAGCCGCTCAGCATGCGCAGAGACGTTGGGTCTCTTTGTGTCTTTTATCGCATTTACAACGGGGAATGTTCTGAAGAATTGTCCGATCTGGTGCCGACATCGCGGTTTTTTCATCGCACCCGCCGCCATCGCCTGAAAGTTCATCCACATAATCATTGATCGTTGGAAATCGCACACTGTCCGTTTTACGCGTTCCTTTATGCCTTACACCTGCAATATGTGGAATGAGCTCCCTCCTGCGGCATTTCCAAGTAGCTTCAATATGAGGTTCTTCAAAAGAGCTGTTAATAGAGTATTTAAGGGTCGGCAACGTATCTGTGATGCCCCTGGTGTTGCAGATATCCATAGGCGACGGTGATTGCTTACCATCAAGCGGCTCGACTGCTTGTTTGCCACCTATGGCATAAAAAAAATGTGTTCTGTTTTGTCAGTGTGTGCAGGTTATACTGAAGTATGCGCTTGTAGATATTATATTCGATTACTTGCATAAGGACGTGCAGACTTTTTTCCGTAGCAGCTCAGCCTTATACCTCGATCATCCTGTTTTATACTCAGAAAAAAAAAAAAATGACGCGTTATACGTACAGTGTCCCCATTAGCAATTACACCCCCTCTCGGTCGTCCATTCGTTTATATTTTAAGCACATCGTTGCAGTTGTGTGCGCTCAATATTGAAGTGTGCGTTTGTAGTACTACTAAAAGCCGTAACAGACGCATCGAACTACAAACCACGAACCGCCGTCTGACCAACGAGGCAGAAAGAGTGAGAACATTATTTCCCTCTCTTTTACTCTCGTTGGTTGAGGGGTTGAGGTGGTTGACGTCAGCCATGCTGGCACGTCTATTACGGCTACAAGGAATTTATATACTACGTACGTTACGTTACGTAGTATATAAATTCCTTGTACGGCTTTAACACTACAAAAACAGTTAGACAGCCCAAAACTAGCATCTTATTTTCTTAAACTTGTACACGTTTATCCGTATAAGAGTGTTTTTCCGTTCTATTTACTTCTCTTTTCTGTGAGTGGATTCATTATGTTTTCGTGAATTTGCTCGAGTGCAGCAGGCCTAGCACGGGCCGTGGACAGATTGTCTCTCCACCATTTTTATACCGCTAGAAAGAGACAAACGTATTCATATTCTAGCTCCGTCGCGTCTACGCGTCGATAAAAACGGTGGAAAGACAATCTGTCCACAGTCCGTGCTAGGCCTGCGGGTGTGATATAACGGAGTAAAACGTGTGTTTTCATGCTGATCCCAAAACTTCGTAAGATAAAAGAAGAGCTTCTAGTAAACTACTTACGTCTCCACTCTTTGATTATATTATTCTTCATTACTGGGGCAATACGACAGTAAATTATACGAAAGACGAAGCGGTATGGCCTTAATAGCTTCAGCCTGCTCAAATATTATGGCCGAAAATGAAAAACAAAAAAAGAAAAACATTGTAAAGTTGAAAATGAATGAAAACATTCTGAAAAACCTGTTGAAAATGAAAATAGTGTAAAAAAGCGTCAAAATGCTGCTAAAAAGAAACCTCCTCGAGAACCTAACTATAATATCGAGCAGTGGAACCGTTATATGCGTTCTACTGAACTACATCACCAGCATATCCCTCTTATCTGGAGTTTGGTTTCCTCTCTATGTTATAGCTTTATTTATTGTGTCGGTGCTTCTTAGTTTCAAGTGTGTCCAGTGGTTATTGCACTTAAATAAGCCTTTAAAATATGATGTAGAGATTTTTATCAAAACATACCCATACTTGGCGTTTTGGAAGCATTATTTGCCTGACGTGAAGAAACCGTTGGCTCAAGAATGGAAAGAGTACGATACAACTGAGCTGAGCGTGATATCGACGGTTCTGGAGCGGAATCTCGTATCATCATGGTATTTGCCATATATCTCACAGGATATAGGGTTCCCATTCGCTTGCAAACAAATGCTGGACCAAATGATTGGTAATGCGTTTAAGGTAAAATTTAACTTTCAAGTACAAAACAATATAATTCCAAGACAAGAATTTGTTTTTGTAATAATATATGTGTATTAATAATTTTACTACTTACTGCAACCTAATAAATTGTAAATTTTTCACAGATTTGCCACAAAATTGAATCCAAAGACGTTTTCATAGATATGTGTACCATCCTTATTACACATTTCAAAGAATATAAGAAAGCTATAAAACGACAAGAAAAAAGTCCAGGCTGTTCCATAGAATCTTTGTATAATATGTCGCATCCCATTTCTGAGCCTAGCACAAAGTACACGGCTGCTGATCATTGTACGAACGTTGTGCGTATCCTCATGAAAGAACTTATACCATATGAGCTTTGGGACACTCCACATTCAGAATTACTAGTCAGAATACTGTCGAAGAAACTTGATGTGTACATTGAAAACACCCTGGCAGACCCCGTCTGGATAAATGATAGAATTATGACATATCTAACTGGTGAAGAGTATGTTGAACCAGAGACACTACTTAAAGAAGGTTTGTTCTTATAAATAACTAGCTGCGCCCCGCGGTTTCAGCCGCTTGGTGATGAAAATCGGTGATGATGATGAAAGTAGTCTATGTGTTAATCCAGGACATAAGCAATGTATATTCCAAATTGTATCCAAATCCGTGCAGCCGTTTCTGGGTAATTGAGTAACACATCCATCCAAACTTTCACATATATGATATAAGTGTGATTGTTTGACAAGATAAAGTAGTTGGACACCTGATGGTGAGCGCCAGGCTTGTCTAATGTCCATAAGTAGCAACGTCAACCTGAATCTTGAGAAACATTGTCCCCTTGTATGGGGGACATTATTTTATATTTTTTTGGGCCAGCGGGGATAGAAATTACCTGTTTAATTCTATTCTTCTGAAGTTGTAGTTCTTCGGGCCTGAAATGAAAACTCACTGAAATGTTACTTCACAGGAAGCCTATTTTGGCTTGAGATAACCTCAGTCATACTGCATGGAATAAAAAACCTCAAGGTAAAACAGGTCCTGGATAGTGGAACTCTTCAATTAGTATCTATCAGTAAACCCTTCGAGTTGAGCATTCTTTGGTTTGTTTTAACTTGCCACATAATGACGGCGATTCTGGTAGTGATTTTCTAAACTAAATTTTACATGTCAGAAATTGTGGTCATTCTTTTCTAACATATTGAAATTAAAAGAGACTAATAATTTTAGTTCTGTCTTATTAGTTTAGAGAATGGTACAACAGAATTCAAGCCAACATATTTTTTAAGTTTTTAAACTTTAATATTTTATTTACAGAAGAACTAGACGAATTTCCTGACAAAAGAGTAGCAACACCTGAACCTACACTACTAGTGGAGGTTGCTGAGGAGATACAACCTCAGGAGGATGTGATGATGGAGAGCATTGTTGAGGAGCAGCCAGTGAATAGCACTCCACCGCTGGACATAAAGTCATCGCCGGTGCTCCGGCAGAAGCGGGGCAGGCAGGGCCGGAACGAAGTTAAGATATATGACAGAATAATTGAAGGTAAAATGGCCCAAAGGAAAGATACCCTATATAAATACTATATACGTATAGCAATTTTCAGACACATTTTAGCCCCTGACCACAGAACAGAATACATAAAGTACAAGACAGAACGTTCACTCCGCAAAAGCATTTAAATAAGTAGCGACTCTTATACCACACAATTAAGTCTAATTTAGGATGTGCGAGCGCTAACTACCTACTGCTATATTAACCTGGAAGTTGTCTCTGTGTCTATCGCGTAACACTTGTCGCGTTATCTCTGTCTATCGCGCGGCAGCGGGCACGGCAAGTCCGACCAGTCGACTATTTGTAGCTTCATACTTAAAGTAGGGCAATACAGGGCAGTACCCTGACGCAAAAAGAGGGGTATAGTGGAGTGGCGCCTGACTGGCTGACCGGTTACACGCTGTTATGGTGCCATTCAAGACATTGTATTAAGAAACTTGACGACTATACATGACATATTTTTGTAATATTAATGTTTTAATTGTTTTTGCATTATAATTTTGATAATAAATAAGCCAGCACCACTAATGTTGCATGCCACTTAACGAGGCAAGTTTGTACACAGACCTAAAAAATAATTATTAGTACCTAATTCTGCAGTTTACCTACAAATTATTTAAGTAGTGATAGGACTCTTTTGCAGGGGTCCGCCTGGGGAAGTACCACACCTTTGCCAGTTATTCAACCGCCAAGCAGTAGTGTGCAAACACTACTGCGTTCCGGGTTGAAGGGCAATGTTTCCAGTGAAATTACAGGGCACACAGAGATTTGACATCTTATATCTCGGGGTGACGAGCGCAGTACATTGCCATCCAGGGATTTGAACTGTTGAAGTTCAAAATTCTGAGTGGCATTAAGCTGTTATGGGCAAGCGTGAAGAGCCATCAGGCGAGCGACTTCACTCGTCTCGTCAGTCAGTATCATAAAAAAAAAAAAAAAACCTATATTATAAATGCGAAAGTAACTCTCTCTGTCTGTCTGTCTGTCTGTTTGCTAAATAATCACAGCTAAACGACTTTACCAATCTGGATAAAATTTTGGGAGGTAATAGTATGTATCATTAGGACGGACATAGGTTATTTTTTTCTGAAGAAATCGGGGACGAAGTTGTGAGGGTAGTTGATTCCCTTATTTTGCATTTACACTAATAGTTAATTGATATCACTGAAAGTTTCTTTGTGAGCGTGACAAATGTGTGTGAAATACGATGACATACACAAATTACACTACAAACACACAACAATTTTATTGAAGCATATCTCCCTTGTTTGTCTGATCTGAGCAGTGGACTAAGATAGACTGAAGTGGACTAAGATGGGTAGTTATGTGGATGATGTGTAACCAGACTGAAGTGGACTAAGATGGGTAGTTATGTGGATGATGTGTAACCAGACTGAAGTGGACTAAGATGGGTAGTTATGTGGATGATGTGTAACCAGACTGAAGTGGACTAAGATGGGTAGTTATGAGGATGATGTGTAACCAGGGTACAACAATTTGCAGGAAGCGTGAAGACTTGGGAGACAGACATGGACCTCCAATGCATCAGCCTCGGGCAGGATCTGCTTGCAAGCCTCGACGGAGAAATTACTCTAAGGTATTCATGCACACAAATTTTTAACCCCCTTAGTGTTTTTAATGACTGTATGATTAACTTGTGCTAAGTGCATTTTTAAGGGTTCCTTAGCCTGACAAGGAACCCTTATAAATTCGTTCTGTCCGTTCGTCTGTCTGTCTGTCCGTCCGAATTTTTTAGAACCTTCTAACTTCTATATTATTATTAAGATAAGGTCATGAAACTATGCATAATGACAGTTGTTATATAGATCTCAATTTTAAACATATAAAAACTATATAATATTGCATTTTAGGGGTGGCTCTGGTACATGTGAAATGATAAATGTTTTTTGTCAGTAATATTTGTTATGTGAATTTTAATTTTAAATACTGAGCCCATGGTTACTGGTTAATAAACAATTAGAATTTTGAATTTGAAAGCATTGTTCACGAATTTTTGGAATTTCCACGAGGAACTGGTGACTAGCCATGCAGTAAAAGAGGATGAAATTAGATAGTAAGCTCCTGCGCACACTCGCCGGAAGTATACGGTAGAAAATAGAAAGACAAGCTACTTTACGGTGGTGCTCTAGGCTTTGAAGTTTTTTGGCGATTAGTTTGTTGTCTCCAGTCAGCCTCATAGCACGCCAGTCTACCGAATCTAAAGCTTCCAGCTGGTAGTTGACAGCTCCATCGGATAGGATCGGATAGCTTGATACAATAAATTATCTTTATGTTTAATATTGTATATGTAGTTTGGTGTGTTATTCCAGCCGGCTGTGGGGACAGGACGGGGAGGCAGAGAGCAGCCCCGAGCGTCAGGGCGGGCGGTCGCCGCAACCCTTGTGGTTTGGTATGAATATTTGTACTTAAAATAGAATAGGTTGTCTCATTATCCATACCAGGATCTTCAGAATGTGCGAATTTAAAGCGTGTTTTTTAAACAGCGAGAATTATTTTACTTTTAAAATTGAGATCAACACCAAAACTGTACTTGTGCAGTTCCTTGCACCTACCGTAATGGAAGTTAGACGGTTCTAAAGAATTATGATGGACAGAAAGACGGACAGAATCACACTACAGTAAACATTTGGAATATACATTGCTTATGTCCTGGATTAACAAATAGGCTACTTTTAATCATCATCATCACCGATTTTCATCACCCGCAGACACCGCGGGGCGCAGCTTGTAAATTTATAATACAAGCCTATTTCTGAATAAAAATAAATAAATACGAACTTAGGATTGTCGTCATCATCATCATCATTATTGGTCTTTCATGTTCCCACTGCTGGGCGTAGCCTTTTTCATACAGAGAGAGAGAATGGGCCCTATTCTACCATGCCGGTCTTGTGCATGTTGCAGAATGTCATACAACTTTGAACTTGTGTGGTTCTTGAACATACCAGTTTGCTCTCCTCGCTATGACGTAGTATTGTAAGCACTACGGAACACTAAACAAGCAGGTGATCCTTGTAATGGGACGTACAACGTGTTGTTCGACCCACGGACCCCCACCCTTTCAGCTTACTTATAAATACCCTTTCGAAATTAAACGCTGAAATTTGGAAGGCCTTGACTTGTCAATGTGAACGTGTTCCAGGTGAAGAGGAGGCCCTGGAGTTGGAGGAGGGGGTCACGGGAGTGGGGGCAGGGCCGCGACATAGCCCCAAGGCGGCGGACGTACTCAAGGAGTTGAGCTCGACCGTCTCGCAAGCCAAGACCAAGATAGGAGACCTGCAGGTCCGCCCGCCTCAGCCCTGTCGCTCTGTATGTTGCATGCTCTGTCTACTCTCTTACACACACACGCACACTCGAAACACACTCAACACACACTCACGCGGTTCTTTCACTGATCAAGAACCCAAAATATTCAATACTCAATCATTTATGGCAACATTATGAAATTCACATACAGATCTCAGGTAGCATATTTTAGGTAGGTATTATACAGGGTTATTTTTAAATCACCTACAACCACTCACAGACAGCATCCCTACACCAACTTGACTACTTTTGTTCCATTGCTTTCACCAACACAAAACTTAATATGTTCCCAAATTTTTTTTTAAACTTGGTGTTTTTTTTGCATTGAATTTATTTGAAGCATGTTGCGGTTCTTAATTTTTTCTTACGCCCCCGCCATTCATTCTTATTTGCAATCTCGTGAGGTTTTTGTCATTTAGAGGCCTAATTTAATCTTTTTATTGTTACTTATTTTTATTTTTGGTAAAATTAATACGAGACGTTGAGCGAAAGTAGTACAATAATTTATAGGGAAGCTGCCTATAAGAGTTTTTAGGTTAATTAATAAAATAACCCTGTACTGGGTATGCCAACAAATTGTGGACCTGATCGATTTATTCTTTACTAGCTTCCGCCCGCGGCTTCGCCCGCGTATTTGAGAGAAATATAATCGAGTTCTCTACAAAGTAGGTACTTATATTTTAGGACGATATAAATATTTCAGCCTGGCTAGTGACGACCGGTATGGCTAAGTACTAACCCATGTGCCTTATGAGCAGGAGGTTTCTGGTTAGATCCCGGCCTGGCAGATGTTTAAATGGTGAATTTTATTAAATATTTATATGCTTTGCGTCTCAGTGCTAGTTATCTCTGTTTTTTTTTTAGTTGTTTTTACACCTCTTCTTGACACTCGAACTCGCGAGCTGCTTGCGGCCCAGCGAACCGCGCGACATCGTTTTTTTTTTTACTTATTTGTACGTCACCTATTTTTGACACTCGAACTCGCGGGCCGCTTGCGGCCCAGCGAACCGCGCGACATCGAAAGTTTTTTTTTTACTTGTTCATATGTCACCTTTTCTTGACACTCGAACTCGTGGGCCGCTTCAGGCCCAGCGAACCGCGCGATATGTAAAGTTTTTTTTTTTACTTGTTTGTACGTCACCTTTTCTTGACACTTGAATTCGCGGGCCGCTTGCAGCCCAGCGAACCGCGCGGCATCGTTTTTTTTTTTTACTTGTTTGTATGTCACCTTTTCTTGATACTCGAACTCGCGGGTCGCTTGCGGCCCAGTGAACCGCGCGATATCGAAAGTTTTTTTTTACTTGTTTGTACGTCACCTTTTCTTGATACTCGAACCGTGCGGTATCGAAAGTTTTTTTTTACTTATTTGTAAGTCACGCTTTCTTTACACTCGAACTCGCAGGCCGCTTGCCGTCCAGAAAACTACTACTAACTACATCGAAAGTTTTTTTTTTTTAACTTTTCTTCTATGTTTTTCCACGGGAACCGGGAACCATAATTTGTTACGGGGTCAAAAGTATTGTGTATTTTAATATGGCCCATTGCTTATCTTTAGATCATCATTTCATTTATCATTCATCATCATTCAGATCATTTAGTAGTTCCCGTGGAAAAGTCTACTATAGTCCTTGAACAATCTCAATAAAAAGTAGTTAGTAGTATTAAATAGCCTATGTGTTAATCCAGAACATAAAAAGCCTCCGTACAAAATTTCATCGAAATCCGTTAAACAGTAACGGAGTTTTGATTGAAATTATCCTACAGGAATCTTTTATTTTTTCGGGATATAAAGTATGCTATGTGATAATGCTAGGATAAGCTACCTTCATATCAAATTTCATCGAAATCCGTCTAAAACTTATGAAGTTGATTTATTGAAGTTATCCTACAGGAACGAAATATTTTTTCGGGATAAAAAGTAGCCTATGTGTTATTCCAAGATATAAGCTACCTCCATACCAAATTTCATTCAAATCCGTTCAGCCGTTTCAGCGTGAAGGAGCAACAAACATACATACACACTCACACACAAACTTTCGCTTTTATAATATTAGTAGGACTAGCCGCATGTCCCGGGTTCGCACGAATAATTGTTTTTTTTTTTTAAATTCTAGTAATAAATATAGCCTATGTTAGTCGGGGATAATGTTGCATTCTAATGGTGAAATAATTTTTAAAATCGGTCCAGTAAATTTTAAATTCGGTCCAGTAATTTTTAAAATCGGTCCAGTAATTTTTGAGTTAGTTCGTTACAAACATACAATAGTCCAAAAATACAAAACTACCCTCTTTATAAAGAACCTCTTTGTTTCAGGTTAGGCAAAATTAATAAAATTAACTTTATTATTATTATTAACTAATATTTAATATCTTTTATTTCATAATTAATTGATTTTTAAACTATCACGGTTGTTCACTAAAGTTATATGATTATTTACGTAACTACCTAACCTAACCTGAAACAAAAATTAATTAAAGTTATATGATTATTTACGGGATATTTACCGTGGTAAGGTTGTTGAAGGAGCTCCCGATATTTCGGCGCAGTTACATGCACCATGTTCACGGGAACTTTCCCGTGAACATGGTGCATGTAACTGCGCCGAACAACCTTACCACGGTAAATATCCCGTAAATAATCATATAACTTTAATTAATTTTTGTTTCAGGTTAGGTTAATTTTCTTTTTATGAAATTAATGTTTTATTTTTGGTTAGGCAAAATTAAACTCGATTAAATTAACTTCATCAACTAATACCTACAGGGAACATTTATCCCAAATTGTACTTGAAGCGACGTAGAAGCGGAATTACACTAGAAATTCATCAGAAAAACAGTTTTGAAAATGGACCTCCGCAGAGTAACGCCTGATTCGATCAACTAAATAAATAAGTACTGAACACAAACAAAGAAAACTAAATTAAAGTCGGTTCAGCGTTAAGGAGCTACAATGTCACAGACAGGCACAAATATACATTAAACTTTTAACACCTCTTTTTGCATCGGGGGCAAAAAATCTATTTTAGTACAATTATTTTTCTCTTCAATTTTTGTTTGAAAATTTGTTTGATTTAAAATGTAAATGTACACCCATACCATTTTCATTAACAGAAACACACATAACAATAAGGAATACAATTTTCCTGCATGTTTTTAAGAACGCTTTTCCAAATTACGCGCTATGTCATTTGCACATTTAATTATTTTTCACTAGTCGTCCGGCCCAGCTTCGCACGGGTGTAAGCTCGGCCTTCGGCCTCGCTACAAAATATAATATAGCCTATGTCACCCGGGGATAGTGTAGCTACCCAACAGTGAAAGAATTTTTAAAATCGGTTCAGTAGAGCTCTTTATAATATCAGTATAGAAATACAATGACGGGGATATTGGAAAAAAAATATGTTACATAATATACGGGAATTACTCACGGAAAATTAGACTGCTTACTTCGAGTATAGTTTAAACCTGAGATCAGACGGTCAAACGCAAAGAGGTGGCGGTATATTTAAGTCTTTGGCATAAGTATAATGATATATAAGAGAAGCCACTGGCACCCGACACACAGTCTCAGACTAGTTCGGGAGCCTAAGGAACAACACATTATGTAAAACTAAATATGTTAAAAATAAATTACTTTGTTTGTTTGTTTGGTCAAACGCAAGCTTATTAAGTAATAAAAAAAATAAAAACAGAAAAACGTTGGAGATATGGTAAGGTGGCTTGGAACACATCAGGCCTAAATCAGGCTAGATACCTTAAATCGAACTTACCCATTTGACGATCTTGTCGCCCCTTTTTAACCGACTTCCAAAAATGAGGAGGTTCTCATTTCGACTTTTTTAATGTTTGTTACCGCAGAACTTGTGACTGGGTGAACTGATTTTGATGTTTTATTTATTTATTTGAAAGCTGGTGCTTTCCATATGGTCCCATTTCAATTTGGTCCAGTTCACATTGACAGTCCAGTCCAATCAGTCCAGTTTGACATTTTTATGAAGTCGGTTTTTTATATTGATAATTAATAAAATGTGGACTATTAATTAGTTCGTTATTGTATTTTTTTTTATTGTGTTTAAGTCCCCGTTTGACCACCAACTCGCCCGTTGGCAAGCGACGATGTGGTCGAAGATGAAGCACGCAGACTTAGGAGATACCCGATTCACTCTTGCCTTGAAGTGGCTCAGATTATATCTCTCAGGAAACAAGAAAGCCGGCAGGTTGTCGCTACCAGTTTTAGTGTGCGTGAAAAATTAGTTTTTGCGATATGCGGTTTAGTGAAAAAAAAAACAAAAATATAAAAAACCGTCTTCATTAGAACTGGACCAAATTGTAATGGAACCAAATCGGAAGCAACAGCTTTCAAATAATAAAATAATCATCAACATCGGTTCACCCAGACAAAAAATATGGAATTTTGGTATTTATTTTTCTCTGACATTTGTATTTTACTTATTGACATTTTTAATTTTTGTAGTTCTTAATTTATATTAACATGTGTGATTTTTTACATTTATTTTTATCCTTAATTATTATTGCTGTTATTTGACAATGATTTCAATGTAGTAAATAATGTATTTTAATTTTATTATAATCTTTTTTATGTAATGATAATTTGTGAGATATTTATGTAATTGGTTTGACCGTGTTTTATCTCCATAAATAAATAAATAAAATTAAAATAAAAGTTCTGCGATACCTAACAAAAAAAATATTGTCAAATTGATAAACTTCTCCTTTTTGGAAGTCGGTTAAAAGAGACGTTTGAACACGACCGATAATTGAACTAAGGTATATCTCCCTTGATTATCTGATCTTAGGTTTCAACAGTATTAAGCGATGTTTTATAAGGTGAGTGCGCGCGGGGCAACTTCGGACATGGTTGCAACAATTCTCTGAATTGTGTTGTTGTTGTCTGTGTTGTTGAGTTGTTGTTGTCTGTGTTGTTGAGTTGTTGTATTGTGTGAGTTGAGTTGTTGTTGCGTGTTGTCTGTTGCGGCCTAATCTTATGTGAATAATTTCCCTATAATAAAAACAAAAACTGTGAAAACCACGTTAATTTCCATATCATAATTAAAAAGATGACACTTTCATCATCGTCAGCCAGAAGACGTCCACTGCTGAACATAGGCCTCCCCCTTTAACCTCCACACTGAACGACATCCTGCCATCTGCATCCACTGGATGCCCGCGACTCTCACGATGTCGTCGGTCTATCTAGTGGGAGGCATACCTACGCTGCGTTTTCACAGTTACACTTTAAATGGTTCAAATAAATTTTCTTTTCAACGAAAGCATTATATTATCATTCGTTTGCATTAAGGTGTACCGTTTCACTTTGGCGGGAAAATCAAATTTCGAACAGTTTTTTCGTCCTTGTAGCTAGGCCGGGTAATTATTGTGAAATGGCATAGTGTTCACAAAAATTGTTGGTCGTTCTTTACATTATCATGTACAGCTATTAATCAGTTACCATGTTACTTACATTTGGCAATAAACCGTTTGAAACAGCATACATTTGTTCATTGACAAATGTATGTAATAATGTGCATTGGAGATAAATAACTTTACGCGAGTTTGTAAAGAATAATAATCAATTTTCGCGAACATCATGATCGTTTACAATAATTACTCGGCCTAGCTACAAGAACAAAAAAACTGAAGTGAAACGTTTCACCTTAATGAAAACTTGTTTGGATCAACATTAGAGTTATACGAAGAGACACACCTTATTCAATATCACTGTCAATGATTTTATAATTATATTATAATGTTGAATGTGTGAGAAAGAGCGAAAAGCAGTTTCACCCTCTTAACGAGTGTTGCATGTCCTGGTTATGACGCATGAGTGATGTGAAGTAATGCGTGAAATGTGTTAATGTTAATTGTATGTATGTATCATTCCAAGTTTGTTATAGCTCTGACACCTGCAACATTATAATAATTACATCGAAATACAATACGTATATAGTAACAATATCTAAGTGAAAACTTCCTTGAACAAAAACTTGAGAGGTGTCAAAGGACACCCGGATGGAACGAAGTTCCTTTCTATGAGTGTGAGAGAGAGAGACAGACAGAAACACGCGCACGCCGCACGGCTTACAACTATAGCAAAAAGTGTCGTTACAACTTTTGGTCTTAATTTTTTCCGTCTAGCCCCCTTTCGCAACGCGCGATAAGGTACTTCGTTCCAAAAAACCCAGTCGAAAGTACTGAAGTAACAAACATTATAAAATATAGGTACTAATGTTAGAACCTGTGCAAAAGGAAAAGATGTTGAACAGGCTGTTGGTTGACTTATGGAAGTTATTATTTTTCCAAATAAAAAAATATTTGATTTTGAAATATTTAAAAAAATCATACAGACGAATTGAGAACCTCCTCTTTTTTGGAAGTCGGTTAAAAATCGGGATCACTTCCCCGCGTACCGACATATTCGGGACATTTTTGCGGTCACACGGTCACAGTCTGGATGTAGTTGGTTAGTCCCTAGTTCGTTAACTGATACGTCAATTATTATTTGAATTACATTGCAAAGTTTTAAAAATAAAGGAAACAAATATAGTTGTTGCAAAAACAGATGTATTCTAACTCGCCAAAGCTGGTGTTTCAAAACAAGTATGAGGTCCGGACCCGGACTCAGACGACCCGGGTATGTCCTAAAACTGCGACCTACTGGTCGCAGTTTTAGAAACCAGAAACACCAGAAGATGGGCAGCAGCATCCTATTAGTACACGGTGAACGTACTGCGATCCTCAAGCCGCCAGCCAAGCGTGGGGATTATGGTAACACCATCCCTCTCTAAGAGGGAGACCTTTGTTCAGCAGTGGACGCTTATTACTCGTATCTTATTTATTTAAGACCAACAGCAAAAAATAATAATACAATAATAACATTAATTATTTATTTAAAAGTAAAGCCATCACATACATATAAGTACAAATACAGAAGATTCACTCCGCAAAATCATTTAGATAATTAGCGACTCTTGCTACTACACAATAAAGTGCAATTCAGGATGTGCGAGCGCTAACTACCTACAGCTATATTAACCTACAAGTTGCCTCTCTGTCTATCGCGTATCTCTGTCTATCTCTTGGCAGCGGACACGGCAAGTCCGACAAGACGACTACTTGTAGCTTCATACCTAAAGTGCGGAGTGCGCCAGGGCTGGTGGTGGTAACAATGTCGTAGAAAATCACTCTTTATATAAAACAAACACATGTACTGCAAACTAAGCGCTAAAAAAGCTAAATACATAAATTTTAGACAAACGTTATAAACAAAATTAAGTACATTTATATTTATATAGCATATATAACAAATACTGGTTGACTTTATGTCTGGATATCAAATAAGTATATGCAGGGTTTTTTTATTTATTTATTTTTCCGATGCCATCGGTCAAAAATTATCGCTTATTCAAGCTATTTGCGTTTTCTTATGATATAGTTGGCAAACGGGCCACCTGATGGTAAGCAATCGTCGTCGCCAACCCTTAAATATTCTATTACCAGCCACTAAGCCTTAAGGTCAAGGCCGTTTTTAACCGACTTCAAAAAGGCGGAGGTTATATGTTCAACTGTTAACATTTTTTTATCTATGTTCACCTATATCTCCGCCAACAGATGCCCGATTAAAAAAAAATTGTTCGGTAGGGTATACTTCTAATTTGGTCCCATTGTCACGCAAGTCAGGATCTGATGATGGGATCTCAGGGAAATCGAGGGCAACCCTCAAACTTTATAGGCATTTATTACGTTTTTCATATATTTTCTAAAGCTGTTCAAGTATTTGCGTCTGATAATCATGTCATATGGATGAACTGATGATGAAGGGTACAACTCCTCAACGGTTAGAAGTTGAAAGGAAATTCTTTCTAAATTATACGTACATATGGACCGATAGTTGTATTCTTTCAGGCTATTAGAACCGACTTCAAAAAAGGCGGAAGTTCTATGTTAAGTCGGTTTTTAAAGTGATCTACTTGTTCAAGTTGTGCCTGTGCCAGTACTTGTATAATAGGCATGATGACAATTTTTTTATTGGCTCATAAAAAAGCTGATCATCAATAGAGCCCATTAAAGAAAACAAAATTTAAATTAGTTTAAAAATAAATAAGTTGTATTTTAATTTCACGCTAGACAGAGAGCGCACTATAGCGAGCTATGACGTCAAGCCTCAGGCGCGGCATACAAATGCTATACTAAAACACGCTTTGCGAGAAAAGGATAGAGCATCCCCTCTCTATCCCCACCTAAAACTTTAAACGTTTATATCTCAAAGATTTATCAGCCAATTCAATTTAAAACACTGTTTTAAACTATCACGGTTGTTCACTACAGTTATATGATTATTTACGGGATATTTACCGTGGTAAGGTTGTGGAAGGAGCTCCCGATGTTTCGGCGCAGTTTTACGCGCACCATGTTCTCCGAAAGACTAAAAAAGAGGGTAGATCGTTTTGTGTGCACCTAACTTTGAACTGTTCGACCAACCACCCGCATTCTTCAAACTTCCCGTGAACATGGTGCATGTAACTGCGCCGGAATATTGGGAGCTCCTTCCACAACCTTACCACGGTAAATATACCGTAAATAATCATATAACTGCAATTCAATTTATTTTTTCAGTATGTGTAATGTATTTAGTTATATTCATCACTAAGTCTATTGTATATTATTTGTAATAAATTAAACACTAGGAGACATGCCTATTATTAATGTATATAATGTATAATAAAGGATGAAGCAGCGGGGATGATGGAGGGGTTGCTGGACTATGGCATCGCTGGGTTGAAGAAAGGTCTGCGTTTTACTGGCCTCAGTGACGACTCACAGGTATGTGTTCATAGTAAAATTACTTACTCAGGCAAAACAAACACATACACTTGATTGACAAAGTTCTTTTGTTTTAATTATAAATAGGCTTGCATTTGACCGCCAGCTCGCCGGATGTTAAGCGATGACGCTGTATTATTAGTAATGAATATAAGTAATTTACCAAAAGGCACTATTGCATACACAGAAAAGAGAAGTAAATAGAACGGAAATGAGAAGGAAAATCTGTCGCCAGGTATTGAGACAGAAACTTGATTGGACATGCTTATTTATGTCAACGCGTCGAACTCCGCGTTGCAGTTGCTATGTGTTTATATAGGTGCAAGTGGCTACAACAAATTTCTTACAAAAATTCCTCGAAAGCCATTCTAATTTAAACCAAAAAAATATTTTCTGTGATTGTATATATGTAAGTAAATATCGTGTACGTCCCTTTAACATTCTTCGACGACGTGCCTGGTATTGTTAATGTTATCAACAACGTTGTTATGACAAACCTAGTTTAAGTTCACCCCTGGGGGGAAAGACAATCATGCCCAGAGTTGAAAACTGTGACCTCACGACACAGGTTATCCTAGTGTGGGGGACAGGGTTCCACTAAGGTACATAATTGTTTATTTTCACTTCTCTTCTTACGACATTTGTATACATATAACTACCTACTTAAGATCTTTATGTACCTATGTGATAGGCCTTTAATGAAAATCAATAAAGGTTTTATTTTTACATATTTTATTTAGCATCACCACCATTTCAGCCATAGAACGTCCGCTGCTGGACATATACCAGTACTTTATTATAATCGTAACAACATATTGTGAGCAAAGTACGAATAATAATTGATACGTAAATTGCCAATTAAAAAAACTGACTTCACAAAATTTGTGTATACAAATCTTTACACATAAAAATGAACCCCTATTTCTCCTGGTCACACTGTATCTTGAGAACGACTTAACCGTTTTTTTAAAAATGTTTTTAATACTTCGTAGAAGGTTCTTACATTTGAAAACGGTTTGACCGATTTGGATGAAATTTTGCGTACCTGGAGAGGATCAAAGTAGCAAGGCCGAAGGCCGAGCTTACACCCGTGCGAAGTCGGGGCGGGTCGCTAGTATATATATATAAATCAAGTGATGTCGTTTTTCTCGCTAAAACTCCAGCATGGCTGAACCGATTTGGCAAATTTTGATCTTGAAATATTTGTGGAAGTTCAGGGAACGTTTAAACGGTGAGTAAACGGCTGGACCGATTCGGATGAAATTGTATGTACCTGAAGCGGTTCATAGTAGCGAGGACGCAGGCCGAACCCTACGCGCACGAAGTAGCGGGTATCAGCTAGTAAAAAATAAATAAAGTTATGTTTGGTTACTTGGATAATCACAACAATTTACAGTTATTTTGATTTTAAACCCAATCTATTAAACCGTTTTTGATGAAATTTCTATAGGACCAATCCGCAAGTATATCCTTTTCAATTAAATAAAGTAATTTTCCATATCGGGTAACGAACATATAAAATGTATTGACAACTATCTCCTTTTTTGAAGTTGGTTAGAAATACGTATAGAATTCCTTACAAATAAATTTCAAAATTCAACATTTGTATAAAACTCGAGGCGTATTTTCGTATCGTATGTTCATACTTCGTTTACTATTTTTCAATACAACATTTCACGGTATTCATTCCTTGATTTTCTACTCTTAGAAGTAGAATATTTTCTTTAAATTTATTGTGCTTCTTATATATAAAAGGCGATGTGTGTATATAATGTGTCAGTTCTTCGATGTCGGATACTTTAAAGGGTTTAAATCATCTATCAAATGCTTTTTATCTCCAACAATAAAAATAATTGGCAGCCACAGTTATATGATTATTTACGGGATATTTACCGTGGTAAGGTTGGTTCATATAACTGTAGTGAACAACCGTGATAGTTTAAAACAGTGTTTTAATTGGTAGCCCTTAAAAAAATCGTTGTCAAAATACAGGTGCGTGTGTTAAATTAACAATATCCACCCAAGTAGGAGTCTTTCAAAGACAAAAGAGGTGTCATAATTATGTTACCTAATGATGTACGCAAGTAAAATGACTACTACAACTACGCTAGTCAAAGTGTTTCGGTAATAGTGTAAAAAAACAGACCTAACTTTTTTATCTATTGTGTTAAACAATTTTTTTTGTTTTTTTTTTAGAATGCAGGATATCTACACTCATATTATAAAGAGGAAAGATTTGTATTTTTGGATGTTTGTAATAAATTAACTCAAAAACTACTGGGGCCTTACCCCTATCTCGAAAAGTTGACCCGCATAGGTGTTATTTGTCTAAACGGTACCATCAACTACGAAAAGCGGTAGTTATTTGATAGCCGCCAAGCTTTGCTATTTTCACGCACACACGCATAGTAAAACGGATTTTCGTTCATTCAAATTAGACGCTTTTAAACGATGCAGCTTAAATGAGTTGGTTAATTTTAGGTACCTATCAGGTACCTACTAAAAGTTGGCTCGCAAAAGTGAAGCTAGGGGTAAGGCCCCTGGACCGATTTAAAAAATTCTTTCACTATTATAATGCTATATAATCCATGAGTAACATAGCCTACATTTATTACTAGAATGTTTAAAAAAAAACACTCCATCCGTGCTAAGCCGGGACGGGCGGTTAATCTACACTTCTACACTAATATTATAAAGAGGAAAGATTTGTACCTATGTTTGTAATGAATAGGCTCCGAAACTATTGAACCGATTTGAAAAATTCTTTCACTGTTGGGAAGCTACACTATCTCCGGGTGACATAGGCTATATTATATTTTGTAGCGAGGCCGAAGGCCGAGCTTACACTCGTGCGAAGCCGGGGCGGACGGCTAGTATGCTATAAATGCACGTTGAAATCATAGCTCTGAGTTAGCTAGTTTACGAGGTATAATAATTTGATACTTCATGTGAACTGAACACCAGTTCCAGTGGGTGAGATAAATTAGGGGTCGTAAGCAAGAGTACAATAGCATTCTTTGTACGAGCAGGTAAAAAACGACGTGCCAGCAGTGTGAGTGAGACAGAATAACGGCTGCTTCCAGAAAAAAAGGGTGCACCGTGCACATGTGCAGTCGACTAGACCAGTCGTCCCTCGCTCTGCGTTGTGATAACATTCCTTAAATCTACTGTGCGTTGTTATTATTAGTTGTTAGACTTTCGTTACGTTTTTGTTTTACTGTTGGATCGTTGATTTTCGTGAATTACTTTGGACGAGCACGAGTCTAGATATATTGCGTATATTATTGGTTAACATACGAGACTTGTTTTGTGTTTGAAAGATTCCTACTTTGGTAGATATTGTTAAATTTCACACGCACCAGTGCCTCGCCAAGATTTTTTTAAAGGGCTGCAATTTTTTTATTGTTGGAGATTAAGAGCATTTAATCGATGATTTGTCGATAAAATTAATTACATGGAAGACCGGACACATTTTATATGTTGTTTATGGGCTCTAGGACAGCTGGATTTTGACAGAACTTTCACTGGCAGATAGCTGATGTTATAAGTAACATAGACTACTTTTCATCATCGCCATCATCGTTTTTCATCACCGTGCGGGTGAAACCGCAGGGTGCAGCTAGTATTCAATAATAAAGAATCTATAAAATCTGGTGTCTTGACGAAGATACCTTGTAACACCCAAAAAGAAAAGAAAAATTAACAGTAGAATTAAGAACGTCTTTAGTCTGTTGAAAACTCATATTGGTTGTAAGCTAATCATCACTAACCACTATATTACAATTTAAGCAGTAAGTAATCTAGTAACATCAATCTAGTTCCGTATCTGGTGGTTTTAGTTTGTCCCAAAAATCGCTGAGTAAAGTCCTCACACCTAGCTTGGCCAGGCTGGCCACGGTTTGTTTCATGCTGCCAGTCTGTTGGCATAGTTGTTGCACATTCTGGGCTAGGAGAGGGAGTTGGGAAGAGGTCGCTACTATACGTCGTTGGAGTTCGCTTCCCGTCTCGGAACTGCAGAAATTATCGGTATGCCTCACTGGCACTTCTGTCAACCGGCCGGATTTCAACAAATCCGCAACCTTGTCAATATCCGTGTTCTTCACAGAATCGAACACGCTTACGATTATCTCTGCGTACTCTTTGCTGAATTCTTTGAATTTTTCCTTGCTGCAATTAAGGAGGTCTAAGACTTCGTCCACGTTGCCCCGATTGAGGTACAGTTGCGCACTGGAAAGAAAAAGTTTTACTATATTCTGAAGGCCGTCTTCGAGCGCGTCTGTTAAAGGAGTCTCGCTGGGTAGTCTCCCTCCCTCTGACACATGTCTGTTCTGCTTTAACAGCAGCTCGAAAACGACCTTCCTGCATAGTTCAGTCTTTGCCAGCTCCGCTAAAGCGTTATCGGTCTGCAACTTGTAATCAAAAGCTTTTCTTACACCCGGTGGCGCATTAAAAAGCAGGATGTTCAGTATCGATTGCCAGAGAGAAGCGTTCTTTAAAGGGTTTTGTTTGGCACTGTCTTCGGCAGCTCGTTTCATTAAATCCGTCAGATATTCGACTGCGAAATATTCAGCGAACACTAAGTGTGCGAATCTAGGAATCTCGTTCACCACGCAGTTGATGAGGCTGGACCGATCCTCCCCGCTCTGTATCTTAGATATGGTGCCTCGTATTTCGTCAATTTCGTTGGCTTTCATAAATTTGGGCAAGTCATTCTCTCTGCATATCGTGAACAAACCTAGCTTCTTGTGCTTGTCTAGGAATTCTTTTCTAGTTTGTCTAAACGTAGCTACGACAGAATCGTCGTCGGCGTCTTCTTTGTGAAAAATCCTTCTTATGTGAGCTTCTATGTAGTGTTGGTATAACGTGACGCTGTTCAGTATCAAGTCCCATTTGTTTCGCGCTTCCTGGCCGCTCAGAAGGAAAGTAACGCTTTCCTCTATTTGAAATTTGAAGTAGTTCGCTACGATGTATAGATGAAGGGGCGTTCCGGAGAGCTCCAATTCTTCGTCGTCAGGCGTCCTGCCTAGTATCTTGTCTACACGAGAATACTGATCTAAGTCGATTTCAAAGTTTTCCTTGACCTTAGCTCGGAGAGTGGTCCCCGAGGCTCGGTTTATTTCGCTCTTGAAGAACTTCACCGCCAGTACGTAGAGCATGTGAAACAAGAGGCTGAAGAGAGGCACTATCTCGCGGTCCGGGTCTCTTACCAACCGCATGTTTGTCGCCTTAGACATATACTTCAGAAATGATCGAACGTTTTCGAATTGATCGTAATTGAGTCTTTCCAACTTCAGGTTAGTTCTAAAGAACCTCTCGAGATATATCTTCTTTTCTTCAGTTTGGAGCGGATCTAGTTTGTAATGATTTCGGAATTCTTTCACGAGAGGCGTTTTCGTGTGTTTATAAGGGCAAGTCATTATCCACATACGTTTTCCCTCTTGTTTAAGTAACTTCAACATTTGTAGCACTTCTGTCTCGTAATGTGGACATATAGCATTGAAGTCATCGAACAGAAACACGACCTTTTCGCAGTTGTAGAGATATAAAAACAGCTCTAATTCGAAAAGTGCCATGGGATCTATGTCCTCATCAACATGGGACAGTGTTACTTTATCTGTAAAGTGGTCTAGTTCTATTTTAATTCGATTGTCGACGTTTTTGAGCGCAATCGTGCAAAGAAAATTCAAAACAAGTGGTATATTGACTGATAAATTTTGTTTTTGCCACCGAGTGAACTCTTTCTCATAATCTAGTAAGTTAACGCGAACTATCCACGGCAAGGGGCCGGTCAGTTTTGTGTTCAGAGAAAGGTAGGAGAGTAAAGCAGACTTGCCCATGCCTGGCCTGCCGGTCACTACCACGACATCATCGTTTATATCATCAAGTGTTTCCACTGAATACGTGTCGTCTTCTCCACTTAAACTTCTACTAATAAAATCATTTACATCTTTGTAAATTTTATCTGTTAATGGATGTCCTATTTCATGTTTTTCTTTGTTCATCATCTTTTGAAATATTTCCGTTCTGATTAAGCTTCGTGCGTTCCCGTGCAACACAGATTTGTAAGGTACCTCGTCTCCTTGAAACACAATTATCGATTCCTCCAAAACTTTAGTTTGAGACGTTTCAGTTAGATCGATTAAATATGTTTTGTCATCTCGTATTGATCGGTATTTGTCTCCGAAGTAATCTTTAATTTCTTGTGCGAGAATGTCGTCGGTTACTACGATTATCTTACTCCCATTAAAAACTTGTATGACTTCCTTCAACTTGTTGCAAAATCCTTCATAATATTTAAGTTTTTCGTAGACTACAATCAGGGTTTCGATCTGAGTTTGTTGCAGTTCTTGTAGCATAGTGTTGTAGTCGTTTAAAGGAAGACTCAATACATAATCGAAGTCGATAAACGAATGACAGTCCTGCTTTTCAAAGTACTGCATTATTTTTATGCCGGTGAATACACTCGCGTCAGTGATTACGTTGTACAGTCTTGTGGTAGTTTTACCAAGCTCCAAATCATGTATGATGTCTTGATCAAACTCGATTCTGAAGTTTTGTATTGTCAGATTGTACATAAAATTTAGAACTGTCAGCAATGGATTATCAATAACTGCTTGTTTTGCACGTTCAAAAAATTCACTCGCTCGATTTAAATAAATTGCTTCACCTGTTTCCATCCACCATTTCTGTATTTCGTCGTGTGATCTCAAAAATATTGCATCGGAATGTATTTTAAATTTAAACTGATTTCCTTCTTTCTCTTTGCTATAAAGCTTGTTTATATCGTTCTTTAAAATACGTTCTACTTCGTCCTCTTTGGCCTGATTAGCATAAAACCAGAGCCTGCTTAAAAACTCTCTTGCTTGTCTTTTATCGTATTCGTCTCCATTAAATGAACCTTTCGGGAATCCGTTAACATTGATCTTAACTCTGTAGCTGTTTAATTTGTCGTTAACAGGTTTATGTCTAACGTCTTTCAATTCTTTTAAAAATAAAGCAGCATTCTCTGGCAACGCTTCATTATCACAGTCAAATTTCAGCATTTTGGTATCTAAATCTAACACGAGTAGATTTCCCACGGAACCTCCAATCCCGCCATTTATGTCTATAATGCCTTGTTCTATAGTTTTTCCTGGTCCAACAACGTCGTCGTTAATATCAAGAATCATCGTGTGTTCGTTTATTTTAAATAAATCAATGAGGTTATCTGCTACAGCTTTTATTCTTCTTTGTACCTTAACCTCACTCCCACGGAAGGTCATATCTAAATTTCCAAATGACAATGGTAATTTAAATGTCATTGTTGATAATTTTATTTGAATGGCTTCACTTACGACATTGTCGTTAGTTTCTATTTTATTAAACTGCTCCAGTAATGCCTTGAAATCATCTCTTTTGAATTTTTTTCTAAAAGCTGTGACTTCTACTAGTTGTAACTTTTTAGTTTTCTCATTGTAGGTTGCCAGCTTTCCGATCAATTTGCTGATTGTAGCTGCGCATGGGTCTTGCATTGCTAGCTTGAAGTTATCTCGGTCTTCGTTAGTTATTTTGGATTGATCACAGCGTTTTGTTGATATTTCTTTGACAAATGTTCTCTGTAAAGCGATTAAATATTCGCAGTCACTTTCAAAAAACTCAGGCTGAAACTCCCACATGCGATATTCCTTATTTGCTTGGTGTATCTTGCACTGCTGCAAGATATCCCGTGCCATGACCACGTGGTATCTCGCTATTAGTTTATCCACCAATATCATTTCTGATTTATCTTTTTCAGACATGATCATTTCTAGGAAAATTGCGCCCAATTTTTTTAACCGTTCTATAACTGTCATTTTGGTTAAATTTTCTATGTCGTCTTCGTCGTAATCGTATTGAAATACCTCTGTATCATCTCCTGTGTTTATGAGATGGTGCATTTTTTCACTCACCTGGTGCTCGGTATTTTTTTTAGTAAAGCAGTCCTTGGCCGGTGTGTAAATGACAAGATTACACTCGACGTCGCCAAAGTCTCCCTCGAACATGGGGTCCTCGTTGTCTGCTCGGAACCGATCCTTGATCGTAAGATAACTCTCGAAATACTTCCGCAAGCTAAAGTCCCCAGAAGCGCTTCGTACATCCTCGACAGTGAGTCTCCCCTTTTCACGGTCCTCCCTGTGTTTCGCTTGTACGAACAGCACGACCGGTCTATCCTGGCCTCTCACTCGATACCGCAGGCAGATGTCGTCCATATCGCCGATGCCGCGGATGTTTGTCCCGAGAAGGAAATCCTCTATTTGCTCATCGTTCAGCGCTCGCATGAGCACTAAACTGAGCAGTTTCGTCTCATACAGCTGGCCACTCACGCCGGAAGTGCCGGCTCTTTTTGGATACCTAAATTCTGGTTGCTCGCTTGCAAACGCTACCTGCTTACTTTGTATACAGGTAGTCTGTAAACGATCACTACTGGATAAAGCATTATCGTTCGCTGACCTATCGGCAGTTTGCAGTAAGTCCACAATTTCTAAGTCTGTGTGAAGTGCTCGAGCAATATCTAGAGGCGTTAGTCTGTTTAAATTTTTACGTGTGACGTCGGCGCCATTGTGCAGCAGCAGGTCAGCTAAGGGCACCTCCCCGCGGCGCGCCGCCACGTGCAGCGGCGTGTTGTCGTCATCGTTTCTATCCGACGCGTTCACGTCGGCACCTTCTTCCAGGCAACTCCTCACTTTTTCTAACTTCTCTTCGATGCATCTGTTCTCACGCACAAATATAAACAACAACGAGTTTTGGATCAGTTGCTCGTCACTCGAAAACATATTTATCAATTCATTAAATTCCGAGTATGAAAATTGTTATTTATTTTTAACATTATCACTGGTTATCATGACATGTTGCCGCGCGCATGCACACTACCTTATGCGAATATTTTATAAAGCTTATCGCTACGTGATAAGTGTGTATTGCAGTTATCTTATCCTACAGCGGTGGTATTTAGCTTCGCGGATTTGTTTACAAGCTTTTCGAACGCACCGATTCAACCAGGCGTTCCCGCCGAAGTTTATTTTTAAATGAGGATGTCTAGTGTTATCGTGATTCATGCAATGAGCAATATTGTGGTTTTTAAAATGTTATTCTGACCTTGTTAATCTTGAAAGATATATCAGTCTCTGTCGCACTTGAATATGTATTTATATCGGTATCTCAGTCGGAACGAAGAACACGTATGTGTTCACACATGCATGTTTTATCTTTCAGTAAATAAATTTATTACTCGTATTGTAATTTAAATGCAGAGGCCGTCCAAACAAAGCGTCGATGCTCATAGTTATTCATCATTCAATTTTTGATTTTAGTCTTTAGAACTTAACGTTTATATCGATAGGTCAAAAATTATTAAGTCTTGTCAATGAAGATATACATATTATACTGCTGTCCAAAAAAGTACTGTAATTACGTTTTATGTGCGACAAATAACTTTGAAAAAAAAAGGTGTTTTTTTTTCCGGATAACATGATCTTCAAATTAAATCGCGAATTTTAAAAACTATACTAGTAAAATAAGATTATTTTTATTAATATTTTGTGCATATAAGTTCTTTCATGTCTTTGACCATTGTCTGCACAAAGTGCCAAAATTTTAACGAATAACTGGCCAAGAGTGTGTCGAGACACGCATATGGTAGGTAACCAAAGCCATATAATTGTAGTCATAGCTTAGAAATTAATAGTTGTAGAAAAAATGAAACGAACGAAGCTCTGTTGGTCTGTGTGTTCAGAAAGAAAGCGGACATGGATTGAGTTGAATAGTCAATAATCTCAATAAATAAACGCGCAAATTCACTCAACAAAACAACAACATGTTAGGATAGCTCATGATAGCTGGTATTGACATTAGGACAGCTCATGATAGCTGGTATTGACATTTTTGAGACGGCAGAAGACACGAAATAAGGTAGAATGCGGATTGCCATTTAAAAATTGCCCTAGTTCTCCTTCTGGCAAAGTTCACTGTGTTTGAACAATCACTTTTTTTGTGCTATTTTAGATCAAATAAAAATTGCCAGATGGATGACGGCGAACACGAAAAGTGAAGCCACTATTTGAAACGTGTGTGCGTTACAATACACGCTTACAGTATGAAATTCACGTAGTTTTGAATGCGTATGTGTGCGTGAGTCCGTGTATTTTTTACTGGGAATTCACGTAGTTTTGGAAGCAATTTTGACTTCACTTTTGCAGTACTCCGTAGTCCATCTGTATTTTTAACCGACTTTCAAAAAGGAGGAGGTTATCAATTCGACTGTATATATTTTTTTTGTTTGTTACCTCAGAACTTTTGACTGGGTGAACGGATTTTTATGTTTTTTTTTATTTGAAAGCTGGTGCTTCCCCTGTGGTCCAATTTGGTCCAGTTCTGACATTTTTATGAAGTCGGTTTTTTATATTGATAAATATTTTAAACCCCCATTAGATCTGATAATCTACAAACTGCTGAACAAATTTTCTTGAATCATAGCTAAGAAAACTCGATTAAGTTACCTGTCGAACAATTTTTTTTGTTAAAATTGGTTCTGCCGTTTGGGAGGTACGATTCCACACAGTTACATATTACACACGTTAAACTTATAATACCGTTCTTTTTGAGTCGAGGGTTAAACATGCGTGCGTGGAGGCGTTCATAATGGCGGAACGAATTATTGTTTGCAGGATAAATCACCATCGCACAGGGAGAAGGGTGACAAAACTTCCCCCGAGAGTCGTCACAAAACGTACCCTGAACTAGGACCTTACCCTTTGACGCAGAAAGGTGAGTGATACTTACAACCTCAGATCATACAAAATTGGAGCCACAGACAGCCCTCTGTTCCGAGGCTGTCTAAAGGAAACGAGACCGTGGAGCATGTACTACTGCATTACAAGGCCACAGAAGACATACGATTAAGGTAGAGACTCCTTGAAGAAAATCAACAACAAGTCTCCAATACCACAACTTCCGGCGTAGGGGTAGAACAGTTTAGACAGCGACTCAAAGCCGTGCTCCGTTATCTTAAGGAGCTTGGCTGGTTTGTGTAGGCTGCACAATACATCCCAAGCGGGATGTCAGTGCAGGTCTTATCACCCCCACTTTAAATTAGAATTAGAACCTCATATCATAGAAACAACGCGTGCGACGGGTGCGAACGCGTCTGTCCTAAATCCGGCCTGATGCCTTCTAAGTTTGCGTGCTTCATCTTCGACCACATCGTCGCTTACAAACAGGCGAGTTGGTGGTCAAACGCGGACTTACTCGCAATAAAAAACAAAATAAAAAAATTACACCCTGCAGACGACCTTTCCGCTAATTTTTAACCGACTTCCAAAAAGAAGGAGGATATCGATTTGAATGTATTTTCTTTTATGTTTGTACCTCAGAACTTTAGACTGGGTGAACCGATTTTGATGATTCTTTTTTTATTTGAAAGCTGTTGCTTCCCGTGTGGTCCCATTTTAATTTGGTCCAGTTTATGTTTTTATAATGAGAATTATTTTGGATGTGAACTATTAGTTCATTGGTACGTGTCCCTGCAAGTTTCTTAACGTGCGTGAAAAATGAGAATATGTCCTGTAGTTACAGTTTCTAGCGTGAAGTGGTTTATTCACCCAAAAAAAGTTAGGTCTCATTTGGGTTGTTTAACAAGTCCCATATATTACACTTGGTGACGAGAGTGTAATGATGGAGCCGGAAGGTGGATAGTGGAACTCATCAATGGCTACTAGTAAACGTAAAAAATTTAGGGCGCGTTTGGTTTGTTCAACAAGTCCCATATATTACACTTGGTGACGAGGGTCTGATGATGGAGCCGGGAGGTGAATGATAGAACTCTTCAATGGCTACTAGTAAACGTGAAAAAGTTAGGGCTCATTTGGGGTTATTTAACAAGTCCCATATATATTACACTTGGTAACGAGAGTGTGATGATGGAGCCGGGAGGCGGATAGTAGAACTCTTCAACGGATACTAGTAAACGTAAAAAAAGTTAGGGCTCGTTTAGGTTGTTTAACAAGTCCCATATATTATACACTTGGTGAAGAGGGTCTGATGATGGAGCTCGGAGGTAGATGGTGGAACTCTTCAATAGCTAAGCGTGTTTAAACACCCGATGCAAATAGAGGGGTGTTATAAGTTTAATATGTGTATCTGTGTGTCTGTCTGTGGCATCGTAGCTCCCAAACGGCTGGACCAATTTTGATTTAGTTTTTTTTGCTTGAAATGTGACTTGATCGAGAGTGTTCTTAGCTATGATTTAAGAAAATCTGTTCAGCAGTTTGAAGATTATCAGCAATTTTTTGATTATTTGTGTTATGGGGATTAAAAATAACCGGCCAAGTGCGAGTCGGACTCGCGCACGAAGAGTTCCGTACCATTATCTATAAAATCGATTAAAAAATCACGTTTGTTGTATGGGAACCTCCCTTAAATATTAATTTTATTTTAATTGTTTTTATTGTTTTCTCAATTTGCAATTGTGAATTAATCGAGGGGTGTAGGATAGAGTGTTTACCAAAGACATATGCTTCAGAGGCCTCAGAGCACAAATCTGAGAGAGTTTCTGCACTATACAAGAGTATAGAAAGTTGTTCGCCCGTTTTCGTTTCATTGCAATAATTTCTCATAGTTTTATTAATCATCTCTGCAAAATGGTTAATTCGTTTATTGAAACTTTCTAATACATCAGTGGTCATGCTAATTTTACTGTTAATATCGACAAGATCATCGTTATCTAGATTACCAGTGAGTATTTTTATCAGGGAGCCTAGCCCATTTATTAATCCTCTTTTGGTACGCGTTACTTGGAAATGGGAAATACATTCTTTCAATTTTCTCATAAGAAATCCGACCCGGTTAGTGAGGAAACGGACGGATAAGTCGGCTGTGTTAATATCGACCTGAGTATACTAGGCGTTGAGTTCCTCGAACTGTTTGGCGAGTACGTCCGTCCTTCCGGTTCTTGCCTTAGCTGTTCCGAGGGGAACGAGGATTGCTGAGTCTTGGACGGGGATGATTTTCGCCTGACATCTGGAATTTTTATTTCAGCTATATGAGCTATGAACTGTTTCGGATTCTTAGGTTTCACGTACTTGTATCGATTACGGGTAAGAATACGCGGTTACGCGAAAAGGGCCAGAGTATTTATTTTTATCTTTAGCGTCCCTTTTTCCTGTAGCTACGTATATGGGGTCGCCTATCTGAAGGTGGGGCGTTTTTTGTGATCGCTTGGGGTTTTTATATTCAATATTTCTTTCTTTAACTTTTTCAAGTTTTGCTTTTGTCTTATTTATGTATTCGCAAGTGGCGGAGTTAGGAAGGGGGAGATTTATTTCTCTCAAGAAGTGAAGTTCGTTGGGTGCTTTGTCGGTAGTTGAATGGATAGTAGAGTTATATCCTAACATCGCGAGCGATTCACCATAATATAATGCCGTACCTAAGCCATGAGTAGGCGTGTGCATAGTATGCAGTAATGGCTGTTTTCTGATCCCTAGCTCTTTGTATTTTCGATTATTAACCGACTTCCAAAAAGAAGGGGGTCCTCAATTCTGTTTTTTTTTATAATGTTTGTTACCTCAGAAGTTTCGACTGCGTGAACCGATTTTAATGATTCCTTTTTTTACCGACTTCCAAAAAGAAGCAGGTCCTATGTTCGTCAGTATGTTTTTTTTATTATTTGAAAGCTGGTGCTTCCCGTGTGGTCCCATTTCAATTTGGTCCCGTTCTGACATTTTTATGCAGTCGGTTTTTTGTATTGTTAATTATTTGTATTTGTGATTTCCAATTTAAATGTGTCAAGGGCAGTGTAGTCGCTATATTACTAGGTAGATATTTTTAGTTACATTGAATATTTTGTGTGGGTCAGCCTGTCTGTATGTGATTTTCAGCACAGAAAAGAGAAGTAAATAGAACGGAAATGAGAAGGAAACTCTGTCGCCAGGAGTTGTGACAGATATACGATTGAACATTCTTATTTATATCCGCGTCACAGTTGCTATGGGTACAAGTGGCTACAACAAATTTCTTACAAAAATGCCTTGGCAGCTGTTCTAATTTATACTATGTGGAATGAGCTCCCGCCTACGGCATTTCCGAGTAGCTGTGATATGGGGTTCTTCAAAAGGGTTGTTAATAGAGTCTAAGGGTCGGCAACGTATCTGTGATGCCCCTGGTGTTGCAGGTATCCATAGGCGACGGTAATCGCTTACTATCAGGCGGGCCCGTCTGCTTGTTTGCCATCTACCAAAACCTGGCACAAAAAAATATTTTCTGTCATTTTCAGAGTTGGAGACGGGCAACGGTGCGTTGCCACAACTGGTGAAACAACACCGTGTCACCTCCCAGGACAGTGTGGTGAGCTCATACATATTTCCCGGGCTGCCTGCATGGATGTCATGCAGGCAGCCTTTGCAGCCGCTTTTGGAAATATGGCTGGCATACAAGGTTGCACAGAATGGTGCTACTTAACTGTAAGAAGGTCATTGTATATATATATACAGTGTATTTATATATATATATATATATATATATATAAATACACTGTATAAATGTGTGTGGTTCTATGTTTCACTGTATTTATATATATATATATTTTTTTTGTTATGTATGTTCACTGAATTTTCCTCCAACTGTTGACCGATTCCAAAGAAATTTATTTTGTTCGGTAGGGTATTCTTCCAATTTGGTCCCATTGTCACCAAGTCAGGATCTAATAATGGGATCCCAGGGAAATCGAGGGCAACCCTCAAATTTTGTTGGCACTTATTACGTTTTTCATATATTTTAACCGACCTTCAAAAAAGGAGGTTATCAATTCAACTGTTTTTTTATATTTGAAAGCTGGTGTTTCCCTTATGATCCCATTTCAATTTGGTCGAGTTCTGATGAAATCGGTTTTTTGTATTGATAATTATCTGTGATTGTGGTATAGATGTACGATTGTGGTTATTTCAGCCAATTGGACGAGGGGACGAGGGAGGTGTGCCAATCGTGGGGCCCCTGAGTGAGTCCCCCGAGCCGCAGTACGAGGAAGCTGCCGACCTATCCAGCAGCATCGCCAAACTGCGCTGTTTGTTGCGGCAGCGAGAACCTCCACCCAGGTACATATTGGATCCCCAAACTTGGGGGTGTTCCAGAGCCGTAGGACGAGGACGCGACAGATGCCTGTTAGTTGACTTCCCCTGTGGCTCAGTTGGTAGTAAACCTACCTTCTGCGCTTGGGGGCGTGGGTTCGATTCCCACCTGGGGCAAACATTCATGTGATGAACGTTTGTGTTTGTTCTATGTCTGGGTGTAAATTTTTATTTAAGTATGTATTTAAAATATATATAATATGCACGTTTATCAGTATCTGGTAGACATATTACAAGCTTTGCTTAGTTTGGGGTCAGAAGCGGCGTGCGCAAAAATGTCCCAGTTGCTAACGGCCAGGACGGACACGATACGGGCCAAGTGCGAGTCGGACTCGCGCACGAAGGGTTCCGTACCATTATCTATAACTAACTATCAAGGTTCATGAAATACAGCCTGGTGACAGACGGACAGACAGACGGACGGACAGCGGAGTCTTAGTAATGGGGTCCCGTTTTACTCTTTGGCTACGGAACCCTTAAAAAGGACGAAGGAACGAAAAGCCGAACGAAAATCGCAATCTGGGTGTCTTCAAGCCGCGAGTGAATCGAAATCTTCTGGGTAAACGTGCTACATTGACCGCATCATCGATTAACTTCAGGCGAGACGGCGGTCAAAAGCAAACATATCTTTCAATAAAAACTAGTTCAGACTAAGTTGCTTAGTCTCAAGACTGCAGCGGCGCAAAGTTGCTAGTCTATCGGTTTTTTATCGGATACGTTTCGGTGAGTGTGCATCTGATCTGCATGATCTCATTCCCTCCTGCCCATTTTTCTATCGGACTGCCAGAGCGGGCACGAAAAATCGACACCGCTTCATGGTTGATATTCCGAAAACCCGTACTATGCGCTTTGATTCCACTTTTATAGTGCGAACTGCTAGTCTGTGGAATGCGCTACCTGAATGGGTGTTCCCCGGTTACAATCTCGGTGTCTTCAAATCACGAGTGAATCGGTTTCTTTTAGGCAAGAGGGCTCCACCGTAGACCGCATCATCGCTTAATATCACGCGAGTTGGCTGTCAAACGCAAGCCTATTCCTTTAAAAAACTGGTTTCTTTTTTAGGGAGGAGGAGGTATGGTGGGAGGGCGCGGAGGAGACTCGAGGTAGAACGCAGCATCACCACTCAGAGCGGCCCGTCGACACCGCTACACTCGCAGGTATTGTACAATGTACTTTAAACCGACTTCCAAAAAGGAGGAGGTTATTTGTATTTTTTTTTTATATTTGTGACCTCAGAACTTTCGACAGGTGTACCGATTTTGATGATTCTTTTATGATTTTGATGATTGTTTCTGTTTTGATGATACTGACAGGGCCTGCAGGGGGGGGGGGGGGGGTATGTGACGCCTCCACGCTTATCCCAAAATTGAGTGGAATGATAATGTGGAGTTATGACCTTCGTACCTCTCAGCCTGATTACCCAACTTGGCGGAGTACAGTGATGCGTGAAAAGAAATGAGGAAGGTCTGCGCCTAACAGTGGGTAAACAGGCTGAGAAATAAAAGTGCACACTGAAACTGAGCTCACGAAAACTTTTGAGCTTATGATCATAGAGGTACAGTACATATAGCGTCACAATCTCAAACAGTCAAAATGTGTATCTGTAGTGGTAGAACTCTTTTGCAGGGGTCCGCCTGGGGAAGTACCACACCTTTGCCAGTTATTCAACCGCCAAGCAGTAGTGTTTGCAAACACTACTGTGTTCCGGATTGAAGGGCAATGTTTCCAGCGAAATTACAGGGCACACAGAGATTTGACATCTTATATCTCGGGGTGACGAGCGCAGTGCATTGCCATCCAGGGTTTTGAACTTTTGAAGTTCCAAATTCTGAGTGGCGTTGCTCTGTTATGGGCAAGCGTGAAGAGCCGTCAAGCGAGCGACTTCGCTCGTCTCGTCACCCGGTATCATTAAAAAACAGTACAAATTGAAGTAAATGTGGCTTTGTGAACTATATAATTGATGTCTAGGTATGTACAACGACGCTTTTGTCATATCTAGACATCAATTATATAGTGCTAAACATCACTTGTCCACTAGACTCTAGTCTAGAGCATTGTAGCACTGGCATCGCGCGGCGTTATAGTCGGATCGCGGTTGTCTTACAACTAACCAAAAAGTCGACGCAATGCGTAGCGTGCGCAGAGTTTTGGTTCGGACATATTTATGACACGAGTGTGGTCTATAGGTATTGTATCTCGATGCTCATGACGTAGGAACCTTATCGCTAAAAGCAATCCATGAATGGAAAGAGGTAAAAAAAATATTTAAACTACACCTAATTTTTCAAGTACTAAATAAGTAATTAGTGCTCGAAAGGGGCCTAGGATCGAACCGTGTACCGTCAGAATGTGAAGCGCACATGCTACCGCTCAGCCATCATATATAAAGTTTCATTGTGACATGTTCCAGATGAATACGACATGGGCATGGATCGGAACACGTCTCCCAACCAAGCTGCGAACAACATGCAGCGGCTCGATAAGTGGGTATACACACTTACACTCACATACAAACACACTCCACATGCGAATAAACAGGTTACTATATAATATCCGTAACAGACTCCTCAACTTGGCTGACGAACTGCCGTCTGACCTACGGGAGAGAAAGAAAAAAAAATCTTTCTACTTAACAACGCACATACTTTGGGAGGGTATACAGCACACATCATCAGCCACAAGACGTCCACTGCTGAACATAGGCCTCTCCTTTTAATCTCCACACTGAACGACATCCTGCCATCTGCATCCGCTGGATGCCCGCGACTCTCACAATGTCGTCGGTCCATCTAGCGGGAGGCATACCTACGCTGCGTCTTCCGGTTCGTGGTCTCCACTCAAGAACCTTTCTTCCCCATCGGTTATCAGTGCTCCATTTCAATACAGCTAACTTCAAAGTGTTTTTCGATAGACAATTTGTTAATGTCATCCCTAGTTTTAAATTTCATATAATTTCTTACTAGAATCATACAGCCACCTTGGGTGTGTTTAACCCTGCAGAACGAAGAGGCTAAAGCCTTCTACTCTAAATACATTCAAATTTATTTCCTTAAGAAAGGTTTCTGTCATACACATTATATCAATACATTCATGTTTTAAGAATAAACTTAGCGTATTTGCTTTTTTATATATACCTTGCACATTTATGATATTAGTAGGATTACTGTGAAGTGTGATAACTGAAACATTATGATACGTTCCGAGTCTGACTACTGCTTTAGCTTGTCTACTATGGTATAACGGTATCTGTGTGTTAGACTGTTCCAGCGCACAGTGACGGGAGTGTTCAACTCGCTGAAGAGTGCGGTGGGTGGAGAGGAGGCGGCTGCCGCGCCCCGCGGGGACTGGAGCTTCGTGGCGGGGGGCGGGGGGCGTGGGGGGGCGTGCGGCCGTCTGCTGGCGGGGGCACGCCGCGCGCCGCGCCCGCCTCGCCCCCGCGCCGCTCCCGCCCGCCCGCCACGCTCCTCTCCGGACACTGACGACCTCGGTACACAACATCATTCTTTTATATACTGCACATCATATCAGATAACGTGGTCAAATGTTTTGATATGTAATGTAGACTAAATAATTGACTTAACATCGAGACTTGGTACTAGGGAAAATTACATTAATAATAACGAATATAGGTAGTAATTAACATGTTTCTTTTAGTAATCAAGACAAAAAATACAACTAAACTAATTAAACAAATAAAAAAATACAACTAATATAATTTTGACAATATTCTAACATAGACATAATTACCTTTTTTAACTTTAGCAAAAACTTACTAATAAATAATAAAAATAAATGAAAAAAAACTAATATTTGTACGCCGTACCTGGCAACGATATGAGATACGTTTTCATTTGTACGATCCTGTATGCTACTTTATATGTACCTACCTACCTACCTACTACCTACCTACTACCTACCTACTACCTACCTACTACCTACCTACTACCTACCTACTACCTACCTACTACCTACCTACTACCTACCTACTACCTACCTACTACCTACCTACTACCTACCTACTACCTACCTACTACCTACCTACTACCTACCTACTACCTACCTACTACCTACCTACTACCTACCTACTACCTACCTACTACCTACCTACGACCTACCTACTACCTACCTACTACCTACCTACTACCTACCTACTACCTACCTACTACCTACCTACTACCTACCTACTACCTACCTACTACCTACTACCTACCTACTACCTACCTACTACCTACCTACTACCTACCTACTACCTACCTACTACCTACCTACTACCTACCTACTACCTACCTACCTTTGCTACTTTATATGTACCTACCATGTTCTGACAAATAAGTAAATGATTTGATTAGTCTATGACCTCGTTTACAACATGCATACTACATATTGAACTTTGCATGTTTGGTCCAGTTCTGACATTTTTATGAAGTCGGTTTTTTTATATTGATAATTATGTTTACTACATATTGAACTTAACATAATTATCAATATAAAAAAACCGACTTCATAAAAATGTCAGAACTGGACCAAATGAAAATGGTACCTCACGGGAAGCACCAGCTTTCAAATAAAAAAGAATCATTAAAATCGGTTCACCCAGTCGAAATTTCTGAGGTAACAAATTTTAAAAAAAAAGTTGAGTTGAGAACCTCCTCCTTTTTGGAAGTCGGTGAAAAAAATTGGTGAAAAGCCTCACATTTTTTCAGGAAAAAAGCAACGTAAACATGATTTTTGAGGTTTTGATCATATCAAACAAAAATATCTATAGAAAATGTTATTACTATAATGAATAGATCTGTGTTTTGTATTGATTATAACGACTCAACATTTTGGAAAAACTCAACATATCAACTTATTACAAAAGTAGTCCTTTTCAATTTACACAAGTAATTTTTCGTAAAACTCTCGCAGGAAAAGTTTGAGAGTGGATTTCGGTAAATTACTGACATAAAATAAACAATTTTAATGCTATATATACCTGTTATTTTTTTTTATTCGTCTTGACATTGACGGCTTTATTTTTTCGTTTCATACCTGAAAATCCAGATAGGGACTGTTCAAGTATTACGTAAGCACTAGGTATAGGGGGGGGGGGGGTCTATGCTTTGCTTATTTTTGATGACATTTCTAGATGGTGATTACGTCAGCAGTAATTATTTACTTTTTTTTTACACATTGTGGCACTGCTGCACATGAATCAATTAAAAAAAAACAGAATACTTACATTTAAAGAAAAGTTTACGTAAGCATGAGAGGGGAGAGTAAGAGCTTTACTTACTTTTGCTGACAAGGGGGGGGGGGGGGATTGTAATAAATCTGCTTACGTAATACTTGAACGGCCCCATACCAAAACGATTGCATTTTGTAACACGGCTTTAATGCTTTGTAAAGGAATTGATTTATTTTCTTTTTTGCTATTTTTTATGCCATAGGTGGCAAACAAGCAGACGGGCCGCCTGATGGTAAGCAGTCACCGTCGCCTATAGATACTTTTTTTAAATTGCAAAATAGGCTTGCGCTTGGCCGCCAACTCGCCTGATGTTAAGCGATGATGCGGTCTACGGTGGATCAGAAACCGATACAACCGATGTAACACCAGAGACATCACAACTACGTCGCAGAATTTTTAAGAATCCATTAGCTCGCCTTTTGAAGAACCCCATATTGTTGCACAGAAGAGTGTGGTGGCGTGTGGAGCGGGATGCTGGGCGCAGCGAGTGCCGCCTGTCCCGTGCCGCATGCCGCCGCCAGGCTCGGCACACTACTGCTGGCCGGTAACTATCATGGCGTATTTAGAAAAGCTAATCCAACACGTTATACGGCGATCGCCTTTATTAAATGGTCAGCTTTTTTATGACACCATAAAAATAACCAGTTTGGTAGTGTATGATAAATAAATAAATACCTGGGACATTATTGCACGCTTGGTCATCTGACCCCAAACTAAGCAAAGCTTGTAATATGGCTGCCAGAGACTAATATACGTACATATATATTTTAAATATACCCATAACACCCAGACATAGAACAAACACAAATGTTCATCACACAAATGTTTGTCCTAGGTGGGAATCGAACCCACGCCCCCAAGCGCAGAAGCCAGGTTCACTACCAACTGAGTTAACGGGCTGTCATGATCGCGTTGTTATGTTCAGATGTTGCGGAGAGCGTGGTCACCGCGTGGCTGTACGAGCTGGGGGCGTCGCTGCGGGAGCGTGCGTTCGCGGGCGTCTCCCCGGCAACAGGGGCGCGGGCGAGACGCCCCCGCGACCACGCCCTCCTCGAGCGACTGCTGCTCGACCGCGCGACAGGTACAACTGTTTGGATGATTGAATAAAAGCTGGTTTTGATTGGTTTTTGATTTTATTTGTTACTCACTTACTGTCACAGACAGTCGCCATTACACATTAAGATCGAATCAAGTCAAGGGTTCTCAAAGCCTCAGTGCTGCCAACACAATATTATGTTGACGGATTTTATTTGCAACCTCCGGCCCGTATAGGTTAGCAATAGTAATTTTTAAATTTTCTCACAGCTCGTGACCACGGCCATTGTAACATGGTCGAAACTTCGAGCGAAAGATATCTATTTTTACCTATATTTAATATTGCGCGATAAGTCCCGATAAATATGAAAATAATATTATGTTGTCATCAACAACAACTCTAACCTCAGAATAAATAAATAAATGGAAGCGTTATACCTACAGTTTCTTCAGCATTTACACCCCCCTCGGTCGTCTATTCGTATACTTACATTTTAATCACATCATTTGCAGTCGTGTACGCTCAATATTGAAGTGTGCGTTTGTAGAACTAAAAGCGCGTTAAAAAGTTATCAATATTATTAAAACACCAATTGAGCATGCGTTTTTAAAATGTGAATATGATTTACTCGTTTTGTTCAAATAAATTAGTTTTATCTGTTGCTTTGATTATCGTCGAGCGTCGATAAAAGTTATCGCCTTGCTTAGCATCGATCTACATTTAATTTAGTACTTACACTCTCGTGAATATTAAGTTGATTAAGGTGAAACGTTTCACTTTGGCGGGAAAATCAAATTTCAAACAGTTTTTTTTGTCCTTGTAGTTAGGCCGGGTAATTATTGTGAAATGATATAGTGTTCGCGAAAATTGTTGGTCGTTCTTTACATTATCATGTACAGCTATTAATCAGTTACTCACCATATTACTTACATTTGGCAATAAACCGTTTGAAACAGCAAAATTTTGTTTATTGACAAATGTATGTAATAATGTGCATTGGAGATAAATAACTTTACGCGAGTTTGTAAAGAATAATAATAAATTTTCGCAAACATCATGATCGGTTACAATAATTACTCGGCCTAGCTACAAGAACAAAAAAACTGTTTGAAATTTGAATTTTCCGTCAAAGTGAAACGTTTCACCTTAACGTTAATATTAAGTGTTTTGACGTTGTTGTTTCTGGTGCAAACAATAAAGAATTTAACTATCTATCTACCAATTCCAGTGCTTCAAGTCCTGTTCGGTCGCGAGACCGTGCGATCGTGTATCGCGATCGTGGCGAACAGCACGGCGCATCGCGATATCACGCGCGACCTCGCACATCGCGCGCTCGACATGCTAGCGCTCCACGCTCGCGCCGCCGCGCGCCACGCTGCTACCGCCGAGTGACGCCTGTGTCTGCCGAGTGACGTCAGTGTCTGCCGAGTGACGCCAGTGTCTGCCGAGTGACACTAGTGTCTGCCGAGTGACGCCAGTGTCTGCCGAGTGCCGCCAGTGTCTGCCGAGTGACGCCAGTGTCTGCCGAGAAACGCCAGTGTCTGCCGAGTGACGCCAATGTCTGCCGAGTGACGCCAGTGTCTGCAGAGTGACGCCAGTGTCAGCCGAGTGACACCAGTGTCTTCCGAGTGATGCCACAATGTTTGTCGAGTGATGTCACATATTTGCCGAGTAGCGTCATAGTGTCTGCCAAGTGACTCCATTGTGGCGCCAAAGAGCTGAATAAATGGGAGCAGGCAGAAGAAGGTTGAAAGTTCATATTAAATTCTGCACATGTGAAGTTGCGGGCAACAGCTAGTTTCATTATCCAGGGTTATAAGGAAAGTATATGCTAAGGCGAAAGGAGTTCGTGAACAAATAAATCGCGAAAAAGAAATCAGCTGTTCCATACATTTTGTCGAATGTCAATGACCGTTTTCTATGGAATAGTTGTTTTTTTCGTGATTACAACGTTGGTCCCATAGTAAAAGTTGTTCATAATGATGATTACAATGACCTCCTTTCGACTTAGTACAGGGTATATGCGTAACCCTGTATGTAAATACAGTTGTTGTTTAAAATTTTCTAAGAATATAAATAAATAAATATATGGGACATTTTTGCACACACGATCATCTGACCCCAAACTAAGCAAAGCTTGTAATATGGCTGCCAGAGACTGATATACCTACATATATATTTTTATACATACTTAAATAGATATTAACACCCAGACATAGAACAAACCCAACATGTTCATCACACAAATGTTTGTCCTATCCCTTTACACCCGAGAGATTTAGTTCTTCTATATCGTGTTTAAATTTTATTCCGTAACTTCCATAGTGTTCAATAATTATGAGAAAAATATTGAAAAAAATCCTGGTACACCTGGTTTCCAGCAATCAGACCCTCACGATCGTGAGTTTCAGGAAATAATTGTAAGTCGCACGATCGTGAGTCTGTGTTATTATATGGCAATATAACAAGAAAAATAATAAAATAACGATTGATAATTATGAACCTTATATTTATTTTATAAAATATTATAAGATTAACGCTTTTTCATTACTTTAATCAGTATTTTAGATGTAAGTTAAACAAAATAATCATTTTTTGAAGACACTAGTGGTATTTTTGGTTATAGGAACTGTACTTATTGAAATAATCAGCCTTATTAAAGTTTAATAGAAAAACAAACTACATATTTTTGACGTGATAAGACTTAAAACAATTTTTATCTCGTAATAAACATAAATATGCATCACATTTCTCGCAACGGATTTTTGAACGACTGCCACAATTTTCCATTCGACAGGATCTAGGCGCTTTTATGTCATCACTGATAGGATAGTGTTCATATCCATCATATCTTTTTGCTAACGATGGTGCAATTGCTGGTCTATAAATTTTATAATCTAAGCGCGGTACTTGAGAATCTTGTTCGCTGTCGTCCGGACGAGGTCGATCTGGTACACAAGATAAGCTATCCGCAAGGTTCAAACGAAAATCTAGCAGTGGCATTGTGTCTTTTCTGGGTAACTTATTAGCGGAACAATCGTTTTTGTAAAGCCTCCAAGCATTTACTACAGTCAGATCTAAAAAGTGTACGAGTACTTTTAAAGTCCACTTCTTGGTCTTGATGAACGCTCGATAGTACTCCATTTGCTGGTCTAGCACATCGACTCCGCCCATATACTGATTGTAGTTCTTCACAACTTTTGGGGCTGTAACATCGATGTACACTTTTCGTTTTTTGTCCCACCTTTTTATTCCAGATTGTTCTTCAGAAGCAGTACAGTTCGATGCTAGTAATACGGATTTATTATCTTTCCACTTCACGATTGCAGCAGGATTACAAACAAATTGTTGGGACTCGCCTCGTTGCATCTCTGTATCTTTCTTAAATTTAATGGTTGCTCGATCAGGAATCCGGTTCTGCATGATGGTTCCTGTCGAATGCAAACCCATCTTTTCCATTTCCTCAATTAAAGGAATGGTAGTAAAATAGCGGTCATGATATACACAGCTACCACGTGGGACACTTTTTATCAAATGTAAAATTACTGAGGGACCGAGACCGAGATTTGTATCACCGAAATTGCTTTTAGCGCCTTTGTAAATTTCGAAATCTAGCATCAATCCATCACTTGTGGTAAGGACAAAATTTTTCAGGCCTACAGGTCGTGGTTTATTTTTCACGACCTGCCTTAGCTTACAGCGTCCTGTGAAGGGAATCATCTGCTCATCAATCGAGTAGAATCCTGGAACTCTTTCCAATTTGTTACAGGCTTCTTTTACCTTTTTAATCATGGGTTGTACCTTCCATAGCGGGTTATCCACTTCGTTTGGAGCTGGTGAATCGGAGTCGACAACATGGAGTGCATTACGAAGAGTAAGAAACCTGTCTCTTGTCATCAGGTCACTGATCAAGCCTAACTTTATACCAACTCTCCAATACATTGGTACTCGAGGGTAAGGTATACAGCCCATAATAAGATGAATAGCAAATAATTTAGCTATTTCAGCACTTGAAGATTTGAGTTCATGACCCGTAGTGCGTAGGTAATATAAGTTGGAACAATGAGAGATCTTTTCTAAAAACTGTGTATCAAAATAATCATGAAAATATTCAATTGGTCGTCTTACCGGGTTTATTGGTAAGGCAAAATAGTTGTGAGCCTTTTCTGTAAAAGCAGTTTGCTTCCATATTCGCTTTCTAGTAACTTTAGATACTGATGCTGCCTCTCGCCCACTTGAAGGCCTTCTTCCACGCCTACTTACTGGCGATCGCGATCTGTCACTTGTAGATGGCGAACATCTTGATTCTCGCACAGTAGATCGCGATTCTCGCGTAGTCGTTCTTAAATTTGGCGGGACTGGCAATTCACATGATGGTGACGGTGGTGGTACTGTTGCCGCGGAGGAAGATGGTATTTCTTGAGAATCCTGTTCTTCCTCTGACACGTCGTCTGCAGTGTGCCGGAACAAGACGTCTGGATCGAATTCTGTGTCATCTTCGTCCAAATCCTCAAAATCTGAGATATTACCGTTCGCCAAAAGGTCACAAATTGTTTGGTCCGTGAGTGAACGTTCTAAAAGTTAAAAAAAACATACATTTAAAGACATTATAATACATAAATAAAGGTAAAAACAGATTAACATTTGTTATTAAGTTTACATAGTACAACCGAGGTACCACGATCGTGCGAGTTTAAATTTCGAAGAATAGTATCAACCGATAAATAAAGTAATGTACAATAAACATATGTAGTATTGTTTAACAACTAATAAAGTAACAACTTACATTTAAAAAAATAATTAAACCATTAGCATTACAAAAAAAACCAAATACTTACTTGTTCGAGCGGCGTGGTCAAAAAACGCAGCCATCTCTCTCGTGTCTTTCGGACGACTGACAATTTCCAACATGCGCCTATAGTAATAAAGTGTGATTTCGCGGGTTCTCAGATAGTCTCACGATCGATCGATGACGGTTGCGTCCGCAAAAGTTGTTTCGTGTGCAGTGTAGAATTTTTCTAAGTCAAAACTCACGATCGCTTAAGCTCGGGTGTAAAGGGCTATATAGCTAGTCAGTTGAAGTAACCATGATTAAAATAGTTAAAAGAATAATCTAATGTACTTCAGGTAAAGTAGCTCTTATAAATGAGTAGTGGTCTACCGGGTTAAACGGAACTGATGTACTTAGCCGAAAGGAGGTTGTACAAATCTTTATAAACAACTTTTATTATGGAAGCATCCGTGAATACGCAAAAATGACAGCTGTTCCATGCTCAATAAGTGCAAATGAAATATTTTTGCCTGCCCGGTGGTTAGTAGGTAGTGAACCTACCTTCTGTGCTTGGGGGCGTGGGTTCGATTCCCACCTAGGACAAACATTCATGTGTTGAACATTTGTGTTTGTTCCATGTCTGGGTGTTAATATCTATTTTTAGTAAAGTAAATATTTATATCTGAAACGTTTCTACATTATCCCATCTGCGGAGGTAAACATTAATTGTCTTAACATATTATGTTTAATTGAGTTGACAGCGGGCCCCACACTCGGCTAGGCCGGTATCTTGGTGACCCGTGAAGTGGATTTGCCTATATATGATTTAGCACGCGCGCTTAGAAGGGTTAACTTAATAGTAGTGGGTAAATTAAAATTAAAAATCAAATTAAAGTTAAAATCAAAATTAAAATCCTAATCCTAATTAAAAATCAGAATTGAAATCAAAATAATATTAAAAATAGGTGAACATAAATTAAAAATTGCATTACAAAGGAGTTAGAGAAGTCTCACATACGGTTATTGGACTTCCAGACCGGTGTGTATGAGTGTGTGTGCGTGTGTGTGTGTATTTATGTATGTATTTAAAAATATATACGTACTTATATCAGTCTCTGGCAGCCATATTACAAGCTTTGTTTAGTTTGGGGTCAGATGACCATGTGTGACCGCAATAATGTATTTTTTTCTTGATATCAGAGTTGGTAAGTTAGTAAAAGTTGTTAACTTTACTTACATTGAACAACTTTTATATTTAAATCCTTTCGGTTTAGCACTCCCGTTCTGTTTTACTCTGTATACACTAATAATATATATATATATAAAATGATTATCAATATAAAAAACCGAATCATAAAAATGTCAGAACTGGACCAATTGAAATGGACGCGGGAAGCACCAGCTTTCAAATAAAAAAAAGAATCGTCAAAATTGGTTCACCCAGTCGAAAGTTCTGAGGCAACAAACATATTTAAAAAACCTGTTGAATTGAGAACCTCCTCTTTTTTGAAAGTCGGTTAATAACATTTTATTTAAAATGACTGACTGCCCCGGTGGCTCAGTTGGTAGTGAACCTACTTTCTGCGCTTGGGGGCGTGGGTTCGATTCCCATCTAGGAGAAACATTTGTGTGATGAACATTTGTATTTGTTCTATGTCTGGGTGTTAATATCTATTTAAGTATGTATTTAAAAATATATGTATGTATCTATACCAGTCTCTAGCTGCCATATTACAAGCTTTGCTTAGTTTGGGGTCAGATGTCCATGTGTGCAATAATGCCCCAGATATTTATTTATTAATATATTAATGTGTATGTGTATGTGAATAGATTAGAATATTGTATTGCCCTTTTAGGGAGCGTTCAAGTATTACGTAACGAATTTGGGGGGAGGGGGTGGTCTTGTAAAACTTTACGATGCGTTACAGGGGCGTTAAAATTGTTTTTTTTTAATCCTTTCCGACTTTTCGGTACTTGACGCCGCATAATTGTGACTTTTAGGTAAAAATGGTCAATTGGTGGTTACGTAACGTTTTACTAGGGGGGAGGGGTACAGAAAAACGTTACGGCGCGTTACATGGGGGGAGGGCGGGTCCAAAATCTCCAAAAATTGCATTACGTAATACTTGACCGCTCCCTTAAGTACTTGTGTTATACTAGGAATGTCACAGTTACATACATCAATCATAATAGGTATAATGAACCAAATTAAAGAACAAAATATATAATAAAATTAAAAGTAGTAGTTAGTAGTATGCAAATATGATGTCAAAAACAACCAATAATAATAAAAATGTCAAGTAAGTAATACAATGTCAAATTAGTATTAAAAAATCATAATAAAAACATTTCAAGTCAACAAAATGTGTTCATTTATCATCAACTTCAATATGAACACTATTTCGGGCGCGATGGGGGAGAAAGGTGGAGACCACGAATTGGAAGACGCAGCGTAGGCAGGCCTCCCACTAGATGGACCGACGACATCGTGAGAGTCGCGGGCATTCAGTGGATGCAGATGGCAGGATGTCGCTCAGTGTGGAAGTTAAAAGGGGAGGCCTATGTTCAGCAGTGGACGTCTTATGGCTGATGATGATGATGACTATTTCGGGCGGAAGGTGGCAAAAAAAATTTTTGGTTTGTTTTTGGCTCCCGTTGGCTTTTTAATACTGATAGCGACAAAATATCCCATTATTCGTGTGCTTGCTTATTTTTCTTCAATTCGTGTTAAGTATTTAGTGTGCTGAAAAATGCTCAAAGTTAAAAAAGAAAAAACGAACCAATAAAACCCTTAACGGTTTTCTTCACTAAAATCTGGGAATCTATCAAGCAATTGCTCAATTTTGGAACCATCCAGTTCAGTCTATGTGCAGCGAAAAACTGTAAAAGTAGTGCTTCGGCTTCAAAGTAGGTATGTCATAGTAGATTATGTACTAAGGGAATAAAGCAGTGTCTTACGTCGCGGGCGGTATATTGAACCCTGAGCGTATAACGAGGGACTCAGTCCTGAGTAACACTAGTGGGTGCACAGGTAATTCGCATTTCGCATTGAACCCACTGCCTTAGAGTTGGTAATAAATAAAATAAAAAACGACATTTAGGAAGATCAAAAATTCGATTCTGGCGTTAAAATATTTCTTAGCAGACCCCATAAGGAATTTACCTATTTATGCGCCAAATTTCAGCTTCGTAGGTCAAGTATTTCGAGATTTTGTGATGATTGAATGAAATACCAGACGCTAAACAGAAATATCTATATATATCTAGGTATTATTATAAAATACAAATACTCATCATTTATCTACTGACTCATCTTGACCTAACGATCTTCAGTGGCGGATTTACCAGTAGGCTGAATAGGCTGGAGCCTAGGGCGGCAGGTTTTAGGGGCGGCAAATTAGGGGTCAAAGCATACCCTACCCGCCTTATTGGTTACATGGTTGAGCTTTTATTAGGTCTGAATTATACCTAAAAACTATTTCATGTGCAAACTAAATCATTGGGTTGTAAAAATAATCTAGGAGAAACACCCCCTAGTTCAAAATCATATCTACTAATAACGGGAAAAGCTAGTGTATTTAGGACGATAGCGCATAAATCATGCAGTAACAATTATAATGTTTTTTTATTTTTATTAATTTGAATGTGAATTGGTTAGGTTATGGAATTATAGAGGTCGGTAGGGTCGGCAAAACTTGAAGCCTCCTGGCGGCAAATGTGTAAATCCGCCGCTGACGATCTTATTATCCTGCCCATGTTTCTATAGTAGGTACCCACCGGCAGATTGTGCATGTAATTGCGACACCACTTCATGGTTGATTGATATTCCGAAAACTCTTTAGCTTCCAGTTTTAATGCGAACTGCTAGTCTGTGGAATGCGCTGCCTGAACGAGTGTTCCCTGATAGTTACAATCTGGATGTCTTCAAATCACGAGTGAATCGGTTTATTTTAGGAAAGCGTGCTCCATCGTAGACCGCATCATCGCTTAACATCAGGCGAGGCATGAGTAAAATAATTATCAATATAAAAAAATGATAGAACTGGAACAAATTGAAATGGGAACACACGGGAAGCATCAGCTTTCAAATAAATAAATAAATCATCAAAATCGGTTCACCCAGTCGAAAGTTCTGAGGTAACAAACATTAAAAAATAAAAAAACAGTCGAATTGAGAGCCTCCTATTTTTTGGAAGTCGGTTATATAATAATATTTATTTATTTATTATATACACAAAACAAAATACAATCATACAAAACAATATCTTACAAAAATAGGTTTAGACCTGGATTGTAATGCAAAAATATGTGCAAACTTAAAAACAAAATGAGAGGACATGGATGAGGGGATATGGACATGGACAATAGTTGAGCCAGCATGGCTGACGTCAACCACCTCAACCAACGAGAGAAAAAGAGAGGGAAATAATGTTCTTACCCTTTCTCTCCCGTTGGTCAGACGGCGGTTCGTGGTTCGATGCGTCAGTTACGGCTTTAATATGAAATTGGGCAGGTAGAGTTCTCATGGTATATTAGGTATATAGGTCCGCTATGGGAGGACTTTGCGAAAGGCAAAAATTAAGGGGGGGGAAAGGGGTTGAAAGTTTATTTGAAAGTCTAAACAAGCAACAGCTAGTATTTACATAAAAACGAAACGCTTTTGTATAAATATAGATTTTTCCTGTTATTGTGAGTCAAACCACGATGCTATCAGCTAAAGGAAATGACGAATACCTAAATGCATCACAATGTAACATAACAAGGTTATCTACAGCCACCAAAATAATACTTGCAGCTGGTGAATTATTCATCATCATCATTATCAGCGTATCGTGTTCCCACTGCTGGGACACAGACCTTAATTATTTCAGAGAGAGAGAGAGAGAAGATTGAATCGAATGATTATTATTTACGAGGAAATGCTTTCCATATAAAAATAAACGGTAGAATAGGAATTTCAGAAACGCTATAAATGAAGACCAATATGTAGGAGTAGGTAATAAAGACCCTGTTATATTATACACATGCTAAGTTTATATTTTAGAGGCCATTGTAATTGACAAAGGTACCTAATTAATTAAAATAATATTATCATCATAAATATTAAAAAATTGTTTTTTTTTTTAATGTATGACTAACTGCGCCCCGCGGTTTCACCCGCGTGGTGATGAAAATCGGTGATGATGACGATGGTGAATAGTAGCCTATGTGTTACTACATTGCATATGTCCTGGCATATGCAATGTATATTCCAAATTTCATCCCAATCCATTTAGCCGTTTCTGCGTGATTGAGTAACAAACATCCATCCATCCAAACTTTCAACATATAAGTAGGTATAAATTGTTTTTTAAGCCCCCGATAAAAGTGCTGATTATCTTCAAACAGAAGAATAGATTTTCTTGAATCGTAGCTAAAAACAATAGTTACAATATTTTTTTTAATTGTGATAATAGCTGTAATTTTGTCTGACTCGCACTTGGCCGGTTTTTTGAACATACAAAAAGCTCATATCTACCTAGCTCAAGCTCCAGCTCATCAAGCAAAAGCTGATAGCCACCGCGACCCGCGAAATTGATATTTTTCGGGACATATTTGGGAATTCCGGTACAATCCCGGTGGACCGCAGCCATCTGACAAACCTATACTCCACCATTGTAAACAGTACATATATAATGTATATGCAATACATTTTTAGGGTTCCGTACCTAAAGGGTAAAACGGGACCCTATTACTAAGACTCCGCTGTCCTTCCGTCCGTCTGTCTGTCCGTCAATGTCACCAGGCTGTATCTCATGAACCGTAATAGTTAGGCAGTTGAAATTTTCACTCATGAAGTATTTCTATTGCCACTATACCTAACAATAAATACTAAAAAAACAGAATAAAATTAATATTTAAGGGGGCTACCATACAACAAAAGTGACTTTTTTGCTCGATATTGATACAGGTAGACGCTTGAAATATTCACAGAATATTTAGTAGTAATATATTCACTTTAAAAATAATTAGCTAAAATATAATAAAACAAATATTTAATTCCCATTCAACGAAGGTGATTTTTTGCTCGATATTGATAACGGCAACAGGTAGACGCTTGAAACATTAACAGAATATTGAGTTATAATATTCACTTTAAAAATAAACAATTAAAATAAAATTAATATTTAAGGGGGGCTCCCATACAATAACCGTGATTTTTTGCCGTTATAGATAATGGTTCGGAACCCTTCATGCGCGTGTCCGACTCGCACTTGGCCGGTTATTACTTTACAAAACTATCGTACCTACTACCTAGGTATTGAGATAAGGTCGAGAAACGCGTGAGTGTGCGACGCTACTGACGTTAGATAACCTTTCCAAAAAACTTACGCCCAACTTTAAACGCGGGCCCAAATAGGTGCAGGTAGGAAAGTCCCTCGAACACGAACCTTAATGCACCGAGATACAGTTTGCAGTCGCGCGATTTTGCAAAATATAACAAGAATTTTTGGACACGTGATATCGACAATTCCATACAGGGGCCTTACCTGTATGGAATTGTCGATATCACGTTTCCAAGGTCAATACTTATCTACTTTATGTATACCTACCCAGTTTTTTTTATTTTAATTCCTTGCGAATTCTAAAGTGGGATTACATAATTTTATTACAGATGTTTTTTTTTAGTTTCAACAATAAACATTAAGTAAGTAGTACTTTAAAACCAACTTCATATTTTTTTTGGCTGCTCTAGCACCTGTCATAAATCTATTATAAAGATAAAACTTCATTGTATCGGGCTAGTATAACCAAGAGCGATCTTAGTATGGATCTTTGGTATAACGTATAACAAACGTTTCGCGATTACTTTTTCCTGACCTTGGTTGAACGAGTACCTAGTTATTTTGAAGAGCTGCGGCCACGGCGTGGCGCGCGCGCGCCATCTGCTGCAGAACTTGGTGATCCGCCCGATGACGTCTACGATGCTATGAATCACACGCATGCGCGCCGCGCCGCTGCTACACAAACAATGTTATTATCATATCACTCTATAAAGTCCATACATACATATCGGTGACCTCTCAGTGTTCGCCTGCACGGCGCCGTCAGTCCACGACTCGACGGTAATACTTAAAAATAAACATACTGACATTTCTACCACGTGATGAGAGTGAATAACTAGGAGAAACAAGAATGGCATCGACTGCAAAACAAATGAAAAAAAAAGTAAAAAATTCAAACTATAAAAACAGGTGGCTGTTGGAGTGCAACAATGTCACCAGATCCGATGCAGAAACACATATGAACATTAGGTGGTGCCTGGAGCACGGAGCCGACGCTAACGTGGTGAACAACTTGGGGTCCACGCCGCTCCATGCAGCCACGCGGCGTGCAGAGCCGCACCTCGTGCACACGCTGATTACATTCAAAGCTGACGTGAATACGACGGATCGCAACGGTGAAACTCCGCTGCACTTAGCCGTGCGCTATGGAGACGGTACAGCGCACATATTGGAGCATTTCACTCTCGACAAACGTAGAGACGAGGAGACGCCCGAGGTTCAAGCGTCGCATAAGAGAGAGGTGCACATCGTAGACATGCTGCTAGACGTCAACGCTGACACCAACAAGACGGATCACTTCGGTGATACACCGCTTCACGTGGCCGTGCGCAGCGGGGCGGAGTCGGTCATAAATCAGCTGCTGCAACATGCTGCCGACGTGAATATAAGAAACAGCGCCGGTGACACGCCGCTACACCTGGCGGCGCACCGCGGAGAACCGCCCATCGTTGATGCGCTTTTGATCCGTAGTGCTGCTGGTATAAACACGCCGAATAACACCGACAACACGCCACTGCATTTAGCGGCGCACCGCGGGGTAGCGTCAATCGTAGACATGCTACTCAAATTAGGCGCAAAAGTGAACATGACGAATAGCGACGGAGACACACCGCTGAACTTGGCAACCCGCAGTGGGAAGACGGAAATCGCGAATATGCTGCTGAAACACGGCGCTGAGGTAAATATGAAAAATAACGCCAGCTTCTCGCCGCTGCACGTGGCGGCCGAAGGTGGAAAGGAGGCCATCGTTGACTTGCTGCTACGCTCAAACGCTGAACTAAACGCATCTAATAACGCCGGTAACACGGCTCTGCATCTAGCGGTGCTCCAAGGACAGGCGGCCACTGTGGTCATGCTGCTGAAACATGGCATTGACGTGAACATAACTAATACCGCAGGAGACACGTCCCTGTATCTAGCTGTCCTTCACGGTGAGCCAGCCACCGTGAAACTGCTGTTGCACCGCGGTGCTCACATGAATACCACGAGTAGCGTAGGCAACGCGCCGCTGCACGTGGCGGCGTACCTTGGAAAGGCGCGGATCGTGGACATGCTGCTGAACTTCAAGGCCGACGTGAACAGGAAGGACAGAGGTGGCAACACGCCGTTGCACCTGGCAGCGCGCCGTGGGCATGCGCCCGTCGTGCATCTACTGCTGCGCCACGACGCCGACGTCAGGATCAGAAACTTAGATTGTAATACTCCTCTTACAGTCGCTCGAGTATTCCAATTTGAAGGTAACGAGGCGGTAGTGAGCCTACTGCAAAAATCTTTGGACTCTCTTGTTTTACCAAAAGATGATCGATCACAGCTTCCCTGTAGTGTTTCTGAAAAGAATGATCAGGTAGCTGTTATAGATAATAATTTGCAATTAGATACGACATTTAACTATTTGAAAACTGATACACCATTCAAGTTTGAAAAAAAAACAGACTCTTCAGGACTGTCCGGCCAACTGTATGAGACAAAGCTGCTAAGTTTGGTTCTTATACGAGCACTGAACGACGAGCAAATAGAGGATTTCCTTCTCGGAACCAACAACAGCGCTGCCGGTGATATGGACGATATCTGCCTGCGGTATCAGGAAAAGGGCCAAGACAGACCTGTCGTGCTGTTCGTACAAGCGAAGCATAAGGATCACGAGAAGGCAAGACTCACCGTTGAGGACGTGCAGAACGCCTCAGGGGAATTTAGCTTGCGAAAGTATTTCGCGAGTTATCTTACAATCAAGGATCAGTTCCGAGCAGACAGCGATGACCCCATGTTCAAGGGAGACTTCGGGGACGTCGAGTGTAATCTCGTCATCTACACGCCGGCCAAGGACTGCTTCACCAAGAAGAATACTGAGTACCAGGTGAGTGAAAAAGTGCACCATCTTATAAACACTGGAAATGAAAATCTTCTAACTACAAGATATAAGACAGAAGTATTTAAATTTGACTATGACGACGACGACATTGAAAATTTGGCCAAAACGATTGTCATAGAGCGATTTATAAAATTAGGAGCAGTTTTCCTGGAAATGATCATGTCTGCTAAATCAGAAATGATTTTGATGAATAATTTAATAGCGAGATACCACGTAGTCATGGGACGGGAAGTCTTACAGCCGAGCAAGATACAAGAAGCTAATAAGGAATATCGCATATGGGAGTTTCGACCTCAGTTTTTTGAAAGTAACAGTGAATATTGGATAGCTCTAAAGAGAATATTTGTCAACGAACTATCAACAAAACGTTGTGATCAATCTAAAATAAAACCTGACGACGTAATCAACTGCCAACTAGTTTTAGACAAACCAAGCGCGGCCAACATCAGCAAAATAATTGGGAAATTGGCAACCTACAATGATAAAACTAAAAAATTACAACTTATAGAAGTCAAAGACTTTAGAAAGAAATACAAATCAGATGATTTCAAGGTCTTACTTCAAAAGTTTAATGAAATAGAAATCAATGAAAATGTTATACGTAAAGCTATTTACATCAAGTTGAAAGATATGAAAGATATTAAATTGCCTTTGTCATTTGGTAATTTAGATATGACCTTCCGTGGGAGCGAAATCAAGGTACAAAAAAGAATGAAAACTGTAGCAGAGAAACTCATAGCTCTATTTAAAAAAAATGAGGAAACTATGATTATTGATATCAACAAAGATGTCGTTGGACCAGGAAAGGATATAGAACAAGGTATTATTGAAATCAACGGTGGTATAGGAAGTGCCGTAGGGAATATACTTGTTTTAGATCCAGTTACAAAAATGCTGAAATTTGACACAGACAGTAAAACTTTGCCACACAATGCTGCTTTATTTTTAGGAGAATTGGAAGATTCCATAAACAACCCGGATAACAAAATTAAACAAAAAAAAATTAACAACTACCGAATTAAAATCAATGTTGACGGATTCCCGAAAGATTCTTTGAATGGAGACGAATATGGCGAGATGCTAGCGAGAGATTTTTTAAGTAAACTTTGGTTTTACACTAATCAGGCCAAACAAGATGAAGTAGAACAAATGGTAAAAAATGATATAGACAAATACTACAATAATGAAAAAAACACATATCAGATTAATTTTAAAATGCATTCTAATGCAATTTTCCAGAATGCTCACGGCATGGTACAGAAATGGTGGAATCAAAAAACTGAAGCAAATTATTTAAATCGAAACAATGACTTTTTTCAAAAATCAAAGTTAGATTTGTTTACCAACCTATTGCTGACTGTCATGAACCACATATACAAGTCCAAAATGTATAGCGTCGATTTTAAATTTAACCCACTGGCCAATCAAAGCAATGCGTGTTTACAAGCACCTGTGGCTTTTGACTTAATATTTGGACAACAATTTGAAATATTTGAAAAACAAAGTAAGCGAATTAATACTGAGGGTAGCCAACAAATTAAGAACTTAGTAATGTATGCCGAGGAACTAGCAAAATATTTTGTTAATGCATGCAGTGATCCATCTATAATTGATAATGTTTTGAATCATACAGAAAGAAAAGGAGATATTATTATTAATTTTTTAAAAAATAATGTGGAGTATGAATGCGAGGTAAATAAGTACGTGAAAAGAACTGGCACATCCGAAATGAGTGGACAGCTGTATAAAACAAAGCTGCTGTGTCTGGTCCTTATTCGAGCGCTAAACGACGAGCAAATAAATGATTTTCTTCTTGGAAGTAATATTCGCGACATCGACGACATGGACGACATATGCATGAGGTACCAAGTAAAGGACCAAGAAAGACCGCTTGCGCTGTTTTTGAAAGCGAAGCATAAAGAGAAAGGGAATCTCACCGTCGAAGACGTGCGAAACCCAAAAGGGGACTTTAGCTTACGGAAGTATTTTGAAAGTTACCTCAAAATCAGGGACCGATTCCGAGCTGATAACGAAGATCCCATGTTCCAAGGAGATTTCGGCGATGTTGATTGTAATTTTGTCATTTATACGCCTGCCAAAGATAGCTTTAACAAGAAAAAAACAGAACAGGAAGTCAACATAAAGGTGCATGATCTCATAAAGAAAGATGATATATCAAAAGGTTTTCAGTTCGAACATGAAAAAAGTGATACAGATTTCTTAACTAAAGTAATAGTTCAAAAACGGATATTAGCAATTCTTCTCGAATTTATCTTAATTGAGAAAGAAATGGTAGAGGTAATGTTGGCGAATAAACTAATAGCGCAATACCATGTTGTCTTGGGACGTGAAGTGTTACAACCGTGCAAAACACAACAAGCAGATAGTGACTGTCGCATGTGGGAGTTTAATCCTGAGTTTTTTAAAAATGAGAGTCTAAAGAGTTTTATTGTCAATGAACTATCATCAAACTGCTGGGATCAAACTGAAATCACTGATGAAGACCGAAATAATTTCGATCTACTTTTACAAGATCCATGTCCGTCTACGATCAGCAAATTAATCGGGAAGTTAGTAATATACAATAAGAAACATAAAAAATTACAGCTGGTCGCAAATTTCAAAAGTGAATTAATGTCGAATGACAAGTTCAAGATGTTAGCGGAACAGTTTAATGAAATTGAAACCAATGAAGATGATATAACTAAATCCATTCAAGAAAGATTGGAAGCAAAGCAACCATTTAAACTGCCTTTATCATTTGGAAATTTAGACATGATTTTATGTGGGAGTGAAACCACTAGTGTAAAAAAAACAGTGTCAATACTTGCAGATAATCTAACTAAATTATTAGAATTAAATAAAGAAACCAAAGTTGTTGATATCCTAGATGTCGTGGGTCCAGGAAAAAATGCAGAACAAGGCATCATAGACATATATTCCTGCATCGAAAGCGCGATTGGGAACTTACTTGTTTTAGATCCAGACACAAAAATGCTAAAATTTGACTTGGACAATGAAGCCTTGCCAGATAATGCAGCTTTATTATTAAAAGAATTGAAAGAGAATAGATGCAAACATACCAACGAGGAATTAAACAGTTACCGAATAAAAGTCAGCTTCAATGAATTTCCGAAACTTTCATTTTATGGCGACCTATGCGATGAAAAACAAGCAACAAATTTTTTAAGCAAACTTTGGTTTTACCCCAATCAGGCCAAGGAGGACGAAATCGAATTAATATTAAAGGATGAAATAAATCGATACTACATCAAAATAGGTCAGAATGGCAGTCTTCAAAAATTCATTTACACAAACTCATACGACGAAATCCAGAAATGGTGGATGCAAACGTTTCAATCACCATACTTAACTCAAGCAAGTGAACTTTTTGAACGTGCAAAGGAATCTGAGATCGGTAACCTATTGGAAACTGTCATAAATTTTATGTTTATTTCAAAAACTTCTAGCGTTGATATAAAATTCAAACAACCCGTTAGCAAGTACTTCAAGTTCGTAAAAATGCATCAGATTTTCAATAAAATGTCAGGAATTCTGTTTAGTATATTCGACAACAAATTCAATGATTCGATTAATATTGAATTACCTGACATTAAAGAGCCCTTGCCTTACAGCAATTATACCAGTCTCGGGGAATTAGTGTTTAGTTTAGAAATTCACCATCGAATGGAATGGGTGGCTATGAAAATGTGGGCACTTTCTACGTATACTCAGTATTTCCTTCTTGCTAAGGCGGGTCCGGCAAACGAGTCTCGCAAGGCGAGAGAAGGATTTTTGCTCCAACAACTTTACAATGGTCGTAACGGTCATATAATTGAAGGAGAGACAGACCCTGATGATATTTATTCCTCTACAATTAAGTTTAATTAACAATGAATTTGGTTTTATAGATCAATGTTAACTAAATAAATAACCTTATCTACGGACTAGAGCCAAAGGTGTTTACTTGTTTAGAAAAATAAATAATATTTCACCGTGTCAAGGCACATTGGTTTAGGGTTATCGAATAAGGTAATTCCTAGCAAACGTACTATTTTGTTGTTTCTGCTTCACATATTTTTAGAACCTCCATTGGTCTTGGTCTATATCAACACTTCTGTAAGCGTTTTCAAATTTTTGAGTGACACAATATTTGCTTTCCTCGTTATTAGGTTTGCCTATGTATGCACCTACAATATTTTCTTGGCTTGTTCTTCGAGAATGAGTCTGATGTGGCGAAAATGTCGTAATATAGATATTAATAGATATCTGGCTAAGATAGGCTAGGGCTTTAACGCAGAGCTATAATATTTGAGGTTGAGAAATCAGCATGCGAAGCGTGACCAAAATGCTGGCGTTTATCTGGCTAACGCATTGTAATAGCGTGGTAATTTCGCAAACATGCTGGGTATGCTGCCAACTTGCAGTGGGCTTGAGCATTTGGAATGTTTTTAGAACTTCAACGGTCTATGGCTAATCCAACAGTTTTTTGTATTATAGGCATGAGTAGCCAAGTACGGGCAGCCGCCCCGAAGCCCTAAGAGAGTGTGCGCAAGCGCTCGTTCCCAACCTAAAACTAAACCCCAGGAGGTTATCAACGCAAGCACAGACGTAAGAGTAAATACACTGGCTACTTGATAATAGGCCTATAGTTAAACCTCCTCGAACCAGCTTAAACCAGCTACCTTGAAAAACTAAGAAATCGCACTTTCAGAACTCCCCGTGCCTTTGTTCGTACCAAATTCGCTCAAAAACTTCCTGACTTCCTGATCCCATATATTTACAACAAAATTGTTAAAACGCTAAATATTAAATACTTTTCGGTTAACCAGGCCAAGCGCATTGTTCAAAAGTGGCTTCTATCCTTATCTTATGATGACACTGAAAACTTTCTTAAAATTATTTCGTAATGTAATGTTTTTAACTTTTTCTTATTTGTGAGCTCTTGTCGTATTTTCGTACATAGTCAAGTATATTATTTTTGTTAAATTGTTTTAAGGCTCCCAAGAGACAGGCTTTGTCCTAGTGTGGGGACCAATAGTAAAATATTACTTTAAGGTGTTTCTTTTTTCAAGCAATAAAAAATCTTTAAATCTTTAATTTTAGGTATTAATTTTTGTTACCCTAAATTGTGTTTTGTTAATTAAAGCATTTGTACGTGTTTTGTTAATAAAAGCATTTGTATTTGTATAATCAGTTATGTAAGCTATCAATTTGGCTATATCGTATATTTGTGATAAAATATATTTTTCAGCTTCCCATAAAATTTTACCTACCTACACATTTTATTATTGTAGTAAGCTTTAGTTAGTAGATAGCTGGCTAAGATATACTAGAGCTTTAACTTAGGGCTTTAGGTAATATTTGAGCCATTTCAAGTTGAATTGAGACATTGAGTTTGGGAGCATAATATAACTTATTATGATTTGTATATGGACTTGACCAAACGTTTGGTGGAAGCATCGACAAATAGTACGTTACATCCATGGTGGAACATCGACAAATTATAGTGAGACTATTAATAGCGGTTCATTATGGCATAGATCGGAAATATGCCAAAATAACGGATTAAACTTAGATGGCGCTACAATTTGAGCGTGTACAATTTGAGCGTGTTATAGGTTACATCCATGGTGGAAGCAACAGGTGACCGGATTGCTGGCGCCTAATTTGGCCAAAAAATTTGTATTGCCATCCAACGTGGCAATGCTGCCAGCATCGTGGCCACTTTTCCCTCCACTGAGGGGCTTTTAGATTAGTTATTTTTTTTTTTACGATTTTTTTGTGTACATAGGTATGTAGATATAGATCAATTATTTTAAGTTTTAGTTAATATTTAAGTTTATGTTAATTTTCTGTTTTTTTAGTTGTGCATAATAAATGTATTCATCTACACTAATATTATAAAGAGGAAAGATTTGTACCTATTTTTGTATGTTTGTATGTTTGTAATGAATAGGCTCCGAAACTACTGAACCGATTTGAAAAATTCTTTCACTGTTGGGAAGCTACACTATCCCCGGGTGACATAGGCTATAATAATTTTTTGTAGCGTGGCCGAAGGCCGAGCTTACACTCGTGCGAAGCCGGGGCGGACGGCTAGTCTTATATATATATCTTATACTAGCCGTCCGCCCCGGCTTCGCACGAGTGTAAGCTCGGCCTTCGGCCTCGCTACAAAATATAATATAGCCTATGTCACCCGGGGATAGTGTAGCTTCCCAACAGTGAAAGAATTTTTCAAATCGGTTCAGTAGTTTCGGAGCCTATTCATTACAAACATACAAACATACAAAAATAGGTACAAATCTTTCCTCTTTATAATATTAGTGTAGATAGTGTAGATGTAGATAAAATAAGTACATATCATAATTATTGTAGTAAGTTATTAAGTTACTAGTCAAAAACAAAAATATTATTACGTATGCCAACTGTTGTAGGCATACGTAATAATATTTTTGTTTTTAAATATTATTTTATTGATTATGTTATATTTTCAATGGGACCCTTTTACTAAGCCTACGCTGTCTGTCTGTCCGTCGGTCTGTCTGTCACCAACAAGCAAACGACTTGAGCGTATCGTCACTCAGTTGCTTTTTAGGATTCCGTACCCAAAGGGTAAAACGGGACCCTATTACTAAAGCTCCGCTGTCCGCCAGTCTGTCCGTCTGTCCGCTGTCACCAGGCTGTATCTCATGAACCGTGACTGTTAGACAGTTGACATTTTCACAGATGATGTATTTCTGTCGCCGCTATGAAAATGAAAAATGAAAATGAAAATACTTTTATTACTACAAAACACATCAGTACATTAAAACAAGAAAATATCCTATTAGAAACATTATATAAACAAATAGAATTAAATGTGCTTTGCATAGAGATTTGTATCCTAGATAGAAGTATCTGATGATCCTCACACTAGGCACAGCCTGTATCGTGAGGACCTGTATACGATTACAAGTACCTAATAGTTAAATCTCAGCTGACTTTTATTAACAATGACTAAAATATATTTAAATAAAATAAAGAAATACTTAATAATAATAATTTGAAACTACTACAAACTTAAAATATATAGAATATGGATAGATAGATAGATAATTATCATTACTGTAAGGTGTCATTAAAAAGATTTTACAACAAAAAATAAAAATATAACAGCAAATAAAATTGGGCAAGTTAGTCACACAATTGAAACATACGTACGTACAGAAATATTACACATGTTAATGTAGATGTTATTGTTTTATCAAAATCAAACGTTCTGTGTCATCATAACCGAGTGTAGAAAGCCATTTAGTAACAATAGGTTTTGCCTGACGGACAGACATGTGTTTGACGGTTGTGTTGCAGTGCCTGATAACCATGTTGTAGATGTGGGCTTTAATAAATTCGCCAAACCGTTGGGCAAACTTAGTAGCTACTGAATTAATTGGTAACCTGTAAACTCTTCGCTTTACCAGATCAATGTAGCCTTTGGAAGATAGGACAGTCTTGTGGACCGATAGAAACGTTTTTAAAATAAATAACTGCCGAACATTGAGCACGCCACTCACCCTGTATAAGTCCGTCGTGGGAAATCTGCGCGGTTTTTTCAACATTACTTTAAGGACTGAGCGTTGAGCTCGTTCAGATTGAATTAACGTGGTTTTTGCGGCGGAACCCCAGCAAGTGATGCAATACATGATTAAGGACTGACACAACGCGAAATAAACAGATTTAAGAGCATCTAAACTAGCCACATCACGAAGCTGCTTCATTATGTGTATTACTTTTCTGATGCGACCAGACAGAGCATGAATGTGCATCTTAAATGAAAGATTCTCATCAAGAATAACACCTAGATATTTAATTTCTTTAACTCTAGTGAGTTCTTCACAGTTGCATGCTGCACTAATCAGCCCACAGGTGTGTATTTTTAAAGCTGGCAAGGACATTGCTGGCGCAGAAACTGATGTTTTATGAAAACAAGTGTACATAGTTTTCTTTGCATTTAATGTCAGGAGGTTATTTTGTAACCAGTTTTGCACATCAGATATACCAGATTCCGCAGCTGCATAAGCATCCTTCCATGAAGACCCATGAAATAATATTGCAGTGTCATCAGCGTAACAAAGTATATTCGCGTTTTTTAAGGAAAGTTCGTGTATATCATTGATGTATAATACAAATAGCGAGGGCCCCAAGATGCTTCCTTGAGGAACTCCAAATTGAACAACTTGTGGCGTACTCACTGTACTTCCCAGCTTCACGCATTGTCTCCGTTCATTTAAGTAACTACTGAACCAACTTAATGCGCTGCCACGTATGCCATTGCTCTCCAACTTCTTAAGCAGTATTGGAGTGGAAACAGTGTCAAACGCCTTAGCAAGATCAAGAAATACCCCGACACAACACTGTTTCCCATCCAAATGCGACGCTACTATCGATGTTAGTAGAGCTACGGTATCCTCAGTTGATTTACCCTTACGAAAACCAAACTGCCTATCTGAAATGAGGTTACGTGAATCTAAAAATTTAATCAATCTGTTATTTACTAGTTTTTCTAGTAATTTAGAAAAAGCGCATAGGAGCGAAATAGGGCGGTAGTTGTCAATCCTATTTTTGGGACCACCCTTGTGAATTGGGCACACCAATGCCAACTTCCAGACGTCAGGAAAGACACCAGTATCCATGCTCTGATTGAATATTATGCTAAGCGGATCAGATATACTATGTCTTATGTCCTTTAGTAGAGCATTACTTATACCATCAATACCAGGTGCTTTGCCGTCAGTTAGTCCCAATATAAGACTATCGACTTCTCTGAAGTCTGTGGGCTCCATGAAAAAAGACTCTGCAGGCGTATGTCCTATTCTTACAGAGCTTGCCAGTTCACTTTCAGATTTAGAAATATTCTGCAAAATTTTGTCTGCTAATTTTTGTCCTACAGTAGAAAAATGCGTATTGCATAAATTAAGTGAATCTAACGCGTCCTTACTTCCTTCTAATGATAATAGTTCTGTAGTATCTGATTTTGTTGAATTTAGACTGCATACGTTTTTTATTGTCTTCCATAGTTTTTTAGGATTATTTTTATTAGCTTGCAGCTCTGCACTTTCATAATCTGACTTCAATTTTCGTAGCAATTTGGTAAAGAAATTACGATAACGTGTATATGCGATCCGAGTAATATTATTATCTGGATCCAACTTTGCTCGCAAATGCAGCCTATCCCGATGACGCATACATCGCATAAGACCTGGTGATATCCAGGGCTTTAAGTTATATTTGGATCTTGCTATTTTTACCGTATGCGAATGTTTATCTAAAACATCCATCAGAAGCTTGCTAAATGTATTCGTAGATTCATTGACATCAGCAGCCAAAAAAGTAGCCCAGTTTATAGTTTTGAGTTCATTTTTAATCGCGTCTACATCTCTTTTTATGACAAACCGGCTAGGTCTCTCCGCTTTTGTTTTATACATGCATGTTCCGAACATTGCGATGTCGTGATCAGTGATGCTTGATTTACAGACAACCCCAACACAAGACTCATAATCTTTACCTTTAACATAAATATGATCAAGACATGCAGAATCTCTAGTGGGCTCAGTAATGGCTGCCAAGAAGCCATTCTCAGCCATGAAACACAAGTATTCTAGAGTATGTGCACTAGGTAAAGTATCCAATATGTTGACATTTAAATCTCCTACTATAATAACAGGTTGATTACCCATGCCACTAGTATAGGTGTCCAAAGATGTGAGAAAATTATCTAGATTTTTATAAGAGGGTGAACGATAGATGCCTAGTACTGTCAAAGTTTTAGATATTTTAACTTCTAGACAATCAGCTTCCTGAATTTCAGGTTCAGACACCGTTGCACTCCACGAGGCTTTAACGTATATAACCACTCCACCGTTTTGATTATTACTTCTAATAGTTTGATGAGCGATATATCCTGGCAACTGAGGAATAATAATAGTATCATTCAACCAGCACTCGGTAAGTACAATAACATCAAAGGTTATATTCAAGCGCGACAAATATACAAGAAATTGATCAAAATTTTTAATTATACTTCTAATATTATAAGTTAAAGTTTTGAAGTTATGTTCATCCGAAAAAATTCTTGTGCAATCTTCAGGCTCGTTAAATACTTTACAATTAATACGGACCATATCCAAATCATCTCCAATATTGCTATGAGTCATCATTGTGAAGACGGTTTATCCAAGCTCCGACAAAAATGCAAACTTCACATAAATAACAATAAATTCGTTCTTCTCTAGCGGTCCAAACACAATGAAAGGCTCTGTGTTGCCGAAAAAGACATTGTAGAAATCCTAGCATTGCAGCAGTTATTTTCTCTTTGATATTGTTAATTAAATAAATTGATGCAAGCAAATGGATACACATAATAAATGCAAATGGTAATTCCTCAATTTTGAATAAACAGAACGCTTGATACATTGTTTGTGTATATACTTTAAAATACGAAACATAAAAAATATACCCGGCTATACCTACTCCATCAGCAATAGTTCGTAACATATTATCCCTTATTTTGCTTTCAATATTCAAATGAATTTGTATTGGCACACAAGCATTAAATTTATAATAATTATTGGCGACTAGTGTTATCACAAGAATTTGAGATCCACGGTTAACGATAAAGAACGACATACACTCGTAAGATTCCAGCCAACCTTCTCTTGCACAGTTTGACACAGGATACCTCTTTTCAACCAAATATAAACCACTATTAACGGCTTCATCACAACAAGTTACAGATAGCACAAACTTCCACAACGATGTAAATGATGGTGCTTTTTTGTTACTGACATCAAACATAGTCAGATATATTCCAATAGTTCCCACACAACAACAATAAAATACATCGATACAAAATATATGAATAATATATGAATACATTGCGGTTTGACAATCAAGTTCCGAAGCACGCATGTCACTAAGTCTTAGTAGCATCTGTATTAACAGATTTTTTTGTGTTACCAAATAAGCGGTCCAAGTCATTCTGAGCTCGTAGTTGTACAGCCGCCATTCCTTCTCGCTGCCTGATGAATATAGCTCCTTGGTGGCACCAGCAGAAGGCATAACCTTCTTTCTTGGCTGTATTTCTAGCGTCGCAAAACAAGATCCTATTTTCCTTCGTGAGCCTCTCGTTAAAAAACACTTTATGTGTTTCGCCAGGGGCCTCCAGATCAGCACTTGTAATATTTCTACGCGACTTAGATGCTTTAATTAGCTGGTCACGTTTGGACCTCCGTAATAGTCGTACAACAACTGGGCGTGGCATCCTGCTTCCTCCTTCAGTCTCGCTGGACGGTACAGCGGCGCGACGGGGTCCGACCCGAGTGATCCAGTCCACATCCTTGACATCTAGCTCTACACCCAACTTGTGAGCTGCTACCTGTATAGTGTGCTGAAGATTCTCCGCTGGTGATTCCGGTATACCGACCAGTTCCATTTCATTTAGAAGTCTATTTTGAGCCTGAATGTTGAGCTCGCCTTGCAGTATAGTTACGAGGGTTGACAGTTCTTGATCTCTCTTTTCCAGATACCTCATGCGAGAGTCACTCGTTTTCATACTAGTCACAAGCTCCTCCATACGATCATGAGAGTGATTTAAAGATTCTGTTACCTCCTCTAGTTTCGTGGTGATCTTACGCAGCTGGTCTGTGAGCTCCTTTATCTCAGGTGTACTGCACTCTGTCGAGGAGTCAGACTTCTTACGCGTTGTCACATATTGGGAGTCGATCCCGTGTCTAACTGGCGTTAGGCTATTATCTCCCCCTTTCTTTTGTGCAGCGCAACAGTCAGGACATTTCCATGACTTTTTTCGGTCAGTGGAAAGAGAAGATACACTTATGCAAAGAGAACAGAAAATCTTTTCACAAGATGTGCCAGTGCAGCGAATAGCATTAATTGTTTCTTTCGTAACCTTTAAGCAGCCAGCACACTTCATTATTGTGGATGAAAGACGCAAGAGCAACCAAAACACTAGTTTGCTTCACTGAGTCAATCAGAGTGCTTACACTCGAAAGTCAGCTCTGAGTTGTTATTCTATGCCGACAATGTCTTTATGACGCGTTAAATGAACTGAGCGCTCACTGCACGCAGATATAGCTCTTATTCCGTCTACGTAACTGCGAGGATCCCGTGCGCGTAGCTGTGTATGTCGTAGTATTCTGTGGCAGCACACGTCACTTGACTCACCGCCTTATGTTCTGTATTTACTTGATTTAACACTTTATTTCTCACATTTCGGTTGAACACTATATAATTAATTGTTTCTTATGTAACTTGAAATAACTTGTGTAATTTTAGGCGCAAACTACACTGATTTGACCGAGTAAATTCAATATTTGTTCGGACCGTTTTTTAAAAAGATGTTAACAGTCAGACTGAGATGGCAATGATGAGATGCTATAACAACAAATACAAAAAAAAATGAATAAAATAAATATTTAAGGGGATCCCATACAACAAATGTGATTTTTTTTGCTCGTTTTCGCTCGATATTGATAACGGCAAGAGATAGACGCTTGAAATATTCACTGAATATTTAGTTATATATTCACTTATGGAATGAATAATTAAATTAAAATAAAACAAATATTTAAGGGGGCTCACAAACAACAAACGTGATTTTTATGCTCTTTTTTAATCGATATTGATAACGGCAACAGGTAGACGCTTGAAATATTCACAGAATATTGAGCTATATTATTCACTTTAAAAATTAATTATAAAATTCAAATAAAATTAATATTTAAGGGGGGCTCCCATACAAAAAACGTGATATTTTTGCCGATTTTATAGAAAATGGTACGGAACCCTTCGTGCGAAAGTCCGACTCGCACTTGGCCAGTTATTTTTTTTAAATTAATAATGGGCCGTAACAGACTATATTCTGTGGACATTTCAACTGGCTATCTATTAGATACGGTTCGTATGATACAGCCGTTTAAAGGTAGGACGGACAGACAGACAGACAGCGTAGGCTTAGTAATAGATAATAGAGGGGATTTATACCCTTTGGGTACGGAACCTCAAAAATGTACTTACGTTTTTAGGGTTCCATTGTTTTATAACGTCCAAGTCAGGCACAGTAAAGTGGTGGAAAGTGAAAACGTTATCAAAGGCTTCCGTTTCTTAATGGTCGTCATTTATAAAAAAAACAATGATGTACAGTGACTACATGTAATGAAAATGGCCAAAAAAAAAAGTTGTTATTTTTTTTTACTTATGCCATATTAATTTTTCTTATTGTGAATATTTGTAAATTTAGTGTATAAATACGTAGATTAAGTAAGTGACGTAATGGTAGATACAAAACTGTTAATTTATTTGCTAGATAAAAATTGAATTTAATCTCTGTGCCTACATATAACAGAGTTTAAGAAACAACACGAAAATACTGCTCTGCTTTGTATCAAAAGCCTATTTGTACTAATTTAAATGGTTACCATCTATTTTCATCTCCCTTTAGGATATTATTACTCCTATTATTAAAACAATATATTTTGCGGAATCGAAAACATCTATTTTTCACCTCTTGACAGATCTCTATAAAACAAAACACAACTCTATTGAAATAAAATAATAAAGGCGACCGCGAAGGTCGCACTGGTGAAAAAGAGTTCCGCCACACCACCCCCCCACGGAGAAAGGAAGAATAAGCTGAAAAATTTATAAATAAATAAGATAATCACATATCTAAAATATTTCTAAACTTCACCCTCCTCCCGGACCGGGTGATGACAGGAGCTGGTGTAGGTGCAGGGACCAACGCAGGCGTGAAACTGCTAGCTGGAGTTGGCGCAGGCGGCACAATTGGTTCACAATTGCCAAACGCCGAATCCAAATGGGCAGGCTTAACGCGATCTATGCTAACTGTACGTTCCCTTCCATTAATATCGAGAGTGATCGTTTTGTCTCTTCGCCCGATGATACGATGAGGACCGGAATAAGGCGGCTGCAACGGCCTTCGCACTGAATCATCGCGTAGCATGGCATGCGACGCCTTAACTAAATCTTTAAATATGAAAGTCGATGGCTGGGCGTGGCGTGTAGCAAGGACAGGACGGAGAGCTTCCATATATTTGCGCAGCTCACGGACGAAATCTACAACGTCACTTGGGCTCTGCGATGTTATTGGAGGTATGACGAGTTCTCCAGGCAAGCGAAGAGTCTCTCCATAAACGAGCTCTGCAGAAGATGCCTTCAAATCTTCTTTGAGCGCCGTTCGCATCCCTAATAAAACTAACGGCAAAGCTCTTACCCATGTGTCATTATGACACATCAAAGATGCTTTAAGCTGCCGATGCATGCGTTCCACCATACCATTTGCGCAAGGATGGTAACTAGTCGTGCGCACCCGTTTGGTACCACATACATCCATTAGACGGCGAAACAACACAGATTCAAACTGCCGGCCCTGGTCGGTTGTCAAAATGTTTGGTACCCAAAAACGGGAAACCCAACCAGTTACGAATGTATCTGCTACCTCTTCTGCTGTGATTGATGACATAGGCCATACTTCAGGCCACCGTGTGTATCTATCAATCGCAGTCAGGCAATAATTGTACCCTTTCGAGTGAGGAAGTGGTCCAATAATGTCTAAATGCACCGACCTAAATCTGTTTGACGGTAATTTAAACTCTCCAAGTGGCGAATTAATATGTCGAGTTACTTTACTGAGTTGACAGCGTAAACAAGTTCGAGCCCATTCACGGCAATTTGCGTTTACTTGAGGCCATACATAACGCTCAGTTACCAAGCGAGTGGTTGCCCGCGCGCCAGGGTGACTGAGGTTGTGACACCTGTCGAATGCAGCTCGACGGAATGCTGGTGTCAGGTATGGACGTGGTCGCTCAGTTGAAGTATCACAAATTACTGTGATATTTGTGCCAGGGATGAGGATGGGTTCGAGCTTCAAAGACGAATTCCCACGCATACTAGCTAGCTCCTCATCCGATTCTTGCGATAACGCGAGTGCAGCAAAATCCTCTTCAAGAGAAATAGACTCAACGCGCGACATGGCATCAGCTACGATGTTATCAACCCCTTTAATATACACTACATCAGTAGTAAACTGGCTGATGAAAGACAGCTGGTTTAATTGGATAGGCGGCAATTTCTCACGTCGTTGTACAAAAGCGTATATTAGCGGCTTATGGTCAGTGTAGATAGTGACGTGTTGTACCTCCAACAGGTGCCTGAAGTGTTGAACACTCTCGTACACCGCAAGGAGTTCCCGATAGTACGCCGGCCACTGAGCCTGTTTAGCAGTCAGCTTTTTACTAAAATAGGCTAGTGGCTGCCAATCATCATTATCGACGCGTTGTTGTAGGCAAGAACCAACGTGCGTTCCTGAAGCGTCAGTAAACAACCCAACCTCAGCACTGTTATTTGGGTGTGCTAAAATTGTAGCGGACGTCAAGCTTTTCTTGCATTCTTCAAAGCACTTTTCTAGCTCAGGAGTCCACACAAAAGGTTTATTGCCTTTGCCTTGAATAGCAGTGATTGCTTCAATTAACGGCGCTTGGTACTTAGCCGTACTTGGCAAAAACCGGCGGTAGTAATTGACCATGCCTATGAATCTGCGCATACCCTGAACTGTCTTTGGGGGCGGGTAATCCACCAGAGAACGAATTCTGTCCTCAGGAGGACGCGTGCCCGCAGCATTGACTCGATGCCCAAGGAAAGATACTTCTGCGGCACCAAATACGGACTTGGCTGTATTAATCACAACGCCATAGTCGTGCAATCGCTGGAACAAGATTTCCAGATGCTGCGCATGCGCTATTTGGTCTTTTGAGTAAACCAAAATGTCATCAACATAGACATAGCAAAAATCTAAGCCACGGACTACTTCATCGATAAATCTCTGAAAAGTCTGCCCAGCATTACGCAAACCAAAAGTCATATACAGAAATTCATATAATCCAAATGGAGTAGTTATCGCTGTCTTGCACACGTCGCCTGGATTCACCGGTATCTGTTGATAGGCCTTGACCAAGTCTATAGTACTAAAAACGGTACAGCCAGACAAGTTGTGCGCATAATCACCTATGTATCGGACAGGGTAGCGATCAGGAATCGTTCGGGCGTTTAATGCACGATAATCACCGCAAGGACGCCACGTTGAGTCCTTTTTAGGTGCGAGATGCAGAGGCGATGACCAAGAGCTATCAGATGGTCGGCAAGTACCAGCTCGGACCATATCTTCGAACTCTTTCTTTGCAATGCCCAGTTTTAATGGTGCCAACCGACGCGGTCTAGATGTCACAGGGGGACCGTCGGTAGTGTTTATATAATGTACGGTGCTGTGTTTAATAATTCTAGGTGCACCAGGTGGTCGCGTTATACTTGGGTATTTCTCCAAGATCGCTGTGAATGGCGAGTCAGGAAGAGATACTACCTTCACACTTTGCTGTTCCGCGGTATAAAGGTCCGCGGACGAAATAAGCCCAGTTTTACTATCGCACAGCTTACCTTTTGAGCAATCGGGTAAAAGCTGGTAATGCGACAAAAAATCTACGCCAATAATACCACTTTCCACATCCGCCACGACAAAGTTCCAGGTGAAATCCCGTCGTAGCCCTAAATTTAAGTTCAACTGTACCAGTCCATATGTGATAATCTTACTGCCATTAGCTGCAACTAAACTATATGATAATGGCTGAAGCGTACGTCCTTTTATAAAGCTACGAGGAACGCAACAAATATCCGAACCAGTGTCCACCAAAAATTTCCGGTTGGATCTCCGGTCGGTCACGAAAAGGCGGCGACTAGCTGGCGAGCAACTGGATGTCGCCTTTAACAGTTGCTGTTTTGGTTTCCCTGATCACTAGGCGGGGAACCGGACCACTTACATGGAGGCACACATTTACGTGCTTTTGTCGCAAAACGGTCATGATAAAAGCACAAATCATAGTTACGTGAACGTGATCGGCTGCGACTACGATTACGGTTACGATTGAAGTCACGACTACGCGTACCAACATGCGAGCTGCAACCAGCAGAGGAAAGTGACGCTACTAAACGGGTCAATTCATCAACTTTTTTAGTCAGCTCCTGTACAAGATCAGTATTCGAGTTAGGCGAAACCGTACATACCTCCAATGAAGTTGATTGAGCGTTAATTTCAGCCAAATTGTCCGCTAGTTCGCTTAGCTCAGCCAACGATTCTAATCGTTGAGCAGCCAAGACAGTTTGAAGATATCGTGGCAACCTGCTCATCCAAATTGTCTTCAGAATATCCTCCGGAAATGCTGCACCGGCTAACGATCTCAGATGACGCAGAAAAAACGACGGCTTTTGATCGCCGATCTGCTCCTTCTCTAGAAGACGGCGTATTTTCTGCTCCCGAGAATCTGAGAACCTAGATATTATTGCGTTGCGCAATTTCGTGTAGGGTTGCTCCCTCGGAGGTTGGATTATGAAATCCTCTACTTCGCGAGTACAATTGGTATCGAGGTGCGCAACTGCGTAATTAAACTTTGTGATTTCTTGGCTAATATTATTGATGGAAAATTGCGCCTCTAAACTCGCAAACCATAGGGCCGGGCGATCTCTACAAAATGGAGGGGTACGTATAGATACTCTGTTAATCATTACCTTCTCCGTACCGCCTGTGCCAGATCTGCTGTCACTGCTTGACATTTCACGTCCACCCGTACCCGCGGAAGCTGGTTTGAAGTCTTCCTGCTCACTGTCACTCATGACGTGTGCTGTCATGAAAAACCATGCTAAGAGAAAAACAAAATTCAAAAACAAAAACTGAAAACAAAAGAAACGTGGGAGTGTGGTGTGCGCGAATGCCCTACAAAAAACATTGGTACAAAAATATCTTAAAAATATGTACAAAAATTCACCAAAATAAAATAAAATTAAATACACACACAAAAAAACACACAACAATATAAATCACACTGTCTTTTTAGTCCACACTGGTTCTTCCAAAAGATACTTCGACTTTAGTCTTGACGCGCTCCATGCGATTGTTGCCAGCAGTCAGCAGCACAGCTCTCGTAGTCGAATTCACCACTTCTTTTTCTACGTTTTCGTATTCTCGTCGACGAACAATCAGACGACCGTGGTCGCTTCACTCGTACCACCAAAGAAAGTACTCGTACCTATTTGCGTACCTTTGCTCTTCTTGTGTTCGAATCGTCTTAATTTATGTTGTGTTCGTATCGGGGTCACCAATTTAGGATATTATTACTCCTATTATTAAAACAATATATTTTGCGGAATCGAAAACATCTATTTTTCACCTCTTGACAGATCTCTATAAAACAAAACACAACTCTATTGAAATAAAATAATAAAGGCGACCGCGAAGGTCGCACTGGTGAAAAAGAGTTCCGCCACATCCCTATATAACAAAAAAAATCGTTCTTCAACTTGGCTCGGAAGTAGGTAAAGCTGTCTGACTGAAGTAAAATCTTCAAAGAAAAATACTTTGAATCAGTGCCCTCTAGTGACAGCCTGGGTTATTATTTGGATTCATGATAATACAGACACTTTTTACTGTCGGCTGTGCTGTCAGTTGCTAAATATGCTTATCTACCGGAATTGTAGTTCAACATAAAATGTATAGATGGCGATGGAACTGACAAGTTTCTTTTTTAACCGACTTCCTAAAAGTATGAAGTTCTCAATTCAACTGTATTTTTAGGGTTCCGCAACCCGACAAGGAACCCTCATAAATTCGTTCTGTCCGTCCGTTCGATTTTTTTAAATCCTTCTAACTTCTATAATTATTAAGAAAAGTGCATGAAACTTTGCATAATGATAGTTGTTATATAGATCTAAATTTTAAACGTATAAAAATATATAATATTGCATATTAGGGGTGGCTCTGGTACATGTGAAATGGGGATGAAAATATTTTTTCACTCCACCTACTCGTGTAGGGTATCGTTGAAAAGGTCTTTTAAAATGAAGGTAAGGTTTATTACATTACTTTTTTATAAAGTCTATACTTTGCGAAATATGGCCCGCCAAAGTGGCAAAAAGTTAGTCCCCCCCTGCATTTTTAAACTATAATACATAGAAACTTGTAACTTACAGAACGGACAGGTCATAATTTAAACATTCATTCAAAATTATTTTGAACATTATCTGATCATGACTTTTTGAGTGACAGCGATAACTGTAATATTAGGTTTCCCAATCAGTGTTCTCTATGTTTAAACTATAAAAAGTATATGCTATGTCGGGATGGTACATCTCTAACGTTCCTTCGATTTTTTTCTATAACTATCAATTTCTGAACTATGACTATAATTAAATGGCTTTGGTTACGGAACCCTACCATATGCGTGTCTCGACACGCTCTTGGCCAGTTATTATTTTATGATTGTTCGGAACCTCGGAACTTTCGACTGGGTGAACCGATTTTGATGATTCTTTTTTTATTTGAAATCTGGTGCTTCCCGAGTTCTGGTGTTTCCATTTCAATTTGGCCAAGTTCTGACTTTTTTATGAAGTCGGTGTTTTATATTGATAATTATTATTTAAACCGAGAGGCATCGTAGCTTCCAAACGTCTGAACAGATTTTAATTTAGTTTTTTTATAATCAAAAATCTCCTTCGCAGTGCATTGGCTTTGGGGGATTTTGGATGAGCCGATCAAGAGTCTCCTTCGCTATGATAAAAGTATCTGTTCTTTGAAGATTATAGCTCAAATATAGGGGGTTTGGAAAAAAACATTGTACAATCTTAGAAGAAGCACCTATTCTAAGTGTACAATATACCTTCTTGTGTTGCACAAAAAACAATTTGAATTTTTTGTGTGCTGTTTCTTTTTTAACCGACTTCCAAAAAGAAAAGGTCCGAGAAGGTTTTCAATTCGACTGTGTATTTTTTTATGTTTGTTACTCAGAACTTTCGACTGGGTGAACCGATTTTGATGATTCTTTTTTTATCTGAAAGCTGGTGCTCCCCGTGTAGTCCCATTTCAATTTGTTCCAGTTCTGTAATTTTTATTACATGAGTTTTTTTATATTGATAATTACTAAAGTAAATAATGGCTCTCATCTGCATCTGGTTTCAAAAGAAAGAAATAAACTGAGTTATAACTTGCTTTGCAAAAAATACAATAGTGCCGTGTTGGTACAAATTCAGTCGTGAAGCTAGGTAAATAAAAGCCCTGAAAAAAAATTGAGCCCTATCTAAACTGGATTAGGGGCCTTACCCCTAGCTCGAAAAGTTGACCCGCATAGGTGTTATTTGTCTAAACGGTACCATCAACTACGATAAGTGGTAGTTATTCGATAGCCGCTAAGCTTTGCTATTTTCACGCACACACGCATAGTAAAACGGATTTTCATTCATTCAAGTTAGACGCTTTTAAACGATGCAGCTTAAATGAGTTGGTTAATTTTAGGTACCTATCAGGTACCTACTAAAAGTTGGCTCGCAAAAGTGAAGCTAGGGGTAAGGCCCCAGGTTTTATCAAGTAAAAATATAAATACTTTAAAGGTACAAAGCTACTTTATCATCAATTCTATATTGTGCTCAAAGCTTGTATGTGTATGAAGACATAATTTCAATTTATTATTATTCAATTTTCATATTTTTTTATTACTTAATTCCTTTGTATTTGATCTAATTTATTGTTTGATTTGTGTTATTTTAACCTAATTTATAATAATTATAATTATGATTAATAATTTAATATTTTGACATGTAAAATAAAATTTAATAAATATATATGAATATGAAGGGATTTTTTTTTCGCAACTTTAGTTTGAGGTTTGCTGGTCAGAGTCCTGAGCTTGAGGACTCCGGTGCATAGCACCGCCTAGCCCTCCGATAGCTACGCCACTGGGTACAATAAGATAGTAGGTACTTTAAAACGCCCTTATGTCCCTTGCCAACGTCACGTAGTATTTTTATTCGTGGACAGAGACTATTTTCTTACATTTTCCTCTTGATAAGTTAATACTTCAATCAATTCAATGTGACTTTAGGATAGGTACGCAGTTTTATTGTCGCGCCAGCGAAGCTTTATCATAGACAAATATATCTATACTTTTGTCTATACTAAAAATAAGAATAGGTATAATATATTTATCTTTGTCTATGGCTTTATTAAGTATCATATTGACTGCCTCGGTGGCAATAAATACATATCTGGGACATTATTGCACACACGGTCACCTGACCCCAAACTAAGCAAAGCTTGTAATATGGCAGCCAGAGACTGATATACATACATATTTATTTTTAAATACATACTTAAATAGATATTAACACCCAGACATAGAACAAACACAAATGTTCATCACACAAATGTTTGCCCTAGGTGGGAATCGAACCCACGCCCCCAAGCGCACAGAGCAGGTAGGTACACTATCGTTCGCGCAAAACTTTATGAGCCCTCTGAAGTTAGGCGCGAGGCCTCCCCGACGCCCTGTAAAGTCCCTCGGATACCTATAATATGCGTACTGCGCAGCCACTGGGCCTAACTTCAGAGGGCTCATAAAGTTTTGCGCGAACGATACCAACTGAGCTAACGGGGCTGTCAAATGACCGATGGGGAATAAAGGTTGTCCCGCTTTTATATCCCATCCTCGTCGCCACTGGGAAATATTAGGTCAAGGGCGAGCAAAGCGAAAACACTGTTATAGTTAGCACAGATTTATTCCGACTAAAAACCTGACAGCTGGCCGCCGGCGCCTACCCTCGGTTACAATACAAGGTGTACTTTTAATGTACTAATGTGGGTACCGCCATACACTACAGAGTGGAGACCGCGAACGGAGACGCAGCGTAGGTAGGCCTCCCACTAGATGGATCGACGAAATTGTGAGAGTCACGGGCTTTCAGTGGATGCAGATGGCAGGATGTCGTTCAGTGTGGAGGTTAAAGGGGGAGGCCTATGTTCAGCAGTGGACGTCTTCTGGCTGATGATGATGATGAACCCATTAATAAGGTAACGCGTGCCCGTTGTACTTTTATCTCTGTTAATGATGTCCTTCTCATCCAGCTAGCTCTACATATACATATTTACTCTCTATGTGTAATCACACTCATGTTAGAAATGCGAAAATTTGTGTGTTTTTACCTCATCTCCTTAATTAGTGGCTGAACGGATTGGGATTAAATTTGGTGTGGAGTGGAAGTAGTCAGCACTTGTTGTTCTAGCTAGAACAATTATGAAAGGCAATGAGGATCTACAGTTTAAAAAATAATGTTAGCAAATGCTACTCACGGTCACCAATCCAAAACCTTACTCGATGGAAAGTTTTTCTTACATTTGTGTAAAAGAATTAGAGTGATGGTGGCTGAGCGGTAGTATGTGCGCTTTACAATCTGACGGCACACGGTTCGATCCTCGGACCTGCAACAATGACTTATGGTACGTAAATTATGCGCAGTGTCGATGCCATCGCAAAAATCGGCGAAGGAAAACATTATGACGAAACCTGTATGTCAAAGAACTTCAAAAACTCACAGATATAATGACATTCACCATCATGCACTGGGCTACTATGGTGAATTACGGCCCATCCTCTCTCTGTCTCTGTGAAAAGGCCTGCGGCCCAGCTAGCCCAGCCCAGGTGTGTTAAGGTGTGTTGTGGAACATAGGCTGATAATGATGATCGACCCACTCAGTAAGTACAATGCCATACAACATTTATAATGAGTTTTTACAAGTCGAGCGCTGTGCCCCCCCCCCCCCTTTTATTTTGTCGTTGGCGCAGACAACAGTGACCAATGCGCCATTTGTATTTGACGATTCTCCACCACAAAGCGCTATTATGTTCCCACTGTTGGACACAGTCCCCCCAGAGAGAGTGAGAGAAGATGAGCCCTATTACGATGAGTTCCCAGAAAAGTACAATAATGTGTGTCTCGAAATCGTGAGCAAACAGGTTCCTTCAGGTTTTGTTTCTACTTTCTTAATCCGTACGGCCAAGGATTGGAACAACTTGCCGGGTTCCTTGTTTCCTGAGATATATAATCTGGAGCTTTTCATGATCAGAGTGGATAGGTATCTTCTAAGTATACTTCATCTTCGACCACATCGTCGGTTACTAGGCTGGTTGGTAGTAAAACGCGAACTTATTCGTAGTAAAAAAAAGTATGCGCGCTTTCTCGTCTTTGCGTCATCAGGCATGGTGTGAATAAAAGCAAGCCTACCTTGAATAATAATAAAAAACATAAAACGCTAGTGAAACAAATATACTTTTAATCCCCGAAAAAGATTAGCAAACAGAAAATGGCGAGTAAAGCCAGGGACGTAGCTAGTCCAGCTATCACCTCGCATTAAGTGCTATCGCTCAGCGGCTGGTGCTATCACTGAGCGCGCTTTATGTCTTCCGTTTCCGCTGCACCGTTCAGCAGTTCAGCAGTTCGCCACATATTCACAGACATACCAATATTTATAAGGGTAATAACGCCGTTGAACACCTAATAATGTAGCTGTAACACAGATTAAGCTATACTCAGTTGAATTATTCACTTGCTGCAAACCGTGCGACGTCGGTGACTCATTTGTTTTTATCGATAATCATGTCTTTAACACTGATGCTGATGATAACAGTAGATAATTTTATTATAAGTGAGTTTATCATCCGTTATCCGTTTATCCGGTAAACGAACGCCCGTATCGAGTGACGTACGTAATCAAACGAGCGCCCCTTGTCCCGCTCGCTACGATATTTCACGGTACGTTCAGAGCCACATAAAAGAAAAAGAAATTTTGTTTAAAATGGAACGGCTGTCAAGGCATTTTTGGGGGAAATTTGTTGTAGCCACTTGCACCCATATAAACCCCATAGCAACTGTGTTAGCAACTGTGACGCGGAGTTCGACGCGTTGACATAAATAAGAATGTTCAATCACGCATATCTGGTGACAGAGTTTCCTTCTCATTTCCGTTCTATTTACTTCTTTTTTCTGTGTTCAGAGCAATTCTTTGGCTCAGAGACTATTAGTTCATTGCTGTCACTGAATGTTTCATTGTGGTCGTGAAAATAAATAAGCGAGGCGTACTTACAGTATTTGCGATAAGCGTTTTATTAAGCACTCCGCAGTTTAGGTATGAAGCTACAAGTAGTCGTCTTGTCGGACTTGCCGTGCCCGCTGCCGCGCGATTAACAGGGATAACGCGACAAGAGTTATGCGAAAGACAGAGAGGCAACTTCCTAAAGGTAGTTAGCGCTCGCACGTTCTGAATTGGACTTTATTGTGTGGTAGTAAGAGTCTCTACTTATTTAAATGCTTTTGCGGAGTGAACCTTCAGTACTTTTACTATATGTATTCTGTGGTATGACTAGGAGTGAAAAACTGAGATTTTTTATCACGATCATTGTAGTAAGGCATATCTCACTTGTTTGTTTGATCTGAGGTCCATGCAGAGGTCACGCGCTCGCGGAATACTCCAGTTGGGGAATCTAAACTGCGGTAACCCTCTAAGCATCGGCGCTCCGTACTTTCAAGATAAAAGTTAGTAGGTATCCCATGTCCATCTTGCACACTACTTATTTTTAACCGACTTCCAAAAAGGAGGAGGTTCTCAATTCGACTGTTTAAAAAATAATAATTAAGTGTTTGTTACCTCAGAACTTTCGACTGCGTGAACTGATTTTGATGATTATTTTTTTATTTGAAATCTGGTGCTTCCCGTGTGGTCCCATTTAAATTTGGTCCAGTTCTGACATTTTTATGAAGTCAGTTTTTTGTATAGATAATTTTAAAATAAGATCATCAAGATGGATACAGCTGTCGTTAAAAGTATAACGAACAGTCAGACAGTTGAAATAGACAGTTGTAGTAGGTATTGTAGATATGTATGTAGGTATGTGTGAGACAAATCTTTCAACTGAATTTTAGACCACGTGGGTTATTATAACCTCAAAAATATTATTTTAATAACCTTTGTCTCGCTCTTTCGGCTAATGAGAGAGCAAGAGAAAAGTCAATATAAAAAAAATTTATAAGAATGTTCTTTTTTTTTTGCTGGGTGACGAGACGAGCGAAGTCGCTCGCCTGATGGCTCTTCACGCTTGCCCATAACAGCTCAACGCCACTCAGAATTTTGAACTTCAACAGGTCAAAACCCTGGATGGCAATGCGCTGCGCTCGTCACCTTGAGATATAAGATGTCAAATCTCTGTGTGCCCTGTAATTTCGCTGGAAACATTGCCCTTCAATTCGGAACACAGTAGTGTTTGCACACTACTGCTTGACGGTTGAATAACTGGCAAAGATGTGGTACTTCCCCAGGCGGACTCTGCAAAAGAGTCCTACCACTACACAACAAGATTAGATTATGGTAATGGTAACCCACCAGGATTTGATTAAATCAATAATCGTATCGTAGATCACTCTGTGTTATTAGATAAATCACAGAAGTATGGTATCAGAGGTAACGTCCATGACCTCATAAAATCATATCTGTCTAATCGACAACAATGCACACAGGTGAGTAAGATATGTTCAAAGTCAAAAAAAGAGATCATTTACTTTTACGACTACAAAACGGTAAAGTATGGTGTGCCACAAGGAAGCGTGCTTGGTCCGCTTTTATTTATCATTTACATCAATGATCTTCCTAAGGTTACGACGGAACATCCCACTATTCTTTTCGCAGATGACAGTGCTGTACTGTTTACCGGAAAGGACAGTTTAAAAATGCAAAATGAAATAAATATAACACTTAATAATATTATTCAATGGTTGACATTAAACAGTTTAAAAATTAATCTAAATAAGACCCATATAATGACATTCAGAAATAGAGTTAATAAATTAAATAATTTGGACATTAATTATTCTGGACATGAAGTAGAGTCTATTCTTACAACTAAGTTCTTAGGCCTAAATGTTGACTGCCATTTGAATTGGAAGAATCATGTGGGAACTCTGATACATAAAATACACCAATACTCTTATGCGCTGTACATGCTTTCTAAAACCGTCAATAGATCTACAGTCAGCATTGTCATTGTACAGCGTACAATGGTTATGTCTCATCATTGCTAAGGTATGGTATAATGTTCTGGAGTAATAGTACCAGAACTGAAGAAGCTTATAAAGCGCAGAAAAAATGTGTTAGAGCTATTTGTAAGCTACGCCAAAGAGATACTTGTAAGCCACACTTCCAAAGTTTAAAATTTTTAACCCTTCCCTGTCTATACATTTATGAGTGTGTAATGTTTGTACGTACTAATCCTAATTTGTACAGTAATCTGACATCTAAGCGACTTAAACAAAAACTCAATATGCCAATGAATGAGACAGCATTGCTAAATAAAAGTGTAGTGTGTATGGCATCTCTGATTTATTATCATTTGCCAAAATGTATTGTAGATATAGAACTTACCCACATTTTCAAATACAAACTTAAATGTTTCCTTCAAGTCAAGTCATATTATGATATTGACGAGTACTCGAATGATAAATTTTAATTTACTTTAACATACCTACCTATTCAATCTAAATTTGACATTTATTTTGACTAAATCTTATATAATTAAATATATTGAGTTGATTTGTATAATGTGATAAAATGAGTTGTGTAATGTTGTGATGTGATATTATTTTTAAATGTTTAGTTAATTTTTCCTTAGATCCTTAAAATTGTTTGCATGCCGAAAGGTCGATTATGTCTTCTGCTGTAAATTTTCCATCCTATGTACCCATATTATACGCAATAAAATTCATATGAATATGAACAAAAAATATTTAAAAATCTGAGACCTTATACTTAGAACTTCAACGGTCTATGAACAGGTTAACTATTATTGTAATGTTAGCTTGTATTTGTTTGAGTTAATAAAGGCACTTAAAATAATAATTACAAATATAAAAAACCGATATCATAAAAATTTCAGAACTGGATCAAATTGGACCACAGAGGAAGCACCAGGTTTCAAATAAAAAAAGAATCATCAAAATCGGTTCACCCAGTCAAAAGTTCTGAGGTAACAAACATAAAAAAAACAATCGAGAACCTCTTCCTTTTTGGAAGTCGGTTAAAAATGCATAGGTGTACCTACTTAAACAATGTTAGGAAGTAGTAATAAAGTTTTTGATCACGGCAAGCTTTCGGTAACTTCGAAGTGCGATGCTCAATAAGGTTATGCAACTTCCTTCGTTACTATTACGTATTGTAATAGAAATATCATAATAATAGAAGTGAAGGCTGAAAACCTCAAACGGCACAAATATAGATTTTTAGACAGAGGATATATAAATGTTTGTGCCGTTTGGGGTCGAGACCTTAGGACCGTGGGGGCCAGCCGCCCATGATTTGTATAGGGACTTGGCCAAACGTTTGGTGGAGGCGACAGGTGACCCGATTGCTGGCGCCTACTTTGGGCAAAAAAAAATATTGCCATCCAACTTGGCAATGCTGTCAGCATCCTGGCAACTTTTTCCTCCACCGAGGGGCTTTTAGATTAGTCCTTTTTTATGATTTTTATTTATATATATACTATAGGTAGGTAGGTATAGATTAATTATTTTACGTTTTAGGTGTATTTAAGTTTACGTTAATTTTCAGTTTTTTTAGTTGTGCATAATAAATATATTACTATAGTAATAGAAGTGTCCTTATTATATTTTTTCGCTCATGTCTCAGGAATGTATGTAAGACTATTACCATAAATACGAGTATATAATCATTTGTATCCAATATTAATAGGAACCATAATGTAAAAGTATTTATGTTCTGTGGTGACGAGCATCTGTTGACTGTTGACAGATACAATAGTAGTGACGTTTCAAACGGTAACATTGACTTTGACAGGTGCTCATCACCAATAGATAATTTTCAGTTGAATTTAAGACTGGCACTTGATATCGAGCTGTAAAACAAATAGGACATTACTGTAATATTATAATAAATCCTCAAATATCTTAATAGTCCTGATTTCATTTCTGAGATTTAAGCGTAGTCTTTCATTTATCAGCCAAATAAAATTATTTTTTCAATATGTGTATTATGATGTTTTAATTATGAAGGTCGGGGAAAAAGTTTCTTCGTATTTTATAAACAAATTCAAGACATATTTTTTTCAAGTTTAATTACATTTAATTATAATATATATGTACCATTTTGTTCGATAACTTGTTGCCATCTTTTAGGTAGTGACATGACCCCGTTGCTGTAGAAATTTTGGGAATTCTGATCAATAAAATGCAACAAGTAGTTTTGACAGTCCTCTCTTGATGTTAATCTAACACTACCCAAAGAATTCTGAAGAGATCGAAACAGGTGGAAATCTGAGGGTGCAAGGTCAGGGCTATGTGGTGGATGCATTAACACTTCCTAACCAAGCTCTCTAAATTTTTGCTGAGTGGCCAAAGATGTGTGCGGTCTGGCGTTATCATGATGAAAGACCACACTCTTTATGTTGATCAATTCCGGCCGTTTTTTCTCAATTTCTTGTTTGAGTCTCATCTGCTGTTGGCAGTAGAGATCCGAATCGATGGTTTTGCCCGGCGGTAAATGCTCATAATGAACGATGCCCTTCCAATCCCATCATACACACAGCATCACCTTATTACGTGTTAATCCGGGTTTCGCTACAGTCTGTGGTGCTTCACTGCCCTTTGACCATGATCGTTTGCGCACATTCTTGTCGTAGGTGATCCATTTTGCATCACCAGTGATCAATCTTTTAAAAAACGGTTCGGTTTCTTTACGTTTCAATAGAGAATCGCAAATGAGTACACGATTCATTTGGTTTCTTTCAGTGAGCTGGTGTGGCACCCAAATATCGAGTTTTTTTGTATACCCAGTTATTTTCAAATGGGTCAAAACTGTTTTGTGGTCAATCCCCAGGTCTTCAGCTACGTCGTAACTACTAATATGCCGATCTTGGTCCACTTTTTCAGAAATGGCATCGACTTTATCCGTAACAGGGCGACCAGAGCGAGCTGCATCTTTGACATCAAAATTCCTGGACTGAAAATGCTTGAACCAACATTGTGCTACTCTTGATGACACTGCATTAGGTCCATAAATGTCACAAATTTTATTCGCGGCTTGTGTCGCATTTTTCAGTTTTTTGTAATAAAATTTCACAATATATCGAATTTCTTCGTTAGATTCACTCATTTTATCGAACAAAAAAACAATTGAAAAATGGCGGGAAATTGCTTTTTACTTTTTATATTCCTTTTTTAAAATGTCATATTTTTAATGGTATCAAAACCAGCCAGATACAAGCAGTACAACCGATGAGATTTTTACTACAACTTTATACATACAAAATACGAAAAGACTTTTTCCCCGACCTATTATATCTACCCTTAGCTAAAACTGTTATTAGTTTTTTTTTCGAGAGCGTATATTTTTTATTGCGCAATCAGTAGACAGTACCTAGTCTTAGCTTAATTGGAATATATTTAAGGGAAAAAAAATAGGTTAAGATTAAAAAATAAATTGTATGTCATTATTCGCTATGACACGTAATTGTTGTTCGTCCAGTTGTCGACGATTGTCCGACAAGGCTGTGCAAGTTTGTTCATTAAGCCACCAGCTGACCTGCAGCTGAATATGGAAAGTTTGTACACTCTATGTAATAGAAGCATCACTCACTTTTTGGGGTTCCGTAGCCCGACAAGGAACCCTTTATAAATTAGTTCTGTCCGTCCGTTTATCAGTTTTTTTAACCATCTATATTCTATAATTGTTAAGATACGATAAATGCATGAAACTTTGCATCATAACAGTTGCAATATAGATCTCAATTTTAACCGGCCAAGTGGGAGTTGGGCTCGCCCGCTGAGCGTTCCGTACCACCATAGTGTACTTACATAATTATCAAAACAAAAAACTGACTTCACAATGAGTAAAATATGCAATTTCGTTTCGGTGAAATACAATAAGGTCGTCCAAGTAACCAAATAAGTTGCTAACTGGGCACTGAACAGAAATTTGTCACCGACTTGCACTTAGACATTGTTTACTTTAACGGTCCCAAATGGTATCGAGCACTGTTTCAGAAAATCAATATCCAAATACCTGTTTTTTTTTTGAATAAATTAACGTACGCAATTTTTATCCTAATTTAATGTACGGTTTTTGTGGTATAGCGGGTGAAATCGAGTGGCGCAGCTAGTACTAGAATAAAAAGTAAAATACTTGCAACAGGCCTCGTGTGCCGATCAGAGTTTCAAGACGCATAATTAACTAAGAAAATAACGGGCGCCCGTTCTCGTTATTTTTTCCGGTATTCGTTACCGGCGTTATGTTATTCCGTTATTTTTTACGGCCCAAAAGGGTTGAATGGTTATGGCGGGAAAATAAGAGTTATACGGAGGCATCGGTCATTAGGAAAGCGTCCGACTCAGACAGCTGTCCATAAGCAGTATCTGTATAGGTACGTCATAAGAATTCAGATGAGTATAACTACTAAGGGCATTAACACGAGGCTGTTAACTGGCTATAGGGCGTCCAAGATACAGGCTTTGCCTAGTTTGGGGCCCATAGGAACCACTGTTCTTGCGGCTAGTAAAATGCTAATCTGTATTTATTTCTATGGTTGTTAGTGAGATTTTTTGTATAATGTTTTGTGATTTCTTATTGATTTACTTTTGACTTGTGTTTGTATTTTTATTATTTTGAATTTTTATTCGGTAGTGTTTGACATGTGGCATACAATTATTTTCTTTGATAATTAATATATCAGAAAAATAATTTGTATTAATTCTAGAGCGGTATTTTTTGTTATTATTATTATTTCTACTGGACATTAGACATAAATACACTATGATAGTACAATATAGGTACTCAATTGAATATTTAAATTTGTAATAATTTTAATTTTTTACCCTTTTTGTAATAGATTTGACCTGTAACAACTGTTAAATTATTAATAAATTGCTTAGAATAAATATTTGTTTTTGTCCACCAACCGCTTATCTACCACTGGTAGACGGGGATATATATAAAAAAGTTGTGTTACTGTTCACCAGTGGCGTTAGCGACAACTTATTAAATTGTTCCCCACTGGTGGACTGTGACACGCTGAGAACGCCACCTCAAGTCTCCGGGTTCATCATCATCATCAGCCAGAAGACGTCACGGCTGAACATAGGCCTTCCCCTTTAACCTCCACACTGAACGACATCCCGCCATCTGCATCCACTGGATGCCCGCGACTCTCACAATGTCGTCAGTCAATCTAGTGGGAGGCCTACCTACGCTGCGTCTTCCGGTTCGTGGTCTCCACTCAAGAACCTTTCTTCCCAATCGGTCATCAGTTCTTCGAGCGCTGTGGCCTGCCCATTGCCACTACCACTTGCAGATTTTAATAGCTATGTCGGTGACTCTGGTTCTTTGGCGAAGATCTATGTTCCGGATTTTGTCACGCAAACAAACTCCGAACATAGCTCTCTCCATTGCCGTTGTGTGACTCTGAGTTTTTCCAAAAGGCCAACTGTTAAGGACCACGTCTCAGTACCATATGTTATTATATGTCGTCAGACTCCGGGTTATGTCTTATAATATCCGAAGGCCAAAGATGAATTTTATTTCGTCCCTGCTAAATAGTTTAGTGTAATTTTGAAACTCATTTGAAGACTCGGTAATTACTTTGTAAATTAACAACTTTTCATAATTACAAATTAACAATTTTATAACTGCCCCGGGAGCCTTCCGGCAAACCGGAAGTTGACGTCATAAACTAGATTAAAGATGAAATATTTTTGACTAAAGAATTAGAGGAATCTAGAAATATTTAGTAAGTTAGGATTTTGTAGCATGTTCCTAATTATAGATTGGTAGTGGTAGACTCTCGTCTGCTATGCTGGCAGAAGACTGGTCAACCAGAATCTTATGGTACAAATAAAGAAAAACTTTGATTTTGAAGTTTAGCTAGAATCTTAACAGGCTCTAAAGCTGACTGAAAGATCTATAACCTAATATAAAGATCTATAACCTAATATAAAGATATATAACCTAATATAAAGCTCTATAACCTAATATAAAGATCTATAACCTAATATAAAGATCTATAACCTAATATAAATCCTAAAACGCAGAACAACATTTCGGATAAAAAAACGTATACAATTTTTTTATGTTAAGAGTGGCAAAAACGCTTTCAGTCTGCCTGATGGTAAGCGGTAACCGCTGCTTATGGAGACTTGCAACACTGGCGGTGTTATCGATACTTTGCCAGGCTGGAGGTACGGATGTCTGAAGTTGCCTGAGGAGCGGGTTGAAAGTAATACTTTTCAGCCCTAGGGAGAATCACTTTCAACTGACAGTGACGGTTGTAGACACCGTTTTTGAAATCCTCCGTGTTGCTGCTCAGCGGGAATACCTTTGGCCCATATGCAAAATGCAAAAATGGGCAGTGCGAGTTCTACCTTTTTACATAGAATTGGTATATGCTTGACCACCAATTCCCCTGATGGAAAGTGACGTTGTGGCCGATCCTAGAAGGTTCTTATTCACTATGGCCTTGAAGATGCCCAAGTGGGTATGGAAAATATAGAGAACACTAAAATATTGGCTAATTATTCTAAAGTTGTGAGGTATGATTTAAGGAAACTGGTATAGGTATAGGGGAGATAGTTTTTTTTTATACTAGCAAGTAGGTACATTTATTAACTAAACAATTTAAAAGCTAACACTATCACTACAAAAACAGTTAGACTGCCCGTAGATTGTTGAAGCTCTAAAGACAATCCAAATGCTCAAGCCCACTACCAGTTGGCAACGTACCCAGCATGCTGGCGGCATTATCATGATGGCGGCATGATTATACGTTGAGCCAGAAACAGCAGTTTACAGCGGCAGTTAATGCGACGTGTTAATGCCGGATCTAGAGGCCTGGAGGACTTGGGGAAACAAAGGAATAGAGGCCTCTGGTTTACTAGTGTTTAATAGTCTGTTTTTTGTTTCCGAAGTCTCTATGGTGGGGGCCCCTCTTTTGTGAAGGCCCCGGGGCTGTAACACCGGTTGCCCTCTCCCTAAATCCAACCCTGCGACGTGTGCTAAGCGAAATTATAGTACACAAATATTATACGCAAACTTATAATTATAAAAATACTCAGTTATTTTAAAGTTAACGACAGATTAACCATTTGATACCTTCAAAGGAAATACTGGGGAAGGGACGGTCGAATTGAAACATTAGAATAGAATCCAAGAAAAAAGTAACCCAGTTTCGCAGTACAGAACTAATATGCAATGAATTGGAGTACTTTGCCTGCAAATCGCATACATTGAAGTACCAACCCCTAGAGCTGTCCCACATGTATAAGTAGATACGTACGTTAGTACGTATGAACCTTAGTTCAATCCGCGCTACGGTAGCGGGCGGTTGTGTCGCTCCCCAACCCTTCATAAATAATAATCGAATCGACATTTGAAAAATTAAACGAACTCCCGGAGTTGGACCGTTGCGTGTATAAAAAAAATAAAAATCTAATCTCGAACGAAAATAAGTATTGTGGAACTTTTGCGTGTTCGCGAAAGTTTTTGCGTGTTTGTGTGAGTGAAAAGTGTACCTTATTTAGTAGTACCTACTTAATAAGATAGTGGAAGTTAATGAGAAAAATTAAGTATAGTTATAGTGTTGTGCTGTGGAAATTGTTTTGGATCTAAGGTGAGTGGAAACTTGAAATTTTCTATTTTTAAATCGGTCTCAAAAGTTTTAGCAGTTTTTTTTTGTTTTAAAATAAAGTAAACATTAAAAGTATTTTTATTACTTACTGTTAAAAATTAACTAATTGTACAAAAGTATTAATATGGATTGCAATTATAAAAAAATTGCAAGTAGATAAAAATAAATACGAATATACTTTAGGCAAATAAATGATGTTGGAAAATTGGAAAAAATATTATAATTTTTTAATATTATATATTTTTAACTGGAAAATTCAATTGTAGACTTTTAAATATAATAATTTAAAGAGACGCCAAAAATAAGGTTAACATAAATAGCCTTCGAATTGATCGAAGTAAATAATGTAAACTGACATAGCCAATAATTAAGAGTAAAAAACTCGGATATCCTATCTGTTTTGGTCATCGGTATCTTTTTTTTTATAAAGTCCATAATACAGTTTCATATATTTTCATAGACTTATTGGGCGGCCTTAATATCAGAGTTATAGAAAGCCCGAAGTCCACGATTATGTTTACAAAGTTATATAAGTTAGATTTATAATTATTTCAACTTTTTATTACATTTAAAAGATGATGAATATAAAAAAACACTACTTTAGGTGTTTAACTCTATTTTATTTTCGTGAACAAAGTAGGTACCAATCTATATCTATACTAATATTATATAGAGGAAAGATTTATATTTTTGGATGTTTGTAACGAAATAATTCAAAAACTACTGAACCGATTTTAAAAATTCTTTCACTGTTGTAGCTACACTATCCCCGGGTGACATAGGCTATAATATATTTTGTAGCGAGCCCGAAGGCCGAGCTTACACTCGTGCGAAGCCGGGGCGGGCGGCTAGTGATTAATATTTTCGGATGTAATTACGTATCAAATATACATTGTACATACAGTCACGCCTATTTCCTATTAGGGTAGGTAGAACAACGACCACATCTAGATAGATAATAATTATAAGATAATATTTTTATTGACTAAAAGTTTTTAAAAGTAGACAATAACAATCTTTCCAGTCTCCATCAGCTACCGATTCTAACACACATCTATCGTTTCTACTTTCGTGAGTGTTTCCAATGTCATAAAAATTCATTATAAATGGAATCTAAATAAGCATTCGTAATGCTGACGAATTCTTCGTTTTTCTTGTTAATGTAATTTGCGATCACCCATGCACAGACTGACCGTGTTGAGGCGGTCATAACTTCAACCCCCCCAGCCATCAAGTCGATCTACGTCATGAACTTTACATTTATAACCTACCTTCCGACATTCATAATTTAGCCTTTAACCCGTAACTTGGCTGGAGGGAATATAAAAAAACAGACATTTTGGTAAAAAGTTTGCGTGATGACACGAAATGTCTATGGTAATTATCATGCGACCAATATGCAGATACCATACCAATGTTATAAAATGTGACTTTGTCAAATTGTTCGTACATTTCTTCTCAAGATAGGTATAATAACGGATTGACTTGTTTTTTAAAATGTTAGATGAGTGGTTTTATTTTAAGGTTCGCATTTGCGTGATTTTGCAAACTGCACCTATTCGGGACCGCGATTAGAGTTAGGCGTAAGGCACCTCGTCCCCACTGCCTCTCGTCAGTTGGCTGTTTGGAGCTCGCCATAGTAATATAATTTTTCTCCTTTTCATAATAACCATAATAATGTTTAGTGGCTCAAACGTTTACAAGCTTATAAAGTAGGTAAAAAGATATAATTAACTTAGTAGTTAAGTGAAAGGTTTGTACATACTTCATTTCTGAATCTCACACTAGGTTGTCGTGAGATTAATTACAATTTTCTATTGTATGCCCCTAACTTATAAGAAATAATTTATCAATTAACTTTGATAACAGACAGACGGACAGAACAAACTTATAAGAGTTCCTTGTCGGACTATAGAACCACGTACAAAATGTACGTAATGCTCGCGGGTGAAGCCGTTGGCGCAGGTAATGTCTAATAATTGTACGCTAGCAATTCCTTGGAAGCAATTTCGAATTTGGAAAAACGACAATAGCCAGTTGATTTATAATGGTGGTGTTCAAATAACGAACGAATTTCATATAACGAACGGAAGAAGTGTTCTGATTTTGAATTATTAATGAAGGGACTGTTTTTATGAGAATATTTTTGAATTAATTGATTTTTAATGCAGGAAATTTTCGTTTGAAAAAATTCGCTGATACGGACCCATCAAAATAAAAAAGACTACACAAAAACACAAGTACATACGTATACGTGGAAGTTTAAGAAGAATTAAGTATTATATGTTATTAAATTAAGGGGTGCCTATTACAAGCGTACTTTAAGAAAAAGAAGAAGAAACAACATTAAAAACCGACTTCAAAAATATAAGAAAAACGTAATAAGAGCTTATAAATTTGAGGGTTGCCCTGGATTGTCCTGATCCCATCATCAGATCCTGACTTGGTGACAATAGGACCAAATTGGAAATATGCCCTACCGAACAAAAGAAAAACAATTGAAATCGGTCAACAGTTGGCGGAGATTTCAGTGAACATATAATAAAAAAATACAGTGGAACATAGAACCTCCGCCATTTTTGTAGTCGGTTAAAAACACACGGACTAGTTTCACAAAGACTAGACTAGTGTGTTTGTTGCAAGATCAAAGCTAAGTGAAATATAAACAATATTTTTTTGTTATTCCCAATCAATAATGTATCACGGTATGGTGTATTACCAAACTTTCCGGCTTACTCTACCAACTTACCAGTGAAATGTCTTGTTCGGCTTACTCTACCAACTTACCAATGAAATGTCTTGTTCGGCTTATTCTACCAACTTACCAATGAAATGTCTGGTCCGGCTTACTCTACCAACTTACCAATGAAATGTCTTGTTCGGCTTACTCTGACAACTTACCAATGAAATGTCTTGTTCGGCTTACTCTAACAACTTACCAATGAAATGTCTTGTTCAGCTTATTCTACCAACTTACCAATGAAATGTCTTGTTCAGCTTATTCTACCAACTTACCAATGAAATGTCTTGTCTGGCTTACTTTACCAACTTACCAATGAAATGTCTTGTTCGGCTTACTCTACCAACTCACCAATGAAATTTTTTGTCCGGCTTACTCTACCAACTTACCAATAAAATGTATTGGAGTACGGTGAAATGGTTTTTAAATTAAATTTAAAAAGTATTTATTTGGACAACCATATCCGTTGTGTTAGTAAAATAATATATATTAAAAAAACTAAATAATAATATAGAAACTTAAATATAGTTAACAATAACAAATACAAAATAAAAATATATTGGCTAATTATTACAACAATATTTCCGCACATGTTTGGAACTTTTGCAGTAATAATGACAAAGTTATATATTATACGGTTGCCTGGAAGAGATCGCTTTAAACGATAAGGCCGCCTGTTAAAAGCCTAGATAGTTACTGTAACGTATAATGTTATCCTTGTTTTTGTGGTTTTTAATAAAGAGTTATGGTATTGTATTGTTTCCTAAAAAATATACTTATTTATGAACTTTGATAATAACCTCATATCAGACAAACAAGGAAGATAAGGGCGGGTATGAACGCATCTGGCCTAAATAAGGCTTGATGCCTTTAGTCGTAGTCATACAGTAGAAGACCATGGCGCCCATTTTTTGCATGTGAACTATTACTTAGTTAATTAAAGAACGATTGTATAGAGTATATGGATCCTTGGTTAATTGGTGTTGCTACAAGTTTCTTAGTGTGCGCAAGGATCCATAATATGATCGTTATCTGTGTGCGTGAAATGATGATGAGTAGGTAAGTGTGCTGTACTTACTAATTTTGCGTTTAGCGGTTTCGCGACATGGTGTTGTTTTAAAATGAAATAGGGAGACATTAAATTTGAACACGACGATAATTGTACTGAGGCCTGTTTGTCTGAGAAATAGCATGTGCGTCTTACAATCTGACTTCACCCGGTTCGATTCTCAGCCCTGCACCAATGACTTATTTAATACTCAAATAAATTATGTGCAGTTTTGAAGCCATCGCTCAACAACGGTGAGGGAAAACATCGTGAAGAAACCGGTATGTCCAAGAACCTTAAAAATTCAAAGGCATTTGATATTCACCAACATGCAGCATGCTGGGCCAGCATGGTGGATTAGAGCCAATCATTTCTCACTCTCTCTCGAAAAAATTAAATGATTAAACATGAGTGAAGGAAAAAAGTTAAGAAAGTTGAAACCAACATGTGGTATTTATGTTATAGTCAGGACGACATATTTTCTACCCCCAACGAGTGAAATTAGAAATACTTACAGTGGGTAGTTCTAAATAAAAATCATGAAATATTTTCTCCAGAAAGCAATTCGCGTGATACACGCCCGTGTTCGAAGATGCCACAGAGGCGTACTATAAACGCCAAAATATCTCCCGAGTATCAAAACCGCGCGTCACGCTATGCTCACATTAGGGGTGTTATCGGTTGCCTATGATACTGGCGCGGGGTTGCCAGATAATGCTGTGAAATCTCCCTATTTTCATAACTTATACTCTCCTTCGCGCTTGAAAAGACCAACTGTCCTTGAAAATGATTAACATGGTCAGGTATAGCAAGAGTATTCGACTCAATCAATAATTTATTAGTAATCACAAGGACAAAAAAATACATACTAGTAATATAAATGCGAATATGTGTTTGTTTGTTCCTCTTTAAAGTAGCAACAGAGTAACGGATCGACTTGATTATTAGCGGGGAGATAGAAGAGCCGGATGGTGACAGAGGATGTTTTTAATCCCGGAAAACGTACGGTTTCTGAGAGAATTACCACGCGAGTGAAATCGACGGACGCAGCTATAGCTATAATACATTTTATATTAACATATATGTCAATAAAAATGTATTCATTGAACATCGGATACTTTACCTCGTATTGCTAGGCTCAATTTTTGAGTAAAATCTGCGCCAACTCTGAGATACCTTGAGGCGAAGGCTATAATACATTTTGTATTTCTGCAGACACAATTCCCGACATTTTACTTGCAAAATCTGTTTGACAGCTTTGCGCAAGTATTATTGATGAAATTGACGAGAACTAATTCAACTGATTCAAATTCATTATCATCGCCCGCCATACGACGTCCACTGCTGAACATAGACCTCTCCCTTAGAACGCCACAATGAATGACAGTCTACCATGTGCATTCACTGGATGCCCGCAACTTTCACAATGTCATCGGTCCATTTAGTGGGAAGCCTACCTACGCTGCGTCTTCCGGTTCGTGGTCTCCACTCAAGAACCTTTCTTTCCCATCGGTTATCGGTTCTTCGAGCGATGTGTCCTGCCAACTTGCATATCTCAAAAGTCATCGTAATGCCTATTAACTGACAATTTATAGACTATTCGTATTAAATATCGATAAATGTCAGGGAAAATGAAGACTTCGACCCTCTTATCAATAATACTTGTAATTATTGTTATTGTATTTTTTGCTAAACTAAAAGATGATTATATCAAGAGAACAAACAAAAACACTGTCGAGATCACCACCGTGCACCAGGGTTCCCAGAACACTGGCAGAATTGCCCTGCTGTATACCTAAATGAACTAAAATTCAGGGTAAATTTCCAAGCTGGCAACACTGATGGTACCGTTAACGTCGACGTGGGCGCGTGTGTTCAGGAATTTAGCACGTAGTTCAAATCGATTCCTTATAATGGAGTAGCGAAGGGAAACGCATTGACATGGCGATGGGTTGACTTCATAATGTGATAGGTAAGAAGCGAAAATATTCTTGGTCATAAACTTGTCACAAAAAATAAAAAAGCATTTTCTGTCAAAAATTTTAAAGAATTAATAAATAATAACGGTCTTCACTAATATAACCCAGAGTAGATATTCAAGTTCATCACTCAAACAGCGGGATCGAATTCAGTACCTTCCGCTTATAAGGCAGACGGTGTCGAGAGGTGTGCTGCACTTTCTCTAAACGTTACTCGTGGCTTTATACCTTTAACACTTCCACCCTGGAGCTTAGGTGCTGTTTCCACCCCCAGACGGCTGGTTAAGACAAGCCAGGCAATCATTTGTCTATTTGAAACGAATATTACAATATTTAACCGACCTGTAGTTTTGCTATTAATACATTTTTCATTTAATTTAAAGGGGTCACATTTAGCCCCATGGAATCGGGTACCCTGTGTTGCCACTCACCGACGGCCCCCTGCGTGTAAAAAATATTAATAATAATTATTTTATGTATACTGATCACTCCAACTTTGTAAACCAATTTTCGTGGTCCTTTTTTATTATGTAACTTTGACTTAGTAGTTTTTTAACCAGCTCCAATATGGAAAATCCGCCTGTTGTTTCTTGTTATCAACTGGCACTCAAACATTATATCTCGGGGTGACGAGCGCAGTGCATTGCCATCCAGGGTTTTGAACTGTTGAAATTCAAAATTCTGAGCGCTGTTATGGGCAAGCGTGAAGAACCATCAGGCGAGCGACTTCGCTCGTCTCGTCACTCAGTATAATAAAAAAATAAAACGGAAATATAAGAAAAACAAGTAAACATTGCATTCATTCGTAATAAATTGTATAACCTAAGCCGTTTGTATTTTAATATCAATTTTATTTATTCATACATTTGTCCACGAAAAAGTAAATATAAATAAAGAGACAGAAAACAGCAACACCTATTGTTTTTCTTGGATTTATCCTCAAAATTTGATTGAATGCGAGTTCCGTCACATACGTCACAGAATACAAAGCAGTACCATGTAGAGTTCGCGCCAAGGTTTATAGCTTTTATGAATGGTACACATTATTCACGAAACGTGATGTATGGTGAATCTCGACTGCAGTGGACACGGTTCATAACTGGAGCAGAGTAAATAAGTCTCTTTTTCAAAAAAAATATAAACAAAGTACTTATATAATGTATAAGTACCTAAGAGAGAAAAGATCTGAGCGCTCATTAAATAATGCGCGCTGCGATCGAGCCAGCAGGCGTCTTATAATTTTGGAGCCAACGTGACAAATCATGTCGTGGCGTTGTATTTTTTAACTGACTTCAATAAAGGCGGAGGTTCTATGTTCCACTGTATATCTTCTTAATGTATGTTGACTGATTTCTTGAAATTTTCTTTTGTTCGGTATACTTTCAATTTGGTCCCTTTGTCACCAAGTCAGGATCTGATGATGGGATCCTAGAGAAATCGAGGGTAACCCTAAAATTTAATAGGCACTTAATACATTTTTGATATAGGTATTTTTGAAGTTAGTTTTTAATGTGATCCACTTGTAATTAATAATAATATTTTATATCGATATCGATTTAGTACAATTTTTCATAATTTGTTTATTTTTAACCGATTTCCAAAAAGGAAGAGCCACTATGTTCGTCTTTATGTTTTTTTGTCGAGTTTACATGTTTATGGTGGGTGATCAATGACGTGCATAAGTGTATGCATACGATTTATATAATATGCTTTTAATCAAAAGAAACATTTCACTACAGTGAAATGTGTGTTTTCCTGTTGTTTCCAAATTTTTAAAGAAGCCATTAGTAAAGTTTTAACCACTTTACTGGGGCGTGGCTTGACATTGTCTGTGACTTTGATTTATTTCTAGGTACATTCTAATACTTGAAACTATCGATAACTTTAAAATTCTAATAACCCACCCTGATGTGGGTTATTTTGCACCATCTTACTTTAGCAATAACAAACATGGACATTTCAGTTAAGTACCGGTTAGGCCAAAAATTTGTTGCACCATCTGAAAATTGTTAATTGACATCATAGCTTTAACTGTTAACTGTAACTGCCCACGCTTCGCTGGTAAATCTGTCAGATGCATAAAATATAATTCCAGCTATGCTTTTGGGGTAAACCAAAGGTGTCATTTTACTTCCAACTCTGGTAACTATATATAAGTCAGCGGTAACTACTACTATGGTGCAACCAAGCTTAAATTATACTTGTCACTGGCTAAACATAATAGTGTCTGAAGACAAAACTAAAAAAATAGATTATATAATGACAGCATTGACAATTGTGCGACTACAAATTTTATTTACGATTTCCTCCGCCGGCCGCTTCTGGCACTGCATCTATTCCAGTGAATTCTACTACATTAACAATCGGTAGCACAACCGATCGTACTACTGATCGCTGTTAGTTTCTTAGATCTAATAAGTTCGCTACGCCTCGCGCTGCTCTCTTCGTCTACTTACCTCTCAGCGCTGCTTTGGATACCAAGCCTCACGGCAGTTCACAGCGGCCAAAAACTTTGGCTCGAGCTACACCTACAGCATCGTTTTGTTGTGTTTTTGTTCAGCAGTTGATGTATTGTATTCTCACAAGCGTCATATATTTACGATCGTAGTTATGTTTTGGAAATGTTATAGAAAGCGTCGTTGGCTAACTTGGAATAGACGAATTAATAAGAACTAACCTAACGCGTATCTTGCGACTATGTTATGTATTTTTACAGGTATTTTTGAACGCAATAGAGTATTTAAACGTGCATGTCGCTCGGCTGATGTGAGAGACGATGCGACTTAAGCCGGGTCTTCTGCGATGCGCCCAATATCTAACATTTTTTTAAGCTATTGCATAGCTTCTATCGCGGGCCTTGAGCGGGGAGACCGAATCCAGAAATTCCGTAACGAAAATAACCTAACATCCCCTAACACTCACTAACTCCTCTCACCGCCAGATGGCGTTGTAAAAAATGTTTGATAAAAGAACGACATACATAGAGTTGTAAAACCTACATAATTTTATTTGTTACAAGTAAATAAATAATTATAATTGCATAAGTTGATAAAAAATGCTATGAAATAGCTTTACCGCGGCAGTCCCCGAGTGCCACACGTCTTTTTTAGCTAATATCGGGATGTCGATGTCCGTTTGTGATTCGTATTGGGATCGTAATCGCGGAATCTCACTCGCGCTTATGGTGCGAGTAAGTAAATGGAACGGGATGGCATGCGATCGCGATTGCAATCCAAATCACGAATAAACTCCATAATAAGCCGTGGTTAGCTAAATATTATGTTTATTTACTTATTTATATAATTTAGAATACAACTCCACGGACTCCAGGGTCCGTGACTTTTTAACCGACTTCCAAAAAGGAGGAGGTTATCAATTCGACTGTTTTTTTAAAATGTTCGTTACCTCAGAGCTTTCGACGGGGTGAACCGATATTGATGATCCTTTTATTATTTGAAAGCTGGTGCTTCCCGTGTGGTCCCATTTCCAGTCCCAATTTGGTCCAGTTCTGACATATTTATGAAGTCGGTTTTTTATATTGATTGTTATATTATACTTAACTACAATTTTGTTTTACGAATTTACTTGTCATTCACAGTACAGGGAGATGAAAGTTAGTTATATCTTAATTTAATGTTAAAACAATTTGGTCATGTTACTACTAGTTTGTGTGTATTATTTAGTGTGTGTTTGTGTGTGTAAATATGATTTGTTTATTTGTTTTTTTTAGATTTTAGGTGCATTAAACACTGCTTTACCTAGAAGAAACCGATTTCACTCGCGACTTGAAAACATCCAAACACTGTTGTCATAAGTGCCGTTAATAACTAACCAGACGTCGATTCTGATGTACCATTCTCTAAACTATACTAAATTCGACAGCTCTAAAATGGTTGCCATCCTTTTCTGACGTATTGAAATGAAAAGAAACGCCGATAGTTTTAGTCCTGTCAAATTAGTTTAGTTTAGAGAATGGCACAACAGAATTGACCCCAGAATATTCTAAAAATACAATTAAAACTGATATGATTCCCTTGAAATAGGATTCGCATTCATCATTCTGTAAGGTTATCACACGTAATCAGTCACTCTTATCTCCCGACCACACTGCTTATATTACGGATCCAATAATTCGGACCGGATCAATCTTCGCCTTAATAAGCTATTTTAGGAATCTCTGTGGCTGCCAAACTTTTATGAGACGTGACTTTATATAACGGCCGTACCACAAAAAGCTCAAGTCAAGATTTTTCGATATTGTTTTAGTTACTCATAGTTTAAAGTAAAACAAGTTATTTATTTTAAATTGTATGATCACTAGCTGCGCCCTCGGTTTCACCCACGTGGTGATGAATATCGACGATGATGATGAAAAGTAGCCTATGTGTTAATCCAGGACATAAGCAATGTATATTCCAAATTTTATCCAAATCCATCCGAGAATAGTAATTGGGAAACATTCTGAGAATTTTACGAAAAGGTCAATAATAAACCATGATCTAGAGCGTCTTGAATTTATCACAGTTTTACCGCAATAACAATTAGGTAATGTTCGAAATAACTTTAATGTTTTTGACTGTCTTTGTTTAATAGTATAGAAAATGCAGGCTTTTTGCTACTTTGGCGGGCTATATTTCGCAATTGATACACTTGATAAAAAGTGATGTATGAACTTTTACCTGGATAATTTTAATTGAAAATTTGCTTCGAAAACTTGACACAATTAACAAAATTTCGTACCATTCATTTTAATTTTGTTTACGTGCAAGGTAGAGAGCGCGAGAAGCGGCAGCTTCTACTTAATTAGCCATTGAAGAGATTCCTGTGGTTGCAAAAGTTTTGCGAAGAGCGATGTTATTTAATTCTTATTCGTTCAAAATTGCACAAACCTGGTTGTTTGTCGAGATGCTAACTAGTTCCATTGCCAGAGCTTTAAATGCCAAGCTTCTGAACGGCTGAACTGATAGATAGATAACTCTTTATTTTTTACACGAGAAATTACACATAATGTATGACAATAATTATCAATATAAAAAACCGACTTAATAAAAATGTCAGAACTGGACCAAATAAAAATGGGACGGGGAAAACACCAGCTTTCAAATAAAAAAAGAATCAACAAAATCGGTTCACCCAGTCGAAAGTTCTGAGGTAACAAACATAAACAAAACAGTTGAATTGAGAACCTCCTCTTTTTTAGAAGTCGGTTATAAACAGGCTAATACTAGTGAAACAATTGGCGGCTTTGTCGTTATAAGGGATCTCTTCCAGGCAACTTAAGTATGGAGAGGACATTTATAGGGAAGAGGTGTACTATAATAATGATGAAATATATGACGATCTCACTTATACCTCCCCACTAGGATTTCGGTGTCAGGGAATTTGTAGTGGTAGGACTCGTTTGCAGGAGTCCTGGGGAAGTACCACACTTTTGCCAGTTATTCAATCGCCTAGCAGTAGTGTGCAAATACTAGGTACTGTGTTCCGGATTGAAGGGCAATGTTTCCAGCGAAATTACAAGGCACACAGAGATTTGACATCTTATATCTCGAGGTGACGAGCTCAGTGCATTGCCATCCAGGGTTTTGAACTGTTGAAGATCAAAATTCTGAGTGGCAAGAGAGCTGGCAAGCATGAAGAGCCATCAGGCTAGCGACTTCGATTGTCTCGTCACTCATTATCATAAAAGAATTGCTATGGACCACGCACAAAGACGGAGCACTAACACCCAGAGCAGATATTTGAATTCGTCATTCAAATATCGGTCTGGTAAGAGAATTGAATCAGGGAGCTTCGACCCATGAGACGTGGTGCTGCTAAGCCAAACTAGTCGCAAAGAAAGATAAAGAAAGACAAGTAAATATTGTACAATGTGATGGGGAAACTCAGTAAGGGCTCCTTGCCTATCTTAGCAGCTGATTTCATTACATATTATCATCATAATAATATATACTCATCCTAATATTAGGTAGTATCTTAAAACTAGGCAGCGTAGGTAGAACTTCCACTAGATGGACCGAAGACATTGTGAGAGTCGCGGGCATCCAGTGGATGCAGATGGCAGGATGTCGTTCGGTGTGGAGGTTAAAGGGGGAGGCCTATGTTCAGCAGTGGACGTCTTCTGGCTGATGATGATGATCCTAAAATTATAAACGCGTAAGATAGTTTGTTTGTTCCTCTTTTACGCTGAAACAAAACAACAGATTAATGTGGTTTCCATAGAGACAGTTGGAGGTCCAGGGAGTGATATAAGTTACTTTTTATCGCGAAAAATTTACGCTACCTTAGGTAATTTTGGAACCTTTGGGAATATGTATGCGGGTGCAACCGCAGAGCGCAGATAGTAAATAATAAAGACTAAAAATACCGGACGAAATGTAGAAAAAACTCGTAGTTATAATTCTCACAATACTTTGTATATATATTAAAGCAATTAAGATATACATTTATTCACTTTTGGCATTAAAAAAATTGTCCAATGAATATTTATTTAACCGAAATAATCTGAAAACTTTATTAACTAACTCACCAATTAGAGAATTAATTTAAATTTTGCTTGCGGAGAGAAATGCGTCCAACTGAATTTGTCCCTCTAAATTTGACGCAACGCAGAAGCGAAGGACTAATTGGTTTTAAGACAGAATGTTTAATTACAAACAACATCGAAATCACACTACGTGATAACGACTTTCTACTTTAATTAAAGCGTGGACGGAGTTAGTTTAGTACGCAGCAACGGTGAAGTGCGGCCCGTTGCCGTTTTTTGCATGGCCCGCAACTCATATTTAGATAGGACACAGACGATTTTTTATATATCCTGTTTTATTTCTTAGTTACTGTGATATTTTATTTATGATTAACAGGCTAGTCGTTTGACAGTGTGGGCAAAGACGGTTTTAATTAGCCCAGCCTTGAATTGGGAATTGGCTCTCGAGTTAAATAATAAAAAATGGTATGTTATTAAACTATTATTTTACCATAAGAATTTTTATTAAAGTGTTCTATACATTAGGTATAGTCGTCAAAATGTATACCTAACAATCGTAAATAAAAAAAATATTCTCTAAGTACTCATTTTTTTTAAACAATAAAAAATAAAATTAAGTATTTGGTAAACAGGTTTAGCATCCCTGTCTTAAGAATTGTCACTTACGTAAACTTAAGTAGGTGCTTATCGTGACTTACTGAGGTACCTCTTCTTAATAAAGATTTACTTTGTTTCTTCAAAAAAAGGATCGAAGATTTTTGGAAGTTTTCGAGGAAAGATTATTAAAAGTTTTTTTTTTAAAGATTGAAAGTTATTTTATATCTGTTTTAAACTATCACGGTTGTTCACTAAAGTTATATGATTATTTACGGGATATTTACCGTGGTAAGGTTTTGGAAGGAGCTCCCGATATTTCGGCGCAGTTACATGCACCATGTTCACGGGAAGACACATGTCTTTCCGTTAACATGGGAGAACGCAGGAGTAGCGCCTTCATTTAAATAAAACATAACACCTTTCCCATACAAAATAGGTCTATCGCTAGAAACAAATAAACATTCTGAAAATCCCTAGCATACGCATTTCGACGCCTTCGGCCCTTGTCCGTACTCGTACTATTTGTCCATCTGTCTAGACGCAAGGTGACGAGGGCTAGTGCAGGGCCGGATAAAGGACGGAAGGTGCCAATAAAAAAAAAAACCACTGAAACTAAACAAACTTCCAGGAAAGTAAATTTTTTGCTTGTATTTTATGTAATTTTTTTACCATATTATTTTTAACAGACCAAACATCCATCTATTTTTTTTATATTTTATGTATTGGGGGGTTTTCTTCATGACAGACATTATAATGTATTGTATGCAGATTGTATGTGACGAAAAACAATCCTGTCCTATGATGCGAGCTTAGTGTAATAAAGTTATAAATAATTATTAATATAAAAAACCGACTTTATAAAAATGTCACAACTGGACCAAATTGAAATGAGACCACACGGGAAGCACCGGCTTTCAAATAAAAAAAGAATCATCAAATTCGGTTCACCCAGTCGAAAGTTCTGAGAAAACAAACATTAAAAAAAATATAGTCGAATTGATAACCTCCTCCTTTTTGGAAGTCGGTAAAAAAAACTGAACATGCAACGCAATCAATGAGCTTTTTTAATGATTGACATTTATGTTGTCATCTTTTTTTACTTTTACCGCTATGAAAATCAATTCTTCTTATTTTAGTACCCCAATCCGGAAACCTGGCTCCGTACCTGCACAAAGGCAAGGGACAACAACCCTTTATTCTGTTCCTCTGACATTTATAGCGATTGCTGTAGGTTCCTAAATATGGGCCGTCCCTTTTAGTGGAATTAGCCAAATTTGTAGTACCTCGTAGATATCAAAGGACTACTTGTATATAATTACTGAATAAAATAAAAATAAAAAGCTGTAGAAACTAAAATAAAAAGTCGACTCAGTAATAAAGAGAAACCTACCGAAGTTGTGTCAAGGCAGCTAATGACACATTCTAGCCGACTTTAGGAAGTTCTCAATTAGGACAATAAAAAAAAAATATACAACGATTACTCCGACATTGGTGATATAGAGAAAGTTTTCGGGATGGCGCCACAAAAAATCAGCAGTTTTCAAAACAGGTCTAATAATAATTTTTCATTACTCATACTCGAAAAGTAGGTCTGATGTTGCCTGAGTTAGTGGTCAAACGCAGACATATACACGAAAAAAAAACTAAGGCACCGATTATAATAACCCGAGTAAATGACAAAGCAGAAAAAGCTCTTAACATAAATCCTGTAAGTTCTCTAATTTCGGTATAAAATGTATCTAAAACTAATCAGTCATTTTCTTAAACCTGCCGCCGTAAAGTAATCCAACATGACATTAATTAATAACAACTCGGAAAGCTTTCTGTTCTTGATACGAGTATCAATTAATTAACTTGCTTAACGCCTCCCGCGCACTCGCTACAATTTGCTTACGTGACAGCAACTAAAATGACGATCGTCTTTCGTGTATTTTTTTTTTAATATCTGGGACATTTTCAACACACGGTCATCTGGCCCCAAACTAAGCAAAGCTTGTAATATGGCTGCCAGAGACTGATGTACGTACATATTATATAAATTTACTTGAATATATATTAACAACTAGACATAAAACAAACACAAATGTTCATCACATAAATGTTTGCCTTAGGTGGGAACCGAACCCACGCCCCCAACTGCAGAAGGTAGGTTCACTACCAACTGAGCCATCAGGGCAGTCCAGTATAAAAAAATACACGCTTAATTACTTCGTTAACACAAACCAAAGTAGCCCAAACTACAAAGATTCACTGATATTGAAGAGTTGATTGAATCAGGCGTTACTTTGCGGAAGTCCATTTTCAAAACTGTTTTAATGATGAATTTCTAAGTGGAATTACACTAGAAATTCATCATTAAAACAGTTTTGATATTGAAGAGCTCTACTATCTAAGAGGAGTCTTTCTGGCTTCATCATCAGACCCTCGTCACCAAGTGTAATGCATGGAACTCGTTAAGGAAATCAAATTATTTCAAGCACGAGTAGTTTATTAGTAGTCATTGGAGAGTTTCACTGTAGATGGTACCATATTATTATGTTGTCATCCGGGATACATATATATTTATGTACTTCATCGTCATCATAATCAGCCAGAAGACGTCCACTGCTGAACATGAGCCTCCCCCTTTAACCTCCACACTGAACGACAGCCTGCCATCTGCATCCACGGATGCCCGCGACTCTCACAATGTCGTCGATCCATCTAGTGATAGGCCTACCTACGCTGCGTCTTCCGGTTCGTGGTCTCCCTCTCAAGAAACTTCCTTCCCCATCGGTTGTCGGTTCTTCGAGTGATGTGGCATGCCCATTGCCACTTCAACTTGCAAATTTTAATAGCTTACGACGAAAACGACAATTCCATCCCAGCATTCCGGCGGCGTTATAATATTGTGTTCTTCATTCTGATATTCCACTAACCTACTCTATAATCTTTTAATAATAAATTGAGGGTATTCACATTTAATACATAAACAATCCCATGTTCCCAAATATTTCTACATATTCATTCGCAACAGCCCAACTCCATATAGGGAATGTCTGTGTGGCAATGGGCTTTTACCTACACTTACGGGTGTTTTTTTTTATTTTTTATTAAATGGGACAACCAAGTTATAATTCAATAACAAAGAGTTTTTAAAATCAGTTCATAATCGTCAAAGATATCACACAACACAACGAAATAAATATTCTAATTGAAAATCTCTTTTTTCAATTGTAGCCGGTTGAAAAATGTGAATAAAGACACTGAGAATCAGAGAAAATATCAACGTCCTAAGCTAAAAAATACCGATTAGATTCCGCTTCAAAAGATTCAAAGGCATTCGTTTTTTGCTGAAAGACAGACGGAACAATTACCAAGATGTCCGTTCAAAGACGTATAAATCCAAGTTTTTTCATAGAACAAGGCAAAGGCTTAGAAATTTTCATTGATATTATCCGGCCCAATTTGGCTCAAGTGCCGTTTGTATAAAAGATAGTAATACTATTACCATTATTACCTAGTTGGGGACAAAACATCCTGCGAACTTTAGTGGGTCACCCGATTTAACGTTTGGAATTACCGGCCTTTTGTAACGATGTCATTTAGAAAGGTAGGTTTTGATGCTTAGAGGAAATCTTTTACAATGCTTGGTCATGATTTGTATGAAAGTTAATAGCTTCGACTGAACATTCATAAGCTGAGAGTCCGCACCCTATCCATCTAGACCAGGTTTCTTAAAGTGGGGTCCATGGACCCCTATGGGGTCCATGACGCGAGTGCTAGGGGTCCACATTACCGAGGTTTATTTACTAGAATTCGTTTGAAGTATGCAGTTCTGTTATTTAAATAAACAAAATCAAAAATCAAGTAATTGTCAAGTAACACTGTTTTCTTATTTTAAAATTCTCTTCGCAAGGGGTCCGTACTGAAACATTGAAAGTGGTCCGTGGCTACAAAAAGTTTAAGAACCATTGTATCTAGACAAAAGCAGAAACGCTAGTACTAGTATTTTTGGCCGTCTAAAGGATCATGTACCTAAAGCTGGGACACAAGCCTTCTCTTAAGGAGAGAGGATGAGAGGTTAACAATGTGAACGTAACCATGTAAATTTATTTTTCGCCGACTGTTGCAAAATATTGTTTTTTTCTACTATAAACTTAATTCGTTTTTATTATACACTAGCGACCTGGCCCGACTGCGCACGGGAGTAAGCTTTATCTACACTAATATTATAAAGAGGAAAGATTTGTACCTATTTTTGTATGTTTGTATGTTTGTAATGAATAGGCTCCAAAACTACTGAACCGATTTGAAAAATTCTTTCAGTGTTGGGAAGCTACACTATCCCCGGGTGACATAGGCTATATTATATTTTGTAGCGAGGCCGAAGGCCGAGCTTACACTCGTGCGAAGCCGGGGCGGACGGCTAGTATATTATAGTAGTAGTAGTATAGTATATTATATAACTAGCCGTCCGCCCCGGCTTCGCACGAGTGTAAGCTCGGCCTTCGGCCTCGCTACAAAATATAATATAGCCTATGTCACCCGGGGATAGTGTAGCTTCCCAACAGTGAAAGAATTTTTCAAATCGGTTCAGTAGTTTCGGAGCCTATTCATTACAAACATACAAACATACAAAAATAGGTACAAATCTTTCCTCTTTATAATATTAGTGTAGATAAAGCTTCCTTCGCAGCGTAGGTAGGCCTCCCACTAGATGGAGCGACGACATCGTGAGAGTCGTGGGCATCCAGTGGATGCAGATGGCAGGTTGTCGTTCAGTGTGTAGGTTATAGGTGGAGGCCTATGTTCAGCAGTGGACGTCTTATGGCTGATGATGATGATAAAGAAAGCTTCCTTGAAAAATTATCTAGATGATGGTGAAAACCGTATCGAGATCCGTTGCGTGGTTTAGGAGGAGTTAGTGGATATACAGACCGACAAACAGACAGACGCGGAGAGCGACATTATTTTATACTATGTTGAGTTATTGTTTTGTTAATAAACAAAACATAACATAAACTACTATGTTATACAGCAAACAGTAATAGACCGTTGAATGTCTAAAGACCATCTTAACGGAAGACCAGCGCTTGCTTACAACTGCTTGCTGATCTTGCATCACCTTTTCAAACGAGTCTACAGTCTCACAGAGTAACGAAGCATAACGCGACCCTAATTAACAAGTATTGGGTCACCTTCATTAGCTGCAGCCTGTTTCTAAAGGCATCATTTACCTACATTGTTCTTTCCCTACACTAGAGGAATTTTCCTGTGCCCTATTGATTCTAATAATTACTAATAAAAAAAACCGACTTCAATGTTCGTAAAATACGCAATTTTCCAGTTATTTTGTGTTAATACCCAAACTGCTAAACCGATTTTGACAAAATTTCTATGGGACCAATCTGATATATAGGTTTATAAACGACTGAGATCTGAGGTAACAAACGAGTTAAGAAGCCGATCCTTTTTTTAACCGACAAAGAAGGAGGTTATCAATTCTTTAAAGAATTTATTGCATCGCTTTTTTGTAAGTTGGTCTCACCTTAGATCAGACTAAAATGGGACTTAATATATGCCTTAGTACAATGATAGTTCTTGTTCATATGTCTTCATGCTTCACCAACATTTTAACCCCCTACGCAAAAAGAGGGGTTTTATAAGTTTACACATGTGTATGTGAGCTTTTGTCTGTGGCATCGTATCTCCAAAACGGCTGAACCGATTTTGATTTAGTATTATTTGTTTGAAAGGTAACTTGATCGAGAGTGCTATAATATGATTCAAGGAAATCTGTTAATTCTTTTGTAGATTCAGACATTCTGTTTAACACTTTTTTGGGGGTTAAAAAAAAATTAATAACTGTTTTAAACTATCACGGTTGTTCACTAAAGTTATATGATTATTTACTGGGTATTTACCGTGGTAAGGTTGTGGAAGGAGCTCCCGATATTTCGGCGGAGTTACATGCACCATGTTCACGGGAAGACTGAAGAATGCGGGTGGTTGGTGAAAAAGTTCAAAGTTAGGTACAGACAAAACGATCTACCCTCTTTCTTAGTCTTTTGCTACGGTTATCACTGGAACTCGAACTCGAACCTAAGTCTCGACAAAACACACTCACTGTATCACTGTATCATTTCACAAGCGCCATACGATTACCCCATGACTGACGTGGCTTACAAAACACAAGCAAATTATGTCTCATATGCGATCAAGTGGATATATCTTTGGTCCACATGAAAAAAAATTACGCCAAAGTCGACTACAGGTCGAGTTTGACTTTGTTTAACTAATGGCATCTAGGCCTGATGCATTCGCATCCGCCACACCACCTTAGTATATCTCTCTTGTTTGTAAGATCTGAGGGTATCACCTTTGAACCTGAATATTTCAGAGACTACCAGTCTCGAGTTACAGGTTTTTTCTTCAGGGAATTCTATTCTTTTTAGCTCACTGTCTGAGAATAAATTGGTTTTTGGCTCATTCTACGTATTTTGTGAGGATTTTTCCAATTCCACTCGGCGTTTTTGTCTCATTGTAAGGCAACCAATTTTTACGGAGGCTTATTTATGTTATATAAAATTATTTTACCTAAAACCTGTTTATTATTTTAAAAACGGCAAAAACTTTCTACTTATCATCAAGTGCATTGAAAAGTGCCAATAGGAAAAAAAACACGAGTCTAAACTTGATTCTCTTATGTGGCTTGTATCGATAGGCTGATAATAATGATGATGATGATGATGACGAGTCATTATAACGTTATTATATAAATTTAAATTCAAAAACACCAGAAAAAAACTTAGCCGGAGAAACAGCGAATCTTTATTGTCACAGGATTTCCGTTAGAATCTTGAGAGATGACATACAAATAATTAAATATTTCATCTTGACATATATATTTATTGATAATTATAGGAATTTCAAGTCAGGTATATACAATAATAATTATTACAAATTGCTATACAATAACATTTTACGCGCTATCTTAATATCGAAAAAGTCACTATATTCATAAAAAGTTTACGTAATTAGCCACATTTTTACTTAATTTTGAAAGATTCAAAGCTCGGAGCATCAATGACCGTCTTTGGAAGTCTGTTGTAAATATCGTTCCATTACGTGGAACATTTTAGCCGATTTGACCAACGCCCGTTTTACGGTAACTAACTTATTTTGGTATCTACTATGACGTGGTAGCCCTTCTGCTCGTTTAAAACCGTGAAACTTTAATTGTAACTGAAATCTTCGGATCAGTGGACCATTAACGTTGTAGAACACAATTTTTATCTAATCACACGAGAGGATCAGGCCAGGTGGATCTAACTGGAAGTAGATTATAACCACAGAATAAATAACACTACTCCAGACAACACTCACTCGTATAAAATACCTACTCACTCCGACAAGGTATTTAAATAAATAGAGACTTTCGCTACGTCTTAATATAGTAAACTTTTTACGCCCTGCGGTTTTATTCGCATGGGCAACTCCTTAGGAACCGGAAAATGATGGTGCTTCCCGTGTGGTCCCGTGTGGTCCCATTTCAATTTGGTCCAGTTCTGTCATTTGTATGAAGTCAGTTTTTGTATTGATAATTATTGCATTTGGACTGTTAGTTCATTGGTGTCGATGCACGTTTCTTAGTGTGCGTAAAAATAGTAAGCCGTAGTAATTATAGCAGTTTAGGAAAAAAATGAGCCATTTGAACACGAACGATAATTATATTAAGGCATATCCTTCGTTTGTCTGATCTGAGGGGCAATTACTCAAAATTTCACATTGAATTTATTTTAGCGATTTTACCCGAAATGTAAGTTTCCTTGTTATATGTTTCCGAGACGAAGTAAGCTTTCGTGTTAAATCAGTGAAGAGTTACCTTCATACCAAATTTAACTTAAATCCGTTCAAGCATTACAGAGTTGAGTGAAGGGTAAATACAAAACTGAATTTTTTAAATTTCTTAATTTCTATTATTAAAGCGTTCGGTCAAAGTATGCCATCTTTATTAGGCTTAAACGAACTGTTCTTTATTTTAATCTTTCGCTTTTATACACATAACTTACAAATCAAATTTATAATGTATGGCAGTGGTATAACGTTTGAAGGTGCAATTGTTTTTGAAAGAAAAGAATAAAAAAAAATTGCACGAATATTGATTTTACAAAATTAAATCGATATCGCCACACCTCATCCCTATCGTGTTCCTAAATATTCTACACACACGTGAACGATTTTTCGCGGCAAAAATCGGCATGCGCCATATAAATTGCCGTAACGTAGACGGCGGTACGTGCGACGGCTGCCAAACTCGGTGTGAACTACGTCCAGTAATCGGTCAATTCTAAAATCATATAGGTAAAAAGTAATATTTGAGTAAATTGAGACGTTTCAGTAACTTTGTCAAGCAAGCAAGGCACACTTAGAAGACGAAGCGTAATGGCGGACGCTGTCCTTATGTCATGTGCTTTAAATACGAAACAAACAAAAATTTAAAGCCCGTCTCAGAGACAGCTACAATATGATCATCATCATCATCAGCCATAAGACGTGCACTGCTGAACATAGGCCTCCCCCTTTAACCTCCACACTGAACGACATCCTGCCATCTGCATCCACTGGATGCCCGCGACTCTCACGATGTCGTCGGTCCATCTAGTGGGAGGCCTACCTAAGCTGCGTCTTCCGGTTCGTGGTCTCCACTCAAGAACCTTTTTGCCCCATCGGTTATCAGTTCTTCGAGCGATGTGGCCTGCCCATTGCCACTTCAACTTGCAAATTTTAATAGCTGTGTCGATGACTCTGGTTCTTTGTCGAATATCCACTTTTCGGATTCTATCGCGGATACTCCGAGCATAGCTCTCTACATTGCCCGTTGTGTGACTCTGAGTTTCTACGATATGATACGAGTAGGTATATAATTATTAATAGTGGCCTCTAGCCTCTATTGTAATAGTATGCTGTGTGATGTTGGTAGGCAGCCAGGGATCAGGCGATTAATGAAAGTCGTGCGCTTTCCTCGAGAGACCTTTATTCAATGCAATCTTATTCCTATATCCTAACGCTACTTACACACTACACATAACTAAGGTTGCTTACACAGTACAGCTGGACGACAGGCTATATTTACTGACTTGTAATGACGGCATTTAGATGTCGCCATTTTGGCGCTGATAGCGATGGTGAGCATTTATGGAACTAATGTTAGAGATGGGACAATATCAATGTGCAGTCTTTTGACGTCAGCAGAGTTTTGACGTCAATGTGAAAAAAGCAAATCGGTATCGCTACATCGATTCATATAGATTTAGAACTAGCTGCGCCCCGCGGTTTCACTTGCCTAGATAAAAACCTAAGCTACTTATTGTAACATCAGCTATGTGTCAGTGAAAGTTCCGTCAAAATTGGTCCAGCTGTTATGGAGTTCATACACACATCGATTTTTATATACATAGATTTAGTATATAAAATAATCGTAGAAGATAGTTTTACGGATATTTTTGGAAACTTTTCGCAGTCTCCGACTGCAGAAATATTATAAACACAGAAATAAATTTATTCTTTAGAAGTATATTCGGGTAAATTCTCCCTAATACCCGACCAGAGCGAGGAGATTTGTCACCATGAAGCAGATTATGGACTTAAATCCGTATGGCGCAGGCGATAATGAAAAATGATTATTAATGTTGTTTTTGAGGAAAACTCTTATTTAAATACTCGTTTTCATTTTCGTTATTTTTTCTTATTCATTTTGTCATACTTTGCTCCACTGGGGTAGGAAAATATCTGCATTTTTTCACAATAATACTCAGTTTACAAAACGAGCACGTCATTTGCCAGATCATAAGCGCCATGTAAAGTCTTCAGCTTAAAGAGTTAAAATAGTTTTGTATAGAATGCCTATTCTGATCAGCTATAAAAAAATGGTAAGCTACATACTACAGGTTTGCTACGAGTCGTAGCACCTTCGTAGCGCTACGTCGTTGGTACGTTGCTACGGAGAGCGACTAGTGAATCTGTTTAGTGATGTGTTAAAGAAAATGTATAAAAATATCGATATAATATGGCTATGCAATTTATTCCGTAGTTCTACTGGTCGTACGCACAAAAATGCCCTTGGTACTACGCAGTTGGACCACGGGAAATAAATGGAATTAAAAGCCCATCTTTCCTTTGAGACAAGGTCTTTGTCATAATAATGTCTTTGATAATGATGAAAATGAAAATGTAACTTCCAACAATGAGTATAGTTAAATCGGACTACTGATACTATGCCAATTATTTATCTGTAACTAAATTCAATCCAAACTAACAACGGAACCCTTTCCATCTGTTTCCGCAGCATAGAGTGTTCAAGTCTAGAGTAAATAGGTTATTACTAGGACACAAACGTGCTACATCTTCGGTCGCATCATCGCTTTTTATCAGACACGATCGCGGTCAAACGTTAGCCTAGAGTCTAGGCTAACGTTTGACCACGTTTGAGTCTAGGCCCTAGACTGATAAAAAAAAACTAAACTTTTTGAACTTTCTCATCCCTAGTAAGCCAACTACGAGAATTATATATTCGGGATATATTTTCGAGGATTTCAATTTTATAAATGTAACAGGGCGAGTGTTTCTAATACTGGCCGTCTATGAGGAATGGAGTAGCATGTACTTTCTTCAAAATGTAATGTGCACATTTTGAAATGTAGGAGTTTTGTGCTGGCGTTTTCTTGTTGCGTCATAAAATCGCACTCTTTGACGCAGCTGCAATAAGTCTCAGGCAGTTGACATAGTATGTATATACTTTTTAGGGTTCCGTAACCAAAGGGTGTAAGCGGTACCCTATTACTAAGTCAACGCTGTGTGTCTTGTCTGTCCTTCCGTCCTGTCTTGTAACGGCTGTATCTTTCGAACCGCAATAGATAGCCAGTTGAAATTTTCACAGAATATGTAATGTGTAAAAGGCGGATTAACTAAGAAATAATGAAGTCAAAAAGTAAAAACTGAATGTGGTAAAAAGTAAACCCCATATAACAAAGTTTTTTTTTGTATTTGGTCTAAGTTAACTAAGTCTAAGTCTAACTAAGTTTGGGGCCCACAGCTAAAAGTTAAAAAAACTTAGTTTATTTAAATCTTATTAATTTGTAATAATTTGGATATTATTATTAGATAAATCAATTATTTGATTTATTTGATTTGATTAATGTAAAAACGGTAATATATACAAGTTTCAAACTTACAAACAAATAAATAATGGCCAAGTGCGAGTCGGTGACAAATTTCTGTTCATCACCAAGTTAAGCAACGTCGGGCGCGGTCGGTACTTGGATGGGTGACCGCCTCGGCGTTATGTTGTCTTTTTGCACTACTGGTACGAAACCCTCAGAGCGCAAGCCCGAGCAAGCAGTAGGTATATTTTTTATTTTACATATTTTATGTTACCTCACTCCCATGTCCACATCAATGAGAGCCATCGAGAATAATAATACATATTGCCTGAACAGCTAGTCAGGTCAATTTAGACATTCGAAGCTACATAAATTCCCACCAAGCTGAAAATCAGTAAGATTGTTTCCATACAGGGGAAAAATGGGGAATTTTCAAATTTTGTTTTTAATCATATTTTAAACAATCTTACTGATTTTCAGCTTGGTGGGAATTTATGTAGATTTACTCTTATTTTTGGTCTAATTTGACCGGACTAATCTGACTAATTTGATGAAGTTTGTCACGCTTCTTAACCGACTTCAAAATAGTTCTCAATTTGATTGTTTTACGATATCTCACTCGATTTATGTAAATTATGTAAATCGATTGTGAACCGATTAACATAATAATTTTTTATTAAATAAGCTGTAATATCTCGAGGGAGGTCACATTTAAATATTCCTCTTCCAAGGGTCGATGGATTTCGTTTATTGAATTTCATTCACATCCCGTAAAATCGTTTATATTTGTAATAATTATCAATATAAGAAAACCGACTTTATAAAATGTTAGAACTGGACCAAATGGGACCACACGGGAAGCATCAGCTTTCTAATAAAAAAAGAATCATCAAACTCGGTTCACTCAGTCGAAAGTTCTGAGGTAACAAACATAAAAAAAAAAGTCGAATTGAGAACCCCCTTCTTTTTGGAGTCGGTTAAAAATGTACTCCATGCTTATCTCTTCTCAACTATTGCAGAAAAAATCTGAATTGATTTAAATTTCTAGTGGTCAACTAATCGTGAATACTTATTTTAAAATTCAAACATGAGCAAACTGTGGGTAGTCTTAAATCTTCTAAAAACCCAAAATTTCGAGCACTTTGGGTATCCGCCAAAAACCAAATGTACATTCAAAACTCTTTTCTAGATAAACTTTTGGGACGCACTTGGCTAAATGTTGTGGCTTTTCTTTGCACTAACATAATAACACGTAAACGTTTCGTACTGGCCACATGCCAGAGAGACAGCTTGGCGACCGAAAAAGAACGTTTGAATTTCAAATGTGGAACATGACTTCCAGCCAGTTTGATTATAATGTCATTCCATTTTTGAGTTTTCCCTTTTGAGTGGAAGGTTGTTCGTTCTTATATTCGTACCTTCTATTATAGTCTGTGCCTTCTTCAGTCTTCTATAGACAGTTCGGTCAAGTGAAACTGTCAAATTAGCGACTAAATTGCGAGTTGCAAGTTTTGGCTTTTGCTACCCCTGTTGTTGGGGCAATTTTGCTATTATCAGTGAGGGAGGAGATCATTGATAATATATTATAAATAATTGCAGGAGATAGTGAGATTGTTTATACGAGGTAATCCTGGTTGAAATCACTATTAAATAACAAATGGAAAAATTAAAGACGGATATTATTAGGTTGAATGAAATTAGCAAAGGGAAAAATGACTTTTTTGTTTAGGAATGAGAGTAGAGAAGAAATATGTAATGGAAGTGGAACTTTACATTTAGCGATGGTAGAATATAAGGATGATTACATAATCAGGGGTCCGTTCGACTAATGTCACAGGTCACAGGCACCATGCTACAGCGCACAGACTATAACATTATGTCGTTCTAGACATGAAAACAGGCGAATTTTAAAGCGGCAGGCTACAGAGTTAATGGAAGTTCGTGAAAATGTGGGCTAAGGCTTCGACCAAAATAAAATGAATGGACGGGCCCAGTAGAAGCGCATTTTTGAAGATTACAAAATGAGCGCCAGCGCTCACTTTGTTTCAGTCGGTCTCTAGCCGTAGGAAGTGAAACACGAGTCTATTGTTACGCGATAACGAAACATCTGACAAAATTATGAATACATTATGCTTTACCAAAGTGTAAATACACAAATAAAACCGATATCTATTTTTGTAACAAATATACTGTACATTTTTATAATTAGGTGTTGAAGTATATGTCCGACGGTTTTGACTCGTTTTTACTGATCAAGTTCAACGTTTAGGGCGCGTCCATTCATTTTATTTTGGTCGAAGGGCTAGGGCGTAGTTATATTCTCTTTACAGTCCTATTATTTTTACAACTGGTTTTCATTCGTTTATTTTTATTTATTTCATTTATTTATTGAGATATTACACGGTCACGCCAATTACATTATTATATCACAAATTATAATTATAGATAAAAATAGAAAAAAAAATAAAAAGGAAATACATTAGTCACAAAAAACAAGCTCAAAAGAAAATTATATAAATAAAATGAAAATATTGAAATTATTAACAGATAACATACAAGTAAAATTAACAAATTAAAATAAATTTAAAATGACCAAAATTACATATATCAATCAAAATCACAAATTGAAAAGAAAAAAAAAACGCAGTAAAATTACAAATGTCAGAAAAACAAAAATAATAACATTAAAAGTCCAAATAGTCATCAAGTTTTATTGCATCTCTCCCACTGTGGGGTTAGTACGAGAACTTGCGAAAAAGTTATCGTTACGTAAACGATAGCAAATGTATGAAAAATTCAGTTTCCTTTCACATCCGATAGAGGCACTGTTAAATTTTTCATACATTTTGCTATCGTTTACTTAACGATAACTTTTTCGCAAGTGCTCGTACTAAAGCCACTGGTCACAAAGTTGTAACGAAAGCTCGTGGAAACAGTGCCTAAGCTTCTTACAGCGCTCTAATGAGCTAGCAATCAACACGAGCATCTTTTGTTCCGTTTTCAGAGTTTTTTTTCTACAGAGTGTAATTACTAAGAACGTGTTTCTTGAAACAATACTAGTATGGAGTGTTAAAGAACTTTTATGTGTTATTTTTTGAACTTTTCTTTAATTTTCTATACGCTTTGTTTACTTTGGTGGGTAAAAGAAAATAACACAATTTTTGGGTGATTTTTAATGGTATTTTAGCGCGATCTATGTCGCCCTTAAATCAAGCCCGCTGTTGGTTTTTACTAAGACTCCGCTGTCCATCCGTCTGTTGACATAAATAAGAATGTTCAATCAAGTATCTGTCATAATGCCTCGCGACAGAGTTTCCTTCTCATTTCCGTTCTATTTACTTCTCTTTTCTGTGGTCTATCACCATCAGGCTGTATCTCATGAACCACGATAGTTGGACAGTTGAAATTTTCACAGATGATGTATTTATGTTGCCACTATAACAGCAAACACTACAAAACAGAATAAAATAAATATTTAAGGGGGCACCCATACAACAAATGTGAAATTTTCGCTCGTTTTCATAGGTAATGGTGCGGAACCCTTCGTGCGCGAGTCCGACTCGCATCTGGCCGGTTTTTAAATGATATTTTAGCGCCGATCGCTATCTATATTGCCGTTAAATCTAGCTCGCTGTTGGTTTTTTTTATGTATTTAATCACATTGAAATTAAAAACTTTTTTACGGAATTAATCGCGTGTATATTTTATATCTTTTTCACTTGAGATGATTTCGGCGTCTCACGTCTTGTAGATTTCATTCCATTCATTCCATTTCATTCATTCCAGTATAAAATATTTAAATAGTTTCAAATTATCCATCAAAAAAAACACAGTCAGAGTCAAGCAAAGTAACGGTCAAGCCCAAGTTATGCCCTAGTAAATGAAAATTAACGTAATGCTATTTCTCAATATGAATACAACTTAGATTTTACATAAGTACATTTGGCGAGGAGAGAGGGCGTGATCCCCGGTCAGGCCAATACCTGGCCCAAAATATATCGCTGGCCATACAGCACGGGAATGCCGCCAGTCTGATTGGTACGTTTGGACAGGAAAGTGCTGGTCGCGGTGACTCTTAATTGTTTAGGATTGACTCCTAAACATTTATTTATTTGAAATTAGATAATTATTAAGATGATGAATAACAATGAAATAAGTAGATACATTTTATGTTTTAAAAAAATGCGCGTGCGAGATATATTCGTGGACTTTCATTGTGTTAAAAGGTCCCGCGTGGCCACAGTATCGCAGCCGTCGTCACACGCGATATTTTCGACACAATTATTGTAATTAGGCATTACGGAAGTCGCGTGAAGCCTTGACCTCATCTTTATCCGGAACCTTCTGTTTTATAACAAGATTACTGCGCGCTGTAAAAAGTGTGGTTTTAGTCACGAAATTGGGGCAGGCGACAAAACAAAAACAATTACACAAGGTTGCACGGAACGGACGCACTAAACCGAAAGGTGCTCATTGTTGTCACTATGAACAAATTTTATTACGGGAACAACGATTATAATTATCAATATAAAAAAACCGACTTCATAAAAATTTCAGAACCGGACAAACTAAAATAGGACCACACGGAGAGCACCAGCTTTCAAATAAAAAATAATAATTAAAATTGGTTCACCCAGTCGAAAGTTCTGAGGTAACAAACATAAAAAAACCTCCTTTTTGGAACTTGGTAAAAAATATACCAACTAACCGGTGTTCAGTGTTAGTTGTTTTTTGTTCGGCTTTCTCCGATCTCGGCCGGGGTGGGGACGAAAAGGTGACACCGTTTCATGGTCGATATTCAGAAAAACCGTACCTCAGTTTTATTGTGCGAACCGCTAGACTGTGGAATGTGCTTTCTGTATGTTCCCCGATAATTAAAATCTGGGTGTCTTCAAATCGCGAGTGAATCGGTTTCTTCTAGACAAGCGTGTTAATAACTTTGCGAAAATGTTTCAATACTTGAAACTGGAAATTGCACAAGGTGTGCGACGCCAAAATCATCTGAAAGAATAAATGATTGTTAAAAAAGAATTTGGGTAGGATAAAAAAATAAATGATTATGATGTGAAATATAACAAATAAGTGTAAGATGAAAAAAAAATGGTATGCGTGTTAACAAGCTTTTGTTAAATAACATTTTTGCTAAGAATATATAATTTTAACAATAGAAAAAATGCTTTATTTATTTTGACCCATCTACCATTTTTTTTGTCGCTGATAGTTCCGCGCTTAACACAACTCGCCTGTTGGTAAGCGACGACGTGGTGGAAGATGAAGCACGCAGACTTAGAACATACCTATTCACTCTCGCCTTGAAGGGCCCAGATTATATCTCTCAGGAAACAAGGAAGCCGGCAGGTTGTTCCAATTCTTGGCCGTACGGATTACAAACGTAGAACCTATATCGAACTGTCGTGACAGCCAGCGAGTGCCAGCTGTTCCAAGCATTATGTCAGTACAAGACCAACTGGCTCCCTGCCCTTTTGACACAGACTAGAGAAAGCGAGATGGACAACGTCGACACCGAATTAACCTATACGAGTATCTATCGTAGACTTCCTACAACACATTTGTTACTTACTAGCTGCGTCTGGTATCTACTGTCGTTTAACTTCATAATTTTTTCAGCAGTTTCCCTCGCAGTCTTTATGTATTTATCTCTATAGGGCTTCGAATGACAATTGAGTGATTTTGCAATTGCGCTTCACGCGCCACTTCCCTGACTCAGTTCTCAACATTTATGGTAGTTTCTGGTCTAATACAATACAATAAAACTTAATTGTAGACTTTATGTAATTATCTGTTTATTTAGCATTGAAGTAATATGGTGATCCCCAGAGTATGGGATTTTTATTGCAGCGAATGTCAGATAAACACTCAGCGAGAATTGGGGCTGACGATAAATCTTATAGATGACGTCATTATCTCGAACCTAATAAGTTATCCATCTGCTCCTCTCTAATCCGTGCCTTTGTTTTGCTTGTTCGACACAACCTACCTACATAATGTAAATCTCCGCTTGGCACAGTCCCCCACTGTGTTGCATGAATTGGACATTATGACAAACACATTCGACGAAATGACATACACGACTGACTGATTTTCTGGTACAACAACGGGTCAGGTCATGGGGTGTAATGTGTTGTCAATTAGTTGTATTATTTATTTTCATTACTCATACTCGGAAAGTAGGTCTGAAGTTGCCTGAGGAGCGGGTTGAAAGTAATACATTTCAGCCCTCGGGAGAATCACTTTCAACTGACAGTGACAGTTGACAACTGACAGACACTCAAATTATAAACAAAAACTAGTTCTATTTTCACAAATGTATTGAACCATGTTCCAACTTTTTTTTTCTCCTCAGAGCATTATGGTCCCTCACTTCTCGTGCATTTGCCAGTGTCAGTTCATGTTTATACTTTTAGTTTTCTTGTATTCGTAATGTAAAGCACAGTGTTTACCTCGGGGTTAAAGTTAGTAAAGTTACTTTCACGCCTAGGAAGTTTTTTAACGGGTGCTTTGAAGGCTTTTGCTGTTTCCAGTTCTCTCGCTCGCACATTATCTCACTATTGAAGATATAAAACCACTGAGTGTGAATTTTCAAAGACTGGCAAAACCATGATTCGATGTTTATCATAATATACTAATGAAATATTTTTTTGTTTTAATATATGTATTTTAGCGGAGCAAGTGGAGAGCACGAACCGGAAGACGCAGTTAGTAGGCCTCCCACTAGATGGACCGATGACATCGTGAGAGTCGCTGGCATCCAGTGTATGCACATGGCAGGTTGTCGTTCAGATAGGGGAATAAATATACATACAAATAGCCTTTTATTACTATATATTAAGGTTATTGTAGGTATCGATCTATAATCATTTGCATAACACCGAAGCAATATTTTTTGGACTCTTAAGCTACTTGTTTGATTTTTGTAAGCCGCTGAGCTCTCAGGTAGTTATTTTTCGAAAATGTTTCACCGAACTCGGTGGATTTGCCGCGTGGAGTCATTTTTGTGTTTTTGTTTACCAGATTAGTTCGAACGTAGCCTAGGGCGGCTTGGGAAATGTTCGTAAAAACGTGCCTTTCTAGCTAAGTTTCAGAGAACATTTTGCTTTAACGTACTTTTCCTCGCTTAAAAAAATGTTAAACTCTTCTGAGTACATTTCTGAATTTTTGGAATTGCCTAATTCGATCAGGACTTGTTCAAAGCTGTTTGTTTCGATACGACAAAAAGTAGGTTATAATCAATTTCCAACATTTGGTAACATAGTACCTAAGTTAGAAGTGAATCTACTAAAAGCATTAAAAGGCATACTTTTCAAGTTTTTAGCGGATCAAAGTTGTATAAACATTAGATTCTGAGTTGCCTTATATACCGCTTTCATAATCTATCAACTTCAAGTCTGTTATCCTAAAATCACAAAACAAACTTCAAAGTGTTCCAAGAATTGTCCTAAAACGAAAAAGGAAACCTTTGCACACACCGTGTACAAAGCTGAGTTCCGTAGGTATTTCATTTGTAAAGGATAGTGTGGCGGAAGGCGGCATTGTCCGAAAGGCCGCCCTTGAAGGCCCGCAATGCGGTTCTACATTAATATTTTACTTGCGGTGCTACACACGGACGGCCGAGACGGCGAGCTTCACTACTTGTCTTCAGTCCTGAAAAAATATTAAAAGAAAATATAGTTTTTTTACTTTGGGTACCATTGCTTTGCATTATGTTATTGTAGACAGGTTAGAGATACCTATACCTTGTAAATTTAATATACTTAACATAATAATATTCCGGCATTTATAATAATACAACTTGCAGTTTAAAAAACGCTTTATTGCATTGTCATCAGTACTTGATAAGTATGCAAAGTTTCAGAATCAATTCGACGTTTTTAAAGGTGCTTTTGCGGAATCTTTGAACTTGACAAAGATTCCGCAATAACTTGGATTTGAGCTGACTACATATCGACTATTAAAGCTAGTTGTGTATATACTTAGTGAAAGTCGCAAGCAATTTGCCAAATGTTAAGTGTCCCGATTCCAATCGCACGCCGGACTGTGCGTCTAGAAAGTAAGACGCGAGGATCCCATTTACCCGCTCTCCACGTATAAGATAGGATAATAATTATGCACAAAATAATTATGGCCGAGCTTACACTCGTGCAAAGCCGGGGCGGACGTCTAGTAGTATTATAATTTTGCGGGTAACTGCTCGCGCCGTGCGTGAGTAGGACTTGCGACAACACTAATAATATAGGTAAATCCGAAAGTTGGTATGTAAGTGTGTAATCTGTCTTAAATATGGGTTTATTACTACGTAAGGTACGTCCCAAAGTGACAAGTGCTGTATAGTGGAGTGAAGTACAGCATGGAGTGAGATAGCTGTGGCTTGTAGAAAAAAAAGTCAGGACTGCACATCAGAAGTGAAAACTTAAGTAGTAGTTCACCTATTCTACAAGAGATGGCGATGTTTTAAAATACACGGTACAGCGTGACGATGCCGCGGGTTCCATGATTTTGTTCAAAAAGTGCTCAACGCGCCTTAAGAAGTTTTTAGTTCAAAAAACCCAGGATAACATGAATGAACTAGAAACTTATCTCATTTACAATTCAAACAAATAGTTTTTTGTACCATTTTTAATAAATTAACAATAACAAAGATAATTATGTATACAGAAAAACAAATTAATCCTTTCTTCAAAAAATAAACTATTAAATCGCTACCAGTGGAAATTGTTCCTAAAATGCTGGCCAGGTTACCACGTTGTATGGCAATGCTCACCTTTTGACCAAATTAGAGGCCAGCATTTTGATCTCGTGTTACACAGACCAGAAGCGATTATAATGCACAAATAAAGAAATGAAAAATTTCTAGTTCGACGAAATCACAATCCGTATGCAACCAAACTCTAGAATAAGGTTTGTTTTGGTCGATTACGAAGTTTCTGCAATGATTAAGTATTATAATGTTTATTTTTCCTCACGGTTCAGTACCTTGGTTAATTTTCTTTCGTGTAACTATGTCCAGGGTAATTGCGCTATTAAAATATTTAACGTGGGGTAACACCGTTATGGATGGCTATGGTTCTTGCTTGCGAGTTTCCATCTACATGCGAGATTCTTCGTTATTTCTGTTGCAAAAATGGAATTATTCACTAGAATATGAAATGAAATATTAAATTATAAGGGTCTTTAAGACACGTTAATTTACATACTAAAGGGTAAAATATGATTGAAAATTTATTTTTCATTACTCATACTCGGAAAGTAGGTCTGAAGTTGCCTGAGGAGCGGGTTGAAAGTAATACATTTCAGCTCTAGGGAGAAACACTTTCAACTGACAGTGACAGTTGACAACTGACAGACACTCCATAAAAAAAAACTAGTCTATTTGTACATTTGTATTGAAACATGACATGTTCTAATTATTTTTTCCTCAGAGGATTATGATCCCACACTTTTATCGTTTCGCCAGTGTCAATTAATGTTTTTATTTTTAGTTTCCTTGTATTCGTAATGAAAAGCACAGTGTTTATTTCGGGGTTAAATACTTATTTAGCCCCGAGACGGGGTTTGGCGCCCGAGGGTAGCGAGGGCGCTAATAGTTCGAGGGCTACTTTGACCCCTAGGATAACAATTACTATTTTGTCAAAACTTAGAACATTACGATACTTAAAACGGAATAAAATTGACAATCAGGGGATCTTCAAATAGTGAGTGAATCAGTTTATTATCGCTTAACATCAGGCAAGGTGGCGGTTAAGAACAAGATAATTATTCTATAAATACAGACGTTCACTTAATAGAAAGCAAGTAAAAAAATATATGCTTCGAAAAATCCAGACAGACAGGTTTTTGTTTGAAGATATCTGAACACAACCCTTATATAAAATAAGAACCGATCAACAAAAAGGTCGGTTAATGTACTTATCGAGACTATTCGAGACTGTTTTCATACGATAGAACATGGATTTTTAATCAGATTTGTTTACAGAGGCAAAACATTTTGTTTTGCGTGGCAAAGAACTAAGTCGTTCGGACACAAGGCGTCACAAGTACCGGGGACTCGGCGGATGTTCGAACCGGCACGCGTCCGGCAGCCGTGGAAAGCCAACTCACTTTTGTGTTTAGTACTGAAATGTAGCTTATTTCTTAGAACAGAAGAGAGAGAGAGAGAGTTTAGAAGAGTCGAGGCGCGGGGGTATAATTTTGAACCTTCGGTAACCGGTAAGAATTGGCGTTTTCATGGCCGCTTGTACACCACGACGCGTCTTGATTATCCAGTGGGCGTTGGGCCCATCCTCAGATCAGACAAACAAATGAGATATCATCATGGAGACCGCGAACTGGAAGACGCAGCGTAGGTAGGCCTCCCACTCGATGGACCGACGACATCGTGAAACACGCGGGCATCCAATGGATGCAGATGGCAGGATGTCGTTCAGTGTGGAGGTTAAAGGGGGAGGCATATGTTCAGCAGTGGACGTCTTCTGGCTGATGATGATGAGTATGTATCATGAGGATGGACATAGGCAATTTTTTTCTGAAGAAATCGCGAAAGAAGCCGCGGATACAGCTAGTAGGTTATTAATAGCAATATAGGGCCTTACTTAAAAACATTACTCAAGTGGATCTATGCTTAAAATTGCTGTCTCAACTTCTCGCTGACGGCAATCGTCACACACGAAAACAAGACAGAGCAATTTTTAAGCATAGATTAACTTGAGTAACGTTTAGTAAGGCCCTTAAACTACTCGATCTATTTTAATGCTGCTTTCACATGTTTCTTTTACTGCCCCGCAAAAAATACGACTATTTATCAATTTCCTTCCCATTTCCGTATTATTTTCCCCACACGAAAGCGTCTCGGTAAAAGCATGAAGTTTATGATCTCAAAAAATATGAGGGCCACATTTGCTTAAACATTCGCTGGTGCTTTACCACCATACCTCATTTACCATTGAGAACGGGGATTATCTACAACATCAGTAACGCAGCTCGGAAAAAATTTTTACTGTATTTTGCTACAGTTTTTTTTTGCTTAGCTTGTCGCGTTCCACTTCTGGAAAAAAACTCATTTCCTTCCATCCGTGTCCCTATGCTCCGCCAAGATCAGCGAATTCGGGGTGGAAGACGAGCAGATTGTTACGCAACCTCGTTTTAAGCTGACTAGCTGCTGGTCCTGCTGCAGGGCTAGCATGCGCACCGCGACAATATTTTGCCGTCACTGTGTCGAGCGAGTACGCAATAAGGTGCCTACGGTTTCATATTCGCCTGTCTCGCTTTGGTACGATAAGAAAACAAGAGTCGACAAAAAATTGTCGCGGTGTGCATGCTAGCCCTGCAGGAGAATGTCGCCTTCCGTCTATAGGCTCCCATTTAATGACAATCTTCGTACATCTTACCGGGTGCACGTGGATCACATGACCAGTTCCATTTGAGTTCTGTTTCGGTCCTTATGTCGGCAATTCTGGTTCTTGCTCTGGTTCTGGTTCTCTTCTGGTTCGAATCAGCTAAAATGATGAAATATCGCGCGCTAGTTTAGCTTCGTGCGTGGTTTTGTTTTGCGTTGCCAGTAGGTACGTTGCCTATTCTGCAAGGCAATGATTTTATTCACTTATTGAAGCACTTGTCGCATTCAAGCGGTAACAGAGTAAGTTGTTACAAGCCTAGTAGAAAAATTGCTCGCTGCCGCCTAAACATTGTATTTTTTTCTTGGATACTAAAAGTTTTACAAACAACTTCAACATAGAAATAAATTAACACAATAGCTATTAAATTTTGTTTATTTTATAGTGTAATCCGATTTGATGGCGTAGGATGGGACAATTAATATTGCCATATCGCCAAGTTGGAAATAATCATATTTTAGTTTGATTTGCCAACAAAGGCGTAGCCAGGATTTTATTTAGGAGGATATTTACCGTGGTAAGGTTGTGGAAGGAGCTCCCGATATTTCGGCGCAGTTACATGCACCATGTTCACGGGAAGACCGTGAACATGACAACCGTGATAGTTTAAAACAGTGTTTATTTAGGAGGAATTTTCAGTTGAGGGCAAATAAAACGTTATTTAAAATTATTTATACTCTTAGGTTGAGAAACTCTTTGAACGAGCGCTTACCTACACTCTGCTCTTACCTGGCGACGCTCTTGAGTACAGCCAATATTTTCATAAGAACATGGTTCATAGCAAGCGAGTTGGTCAAACGCGGACTTATACGACGCCATTTAAAAAAAGGTAGGCCCAAATTGAGTTACTTTGTTGTTTTATAGTGCGAAGGGGTTTCAAAGGTAAGGCACCATCCCCCATTAAATGAAATGGAATGTTCAATTTTATACATCCAGGTAACCTTGGTGATCAATATTCAGGTGAGCCTCCACAGTTCCACACCTTTTGTGTTTTGGAAAATTGCTCTTATAGGGATGCTAGTTGCGTTCTGCGGCTTTACCCGCTATCCCACAGGAACTGGATATAATATATATTTTTGTTTATTTAGGAATAGGCTTGCGTTTGACCGCAAACTCGATGATGTGGTCTACGATGAAGCACGCTTGCCTAGAAGAAACCGATTCACTCGTGATTTGAAGACACCCAGATTGTAACTATCTGGGATCAACCATTCTGGCAGCGCATCCCAAAGACCGGCAGTTCGCACAATACCTAAAAAACGCTTAGTACGGGTTTCATCATCATCAGCCAGAAGACTTCCACTGCTGAATATAGGCCTCCCCCTTTAACCTCCACACTGAACGACATCCTGTCATCTGCATCCTCTGGATGCCCGCGACTCTCACAATGTCGTCGGTCTGTCTAGTGGGAGGCCTACCTACGCTGCGTCTTCCGGTTCGCGATCTCCACTCAGGAACCTTTCTTCCCCATCGGTTATCAGTTCACTTAAGCTAGTACCGAAAAAAGTCTGCCAAAAACTGAAGGGGCGCGGTAAACAACTAATTGCACATACTGGCATAGTCTGACTAGTTTTACAAACGCACACTTTAATATTGACCGGCACACGACTGCAAACGAGATGATCAAGATGTCACCAAATGGACGACTAAAGGTGTAAATAAAAAATATAAGTGCTAAAGGAGAAACTGAGTATACCACTTCCATTTATTTTATCTGTGATGGGAAGAAATATTTATAATCATTGTGGTCAAACTTTTTTTTGAGGTTAGTGGACAAAAAGCGCCTTTATACCTATTTCTGGCGTCATTTGTTTTTCACCAATGATCAGTTTTGGGTAACGGTTTACCATGGGTCGCTGGAAGTCAGGGGTAGGGAAATAAAGGTATGTTTTAGTAGCACACGAGATTACCTATTACTATTCCATGTTACGGGGGTTTAGGATTGATTTGATGGCGTAGAGGTATTGATTATTTAAAAAGGGTTGGTGGGAAATATGTGGGGTTTACGGGTGATTTACATAAGTGGTAGCTTGGTGTGTTTGGTACAATTAAAATGCAATAAAACCTGCGATCTCTTGGAAAAAAAGATGACTGCTATACGAACAAACATGGCTGCTGTATAAAATTGAAACGCTCATAACACTACTCAACACTAAAAAAATTATATCGAGGTTGACTAATAATAAATATATCTAGGCATTTTTTTTTCGTCTAGAAACTGAGAAATATGAATTTTAAGTTTTGACGTAAGTTTGATCTTTATATTGCGGATATTTTGAAAATCGAAAAAAAAAATAGATATATAAAATCCTATTTACATACTTATTTGTATTAAGGTCAATAATAAAGAATTATAATCACATAGTAGGAACTCGAACAGAATAAATAGGCCGGAGGCCGCATCATCGCTTAACATCAGGCGAGTTAGCGGCCAAGCTCAAACCTATTCTGGAAAAAAAAAAAGTTTAATAAAAAATGAGATGTTATATAAAAATTCTATTTACATATTTGTATTAAAGTCAATAACAAGGAATTATAATCACATAGTAGGAGCTCAGATAAAAAAAAAGTTTGTTATTTGTTGAGTAGTGATAATTAATGTTAATAATACACAGTTATGAATCTGGTGACAGATAATAAATAAGTACCATTGACTAAAGTAAACTGCTTATAAATGAAGGAAAAATTTGCTAAATAAAATATATTTAGAAACAATGGAAACTCTTTTTTCACATGTTTTGGCGCGTGATAAAGTGTTGAAATTTGACTGTGACTTGCCCTTAAATTAATATCATTTATACATTCATTTAGCTTCCAAATTGATTAAGTACTTATTTTCCTAGGAAATGTTAAGATTATTTTATGTGGCAACAGCTTGTGTACAACACGTAATTTCAGCTTTACATTATCATCAACAATCTGTCATAGTCCCCCTATCGGTAATTTCAGTAATTTCGAACCAAAACATACAAATACAAAAAAAAAACTGAATATTAAACAAAATTAACTTTTTATTTAGCTGATTTCTTAAAGATATTAAAAACATTTCAATTTAGGCCATAAGGAAAAGGCTACTTAATATTACAAATACGTAGTGCAAAAACACAACACGCCCAAGCGATCACCCATCCAAGTACCGACCGACTGGGCGTGATATTGTCTTTTTACATTGATTTTTGTAATTTAGTAGTTAACAATTTATGTAGTTATATTAAAATATATTAAATAGCTAGATATATTAAAAAAAAAACCACTTGATTGCTCCTTTTTAGTAAAATTTTGAGAACGTAACTAAAGGAAATTTAAATCGGATCTGCCTATTTTTGCGCTGTTGTCAAAATGTAGCCTTAACCGCTTCAAACGAGCTCATAAATTATGAATATCATTCAGTACATATATTTATGTATGAAGACCTTTCAAGATTGAGGACGGTCTCATTCTAAATTGAGCATGTAATAGCAGCATTATGATATAGACGACACAATGTAGCAAGAATGATAAATTGAAAAGATTTAATCGGTTTGCCATCGCATCAGTTGCTATCTCCATATTGAAGTCTGGAGGTCAGTAGGCAAAATTTCTTGAATATGCTGCGTTCTACTGACGCTGGAAACTCACTCCGGTTCTCTTCAATATCCAGCCATTTCCGAGTCTTCTCGTCTTTAACGAGTGCGTCCTACCTGTCATGACTTACGGGTGCTGAAACGTACGTACGGTTTTGTAGTGGTAGGACTCTTTTGCAGGGGTCCAACTGGAGAAGTACTACACCTTTGCCAGTTATTCAACCGCCAAGCAGTAGTGTGCAAACATACTGTGTTCCGGATTGAAGGACAATGTTTCCAGCGAAATTACAGGGCACACAGAGATTTGACATCTTATATCTCGGGATGACGAACGCAGTGCATTGCCATCCAGGGTTTTGAACTGTTGAAGTTGAAATTTCTGAGTGGCGTTCAGCTGTTATGGGCAAGCGTGAAGAGCCATCAGGCGAGTGACTTCGCTCGTCTCGTCACCCAGTATGATAAAAAAACGTGGACACTTACAGTTGGAGCGGTACACAAGTTCAAGGTCACTCAGCGAGCTATGGAGAGAGCTATGCTCGGCATTTATCTGACGGATCGTATCCAGAAGGAAGTTATTCGCCAGAGAACCAAACTCACCTATACAGCTCAGCGTATTAGCAAGCTGAAGTGGCAGTGGGCCGGTCATACCTGTCGCAGAACCGATAACCATTGAAGTCTGTCGTTGGATCGACGTTCGAAAGTCAAATCAAAAACTAAAGTAGACGTGTTCTGGAGTGGAAACTTTGGATCAGCAAACGTAGCGGAGGACCCCCTGAGACTCGATGGCAGCTGGCAAGTGCTGGAATCAAAAAGCTGTCTGATCGAGATCGGCCTTAATGGCGTGCCTTGGAAGAGGTCTATGTCTAGCAGTGGATTAATATAGGCTGCTTATTATGATGATGTTTTACGTCTCAGTCGTTCTGGGCTTCTCTTTCCCGATATTATGCCGTCAAATAATCGTGATAAATCAAGAGGGATCTACTTTGAATAATTATGTCCGAAGTAGCTAAATCTTCGTCCCATGTCTAGACATAATTTCTCTTTTACTTCTAGCCTCTCTAAGTACCTTGTCGTTTGAGGTGAAATTAGTACAGGGAATTTGGAATATTTTTCTTTTCTTCATTGGGTTGTGTTAGTAGATTTTGAGGAGTATACGCACCGTGAGGTCCATATATCAAACGGTCTGTGACGCTTTGAACAGTCTGTGAAGGTAATCTTTTCATACGAATGTCTGAAAATAGACATATATTTGTTTTTGAAATAGAGTTCGAAATATGTAGTTTGTGAGTTTAATTTTCCTCCAAGTCTGTCTAAAATTAAGTCTATTTTGGTATATGTTTTTAAGAGCTGTTTTTAACTCCAGACGCAAAAATAGGGATGCTGTAAGTTTAATGTATGTATCTGTGGCATCGTAGCTCCAAAACGACTGGACCGATTTTGGTTTAGGTTTGTTTGTTTGGAAGGTGACTTGATCAAGTTCTTAGCTATGATTCAAGAAAATCTGTTCATCCGTTTGAAGAGTATCAGCTCTTTAATCAGAGGTAAAAGAAGTTGTTTATAGTTGTTTGTGATTCTATAGTGGAATACCTTTCCGTCGTTTCTGTTATCCTGGTACCTGGTATCGACAAATTCTTCATCCAAGCACGCCAATCACTCATCGCATTTCTTTGTTTGTTTTTTTTTTTATGATACTGTACAGTGACGAGACAAGCGAAGTCGCTCGCCTGATGGCTCTTCACGCTTGCCCATAACAGCTCAACGCCACTCAGAATTTTGAACTTCAACAGTTCGAAACCCTGGATGGCAATGCACTGCGCTCGTCACCCCGAGATATAAGATGTCCAATCTCTGTGTGCCCTGTAATTTTTGTATTTTTTGATCGAAGCATTTCTTCCAAACCATAAAACTTCAAATAGCTTCCATATCCCGAACAGTTTATAACTTCACAAATGATAGTAGTGAGTAATTTACAATATTTAACCAACTTCGTAATTGAATTCTAGCATTATTATAGTGGAAAGAATAGCTATAACTGGGCCATTTACATATAAACAAGGTAGATGGCGTGACTGTCGACTGTTAGCGAGTTTAACTATTTACATTTCAGTTTGTGTATAGTTCCCATACTGTTGATATGAGTTGGTAAATTATATGGCGGCGTTATGGACGGGTGTCGCATTTGAGAAACCGCGCCGATGATGGTAAGTATTTTACTTGAACGTAATACTTCCATATCCAAATTGTTACAAATTAATAAATTGAATTAAACTAAGTATTTCAACTTTTTTTTTTTTTTTTTTATATATAAAGGAATAAAGTGAACGGTGCTGCTAAGCCGAAAGGAGGTCATTGTACTCATCATTATAAATAACTTTTACTAAGGAACCAATCCAGAAATCACAAAAAAACAGCTTTCAACGAAATGTTTGGAACTGCTGATTTTTCGTGATTTCATGGTTGGTCCCGTAATGATGACTAAAATGACCTTCTGTTGGCGTATTATCACCGTTCCGAGTATAACCTATAACCATGTCGCACAATGGACATAAGGAGACATTGGACCCTTGGGGACCGGGAGCTCGCCTAATTTTCAAAAATCTTTCCGAGCGCCTGGTTAATGCAACGCGTGATCAAAATGCTGGCGTGTATCTGGCTCAACGCATAAGCATTGCCATTCAGCGTGGTAATGCCACCAGCATGCTGGGTACGCTGCCAACTGATAGTGAGCTTGAGCATTTTGATTGTCTTTAGACCTTCAACGGTCTACGGGCAGTCTGTTTTTGTAGTGTAAAGCCGGGTCCGCTGCGGCATGTTTTCGTGTTAGCTAACACACTAACATGTTACTGACACGAAAAGTGGGTGTGACTTTGGTGTTAGCTAACAGTTAGTGTGTTAGCTAACACGAAAACATGCCGCAGCGGACCCGGCTTTAGTGTTAGCTTGTATTTTGTTTAGATAAAATAAGCTACTAACATTTTTTTTATGGTCATAATCATCCACACCCTTGCAGCGAGGTAAAATTATAAAAACTAGGAAATAAATAACATGCGAATCTTCAATTCTTTTTCGTTACGTTGGTTTTCATTCGAGACATCGAACGAAATTCATCATAATGGTAAATTAGAATTAGGAAATTGAAACTAAAATTGCTCGATTTCAGGTCCAAACAAATACGTACAATAGAAAATAAGATTATATTCTAGAATTGCCGCTTGTTTCGTGTCGTGAAATGATGAAATATTGGTATGTTGCGAAAAATAAAATGGACTTTTGATCTTTTGTTAAGTAAGATGTGGATCACATAAAAACCGACTTCAAAATTAGTAAATACGCTATTTCGTTTAATTTAACATAACTACTAAACCAATTTGGATGAAATGTATATGGACCCGGGTATGTCCTAAAACTACGACCAGAACCACCGGAGAATGGGCAGCGGCGTCCTATTAGTACACGGTGAACGTACTGCGATCCCCAAGCCGCCTGCCAAGCGTGGGGATTATCGCAACACCCTTCTCTAAGAAGGAGGCCTTTGTCCAGTAGTGGACATTTATTGGCAGCTCACACGTATATGGGGCCACCTCTAAAGTATGGCCTACCAAACAAGTTTGGCACAGTTCATAATTGGCGGAGAAATCGGTGAACATACATTAAAAAAAAACAATGGAACATAGTGGAACAACCTTCACCTTTTTTGAAGTCGGTTAAAAATGTGCGAGCCACGTAGCTGTGGCGAGAATATATCAATAAATGTGCCGGTCATTTGTCAACGGACGACCCTGTAATGCTTTATGATCTATACCTACTTATGGCGTTCAACCTCAATATTAGAAGGCTAAATGGTTGATAAGTATTTTAGTGAAGTTTCTCCATTATTTTAATTACGTATTTAACTAGCTACCTACTTACAAAGAAGGCAATGCTATTAGACAGATCTGCCTCCTAAATTCGTTCGCTCACTGCTGAGCGCCGTGATGCTCCCGATCTTTTAGTCAAGGGCGTCGCCAGCCCATGTCCAAGGGGGGATAAGTTAATATTATGGAGGATGAGAAAAATATGAATTGTAGGTACAATCAAGAGCTCTTTGAAGTTGGCTACATTTTTTTAATCTATGGGGGGGGGGGGCAGCTGCTCCTCCCTGCCCTCCATTGGCGACGCCCTTGTAGACTATAAATCTGCTTCCATCTCAGTCGGTCCCCCCCAGCCTGGTACAGGGAGTCTTACGTAGTTGCGAAGAACGTATTACGTTAAATATATACACCACTGTACACTTTTGAACGTTAGAACAACAAACACATATTTGGAAACAATTATGTAACATATTTTTCATTACTCATACTCGGAAAGTAGGTCTGAAGTTGTCTGATGTGCGGGTTGAAAGTAATACATTTCAGCCCTAGGGAGAATCACTTTCAACTGACAATGACAGTTTAGAACTAACAGACACTCAAATTATTTAATAAAAAGTTCTATTTCCACATTTGTATTGTACCATGTTCCAACTATTTTTCTTCTCATCAGTGGATTATGGTCTCGCACTTCTCGTGCATTTGCCAGTGTCAGTTCATGTTTTTATTTTTAGTTTCCTTGTATTCGTAATGAAAAGCACAGTGTTTAGCTCGGGGTTAAATATTATTATTTAGTCAGTTTAGTCTTATTTAGTCTCGGGACTAAATAAGTTACTTTCACCCCTAGGATAAAAATGTACTATTGTAGGTTATATAATAACTACAAATCAATACTGACAATATATAAGTCAAAAGTTCATTATTACGTATATATTTGTACGTTTTTACTTGGACCATGTTTAGAGTTTACAATAAAATACGGGATAAAACCACAGGCTGTAGCTGGTAACATATAAATATTTATTATCGTACGTAAAGATAACCTGTCAATCGAAATAACCTATAAAGCAAGCAAGGTACCATTCAAGTGTGAATGGGCTCGAGACGTCAAACTTAGGCTCGATTTCGTCTCCTTATCGTGAGGAGGGCCTTATTTCTGTTGAAAGGGTTTTAAAAGGCTGGTGGTACACTGAGAACAGAGTATTTGCTTTGGTTGCTTATTTTGGTAGCGAGTGGAAAATTTCTAAAGAAACTAGGCTGTTTTGGGATACTCCAAGGTAATATATAATTGCACCTACTAAAACCTCCTCAGTGGTAATGCACCGGCAACAATGTTGTGCTGCAGTTGTCCCTAGGTAGGCCGCCTCTTTGCTTGTTAATATTTAAATAACATAAATCATTAATAAAAAATAACACTTATAACAGAGCTGATAATTTTCAATAATCATAATTAAGAATTCGATCAATCTCACTTTTCAAACAAACAAAAAACTAAATCAAAATCAATTCATCCGTTTGGAAGTTACGATGCCACAGACAGACACACAGACACACATATAAAACTTTTAACAACCCCTCTTTTTGTGTCGGGGGTTAAAAACAATTTAACCACCACGCTAATCACACTCATCAATTCCTTCAACTACCTACCAATGTACCTATCGTGATAAAATATACCTACTCAAAATAAAAACTTAAGTTAATGATAACAAAGTTTAATTCATCTTTTCCTCAAACATTTAAAACTTAAAATTATTTTCACTAAGTCGGTTTTATTCCGCCGATTTTTATTTTCAGCCAGTATCTTTTTTAATTAACGCATACATTTTATATTAAATTTAATGGGAGATATTAAACGTCTGTGGTAAATTTATAACTAATAAAAAAATGAAAAACAGTGCATTAGTGAAAAACTGTGCAACCATGAGATTTTATATAACATTTCTGCACTGTTTTGGTTCTAAGCAAAAAAATACGTTCATTGTGATCGGTTTTGTAGATAGATAGATAGAAAAATCTTTATTGTTCACACCAAAAACTACAAACGTACATAGTAACATAAGGTAACATAAAAAACAACTTAAAAACTTTGGTGGTTTGTAGTGATTAATGATAACATTAACATTACTACGTAGTTATAATAATAAATTGTAAGAAAAATATTATTTCTTTGAATATTTTTGTGTGTTTGTTGTGAGATCAGTTTATTTATTTTTTCTCTGTGTGCCACCTGCTTACGTGATCTGCCGCGGTGACATGATGCCTTCACGTCTTAGCAAACTCATTTCGTCGTTTCCCTGTGGTGTTTGAAGCCCCAAGCGAGACGAGATCGAGATGAGATCGATGTCAGATCGAGTGTTTTCACTGCTTATATCTGAGTAGGACTCCGATTAGAGATTGTTATTAAGATATTCCGTTTTATTTTTACGCTGATCTATATATTTGCCCACGTTGGTTTTATAACACGTGGGTATACAAAACGGTGGTAGTAAGCCAAAAGAACCAGAGTCACCGACATAGCTATTAGAATTTGCAAGTTGAAGTGGCAGTGGGCAGACCACATCGCTCGAAGAACCGCCAACCGATGGGAAAGAAGGGTTCTTGAGTGGAGACCACGAACCGGAAGACGCAGAGTAGGTAGGCCTCCCATTAGATGGACCGACAACATTGTGAGAGTCGCGGGCATTCAATGGATGCAGATGGCAGGATGTCGTTCAATGTGGAGGTTAAAGGGGGAGGCATATGTTCAGCAGTGGACGTCTTCTGGCTGATGATGATGAAGCCAAAAGTAAGTCATTCTACTTATCATTAAACATATTTTAGAATGGGACATCCAGTACCAGACGCATGACATGGAGACTATGGTAGAAGTTCCATTCAGACTCACTAAGCATTTCATTCTACTTATCATTAAACATATTTTAGAATGGGACATCCAGTACCAGACGCATGACATGGAGACTATGGTAGAAGTTCCATTCAGACTCACTAAGCATTTCATTCTACTTATCATTAAACATATTTTAGAATGGGACATCCAGTACCAGACGCATGACATGGAGACTATGGTAGAAGTTCCATTCAGACTCACTAAGCATTTCATTCTACTTATCATTAAACATATTTTAGAATGGGACATCCAGTACCAGACGCATGACATGGAGACTATGGTAGAAGTTCCATTCAGACTCACTAAGCATTTCAAATCCACTTTTATAAACATAACAGCAGAGATGTGGAACTCCTTACCTGCGATTATCTTACCGAACAGGTAAAATCCGGGTTTGTTCAAGACAAAAGTAAATAGTTATTTCCTAGGCAATCTTGGCTACATCTTCGACCACATCATCACTTCCCATCACGTGAGATTGCGGTCAAAAACATGCCTAGTTCGTTTAAAAAGAAACTCTCGAGATTTACCACAATTGGTACCACCAATTTACCAAAGTGCGTTTTGTTACATCCATCGGTCACTGATACCCAGTAGTTGACCAATGCTATCCTCGGTCGATAGCCTGACAAAGTGGTGTATTGTTTCAGTTTATGAATTACCTATTCACGGCAGCTACAATAATTATTGTATTTTAATAATTGCGCCAGGTCACGCACAAACCTTGAGACAGTAATGTTTTAGGAATCTTTTATAAGCGGCGTTTTACCAACTTTTTAGTTTTATCCTGTGGTACCTGCTAGTATTCCACAGCAAAAACTAAGAAGGTATAAATATGAGCAAAGCACTACCTACTACACCTTTTTTATATTATAAAATAGCATTTAACAGCTGTTTCATCTGCATAAACAACTGATTGTGTCATCTTTATATATACCGTGAATAATTGAATTTGCTAAAGAGAACAAACATGACAGAGAAAAAAATTATTAAATTTGAGCTGTTGGCGCAGTTGGCTTGATTTGGAACATACGCTCTGCTACAACCGTAGCAAAAAAATGCGAGGTCTGTGGCTACCTGTGGTGGCTACAACACTAAAATGACAATAGATGACATCTATCACATTAAATGTCATAAGTACATCATACATTGAGGTCTGTCAAACTGACACTCCATCTGACTTATCTATTGTAGGCAGGAAGGTTAAATAGAGCGCCTATACCTTTACCTATATATATTTATTATTAGCAGACAAACAAGCTACAGGTCACGGTATGTGGTCACCACCGCCTACAATACCCGCAGCATTGGCGGTGCTTTGCCTACCTTTGAGGACTCCATAATATCTAAAGTTATATGATTATTTACGGGATCCCGATCCCGTAAATAATCATATAACTTTAGTGAACAACCGTGATAGTTTAAAACAGTCCATAATATCTATATTTATTATTATCTGTACAAAATGTACGCTCGCTCGCTATTTGTGCTTAACCCTAGAACCTCCAAAATTGCTAGGAATAAAATGACGAAGTGATACCCTTGACAGCTGTCCAAATTACGAAAACACTGATGACAGCCGATTCAGTCTTTCAACGTACCATGGTCTTATTTAAACATAATTCTCGCAGTTTAAAAAACTAAAAAACACGCTTATCCTAATGATCCTGGTAAAGACTGCCCCGGTGGCTTAGTTGGTAGTGAACCTACTTTCTGCGCTTGGGGCGTGGGTTCGATTCCCATCTAGGACAAACATTTGTGTTTGTTCTATGCCTGGGTGTTAATATTTATTTAAGTATGTATTTAAAATTATATATGTATGGTATATCAGTCTCTGGCAGTCATATTACAAGCTTTGCTTAGTTTGGGGTCAGATGACCATGTGTGCAATAATGTCCCAGATATTTATTATTTTTATTAAGATAAGATAAGATAATGGGACAATCTATTTAAAATATTGCATTGTCATCGGTCCTTGATAAGTGTGCAAAGTTTCAAACCAATCCGCATTTTGAAAGGGGTGAAAATCACGTTCAATGATTCCGTTACAGATATACATACAAATCTAATAAAAGCGTGTTAAACCTGTGAGTTTTGCAGATAAAACCGCCCAGGTAGTTCAGAATAATTTAGCAGAGAAATGGAGTCTATCCTCAAAATTCAGTTCATAAAAGTCCAATTTACTTTTACGAGTATATTTCTTCATCAAAACTCTATCAGTATGTTATTTGCCTTCACCCCAAGGTATTTGCCTTCGCAGAGATTCGCCAGTTTTATTAAATACGATCCGCGATAGTTTCGAGACAAACAAGTCCTATCTTTATTATTAGTTCGGGAAACTCTGAAAACGACGAAACTGGGCTCTTATTTCCTTTATATTTATTTACCTAATTTAAATAGCGAGAAGCCTTTTTGAGGGAATCAGTTACATTTTATCGAATATCGGAATGAAATAATGTTTTATGCCTTTTTTATGATACTGGGTGACGAGACGAGCGAAGTCGCTCGCCTGATAGCTCTTCATGCTTGCCCATAACAGCTCAACGCCACTCAGAATTGTGAACTTTAACAGTTTAAAACCCTGGATGGCAATGCACTGCGCTCGTCACCCCGAATATATCTCGGGGTGACATAGATGTCAAATTTCTGTGTGCCCTGTAATTTCGCTGGAAACATTGCCCTTCAATCAGGAACATAGTAGTGTTTGCACACTACTGCTAGGTGGTTGAATAACTGGCAAAGGTGTGGTACTTCCCCAGGCGGACCCCTTCAAAAGAGTCCTACCACTACAAAAAACCTTGTACAAGTACCTAAAGATCAAACGAATGAACGCTAATGAAAAAAAAATTGGTTGTCTGTAAAGTCTGTTTACAGACGATAATGTTATGTATCACAAGCCGAACGGTTAGACCGATCGTGCCTCTCTATCGCTTGTTCCGCGCTCTCGCTTGCACGCTCGGCTCAGGCGGAACGTGACAATGAGTCATGCTTTTTCGTGCATACAGCCGGCGTTCATCGATTTATAAGAGACGTTATCACGACAAAATCAAACAAATTTGTATGAAAATCGATACATATTTTACGTAGCGAATGCTCGTACTTCACCTACTGAACGCGAGTGCACGAGTTTGTGTCGGTGTGGACTGTGGACGAATTAGCGAAAGCGAATGCACGCGAATGAAGAATTCGCTCGCGTGCGCCTATATTCGTCTAGCAGTACGTTGTGAGCGAGGAGGCAACCGAATGTGTGTGGTGGTGTGAAACTGTGAACACAACATCGATGACAAAATTGCGGTGTCGCGTTTTTTCCTCAATTCGGTATGCTAAAAAAAATTAACCTATGCCAATTCCGAAACCATTTCGAGATTTTTTGTTACAAACCCTTATTTTTCTACTCTGACCTTTTAAAATGATAAGATGCCATTTATTTTAACAAAAAACTATGAAATCATTTGACTTTCATTGACCTCTAAATGACGTCACGTTTTTGCATTTTATTATCTGTGCTTTTTAAGAATAAAAAATATAATACATTTGACACACTGTTCGTCACACAGAAAATATTTTTCTTTCATATCTGTGGTTTTACAGTCTAGTTCTTTTCAGAGTTGCCAATATGGGATGTTTTTCCCTAAGCGTAGGGAAAAATCATGAGGAAGGTTTTTTTCGGGGAAATAAATATCTGATTTAGAACGTTTTTACTGGAAGCACCTAGTTAATAGAATTAATTTTCACCACGTCAGATTAATTTGTTTTTATTATGGGTGCTACTCACAACGATATATAATGTTAAACATATTTTAATATGCCATTTGATGTATGATTAATAATTTATATTCAAACATGATGTCTTAACCTAAGATTAAAAAACACAGAACCTTAATAATCGAACAAATAAAATATTTAAATAAACGACATTTTGAGCTATCTGGTTACGTCACAATATCTCAATTTTCAAAAAAATATTTTAAAATAACTACTGAATAGAAAACAAAAATAATGAAATTAGTTTCTTAAAATAGCCTTATCTACGAAATAAAATATTAAAAAAAAAACTTTACATACCGAAGCTGTTGTCCGTAAGGCCCCAGTTCTGCATTCGCCCCGTAATCCTCTCTACTCCCGGACTCAGGAATAGTGAAGCTTTCTATCAGTGACAGGTTTTTTTTTAAATCGGTCAAGTAGTTTCGGAGTGTATCTTCTATAAACAAACTTAATAATCTCCTCGTTTTTTTTTTATATAAGTGTAGATTATTATTAAATAAGGTAATGTTACTATGAGGCCTTATAATGGGATAATAATTTGACTAAATTAAAAGCCTGACATGGGGTATTATTTTTAGTAGATGGCAACTCTAGATGGACTTTTGTTTTGATTGAATAGAGACTTACGAATTAGTAGGTGTCACTGTCAAGTGTCAAAGTAAATCCTAGTGTCTTTTTTTTGACTCGCGTGCTTTTCTTGGCTCCTCAACGCAACTACATATTTGTGCAAAAATGTGACGTCATAGGTTTCAAATTTTCAAAAAAATATTATAAATTAACTACTGAATATAAAACAAAAATATTGAAATTAGTTTCTTATAATGACCTAATCTACGAAATAAAAATATAAAAAAAAATACCAAAAAAAAACTTTACATACCGAATTCCTCGTGGGAGGTTTTGGCATCCCACGTTTTGTGCATTTGCCAGTGTCAAGCAGAGAAATATTTTCAAGTTTTCTAACCATATCGCCAAATAAGCCACACAAGTCAGAGTCAAGCAAAATTAGTAACGGTCAAGTCTAAGTCATGGTCCAAAAAAGTGGTGAGTGGCGTTAGTTTTTACTTGAGGCTTTTATGGAGTTTAGAATACAACATAAAAATACATATTTCAACTCTTTATATCACTTGGCTACACTCGAGCACGTTCACGAACCTTAACATAATATACAAATCCACCATTACTAATCATTAAAGCTCAAAAATACACAATAGGAAAATTATACAATGAGGTGATCAGGGCCCATCCTCTAGCTCTGAGAAAAGAGCTATGTCCCAGCAGTGGGAACATGAATAGACTATGGCGCGCAAAACGCAGGTATACAGGGGCGTTACTCCAACTCTAAACGTGGGCCCGAATAGGTGCAGTTTGCAAAATCACGCGACCGCAAACCGTATCTCGGCGCGTTAAGGTTCGCGTTCGCATGATTTGGCAAACTGCACCTATTCGGGCCCGCGTTTAGAGCTGGGCGTAAGGCCTCAGGTCTGCACTGTGTGGGTCATCTATGGGGTCTTTTTGATCTCACCCGCAAGGAACGTGTTAAACTCTACTTCAGTTATTAGCCTCATTGTTCCAAATCGCATTCGCACAAAGAGCCAGCGCGAATGGTACAAACACTCACCACAATGCTGAAAGCCACCTCCAAAGCCAGCGCCTTTATTCTAAGGAGCTTAACTAATGAGATTTTTCTTAATCTACTTAATCTGCTGTGGAGCACAGAATAATACAGATGGACAACTAAGTGTGATCGTGCAGGTACCGCTCTAACAGATGGCAGCAACTAGCTATTTGCATGGTTATTTGATCATACAACGATCCTATTGATTGTGTTCGCTTTAAAATCTCTGACTTTTAGGCTTCGAACAACGTCGGACGTCTGTAGAAAGTAGTTACTTTCATCATTTAGTCAACCTTTCTTCTCCATCGATTATCTGTTCTTCGAGAGACGTGGCCTGCCCATTGCTACTTCAACTTGCAAATTTTAATGGCTATGTCGATGACTCTGGTCCTTTGGCGAATATCCACGTTTCGGATTTTGCCTCTACGTTGCCAGTTGTGTGAATATGAGATTGGCCAACAGTTAAAGACCACGTCTCAGTACCATATATCATCACTGGCAACACACACGTACCTACTTGTTGTTTCAATATTGTTTTTGTGATTTAGAATATTGCAAACCAGCAATATAAATCGTACAAACAGGCGCGCAGCACGGTGCAGGTTCGCTGATTCGTTCGTCGATCTCTAGCGTCGGCTGATATTTTATTTGTATTACATTACAAAATAAATATGTGGTATTAGCAATCACCAGTCTTCATTTTCGGAAGCGTTTCCCATACAACAGCCGGGCTAGCATGCGCGCCGCGACAAAACTTTGTAATAGACTTTTTATCGTGCCAAAACGAGACAGCCGTATATGAAACTGTAGGCACCGTGTCGCGTTCTCGCTCGATAAAGTGACGACTAGATTTTTTCGCGGTGCGCATGCTGTATATATGTGTATATATTTTAGGCCATAGGCTTTAAGTCACAGTATCTCTTCTAAAATACTAATAATTGAGACTCCAAAAGCTAAACGCGGTACGACGGATCCTTGATACATGGAGGTTAAACATCTGTGTTATCTGTGCTGGAGGCTTCTTCAAGTGCCGTTTTGTGTTAACCTGACAACTTCAGTTAGGAAATATTAACGTTGGATGTTATTTATTATGAAATTATGACGCAGGGCACATAGCACGCAGAACAGATGGCCGATAGGGCCGAAATGTTCTCGAGAGGAGACCACGGACTGGTAAGCGCAGCGTAGGACGTCCACCCATGCACAAGATGGACAGACGACCTAAAAGAGACCACAGGAAAACGCTGGATGCAGGCCGCTTCCGACCCTTTTGGCAATCGATGGGGAAGGCCTATGTCCAGCATTGGACGTCCTATGGCTGAAATGATGATGACGCAGTTTAATGTTTTATTTATAAGTATTTAAAGGGGAGTGTAATCTACATAGGTATAGATAATGATAAATAAATAATTTGTAACATCGCTGTGTTTGTCCATCTATCCTAGTTTGTTACGGTATAATAAATATATATGAACTAAAGTACATGAACATTTCTATCCAAGCTTAGCACGGGTGGTAAACAAATTGTCTTGCAACCGTTTTGATCCCGTCAGAAAAAGACAAACATATCCATACACTAGCTTTAAACGTCTACACGTGCTATGGACTACAGGGAACTACGGAACCCGCATGATATGCATTTCTCGACATGCACTGGGCAGCTTATAAAAATAATAGCCTAGCTAGCCTATAGAAAGTATTTGGACTGCAATTAATAACTCGCTGGTCAACTATCTAACCGCATTCAAATGAGAATTTATTACGGTAAATATTCCAACCAAAATAACTAAAATAATGTTTGTGAGTTTAGAGATAATATCACGCCCACATTTGGGTAGTAATATGGACGGATAGCTTTAGCCGGACATAAAACGTACAGAGCCACGCATACATTTCATATACATTGCGTCATGGCTTTTCCAATAATTCTAACAGACTAAATAATAACCGGCCAAGTGCGAGTCGGACTCGCGCACGAAGGGTTCCGTACCATTATCTATATTAAGCAAAATAGTACCTATTTATCTAATTTTTGTATTGCCACGACATCTATGAGTGACTAGCGGCAACAATACAATGTCTCGTAATGCCTTGAACGCATAAGGATACATCTAGTGTTGAGTAGCAAAATCAAGGTACTCGAATGTTAGAAATCACGATTTTTTTGTATGGGAGCCCTCTTAAATGTATTTTTTTTGTATTTGTTGTTATAGCGGCAACATAAATACATCATCTGTGATAATTTTAACTGGCTCACTATCACGGTTCGTGAGATACAGCCTGGTGACAGACGGACGGACAGACGGACAGCGGAGCCTTAGTAATAAGGTCCCGTTTTAACCTTTGGGTACGGAACCCTAAAAACACGCTTTAAACTCGCTAATTATAAAGATCCTGGTATGAATAATAGGACAAACTATACAAATTATTGCATTGTCATCGGTCCTTGATAATTGTGCAAAGTTATAAATATCTGGGACATTATTGCACACATGGTCATCTGACCCCAAACTAAGCAAAGCTTGTAATATGGCTGCCAGAGACTGATATACATACATATATATTTTTAAATAGATACTTAAATAGATATTAACACCCAGACATAGAACAAACACAAATGTTCATCACACAAATGTTTGTCCTAGATGCGAATCGAACCCACACCCCCAAGCACAGAAAGTAGGATCACTACCAACTGAGCCACCGAGGCAGTCGATTTCAAATCAATCCGTCGTTTTGATTTCACTCCGCGGGTGAAAATCACGTTCTAAGATTTTGTTACATAGACACATCCCCTGCATATGTTTTTTTTAATAAATTTTATTTACTTTGTGAATGGTGTCCATAATGATGATCACAATAACCTCCTTTCGGTTTAGTATCATCAAGGATCCATATTAGTAAGTTCAGTGCTTTTTCCCAATCCCAAAATGCGCCCAACATGTCTAAAGAAGTTTTCACATCACAACTCATTCTGAAATGAAAAACTTGGCCGGATTGTCACTTAAAAATTAGGAAACTTCTCCGGCCAAAACTGTTACATATCCATCCATTGAAAATGTAAACAGCATTTAGTATTAACGTGGAATGTTTTCGCGACGCAGAGCGGTGGTAATTACACCGAACTTGATGAGAATTATTCAGTTTTTAATTATAATTTTGGGGTTAAGGCATTGCCTGGAGATTGCGCGCTGACACGAATGTTTTGGGACTGAACGCGGTAGTTTTTGGAGTAATTAGGACTGAAGGGTCACTGCGGTAAAAACCTCAGGCGGCGTGAGAAACGACTGAGCAAAATGAGATTTTGATTGTTGTGTACGTGGAATATCAATATTTTTGTTCGACTCAGTACGTGTGCTGCTAAACGCCGTAATAATTATAGCAAATACAACTTTGGAACTCGATTTTGACGGAAGACAGGTATCAATTTAAAAATCAATATCTTTTTTTTTACACTCAATCGGGTCGCGGAGAATTTTGATATATTTCCACTGTTCAGAGCGAGTTCGTAAGGGCTACACTTTATAATTTATATTATTGTGATGCTATGACTTATTCTTAGTTTGAAGTATATTTAGTATTTATGTTATTGTAATGCTGTATAGTTAATTAATAGGGCACAACCTGTAATGGTATTCTTTTTAGTGAATAAATCAATCAATCAAAACTAATATATTAGCTCTTAAAACGGGGGTTTAAAGTTTCTACTTAACTGTTTTTCTGATGAATGATGAATCAGTTTTGAAAATGGACTTCCGCAAAGTAACGCCTGATTCTATCAACTAGTTTTTACTTGTGTATATACTATGTAATAGTAACAATAAGTCAGTAAAAATTATCTGCAGAAGAGTTATAAATATTTTATTACTCACGTATGGTTAAGCCGGTTACTCCGACTATAGTTTCAACCGCAATCGGCGGTCTTTTTTAAGGTGAATACGCGCGCACGGGTCCGTCTCGGTTGCGTGAACTATAGTCGGAGTAACCAGCTTATTAAAACGTGAGTTCTCGTATCATGTTTTTTTTTAAATTACAAAATAGGCTTGCGCTTGGCTGACAACTCGCCTGATGCTAAGCGACGATGCGGCCTACGGTGAATCACGCAAATAAATGTAAATAAAATATGTGGAAACCACGTCTGTTTCCGTAATAAAGTTATAAATAATTCATAAAATCACCCTGCATTCTAACTTGTAGGTCTTGCATAGACATCTCATACGTCTAGTGTCCTGACTCGGGAAGGTATCCTAGCCCTAATGTGAGTTGCTTAGGTTTTCAAGGTTCCATGTGCATAAATAATGACCGGAATGTAAGAAAGTAGGCCATGAATTACCAAGACGTATGTAGTACACATGGATAAGGCAATATTATAGGCATGTTTGGGGCTACGACGTTGACGATCACATCTTATCCTAAATATATATATTTTTCACCGCTTTACTATGGCATGACTTTAACTGTACTCAGCGTGAGCGGCTTGCGTGTACTCAGCTTGATTCTGACTGTGACTATGACTTGCTTGGCAATATTTAATAAAATTAATAAACTTGATAATATTTGACACTGGCAAATACACTAGTAGTGCGACGCCAAAATCCTCACAAACATGAGGAAAGAATTAAAAATATTACTAGGTCGGCTAGCGCCGCTTTGACAGTTGCCAACCCCATGAACTAATTTGTCGTTTAAGAGCCCTTAATATTTTGATGAAATAAGCAACAAAAACTAGATCTTTGGGGTTCTGATTCAATCAAATAGAAAAATCTATAGAAAATATAAATCTATATTTAAAAAATTAATAGTTCTAAAATTTTGGAAAAACTCTAAATCTACTTATTAACTACAATCATCAATTTTATTTTGACGCCTACAATTTACAAAATTAGTTTTTTGTTAAACTCCTTGAGGGAAAGTTTGAATGTGGATTTCGTTAAAATACTGACAAAAAATGTGACGTTATGGTTTACTTCTTTTATTTTCGTTTTGACTTAACCATTATATCTACCAGATACCTACTTAAAATTTAACTATCGCATTTTGTACCGTGAAATGCTAAGGCAGTGGTCAGTTAATGCCAATCACGGTCACCCATCCAAATCCCGACCGGACTTACCGATGCTTAGCTTTTCCATCTATTGAAGGCCAGTTGAGCCAAGAGCGGTAAAGCTATAAGCCATTATCTGAATGGCCCCGGAAGAACCTTACTACCTCCATTAGCAGATTTCACTTTTATAGCGCGTTTCTGTATAAACTGGAAACCGAGTGCTCGGGATAATCAGTCGCTTTCTACAGTCTTCGGAGGTAATAAGCGTTATTAAAGTATTTAGCGCTTTTTAAGGTATTTAGCGTTTTCTGAGGTATTTAGCGGTTTCTGAGATACTAGGCGCTTTTTGAGGTGTTTTCATTCAGCTAATGGAGGCTGCAAGTTGTATTCTCATAACAGATAAACAAGGGAGACATGTCTTATTTCAGTTATTTAACCCCCGAAAAAAAGAGTGAGGTGTTATAAGTTTGACATGTTTGTCTGTGTAACTGTTTATCTGTGTGCCGATGTGTCTGTGTATTTGTATAGGTGTATCTGTCTGTGCATATAAGCTCCCAAACGGTTCAATCTATTTTTATCAGCTCTTTTATAGGAGATTTAATAAAAAAAAAACTACTTGTAGTAAATCCCTCTCATTAGACGTATTATGGTTGCAGCTCACCCATCATTAATCTCACCACTGACTACTGTCCGATTTTCAAAACGGTATTTTCATCCAGTTGGTATTGACTACCGTCCAATTTTAGGAATGTTATTATCACCCAGTTGGTTTTGACTACTGTCTGATGGAATGGTATTTTCATCCAGTGGGTGAGTTTGTGAGTTACTCACTCACCTAGAATTTACTTCTCCACTGATTTGGAAAGGGTCAATACAAATTTATTGTATTTTTTTATTACCACAACGTCGCTTAGAATTTTGCGGGGTTCAGGTATGTATGTGTATGCACAAAATTGTGCTTTCGGTAAGGACTCTAAAATTGCCTAATCTGGTGAGAAGTGTGGGTGTTGTATTTTCCTACCGTCGCTTGATTTTAACAACGCAGGATTGTCTGTTGAGCCACTACAGACTGTGTCGTTATCAGACTAAGTAAATCTAATGAAAGTCTTTGGTATCGGTAGATGTTCTAGTACAAAAACCACGGTATGTACACTTGCTTACTAGAGTATTGCTTTTTCTTCTTGGCAATGATTTTCACAAGTAAAGGTAGGATACGACACGTCCACACGTTCGATTTTCACGACCTAATTTCCGGAGTGACATGAGTCCGGAAAAACCGGTCATCTAATAGGCTCAAGCGTTACTCAGCAGAAATAGCACGCTACGATACGAAATGCTTTATCTATACAAGCTACATACGGTTTTACTCGAGTATTCTGTCAAAAATACATCAACTTGATTTGGTTTTTGACATTAATACTGAAATAGTATGACACTTTTTTATGCTATAGGTGGCAAAAAAGCAGACGTGCCGTCTGATGGTAAGCAATTACCGTCGTCTATGGATACTTGTAACATCAGAGGCATACCGCCACAGAGGCGACTGCGACGCCGGCGTCAGACGGAACAGTTCTTCAGAACACTCCCCATTGTAAATGCGATAAAAGATACAGAGAGAACCAGCCTCTCTGCGCATGTTGAGCGGCTGACACTTTCTTAATACATATTATTTGTAAAAAGAAAATGACATATTTCATGATCGAATGATTGTTTTTTTTCAAGCACATATATTTATAGAAAAGATTACTCTTCTGTAGTATATAAGAAGTTTATATATAGTACTTAGTACTTAGCAAGTATTATTTCTGTGATTTGAACAGACTTGAACGGAAATACTTTTTTCTCAAAGGTCAAAGGAGGTCTTGACATTAAAAAAATCGGCGGCCAAATTTGCCCCTCAAAAAAAAGAGCCAAAATTCATCTTTTTTTAGAGGAATACGTTACCAAACCTCTGCACAAAGAGAGGCGAATGTACAGGTTAGGTATGTTAGAATTTACAGACAAACAATCATTGTCATTTCCACATTTCCAGTCATTTTTCCTACAGAAAAGGTAATCTAAACAAACAAATAAATCTGTGGTTTTTCCTGTAATTGGCTCTTAGTATAAGCTATAAATAAAACACCTTGTTTTTTTTCTTCGAAGATTGATTGTTAGACAACGTTTATTTTACTAAAGTAATTTAAGGAATTACACTCTCAAACTTTCCCTCGGAGAGTTATACGAAAAACTATATTGTAAATATGGAGGTAATAAGTTGATATGTTGAGTTTTCCAAAACGTGAAGCCATTATTTTCAATAAAAATACAGATCTATTTATTACAGAAATTGAATTTTCTATTTGATAGAATCAGAACGCCAAAAATCCAGTTTTCGTTGTTTTTATCATCTAAAATGTAAGGATGCTCTTAATAACGAACTGTAAGTTGGTTTGGGACAAGGCAGTAACCAAACTCACCAAATATTTATAATTGAATGTAATCATTCACACCAGCCTGACATCATACGCAGGGCTTTTTCCACCGCCAATGTCGCAGCCGTGCTCGAACCGAGCGGTCTTGCGCGTGACGATGGAAGGAGGCTGTGACGTTTCAGGGGGGGTACTAAAGAAATCCCGAGAAACTACCTAAATAATGATGTAAATTATTTTCTGTTAAATACGTGATTTATTTTGGCCATGTTACGTAAGTTTGTGATCGTCTAGTTTAACTTATTAACTCGTATTATCAAAGGTTTTTATGAATCAATATTACGTTAATTTTATGAGCAATTGTTTATCTTTAAAGAGGTTCATTGATTCGAAGCACCGCCAGTTGTCAAAACACATGCGACTTACCCCTTGTAGAATGGATAAAACACCGCAAGTACTTTACTCGTTCGGGGTCCTGTTGGTAAAATATAAAAATTGCTAAACAGTTCTAAATTTTGAATACCCCAACCTAAACCTACATAAAATGTATTGAATTATCAAACTGAGCTCATGAAACTCTTAGTCTTTAACATAATAATTGTATAAAAGTCGTGTACATAAGCAATCAAGAAGTGCGTGAAGATCTTTTATCGGCTGCGCTGAAATTACACTTTGTCTAGACAATTTTACGCTAATTGCACGCTTACGACATAAAATAATTCTTAATGCATAATTAAGCAGATTTGTTCATGCGAAGCATTTGCGCCTTAAACACTATGCAAGTGAGGTTTTACATAAAGTTAGTTTATTTCAAATTTCCAGCAATTTATCGTTAATTCCCGCAAGCGCGATAATCACTGTAGTGATATATATAATCCTGTTGTATACACACATATGAGATGTGTGTGTCCTTTTGGGGCTGAAAGTCGTTATTTCATTGCCTCTTGATTTATATAAATATGTACGTGACGCGTGTCGTTGAAGAACATTTCATTTCTCCTGGATGAAATAAAATTCCTTATCGCCGAGCGAGTTAGTCCACGAGACAGAACCTAACAAAAATCAAATATAAAAACAGTAGGTTCGCTGTCTAGGTGGGTCATAACGAAAATCAAATAAATAAAAAAAATATGCCGGCACCTGTGGCTAATCGCAACCTCGTCGTACTTTCATTTTTCCAGGATGAGACAAAACCCCTTGTCGTCGAGCGAGTTAGTCCACGACAGAACCTAACAAAAATCAAATATAAAAACAGTAGGTTCGCTGTCTAGGTGGGTCATAACGAAAATCAAATAAATAAGAAAAATATGCCGGCACCTGTGGCTAATCGCAAACTCGCAGTCAAAAAAAATACCCAAAACAAAAAAAGACTGGTCCTAGTCTCACCCGGTCTCGTCGTCTGGATTAATGAAAGCATTTGTATCTCTGCATTGTCGAATATGAAGATCGAGTCAAATCAGCGCCAACGCCGTCCACAATAGTCCGTCGTGTTAAGCAATTCAGTATTAGATTTATATAAAACCTCTTTCTTGCGTCATATAATTAACACCATAAAAGATTTCCCGTAGTTTCTGAAGTGCTCCTTTATCAATAAGATGAATGTATTAATAATAATCTGGAACCATTTTATCTCACGTGTAATTTTATTTCTTGTGGTCATGTATTTTAAGAGATTTAAATAACGCAGTTCGTTATTTAATAGGTAGATACTTTAACTCCATCTGAAGTAAACGTTGGGATTTTCTCTTTTAAAAACCATAGCTCCAAGTATAAAAGAATACTTAGCTTTTTCAGTTTGTAGACTCGTTCGCTGGCATTCACACACACTCACACGCTATGAATTTATATATTATTATTCAACACTGATAATTTTATACAATATCTAATCATTTTACACTGATTTTATGTGTCACTGTAAACACACGTCAGCAATATTAAATATGGCTGTTCCGCGGCGAACTTCCTTCTTACAACTAAATAAAGTATAGACAATGCATCCCTTTTATCCCCGATTTTAGTGTCAACCCTTAAGGCGTGAACTTGTTCATTTTAAATGTTGCTTATTGGTTAATGAACCTAAATTGTCCGTGGGCGTGTTATTCTCACGTTCTCAAAATTAGTTCTTGAGTTAGATTTTTTTCTGTAACAGCTTGAGTTTATTAAACAAAAGAAGATAATTTAGCAAAAAAAATGTTTACTTAACGTATAAGTATCTTTTCTACATTTACTTGATTATTTATGGCTTTAAGAGTATCTTTATCTCATAAAACTGCTTTGTCTGTATAACTTTTGTTCTTACAGTTTTTAAACTTTAACCATTGGTATTGTTCAAGTAAGCACATGTGAAATCTGTTTTCGAGCAATAAATTAAACAAAATTTATTGGTTTCCAATCCTAGAAAGGCACTCGCGGAGATTATTGTCAAGTTCACAAGTGTATCCATAATGTACACTATTACTATACAAAATTACCTTTCGACCGGGGTAAGGACAGTTACATTCCCCTCTCTGGATGTGTTCGTTAATCGTTCTCAGCATTTACGCACACAGACACCTATAGGTATTTTAGCAATAACTCAAAAAAAATATCAAATAATATTTTTCCCTAAATAAAAAAAATATCTAAGTAAATTTCATAATGATGTTATTATCAATTTGATCTAGGCTCCCCTCTCAGACTAATGGTAGGTTTCGTTTTTTTTTCTAGTTCGCGATTCCACTTAAAATCATGGATAATTATGATTTCTCCTTCCCCTTTTTTTTTTTAAATTCATATTACCTTTCATTACACGTCAGAATCATTCAAGTGGTTTAAACTATACTCCACATATACAAACATACAAACTTTCATGCTTACACACATACATCGTCATTCGTCATACGCCTGAAATATGTTTTACACCTTTCTTAAAAGTACCACATCAATCTCGCTACATTATCATCATACCCATAAAAGATCCATTTCTTATTAGAATTCCCTCATTCTCAGTCTCAATGAGGTTTTGTAGCACCTGCTGTGATTTTAAATTGTAAAGTAATTTTTTTTTTTCGCCAGGAAGTCCGCGTTTGACCACCAACTCGCCAATCACCAACTCTTCATAGGTCCTTGTTAATATTTCCAGTATCACAGTTCAACGTTTTCAACTCCTTTGGCCAATTTAGCTCGATAACCTTACGACTATGATATTGTTTTAATTTAATCTAAGAATATCATTATTAAAAAAAACTTGCAGGTGTTTGCTTTTCAAGTTGCCGTCGATAACTTCGAAGACTCCATAATTCACTATAATTATATAAATGGTTCCACAGTCCCAACCACAGGTATAAAATCCTGTATCGATACCCGTAGGTAAATAGGTTTTAAATGTTTTTTTCCATTCACGCCGTTTATCATCATTTGAGTTTTCCATGTTTCCACTGCTAGGATTCAGGTCTCAGTATTTTCTCTTCCACGGTTTTCATCGACGACATCATTTCAGCTTATATTTCCACTGCTAGGATTCAGGTCTCAGAATCATTCACCAATAAAATCAAGACTGGAATCGAACCGTCATTTTATGAAGAATGAAAATAATAATTCATAATTTTCTCAAAAATGTATACAGGACTTGAGCCTGTAGAATTCCTCAAAATATCGTGAAACTCCATTAATAATAAGCGGTGCTCGAAACCACTAAACTGGTTGTCTTAATATTATTTTCAAAAATCACACCAATAAACATTGACAGGAATCGAACCCGTATTTTTTTTCCAATTGTGGAAATAGTAAATAATAGCTCCTTTAAAAAATACATACAGCACTCGAACCTGTAGAATTTGTCAAAATATCGTGAAACTCCATTAATAATAAATGGTGTTGAAACCACTAAACTGGTTGTCTTAATATTATTTTCAAAACTCACACCAATAAACGTTGACGGGAATCGAACCCGTATTATTATTATTATTTTTCCCAAATGTGGAAATAGTAAATAATAACCCACGCCCTTAAAATACATACAGGACTCGAACCTGTACAATTTGTAATAGAACTACTAAACTACTACTATCTCCGTCCACTTCTAACATTCAAATATAATTCAGGAATCGAACCTGTAATTTTTTTTCTTAGTGAAAATTCCTAACTTAAAATATTTTCAAATCACAATTTAAATTCGCAGGAATCGAACCTGTTGTAGATCGTTATCAATATTTTTTTTTCTTTAAAATGTTTTCTAATCACCAACAAATTTTCAGGGATCGAACCTGTTGAAGATCGCTAACCATTTATATTTAAATATATATATATATATCTATATACATATATATTTTTAATGAAAATCTTACTTTTAAGTATTTTCTAATCACAAACAAATTTCCAGGGATCGAACCTGTTCTTTCTGTTTATAGTACCTTCTCCGATGAATATTTATTCGACGATAATAATTATTTAAGCCTACAACATCCAATCGCTTTTTCATATTCCCCCTCTCACACTTTCATGCCTGTAAATTATAATTATCTACCTACTTGTCATTAATAGCATAATAACATATGAATTTAAATTTAATTTAAACGTAATCTAGTCAAAAAAAACTTGTTCTTTATTTTCGAACGTAAGTTCGATTGAAACTTAAAGTTATATTATTTCTCCATAAAGTATTACAAAACAGCTAACACGCTTCAGAACACACTACTTGCATACAATACAATCAAAATAACATACCTACAAAACCCAACCAGACTATTATTCACTTTCGATTATAATTATAACATCAGAATAATTGATAATGTTTATCAGTCGTCAATGCAATAAATAACAAGGCAATTTCACGTCAGGAATACAATCTTCTAAAAAATATAACCCTCCTTGTTGCGCAGCCTAGTAAAACGCCAATAAATTTGTAAAAGCGATGAGCCTAAGACAAGTCGCACATAAACAATGTTTTAGTCGCACATGTTTCCATCAACAGTCAGAACCATTCAAATCAATGAACCAAGATGTAATTTTCCATGAATCCTTGCTCTGTAAAAAGCGGCAATACAGACCGTCCTTTCATCAAATCAGTGTCATAAACTGTTTAAAAATAATTTCTTCCCAAAACTATCTTTGGCCCGGCTATTGTCTTAGATTTCTTTTAGTGTAGACGTCTCGTTGTATTGTGCGCAGACTGGGCAGTGCACATGTTTTATGGCTGCATAATATATATTCCTTTCAACCAAAAGTTTTTGGGCTTTTAGAAAAGTTTTTATGGCAGTCGTATTTGTTACTTCCTTGCTCAATATTAAAGTTAACAATAGACACACGTGTAACCGAAATGTGCTGTAACTAGCATAAAAGTGTTACCTAAATGCCGCCACTGATACATAAACCTTTGATAATATAAACGTTGTTTATTTTTAGTTTTAATCTTCTTAAAATTATTAATTTTTGACACCCTACGTTGTGTATATAGTAATCCAAATTCTTTTAATTCGTTGTAACAATAAATTATTACATTTAATGACGAAATCCTTGTTCACGTGCACCAAATGTGACGTTTCAGGGGGGGTACTAAAGAAATCCCGAGAAACTACCTTAATAATGATGTAAATTATTTTCTGTTAAATACGTGATTTATTTTGGCCATGTTACGTAAGTTTGTGATCGTCTAGTTTAACTTATTAACTCGTATTATCAAAGGTTTTTATGAATCAATATTACGTTAATTTTATGAGCAATTGTTTATCTTTAAAGAGGTTCATTGATTCGAAGCACCGCCAGTTGTCAAAACACATGCGACTTACCCCTTGTAGAATGGATAAAACACCGCAAGTACTTTACTCGTTCGGGGTCCTGTTGGTAAAATATAAAAATTGCTAAACAGTTCTAAATTTTGAATACCCCAACCTAAACCTACATAAAATGTATTGAATTATCAAACTGAGCTCATGAAACTCTTAGTCTTTAACATAATAATTGTATAAAAGTCGTGTACATAAGCAATCAAGAAGTGCGTGAAGATCTTTTATCGGCTGCGCTGAAATTACACTTTGTCTAGACAATTTTACGCTAATTGCACGCTTACGACATAAAATAATTCTTAATGCATAATTAAGCAGATTTGTTCATGCGAAGCATTTGCGCCTTAAACACTATGCAAGTGAGGTTTTACATAAAGTTAGTTTATTTCAAATTTCCAGCAATTTATCGTTAATTCCCGCAAGCGCGATAATCACTGTAGTGATATATATAATCCTGTTGTATACACACATATGAGATGTGTGTGTCCTTTTGGGGCTGAAAGTCGTTATTTCATTGCCTCTTGATTTATATAAATATGTACGTGACGCGTGTCGTTGAAGAACATTTCATTTCTCCTGGATGAAATAAAATTCCTTATCGCCGAGCGAGTTAGTCCACGAGACAGAACCTAACAAAAATCAAATATAAAAACAGTAGGTTCGCTGTCTAGGTGGGTCATAACGAAAATCAAATAAATAAAAAAAATATGCCGGCACCTGTGGCTAATCGCAACCTCGTCGTACTTTCATTTTTCCAGGATGAGACAAAACCCCTTGTCGTCGAGCGAGTTAGTCCACGACAGAACCTAACAAAAATCAAATATAAAAACAGTAGGTTCGCTGTCTAGGTGGGTCATAACGAAAATCAAATAAATAAGAAAAATATGCCGGCACCTGTGGCTAATCGCAAACTCGCAGTCAAAAAAAATACCCAAAACAAAAAAAGACTGGTCCTAGTCTCACCCGGTCTCGTCGTCTGGATTAATGAAAGCATTTGTATCTCTGCATTGTCGAATATGAAGATCGAGTCAAATCAGCGCCAACGCCGTCCACAATAGTCCGTCGTGTTAAGCAATTCAGTATTAGATTTATATAAAACCTCTTTCTTGCGTCATATAATTAACACCATAAAAGATTTCCCGTAGTTTCTGAAGTGCTCCTTTATCAATAAGATGAATGTATTAATAATAATCTGGAACCATTTTATCTCACGTGTAATTTTATTTCTTGTGGTCATGTATTTTAAGAGATTTAAATAACGCAGTTCGTTATTTAATAGGTAGATACTTTAACTCCATCTGAAGTAAACGTTGGGATTTTCTCTTTTAAAAACCATAGCTCCAAGTATAAAAGAATACTTAGCTTTTTCAGTTTGTAGACTCGTTCGCTGGCATTCACACACACTCACACGCTATGAATTTATATATTATTATTCAACACTGATAATTTTATACAATATCTAATCATTTTACACTGATTTTATGTGTCACTGTAAACACACGTCAGCAATATTAAATATGGCTGTTCCGCGGCGAACTTCCTTCTTACAACTAAATAAAGTATAGACAATGCATCCCTTTTATCCCCGATTTTAGTGTCAACCCTTAAGGCGTGAACTTGTTCATTTTAAATGTTGCTTATTGGTTAATGAACCTAAATTGTCCGTGGGCGTGTTATTCTCACGTTCTCAAAATTAGTTCTTGAGTTAGATTTTTTTCTGTAACAGCTTGAGTTTATTAAACAAAAGAAGATAATTTAGCAAAAAAAATGTTTACTTAACGTATAAGTATCTTTTCTACATTTACTTGATTATTTATGGCTTTAAGAGTATCTTTATCTCATAAAACTGCTTTGTCTGTATAACTTTTGTTCTTACAGTTTTTAAACTTTAACCATTGGTATTGTTCAAGTAAGCACATGTGAAATCTGTTTTCGAGCAATAAATTAAACAAAATTTATTGGTTTCCAATCCTAGAAAGGCACTCGCGGAGATTATTGTCAAGTTCACAAGTGTATCCATAATGTACACTATTACTATACAAAATTACCTTTCGACCGGGGTAAGGACAGTTACAAGGCCTGATGGTATGACACTTGTTCCCTGGAAGTTGGGGCGCCCCTTGTATGGGACGCGACTTGTGTCGATACTTTGGCACCGTCACATCTTCCTGAGACACAGGGTAGGGCTGGTGCAGCTGCCAATTCGGCAGAGCAGCACAAGCGGCGCAAATATGCTAACCTCGGCAGTGGTTACATATTTGAGGCGTTTGGTGTCGAGACATTGGGCCCTTGGGGACCGGGAGCTCACCTCATTTACAAAAATCTTTCAGAGCGTCTGGTTAACGCGAGGCGTGACCAAAATGTTGGCGTGTATCTGGCTCAACGTATAAGCATTGCCATTCAACGTGGTAATGCCGCCAGCATGCTGGGTATGCTGCCAAGTGATACTAGGCTTGAGCATTTGGATTGTCTTTAGACCTTCAACGATCTATGGACAGTCTAACTGTTTGTGTGTTAGTGTTAGCTTGTATTTTGTTTAGCAATAGGCACTCGCCCGTTAAAAAAATAATCAAATCGGCATTACAAAATGGCTTCTTAAGCAAAAATGTCACATAGAGGCGACATTTTATAAGAGTATAGTGCTAAACATGGCCTTGGCCACTTCACTAATACATAATACAAAAGAGTAGGCGAAATGTACTTCCTTAATAATAACGCCATAGAGTTCAATTTACCCAATGTATGTATGTATGTGCGTACAAGGCGTCAAGTTTATAGTGCAGGAAAAGGCACTTTTCATCAGGCCTTAGCTGACTTACTTGCAAATACAAAAGTATAAAAAAGGTAAGGTCTGGACAAATAATACATAGGACACGTCTCTCAATATTAAGATCTCATTTTACCCTCTTCGAGAAAACTGCGAAATTTTGATTTTTTTTTTTGCTCTTTAAACACCATTTTGTTACATTGCGTGTGTGGTTAAATTGCTCTGCCTTTTGAATTAGTAAAAAAAATGCTGCAAAGGGCAGCGTCATCCATAGGACCAATATGCAATATTCTTCATTTGGTACTGCGTCGACGGATGGAAAATTTAATGTTTGATTCAAATTGATTTTGATTTGAAATACATAATTTAGATCAAATACGATTTCTCGAGTTTTTTATATAATAGACAGATAGATAGAAACTCTTTATTGTATACACCAGAAATAAAAATTACAAACAGAAAGAAAACACTTACGAGCTAGTGCCAAAAGTGGCGGCCTTGTCGCTAAAAGCTCTCTTCCAGGCAACCATTGGATGGAAAGAATTTACGTAACAGGATCGACGGAGGATGCTAAAACACTTAATATATATTATAGTATAATATAGATAATATATATAAATATGTAGCCTTTTTATGTTGAAATGACGGTATGGTTGAAAGTGGTAAACATCGTATCCTGCCAGAACACACGACAGCTTGAAATCATATTTTTCTACCTGTGGCTAGTCATTCGAGTACTAGAAAGTACCTGCCCTACCACCTTGCTATGGTTTGCGCACGTTTTCATTCGTCAGTAAATTTCGTTATTAAAATTTGACATGTTTCATGTCTCTTACATTATTCTCCCAAGCGGCACGCACTCCAGTGGTATTTCCTTGAATAAAAATGCGATTTTCGCGGCCTCATTGTCCGTGAAGGTTTATTCTGTACATAATTCGCAGTTTACTGTCCAGGGGCGGGTAAACCCTGGAATTACATTAGAAAATCCCGCAGAAGGAGCGTATCCAGGGAGCGTAATAAACAAGTTACGGCCGTACACAGTTCTCCATGACTAAGCTGATTAAACTTGTTTTTGGGATCAGCGGAGTTTATTCGCAAAGCTAAGGTAGATCTACTTCCAGTAGGAGTAGATGATACGATAATTATCAATATAAAAAAAAGACTTAGTAAAAATTACAGAACTGGACCAAATTAAAATAGAAACACAAGGTAAGCACCAGCATTGAAATAAAAAAATTCAGAGTTGCTCCCACAGTAAAAGTTGTTCGTAATGAAGGGTACTGTGGAACCCTGTCTAATAATGTGCAATATGAGCTTCGGCCGCATTTCCGATTAACTATAACATGGGGTTCTTTCAAAGAGCTGTTTATAGAGTCTTTAAAGATCGGTAACGTATCTGTGATGAATGCCCCTGTTGTTATGGGTATCCATATTTTGACGGTGATCACTTACCATTAGGCGACTCGTTAGCTTGCTTGCCATCTATTGCATAAAAAATACACGTGCATATCATTAGAAAACAATCCTAAACGTTTTGTAGAAGATGCGCTGTTTTTTTTTGGAGTAGGCAACATGACTTTCCGCAAAAGTTTGTCAGATGTAGGTAATTTTTCCCGGTCATTACATGTCCCGTGATTAATTCTTCTAAGTATATTACGTAGCTCAGGCATGATGTCTTCATTATTTACACCCACATACGCCCTCGGCTACCTAAACATGTAGCCAAGATCCTTTGTTATTCAAAATGATATCGCGTAACAAAGCTGTTTTGGTTTTCGCTAGAATTGGTTTGAAGTGTTCATTAGAGAATTTAAGTAATTATGGTATTTACGATGAATTTTTTTATGTAATGGATACTGGTAATAGGCTATAGGATAGTTGTTTCATCATCATTAACATGTCTATACTAGTTTACTAGTCCACAGCTGGACATATAGAGCCTCTCCCAAGGAACCCCACTCACCCCAATTTTCCGCTTTTCCCTACCAGCTACTGCCAGCTGTCTTACGTATATCGTCAGTCCAACAAGTCTCAGGGTGTCTTACGCCACGTTTGCCGATTCGTTATATCCATTCTAGAACACGTCTACTCCAACGGTTATCGGTTCTGCGACAGATATGACCGGCCCACTGCCACTTCAGCTGGCTAATCCGCTGAGCCAAGTCAATGACTTTGGTTCTCTAGTAAATAACTTCGTTCCAGATACGATCCATTAGAAAACCGCTGATCATAGCTCTCTCTATAGCTCGCTGAGTGATCTTGAACTTGTGGACCGCTCTAACTGTAAGTTTCCACGTTTCAGCCCCGTAAGTCATGACAGGTAGAACGCACTGGTTAAAGACTTTTGTCTTAAGATTTTGCGGGATAGGTTGGAGTAGGGAGGGATAGGGAAAGGACAGTTGTTTAATCTATTTAAAACAATGAGCTTAGTGAAAAATATATTTTAATGTAATATGTAAACTGAAGACATTATTCAAATCTGCTTATTAAGTTTTGAGATATAAGCTTTTAAAGTTTTTATAGGATTAGGAAGGGATGCTCTGTCCTTTTCCGTTTTTCCTGCAAAGTAATTGAGAGAGAGAGAGAGAATATGCAATAAGTTTAAATAAAAATAACTAAAACAATTTAAATGGATCCTAAGTAAAGAGTTATTTAAAATTAATGTCTATAAAATGCTAGTAGTCGTGGCTAGTGTGTAGTGTAATTCTTGCTGATTTAAAAAAAAACTGTGACGAACCTAGCCGATAATAATAATAATATTTATTAAAAAAAATAGCATTACAAGATAACTTAAAAGTATAGTTATTAAGTAATCCTGCGCATTTCGAGCGAGATAAGCTAATATAGTTCTTAAATAATCATAAAAATTATTAGTAAAAAGTACAAATTTATCTAAATATTGGGTTAACTATATACGACATTCTTAAACATAAAAGTTATATGATTATTTACGGGATATTTACCGTGGTAAGGTTGTGGAAGGAGCTCCCGATATTTCGGCGCAGTTACATGCACCATGTTCACGGGAAGCACAACCTTACCACGGTAAATATCCCGTAAATAATCATATAACTTTAGTGAACAACCGTGATAGTTTAAAACAGTGGTTAATTCTTAAACATGTTCAATAAAAAAGAAATAGCTAAATTAACATAAACATATCAAATATAGATTAAAGAAAATAACACGGTTGCAACTAAATCTATATTAACATGACTATACACGATAGGTAACATTACTACAGTTAATAACTTCTGTGTCTTCGTAGGACATACTTTGGAGGGTTTCCTGGACAATTTTCATACAATTACATGCATGCATGTGATAATGCCACGTTTTCGACAATGGAAGTGTTTCCGCACAATTGAAGTTGAATCTACCCTTGAACACGGCTGGGTTGCAGACGCAAACGTTTGGGGAGTCCCTGAGGAGAAGAAAGTTGGTCAAATGGGGAAACTTACACATGGATTTTATCTTATAATGCACTAGCTTTAGCACACGATTTCACTCGCATTTGGAACAAATACTACTTAGGGATAATGTAGCTTTTTACTAGCGAAATAACTTTTAAACCCGGAAGACGCAGCGTAGGTAGGCCTCCCACTAGATAGTCCGACGACATTGTGAGAGTCGCGGGCATCCAGTGGATGCAGATGGCAGGATGTCGTTCAGTGTGGGGGTTAAAGGGAGAGGCCTATGTTCAGCAGTGGACGTCTTCTGCTTGATAATGATGATGAACTTTTAAAAACCTGTTTTATTAGTTCCCGAGATGACCTCGTACAAACATAGAAGTCGCAAACCTTATTTCTTTATTATCTATATTTTTGTAGAGCAAGCATAAGTGTTTTTTCCCCCGATGATAATCGGCAGAACAGATTTTTTACCGACTTCCAAAAAGGAGGGGGTTGTCAATTCGACTGTTTTTTTTAATATATATTTTTTATTTTATTTTTTATTCAAAAGGCTTGCGTTTGCGTAGTTTGAATATTTGTTACCTCAAAACTTTCGACTGGGTGAACCGATTTTGATGTTTCTTTTTATATTTGAAAGCTGGTGTTTTCCGTATGGTTTTATTTAAATTGGGTCCAGTTCTGACATTTTTATGAAGTCGGTTTTTATATTGGTAATAATCTTGAATATGCTCTCAATCATGTCACCTTTAAACAAAAAAAAAAACTAAATAAAAATCGATTCAGCCGTTTGGAAGCTATCTATGCCACAGACAGACACAAAAATACACATGTTCAACTTATAACACAGACTTAATTACACGTTTTGTTTTGACGGGGTTTAATAACTGCTACGGAGCCACTCTAAAACCAACGATGTTCATTATCGGTGTACCGCCATTTGTCTGTAATTTGAATCTATGTCCTTTTACGAGTAATACTGTGACAAATTTATCTGTAAAGTTGGCCTGATGAGGGAACTAAAAACTATACGTTGTGGCTGCCAGTTTTCTGCAGAAAACATGGTAGTGGCTCCCTCATAGAATATGCTGGTCCGTCTTTACGTGTCGACTGCCCTGTAATTAAGTTGTCTGGTTTCCAAATCGATATGTAATAATAGGTCTTAATCACACGTCTCTTGAATAGTTGTGATCAATGATGGCTACAGGGTGTGAAAATTCTGAGAGATCCTTAATATATTTCAGAACGCAAAAAAATATCAGAACACAACATAATTATCTTAGCTTTGCTTAGTTTGGGGTCAGATGACCATGTGTGCAATAATGTCACAAATATCACAGATATATACGGAATAAGATATATACGGATATATACGGAAACTGCTAAATGGTGTTTAATTATCTAATATATAAGTAATCTAGTTATTTATCACTGTATGTTTTCCAAATAAAATAAAATAAAATATCTTGGCTCCCACCACACAGAGACTGTGTGGCTAGTTCGGGAGCTTCTGGGATCAATACTATAACTTACCATAAATTATGTCCAAATAAATGTTTTGTAGTAGTAGCCTTTCATGTTCCTGCTGCTGTGATGCAAGCCTTCTCTTAGAGGAAGATGAGCCTTCATTCACCATGTTGGCCAAGTGCATGTTGGCACAGAATACATAAAGTACAAGTACACAAGGTTTACTCCGCATAAGCATTTGAATAAGTAGCGACTCTTACTACCACACAATAAAGTGCAATTCAGGACGTGCGAGCACTAACTACCTACAATATACAACTATATTAGAAGTTGCCTCTATGTCTTTCGCGTATCTCTGTCTATCGCGCGGCAGCGGGCACGGCAAGTCCGACAAGACGACTACTCGTAGCTTCATAACTAAAGTGCGGAGTGCGCCAGATCTGATTACGGTGAGTGTCATAAATGTCTATAAACTTTTGAAGTTTTCGGACATACCGGTTTCGTCAGATTGTTAAGCGCACATACTGCTCGGTCACCATCACTAGCAGAACATGTAGGTACTTAAATGTTATTTATAAGAGCTGCAAACATCCAGATACAATTCCTATTAGAGTCACAATCCCTAAGTGAATACAGTAAAAAAATGTCATAACGTTGTTGTACATACCTAGACATCAATTATATAGTTAACAATGCCACATTTACTTCAATTTAGACGTTATGTCGCTTGCATAATGTTCAACGTCGCTTGTCCGCTAGGGCATCGTAGCACTTGCATCGCGCGGCGTTGTAGTCGGATCGCGGTTGCCTTACAACTAACAGAAAAGGCGCTGAGTTTTGTTAAGACTTTTTTTTACACGATTGTGACTCTGTAGGTATTGTATCTCGATGGCTGCAAATGAGTAACACAGATAATTAATTTTCAGTTTTGAATTTTCAAAAGTATATTTTTTGTTATGCCTATGTTCAGCAGTGGACGTCTTCTGGCTGATGACGATGATGTTTTTTTGTTAAAAATATTCAATATCTCATTATCTATCTTTTTTTGGTATCTTTTTAAACTTTTAATTGCGCGCTGTTCTAGGGCAGATCTCTCTCTAGTTTTTGAGGCAAAGACCCATATTGGGTCGCTACACCAGCTGCGTATGAAGTTAGTACAGTGATCGACAAATATCTAGAGCAAAAAGTGGCGGAAGAAAGTTGGCGCACGTACACAGACAGATGCACATAATACAACCAATCTCGCGAAATTGCGCTGTCAAAATCCCCTCATACCAAAGGGCTTGACTGACCAAATTTAAGGGTCGGCCAGATACCACATTTTCAAGATCTTTATTTATTTTCCGATCTCTGTAAGCGCCTCTCTGTCGAGTATATGCCTCTATCCGCTTAAACTTCTCATACATATCAGAGGCCTTTGGAGTTTGGACTAACACTTACGCAGACTACCTGAAAAACATCTTGTATGAAGAAAAACTAATCTACGCTCGAGGCTTAAATGCTAATTCAGGAACAAAAACAACACCAAGGCCTATTTTGGCCTGGGCTAGTAATTTAGTCCCGTGCTAACTTCATAAATCTAGGGACCATCTTGTACTGACACAAAAATAAGGTTCTACATTTTGAATTTTTAGTCACTTTACTTTGTTTTTTTGTTTGTTTTCTTTGTTTTTTCTTGCAAGTGCTCGCAACACAACCAGATACCAAATACTTAATATCAAAAACCGCGTTTTTATCAGAACTCAGTCTTTCTGACAAAAAACCACAGACATTTAATACAGAAACAGACTGAACATGTTTTTTACAACTACATTCGCAAAAACAGTTATGTTTGCATCTCTCTCGATTACACAAAAATCATATATTCGTATCTCATTTTGTCGTAACGTTGCAACATAATAGAAAAAAATTAGCATGTGGTACGGTGTTCCAAGTCACCATTTTGGTAAGCATCAATATACTGACAGAAGGCTGACAGCGAAAACCACGGCTTGCAAAAATTACCTAAAATAAAAGTTATTTTTACATATTTGGTTTAAAAGATACGAAAATACTATGGTGAAGTGCAGTGTCCTCATGTGTTTTAATTCATCTCATAAGATGCCACCCGGTATAACGTTTCACACGTAAGTTTCGTGTGTTATAATAGAGATTATTTTGAATTGCTATTTTTTCTTGTTATTTTTCATAAACTTTACAATTTGAAGGCTTGGGAAGGTTGTATTTCTTTCAATTTTATAAATGTACAAGTTTGGTGGGTGTAATAAAAGTTAATAAGTAGTTTTCTTTAAAAAAATATTGATTCGATCATTGTTTGGCGTTTGAGGTACTTAGACATTGTCCAGGGAACGTATTCAGTAGCCAAGAGAATGTAATACTCCTTTCAGTAGTATAACTAAAATAGTATAAGTTATTTTCTTTAAAAATTCATTGTATCGATCATTGTTTTACGTTTACGGTATTTAGACATTGTCCAGGGAATTTATTTCAGAATCAGAATTCGTATTTCAGAAGTATAATTAAAATAGATGATTCAGCTTGATGTGATTATGATGACATGAACCTTTTTCATTAATTACTAGCTGATTTTCTTAAGTAATGTAAATAACGAGGTGTAATGCTTATTGGAACAACAGTTTTCAATGATCGGTCGCTATCACTATCATGAATCTCAAGTTGTACTAACTACATTATGATAACTTGCATGTAATAATTTTCAGAGCGATAACATACCAAGTGAAAAGAAAGCCACAAAAAGAGGTGTTACTGGCAAAAATGTTCTGCGGGAGCTGCAGAATACCTCATTTCCATCAAATTCAGATCCTGCAACCACATGACACATCTGGTAAATTGTTTTATACAAAAATAAATGATTTGACTTGGTCTGGTGTGTTTGAATATGAACCCAATGGGAACATCCATAAATTCCATCACATAAAGAGGAGGGGAGGAGGGGTCGACGAAGTGTGACTGACAAGGGGTAGGGAGGGGTCGTAAATTTTGTGACGTCACATTTCAGATACAATCTAATAGTATCTGTTAGCACTATTATAAAAGAATGTCCTTGAGTCCGGCCCGCGTTTTGCAAATGTTTGCGTGTAATGTATATGCAGTGTATTTTGCATCAATATTTTTGTGGCTTGTTGGTTCTGCTTGGTATTATATGTCTGTGCAAAAAACGCGGTTTTCAACAAAAACTAATACCTAGGTACTTACTAGTAATAATACCTACTTAGTAGTAAGAGTGCTAAAGTGGTACTTATACTTAGTATACCAAAGGAACAAGTATCCACTGATAAAATACGCGTTCCTAAACAATTCCAAACTCGCATTTGCAAGCTACTCCTGTGAGATGAAGCTATAGATTATGGGTACAAGTATTTTGATAAAAAATCGCTGCTCGCTACGAAACAAAACTTGGAAACAGCTGCGGTTCCTGTATCACGGGGAACTTTTTAACCCGGATCAATGCAGGAGAGCGAGCGGAGATAAAAAAAAACGAAGCATCATATCGGACCAAAATATGAGCGTATGAAGGAGATTTTTCATTCTGTTCTTTTTAACTAGGTTGGAATAGTGATTCCGTATTTTTAAATCTTAACTTTTTAGTGGTTTGATCTCTTTTTTACAAGCTTTAATTTAACTTGCCTTTTTTTTACCGATTGAGCTGAAATTTTGCATACTCGTTCAGTTTGGATGACATTGGCATAAATTATGTCGTGCCATTCTCTAAACTAAACTAATCTGATAGGATTTTTTTAAATGATGAAATGGGCTAGCTTTTGACCACAAATCACCTGATGGTAAGCGACGATACGGTCTAAGATGGGGCACGCTTGCCCATGAGGTGCCTATTCACTCTTGTCTTCAAGAGACTCAGGTTGTAATTTATAGGGAACACCGAGGCAGGGAGCGCATTCCGTTCCTGTGCATTATCGGTGACTTTTTTCAGTTCGGTACGGCAGAAAAGGATGGCAACCATTTTAGAGCTGTCAAATTTAGTTTAGTTTAGAGAATGGTACATCAGAATTGACGTCAATGCATGGTTAGTTAGCTATATTATGTCATATAAATCCATTATTGCGGACTCCCAAAGACTCGCATTTATTTTTTATGCACCCCCATGATATGGGTATCAAATGAAAGGGCTTCTTGAGAAGAACAATAATAATAATACTAAGGAACGCTTCTTTTGTGCCTTCAACGGTTGGGTGATGCCTTTGCTGATATACTCCTTTGGCATAATGAGGTGGACTCAAACTGAGCTGGACGCCCTGGACAGAAGGGTCCGTCAACTGCTCACATCACATCGCATGCTACACCCACGCTCGTCTGTTATGAGACTGTACATTCCACGGAAGTGGGGGGGGGGGGGGGGGGTCGAGGCTTTTTAAATGCCAAGAACCTACACAACCGTGAGGTGTGCAGTCTCAGGGATTTTTTCCGTGACAGTGAGAGTGGGATGCATCGCGATGTTGTGGCTGTTGACAGGGGCCTCACGCCGCTCTCCTTGGCAAACGAGAACTGGCGCAAACCATCGGTGCTAAGCATCGAGGATCGCAAGGACGTATAGAAGGGCAAGGAGCTGCACGGGTGGTTCCATCGGGTCTTAACAGAGCCCGATGTGAACCTGCTGGCGTCGGTGAACTGGTTACGTTTCGGGGACCTCTTTAGAGAAACCGAGGGGTTTGCCTGTGTGATTGCGGATGAAGTTATCAAGACCAACAACTACCGGAAATATATTATGAAGGACGGTACGGTCGACATCTGTCGGGCATGCCAACGTCCTGGAGAGTCTCTCCGACATATCATTTCCGGTTGTTCGCATCTTGCTAACGGCGAGTACTTGCACAGGCACAACCAAGTAGCCAGGATCATCCACCAGCAACTTGCCCTTCGATACGGCCTTGTCGAATCAGAAGTGCCGTACTATAAGTAAGCACCAGCACCAGTTCTCGAGAATGGTCGTGCTTTTCCCAGCGGTCGACCGGTCCCAGCGCCGGGCAGTGCTCGTCGACATCACCATCCCGCATGACGAGAACCTCGTGAAGGCCGAGAAGAACAAACTCAGCAAGTACCTTGACTTGGCTCACGAGGTTACCGCTATGTGGGATGTTGACTCGACGATCATTGTCCCGATAGTCGTATCGGTGAACGGCCTCATAGCGAAGAGCCTCGACCACCACCTTAAGAGGCTCGCGCTAGACGGTTGGGTCAAGGGTCAGATGCAGAGGGCAGTAATTCTAGACATGGCACGCATTGTCAGGAGGTTCCTCACTCTGCAGCCCTAACCACCGGTAGCTTGGGCCCTGCCCCGCTGCCGGCGGCACCCTAGGCTTAAGTTTTTTTAGAATATTTTGTTTTTATATAGATATTGTAAAAAAACTTAAATTTAAGAAGAGAAATAAATATGTGAATAATACTAATGGTTCATTTGCCTTGGGCAATTTTTTCTGTAGAACATAAGTATTCAAATTTGAATAACAAATCACCTTAGTCGACTCAGTCGGGGCGAATGGTTGAGTCACAGGCAAAGCCTAGGATTAGTCCAGACAGATTCTCTTAGCAACTGATAGGTACTTTAGCCCCGAGCAACTGACGGCTGAGATCTCGTCATCTAGAGATAATATTTAGACTCTACAATTCCCTTTGGAAGGATTTGTGGAGCAAAGCTACTTAGCAGCTGCGGAGTTTGCTTTGTCAGCGTGAAGGCAATACGGCAAAACTATTATAAACTTTATTATTGTTCCCCGTAATGGCCAGTATACAGACAGTCTGTTTTAGGGTCGGATGGTCGTCAAATTGTGCCATTAAAACATTGCCTGCTAACCAAACATCGAATTATAAAACTTTGGTGTTTTCATGTAGTTTAATAGTGTTAACTGCCAAGGAAACGTTTCATTGTTGCTCTTAGTTCCTACTATTTAATCTGAGATATACCGATGGCAATTGTGTGTTGCCAGTGATGACAATACATAATACAGTGATGACAATAATACAGTGATGACAATACATAATACTAAGACGTGGTCCTTAACTGCTGGCCTGTTAGAAATAACTCAGAGTCACACAGCGGCCAATGGAAAGAGCACCTATGTGCATATTATTATTTATTTTATTTTTTTCAATTTAATTTATTTATGTTTACCGATATTTATAATATAACAAAATTAACCTAGCTTCATAACATATTAAATTAACCCTTTTTTAACAGTATAAGTACCTTTCTGTAGGTGTCTCGTTAGCAGTTGTTCTAAGAAGATCTGTCTTACAGCTGTTACGATTCCAACCTCCGGCGTTTGTCCAATGCTGAGTTTTTATTTACCTATATATTCGCCGAAGAACCAGAGTCACCGACATAGCTATTCGTATTTGTAAGTTGAAATGGCAATGGGCAGGCTATATCGCTCGAAGAACCGATACCTCATGAGGAACAAAGGTTCTTTAGTAGATACCACAAACCGGAAGACGGAGCATAGATAGGCTTTCCACTCGATGAACCCACGACATCGTAAGAGTCGCGGGTATCCAATGGATGCAGATGGCAATTGATCGAACCTCTTTGCACATTGAAATATTATAAGCGCGCACCTATTAGATATTAGAAGGGACCAAATTTGCCACTAATTACTTTAGAAGGATTACTTTAGGTCTAAAACCCGAGAAGAGCTTTCTTTAAATAATGGAAACATAAAATACAAATTTTCGACGTTGCATCAGATCTCAATGGGCAAGGTTAGATAACGCCTAACTTTGCCCATTTTTCTATCGAACGGCCGGGGTAGAGACGAAAAAGCAACACCACATCACGGTTGATATTCAGAATCCCCGTACAAAGTGCTTTGATTCGACTTTTATTATGTGAAACGTGCTCCGTCATAGACCGCTTGAGAAAATCCACTTAACTGGAGTAAAGCCAATAAAATAGGTTAATTTTTTTTCAATTTATTTATAGGTCAACAAGCAGTATACAATAAAATATAAAACTAGAGGAGTAAGGTAAAAAAATAATCTTATTAGTAAAAAAACAAATCGAGTTAATAGGAGATAATTTGGGAAATCTCTTACATCTTGCTCCAAACATCACCGGCCTCGTACTTGCGTCCGCGCTTCCTGTTCCGTCTTGTTCTGCATACCCCTGAGCGAGACGAGCCCTTGTTTTATCATTGCTTATCTGAGGACAATGGCTGTCTTTATGGCGGTTCACTCGAACGGTTAAGAGACGACAGATTGATAGGCGTTTGTAAAACATCAACTGGTATTACTGTGGTGTGGATTGTTTTTGTGCGGATTTCTTGTGTATTCCGTATAAAATGGTTGACAAGATTCAAAAATACTGGTGGTTAGAAAGTTAGCCACGCAATCCAGCGAGGCATAATACGGCTGATGGGCATGGTGAGATGAGGAGCGATTGCATGTTCGCTTTGCAATATGATGGCAGCTGGTTCGATTCTTAACTTACTAGACTTGTTTAGTGCAATAAGTTATGTGCAATCGTTTCAATGGGGTCGCTAAAAAAACGGTGAAGGTGGCATCGTGAGAAAACCAGTACGTCTAAGTACCCCAATGGTTCAAATAAGTACGTACATAATTATGACTATCACCAACATACACTGGGAGAGCATGATAGATTAGACCCCAACTTCTCACTCTGAGAGAAAGCCTGAGTGGGAATATGATTCAAATTCAAAATATAGGATGATAGGCTATATTGTGGATAGATTCCACAATATTAGCATATCATGATCCCGATTTATTCGCGATTTCAGGGTTGGTCCCATAGTAAAAGTTGTTTATTAAAATGATTACAATAACTTCCTTTCGGCCTAGTACGAACGTCCTGTCTACTCCTGAATTAATGTGATAAAATTGTATGATATGTACCTATTCATCTACGCTTTCAGTCTAAGAATGTTTTTAACTGCTCCTTCAGAGAACGTATGCAAAACTTGGCGCCTTTGTTTAATCATATCTTTGAAGACAATACGAGCCTTTATCACTAAACTTAAGCCATAAGCCATAAGTTTTAAGCCATAAGTCTTTGCGGCGGCGTTGGCCGAGACAAGGACATGTTTTCTCTAAGAAACGAATGGGATTTACTTTACATTGCTTTTACGACTTGTGACGTAAAAGGTTTTTATACAAGTTTTTTTGGAGTGTGCAAATTTTGCATACATCAAGGTATTGGAAAAAGAAGGAATCGTATATTTTTAACCGACTTCCAAAAAGGCGGAGGTTCTCAAATCGACTGTATTTTTTATGTTTGTTACATCAGAACTTTCGACTGGGTGAACCGATTTTGATGATTATTTTTTATTTGAAAGCTGGTGCTTCCCTTGTGGTCCCATTTAATTCCATTCCATTTCAAGTCGGTTTTTTTGTACTGATAATTATTAGATTTGATAACATACTCGTTATTATCAGTTATATACCTACAAGCATGCATGACACTCATTAGCTAATATTGCGTGTATTAATAAAGTAAACATGACAAAATCTCTATAGCAACTTCATAAAATGCCAAGAAAAAGTTACGGTGTTTTTCACCCTACATAAATCATATGGTATGCAATGTCGGTCTGCACGCAACGTGTGTTCTTAACATGCTGTATACAATTACACATACGACTAGGTAGGTTAGGTAGCATAATATTGTACTATGGTGTTAGAATCTACCAGAATATTCAAAATCAAAGAACTTTTATGCTGGCTTCCGTAACGAAAACAAAAGCTTGCCAAAAAGTTGCGAATACATTTTTACTTTATCGTTTGTTTGCCGAACGATAGCATGTGCGCTTTACAATCTAACAGTTCGATCTTCGCCATGACTTATTTGGTACCTAAAATAAATTATGAGCAGTTTCGAAGCCATCGCTAAAAAACAATGAAGGAAAACATCGTAAGGCAACCGGTATGTCCATGAAACTCAAAAGTTCAAAGACATGTGACATACACCAACATGCACTGGGCCAGCATGGTGGATTAGGGCCTTACCTCTCTCTGAGAGAAGGCCTGAGTCTCAGCAGTGGGAACAACATAATAGGCTGAAATGATGCTATTTTTGTCGCTGAGCTGAACTATACCAAGCATTCTTTAGCTGTGACAATTGCAATATCATTGTAAAAACCTGAATGTTTTTTTTTCTCATATTACATTGTAGTGTATCGGCCATTATCGGCTACTTTTCATTACATTCGGCTACCAACTACAGTGTTGCGTTCAAAAACAGTAAAAGTCATCAGATTTTATTCCGATTTTTACAACACACTGCAAGTGCCAGCTCTAAAAAAGTTGGACCGAGTGCAGGCGATTTCAACAGATCTTATAAATCTTCGGATTGACCGCTAGTGGCTATTCTACCCACAGAAGAGGGAAAAAACACACCAGTCATAGGACTGCACGTCAGAAGTGAAAACTTAAGTAGTAATTCACCTATTCTACAAGAGATGGCGCCGTTTTAAAATACACGATACAGCGTGACGATGACGCACGTTCCATGATTTTTGATCACCCAAAAAGTATTTATTCAACGCATCTAAAGAAGTTTTCACTTCAAAAATCATTAACTTTTTCTGCTTTTGTCATCTCTTAGCTGAATCTGATAAATAAATTATTGGTTAAATCAGGACAACAGTAGGAAAGTAAATGTAATGATGTATTATTCTGTTTAACCTTCCAAAGCATTCGATAATAAATCTGGCATACTAACCATCTGTCAAGAGCCACACCGAGCCTCGTCAGCTATGATCTGAAGGCAATAATTAATTATTTGTCTCTGTTGAGAAGGGACAGCGTTCCGCCACTTAGCGGGAATATAAACGAATGTTAGTAAGAGCACTTACGATATATATATATATATATATATATTATGGCAAACAAGCAAACGGGCCGCCTAAGCAGTCTACGGTAAGCAGTCACCGTCCGCGTCGCCTATGGATACTTGTAACACCAGAGGCATTACAAATATGTTGCCGACCCTTTAAGACTCTATTAACTCGCCTTTTGAAGAACCCCATGTTGTAGCTTCTCGGAAACACCGCGGAAAGTATCTCATTCCACATTTTGCAGGTGTAGTCCAGTCGAGATAGACGTAAATAGAAAAAAATCTAACTAATTCTACCTAATCTAACTTCTAACTAATCCCGGTAGAGGGTTCGCCGCCATCTTGTTTTAAGGTACATTTTTTCGTTTTTCTGAAATAACTCGTTAATTTTCAACTTTAGAGCAAAAATGGCGGTAGCCAAAGTTGTTGGAAATTTAATTTCTCACAAGTTTCGTCATGATCATTTTTACGCTAGGATCAATATTTGCAGGGTTATACTATAAAGTTTATCAAAAAAATCGTAATGGGTGGATCGAATAGTTCTTCAGAACATTCCCCATTGTAATACAATGAACTAACTCGAACAAGAATGTCGAAGACAACAGCTATATAACATAGTAGCCGCCCATCCCGGCTTCGCACGGGTGGAAATTTATTTTTAAACATTTTGGGATAAACGTGGAGTAATATAGCTTATGTTACTCAGGGATAATGTGGCATTCTAATGGTGTTTTTTTTGGGGTTCGTCCATCTGTCTGTTTGTCACCAGACTGTATCTCATGAACCGTGATAGTTAAACAGTTGAAATTTTCACAGATGATGTATTTCTGTTGCCGCTATAACAAAAATAGAAGAAAAAAAATATTTAAGGGGGCCATACAAAAAACGTGATTTATTTGCCGTTTTTAAAGATAATGGTACGGAACCCTTCGTGCGCGAGTCCGACTCGCACTTGACCGGTTTTTCTTTTTTATTAGCCTTAGACGTTAGACACATATATTAAAAACTCCATATATTACATTAGCCATATACTTATATATTACAAACTCCTATTTCTCTGATTATCAGCGTCACAGTGTGCAGTGCCTTTGCAGAACGCAATGCTGCTGACTGTCGTCAGCGTAGTAGGAAATCAAGTTATATGTCCTACTGTCGACTCACTGTATGATATTCTAGTGGTGAGGGCAGTGTATTATTGTCTAATAAGGGTTGGGATTGTTTAATAATTGCCGTTGTTAAGGGCGCAAGGGTATTTAATTTGGGAGTCTGTAGGTCTGTAGGTATGCCTAGGTACATATTACGATACGCTACCAAGTTAGGATTATTCTAGTCTATAAGTAGATATACATTTCGTGGATGAAGTGGTTAGTGAATACATTAGGTATTATGAATACATTACGTATCGAAATACATACAAATTTAGAATTTCGAAATTTAAATACTGTATGTGTAATGACAAGTGAAATTGGGCAATGTTATATATGTTCCTCTTTTCTGCAGCAGATCAACGGAACGACGTGATTTTTTCCATAGTTAAAGTTGGTTGGTGTAGAGTGCTCATATCGCAGAATAATGTTCGGTCCCTGTAAGATTCTTTACGTGGATGAAACCGCGGGGCAAAGCTAACAATGTATAATGACAAATGCAGCTTGTGCGCTTTGGAATTTGACGGCACCCGATTCGATACTTGGTCCTGCACCAATGACTTATTCAGTACTTAGGTAAAATAAAGTGCAGTTTCAACACCATCGCACAAAAATGGCGAAAAATATCGTGAGAAAACCGGTATATCCAAGAACCCCAAATTTTTTTTTATGTGATTTACCAACATGATTTGCCAGCATGGTAGATTAGGGCCCATCCCCTCTCTCTTAGAGAGGCTTTTGTCCCAGCAGTGGGAACATGATATAGTTATGTTATTTTGCTAAATGAGGTGTCGATAAATTCAAGGACTCAGTGATCGTTACATAATAGATGATGCCATCATAACTACAAGATGACAGCTAGCTCCCATACAAGTAAAGCGGGGAGAGATTCTCTCTACGAGTGGAGATGATTTTAATGACTACTAGCTTCCGCCCGCGGCTTCGCCCGCGTTGTTTGAGAGAAATATAATCGAGTTCTGTACAAAGTAGGTACTTATATTTTAGGACGATATAAATATTTCAGCCTGGCTATTGACGACCGGTATGGCTAAGTACTAACCCATGTGCCTTATGAGCAGGAGGTTTCTGGTTAGATCCCGGCCTGGCAGATGTTTAAATGGTGAATTTTATTAAATATTTATATGCTTTGGGTCTCAGTGCTAGTTATCTCTGTTTTTTTTTTAGTTGTTTTTACGTCACCTTTCCTTGACACTCGAACTCGCGAGCTGCTTGCGGCCCAACGAACCGCGCGACATCGTTTTTTTTTTTACTTATATTGTACGTCACCTATTTTTGACACCCGAACTCGCGGGCCGCTTGCGGCCCAACGAACCGCGCGGCATCGTTTTTTTTTTACTTGTTTGTATGTCACCTTTTCTTGACACTCGAACTCGCGGGTTGCTTGCGGCCCAGTGAACCGCGCGATATCGAAAGTTTTCTTTTTTACTTGTTTGTACGTCACCTTTTCTTGATACTCGAACCGTACGGTATCGAAAGTTTTTTTTTACTTATTTGTAAGTCACGCTTTCTTTACACTCGAACTCGCAGGTCGCTTGCCGTCCAGAAAACTACTACTAACTACATCGTTTTTTTTTTTTTTTACTTTTCTTCTATGTTTTTCCACGGGAACCGGGAACCATAATTTGTTACGGGGTCAAAAGTATTGTGTATTTTAATATGGCCCATTGCTTATCTTTAGATCATCATTTCATTTATCATTCATCATCATTCAGATCATTTAGTAGTTCCCGTGGAAAAGTCTACTATAGTCCTTGAACAATCTCAATAAAAAGTAGTTGGTAGTATTAAATAGCCTATGTGTTAATCCAGAACATAAAAAGCCTCCGTACAAAATTTCATCGAAATCCGTTAAACAGTAACGGGGTTTTGATTGAAATTATGATACAGGAATCTTTTATTTTTTCAGGATATAAAGTATGCTATGTGATAATGCTAGAATAAGCTACCTTCATATCAAATTTCATCGAAATCCGTCTAAAACTTATGAAGTTGATTTATTGAAGTTATCCTACAGGAACGAAATATTTTTTCGGGATAAAAAGTAGCCTATGTGTTATTCTAAGATATAAGCTACCTCCATACCAAATTTCATTCAAATCCGTTCAGCCGTTTCAGCGTGAAGGAGCAACAAACATACATACACACACACTCACACACAAACTTTCGCTTTTATAATATTAGTAGGATAAGCGCACTTATGACACACGGCTTATCATTTAATGGGTCTTTCAAAATGAAAATGAAGCTTGGTACGTACATTATTTCTAAACACTAATGTCATGTTTTTAATTTTATTTAAATAAATAAAATTGTTATCCCAGATAATGTGTGACGTCTCTTAAATCGCGAGTGAACCCGTGGGCTCAGCTTGTGAATTATAAACAAAATGCTTCAGAAAAATCAACGCGATTCCTGTAAACCTTTGGAAACGGAGGGATCGCATAAATTTACTATTGAGAGGGTGGAATCAAAACCGACCGAGAAACTAGATTTACTTAATATCACGGTTGTGTTGCTGAGGTGAAGCGAAAGCGGATACGTTTGTGACCACTTTCAAACTTCTAAAAGTTAAATATCGTTTTCTTATTTGAAGTATACAGGTCGACGGTGATGATGATTTTTTATTCTAACTGCCGGTCTACTCTGCAAGCTAAGTGAACGCGTAAGTGAGGCAAATATGTAATAATATTTATCATCATTGATCTAATCTGGCCGATTTCCTGTTAACAAAACAGAGCAACATTTTCTGTTTGCCATGTCCCTGACTTGTGTTAGGGGAAGTACAGTACAGCCGGTCTATTCTGCAAGCTATGTGAACGCGTAAGTGAGGTGATAAGCTAAGTGAACGTGTATTTTTCTTGTCAATTACTATAGAGAAATGTCAAAATGACGAGTGATCACCGTTGAATGTAGTCCCTTACCCTTATAATTCGAAATTTTGACATTTATCTGCAGAAATAGGCAAGAAAAAAATACATTCACTTAGCTTATCACTTCACTTGCGCGTTCACTTAGCTTGCAGAATAGACCGGCTGTACTGTACTTCCCCTGACACAAGTCAGGGACATGGCAAACAGAAAATGTTGCTCTGTTTTGTTAACAAGAAATCGGCCAGATTAGATCAATGATGATAAATATTATTACATATTTGCTAATAACATAGAAAGTCTAAAGGTCGTACTAATTCATATTCGTATCAAAATGTGAACGCTCAAAAGATTAAAGAAGAAATTCACAGCTCGTTAAAATGCCGCGAATGTTTAGCACCAAAGCCGTGCCAAATGGCGACCATTTAAAAATATTTATTTTTTCCGCGGTCGGGCGAAAATTCGCTGAGTAATGAACGTACGCCACAAGTGTGGACTGCGCTTTATTTTCGTTGTGTCACCGCATCAGTGACTTATTATGCCAGTATTTATCCGCTTAAACAACGTTGCTTTAATGTGAAGATTTTTAAACTTTTTTTTTACTGGCACTTGCCTTTACCATCGACAAATTATAGTGAGACTATTAATAGCGGTTCATTATGGCGTAGATCGGAAATATGCCAAAATAACGGATTAAACTTAGATGGCGCTACAATTTGATCGTGTTATAGGTTGTCTCGAACTTCCGTAAGCGCTACAGTCAGCTAGCGTACTAAAAGGTTCAACTAGTATTAGCAGACAAGTTTTGCAGCATTTCAAGAGAAGCGCAACGAAACCAGTAGATGGCGCTATTATTAGTTGATTGAATCAGGCGTTACTTTGCGGAAGCCCATTTTCAAAACTGTTTTATCACAAATTCCTTATTGTACTTGAAGCGACGTAGAAGCGGAATTACACTAGAAATTCATCATTAAAACAGTTTTGGCGCTATTATTATTTTTTTACTTCGGATGCCGCGACCAGCCTCGATATGTTTTCATAAAACCATAAAACTAAATTTATATTATATACATACAGTAAGTACTTGTGCAAAAGCATTGTATTTTTGTATTTTTTAGAAATGTTTCATTAACGTGACCTTTAAACATGCTCGTTCGCCATTCGGGGCCGAAGTCTACCTGTTATAAACGATTCAGTTTGAACCTTAATGCGCCGAGATATGGATTGCTTTTGCGCAACTTTTAGCAATCATCTAAAATTTGCCTAAACACGTGACGGTACGCGGCCCTCAGATCAGACAAACAAAGGAGATATGCTTTACTACAATAATTATATTTATTATTGTTAGTTTATTAGTTCATGTTTCTGAAACTACCTAGTTATTATAATAAAGATTAGCCTGTTTTTCTAATAATTCCGGTTTTCTTCTGAGTATGCCAATTCTCAGATGGTCACTGTTGAAATTTCGAGGTAGTATTAAATTAATCCTACTAATCAATTTTGGTGCAACAAATACCTACCTACATTCCGTGTGGATTTGGTTGACCTCAACCGCCGTCTGACCAACAGGAGAGAGGGAAATATGTTATTCTCACTCTTTCTCTCCCGTAAGTTGGAAGGGGCGGCGATCTGTTCCACACGTTTTGTTACTTTATTTGTTACTTTAGGACCTAGGGCCTTACGTCCAACTCTAAACGCGGGCCCGAATAGTTGCAGTTTTCAAAATCACGCGAAACTTACCGCGCCGAGATACGGTTTGCGGTCGCGTGATTTTGCAAACTGCACTTATTTAGGCCCGTGCTTAGAGTTGGGCGTAAGGCCCTTGTTCTGTTGTGAAGGTACTAACTGCTAGTACCTATACCTAGTTGCCTCTACCAGACCTGAGGCCTGGCGCACTCCGCACTTTAGGTATGAAGCTACAAGTAGTCGTCTGCCAGGCTAGCATGCGCGCTGTGACAAAATGTTGACGACTCTTTTTATCGTTCCAAAGCGAGACAGGCTATATGAAACCGTAAGCACAAATAGGCTAGGCACCTTGTTACATTCTTGCTCTACGAGGTGACGACAAGATTTTGTTGCGGTGCGCATGCTAGCCCGGCTTGTCGGACTTGTGCCGCTGCCGCGCGATAGACAGAGATAACGCGACAAGAGTTACGCGATAGACAGAGAGGAAACTTCTAGGTTAATATAGAAGTAGGTAGCGCTCGCACGTCCTGAATTACGCTAAATTGTGTAGTAACAGTCCTACTTATTTAAATGATTTTGTCCGGAATGAATTCTAAATAAATTTTAAAGCGTCCAGAATTCGAGAAATGAAATAAAAATATTTTAAAACAATCAATATATTTTTCGTACATTATACATAACATAAGTATGTGCTTCGTAATCTATATCTATATTTATTTACATTAATATCTAAGCCTTACTCACTTTTAAGCATTGCTTGTTACTACAGATAACCATAAGGCTTAAAATGTTGTATTAAAGTCGCATTTAGTGGAGCAAGACCATGGCGCTTACACACAGTCGTGCGTTTTGCTACTTTTATTTTTAGGGTTCCGTACCCGAAGGGTTATGATAATCCACCATTATTATAAATTTCGGGCCTTACTTAAAAACGTTACTCAAGTTGACTTACGCTTAAATATGCTCCGTCTTGTTTTCGCGTGTGACGATTGCCGTCAACTAGAAGTTGAGAGAGCATTTTAAAACATAGATCAACTTGAGTAACGTTTTTAAGCCGGTATACCACGGCCAAGAAATTTGATGAATAGGTATTTAGCAACTCTATTGCTGTCGCGCTGCGCCCTGACCAGCGAGCTATCGACGTGTGCGTGTCGAACAGACTGTGCGTGTGTGCGTGCCCGCCCGTGCTCCCGCACTGAATGCCTAGTTGCCTACAAATTCATTTCGCCTCGCAGTCTACTCGGCTAGTTGATATCGGGGTTTGCCGAATGTCGAGTGATTTTTGTTATTTTGCAATCTGCTCATATTTTACTAACCGACTACGCCAAATAGACCAGGGTCGATAATTTTTGAAACCAAAAAAAAACACAGTAGTATGAAACCCATTATTATGATAAAAATGAAAGGAAAAATAAATTATGGGCGATTTAAGTTCGGGAAGTGGGAGGGGGGGGGGGGGTTTAAGGGTAAAAATGGTTCAACTTGATTTCCAGTAGTTAATATAGTAGTAGTTAGTCAATATAGTTTTTGAAAAGTTTAATGGGAAAGTTGTAGGTAATAAAAATATCTATAACTTTTGTCACAATAATTTTTACACATAACCTCAAAATTTATGTGAAAAATTCAAATAACCAAGTTTTTAGTTAAAATAATATACATACATAAATAAAAATATTAAATACATACATACTTATAAACTTAAAGCGAGATAATAACGATACAGTAGCTACTCCAAGATATAGTGCAGTTTCACACGACGCTTGAAAACTTCCTGTGAGGGTGCCGGTCTATAATGTGATGATAGTTACGGATAGGATTACCATGTACAATTCCTATGTGATAACTTTAACTATAATCTAATAATCTAAAGTAAAGTAGAGGTGTTGTATGAGGACTTGAGGAGATATCCGAGACCATAGATACCTCCGTAACATACTTCACCGTTGTTATGGGTGACTTCAACGCAAAGGTGGGACGCGGAATGTTGATGAGTTAAGAGTCGGGTCATATGGGTATGGACAGCGGAATTCGAGGGGCCAGTGGCTGGTTGACTTCATGGAGAAGGAGGAACTCTATTTGATGAACTCCTTCTTTCAGAAGTGACCATGCAGGAAGTAGACGTGAATGAGCCCCGATGGTTCGACCAAAAATGAGATCAACTTCATCATGACGACCAAGAAGCGAATATTCAATGTCTCCGTGATTAGCAAGGTGAAAACCGGTAGCGACCGTTTTGTCAGAGGCACATTGAATATCAACAAGCTTGAGAGGTCGCTTCTGGTGAAGTCCACGCTCCATTCTGGTCATACTCAAATCCAAAACTCCAAAGACTTCCAACTCGAATTGCATAATCGCTTCCAGAGCCGAAAGCGGAACTGTTCGTACTAAACAATAGGCTGGTGGAAACTGTCCAAGCAGTGTGGTCTAAGTTCTTTAAGACCCCACGCCGGAAAAGACCTCAGAAGCTCTCAGATGAAACCATTAAGCTAATGAAAGACCTGACTGAGATGAGACTGCAAACATCAGCTGATATGTCGCAATATGGCGAACTTAATTGACGAATCTCAAAATCGGTGCAACACGATCTGCGTTCCTATAATACAAGATGTATTAGGGACGCATTCGAGTGGAACCAGGGCTGGATAGTGTTCACAAAGAATTCGTCTATTGGGAAGAGCCAAATGATGAAGCTGAAGATCGAGGATGGTAGTATCATTTCATCCTCACATTTAGTAATCTCATATTATAGTATTATATAATTAGTTTTTTTTTTGTCTAATAACATCATGTTATTAAATCATGATTGTATTTGTATATTGTCCGGTGGAGGGTATTGTTACGCCATAACACAGGTTAATTTCTAGCTTGGGTAACAAGGCTCTTCATCATGGAGTATTGTTTTTGTAAAAACAAACTTTTGTAAAATTATGACCGACAACGTTTGTAGACACCAAATATATTTTCATTTCATTTTCATTTCATTTCATTTCATTTTCATTTCATTTTCATTTCATTTTCATTTCATTTTCATTTCATTTTCATTTCATTTTCATTTCATTTTCATTTCATTTTCATTTCATTTTCATTTCATTTTCATTTCATTTTCATTTCATTTTCATTTCATTTTCATTTCATTTTCATTTCATTTTCATTTCATTTTCATTTCATTTTCATTTCATTTTCATTTCATTTTCATTTCATTTTCATTTCATTTTCATTTCATTTTCATTTCATTTTCATTTCATTTTCATTTCATTTTCATTTCATTTTCATTTCATTTTCATTTCATTTTCATTTCATTTTCATTTCATTTTCATTTCATTTTCATTTCATTTTCATTTCATTTTCATTTCATTTTCATTTCATTTTCATTTCATTTTCATTTCATTTTCATTTCATTTTCATTTCATTTTCATTTCATTTTCATTTCATTTTCATTTCATTTCATTTTCATTTCATTTTCATTTCATTTTCATTTCATTTTCATTTCATTTTCATTTCATTTTCATTTCATTTTCATTTCATTTTCATTTCATTTTCATTTCATTTTCATTTCATTTTCATTTCATTTTCATTTCATTTTCATTTCATTTTCATTTCATTTTCATTTCATTTTCATTTCATTTTCATTTCATTTTCATTTCATTTTCATTTCATTTTCATTTCATTTTCATTTCATTTTCATTTCATTTTCATTTCATTTTCATTTCATTTTCATTTCATTTTCATTTCATTTTCATTTCATTTTCATTTCATTTTCATTTCATTTTCATTTCATTTTCATTTCATTTTCATTTCATTTTCATTTCATTTTCATTTCATTTTCATTTCATTTCATTTTCATTTCATTTTCATTTCATTTTCATTTCATTTTCATTTCATTTTCATTTCATTTTCATTTCATTTTCATTTCATTTTCATTTCATTTTCATTTCATTTTCATTTCATTTTCATTTCATTTTCATTTCATTTTCATTTCATTTTCATTTCATTTTCATTTCATTTTCATTTCATTTTCATTTCATTTTCATTTCATTTTCATTTCATTTTCATTTCATTTTCATTTCATTTTCATTTCATTTTCATTTCATTTTCATTTCATTTTCATTTCATTTTCATTTCATTTTCATTTCATTTCATCAAAGCCGAAGATTCTGAGAGAACTCGAGAGGTTTTACGGACAGTCGTACACATTGACGCGACAGCCTAATTATCGGTACAGTTCTGGACAAGAGAGCTAAACTGACCCGACACTACACTGAGGACATCCTAGACATCAGCTTGTACGAGATAAGAATGGCTCTGAAAAGCTTAAGAACAACAAGATCGCCGGGTGATGACGGAATCACGACAGAACTACTGAGAGCGGATGGAAAACCGGTACTTTAAGTCCTCCAGAAGTTATTTAATTCCGTCATACTCGAAGGTACTACGCATGAAGCATGGACTAGTAAGGTGGTGGTGCTCTTCTTCAAAAAAGGTGATAACACCTTATTGAATAAACCCATCTCACTCCTGAGCCATGTGTACAAGTTGTTCTTCAGAGTCATTACGAACCGTCTCGAAAGCAGGTTTGATTACTTCCAGCCTCCCGAACAAGCCGGTTTTTGTAAAGGCAGGAGCACCACAGACCACATACACACGTTCCACCAGATTATACAGAAGACTGAGGAGTATAATCGGCCATTATGTCTAGCGTTTGTGGACTATGAAAAAGCCTTGGATTCAATCGAGACCTGGGCAGTATTGCAGTCCCTCCAGCGTTGTCATATCGACTATAAGTATATCGAAGTGCTGAAGTGTTTGTATAGAAACGCCAACATGTCGATCCGATTACAGGACGAGAGCACGGAACCAATCCAATTGCAGAAAGCCGTGAGACAGAGAGATGTTATTTCTCCGAAACTGTTCACGAACTAGGGCATGCAAAACTCGGGTAATTGAAAAAACCCGGTTTTTTCGAGTTTTCAATTTCAAAAACCGGTTTTTTTGAGTTTTTCGGGTTTTTCGAGTTTTCTTTATTTAAACCTTAAAAATATTGTATTAGTGTGTGCAAGTAAAGAAAATGCTGAAATTTAGTTATATATGTACCTATTTGCACTTGCGTATTTTTATTGTTTAGCTTTAACAAGAGATTAATCAAGTAACATTTGGTATAATGTTGAGACTTCCAGCGTCCTGAACAAGCCAGTTTCCTTAAAGGCTGGAGCACCATAAACCACATACACACGCTCCGCCACATTATACAGATGACTGAGGAGTGTAATCGGCCATTATGCCTAGCGTTCGTGGACTATGAAAAAGCCTTTGATTCAATCGACACCTGGGTAGTATTGCAGTCCCTCCAGCGTTGTCGTATCGACTATAGATATATCGAAGTGCTGAAGTGTTTGTATAGAAACGCCACCATGTCGATCAGATAAAAGGAGAGCACGGAACCAATCCAATTGCAGAAAGGCGTGAGACAGGGAGATGTTATCTCTCCAAAACTGTTCACGAACGCGTTGGAGGAAGTTTTCAAGCTTAGACTGGAACAGATTCAGCATCAACATCAATGGCGAATACATCACTCACCTTCGTTTTGCCGATGATATAGTTATCATGACAGAGTCACTGGAGAACCTCAATACAATGCTCAGCGACCTCAATAGCCTTTCCCAACAGGTGGGTCTTAAAATGAAAATGGACAAGACAAAAATCATGTTCAATGTCAATGTTGTACCCGTGCCGGTAATTATAGGGAGCGATACTCTCGAAGTTGTTGACTATTACATTACATGTATCTTGGTCAGATTGTTCAGTTAGGTAAGTCCAACTTAGGCAAAGAGGTCACCCAAAAAATCCAACTCGGATGGGCAGCGTTCGAGAAATTGCGTGAAATCTTCTCGTCAAAGATACCACAGTGCATAAAAACAAGGGTCTTTGATCAATGTGTGTTGCCGGTGATGACATATGGTACTGAGACGTGGTCCTTAATTGTTGGCCTTTTGTAGAAACTCTGAGTCACACAACAGGCAATGGAGAGAGCTGTGCTCGGAGTTTCTTTGGGCGATAGAATCCTGAACGTGGATATTCGCCAAAGAACCAGAGCCACCGACATAGGTATTAAAATTTGCAAGTTGAAGACGCAGCCTAGGTAGGCCCCTACTAGATGGAACGACGACATCGTGAGAGTCGTGGGCATCCAGTCGATGCAGATGGCAGGGTGTCGTACAGGGTGGAGGTTAAAGGGGGAGGCCTATTTTAAGCAGTGGACATCTTCCGGCTAATGATGATGACGATAGACAACGGGAGTCACTAATTAGTCTATGTTGGGGCATGTTAAACTCCTTAGTGTGAAAAGCCGCGACGGAATCTTCAATAGAACTGCCTGACATATTCAGCATTTTATTACATTCTTTACCCTTGGAGCTGTTTCCATCCGTGGCATGCAATGATTAAAACCATGCTGATAATTTATCGCAAGCAGATTTTTTATATTCTATATATTTTAATGTTGTTGAATCGGCACTGGCAGTCCTCCTATTTTTTTCTCTCTGTTGATATGAAGAACTAGTATAGCGTACGTTTATCAAAATATTGAAAATAATAATATGGGATGATGATGGTTATTGATTTAGCTATGTTAACACAAAAACATGAAAATTGAGAAACAAAAAGACTATACATTAAAATACATAGTAGTAGAAATATTGTCAAAAAATCATAGAGATATCATACCTAAACGTGCCAAAAAATATATATGTCTGAACCAAAACTTGGCGCACGCTACACATTGCGCCAACTTTATGGTTAGTTGTAAGGCAATCGCGTTCCGACTACAATGCCCCGCGATGCCAGTGCTGTAATTCCATAGCTGACAAGCGACGTTGAACACTATGCAAGCGACATAACGTCTAAATTAGAAAGTGTCATTGTGATGTCTAGGTATTTACATCGACGCTCGGACGTTTTTTACTACTTTTACTTGGTGATTGTGAGTCTATAGGTATTGTATCTCGATAGAAAGAGTAAGTTTTTATGAAGTTTCATTGTTTATTAATGTTCTGGTGGTAGTATTTTACATAAACCATCGTGAATAAAAAAAACTCTAAAAACCCGAAAAACCCGGTTTTTCAATCCTAAAAACCCGGTTTTCAAATCAGTCGGTTAATCGCGTTTTTCGGGTACTCGGGTACCCGGTTTGCATGCCCTATCACGAACGCAGTGAAGGATGTTTTCAAGCTCTTGGACTGGAACGGATTCGGCATCAACATCAATGGTGAATAAATCACTCATCTTCGTTTTGCCGATGATATAGTCATCATGGCAGAGTCGCTGGAGGACCTCAATGCGATGCTCAGCGATTTCAGTAGCCTTTCTCAACAGGTGGGTCTTAAAATAAACATAGACAAGACAAAAATCATGTCCAATGTCCATGTTGTACCCGTGCCGGTAATCGTTGGGAACGATACTCTTGAAGTTGTTGACCATTACACCTCTCTTGGACAGATTGTTCATTTAGGTCAGTCCAACTTAGGCAAAGAGGTCGCCCAAAGAATCCAACTCGGATGAGCAGCGTTTGGGAAATTGCGTGACATCTCGTCCAAGATACTACAGTGCTTAAAGACAAGGGTCTTTGACCAGTGTGTGTTGCCAGTGATAACATATGGTACTGAGACGTGGTCCTTAACTGTTGGCCTTTTAGAAAAACTCAAGAGTCACTCAACGGGCAATGGAGAGGGCTATGCTCGGAGTTACTTTGCGCGATAAAAACCGAAACGTGAATATCCGCCAAAGAGCCAGAGTCATCGACATAGCTATTCAAATTTGCAAGTTGAAGTGGCAATTAGGCAGGCCACATCGCTCGAAGTACCGATAACCGATGGGGAAGAAAGGTCCTTGAGTGGAGACCACGAACCGGAAGACGCAGCGTAGGTAGGCCTCCCACTAGATGGACCGACGACATTGTGAGAGTCGCGGGCATCCAGTGGATGCAGATGACAGGATGTCGATCACTATCAGTATAGAGGTTAAAGGGGGAGGCCCATGTTCAGCAGTGGACGTCTTCTGGCTGATGATGATAAGCTATAACTAATCACTTAGCAACGTAATAACCTAATGTATTTAAATAAAATTTTGAAAAAATATCTCAACAAAATTAACTAATATTAAGAGAATTATTTATTTATAAATTTTTCCACTTGTTACGATCCTGATATTCCAGATACACAAGTCACAATATATTTTTTAATTCTTTCTTTTCGTACTTAAATGTGTTATGTGTGAAAACCACGTCAGTTTCCATAGTAAAAATAAATCATGTTGTGCGTCAACAATTTTGTCCAAATCCTAACTTGCCGGCCGTTGCAGTAATGTGCTAAATTCACTTCACGCATAAAACACTAACTAAAGACGAGAACCGTTACATATCGATATCGATGGACAGCACTAATGTGTCGATACAATTATCGACTACATGTCTCTTCTCTAACTGTATACGTATTAGACCGACCCTCCCCTGACCTCGAGCCTCTGCCCGTAGAGCGCAATAAGGACAACTGCAGCTCGGATCGATTTATACCTACGAAAAGTAGACAAAATCATCGTCTCTGATTCTTCTGTTTCCTCACTCAAAAATAGGCCGATTTCATTATTTTTTTCAATTAATTGTTTAAAAAGGATTGATCTCGGCTTCTGTCATTTATTTTTGTTTTACAAACTCATAAATTTTGTTTGAGAGACGTCTGAACACGGAGGTAAAAATTTGATATTTTTTGGGATTTTTAAAGGCTCATATTTCTTATAGTACTTAACTTACGAGAAAAAATAAATGACACAAGCCTGACCATAAAGGAGATAAATTTTATAAAAAAATAATATATTGCTCTAGCGGTATTATCCAGGGAGGAAACAGGAGAATAAGTTTGTATGGACTAAACGCTGTCCAAATTGCCCCTTAAGTAAGGCCCTAAGGTGATACGTTTCTTGTTTAGCGGGAAATTCAAATTTCAAACAGTTTTTTTTGTGTTTGTAGCTAGGCCTGGTAATTATTGTGAAATGACACAGTGTTTGCGAAAATTGTTGGTCGTCATGTACAGTTATTAATCAGTTACTCACCGTATTACTTACATTTGGCAATAAACCGTTTATAACAGAAAAAAATTGTTTATTGACAAATGTAAGTAGTAATGTGCATTGGAGATACGCGATACGAGATTTTACGCGAGTTTGTTAAGAATAATAATCAATTTTCACAAACATCATGATCGTTTACAATAATTACCCGGCCTAGCAACAAGAACAAAAAAACTGTTTGAAATTTGAATTTCCCGCCAAACGTGAAACGTTCACTCCAAAATACTCAGTTTAGGGAAGTAAAACAATGTTTAAATAAAAAACACAACAGTTCGTTTTATTAATAACAAAACAACATATAATTATATTAATTATTAAAGTACTTTTCAAGAAAAAAAAAACTAAATCAATTCATAGATAGATAGGTGACTAACTTCTGCCACAGTTATGGTTTTCATTGTTACAAAATGTGAGTAATGGCAGCTGAATTGATATACCAATAATAATCATACATTTATAATTCGATTCGTCACCTTCGACAAATATAAAGTAAATGGACATGCCATAACCATTAAACTTTCACAGTAAAAACAAGTCAAAACCGTCGGACATATACTGCAATACCTAATTGTAACCATGTACAGTAAATTTGTTGCAAAAAATAGATAGCTAATATAATAACTACGTGAGTAAAAGAGAACACCTGTGTTTGTCTATTGCTCTTGAACCGTTTGACATTCACAGGCACCAGGCGGCTAGACATGTTGAGTAGCGTTAGCAAAACCAATCGCTTATTCACTGCGTCTCGCCGTGGATGGACGTGACTGGTCACGTGACTAATAAATCAGTGTTTACTTCGCTACTTGAAAAACATCTTTTACTAAAGAAGGTGTAATAAGCGTAGGGGGGAAAGACATGTTGGTAAATAAGTTGGTAATATTATTATTATTCTGTTATTTTAGAGGGATGGGTACAGGGGTAAGCACAAAAAAAATTGTTTTAAAATCTACCGGCTGTGCCTATACATGTCAGCTGAGGATTAATTTACGCAAAACTTATTATAACTTAACCCTCCAAGTGTGTTACGGACCGCTTGTCGGCGTAAGAGAAAAGTGCCCGACGCGCGTTAGGCATGCGGTGCGTATGGGAATTGCTGCTATTCGTCAATTTATTTTCGATCGAATGAACGTTCCAACGACAACTTAAGTTCACTGACCTGTAGCTTATTTCAATCAGTACAGAATAAATACATCTTTGCTGGTTATGAAACTTATGAAGCTAAGTTTGTCTTTAAATATTTCAACTTCAGTTAGTTGTTTTTTTGGACTCGCGCTCTGAGGGTTCCTTCCACCGGAACCCTCAGAGCACGAGTCCTACTCCTACTCGTCCGGTTTTTTGTATTCGTAGTGTCTTATAAAACGGGTCAGACAAATAGACAGACCTGGCGAAACTATAAGATTTCTTTGTTGGACTACAGAATCAAGAACAAAAGAATATTTATCATAACTATTACCTGATGAAGTATAGCAGTTTTATTTAAGTATTTTTCGTCTTCCTATTTTCGTCATGTACATTTCATCGGGTGTAAAGTGGTTAGAACATACACGGGTGTATTTATTTGAAGTCCACTCTTCATCTCGTCTCACTGCCCGTATTTTTTCCAACCATTTCTTGTGCATGGCAACATCACTAGGAAATCTACAATAAATTATATTAAAAGTAAAAATAAAACAGTTTGAAAATAACATTTAACCGAAGTATAATTTGATAATTTACGAAATTAGTTTGCTGTCGGTACATTCGCCTCAAGTTCGGCATGTCCGATGTGCGGTGAAGATTGTCGAACATAGTGATGCTTTCCTTGTCTCACTAAGTATATGCGTATATTTCTATCCCGCAACGATGGAATAAAACAAAATGGGGACTAATTAGCGATGTTTGATGAAATTAATTTACATTTTATGACAAAATAGAATGATCAATAAATACTCACGAGTGAAAAGTGACACCTGAACTTTTATTTTGTGTTTTTACACTTCCGGAAAACACACGAAGGCATATTTTTGTCAGATGTTTCGTTATCATGTAACAATAATCTTGTGTTGCACTTCCCACGGCTAGAGACCGACTGAAACTTGTGATCTTCAAAAATGTTCTTCTTCTGGGCATGTCCATTTACTTTATATTTGTCGAAGTTCGTCACCTGTTATTTTCACATAAACCCATTGCAATCAAGAAAACATAGCTACTTCGATCAAATGTTGCCTACGTAGGTACCTACCTACGTTCGATTGTTATCCATGAAAAAAAAAACAATGGTGATGTGGAAAATCCTGGTATTATTTTAATTAAATGTTATTTACTTCTATTCTAAATTATTTCACTAAAACAACGGATTGTTAGGCATTTTAAAGTGAAATACAAAATCATTGCATACTATTATTTATAGTAAAGCGCCATCTATTTTATTTGACTTGTATTACTAAAGGCGCTAGCAACGTCGATTATCTTTAAATGCGAGGTAAGGTAAAGTTTTCGGTGCCATAACACTAACTATTACTGTATTCTGTGTATTAGTTCATTTTAATGTCTAATTGGACACTACTATCGCCATCTCAACGATCACTTTGGAGCTATCGAGAGCGTCTACGCAGTTTTCTCAGTGAATATTTATCCTCTCTAAGTACGTTACATCCATGCCTTTACTAACTAAACAAAATACAAACACTTGGACAGCCCATAGGTCTATGGGCCATCTGTGGGTTGAAGGTATAAAGAAGATCCAAATGCTCAAGGCCACTGCCAGTTGGTAACCTACCCAGAATGCTGGCGGCATTACCGCGCTAAACGGCAATGGTTATGCGTTGAGCCTGAAATACGCCACCATTTTAGTTGCGTATCATTAACTAAGTGCACTGAAAGGTTTTGAAAATGAGGTGAGGTCCTGGTACCCAAGGGCCCAATGTCTCGATCGCAAATGACTCAAATATAATCTTCTTAAAAAGAAAGTCAAAGCAATCAGTTAACAAATATTTATTTCAGTGGTTCAATTAACCGGGTCTCACTATAAGGTACGCAACTACAGGATAGCTGGCCTAGGCACTCCCCTGGCTATATAGCCTCGTCGTCACGGAGAGGAACCAGCGGATGTAGTGAAGGGAAGTGAAGTGAAATGCAGCCGAAGCGGGACAAGGCGAAATGATCGCCCCGGAATCTTGGACCCTCGATTCAGTTTACGGTGAAAATTTTACATACCAATACATAGATAAATCAATAAAATAAAATAGCCTTTTATTTCCTTAACCTATAAAAACATTAGCATGCATTATTTCATATGTTAATTTTTTATTATTATTATTCATTTAAGTACATTAAATTTATATTTCCTGAACCTTACTATACATTTATGCTGATACAATATCTTATATCTAAATTACGTTATTCAACTTCGGACTGCTAGAGCGGCCACGAAAAATCGACACCGCTTTATGGTTGACATTCCAAAACCCCGTACGAAGTGCTTTGATTCCACTTTTATTGTGCGAACTGCTAGTTTGTGGAATGCACTGGTTCCGGCTTCGCAGGGGTGTAAGTTTCATTTTTTTTTTCTAGAATGATATAATATAGCCTGTGAATAAACCTAGTCATAGCTAAGCATATTCGTGAAAACCAAATTTAAATACTTCTAGAGGTTTAGGAGATGTGCGTGACAAATAAACACAAAAACTCTAAAAACTGCCTTAACGTGTTCAGCTGCTTATTTTAAGACGCCCTGTCTTTTTTTTATATCTCGCAATAACAGATTTTAAATCTCTCCATTTTAATTACATGTACATATAGATAGATATGGGTAGCATAATTATGTTTACTTATTATTACTTACTTTCACACTAACTTTTTTATATGTTGACTCTAACATCTTAAAATGTCTACTGGCCACTTACTTTTACCATCTTTTACTTAAGATATCGCTTAAGTGAGACGTGTGATATTAATAAAGATCAGTGAACCTAAGGAACTGATTAACTTGCGACCTGAACTATTGTAGAACAACATTTGAGTGTGAATCTTAGAAATACAAATAATACATTAATAATAATAGAAATACAACATTGAAAACTGTACTGACTAACCTCCTTAATCGCAACGGAATAATGGTAAAATCTGTTTAATTATTCCCATAAAACTTCAAAGCATTGTTTTTAAAGAGCCGTGAAGCCATGACTTTGAATTTCTACGAGTACTACATTTTTTCCTTGTCGTCGTAAAATGGAACGATTTCGCGGAACATTCGGTTTCATTTCCATATCTCGTAATTGCTCCTTGGGAACATGGGGAGTGGTAAAGCGTTGTATGTAATCACACAGTTTAATCATGATAGTAGGATTACTTACACTTTAGAGCCAGGTCCCAATCCGAGCTATTCGGCTTACCATCTTCGAGCACACTAAACATTATTAGCTTTAAAACTCATACTGTAACATCAAACTACCGGTTTTTCTCGATTTTTCATACCATTTTTTTCTTCTGAGAATTTTGACGTTGTACGTCTTGTGCATTTGCCAGTGTCAATGAAATATTTTAAAACTAAGTACTTATTATTTATTCAAACGATACATCACCAATTACATGAATTAATTAAAGTTCAAAACATTACAAATTAGATTAGACAAATCAAATGTAAATAATTCTCGCAGTTTAAAAAGCTAAACTGCGCATTAAAATCGCTAATCCTGAAGATCCTGGTAAAGATAATGGCACAAACTATTTAAATTATTGCGTTGTCATAGGTCCTTGATAAGTGTACAAAATGTCAATTTAATTCGAGGTTTGGAAGTAGGTAGTTGAAAATCAAGTTCAAATATTCCTTTACATACATAGTAGTAAAGTGGTGGAGACTACTTACGCTTCTAGATTTTTCGAAACAACACGAAAAGACAATACACGTTTCACCTCGTTATATTACTTGCCAAAACTTGGGCATGTTCACAAATACTTAATAAGTTACACATTAAAACTATTACCACACATTAACACTCGTAAATATACAACATTAGAAAAGTAATACATATTTTTTTCACGTTGGCGCCATAACTCATTCCATTGTATTTTTTTGACAACTGGGCTTAGCTGTATTTTAAAAATAAATATTCTATAATTAAAATAGAGTTAATTAAGTAGTCCTAAATGATAATTAATTTCAGGTAGAGTGCCCAAAATGCTGGCCGCGTTGCCTCGCTGGATGGCGAGGCTAACTTTCTGACCCAAATATAGGCCAGCATTTGACAACTTCATTTGCGTATTGAAAATCATACATTTATATTCTCAACAATGGCTTCAAACCATACATTTCCTCAAGTTGCTCACAGTTGCAGACAGCCCCGTTAGCTCAGCTGGTAGTATACTTGCCTTCTGCGCTTGGGAGGCGTGCGTTCGATTCCTACCTAGGACAAACATTTGTGTATTTAAAAATATATATGTATGTATATCAGTCTCTGGAAGCAATAAGCTTTGCTTAGTTTGGGGTCAGATGACCATGTGTGCAATAATGTCCCAGATATTTATTATTATTATTTATTAGTTGTTACTAAAAGGCACAAGTATTTTGAAGCAACGAGAACGTCTGGTATCAATTCCAACTATGCCAGAGGTCCTTTGAAGGCGGGTTTTCGAGGTCTCCCGGCGGTACTGGAATCCTCCGCGAAGATTTTAATGATAATTAGAATTGGGGTCGTGGAAAAATGCGGCGTTACCCCAGATTGCGGGTAAATATTTTTATTACCCCAAAATGTGAGTTTGTACGTGTTCTCGTGCAAAAATGTCGGAAATTTAGCGGTTTTAGAAAAACATGGCAGTTATTTTAATGACCAATTCTTTGTATTGTATACTAGCAAAGCACCCGGGTTTCGTTCAAACGCCGTGCTCAATACTCTATTAGCTGCGCCCTGCGCACCCGCATTTGATTCAGATGGTAATGAACCTGCCTGTTATATATATATATATAACTATTCGTCTATGCTAACAAAAAACACACACTTTTTTATATATAATAAACAACACACTAATTGTAAACAATAAAACATAGGCATTGGTGGAGCCGAAGCCAACACCAAGAGGTCCTGTTGAATATAAAAGATACAATTATGGAATATGAAACTATTGTACAGTATAGGATTTAAAAAAAACTGGGCTATTATATTATATGGGTGAACAACTTGTGGATAGTTACAATTAAACTAATAAAAGCATATTTAACATGTCGTAAAATGTGTAGCAACTAACAACCTCAACTGTTTCCAATCAGAGAAATAGGTTGTCCATTAAACTAAACGATGCTAGAATTTAATAGAATATAATTTATTATATTTAAAATAGAGTTAATTAAGTAGTCCTAAATGATAACTTGTGGATGGGATTAATTAATCACACTTTTTTATATATATTATAATAAACAACACAATAAAACACACTTTAGCATTTATAAAGTTAATATATTTTGATTATTCGTTTCATGAAATGTGTGTCAAATGTGTCAAAACCACATTAGTGTTCATATTAACATTCGTTGATTCGCAACACCCAGTTCTGTTGTATTACCAAAATAAATAGATCGCCACTGAAGGCGTTCGTAAGCCGAGAAAAGTCATCCCTCTCTGCGTAATCTCGCTGAAATTCTTTAGGAATTCATCCCGACACGGCCATTCTGAATTCTTTTATTCAGATGTCATATCTTTATCTTTTCCTTTGTAAATAAAAGACAAAAGGGGTTTTATATTTGGTAGCATTACCGTAAAGAGTGCGCCGGTTTTCGAATTTGTTTTATAGGTTATGGGAAGGCGTAGGTGACAGCATGAATTGTTACGCTGATTTGCGGGTTTTGTGAATACATCTGCTTTCTTATGTTTACTAGAATAAGGTGTATATTAGATGGGTTTTTTTTTAAACACATAGTACGTTACATTTTGAGTTAGTAAGTTGTCTTAAAACCTATGTTAGATTTATTCAGACAACTGGTTCTCGGTACAGTTTTTTTTTTAATCCATTTATTTTCATTGTACAAAAATGAAGCGCGCGAACGCACCAAACTGCTGTCTAATCAATTACATAGCAATTGATCTTGACAACTTATGAAATCTATTGAATACGAAAAAAATCTCACTTATGTTTACTTGCTTTAAGTATGTTAATTGACAATGATTCAATTTGGCGGATGCTTGCAAATTTATTTCAGTAACTTCAATAAGATTCCATCTTCGTACCTAAAACGAACCCTAAAAATAATGTCGATCCGTTGCTCTGTTTCTGTGAAAATTGCGATTGTTGTTAATAGTTTAAATTATTAAGATGGCGTCAACAACGCTTAGATTGGATGCAAAGACACCTAAACTGGCGTAATCAAACCTAATTGCACATAGAAATATGTACGCACAAGATATTGTAGGAATGAAAATACAACACTAATTGGGTTTATGGACTCGACTAGAAACTTGACCTTTTACTCGATAACTGACATAATTAATAGATTAATTAAATGGTGTATAAGAAAAACAAGCGCTTTGATTCCACTTTTATTGTCGCGAACTGCTAGTCTGTGGAATGCGCTACCAGAATGGGTGTTCCTCGGTAGTTACAATCTGGGTGCCTTCAAATCACGAGTGAATCGATTACTTCGCATTCTCAGAATACACTGTATTCTGAGACCGCACATCAGGCGAGTTGGCGGTCAAACGCAAGCCTATTCCTAAATATATAAAAAAACTTTTTAGGGTTCCGTATCTAAAATAAACGGGACCCTATTACTACGCCTACGCTGTTTGTCTGTCTGTCCGTCCTACCTTTTAACAACTGTGTCTTTCGAACCATTATAGATAGCTAGTTGAAATTTTCACACAATATGACTATAATGTTCCGGCGGATTAACTAAGAAATTATAAAAAAGTTAATAAGTAAAAACTAAAGACCCCCTCTTTTAGTTTTATACAAACAAACCCATACAGCAAAAGAATTTTGACGTATTGTTCTACTTGCTCTAGTGTAAAAATGGTAATACGTATAAGCGTCAAACTTGGCATGACTGTAGTACACACTCTAAATTAAAACAATAAATACTGGCCAAGTGCGTTCTCGTACGATCACCGAAGTTAAGCAACGTCGGGCGCGGTCGGTACTTGGATGGGTGACCGCTAGGGCGAATTGTCTTTGTGGACTACTTTTTTGTAATAATTTAAGTAGCTTATGGCATTAATTGAAGTCGTGTATTTTTTTATGATACTGGGTGACGAGACGAGCGTAGTCGCTCACCTGTTAGCTCTTCACGCTTGCCTATAACAGCTCAACGCCACTCAGAATTTTGAACTTCAACAGTTCAAAACCCTGGATGGCAATGCACTGCGCTCGTCAACCCGATAAATAAGATGTCAAATCTCTGTGTGCCCTGTAATTTCGCTGGAAACATTTCATTGAGAAATCTGGCAATTTTTTTTGTCTTAATTCACGAGTAATAAAGAACGCTATGAAATCATAGACGTAAGTAAGGTCATTACCTCTTTGGACTTTTTACCTCTTTAGTAGCATAAAAAAACCTATCAATAACCTTAATCTAAGGGTAGGTGACATTTGAAGGCCTAAGTATAATGTGTCGTAAACTTAGCCCATATATACACTTAGGGTAATGTTCACCCTTTCACCATATTGCATACCACACTAGGCATTTTGTTCAACTATATCGAAAAATATTTTATGTCCGTTTTTATGGCAGGCAAAAGGGCGGGACTAGAGATGTGCCAACTGAATCGATTCATTCGAATATATCTGTCCTTGACTTTTAGTACTAACGTTTCTTTTTTTACGGTCATTCATAATTACTTGTCAACCCCCCAAGGTTAAAAAAGGAAACTTGTTTCCTTTTGAGGGAAATACTAAGTTTACTTTTGGATTTTACCCAGTTGAGTTTAGAATTTAGTTACTAACGCCATCTAGTGAAGCGCACGGAAAGAAACGCCCAAAATAGCTGACATTTACGTTTCATGTTTGGCGGGAAATTCAAATTGCAAACTTTTTTTTTGTCCTTGTAGCTAGGCCAGGTAATTATTGTGAAATAACAGATTTGTGAAAATTGTTGGTTGTTTTTACATTATCATAGATAGTTATTAGTCTGTAAGTCACCATATTACTTACATTTGTCAATAAACCGTTTGAAACAGCAAGAAATTGTTTATTCACAAATAAATGTAATAATGTGCATCAGAGATAAATAGCTTGACATGAGTTTGTAAAGAATAATAATCAAATTGCGCAAACATCATGATTGTTTACAATAATTACCCGGCCTAGCTACAAGAACAAAAAAAATGTTTGAAATTTGAATTTCCTTAATTAATTGCATGAAGTAAGTACCTTGTTAAATAAAAGTTCGATTAGTTTTTCGCAAACGTCCTCTGTCGCATCTCTAGCACTATAAAAACTCGTTCGCACTTTCGACTTGAGAAGGTCAAGATTATAAATCAAACTGAATGGCGAGTCGGAACTACGAGTCAATATGTTTTTGGGTGACTTCCACACGAAAAGTATGACTGCTTCCAATCTGTCAAGATTAAGGGCCTTTCGATTTCCGCCAACGTGAGATAACCATGTGGTTTTATTATTTTTAACCGACGGAGGAGGAGAAAAAGGAGGAGGTTATCAATTGGAATGTTTTTTTAAAATGTTTGTTACCTCAGAACTTTCGACTGGGTGAACCGATTTTGATGATTTTTTTTTTATTTGAAAGCTGGTGCTTCCCGTGTGGAATCATTTCAATTTGGTCCACTTCTGAATTTTTTATAAAGTCGGTTTTTCTATTGATAATTATCTAAACGTGTATTTCCAAGTATAAATATATTATTATAATAATGGTGGATTATTATTTATAAGTAGTTCTTTAACTTACCAGAGTGTGGACAAGAGACGTATTGAGGTAAAACAAGCCTTTTTTTTCAGAACGCTATAGAAGCTAGTAAAATCACTGCACTTGGGTATGAATTGGACATGAACAACTTTGCTTGACTTTGACTACACAACTATACAGGGTTATTTTTAATTCACCTAAAACCTCTCGTAGGCAGCTTCCCTACATCAACTGACTACATTTGTTCCACGACTTTGATGTCTTCGAAATGTTAAAATTATTAGTAACTGAATATTCTATGATTCGACACTGGCTAAATAGACGATTTCAGGGAACAACTCAGAAAATAATAATATATGGAAGCGTTTTTTTTTAATGATGAAATGGGCTAGCGTTTGACCACAACTCACCTGATGGTAAGCGACGATGCGGTCTAAGATGGGGCACGCTTGCCCATGAGGCCGCTTGCCGTTATACCGACAGTTTCCTATTTAGCACCTACACCCATCTCGGTCGTCCATTTGTATACATTTAAATCATATATTTTGCAGTTGTGTGCGCTCAATATTGAAGTGTGCGTTTGTAGAACTAGTAAGAATATGTCAGTGTGTGCAATACGTGTTTACCTCAGCCCCTTCAGGTTTGGCATACTTTTTTCGGTACTAGCTCAAGTTTAAATGCAGATCCAAACTATATTATATTATCAAAGGAGAACCAGAACAATCATACTGTAGATTATAGTATAGTATGATGTTAAATCTAAGTTTTAAATATCTTTGGATCCAACAATTCCATTTGTAAAAGTCTTTGATCTATTCTCAAGGAGCGTATGATTTATCGAGCCACCCTTGTGGGGTGGAAAGCTTTTCAATGGAGTGAAATTGACCCCACAACGGGGTGTACAGCAACTAATGATCCACTAAGTACGATCAAATGGGTTATTCGGGAAATGGATAGCAGTTTATAGGTTAAATGGTTTTAGTTTACTAGCAAGATAAATTAATAGTTTATTATTTACTAGCACCTTAATGCTTCACCTGCAGTTTCGCAGACAACATCCTGAATAGAAAACTTCGTAAGAATTGCCGTTAATTAAGAACTAAAGATCTTGAATTTTCAATGAAAATTGTAAATGTTCTGTGTAAATACTTAGATCTGTCTTAGAATAACAATACCAAGAATGAGCGAAGTGAATATACAGGGTAATTGATAATTTTTATAATTTGCTAAAAAACCTCTTATAAATAGCTTTTACATCATCCAGGAAAGCCTGTGTTACTCCGGGGTATAAAGTAATTAAGTAAGCTACCTGAATACCAAATTTTATTTAAAACTAACTACGCCCCGCGGTTTCACTTGCTTTATATTTACCGACAGCAACTTCCTATGACTTATATGACTTTTTTTTAAATTATTTATCTCAGTGTATAAAGTACAGCAGTTTGTAATTACTTATGTCAATGTATCGACTTTAATTCTTGTTCTTTGAAGGGAAAATATTAAAAGACCAAAAAAAAAACTGTTAATACAATCGCTACCAAACTTCTCAGGATCATTGGTTGATTAATTTAATTTAATTTAAGGAAATATTTACGTCAAAAAAAAGTGTCAAGTGAAAAGAACGCCGAATGCGGTTGAAACTATACTTAGTAAGAATAACCGGCTTTCTCACGTGAGTAGTTCAATTACATTATTATACATCAGTACTGAAAATACTCAAGTTTAGGAAAATGAGGTGACGTATTTTAAGTTAGCACCAAAAACTCGATAGAGTTTCAAATATCTGCCTGACTTACACCTGATGCTTCACATTTATCTCATGAGAAAATAGATATTAGGTCTCAAAGCCACAAATATCTTGTAACAAGAATTCTTAATGGTGTTAAAAATTCTTGTAACAAGAATACTTACGATTTGCAAGCAGATCTGCCGGCTGTATTTCTACAAAGCTTACAGAAAATAAGGGCCGAGTTCACACGAAGACGGTTCCGTATAACAGGAGTTATTTATGTAATGATTCTTGATACACAGTGTCGGAAAGATTATTGAACATGAATTTTGCTTTTTCGGTTTCCCTAACACAACGGACACATTATAAGTTTCACCTTGTCTGTCCTTCTGTAGGTCCCGATAATATATTTAAAGGTTATTGAAAATTTACCAGAAATACAGATAAAATTAATTAAGTTGGCAGCATCACTTCAGTCTATGTCTATAGTTATATTATTATTAACGGGATATTTACCGTGATAAAATTTGAATGGAGGTCCCGATATTACGGCGCAGTTACATAACACCATGTTCACGGGCCGACTGAAGAATGCGAAAAACTCGAGAATTATCACTAATTTTGTTTTTTCATTTTACAGGTATAACCGATAAAGGATTATGTAGAAAACAAGCTAGTATATTCAATCGTAAGTAGATTTGAGATTAAAATCGATATAATATTATTCATATTGTAAAACATGTTTTATGTCTTTGTGTTTTTAAATTCGTAGTTAGTTAAATTATTATTATGTTAGTTTAATAAAAAAAAATTAAATGTGTAGCATATAAATGTGGTTTTAAACCCTGTGTGTAAGTACTGTATTTTTGTATTTTTTTATATCAACAAAGCAGAAAGTTCATTATAACGGTTAGGAATCTTGTAGACCAAAGATAATATGACCACTTGATTGACATAGACATGGACATAATTTATTTGTGGCAAAAAAAAAACAATGTACAATAGAAAATTAAAACGATAAAAATTTAAACTTAAACTAATCTTATCATATCTTTTTTTGTCATAATCCGGCTCCAACTCAGCATGATGCCGGTCGTAAACAACCGAAGCTGGTCTTCCGTTGGGCCGGCAGGTGACCTCACGCATGAATGTACCACACGGCACGTGCACAAACTAACTAAATGCTCAATTTATTTAATTCTTAACTAAACGAGCAATTATTAGACTGGCCCAGTAGCTCAGTTGGTAGTGAACCTTCCGTCTGCGCTTAGTGGCGCGGGTTCGAGTCCCACCTACAACATTACACCTGATTGCGCATGAGTCACGTCGCGCACGCTTGTGGTTGGAGAAAACAAAGGTCATGCAATCAATTCGCGCCTACGATTGGCCCGTTCGTAAAAGAACCTGCTGAATATTCAGTACCTTTACATCACGGGGGGTAAAGGCTGAGATGTCAACTAGTTATATTGTCATTGTTGTCTTCTCATCTTTTATAGTACTTATTTTCAAAGTTTCGCCATTTCCGTTGGCCCTGTGTCACCTATACAACACAATTCGTCGTGGCAACTTTATTCTGGAGATATGGAACTCCGATCCGACAACATGGCCGTATTACATTTTCTTCATTTGATGTTTTATTTGCGATGCTATACCCAAATATTTTTCTCACAGTATGGACTTTTTCTATATCCATAATAGATATAATTTAAAAAAGAAATTTCCCTAAAGGCTTATTGTTTGTAACAAATGGACGCTGGGTTTGTTACAAAAAAAGAGAATTTACCTTTTATATACAATAATATAAATTTAGAATACATTTTAGAAATATCGACCTACTATGCCATTATAACAATGCATCATTTTGCTTGCTACAAATGTAGACTCATCATCATCAGCCATAAGACGTCCACTGCTGAACATAGGCCTCCCCCTTTAACCTCCACACTGAACGACATCCTGCCATCTGCATCCACTGGATGCCCGCGACTCTCACAATGTCGTCGGTCCATCTAGTGGGAGGCCTACCTACGCTGCGTCTTCCGGTTCGTGATCTCCACTCAAGAACCTTTCTACCCCATCGGTTATCGGTTCTTCGAGCGATGTGGCCTGCCCATTGCCACTTTAACTTGCAAATTTTAATAGCTATGTCGATGACTCTGGTGCTTTATCGAATATCCACGTTTTGGATTCTATCGCGCAAAGAGACTCCGAGCATAGCTCTCTCCATTGCCCGTTGTGTGCCCAAAAGGTCAACAGTCTCAGTACCATATGTCATCACTGGCAACAAATGTAGACTAAATTCAACTATTGTTCATATTGACAAGTGCCTTTATTAACTAAACAAAATACAAGCTAACACTAATACTACAAAAACTGTTAGACTGCCGATAGACCACTGAATGTCTAAAGTTTGCCAAACTTTTGGCCCCACATACACCTGCAAAATTCCTAGACGACTATGAATTGCTTTAAAATGTAAATAGGAAAATGTAGCTTTAGAAGAAAATACGGTATAATGATTTTAACAAAAGGTTCTACAGTGACCAAAAGAAATATGTTGGTCATTAATGTGATGGGTGGTTTTGCTTCTTGTTACAAATTGAGTCGATTTTATGTGCAATTTTGGCCAAGTTCAATCTTAATTCTCACTCTGCAACGAGTCGATTTCTTCGCTTCGCTTGCCAGCCATCCGCCATAATGTGAAATTGTCTCGAACCCTTTAGCAGTAGGCAGCGTACCCAGCATGCTGCCAAAAGTCATCAAAATTAGACTGCTCATCTCTGTATACTTTTTAAAGTAATGCGTAATACATGTATAAAAAAAATACACGTCGTGAGAAAACCTTCTTTTTTACGTCGGTTAAAAAGAAAAATGAAAACCACGAATTTTAATCACTAACCAATATTCAGCTATGAAAATAGCTTCAAAGGTTTTATGGTATGTTATAAAATTTATTAGTTCAAAATATACCTAGCTACACTCGGGACCCGGGTATGTCCTAAAACTGCGACTAGAACCACCGGAGGATGGGCAGCAGCGTCCTAATAGTACACGGTGAACGTACTGCGATCCCCAAGCCGCCTGCCAAGCGTGGGGATTATGGCAACACCCCTCTCTATGAGGGAGGCCTTGTCCAACAGTGGGCGTTAATTGGCTGTTTGGTTAAAAAAAAACGTGTAATGATATTCCGTATTTAGCGTTTTACAATTTTATTGCATCTACGAGAGAAAATAAATGCTTGAACCGAGGAAAACTTATAAAGTATCCTTACTGTACTTACATCATTTTATATACGCCCCTTCAGTTAGAGTAACACTTGTCTTACATTTGGTGAAGCTATTTTGGTCGAAAGATATGTTCATGGCGAAAAAACATGAAAGCAACGCGAAAATGTTTTTGATGTTATGTCATAACCTACAAAAAAATAAAAGTGAGAACTGATGTTATTTTTTCACTCATCTCACACTATTTATTTAGGAGCTATTAAATTTACAACATTCGGGAAATTACGTGACATCTTCTCGTCCGAAATTGTGCCTAAAGACAAGGGTCTTTAACCAGTATGTGTTGTCAGTGATGACTTATGGTGCTGACTGCTGTCTTTTTTGGAAAAACTCAGAGTCGCACAGCGGGCAATGAGAGAGCTATCCTCGGAGTTTCTTTGCGCGATATAATCCGAAAAGAGAATATTCGCCAAAGAACCAGTCACCGATATAGCTAATAAAATTTGCTAGTTGAAGTGGCAATGGGCAGGCTATAACCGATGGGGAAGAAAGGTTCTTGAGTGGAGACCACGAACCGGCAGACGCAGCGTAGGTAGGCCTCGCACTAGATGGATTGACGACATCAAGAAACTTCTGGATTCCCGCAATCCAGTGGATGCAGATGGTAGGTTGTCTTTCAGTGTGGAGTTCAAATGGGGAGGTCTATGTTCAGCAGTGGATGTCTTCTGGCTGATGATGATGATGATGTAAAATCAAGTTTTACTGAAAAAATATCTGTTTTCACAGTAAACTTGTGACAATATTTACCACCGTCTCATATTTCGTGATATTTCGCGCCGAGGTGTATAAATATAATTAATTCTACCGCTGACTTCACAATAATTCTCACACCCAGGTTAACCCGTCTGACCTACATAACTGCGAAATAAAAACCGAACAAGCACAAGTTTGTATTGCATTGCGGTGTTCTGAAAAATATGTTTTTTGAATCGTTAGTGAAGTTTGTAAAGATGACTGAGAATAGGGTCCAGAGCCAGACAGATATTGACCATACGCATATTTACAGATGAATATTAAAAGAGTTTTAGAGTTTAAGTGAGTTAAAATTACAGAGACAGTTTGCCAACTGAAAGTCAGTTGTCTGAGAAGGCGATGGATCGGGTATGGTCGGTAGTCGGTATGTGCTTTTGAAAAAAAAAAGAGCTTATATAATCTTTAAACGTCTGAACAGACTTTCTTGAATAAAAGCTAAGAATACTCTCGATCTTGTGAATTTTGAAAACAAAATAAACAATATAAAAAACCGACTTCATAAAAATGTCAGAACTGGACCAAATTAAAATGGGACCACACGAGAATCACCGGCTCTTAAATAAAAAAAATATCATCAAAATCGTTTCACCCAGTCGAAAGTTCTGAGGTTACAAAAAAAAAACAGTCGAGTTGAGAACCTCCTATTGGAAGTCGGTTAAAAAAACTAAATTAAAATAGTTTCAACCGTTTGGGAGCGATGCCACAGACAACAGACACACGTAAAATACTCTTCTGTGTGCGTCAGGGATTAGTAAAAACCTTTAATTCATTCATTCATTGACAGACAACGGGCAATGGAGAGAGCTATGCTCGGAGTTTCTTTGCGCGATAGAATCCGAAACGAGGATATTCGACAAAGAACCAGAGTCATCGACATAGCTATCAAAATTTGCAATTTGAAGTGACAATTGGCAGGCCACATCGCTCGAAGAACCGATAACCGATGGGGAAGAAAGGTTCTTGAGTGGAGACCACGAACCGGAAGACGCAGCGTAGGTAAGCCTGGACCGACGACATCGTGAGAGTCGCGGGCATCCAGTGGATGCAGATGGCAGGGTGTCGTTCAGTGTGGACGTTAAAGGAGGAGGCCTATGTTCAGCAGTGGACGTCTTCTGGCTGATGATGACTGATAGAAAAAGTGTAAAGGTATATACATGATAATTTGTCCTTTTCATCCCATTATTGCTGCAATAAAATAACTTATTAATATTAAACGCGGTGGTAGCGCAGCAAACTTCCTAAACTACTGCTATGTAAGTACGTAAGTATCATTTTGGGTCGATCCCTAAAAGAGTTCGTTTCACAATTTTCTCTACGTAACACTAAATATAAAAAATGAAGCGTACTTCTCATTACTTATTCATGAAGTTTAGTATTTTCGCGGCGCAGTTAAGTGGGTCGGTCGATTTTTTTTGCCAAAAGTGAGGTTGCGGCCTTACTTAAAATGTAAGGGAAGTATGAAGGAAAAAAGTTGGGAATCTTTTCACAGCGGCTTTGAATTGGTCGCTTTACCCATAATGTAATTATTAAGTAAGGAATATTATACCAATTAGGAGTTGATAGTGTTGGGACTACTCTTTGTATGTGTGAGCATCGACAATTATTTTTTACACAGGATTTGTTTATAATACGAGAATTAGTAACGTAAGATTAGGGCTTTGCCAATAACAGAAGGGGGCGAGGTAAACACGTATTGCATACACTGACATTTTCTTACTAGCTCTACAAACGCACACTTCAATATTGAGCGCACACAACTGCAAATGATGTGCTCAAAATGTATATGAATGGACGACCGAGGGGGGTGTAAGTGCTAAAGGGGAAACTGTAGGTATGTATAACGCTTCCATTTATTTATTTATTTTGAGACGACTGGGGTTTTATACGACGCTCGAACCGTTGGCTTGCGTGGCCGCAAATTCCATTTTTTCTTTTTTTTTAATGCTGCTCTTCTTCGTTGAAATTGAATATAGCCATAGCAAGAAAATTCAAAGATCGCAAAGTATCATACAAGAACATTTGAAGAAGAAGCACTTTTGAAGATACTGGGTCAGAGGATACGAAACGGGGTCCTATGAAAAACAAATCTTGATCCCCATAAAGAGAAGTCTTTTACCTTGACTTCTTAATGTCAATGACTTTGACCTAGAGGTTATTACCCAGAGGCCACGGCCTCTTTAGCAAGCTCAAAGTTGCACAACGAGGGCTATATGCTCGGGGTTTCTCTATACGAGATCGAATCAGAAATGAGGAGATCCGACACAGCTCACCACATTAGCAAGTTCAAGTGGCAGTGGGCAGGGCACATAGCACGCAGATCAGATGGCCAATGGGACCGAAAGGTTCTCGAGTGGAGAGCACGGACCGGTAAGCGCAGCGTAGGACGTCCACCCACAAGATGGACAGACGACCTAAAAGAGACCGCAGGCCGCTTTCAACCGGTCCTTTTGGAAATCGATGGAAGAGGCCTATGTCCTGCAGTGGACGTCCTATGGCTGAAATGATGATGGTGATGATGAAAAAGGTGTACCTATCTACTTTTTAAGATAACGCAGGCCAAAGCTGCGTGACTGTTAGATGCAGAGTTGCCATCTAGTAACCACAACTTTTCAACTAAACAATTGCAAAGTACCTACTTATTATTTATTCGAGCGATAGACAATCTAAAGTTTGAACTCGGCCGGCAGACTATAGTGCCCTTGTCCACTTGTACGCTGTTTGCAGACATGCATTTTTTATGAGCAAATACTGGGCAAGTAGTAGGTAACTGATAACTCTTTGGGTGAAGGTTAGAACTTTAACAATATTATCTGTCTGAACCTTTTTAGGGTTACGTACCCAAAGGCTAAAAACTGGATCCTACTACTATATACCCTACTGCCTACGTTGTCTGTCTGTCCGTCCGTCTGTCCTACCTTTAAACGACTGTATCTTTCGAACCGCAATAGATAGCCAGTTAAAATTTTCACAGAATATGAAATGTTACGGCGGATTAACTAAGAAAAAAAAAACACGAAAGAGGGGTTACTCCCCTACATCAAACTTTTTTAATGTATTTTTGTATTTGCTCTAGGTAATGTAAAAAAGGTATAAAGGAATAAGCGTCAAACTTGGTATGATTACAGTAAACACACTAAAATATAACTATAACAACAAATAATAAATAATAGCGGACTCTCCAAGATGGCGGACTGGTTATTTTTATGCACCCTATGTTATGGGTATCAATAAAAAGAGTTTGTTGAGAATAAATACGATAAATAAAATGACGTCTTATTTAATACGTGAAAATTTGTGAATGTTTTTTTTAGCGATGATGCAGTCTACGATGGAGCACGCTTGCTTAGAAGAAACAGATTCACTCGTGATTTGAAGACACCCAGATTGTAACAATCGAGAAACACCCATTCAAGCAGCGCATTCCACAGACTAGCAGTTCGCACAATAAAAGTGGAATCAAAGCGCTTTTTATGGGTTTTCGGAATATCTACCACAAAGCGGTCTCGATTTTCCGATTAGTCCGATAGAAAAATGGGCAGGAAGGAATTAGATCATGCAAATCCGATGTACATTCTCCGAAATGTATCCGATAAAAAACCGATAGACTAGCAACTATACGCCGATGCTCAAGGCTTCGATTCTGATGAGCCTCTTGGCACGCTTCTCAATAGATTCCAACACCCCGAGGTGATACTTAGCTGATCCAAAAACCATGATTGTAAACTTAATAACACAACTTTTTATCTGTTACCCAGGATATGTAATACTGCAATGGATTGTCCGGCCGTTTGTCTGTCCGACGTCAGTCGAAACCGACTCCAAATAGGATAGCTTTCAATCCAATTGTAGGCCTTGCTTTTATTTGGCGGCACACGTCCCAATGCTTTGAACGGATTGGCTGCGTTCAGCATTGTATCAGCGCCGATTATTCAGTTATTTCGCATTTTTTCGCAAGGGAAAGTATTATAATGGCAGATAGTTCGAAAGGAAAAAAAAATATATCATAAAAATGCGATAATTAGCGTTGCGGAAACATAGATCTGTAGACTTTGCAAAACCACAGACGAAGAAAGGTTGGTAAAAAATAGACTTGCTTTTGCATTGACGTCTCGTTACCGAAAGGAGATCCGCAACTCCCCATAGGACGCTGGGCCTATTATGAACAAGTATGAGATATGGCGTTTTAGAAATAAAGACAAGGCATATTTTGTCTTTGATTAAGTTTCTTTATTCTACAACTTGGGAATTAAGAGATATATTGATTTCAATAAATAAAAATCTAATCACTCTTACAACCTTATTATGTACCTACTAGTTTATATTAATGGTAGCAGCAGTATAGTAGTTATCATAATCATAAAGGGGATAGAGAAAAAAAAAGAAAAACACATTTTTGAACGGGAACGATTTATCATAATCGTTCAATGTCATCATCTTCTGCATGTAATATCAACTTATTACTATTACTTCTTATCTGATGACTCCGAGCTCGCAATAATGATCGTCCACAGTTCACACATAAGTGACGGTGGCCTACACTTCGACTTCGTTCTTCAGTAGCATCAGAAGGATGACTGGGTCCTTGCAATGACTCATTCACCAGTAACCAGCAAGAGTGGCAAATATGGTCAGATGCAGTAACCTATAAAAAAAATAGTATTATCACACGTTTCCCACTGACTGCTTTTGCCTATGCTACGCATGTACCCTTGATGCCTTGATGTTTTTTTACAGCCCTAATTTAATATGCTTGTTTTGAAATTGAGAGATGCACTGAACTGTTTTATAAAATATAGGTGATAGATGGATAGGTACTTACGAGTCGTGGGCTGATCCATTTTCTTATGAGAGCCTGAAAAGTCTCCGGTTCCGAGCCCACATTGTACCTTCTTAAGTGGAGGGTGGCAATTCCACAATTGGATGCACCGTAATTCATTCATTTTCCGCATTCCAAAAGCAAAGTCCAAAATGCGTGCCGAGGTAAGTCGTTGAAGCAAGATTCAAAGTCCAACAAAGCTAGGGGCAGGCCCCGTCAACTGTTCTCACATTGGTTGGCGTAGTAGCACAGAATACAATGGTAGTAAGTGGGTTAGATAAAGAGATACCAGAACAAAACAAAAACTAACAAAGAGAATGTAATACTACGTAATATATATGATATGGTATCACAGAATTTGTCATATTTGACAATTTAAAAAAACTTGAAAAAAAAACAAAAAAAAAACGTTGAGAGCTGAGAAATAAATTAATTCCAGCTGTATATTTTGTAAAAATGAAAGATAATAACCGTAAATGTGTGAAATGCAAGGCAACAGCAACGGAAGATCCAAAATCAGCCAGCCAGGAGTCAGGAGCAGCCGAATCTGGCCTTGCACCGATTCCCAAAACCAACATCTTCCAACATGAACCGGTATTTCAGTATAATTTTGAGTAATTTTATGAATAACTGCTGCACCCCGCGGTTTCACCCGATGGTGATTAAAATCAGTGACGATGATGAAAAGTAGCCTATGTGTTAATACAGGACATAAGCAATGTATATTCCAAATTTCATCCAAATCCATTCAGCCGTTTCTGCGTGATTGAGTAACAAACATTCATCCATCCAAACTTCCACATATATACGAGTATGATACTAGCTGCGCCCCGCTGTTTCACCCGCGTGGTGATGAAAATTGGTGATGATGATTATGATGATGAAAAGTAGCCTATAAGTTAATCCAGGGCATAAGCAATGTATGTTCCAAATTTCATCCAAATCCATTCAGCCGTTTCTGCCTGATTGAGTAACAAACATCCATCCATCCATCCATCCATCCAAACTTTCACATATATGATACTAGCTGCGCCCCACGGTTTCACCCGCGTTGTGATGAAAATCGGTGATGATGATGATGAAAAGTAGCCTATGTGTCAATCCAGGACATAAGCAATGTATATTCCAAATTTCATCCAAATCTGGATGGATTTGGATGAAATTTGGAAGTTTCTGCGCGATTGAGTAACAAACATCCATCCTCCATCCATCTAAACTTTCACATATATGATATTCGTGTGAAGTGTGATTATTCTAAATCAAGGTTTGAATTTATTTTTGATCAGTTCCGCACTTTTCTTTCTATGAGAGATTAATCCTTATTGTGTTTTCAGCGTGGAAGAATGCGCCAAGTTTTGTTACCCAGGGCAAAATCTCCGGAATTTCAAAAAATGCTTAATACAAGCCACAAAATGCTTTGTGACAAGCATTTTCCTGAAAGTGCTTTTGTTGAAGACCATTTATTTAAAAAAAGAAAAAGCTTCATCGTTATGCCATTACATGTGAATCCTCCATTGCAATGATCAATATTGATGCACAATCTTCTCAGGCGATGACCAGTGTCAAGAACGAATAATGGATCCTTGCCAGTGCACAGCTGACTAAAAGTTCACAGCCTGGGACTTCAAAATTATGTGGTGCAAAGTTAAGTTTATCCCTGAATCCAGTTTTTTTTGACTGACTTCTAAAAAGGCGGAGGTTCCGACTGTTTTTTTAAATATATGTTCACCGATTTCTCCGCCAATTATGAATTGATTTTGACGATTCTTTTTTTTGGTAGGCCATATTTCAGCAGTGGTTCTTTGTAAATTTCATCAAAATCGGTTTACCAATTTAGTTTTTAAACCAAATAACTGAAAAAAAATGTCATCTTAGTAACCAAAATTGAATGTAAGTGATTTGAAACCCCGTTTTTTTTTAGGATTGAAAAACCGGGATTTTTCGGGTTTTTCGAGGTTTTTTTATTTACAATGGTTTATGTAGAATATTACCACCAGAACATTAATAAACCATCAAGCATCACAAAAACTTACTGTTTCTCTATTTCATCTCTATTGATCGAATAAATTTAACAGTAAGACCACAATCTATAATAGGGTATTTGACACTGGTGGAAATAAAATATGAAACTTAGATATATTGAAAGGTTTTATTTTAAGAGATATTTTAAATATTTTTTTCATATTAATAATAACCCCTAAATTTAATTATTTAGATTAAAAAATCACGATTTTTAATCTATTTGTCACGTGACTTGAAAATCCAATGACAGTGCGTGACGTCAATATGGTGATGACAGCACAACCAAAACAAAACATAGCAAACAGAAACAGCTAAAAATAGTTGAAATACTTAATAATCTTGAAATTATTTGAACGAAGACCTATTTCTTTCTATCTACTAAATATTTATTTCCTTTGCAACCATGGAAGGAGGGTACGCGAAAGCTGATAGTGCAAATTTGCCCAATATGATATTTGAGTTGCATCGTATCTTCCTGCAAGCCGCAACCAATTTCTTCGTATTTCAGCTTTAGGCGGTACAATTATAAACAATTTCTCAGGTGTAGTTTTCGACGTATTGGTACACTGAGGCACTACACACCAACAATAACTTTTACGATCCATTTCAAGTATTTCAACGAAATAATTACAAATATTTATCAAAAACAAGGCATTTCCGGATGATGCGCCGGCTGGGCTGGCTGACGGTGACAGATGTATACAGGTAAGTTACGTTCAGAAGTTACGTCCGAGCGCAACCAGATTGCACCTTAATAACAAGTGTTAAAATTAAGACAGAAACACGACAGTGTTTTTAACCATCGATTTCGACGGTTTAGATAAAACCGAGGTGTAGGTGTAGGTACACTCAAATGTTAGGAACAGCCAAGTTGTGTTACGGTTGTTCTTCACACGGATGATGACGTTATGAATGGCCAAGTCGCACTCTAGGCGCACCCAGATGTATCTCTTGAACGTAATCCAGTACTTGACTTCTGTTCTGTCATAGTAGTGATTATTGACGTCACAAAATGGCGATCGGCGTTTTGGCGCATCATTTAAAATTTGAAATTAAAACAGCTTATAATTTTATTTATGTTACACGGGAATTACTCACGTAAGATTAAGCCGGTTACTCCGACTATAGTGTGCAAAGCGAGACGCAGCCGCGCGCGTGCATTCACCTTGAAAAAGGCCGTCTAATGCGGTTGAAACTATAGTCGGAGTAACCGGCTTAATCTTACGTGAGTAATTCCCGTGTAACATAAATAAAATGTGTGAAAACCACGTCAGTTTCAGCTTATAATTATTTACTACGTACACTAATGAAGATAAAAAAATATTTTCTAGTAAATATGGACCATATTCTTTAATTTTAAGGCCTTTGTAAAATTTCGTCAATATCCCTATTATAATTAGGTATTAGGGAGTTATATTATATTGTTAGGCTTTGGTTTGACGTTGACTGAATGCTGCATAGTGTTCAACATCGCTTGTCAGCTATGGAATTGTAGCACTAGCATCGCGGAGCATTGTAGTTGGATCGCGATTGGCTTACAACTAACCATAAAGTTGGCGCAATGTGTACCGTGCGCCGAGTTTTGGTTCAGACATATTTTTTGCCGCGTTTGTGACTATAGGGATGGTATCTCTATGATTTTTTGACAATGTTTCTAAAACTACGTATACCTACTACGTATTTCAATGTATAGTCTTATTCTTCCTCATTTTTCATGTTTTTGTGTTAACATAGCTAAATCAATAACCATTACCACCTCATATTATTATTTTCAATATTCTGATAAGCGTACGCTATACTTGTTCTTCATATCAACAGAGAGAAAAAAAGAAGAGGGCACCCAGTGCCGATACAGCAACACCAAAATATACAGAGTATAAAAAATCTGCTTGTAATAAATCATCAGCATGGTTTTAATCATTGCATGCCACGGACGGAAGCAGCTCCAAGGGTAAAGAATGTAATAAAATGCTGAAGATGTCAGGCAGTTCTATTGAATAACCCGTCGCGGCTTTTCACACTAAGAAGTTTAACATGCCCCAACATAGACTAATTATTGACTCCCACTGTCTATCGTCATCATCATCAGCCAGAAGACATCCACTGCTGAATATGGGCCTCCCCCTTCAACCTCCACACTGAACGACAACCCTGCCATCTGCATCCACTGGATGCCCGCGACTCTCACGATGTCGTCGGTACATCTAGTGGGAGGACTACCTAGGCTTTGGCTTCCGGTTCGTGGTCTCCACTCAAGAACCTTTCTTTCCCATCGGTTATCGGTTCTTCGAGTGATGTGGCCTGCCCATTGCCACTTCAACTTGCAAATTTGGTGGCATTTCTGTACAAACACTTCAGCACTTCGATATATCTATAGTCGATATGACAACGCTGGAAGGACTGCAATACTACCCAGGTGTCAATTGAATCAAAAGCTTTTTCATAGTCCACGAACGCTAGGCATAATAGCCGATTACACTCCTCAGTCTTCTGTATAATCTGGCAGAGCGTGTGTATGTGGTTTATGGTGCTCCAGCCTTTAAGGAAACCAGCTTGTTTGGGAGGCTGGAAGTCATCAAACCTGTTTTCGAGACGGTTCGTAATGACCCTGGAGAACAACTTGTACACATGGCTCAGGAGTGAGATGGGTCTATAATTCTTCAATATGGTGTTGTCACATTTTTTGAAGAAGAGCACCACCACACTCCTGTGCCATGCTTCAGGCGTAGTACCTTCAAGTATGACGGAATTAAACAACTTCTGGAGGACTAAAAGTACCGGTTTTCCACCCACTCTCAGTAGTTCTGTCGTGATTCCGTCATCACCCGGCGCCTTGTTGTTCTTAAGCTGTTTCAGAGCCATTTTAATCTCGTACAAGCTGATGTCTGGGATGTCCTCAGTATAGTTTCGGGTCAGTTTAGCTCTCTTGTCCTCAGCTGTACTGACAATGGGCTGTCGCGTCGAGGTGTACAACTGTCCGTAAAACCTCTCAAGCTCTCTCAGAATCCCCGGCTTTGACGAAATGGTACTGCCATCCTCGATCTTCAGCTTTGTCATTTGGCTTTTCCCATTAAACGAATTATTTGCGAACACTTTTGAGCCTTGGTTCCGCTCAATTGCGTCCCTAATACATCTTGTATTATAGGAACGCAGATCGTGTCGCACCGATCTCGAGATTCGTCTATTAAGTTTGCCATATTCCGACATATCAGCTGAAGATTGCAGTCTCATCTCAGTCCGGTCTTCCATTAACTTAATGGTTTCATCTGAGAATTTCTGAGGTCTTTTCCGGCGTGGGGTCTTAAAGAACTTGGACCCCACTGCTTGGACAGTTTCCACCAGCCCATTGTTTAGTTCGTCCACAGTTCCGCTTTCAGTTAGGTCCTGGAAGCGATTGTGCAGTTCGAGTTGGAAGTTTTCGGGGTTTTGGATTTGGGCATGACCAGGTTGGAGCGTGGACTTCACCAGACGCGACCTCTCGAGCTTGATGTTGATATTTAATGTGCCTCTGACAATACGGTGATCGCTACCGGTTTTCACATTGCTGATCACGGAGACATCATTAAATATTCGCTTCTTCGTCGTCATGATGAAGTCGATCTCACTTTTGGTCGAACCATCGGGGCTCATCCATGTCCACTTCCTGGATGGTCGCTTCTGAAAGAAGGAGTTCATCAAATAGAGTTCCTCCTTCTCCATGAAGTCGACCAGCCGTTGGCCTCTCGGATTCTGCTGTCCATACCCATATGACCCCACTCTTAACTCATCGACATTCCGTGTGCCCACCTTAGCGTTAAAGTCACCTATAACAACGGAGAAGTATGTTTCGGAGGTATGTATGGCTTCAGATATCTCCTCATAATAATAAATAATAATAATAAATATGTGGGACATTATTGCACACATGGTCATCTGACCCCAAACTAAGCAGAGCTTGTAATATGGCTGCCAGAGACTGATATACATACATATATATTTTTAAATACATACTTAAATAGATATTAACACCCAGACATAGAACAAACACAAATGTTCATCACAGAAATGTTTGTCCTAGATGGGAATCGAACCCACGCCCCCAAGCACCGAAAGTAGGATCACTACCAACTGAGCCACCGAGGCAGTCATACAATGCCTCTACTTCATTGTCAGGGTATGTCGAGGTCGGCGCATATATCTGTATGACCTTCAGCGAATAACGATCGGTTATTCTGAGTATAAGGTATGCTACCCTGCTCGACACACTATCGACCTTAACCACGTTGTTGATGAGTGACCTGTGGACGAGAAAACCTACACCACCCTGGGACTTTCGTTCTCCTTCCCGGAAGAAGAGCATGTTACCGGAATCTAGAACTATCGTATCCTGTCCCTCTCGTCGGATTTCAGATAGTCCTATGATGTCCCATCGTATTTTGCTCAATTCTTCCTCCAGCTTAACAATCTTCTCGTCAGTCCTCAATGTTCTAATATTATGTGTTGCCAGGGCTAAATTACGTTGGGGGTGGTAGCGGGGCAACTTCCGGAGATTCTTAGCACCCCTTGCTCCACCGTTACCTGGCCCGGCTGGCAAATACATATTTAACTACATTTCAGTATTTTCTTTACTTACACACACGAATACAATATTTTTAAGGCTCAAATAAATAAAAACTCGAAAAACCCGAAAAACTCGAAAAACCCGGTTTTTGAAATTGAAAACTCGAAAAAACCGGGTTTTTAAACTACCCGAGTTTTGCATGCCCTATTCCGTAGAACTACAAGGAATCCATATAAGTTCATTGGGTCCATACGTCTGTCTATCTGTCCGTCCCAAGTTTTTTAGAACTAGTTTTTCTAACTTTTATAGTAGACTAGCTGCACCTCGCGGTTTCACCCGCGTTGTGATGAAAAATAGTGATGAAGATAAAAAGTAGCCTAGTCTTTTCTCCTTATAACACCCGCTATCTGCCAGTAACCGGTCCAGCCGTTTTGAAGTCCAGAGGAACCATACATACACACAAATCACCTTTTATATGTATAGAGAAGATAGAAGATAGATAGACATATTCAAAGAAGACTATAAAAACCTTCTTAGGGTTCCGTAGAACTACAAGAAATTCATATGTGGGAGACTTTTGTTTTTTACTTTTTTACTATTTATTAGTTAATCCGGCGTAACATTACCGTATTCTGTGAAAATTTCAACTGGGTATCTATTACGGTTCCAAAGATACAGCCGTTTAAAAGTAGGACGGACGGACAGTCAGACAGCGTAGGCTCAATAATAGGGTCCCATTTTTACCCTTTGAGTACGGAACCCTAAAAATTATGTAACCTTTACTGATGGACACTATATTGTGTAAATAATATGTAGAGGTTCAAAAGCCTTTTGATAATTAACATGTATTTTTTGTGCTTTTACAGTATGAGATGGATACCGATATTGTCAATGCTCAGGTGAAGATCAACAGTGCACATGCACAGCTCACTAAAACCTCACAGCTCGGGATTTCGAAATCATGTGGTGTACGTGTTAATTTTATTATTTGCTTCCCCTGGTTCCGTAGCCCGACAAGGAACCCTTATAAGTTCGTCTGTCTGTCTGTTTATCGGTCTGTCCAAATTTTTTAGAACCTTCTATCTCCTATAGTTATTAAGGCAAGTACATGTAACTTTGCACAACTACTGTATAAGTATAGGCCTCAATTTTAAAAGTATAAAAAGGATATAATTTTGCGTATTTGTTTGGTTGGAGGTGACTCTGGTACATAGAAATGGAGATGAAAATATTTTCTCTGCTTCCCATCGTGTGAGGTATCGTTGAATATCTTTTAAAATGAAGGCAAGGTTGCACACATCACTTTTTAATCAAGTGGATATGTTGTGAAATATGGTTCGCCAGTGAAAACTTGTAACTTACCATGCTCATAGGTTATATTAAAAAGATGTTCTAGCTCAAAGGTCATTGACATTTTTGTGAAATGATGATAATTATAATTGATGGGATTTCTTTTGCGGTCAAACGTCATTACATTACACTTGGTCACATTAAATGTCATTTTGTTTTTCAAGCCCCATGCACAGATTCCATCTATGTCCTCTTGTAAGGTAAGGCAGTCACAGGGAGATTTTATTTCGAGAAAAAGCTTAAGGTCGTCGGCATACAAGAGACATTTGGCAGAAGTCAGCACTTTAGGTAGGTCGTGCACCATCATTTTAAATAATAACGTACCAGTGATGGACCGTTATTATTACACCAGACCGGCTTACACCAGATCTTGTGTGATATGGTCCCGAAACGTGGATACCATGCTTAACATACTGCCGGTCTCTCATAAAGTCCGCAAAGAAATTTAGGAGGCTGGGAGAAAAGTCGAGGTCACATAGCTTTTTTAACAATATACCGTTATCAATTTTATAAAAGTTTTTTGAAAATCAAAATATATGACGTCGACCTGAGAACCACGATCCATGGCATCGGATATATAATCAACTAAGCCTAACAAGTTCGTATTTACGGATCGACCCGGTCTGAAACCGTGCTGCTCTTCACCTATTTGTTGTTTCACCTGCCTATATATTTCCTTATGTAGGATGTACTCCAAAACTTTAGCGGGCGCGCTTAGAATGGCTATTGGACGGTATGGTGTATACCTAATTGTAAGATTATTGACTAACCAATATTAAAAACGATTTTTCAGATATTGCAAAGTGGAGTCATATCCAGGAATTTTATGGTTTAGATGTATGTATGTAGCAGCTGGGATGTATGCCAAAATTACTCAAGGTAATAAATGACGTTTTATAACATACATCTATATATAAAAGAAAGTCGTGTTAGTTACACTATTTATAACTCAAGAACGGCTGAACCGATTTGGCTGAAAATTGGTGGGGAGGTAGCTTAGAACCAGGAGACGGACATAGGATACTCTAAAAACGGCTGGACCGATTTTGATGAAATTTTGTGTTCCTGGAGCGGGTCATAGTAGCGAGGCCGAAGGCCGAGCTTACACCCGTGCGAAGCCGGGGCGGTCGACTAGTTTTGTATAAAAATACGTCCGTCTGACCAAATTTTTTAGAACCTTCTAACGTAGTTAGTTAGTATAGTTATTAAGGCAAGTGCTTGTAACTTTGTACAATTACAGTTTGAGTATAGATCTCAATTTACAGGGCCTTACTTAAAAACGTTACTCAAGTTGACATACGCTTAAATATGCTCCGTCTTGTTTTCGCGTGTGACGAATGCCGTCAGTGAGAAGTTGAGAGAGCATTTTAAAACATAGATCAACTTGAGTAACGTTTTTAAGTAAGGCCCTAAAAGTATAATAAGAATATAATTTTTCTATTAAGTGGCGTTTCTCGTATGTGAATTGGTGATGAAATATATTTTTTCGCTGCACCTTCTCGTACGTAGTATCGTTGAATAGGTCTTTTAAAATGAAAGGAAGGTTTCATACATAATTTTTTTATCAAAAGTATATTTTGCGAAATATGGTCCGTCAGAGTAGCAAAAAGTTGCCCCCTGCATTTCTAAACTATTAGACATACTTACATAGAAACTTATAAGCTGATAGGTTATAATAAAAGCCTCGTGCCCACAATTACCTATATGACTTTGGCTACGAAAAACAGAATTCTACCATATGCGTGTTTTGAGTCTAGACACGGTCTTGGCCAGTTATTTTTTACTGTTATACAGAGAGCACCTGGATGTTTTTTTTTTAATTAATTGCTATTGCAACTCAATCCTAACTCAAAATGTTGTCTGTTTTTAGGAGAGCTACCAACAGAAGCGCTAGCTATTGTCAATCTCATAAATAAAATTGACCAGCTCTTCGATAGTCTAAATGCGAACACTCTATACTTGAAAAGGGGGAAGAAATTTTCAAGAAATCTCTCAGACCGAAGCCCCCATTTGTAATATATTCAGGAAATGGTCACACTCGGAGTCACACAACGAGAAATGGAGAGAGCTAGGCTTAGAATTTCTTTTCGCGATTGAATCCGGAACGTGCTATCCAAGATGAAGTGGTAATGGGCAGGCCACATCGATCGAAGAACCGACAATCGATGGGGAAGAAAGGTTCTTGACTGGAGACCACGAATTGGAAGACGCAGCGTAGGTAGGCCAGGCCTAGTTTATAAAGACTTAATGTACAATGAAACCATATACAGATAAAGATAACTTATTGGTGAACTATATACAATATCACACTTCACAGTTGAATATAATATAAGGTACTGTACAATGCTTACTGTTAATTTGTTATTGTATACTACCAAAATAATCTTTGAAAGAGTAGTAAAGTCAAAGTCAAATCATTTATTGCACACTAGCTGTACCCGCAACTTCGTTTTCGTGAACATTAATATTGTCCCTGCAGATGGAATCACCGGAAATTGCAGTAATATGTTACTAACAATATTGTTTACAGGAGCTTTTATTAGTTGTTTATCATAATGTAAAACATCACATAACGCAAAACATCAGACCAATATTTGCTATTAACAACGAAAAAAAAACAACGAATTAACAAAACTCAACAATTCACTGAACTTAACGATAACGAAAACCTACTAACTAATATAACATGAATATAACCAATAATATCACTCAATACCTACACCAAACACGATAACAGCGGTTTCCATCTAAGCGCCACTATACAATGTTGCTACCTAGCACTGCGCGGTATGCTTGGGCCGGCGGGTCTTGTGCTCCGGCCTCACCATTCTTCTATGCGTTTGTTAAAACACTACACCAGTGGCACGGTTGGACACGATGGCAATATGGAAGCGGTACCACCAGTCCTTAAGAGATGGGCATGCACCCTATGGGCAATGGTGGGGCACGTAGGCGCACTTGTCTTTGGGCGCGCTGGTGTTTTACCAGTGTGGTTGGAACCAAGACGGACTATGACCACTGTAGCCTATGTGCGTAACCCTGTTTAATAATGACTTCTTTTCGCGCAGTGTAGCCTATGTGGGCAATCCTGTTTTATAATGACCTCCTTTCGGCGTAGTGTAGCCTATGTGCGCAACCCTTGAGCTAATTGACCGATTTAAATTGTTTATTTTTAATTTATTTATTGTTCGTTTGGCAATATCTCTATGCCTCCTTTGGACTGGTCTAACTTTGACAATAGGCATATACGATAAAATGCAATGCCAGCTTAAGATGAGCCGTACATTCAAAGCTTCCTATTCATTCCGGGGGTCAAGTAATTTAGACATAATACTAACGGTTGTGATGTCTGTAATTTCTGAACCACGAAACCGATGACCTTGAAATATTTACGGGACGATCTTTAATGTGCCTCATTTCTAACAAAAAAAGAATTACACATTTTGACTTTCATCCCCTCTCCCAAGGGAACCATGGTGAATTTCGGGATAAAAAGTATGCAATAACCTACCTCGTACTATTAACTCAAACCATGCTCAGTTTTATTTGAACCCATTTAGTAGGTAGTTTCGGCGTGATGCGCGGCCATGATATATGGACAAAAATGAAAAAAAAAATAGTTTTGGCTTCAGTATCGATTATAGAATGCCGTCCAAATACTTTTTTTTTTCAAAATATCTTCAATGTACAGAATTGGACCTGTTACAGTTTTATTATTATAATTATATAAGTATATCATCACTATATATATAAAATTTCCATGTCACAATGTTAGTTACCGTACTCCTCCGAAACGGCTTTACCGATTTTTATCAAATTTTATATGCGTATTCAGTAGGTCTGAGAATCGGCTACTATCTATTTTCCATACCTCTAAGTGATAAGGGTTGTTCACCCTTATTTATTTATTTTAATTTTTGACGAATTTTTTTGTTTTTATATTTTTATAAGGCAAAACAACGTTTGCCGGGTCAGCTAGTATATATATACTATTATTATGCGAAGTATATTTTTAACACTTACATTAACACAATGACCCAAATGGGGTACCTATATGACAATTTATGTATGAAGCGGCCCGATCTGTTATATCGTTTAGAAAATTATCACCGAATACCTAATTACACTTTTCAATTATATAAGTATTTCAGATTCTTTGCAAAATTTCGTTTGTTTGTTTTCGTCTCTATAAGTCGTCAGGTAATTTATTAAGTATTTTTATAGCCGTTGCATGAGTACCACTACTATGCATTTCTAGTCTCGATTTTGGAATTGCTAATTTAGGATGTTTACGTGGTATTTCTGAAACTTTTTGAATATTCAGGGTATTTTTTATAAAATTGAAAATGGCAAAGTTAACGCGACGATTAGGTTTTTATATGTAACAAATTACGGTATTTATGGAATTGTACTTTGGTGATATCTTGAGCTTTAATGTTAGCAAAGATGAGAATATAGGGTAAGGCTAAGCCGTTAATTTGAAACTATTAACTGAGTTCACTTGCAACCAGTTTTGTTCTATAAATGTTACGAGTTGTTTTAACAATATGGGTTAAAATAAAATTAGATTCTTTAAACTGTCGTTTTATTTAAGTGTTATATTTAGCTTATAGCCATAGCATGTACAGGGACCTTACGCCTAACTCTAACCTCGGGCTCGAATACGCGCAGTTTGCAAAATCACGCAACGAACATTAACGTGCCGAGAAACGGTTTGGGATCGCTTTTCGCAATCACCTAATCTGAATCGCTTATAACAGATAGGCGTAAGGCGCTAGGCTACTATTATTTATAATAACAGATATAATGAGATGTAAACATTTTATAATTTATGTAACCTTATTATTCCACAAAGAATGTGTAGAAGAGTGAAATATAATGTGACGTTTTTTGTTATAAATAACAACTCTGTGCACAACTGGAATTTAATAAAGGTTACAAAATAAATTATAAATGTTTACATTTCAGTACAGCCTACCTATGAATACCTAGGTATATATATGTCAAGCACATAAAAGTTCCAAAGGGTCCCACCAGCGGCTCTAGTAGTCATATTTTGATACCGCCTTTTTTCTGTGAGGTTGGCTTTCTTCTCCGCGAGTAATAGTGTTCCGTGGCTAGGGGTCAGTCGGAAAGGCACGAACAGAGATCCATAAACGTAGCCAGGGTTCGTCGTTATAAAGTAAATCAAAACACACCACACAAAAACTCGGATTACCATACTCAGAGCAGTTGCAATTTGAATTGAATGACAAGCAAGGAAGAAGAACGTCAAAAATGGCAAATGATGGATTCCTTCCTTTGTTTTCATAGTAAATACTTTGTTAGTATCGATTTTTCTAGAACCGAGATTATTATAATTTATTATTTTATTGTATGCCTAATGTAAAATGTCGGGCTAATTTTACCATTTGGTAGAAAATAAACTAGTTTTAATCGGTTTTTTCTTCTAAATCGGATTCCCAAGTGGTAGTAAGGAAAGAAAATGAGAAATGGAGATAAAAAAATATGCAAAAAAAATTAGTAGTAAGAAAAATGCTGTTCACGCAGGCCACGAGTTGCGATTCTCCTTTTAAACTGTTGAGTTTATTTCAGCTGACAATTTAGAAGTCGTGTGTTAATTTACAACTACACATATCAACTTCATACCTCCAATTTACCAAAGTTGTTTTTCGTAAAACGAAACAAGGAAAAATGTAGAGTGGATTTCGTTAAATTACTGACATAAAATACAATACAATAACTCTTTATTAAAAACTACAAAAACTAGGATAACATTATAAATTACAGTAATTATCAAGGCTTTGAACAGGCGGCCTTATCGCTTAAAGCGATCTCTTCCAGGCAACCGTGGCAAAATACATAATATTAATACTATGCTTTACCTGTTTTATATTTGTATTGACAATGACGCTCTTTTTAACACGCTTTTATTAGCTTGGTATGTATCTATGTAACGGAATCTTTGAACGTGATTTTCGCCGTATTCAAAACGACGGATTAATTAGAAACTGCACACTTATCAAGGCCCAATGACAATGCAATAATTTAAATAGTTTGTCCCATTATCCTTACCAGGATCTTCAGGATTTGCTATTTTAAAGCTTGTTTTTTATTTATTTTTTAAACAGCGACAATTATTTTGTTTTATGCCCGAAAATCTGATACCGAAAATTGATCGACGCATTTTATAATACCGCTGATAACATAACAATAGAAAATTATCAAACATACTTATAAATATTTTTGAATTTGTTTTGAATGAAAAATATTCTTATGGAACGTATCTAAGTATATTCAAGGATGATTTTAATCGTCCTTGGTATATTGGTGAAAGCTAGAATCCGAGCAAAGCTTCAATAGAGACTCCTCAAGGACAAAAACGTTTCAAACTCACAACTACTTCATCCGTGATACAACTAAAATTACTTTCAACCAAGACCCTGCTTAGTATGTACGCCTCGAGTCTTCGAGTAGCAATGTTGGCAGCGCTGTAAAACTTTATTGTTGGTAGTTTTTGTTTTTTGAACTATCACGTTGGCACTATTGGAGCTGTTTTCAACTGCAACGGTTACGTGGGTAGTATGAACAACTACTTTTTTGTTCTTTTTGTTTTGGCACGCAAATGGAGAGTACCAAGTTTCATGAGATGTTTTTTTGAAAAAATGCGCGACTCAAACCGAGATGATAAGCGAGTTCATTTAATAATAATTGTAAATAAATATCACCATTTAGTGAAGCTTGCCAGAAGAAGGTACTTGAAAAGCTTTCATTACATTTTAAAGAAACGATTAAAACTTTTCTTTGACAAATTACTTTCGCGGATCTTAATCCCCGCTGCGTTTGTCAGTCCAGTGCGTTCGACCTCCAAACTCAGCAACCCTTATCTCCCTTGGCAAAATAAAAACTGGCCTATCACAGTATAAACCATTGCAGTACAAAACATCTTCTCATATAATAATAATTATCAATATAAAACACCGGCTTCATAAAAATGACAGAACTGGACCAAAAAGTCATGGTAAAATAATTTTCAGCGGTGGAACTTATTTTTCGTAAAATAAGTAACGTATAAGTAATTACGTAATAATACGTTTCCGATTTCGATAAAAAATAAACTTATTGTAAAAAAATATAACATAGTGAAATGGGACCACAAGGGAAGCACCAGCTTTCAAATAATAAAGAATCATCAAAATTGGTTCTCCCAGTCGAAAGTTCTGAGGTAAAAAACGTAAAAAATACAGTCGAAGGATAACCTCCTTCTTTTTGGAAGTCGGTTAAAAACGTAGAGATAAAAAAATCTGTAAAAGCGAGATATCAAAAAAATAACAAACACGCAGGGCGTCTTAAAATAAGTTTTTTGTCCACGCACATCTCCTAAACCACTGGAAGGATTTAAATGCGGTTTTCACGAACATGCTAAAGTATGACCAGATTGAAGTATAGGCTGTTATTTTGCGCAATGGCCGGTTTAAGGGAGGGAAAAAAGGTTGAAAGTATGTATGAAAATCTACGCGCACGAAGTTGAAAATGAGGTAAACCCCGATCCTTTTTTGAATTCGGTTAAAAATACAGATGTATTTATAACATACATTGAATTTGCTATACAGATATTTTCTATTTTAATAGAAACAGAACACGGAAAATCCAGTTTTCGTTGCCTTTTGCGTCAAAAACGTGCGAGGGATCTAAACAGGTGACGTTTTGATGAAATATGAAAATTGACTCAAAATATTTATGTGCAATATATATTTTTAGGTAAATATCTACGTAATATTTGAAAAAAGTTGGTACTCTACAAGCCTTGGCGGCAAGTGAGTATTAATAGATTTATGTAAATGCAGTAAAGTAACTAATTACAAAAATATTTACAAAAAATAATTCCCTGCAGAAAAAAATCTACTGCTTCATTTTGTACTACTGCA